>CM028137.1:829082500-831482500 GCA_016271365.2 Neoceratodus forsteri
CTGACTCTTACCCTATCCCTAACACTAACCCTAACTCTGACCCTGACCCTAACCCTAAAACTAACCCTCACCCTCACCCTCACCATCACCCTAATCCTAAAACTAACTCTCACCCTAACCCTATCCTTGACCATGAACCAAAACCTAACCCTAACCCCTAGCCCTAACCCTCACCCTAACCCTAACCCTCACCCTCACCCTAACCCTAACCCTAACTCTGACCCTAACCCTATCCCTAACCCACACACTAACCATAACCATAACCCTCACCCTCACCCTCACCCTAAACCTAACCCTAACACTAACCCTAGCCCTAACCGTAACCCTAACTGTGCTCTTCCAGCCATAGCCGAAATTATATTTTTGACAGGCTGCAGTTTTGTACACTTCGAGATATAGCATAATTTATAGTTTTGTCATGCTGTAATTATGTGCTCTTCCAGCTATAGCCCAATTTATACTTTTCCCAGGCTGTAAAGTTGGCGCTTCCATCCACTGCCCAATTTATACTTTTCCCAGACTGTATTATTGTGTTCTTCCAACCATTGCTCAATTTACTCTTTTCTCAAGCTATAATTTCGTGCTGTTCCAGCCATTGGTCAATTTATACTTTTTCCAGTCTGTAATTTTGTGCTCTTTCAGCCATAACTGATTTTATACTTTTCACAGGCTGAAGTTTTGTACTCTTCAAGATATAGCCCAATTTATAGTTTTTGCTGGCTGTAATTTTGTGCTCTTCCAGTTATAGAAAATGTATACTTTTCTCAGGTTGTAATTTTGAGCTCTTCCAGCAATTGCCCAATTTATACTTTTTCTTGGCTGCAATTTTGTGCTCTTTCAGCTGTAGCACAATTTATACTTTTTCTAGGCTGTAATTATGTGCTTTTTCAACTGTAGCACAATTTATACTTTTCCCAGGCTGTAATTTGTGCTCTTCCAGCTATAGCCAATTTATACTTTTCCTGGGATGTAATTATGTGCCCTTCCAGCTGTTGCCCAGTTTATACTTTTCCCAGGCTGTTATTCTGTGTTCTTCCAGTCATTGCCCAATTTAGACTTTTTCCAAGCTATAATTTTGTGCTCTTCCCACTATAGCCCAATTTATATTTTTCCAAGCTGTAAAATTGTGCTCTTCCAGCCTTAGCCCAATTTATTCTTTTCTCATGCTTTAATTTTGTGCCCTTCCAACCATTGCCCAGTTCATACTTTTTCCAGGAAGTAATTTTGTGCTCTTCCAGCCATAGCCCAATTTATACTTTTCACAATCTGCAGTTTTGTGCTTTCCAGGTATAGCCCAATTTATACTTTTCACAGGCTATTGTTTTGTGGTCTTCCAGCTATATCAATTTACACTTTTTCTTAGGCTGTAATTTTGTGTTTTTTCCAGATATTGTCCATTTATACTTTTGCAAGGCTGTAATTTTGTGCTCTTCCAGCTATAGCGCAATTTACATTATTCAGAGGCTGTAATTTTGTGCTCGTCCAGCCATCACTCAATTTATACTTTTCACGAACTGCAATTTTGTGCTCTTCCAGCCATTGGCCAATTTATACTTCTTCCAGGCGGTAATTGTGTGCTCTTCCTGCCATAGCCCAATTTAGATTTTCATGGGCTGCAATATTGTGATCTTGGAGCTATAGCCAATTTGTACTTTTCCTAGGCTGTAATTATGTGCTCTTCCAGCCATTGAACAGTTTGTACATTTCCCAGGCTGTTATTTAGTGTTCTTCTAGCCATAGCTCAATTTATACTTTTCACGGGCTTCATTTTTGTACTCTTCCAGCTATTGCCTAATTTATACTTTTTCCAGGCTGTAATTTTGGGTTCTTCCAGCAATAGACCGATTTAAACTTTTCATGGGCCACAATTTTGTGTTCTTCCAGCTATATCCAATTTACACTTTTCTTAGGCTTTAATTATGTGTTCTTCCAGATATTGACCAATTTATACTTTTCCAAGGCTGCAATTTTGTGCTTTTTCAGCTATAGCCCAATTTACACTTTTCACAGGCTGTAATTTTGTGCTCATCCAGCCATCACCCAATTTATATGTTTCACGATCTGCAGTTTTGTGCTCTTCCAGCTATAGCCCACTTTATTTTTTTCCCATGCTGTAATTTTGTGTCCATCCAGCTATAGCCAAATTTATACTTTTCCCAGGCTGTAATTTTGTGCTCTTCCAGCCATTGCCCAATTTATTCTTTTCTCATACTGTAATTTTGTGCTCTTCCAGCCATTGTCCTATTTATACTTTTTCCAGGCTGTAATTTTGTGCTCTTCCCACCATAGCCGAATTTATATTTTCACCTGCTGCAATTTTGGGCTCTTCCTGCTTTACCCAATTTATACTTTTCCTAGGCTGTAATTATGTGCTCTTCCAGCCATTGCCCAGTTTTATACTTTTCAAAAGCTGCTTTCCATGTTCTTCCAGCCATTGTCCAATTTATACATTTTCCAAGCTGTAATTTTGTGCTGCTCCAGCCATAGGCCAATTTATACTTTTCACGGGCTGTAATTTTGTACTCTTCCAGCTATAGCTGGTTTAAACTTTTCACAGGCTGTAATTTGTGCTCTTTAACCCATTTTATTCTTTTTTCAGGTTGTAATTTTGTGCACTTCCAGCCATTGCCCAGTTTATACTTTTTCCAGGCTGCAATTTTGTGCTCTCCCCAGCCATAGCCCAATTTATACTTTTCACGATCTGCAGTTTTGTGCTCTTCCACCTATGGCCCAATTTATACTTTCCCCAGGCTGTTATTCTGTGTTATTCTAGCCATAGCCCAGTTTATACTTTTCCCAGCTGTAATTTTGTGCTCTTCCAGCTATAGCACTATTTATGCTTTCCCAGGCTATGATTTTGTGCTCTTCCAGCTATAGCACAATTTATACTTTTCCCAGGCTGCCATTTTGACCTCTTACAGCTATAGCACAATTTATACTTTCCCAGCCTGTAACTTGTGGTCTTACAGCTATATCCCATTTTATACTTTTCCCTGGCTGTAATTTTGTGATCTTCCAGCCTTTGTCCAATTTATACTTTTTCTATGCTGTAATTTTGTGGACTTCCCTCCATAGCCCAATTTATATTTTCACGGGCTGCAATTTTGTGCTCTTCCAGCTATAGCCAATTTATACTTTTCCTGCGATGTAATTATGTGCTCTTCCTGCCATTGCCCAGTTTATACTCTTCCCAGGCTCTTTATTCTGTGTTCTACCAGCCATTGCCCAATTTAGACTTTTTCTAAGCTGTAATTTTGTGCTCTTCCTGCTACAGCTCAATTTATACTTTTTCCTAGCTGTAATTTTGTGCTCTTCCAGCTATAGCCTATTTTATTCTTTTCTTAGGCTGTAATTTTGTGTTTTTCTAGATATTGCCCAATTTATACTTTTCCTAGGCTGTACTTTTGTGCTCTTCCAGCTATTGCGCAATTTACTCTTTTCAGAGGCTGTAATTTTGTGCTCTTCCAGCCATCACCCAATTTATACTTTTCACGATCTGCAATTTTGTGCTCTTCCAGCCATTGCCCAAATTTATACTTCTTCCTGGCTGTAATTTTGTGCTCTTCCTGCCATAGCCCAAATTAGATTTTCATGGGCTGCAATTTTGTGATCTTGGAGCTATATCCAATTTGTACTTTTCCTAGGCTGTAATTATGAGCTCTTATAGCCATTGAACAGTTTTTGCATTTCCCAGGCTGTTATTCTGTGTTCTTCCAGCGATAGCCCAATTTATACTTTTCATGGGCTGCAGTTTTGTACTCTTCCAGGTATTGCCTAATTTATACTTTTTCCAGGCTGTAATTTTGGTCTCTTCCAGCTATATCCAATTTACACTTTTCATAGGCTTTCATTTTGTGTTCTTCAGATATTGCCCAGTTTATACTTTTCCAAGGCTGCAATTTTGGGCTTTTTGAGCTATAGCCCAATTTACACTTTTCACAGGCTGTAATTTTGTGCTCTTCTAGCCATCACCCAATTTATATGTTTTGCGATCTTCAGTTTTGTGTTATTCCAGCTGTAGCCCACTTTATACTTTTCCCATGCTGTAATTTTGTGCTCTTCCAGCTATAGCCCATTTTATACATTTCCCAAGCTGTAATTTTGTGTTCTTCCAGTTATAGTCCAATTTATACCTTTCCCAGGCTGTAATTTTGTGATCTTCCAGCCATTGCCCAATGTATTCTTTTCTCAGGCTGTAATTTTGTGCTCTTCCAGCCATTGTCCTAGTTATACTTTTTCCAGGCTGTAATTTTGTGCTCTTCCCGCCATAGCCGAATTTATATTTTCACCTGCTGCAATTTTGTGCTCTTCCTGCTATACCCAATTTATACTTTTCCTAGGCTGTAATTATATGCTCTTCCAGCCATTGCCCAGTTTATAATTTTCAAATGCTGCTTTCAGTGTTCTTCCAGCCATTGCCCAATTTATACTTTTTCAAAGCTGTAATTGTGTGCTGCTCCAGCCATAGCACAATTTATACATTTCACAGGCTGGAGTTTTGTACTCTTCCAGCAATAGCCTAATTTTTACTTTTTCCAAGCTGCAATTTTGTGCTCTTCCAGCAATAGACCGATTTATACTTTTCACGGGCTGCAATTTTGTGATCTTCCTGCTATATCCAATTAACACTTTTATTAGGCTTTAATTTTGAGTTCTTCCAGATATTGTTAATTGATACATTTCCAAGGCTGTAATTATGTGCTCTTTCAGCCATCACCCAATTTATACTTTTAATGATCTGCAGTTTTTTGCTCTTCCAGCTATACCTCAATTTATACTTTTTCCAGGCTGCAATTTTGTGCTCTTCCAGCCATAGCCCAATCTATACTTTTCCCAGGATGTAATTATGTGCTTTTCCATCTATAGCACTATTTATGCTTTCCCAGGCTATGATTTTGTGCTCTTCCAGCTATAGCACAATTTATACTTTTCCCAGGCTGCAATTTTGTCCTCTTCCAGCTATTGCACAATTTATACTTTCCCAGCCTGTAACTTGTGGTCTTACAGCTATATCCCATTTTATACTTTTCCCTGGCTGTAATTTTGTGATCTTCCAGCCTTTGTCCAATTTATACTTTTTCTATGCTGTAATTTTGTGGACTTCCCGCCATAGCCCAATTTACATTTTCACGGGCTGCAATTTTGTGCTCTTCCAGCTATAGCCAATTTATACTTTTCCTCCGATGTAATTATGTGCACCTCCTGCCATTGCCTGGCTTATACTTTACCCTGGCTCTTTATTCTGTGTTCTTCCAGCCATTGCCCAATTTAGACTTTTTCCAAGCTGTAATTTTGTGCTCTTCCTGCTACAGCTCAATTTATACTTTTTCATAGCTGTAATTTTGTGCTCTTCCAGCTATAGCCTATTTTATTCTTTTCTTAGGCTGTAATTTTGTGTTTTTCTAGATATTGCCCAATTCATACTTTTCCTAGGTTGTAATTTTGTGCTCTTCCAGCTATTGCGCAATTTACTCTTTTCAGAGGCTGTAATATATTGTACTCATCCAGCCATCACCCAATTTATACTTTTCACGATCTGCAATTTTGTGCTCTTCCAGCCATTGCCCAAATTTATACTTCTTCCAGGCTGTAATTTTGTGCTCTTCCCACCATAGCCCAAATTAGATTTGGAAGCACTGTGAAAGGTCTGAGGAGTTTGTTTTGGACACCTGATGTGACATTTTTATTTTTACCAAAAATGGGTTCAGGTAATTTATGGATCTGGAGTAAAAGATCTGCAGTCATCATTTAGGTCACCAGAGGTAATGTTTTTATTTTTACTAAAAATTAGTTCCAGGTGATTTATGGAGCAAAGGTGAAAGGTCTCTGGTGATCATTTAGGCCACCTGGGGTGACATTTTTATACATTTTATGCCAGAAATTGGTTCCAAGTGATTTATGGCACCTGGATAAAAGGTCTGCAGTGGACCGTTAGGCAACCGGGGTGATATTTTCATTTCTGCCAAAAATGGTTCCAGGTGATCTATGGAGCCAGGGTGAATGGTATGCTGTGGTCATTTAGGCCACCTGAGGTAATATTTTCATTTTACCAAAAATGGGACCCAGGTTATGTATGGAGCAAGGGTAAAGGTCATTTATTCCACTTGAGGTGATGTTTTCATTTTTGCCATAAATGGGTTTCAGATGATCTATGGAGCCAGATTCAATGTTTCTCAGTTGTTGTTTAGGCCACCTGAGGTGCAATTTATATATTTGCCGAAAATGGGTTCCAGGTGATTTATGGAGCTGGGTTGAAAGGTCTGAGGTTGTAGTTTAGGCCAGCTGAGGTGATATATTTATTTTTGCCAAAATGCAATTCAGGTGATTCATGGGATTGGGGTAAAAGGTTGACACTGGTCATTAATTTCACCTGAGGTTGAAGATAGGTGGTGATCTATTTTTGCCAATAATGGGTTCCAGGTAATTCATGGATCCAGAGTAAAAGATCAGCAGTGGTCATTTAGGCCAGGAGATGGGATATTTTCATTTTTTCCAGAAATTGGCTACAGGTGATTTATGAAGCCATGGTGAAAGGTATGCAGAGGACATTTAGGCAACCAGAGACAATAGTTTTATTTTTCCCAAAAATGGTTTCCAGGTGATTTCTGGAGTCATTGTGAAAAGTCTGTGATGGTTGTTTAAGCCACCTGAGATGAAATTTTTATTTTTGCAAACAGTGAATTCCAGGTGATATCTGGAGCTGAGGTGAAATGTCCACAGTGGTTGTTTAAGCCATGTGAGGAGATATTTTTAGTTTTTTAAAAAGTGTGTTGCAGGTGTTTAATGGAGCTGATGTGAATGGTCTGAGGTTACTGTTTGGCCACCTGAGGTGATATCTGTATTTTCCCAAACTGGGATCCAGGAAATTAATGTATCCAGAGTAAAAGATATGCAGTGGTCATTTAGGCCACATTAGGTGATTTTTCTTTTTGCTAAAATTTGTTCCAGGTGATATGAATCTGGGGTAAAAGGTTTGTGGAGGTCATTTTGGGCACATGAGGTGATATTTTTAGTTTTTGCCAAAAACATGCTCCAGATGATCTATGGAGGCTGGTTGAAAGTTTCTTTATGGTTCTTTAAGCCACCTGAGTTGAAATTTTTTATTTGTTTCAAAAATGGGTGTTCGGTGACTTAAATAGCTGGAGTGAAAGATCAACGGTGGTCGTTTATTCCAACTAAGATTTTTTTTCTTCAAAAAATGGTTTCTAGGTGATTGAGGGAGCTGGTGTAAAATGTCCAAAGTGGTCATTGAGGCCATCAGAGTTGCAATTTTTTATTTTTGCCCAAAATGGGTTCCAGGAGATCTATGGAGTGAATGTGATGCAGTGGTCATTTAGGTCACCTGTAGACAAATTTAAATTTTTGCACAAAATTGGTTCCAGTTGACTTATGGAGCAGGGCTGAAAGAACTGTGGTTTACATTTATGCTACCTGATGTCATATATTTATTTTTGACAAAAACGGGTTTCAGAAGGGAGATGAGGAGACACTTTTTTACAGAGAGGGTGGTGGCTGGGTGGAATGCGTTACCTGCAGAAGTAGTATCCAGCAGAACAGTCAATTGTTTCAAAAGGGGATGGGACAGGACAAGGGGGAGGGTTAATGAAGGTGAAGTGTGCAAGGGATGGGCAGCTGCAGAATAAGGGGTGCTAGGTGCACATTTGAGCAGACTTGATAGACCTCTAGACCTTTATCTGCTGGCAAATTTCATATGTTCGTATGTTAGGTGATTTATGGGGTAAGAGGTAGGCAGTGGTCATTTATGCCACCTGAGATAATATTTTTTACTTTTGCCACAAACAGGTTCCAGGTGATCTATCGAGTCATTGTGAAAGGTTGCTGTGGTTGTTTAAGCCAGCTGAGGTGAAAATTTTATATTTGCAGAAAATTTGTTAGAGTTGATATCTATACTTGGTGTGAAAGGTCCATGGTAGCTGTTTAAGACACTTGAGGTGATAATTAAAGTTTTTGACAAAGTGGGTTGTAAGTGACTAATGGAGCTGGTGTGAAAGGTCTGAGGTTGTCTTTCAAGCCACCTGAGGTTATATTTGTATTTTTGCCAAAAATGGGTTTGAGGTAATTTATGGATCCAGAGTAAAATATCTGCAATGGCCATTTAGGCCAGGAGAAGTAATAATTTTATTTTTACAAGAACTTGGTTCAAGGTCAATTATGGGGTCAGGGTGAAAGGTTGATATTTTCATTTTTGCCAAAAATGGGTTCTAGAAGATTTGTTTATTTATTTATTTATATAGCAGTTTGGAAAACCTTTGAGCCATAGGCTCATTTACAAAGGTACCTTGTCACAGTAAGACAAATGAAAATACATTGTATAGCAGTATAACACAGTATAACAGTAACTTAAGACATAGATACAAACAAGCTGTTTCAGGTAGGATTGATGCAAACAGTACCAGAGTTATGTTGTCCTTTGCAGCTTTGTAGTAAGATTTGTCATAAGTATTGAGTACGGCTTTGACTAGTGGCAATTACAGCTTCAGGTGTTAACAAGGTGGTTCTGTAAGGACGTTTTGAAGCACGGTATAGTTGGAGCTTCGGAGATGGAGGGGGGCAGTGTGTTGAACCAGGAGGGGGCCCTAAAGCTGAAGGCTATTTGGCCATGAGAGGTCCTAGCTCTAGGGATAACAAGAGAGGTTTTCCCAGAGGTCCGAGTATGAACTAGTGAGACAGAGCGGTGGATGCTGGTGGTCAATCCTGGTGGGGATAGCCCAAGGATGGTCTTTTTTGTAAGGGTAGAGGTCAGATATTTGAGGCGCTTGTCAAGATCAAGTACCAGCACTTTAGTGTACAGTAGACAGGTGTGTGTTAGCCTAGGTGCCCCAGTAATTAATCTGCAGGCCTTATTCAGGGTAGTGCGAATTTTATGGTGTGTGGTCTGATCAGCAGCACCGTACACCGGTAGTCCATACTCCACTAGGGACAGGATAGAGGAGGTGACTGCGAGTTCAAGAGCCTCTGGGGGAGGCAGTGTTTATACCGATGTAAGATGCCCAAACGGATATTAGTGACAGTGGCTAGGGCAGCGATGTGTCCATGGAAGGAGAGGGAGGGGTCAAAATAGATCTCTAGGTATTTATAAGAGCAAACTTGTTCAAGTGGGAAACTCCCTTTTGTCTTACTAAACTACTCAAATCTAAACCCATCCCAACCTCTATGCTTTTTAAGACCTGCTCTTTTTTCTTCTTTCCAGCAGCCTGCCCTTGAACGGGGTTGCTTCATCTCCCCCATGGTCAGGCAGCACCCAGCCAGCCACCAACCGAGACTAGGATGCCCTCCTGCAGCTCCTTGGAAGGTACGGGACAGCGCAGCCAATTGGAAAATGGGTGCTTTCAGCAAACTTGCTCTGATTGGCCATGGTTTTTCCCCTGCTTCAGCCACCCGGCAGTTTTTACAAATAGATTTTAGATAGAACTAAGCACATTTAAAGTGTGTAATAGAAGTTTTTCAGCTGTATTAGCAGGATTGTAATTTCTACTAGTGTTTTAAAGTGCTTACACCTTTCCTGTTCCAGTGCTCCTCCTGCACCCCCCCATCCAAGCACTCTGCCTGGGCACCAAAAAGTCTAACTCCCTTTTGTCTTGCTAAACTGCTCAAATCTAAACCCATCCTAACCTCTATGCTATTTAATACCTGCTCTTTTTTCTTCTCCCCATCTGTCTGCCCTTGAACGGGGCTGCTTCAGCTCCCTCATGGTCAGCCAGCAACCAGCCAGCCCCCGACCAAGACCAGGACACCCACCTGCATCTCCTTGGAAAGTACAGGACAGCACAGCCAATCGGAACACGGGCGATCCCAGCAAACCCGCTCTGATTGGCCAGGACTTCTCCCCTGCTTCTCCCCCGGGCACTTTTTACGAATAGATTTTAATTAGAACTAAGCATGTTTAAAGTGTGCAATAGAAGTTTTTCTACTGTATTAGCTGGATTGTAATTTCTACTAGTGCTTTAAAGTGCTTACACCTCTCCTGTTTCAGTGCTCCTCCTGCATCCCCCCTATCCAAACACTCTGCCTTGGTGCCAAAATGTCTAACTCCCTTTTGTCTTGCTAAACTGCTCAAATCTAAACCCATCCTAAC
The DNA here is from genome assembly GCA_016271365.2 of Neoceratodus forsteri. Taxonomy (NCBI): domain Eukaryota; kingdom Metazoa; phylum Chordata; order Ceratodontiformes; family Ceratodontidae; genus Neoceratodus; species Neoceratodus forsteri. The sequence goes on from CM028137.1 coordinate 829,092,597, forward strand.
CTCTATGCTATTTAAGACCTGCTCATTATACTTCTCTCCAGCTGCCTGCCCTTGAACAGGGCTGCTTCAGCTCCCCCACGGTCAGCCGGCACCCAGCCAGCCACCGACTGAGAAAAGGACATCCGCCTGCTGCTCCTTGGAAGGTACGGGACAGCGCAGCCAATCAGAACACGGACACTTCCAGCAAACCCGCTCTGATTGGCCAGGACTTTTCCCCTGCTTCTGCCACCTGGCACTTTTTACAAATAGATTTTAGTTAGAACTAAGCACATTTTAAGTGTGTAATAGAAGTTTTTCAAATGTATTAGCTGGATTGTAATTTCTTCTAGAGTTTTAAATTGCTTCCACCTCTGCTGTTTCAGTGCTCCTCCTGCACCCCCCTATCCAAGCAATCTGCCTTGGTGCCCAAATTCTAACTCCCTTTTGTCTTGCTAAACTGCTCAAATCTAAACCCATCCTAACCTCTATGCTATTTAAGACCTGTTCTTTATTCTTTTCTCCAGCTGCCTGCCCTTGAACAGGGCTGCGTCAGCTCCCACACGGTCAGCCGGCACCCAGCCAGTCATTGACCGACACCAGGATGCAATGCCTGCAGCTCCTGACTCTTACCCTATCCCTAACCCCTAACCCCTAACTCTGACCCTGACCCTAACCCTAACCCTAAAACTAACCTTAACTCTAAACCTCACCCTAACCCTAATCCTAACCCTAACCCTCACACTCACCCTAACCCTAAAACTAACCCTCACCCTAACCCTATCCCTGACCATGACCCCAACCCTAATCCTAACCCTAACCCCTAGCCCTAACCCTCACCCTAACCCTAACCCTCACCCTCACCCTAACTCTGACCCTAACCCTATCCCTAACCCTCACACTAAGCATAACCATAACCATCAACCTCACCCTAAACCTAACCCTAACACTAACCCTAGCCCTAACCCTAACCCTAACTGTCTTCTTCCAGCCATAGCTGAAATTATATTTTTCACAGGCTGCAGTTTGGTACACTTTGAGATATAGCATAATTTACAGTTTTGTCATGCTGTAATTTTGTGCTCTTCCAGCTATAGCCCAATTTATACCTTTCCCAGGCTGTAATGTTGGCGCTTATATACATTGCCCAGTTTATACTTTTACCAGACTGTATTATTGTGTTCTTCCAACCATTGCTCAATTTATTCTTTGCTCAAGCTATAATTTTGTGCTGTTCCAGCCATTGGTCAATTTATACTTTTTCCAGTCTGTAATTTTGTGCTCTTCCAGCCATAGCTGATTTTATACTTTTCACAGGCTGAAGTTTTGTACTCTTCAAGATATAGCCCAATTTATAGTTTTTGCTGGCTGTAATTTTGTGCTCTTCCAGCTATAGAAAATGTATACTTTTCTCAGGCTGTAATTTTGTGCTCTTCCAGCAATTGCCCAATTTATACTTTTTCTTGGCTGCAATTTTGTGCTCTTTCAGCTGTAGCACAATTTATACTTTTTCCAGGCTGCAATGTTGTGCTCGTCCCACCATAGCCGAATTTATATTTTCACCTGCTGCAATTTTGTGCTCTTCCTGCTTTACCCAATTTATACTTTTCCTAGGCTGTAATTATGTGCTCTTCCAGCCATTGCCCAGTTTATACTTTTCAAAAGCTGCTTTCTGTGTTCTTCCAGCCATTGTCCAATTTATACATTTTCCAACCTGTAATTTTGTGCTGCTCCAGCCATAGCCCAATTGATACTTTTCACGGGCTGTAATTTTGTACTCTTCCTACTATAGCCTGATTTAAACTTTTCACAGGCTGTAATTTGTGCTCTTTCAGCTTTAACCCATTTTAATCTTTTCTCAGGCTTTAATTTTGTGCTCTTCCAGCCATAGTCCAATTTATACTTTTCACAATCTGCAGTTTTGTGCTCTTTCACCTATAGCCCAATTTATACTTTCCCCAGGCTGTTATTCTGTGTTCTTCTAGCCATAGACCAGTTTATACTTTTCCCAGCTGTAATTTTGTGCTCTTCCAGCCATTGCCCAATCTATACTTTTCCCAGGATGTAATTATGTGCTTTTCCAGCTATAGCACAATTTATGCTTTCCCAGGCTATGATTTTTTGCTCTTCCAGCTATAGCACAATTTATACTTTTCCCAGGCTGCAATTTTGTCCTCTTCCAGCTATAGCACAATTTATACCTTCCCAGCCTGTAACTTGTGGTCTTACAGCTATATCCCATTTTATACTTTTCCCTGGCTGTAATTTTGTGATCTTCCAGCCTTTGTCCAATTTATACTTTTTCTGTGCTGTAATTTTGTGGACTTCCCGCCATAGCCCAAGTTATATTTTCACGGGCTGCAATTTTGTGCTCTTCCAGCTATAGCCAATTTATACTTTTTCTGCAATGTAATTATGTGTTCTTCCAACCATTGCCCAATTTAGACTTTTTCCAAGCTGTAATTTTGTGCTCTTCCTGCTACAGCTCAATTTATACTTTTTCCTAGCTGTAATTTTGTGCTCTTCCAGCTATAGCCTATTTTATTCTTTTCTTAGGCTGTAATTTTGTGTTTTTCAAGATATTGCCCAATTTATACTTTTCCTAGGCTGTAATGTTGTGCTCTTCCAGCTATTGCGCAATTTACTCTTTTCAGAGGCTGTAATTTTGTGCTTGTCTAGCCATCACCCAATTTATACTTTTCACGATCTGCAATTTTGTGCTCTTCCAGCCACTGCCCAAATTTATACTTCTTCCAGGCTGTAATTTTGTGCTCATCCTGCCATAGTCCAAATTAGATTTTCATGGTCTGCAATTTTATGATCTTGGAGCTATACCTAATTTGTACTTTTCCTAGGCTGTAATTATGAGTTCTTACAGCCATTGAATATTTTTTGCATTATTCAGGCTGTTATTCTGTGTTCTTCCAGCCCTAGCCCAATTTATACTGTTCATGGGCTGCAGTTTTGTACTCTTCCAGGTATTGCCTAATTTATACTTTTTCCAGGCTGTAATTTTGGGCTCTTCCAGCAATAGAGCAATTTATACTTTTCATGGCCTGTAATTTTGTGATCGTCCAGCTATATCCAATTTACACTTTTCTTAGGCTTTAATTTTGTGTTCTTCCAGATATTGCCCAATTTATACTTTTCCAAGGCTGCAATTTTGGGCTTTTTCAGTTATAGCCCAATTTACACTTTTCACAGGCTGTAATTTTGTGCTCTTCCAGCCATCACCCAATTTATATGTTTCATGATCTGCAGTTTTGTGTTCTTCCAGCTATAGCCCATTTTATACTTTTCCCATGCTGTAATTTTGTGTTCTTCCAGATATAGTCCAATTTATACTATTCCCAGGCTGTAATTTTGTGATCTTCCAGCCATTGCCCAATTTATTCTTTTCTCAGGCTGTAATTTTGTGCTCTTCCAGCCATTGTCCTAGTTATACTTTTTCCAGGCTGTAATTTTGTGCTCTTCCCGCCATAGCCGAATTTATATTTTCACCTGCTGCAATTTTGTGCTCTTCCTGCTATACCCAATTTATACTTTTCCTAGGCTTTAATTATGTGCTCTACCAGCCATTGCCCAGTTTATACTTTTCAAAAGCTGCTTTCTGCTTTCTTCCAGCCATTGCCCAATTTATACTTTTTCAAAGCTGTAATTTTGTGCTACTCCAGCCATAGCCCAATTTATACATTTCATGGGTTGCAGTTTTGTACTCTTCCAGCAATAGCCTAATTTATACTTTTTCCAAGCTGTAATTTTGTGCTCTTCCAACAATAGACCGATTTATACTTTTCACGGGCTACAATTTTGTGATCTTCATGCTATATCCAATTAACACTTTTATTAGGCTTTAATTTTGAGTTCTTGCAGATATTGCCAATTAATACTTTTTCAAGGCTGTAATTATGTGCTCTTTCAGCCATCACTCAATTTATACTTTTCATGATCTGCAGTTTTTTGCTCTTCCAGCAATAACTCAATTTATTCTTTTTCCAGGCTGCAATTTTGTGCTCTTCCACCTATAGCCCAATTTATACTTTCCCCAGACTGTTATTCTGTGTTCTTCTAGCCATAGCCCAGTTTATACTTTTCCCAGCTGTAATTTTGTGCTCTTCCAGCCATTGCCCAATCTATACTTTTCCCAGGATGTAATTATGTGCTTTTCCAGCTATAGCACTATTTATGCTTTCCCAGGCTATGATTTTGTGCTCTTTCAGCTATAGCACAATTTATACTTTCCCAGCCTGTAACTTGTGGTCTTACAGCTATATTCCAATTTATATTTTCACAGGCTGCAATTTTGTGCTCTTCCAGCTATAGCCAATTTATACTTTCCCTGCAATGTAATTATGTGCTCTTCCTGCCATTGCCCAGTTTATGCTTTTCCCAGGCTCTTTATTCTGTGTTCTTCCAGCCATTGCCCAATTTATACTTTTTCCAAGCTGTAATTTTCTGCTCTTCCTGCTACAGCTCAATTTATACTTTTTCCTAGCTGTAATTTTGTCCTCTTCCAGCTATAGCCTATTTCATTCTTTTCTTAGGCTGTAATTTTGTTTTTTTCTAGATATTGCCCAATTTATACTTTTCCTAGGCTGTAATTTTGTGCTCTTCCAGCTATTGCGCAATTTAGTCTTTTCAGAGGCTGTAATTTTGTACTCATCCAGCCATCACCCAATTTATACTTTTCATGATCTGCAATTTTGTGCACTTCCAGCCATTGCCCAAATTTATACTTCTTCCAGGCTGTAATTTTGTGCTCTTCCCACCATAGCCCAAATTAGATTTTCATGGTCTGCAATTTTGTGATCTTGGAGCTATACCCAATTTGTACTTTTCCTAGGCTGTAATTATGAGCACTTATAGCCATTGAACAGTTTGTGCATTTCCCAGGCTGTTATTCTGTGTTCTTCCAGCCATAGCCCAATTTGTACTTTTCATGGGCTGCAGTTTTGTACTCTTCCACGTATTGCCTAATTTATACTTTTTCCAGGCTGTACTTTTGGGTTCTTCCAGCAATAGACCGATTTATACTTTTCACGGCCTGTAGTTTTGTGATCTTCCAGCTATATCCAATTTACTCTTTTCTTAGGCTTTAATTTTGTGTTCTTCAGACATTGCCCAATTTATATTTTCACGGGCTGCAATTTTGTGCTCTTCCAGCTATAGCCAATTTATACTTTTCCTGTGATGTAATTATGTGCTCTTCCTGCCATTGCCCAGTTTGTACTTTTCCCAGGCTCTTTATTCTGTGTTCTTCCAGCCATTGCCCAATTTAGACTTTTTCCAAGCTGTAATTTTGTGCTCTTCCTGCTACAGCTCAATTTATACTTTTTCCTAGCTGTAATTTTGTGCTCTTCCTGCTATAGCCTATTTTATTCTTTTCTTAGGCTGTAATTTTGTGCTTTTGTAGATATTGCCCAATTTATACTTTTCCTAGGCTGTAATTTTGTACTCTTCCAGCTATAGCCAAATGTATTCTTTTCTCAGGCTGTAATTATGTGCTCTTCCAGTGATTGCCCTATTTATACTTTTTCCAGGCTGTCATTTTGTGCTCTTCATGCCATAGCCCAATTTATAGCTTCACAGGCTGCAATTTTGTGCTTTTCCTGCTATACCCAATTTATACTTTTCCTAGGCTGTATTCATGTGCTCTTCCAGCCATTGCCAAGTTGATGCTTTTCACAGGCTGCTTGCTGTGTTCTTCCAGCCATTGCCCAATTTATACTTTTTCCAAGCTGTAATTTTGTGTTGCTCCAGCCGTAGCCCAAATTATACTTTTCATGGGCTGCAGTTTGTAAATCACCTGGAATCCATTTTCAGCAAATATATAAATTGCACCTCAGGTGGCCTTAACAACAACTGAGAAACACTGACTCTGTCTCCATAGATCATCTGAAACCCATTTATGGCAAAAAATAAAACATCACCTCAAGTGGAATAAATTACCTTTTACCCATGCTCCAAACATAACTTGGATCCCAATTTTGGTAAAAATGAAAATATTACCTCAGGTGGCCTAAATGACCACAGCATACCATTCACCCTGGCTCCATAGATCACCTGGAACCATTTTTGGCAGAAATGAAAATATCACCCCTGGTGGCCTAACGGTCCACTGCAGACCTTTTATCCAGCTGCCATAAATCACTTGAAACATAGAAACATAGAAGTTGATGGCAGATAAGGACCACAAGGCCCATCCAGTCTGCCCATTTCTTTTTCTACCTTATAAATGTGCCATCGGCCTTTGCTCTGTCAGTGGCCTATCTATTCATAGTCATTTGTATTGCTCCCTTATGCCTATCCCATGCCTGTTTGAAGCCCTGCACTGTATTCATAGCCACCACTTCTTGTGGTAAGCCATTCCATGCATCCACCACCCTTTCTGTGAACCTGGTACGAATTTCTGGCATATATGGCATAAAATGTATAAAAATGTCACCCCAGGTGGCCTAAATGATCACCAGAGACCTTTTACCTTTGCTCCATAAATCACCTGGAGCCAATTTTTAGTAAAAATAAAAACATTACCTCTGGTGACCTAAATGACAACTGCAGATCTTTTACTCCAGATCCATAAATTACCTGAACCCATTTTTGGTAAAATTAAAAATGTCACATCAGGTGTCCAAAACAAACTCCTCAGACCTTTCACAATGTTTCCATAGATCACCCTGAACCCAGTTTTTGCAAAAATTAAAATTAAATTACCTGGAATCCAGTTTTGGTAAAAATAAAAATGTCACATTGGCAAAAATAAAAATATCACCTCAGGTGGCCTAAATAACCACTTCATAGCATTCATCCTAGCTCCACAGATTACCTGAAACAAACTTTTCAAAAATGAAAAATTTCACCTCAGGTGTCTTAAATGACTACCGTGGACATTTCACCTCAGCTCCAGACATCACCTGGAATCCATTTTTTTCAAAAATAAAAATTTCAACTCAGGAGGCTTAAACAACCATCTTTGACTTTTCACAGTGACTCCATAGATCACCTGGAAACCATTTTTGGCTAAAATAAAAATATCACCTCAGGTGGCCTAAATGACCACCACCTAACTTTAATCTCAGATGACCTAAATGGCTGCTGCCTGCATTTTACTCCAATCACTTAAATCACCTGAAATGCATTTTTGGCAAAAATAAGTATTTCACATCAGGTAGCGTAATAGTCCACTGCAGACCTTTCAACCCAGCTTCATAAATCTCCTAAAACCCATTTTTGGCCAAAATGAAAATATCATCCCTGCAGGCCTTTCACCCTGACTCCATGATTCACCTTGAACCAATTTCTGGTAAAAATAAAATTATTACTTCTCCTGGCCTAAATGGCCATTGCAGATATTTTACTCTGGATCCATAAATTACCAATAACTCACTTTGGCAAAAATACAAATATAACCTCAGGTGGCCTAAATGACAACTTCAGACCTTTTACACCAGCTCCATTAGTCACTTACAGCCCACTTTTTCAAAAACTTTAAATATCACCTCAGGTGTCTTAAACAGCTGTCATGGACCTTTCACCCCAGGTATAGATATCAGCTCTTTCCAATTTTATGCAAATATAAAATTTTCACCTCAGCTGGCTTAAACAACCACTGCAACATTTCACAATGCCCCCATTGATCACCTGGAGCCCATTTGTGGCAAAAGTAAAAATATTATCTCAGGTGGCCTAAATGATCACTGCCTACCTTTTACCCCATAAATCACCTAACATATGAACATACAAAATTTGCCAGCAGATAAAGGTCTAGAGGTCTATCAAGTCTGCTCGAATGTGCAGCTAGCACCCCTTATTCTGCAGCTGCCCGTCCCTTCCACCCTTCCCCTTCATAAACCCTCCCCCTTGTCCTGTCCATCCCCTTTTGAAGCAATCAACTGTTCTGCTGGATACCATTTCTGCAGGTAATGCATTCCACCAAGCATCCACCCTCTCTGTAAAAAAGTGTCTCCTCATCTCCCTCCTGAAACCCATTTTTGCTAAAAATAAATATATGACATCAGGTAGCATAAATGTAAACCACAGTTCTTTCAGCCCTGCTCCATAAGTCAACAGGAACCAATTTTGTGCAAAAATTCAAATTTCTCTTTAGGTGACCTAAATGACCACTGCATCACAATCACTCAATAGATCACCTGGAACCCATTTTGGGCAAAAGTAAAAATAGCAACCTTGGTGGCCTCAGTGACCACTTGGGACATTTTACACCAGCTCCCTCAATCACCTAGAAACCATTTTTGGAAAAAAAGATCTCATTTGGAATAAACGACCACTGTTGATTTTTCACTCCAGCTATTTAACTCACCGAACACCCATTTTTGAAACAAATAAAAAATTTCAACTCAGGTGGCTTAAAGAACCATAAAGAAACTTTCAACCAGGCTCCATAGATCAGCTGGAGCATGTTTTTGGCAAAAACTAAAAATATCACCTCATGTGGCCAAAACGACCTCCACAAACCTTTTACCCCAGATTCATATCACCTGGAACAAATTTTAGCAAAAAGAAAAATCACCTAATGTAGCCTAAATGACCACTGCATATCTTTTACTCTGGATACATTAATTTCCTGGATCCCAGTTTGGGAAAAATACAGATATCACCTCAGGTGGCCAAACAATAACCTCAGACCATTCACATCAGCTCCATTAAACACCTGCAACCCACATTTTAAAAAACTGAAAATATCTCCTCACATGGCTTAAACAACCACTGTGGACATTTCACCTCAGCTCCAGATATCACCTGGAATTCACTGTTTGCAAAAATAAAAATTTAATCTCAGGTGGCGTAAACAAACATCGCAGACTTTTCACAATGACTCCAGAAATCACCTGGAACCCATTTTTGGCAAAAATAAAATTATTGTCCCTGGTTGCCTAAAGGTCCTCTGCATACCTTTCACCCTGGCTTCATAAATCACTTGGAGCCAATTTCTGGAAAAAATGAAAATATCCCGTCTCCTGGCCTAAATGACCACTGCAGATCTTTTACTCTGGATCCATGAATTACCTGGAACCCATTTTTGGCAAAAATAGATCACCACCTACCTTTGACCTCAGGTGGAGTAAATGACCAGTGTCAACCTTTTACCCCAATCCCATGAATCACCTGAATTGCATTTTTGGCAAAAATAAATATATCAGCTGAACTGGCCTAAATTGCAACCTCAGACCTTTCACCCCAGCTCCATAGATCACCAGGAACCCACTTTCAGCAAATACATAAATTGCACCTCAGGTGGCCTAAACAACAATTGAGAAACTTTGAATCTGGCTCCATAGATCATCTGAAACCCATTTATGGCAAAAAACCAAAACATCACCTCAAGTGGAATAAATGACCTTTTACCCTTGCTCCATACATAACCTGGATCCCATTTTTCATAAAAATGAAAATATTACCTCAGGTGGCCTAAATGACCACAGCATACCATTCACCCTGGCTCCATAGATCACTTGGAACCATTTTTAGCAGAAATAAAAATATCACCCCTGGTTGCCTAACGGTCCACTGCAGACCTTTTATCCAGGTGCCATGAATCACTTGGAACCAATTTCTGATATAAAATGTATAAAAATGTCACCCCAGGTGGCCTAAATTATCACCAGAGACCTTTCACCTTTGCTCCATAAATCACCTGGAACCAATTTTTAGTAAAAATAAAAACATTACCTCTGGTGACTTAAATGACGACTGCAGATCTTTTACTCCAGATCCATAAATTACCTGAACCCATTTTTGGTAAAAATAAAAATGTCACATCAGGTGTCCAAAACAAACTACTCAGACCTTTCACAATGTTTCCATAGATCACCCTGAACCCAGTTTTTGCAAAAATTAAAATTACACCTCAGGAGGTCTAAACAACCACCTCGTACCATTCACTCTAGCTCCACAGATTACATGGAACCCATTTTTGGCAAAAAATTAAAATGTCACCCCTTGTGACTTAAAAGTTCACTGTGAACCTTTTTACTCAGTGCAAGAAATCAACTGGAACCTATTTTTGGTAAAAAAAAAAAAGATATCACCTCAGGTGGCCAAAATGACCACACTGGAGGATCTTAGTGGAGAGCAGGTGCTGATCTTGACTGTGACAAGTGACCATGGCTCAGGGGATGCAGAGGAAAAATCTGCCCTGCTGGATATGGGACAGGCCAGTGGCACCATTGGTTTGGGAACAGTGGGGGTTAGCACCATCCCTGACATTTAGGCCAGCTGAGTTCATATTTTTATTTTTGTCATAAATAGGTTACAGGTGATTTATGCAACCTGGGTAAAAGGTCCACATTGGTCATTTTTGCCACCTGATATGATGTTTTTCCTTTTGCCAAAAATGGGTTCTAGGTGATTTATGGAGCTGGGTACAAATGTCCACAGTGGTCATTTAGGTGACCTGAGGTGATATTTATACTTTGAAAAAAAACTGGGTTCCAGGTGATCTGTGGAGTCATTATAAAAGGTCACCGATGGTTGTTTAGGCCACCTGAGGTGAAAGTTTTATTTTGACAAAAATTGGTTCCAGATGATTTATGGAGCTGGGGTCAAATGTCCGTGGTGGTGGTTTAGGCCACCAGAGGAGTTATTTTTATTTTGACTTTCACACCAGCTCTATTAATCACCTGCAGCACATTTTTGGTAAAAACTAAAAGTATTTCCTCAGGTGACCTAAATGACCTCTTTGGACCTTTTACACAGGCTCCATTAATCACCTGGAATCCATTTTTTTGCAAAAATAAAAATATCACCTCAGGTGGTATAAATGACCACCACAGACCTTTCACTCCAACTTCATATATTACTTTGAACCCAGTTTTGCAAAAATAAAAATTTCTCCTCAGGTGGCCTAAACGACCACCATGTACCATATATTATAGTTTTGCGGACATGCCATTATAGTTGGGGTTCAGCGGTCACTTCTATGTTAAACTCAAAATTTTGCACGTTAATAACTTTGGACCCATTCAACGCAGCTGTGGGGATACAACCCACAGCCATCTGACCTTCCAGCCTCAGAAGCGAATGTGCTACTTGCTGAGTCACTGACATTGCTTAAGCCTCATTTAGGCCACATGAGATGATATTTTTAATTTTGCCAAAAATAGGTTTCAGGTGAGTTATGAAGCTGGGATAAAAGGCAGGCAGTGGTCTTTTAGGCTACCTAAGTGATATTTTTATTTTTTCCAAGCATGGGTTCCTGGAAATTTATGGAGTGGGGGTGAAAGGTCACTGGTGGTCATTTAAACCACCTGAGGTAATATTTTTATTTTTGCCAAAAATGGGTTCCACGTGTTTAATAGAGCACAGGTAGAAGGTGGGCAGTGGTCATTTTGGCCACATGAAGTGATATGTTAAATTTTTAGAAACAATGGATTACATGTGATTTATAACCATGGTAGATTGTAGGAGGCAATCATTTAGGTCACCTGAGGTGATTTTATTTGGCCACAAATGGGTTTCAGTTGATTAATGGAGATAATGTGAACAATCTGTGGAGGCCATTTAGGCCAACTGATGTGATATTTTTATTTTTGCCAAAACTATGTTCCTGGTGGTTCACAGAGCCAGGGTAAATGGTCAACTGTGGACATTTAGGCCACCTGGGTAATACTTCTATTTTTGTAGAAAAATGGGTGCCATGTAATTTATGGAGCCAGAATGAATGTTCTGTGGTGCAGCTGCAAAAATACCTCTGGTGGCCTAAAGGACAACTATGGACCTTTTTACCCTGGCTCTATAAATCACCTGGAACCCATTTTTGGAAAATATGAAAATATCAATTCAAGAGGCCTAAAGGACCACAGTGGATGTTTTACCCTGTCTCCATAAATCTCCCAGATCCATTTTTGACAAAATAAAAATATCACCTCAGGTGTGATAAATGACCAGCACAGCCCTCTTTCCAGGGCTCCATCAATCTCCTGGAAATAATTTCTGGCAACAATAAAAATAACTCCTCAGGTGGCCTAAACCACCACTGCGGACATTTTATCCTGGCTCCATAAATCATCTAGAACCCTTTTTGGCAAAAATAAAACTTTCACCTCAGGTGGCCTAAACAACCATTGCTGACCATTTATAATGACTCCACAGATCACCTGGAACCCTGTTTTTTTTCAAAAAATATAAACATCACCTCAAATGGCCTATATGACCACTACTTTCCTTTTATCCTACATCCATAAAAAAGGTTGGCAGTGGTCATTTAGGCCACCTTTATGTGATATTTTTAATTTTGCCAGAAATGGTTCCATGTGATCTATGGAGTCATTGTGAAAGGCCAGCAGTGGTTGTTCAAGCCAGCTGAGGTGAAATTTTTATTTTTGCAGAAAAACAGCTCCAGTTGGTATCTGGAGTTGGGGTGAAAGGTCAATGGCAGCCATTTAAGACACCTAAGGTGCTATTTTTAGTTTTTCAAAAAGTGGCTTGTAAGTGACTAATGGAGCTGGTGTAAAAGGTTTGAGGTTGTCGTTTAGGCCACCTGAGGTGATATTTGTATTTTTGCCAAAAATGGGTTCCCAGTAATTTATTGATCAAGAGTAAAAGATCTGCAGTGGTCATTTAGGCCAGGAGACATGATATTTTTATTTTTAATAGAAATTGGTTCCAGGAGATTTATGGAGCCAGGGTGAAAGGTCTGCAGAGGACCTTTAGGGAACCAGGGATGATGTTTTCATTTTTGGCAAAAATGGGTTCCAGGTGATCTATGCAGACAGGGTGAATGGTACATGGTGCTCATTTAGGCCACCTGGGGTGATAATTTTTTTAAAATAATGGGTTCCAGGCAATTTATATAACTCGGGTAAAATGTTGGTGGATGTCTTTAGGCCACCTGTGGTGATATTTTTAGTTTTTGCCTAAAATAGGTGGGGTGAAATATCCACATGTTGTATTTTTGTTTTTGCCAAAAATGGGTTCCAGGTGCTTAATGGAACCTTGGTTAAAAGTCTGCAGTGGTCATTTAGGCCACCAGAGGTAATATTTTTATTTTTGCCACAAATGGGTTGCAGGTGATCTATGGAGTCATTGTGAAAGGTTGAAGTGGTTGTTTAAGCCAGCTGTGGTAAAATTTTAATTTTTGCATAAAATTGGTTCCAGTTGATATCAAGTAGTTGGGGTGAAAGGTCCATGGCAGGCATAGTCTGGGGTTGTCATTTAGGCCACCTGAGGTGATATTTTTTATTTTTGCAAAGACTGTGTCAATTGATCTATGGAAACATTGTGAAAGGTCTGAGAAGTTTGTTTTGGACACCTGATGTGACATTTTTATTTTTACCAAAAATGGGTTCTAGGTAATTTATGGGTCTGGAGTAAAAGATCTGCAGTGGTCATTTAGGCCTCCAGAGGTAATGTTTTTATTTTTACTAAAAATTGGTCCCAGGTGATTTACTGAGCCGAGGTGAAAGGTCTGTGGTAGTCATTTAGGCCACCTGGAGTAATATTTCTTCACATTTTTGCCAGAAATTGGTTACAGGTGATTTATGGCACCTGGATAAAAAGTCTGCAGAGGACCTTTAGGTGATATTTTCATTTTTGCTAAAAAAGGGTTCCAGGTGATCAATGGAGCCAGGGTGAACGGTATGCAGTGGTAATTTAGGACACCTGAGGAAATATTTTTTTATTTTCACCAAAAATGGGTTCCAGGCTATATATGGAGCAAGGGTAAAAGTCCTTTATGCCACCTGAGATGATATCCCCCATTTGCCAGCACCCTCCCCAGATGACAAAATTCCTTGTGGATCTCCCCCACTCTCATTAAACAACTGAGACAGAGAGACAACCTATGGCATATCACGGTGGAGTCGGGCAGGCCTGTGGATGGACAGGCCTATAATGCTGCTCGTAACAAATGCACCTTTGCCATACAGCAAGCAAAAGCCAAACACTACCAAACCACTCTGGCCTCCTTCTGGGGCTCCTCACATGCAATCTGGGACAATATTAAGGAACTCAGTGGAAAAACCTGCTCCCCCATCCCAGATAGCGGTCAATGGCAGTATCACTGCTGACCCCTTCATATTGCTGAATGCCTCAAAATGACTTTCTCAGGTCTCAGCTCTGTCCTTCCTACCTACCCACTTCTTTGACCCGATTATTCTTTAAATCCCTCCCAACCTGGAGTGCACCCATTTTTGTTCCACACCATATCCCCCCATATAGCCAAACCTCTCTCACTAAAAGCCCTCTCCAGCCACAATCCCAAATGCAACCCAACTGACTCCAGGATTTTCTGGCTATCCCTGGATGTCATGCTAGCTGCTCTTACTAACCTGCTAAATCAGTCCCTTTGTCTTGGCCAGTTCCCAAGTGCCTGAAAATCAGCTGAAATCACCCCAATTCATAAGAATGGAGAATGCACAATACCAAATAACTACAGGCCAATCTCCATCCTCCCCCCTCTCTCTAAAGCCCTGGAAAAAATTGTGTCAACCTAACTCATGGAATACCTCACCAAATACAACATACTGTGTCCAGAGCAGCATGGCTTCCATCCTGGACACAGCAATATGTCAGCTATACTGGAGTTCTCACGACATATACACTCTGCTCTTGACTCGGGTGAAGTTACTGGGGCAGTGTTCATAGACAATTTTAATGCCTTTGACACTGTGTGTCACCCCCTCCTGCTTGACTCCCTCCATAATTTGGGGTTCTCATCAGGCCCCCTTGCCTGATTCTCTAGATACCTCTGTGACAGATCCCAAAGCATCAAGATAAACAGTACCCCATCAACCGCACTACCTGTTCACTCCGGTGTCCCCCACGGGTCCATCCTGGGCCCTACTCTGTTTAGTTTCTTTCTCGATGCTCTTCCCAGAACCTGCTCAGGTAAAATGCTCTTATATGCTGACTATGCGGTGCTTGTCACCTCCCTCCCTAACCCTACCACCATCCAGGACTCCCTTCAGATCATTTTCAGTCAAGCTGAAAAATGGTTCCATGATCACCGCCTGGTCCTGAACCTCAAAAAAACTAAATCCTTGCTGTTCGCCCAACATCCAAACACCAGCAGTAATGCCCCCCCCACTCATCCTTCCCAGCACCAAACACCCCATTAAGTAAGTTACAGCATACAAATACCTGGGCATCACTTTTGACTCAGCACTCACCTTCCACACCTACCTCAAAACCCTGTCCACTGCAGTAAACACCTGGATTGGTCTCCTATACTGCCACAGAGACTGTCTCTCTGAGGCTGCCTGCTGGCTAGCTATCACCTCCTCTATCCTGTCCTTGGTTGACTATGGGCTTCCTATCTATGCTATGGCTGACAACACCACCCTCTGTAATGCCCAGACCTCAATAGACAAGGCCTGTAGGCTCCTGACAGGAGCCCATAGCAGAACTCACACATGCTAACTCTACTCCTCCTCAAATCTACTCACCTTCAAGGAGTGCTTGCACTACCACACCTGTATACTGGCCAAAAAATACTTCTTGGGCTCTCCCCTTTTGGGGTTACCGTATCCCTAAAACCAGCCTCATGGAAGGTTGCCACCCAAAGTTCAGTCAAGGCCTCCTTCCAGGTTCCAAGAGCTAGGCCCTCACTTGCCCAATGGTCCTTCTATTAAAGAGCATCCACCTGGTTTAACCCTCTCTCCCTTCATATCAACAGCATCCCCAAATATTCCCCTTTAAAACTGCCTCGTGGACACTCGGATCTGTAGGTGCCCATAACTATTCTAGAGATAGCACTCTTTCTGGCTCTCTCTATCTGACAATGTCCTCTCAGACTGCCTCCCCCCAAGGCCATGGTTCCTACCCTCCCCAGGTACCTGCTCCATAGGTACACTAGAGCAGGCCTATTATACTGTCTTGAGAATGTTTGGTTGAATCTGTAATTAATTGCAAACCTATTTTCTTCTATGTAATACCTGGAACTGCTGTGTATATTACCTCTGCTGTACCACACTTGTATTGTCCTCTTTGTCTTTCACTGTCATGTGTTGTTTACCCCCCCTGCAATGAGGTGCATTTGTAAATGAGTCTCTGACTTTAAGGTTGTAAATTTGTTTAATAAAATAAATAAATAAAATTTTCATTTGTTGCCATAAATGGGTTTCAGGTGATCTATGGAGACAGATTCAGAGTTCCTCTGTGGTTGTTTAGGCCACCTGAGGTGAAATTTATATGTTTGCTGAAAATGGTTTGTGTGATTTCGATGCTGGGATGAAAGGTCTGAAGTTGTCGCTTAGGCCACATGAGGTGATATATTTATTTTGTCAAAATGCATTTCAGGTGATTTATGGGATAGGTGAAGGTAGGCATGGTCATTTAGGTCACCTGAGGTTGGTGGTAATTTGAGGCCACCTAAAGTGCTCATTTATTTTTGCCAAAAATGGGTTCCAGTGATCTCTGGAGTAATTTGTAAAGTCCATGATGGTTGTTTGCCATCTGAAGTGAAATTATTATTTTTGCAAACAGTGGATTCCAGTGTGATATGTGGAGCTGAGGTAAATGTCCACAGTGGCTGCTTTAAACCACTTGGTGATATTTTTAGTTTTTTAAAAGGTGGGGTGCAGGTGATTAATGGAACTGGTGTGAAAGGTCTAAGGTTGTTGTTTGGCCACCTGAGATAATATTTGTATTTTTCCCAAAACTGGGATCCAGGTAATTAATGTATCCAGAGTAAAAGATCTGCAGTGGTCATTTAGGCCACCTAAGGTGAGTTTTCTTTTTGCTAAAATTTGTTCCAGGTGATATGAATCTGGGAAAAATGGCATGTGGAGATCATTTAGGCCACATGAGGTGATATTTTTAGTTTTTGCTAAAAATATGCTCCAGCTGATCTATGGAGCCTGGTTGAAAGTTTCTTCATGGTTCTTTAAGCCACTTGACTTAAAATGTTTTATTTGTTTTAAAAATGGGCTTTTGGTGAGTTAAATAGTTGGAGTAAAAGATCAACGGTGGCCATTTATTCCACCTGAAGTGTTTTTTTTTTCCTTTGCTAAAAATGTTTTCTAGGTGATTGATGGAGCTGGTGTAAAATGTCCAAAGTGGTCATTGAGGTCACCAGGGTTGCTATTTTTATTTTTGCCAAAAACAGGATATTTGTGATTGATGGAGCTGGTATAAGAAGTCCACAGTGGTCATTGAGGCCACCAGAGGTGATATGTTTTTGCTGTTGCCAAAAATGGGTTTAAGGTGATTTATGGAGATATGGTAAAAGATCCACAGTACAGCTTTAGAGCACCAGGGATGCTATTTTTATTTTTCCAAAAAATGGGTTCCAGGTGATTTATGAAGCCGCGGTGAATGTGTGATGCATCACTGCTAGGGCTACTCAGAAATTTTTATTTTGCAAAAGTGGGTCCATGTGATTTATGAGCAGGGGAGAAAGATCTGCTTTTACATTTACACTTCCTGATGTGATGTTTGGTTTTTGCCAAAATGGGTTTCATTTGATTTATGGGGTTCGGAAAAGGTAGCAGTAGTCATTTAGGCCAGCTTAGGTGATATTTTATTTTGCCAGTAATGGGTTCCAGGTGATCTATGGAGTCGTTTTGAAGGTGTGCAGTGGTTGTTTACGCTAGCTGAGGTGAAATGTTTATTTTTGCAAAAAATCAGTTCAAGGTGATATCTGGGTTTGGGTTGGGGTCTATGGCAGCTCCGTGTAAGACCACTTGAGGTGATATTTTGGACTAATAATGAAACCATTGCTATACAGGACATTAAAGGACTTATATACCTGCTAAATGCATATTTCAGAATTTCAGCATAATAAAAAGATGTGTCACTAACCATTGTTTTTTTTCATTAGGTGGGGAACTTAGTGATGGATCTAAAGGTCCTGTGTTTAAAGTCATAATGGATTTTTACATTGAGTATGTACTAAGTGCATATTGGGAAGTAGTTAGAGCAACTTATAGTACCCCAACCTTTAGAAAACAACTGTTAGGTATAGTTTATGACATTTCAAGGTGTTGACATTTGGGAAAGGGACCATACAATAAGTCACTTTCTTTATAGGTTTTCTGGCTCTAGTATACATGACCAGGTTACAGAGTGATGTAAACCTGTGAAGCATGCCAGAAGGTAGCCAAACTGGGGTGTCAAGATATAGTTCCTTTGCTACCCTTGCCATTGGTAACCATACCATTGAAAGGATAGCAATGGACATGGTAGGACCTTGTCCAAAAGTTAAGGGGTAATAGATTCCATTTTAGTAGTTGTAGACTATGCTATGAAATACCCTGAGGCCATACCTTCTAAGAACTGTTACAGCCTAAAGAGAATAACAGATGAATTAATGAATATTTTGATCGGTGTTAATACCAAGAGAAATCTTCCAATTTTTCTTCAGCACTGTTCAAACATTTATACCAGGCTTTGGGAATACATGTTCTGTTTACAACACCCTACCATCCCCAGACTGATGGGCTGGTAGAGGACTTTAATCAGACCATGAAGCAGATGTTAAAGAAATTCATGGTAGATGAAGTGAATAAATGGGACACCTACTTTCCTTACATTATGTTTGCAAACAGAGAAGCCCCACAGGTGACTACAGGTTTTTCCCCTTTTGAATTGCTATTTGGACATAACCCAAGAGGACTATTAAATATTATCAGAGAGTAGGTGAGTAAGACAATTAACGAAACCCTTCCCTTGAATATTGGCAGAAGTTGCGCCAACATTTAACTTTATGTTCAGAAGGCTCATAGTAGATTAAACAACAGCAAATTAAACAAAAAGAATACTATGATAAAGGTAACGGAACATAAAGAGTTTAATGAAAGGAAGAAAGATTTGCTACTATTAAAATCTTCAGAGCACAAATTGTTTGATGAAATGGCAAGGCTTATGTTGACACTCAAAGAACTGGTCCTGTAACCTACAAATAGCAGTACCAGATAAGAAGGTAAGAATGCATGTATCTGGCATTTTATTGAAAGCCTGAGTGAGAGACCAACCTCTTTGTCCAGTTATGTTCTCCCGAGTCTAATAATGAATTAGACATGTATACCAATGTTTGAAGGTATAGGGAAGATGAGATCTGCTGGATTAACCCTGATCATACAGTAATCCAGAAATACACATAGAGAAGGTGTTGTCTAACTTTAAGGACACGTTTTTGGGTACTCCTGGCAAGATTAAAAATGTTAGTCGCCACATCAGGTTAACAGAGAAATGACCCCTAAGTCAGAAGCCCTATAGACTTCCTGAAAGGGTAAGACAAGATGTAACCCAAAACCCATTTTTGGCTAGAAATAAAAATATCACCTCAGGTGGAATGAATGACCAGTTCAGTCCCTTTACCCCTGCTCCATAACTCACCTGGATCCACTTTTTGGTAAACATAAAAATATCACCCCAGGTGGCCTATATGACCACCACAGACCTTTTACAAATGTTCCATTTAGCACCTGGATCCAATTTTTACAAAAACAAAAATTTCACCTCAGGTGGCTTAAACAAATATCATTGACTTTTCATAATGACTCCATAGATCACAAGGAAACCCATTTCTGGCAAAAAAAATCACCTCAGGTGGTCTAAATGACCACTGCCTACCTTTTTTCTGAACCCTATAAATCACCAGAAACCCTTTTTTGGAAAAAATACATGCATCACATCAGGTTGCATAAACATAAAAAACAGGTCTTTCACCCCTGTTCCATAAATAACCTGGAAGCCATTTTTTTACAAAAATAAAAATAGCACCCCTGGTGGTCTAACATTCTACTGTGGATCTTTTTCCTCACTTCCATAAATCACCTAAAACCCATTTTTGGCAACAACAAAAATATATCACCTCTGGTGGCCTCAATGACCACTTTGGACTTTTTATTCCAGCTCCATCAATCACATAGAAACCATTTTTGGCAAAACTAAAAGAAATCACCTCAGGTGGCCTAAACGACCACAGCTGATCTTTCACTCCAGCTATTTAACTCAACAAAAAATTATTTTTGAAAAAAATTAAAATGTCACCTCAGGTGGCTTAAAGAACCACAAAGAAACCTTCAACTAGGCTCCAGAGATCACCAGGAGCACATTTTTGGCAATAACTAAGAATATCACCTTACGTGGCCTAAATGTGACCTCCACAGACATTTTACCCAAGGTTCATATCACCTGGAACACATTTTAGCAAAATTACCTAAGATGGCCTAAACAACCAATACAGATCTTTTACTCTGGATCTATTAATTACCTGGAACCCATTTTGGGGAAAAATACAAATATTACCTCATGTGGCCTAAATGACAACATCAGACCTTTCCCAACAGCTCCATTAATCACTGACAACCCACTTTTCAAACAACAAAAATATTACCTCACATGGTTTAAAAAACCACCGAGGACATTTCACCTCAGTTCCAGATATCACATGGAATCCATTTTTTGAAAAAATAAAAATGTCACCTCAGGTGGCTTAAACAACCATCGTGGACTTTTCACAATGACTCCATATATCACCTGGAACCCATTTTTGGTAAAAATAAAAATATCACCTCAGGTGGTCTAAATGACCACTGACTACCTTTTACCCCAGTCCCATAAAACACTTGAAACCCATTTTTGGAAAAAGTTAATATATTACATCAGGTAGTGTAAATGTCCCCTGCAGACCTTCACCCCAGCACCATAAATCACATGGAACCCATTTTTGGCAAATATGTAAATTTCACCTTAGGTGTCCTAAATGGCCAGTGTGTACCATTCCACCAGGCTCCAGAGATCACCTGGAACACATTTTTGGGAAAAATACAAATATCACTTCAGGTGGCCTAAACTACAACCTCCAGTCTCTCACACCAGCTCAATTAATCACATACAACCCACTTTTTCAAAAAGAAAAAATATCACCCCAGGCATCTTAAACAGCTGTCCTGGACCTTTCACCCAAATTCCAGACATCAACAGCAACCTATTTTTTGCCAAAATAAAATTTTCACCTCATCTGGCTTAAACAACCACTGCGGACCTTTCACAATGACTCCATAGGCCACCTGGAACCCATTTTTTGGGAAAATGAAAACAGCACCTCTGATGGCTTAAAGCTCTCATTGTGATCTTTACCTCACCACAATAAATCACTGAAAGCCCATTTTTGGCTACAACCAAAAAATATCACCTCTGGTTGCCTCAATGACCACTTTGGATTTTTTACACCAGCTCCATCAATCACCTAAAACCATTTTTGGCAAAATGAAAAAACATCGTCTCAGGTGGCCTAAATGACCACCATTGATTTTTCACTCCAGCTATTTAACTCACAAAAAAAATACATTTTTTTGTAAAAAATAAAAATGTCACCTCAGGTGGCTTAAAGAACCATGAAGAACCTTTCAACCAGGCTCCATAGATCACCTGGAGAATGTTTTTGGCAACCACTAAAAATATCATCTCATGTGGCCTAAATGACCACTGCAGATCTATTTCTTTCGATCTTTCACACCAGCTTGATCAACAAATATCACTTCAGGTGGCTTAAATGCCTGCTGTGGACATTTCACCTCAGCTCCAGACATCACCTGTAATCCATTTTTGCAAAAATAAAAATTTCTCCTCAGGAGGCTTAAACAACCATCACTGACTTTTCACAATGACTCCATAGATCACCTGGAACCCATTTTTGGCAAAAATAAAAATATCACCTTAGGTGCCCTAAATGTCCACTGCCTACCTTTTACCCCAAACACATAAGTCACCTGAAATGCATTTCTGGCAAAAATAATTATATTACATCAGGTAGCACAAAAGTCCACTGCAGATCTTTCACCCCAGTTCCATAAATCATCTGGAACCAATTTCTGGTAAAAATTAAAATATTACTTCTCCTGGCCTTAATGACCACTACTGATCATTTACTCTGGATTCATAAATTACTTGGTACCCATTTTTGGCAAAAATGCAAGTATCACCTCAGGTGGCCTAAATGACAACCTCAGACCTATTACACCAGCTCCATTAGTCCCTTACAACCCACTTTTTCAAAAACTGAAAATATTACCTCGGGTGTCTTAAATGGCTGCCATGGACCTTTCACCCAATTATAGATATCAACTGGAACCGATTTTATGGAAAAATTAAAAATTCACCTCAGCTGGCTTAAACAACCTCTGCAACCTATCAGAATAGCTCCATAGATCACCTGGAACAGATTTGTGGCAAAAATAAAAATATTACCACAGGTGACCTAAATGACCATTGCCTACCCCTTACCCCATAAATCACTTGAATCCCGGTTTTGCCAAAAATAAATATATGACATCAGGTAGCATAAATGTAAACCATAGATCTTTCACCCCTGCTCCATAAGTCAGCTGCAACCCATTTTCTGCAAAAACTAAAATTTCACTCCAGGTGACCTAAATGACCACTGCATCACAGTCACTACATAGATCACCTGGAACCCATTTTTGGCAAAAATAAAAATAGCAACCATGGTGGCCTCAGTGACCACTTTAGACATTTTACACCAGCTCCATCAGTCACCTAGAAACCATTTTTGGCAAAAATAAACAAAATCACCTCAGGTGGAATAAATGACCACTGTTGATCTTTCACTACAGCTATTTAACTCACCAAAAACCCATTTTTGAAACAACAAAAAGAATGTCAACCCAGGTGGCATAAAGAACCATGAAGAAACTTTCAATCAGGCTCCATAGATCAGCTGGAGTACGTTTTTGGCAACAACTAAACATATCACCTCATGTGGCCTAAATGACCTTCACAGACATTTTACCCCAGATTCATATCACCTGGAACAAATTTTAGCAAAAAGAAGAATCACCTTAGGTGGCCTAAAGGACCACTGCAGATCTTTTATGCTGGATACATTAATTACCTGGATCCCAGTTTTGGGAAAAATACAAATTTCACCTCAGGTGGCTAAACAACAACATCAGACCTTTCACACCAGCTCCATTAATCACCTGCAACACATTTTAAAAAAATTAAAAATATCACCTCACGTGGCTTAAATGACCTCTGTGGACATTTCACCTCAGCTTCAGATATCACCTGGAATCCACTGTTTGAAAAAATAAAAATTTCACTTTAGGTGGCTTAAACAACCATCGCAAACTTTTCATAATTACTGCATAGATCACCTGGAATCCATTTTTGTCAAAAATAAAATTATCACTTCAGGTGGCTTCCAATGACCACCACCTACTGTTAATCTCAGGTGACATAAATGATTACTGCCTACCTTTAACACCAATCCCATAAATCACCTGAAATGCATTTTTAGCAAAAATAAATATATCACCTCATGTGGCCTAAATGAAAACCTCAGACCTTTCACCCAGGTGTCATAAATCACCTGCAACCCATTTTCAGCAAATATATAAAATTCATCTCAGGTGGCCTAAACAACCACTAAGGAACTTTGAATCTAGCTCCATATATCACCTGGAACCCATTTATGGCAAAAAAATATCATCCCTGGTTGCCTAAAGATCCTCTGCAGAACTTTCTCCCTGGCTTCATAAATCACTTGGAGCCAATTACTGGTAAAAATGAAAATATCAACTCTCCCAGCCTTAATGACCACTGCAAATCTTTTACTCTGGATCTATGAATTACCTGGAACCCATTTTTGGCCAAAAATAGACCACCACCTACCTTTGACCTCAGGTGGAGTAAATGACAAGTGCCAACCTTTTTCCCCAATCCCATGAATCACCTGAATTGCATTTTTGGCAAAAATAAATATAACACCTCAGCTGGCCTAAATTACAACCTCAGACCTTTCACCCCAGCTCCACAAATCACCTGGAACCCATTTTTGGCAAATATATAAACTGAACCTCAGGAGGCCTAAACAACAACTGAGGAACATTGAATCTGGCTCCATAGATCACCTGGAACCCATTTATGGCAAACGTTTTAAATATCATCTCAGGTGGTATAAATGACTTTTTACCCTTGCTTCATATATAACCTGGAACCAATTTTTCATAAAAAATAAAAATATTACCTCAGGTGGCCTAAATGACCACTGCATACCATTCACCCTGGCTGCATAGATCACCTGAAACCATTTTTGGCAAAAATGAGAAACATCACACCTGGTGGCCTAAAGGTCCACTGCAGACCTTTTATCCTGGCTCCATAAATCACCTGGAACACATTTTTAGTAAAAATAAATATATCACCACTGGTGGCCTAAATAACCACTGCAGATCTTTTACTCCAGATCCATAAATTACCTGGAACCAGTTTTTGATAAAAATTAAAATGTTACATCACGTATCCCAAAAAAAATTGACCTATCACAATGTTTCCAAAGATCACCTTGAACCCAATTTTGGCCAAAATAAAAATTTCACATCAGGTGGCCTAAATGACCACCTCGTACCATTCATCCTAGCTCCACAGACTAGCTGGAACCCATTTCTGGCAAAAAATAAAAATATCATCACTGGTTCACTAAAGGCCCTCTGCAGACCTTTCACCCTGGCTCCATAAATCACCTGGAGCCAATTTCTGGTAAAAATAAAAATATCACCTCTCCAGGTCTAAATGACGACAGCAGATCTTTTATTCTGGATCCATGTATTACCTGGAACCCATTTTTGGCAAAAAATACAATTATCACCTCAGGTGGCCTAATCACTACCACCTATCTTTAACCTCAGGTGGCCTAAATGACCACAGCCAACCTTTTACCCACTCCCCTGAATCACCTGAAATGCATTTTTGGCAAAAATAAATATATCACCTCAGCTGGCATAAACTGCAACCTCAGACCTTTCACCCCAGCTGCATAAATCATCTGGAACCCATTTTTGGCAAATATATAAATTGCACCTCAGGTGGCCTAAACAACTACTGAAGAACATTGAATCTGGGTCCATAGATCACCTGAAACTCATTTATGGTAAAAAATAAAACTATCACCTCAGGTGCCATAAATGACCCTTTTAACCTTGCTCCATACATAACCTGGAACCCAATTTTAGTAAAAATGAAAATATTACCTCAGGTGGCCTAAAGGTCCAATGCAGACCTTTTATCCAGGCTCCATAAATCATACTTAACGTATTCCTGGCAAAAAATGTATACAAATATCACACCACGTGGCCTAAATGACCATTGCAGACCTTTCACCTCAGCTCCATAAGTCATCTGGAACCAATTTTTACTAAAAATAAAAATATCACCACTGGTGACCTAAATGGCCACAGCAGATCTTTTACTCCAGATCCATGAATTACTTGGAACACATTTTTGGTAAAAATAAAAATGTCACATGAGGTGTCCAAAGTAAACACCTCAAGACCTTTCACAATGTTTCCAAAAACACCTTGAACCCAATTTTGCAAAAAAAAAATTTCACCTCAGGTGGCCTAAACGATGACCTCCTAGTTTTCACCCTAGCTCCACAGCTTAACTGGAACCCACTTTTGGCAAAAAAATAAAAATATCACCCCTTGTGTCCCAAACATTCACTGTGGACCTTTTACCCCAGTGCCATAAATCACCTTGAACTAATATTTTGCAAAATAAATGTATATCACCTCAGGTGGACTGAATGACCACACAGCACATTTTACACTGGCTCCATCATTTCACCTTAAGCCATTTTTGGCAAAAATAAGAAATATCACCTCAGGTGGCTTAAATCACCACTGTGGATATTTCACCTCAGCTCCAGATACGGGACCGCAAGCCTACTCTGATGGGCCAGGACTTTTCCCCTGCTTCCTCTACCTGGCACTTTTTACAATAAGATTTTAGTTAGAACTAAGCACATTTGAAGTGTGTAACAGAAGTTTTTCAACTGTATTAGCTGGATTGTAATTTCTACTGGTGTTTTAAAGTGCTTTACACCTCTCCTGTTTCAGTGCTCCTACTTCACCCCCATCCAAGCATTAAGCCATGGTGCCGAAACATCTAACTCCCTTTTGTCTTGCTAAACTACTCAAATCTAAACCCATCCTAACCTCTATGCTATTTAAGACCTGTTCTTTATTCTTTTCTCCAGCTGCCTGCCCTTGAACAGGGCTTCTTCAGCTCCCCCACGGTCAGCCGGCACCCTGCCAGCCACTGACCGAGACCAGGGCGCAATGCCTGCATCTCCTAGGAGGGTGCAGGACAGCACAGCCAATCAGAACACGGGCACTTCCAGCAAGCCCGCTCTGATTGGCCAGGACTTTTCCCCTGCTTCTACCACCTGGCACTTTTAACAAATAAATTTCAGTTAGAACTAAGCACATTTAAAGTGTGTAATAGAAGTTTTTCAACTGTGTGAGCTGGATTGTAATTTCTACTAGAGTTTTAAAGTGCTTCCACCTCTCCTGTTTCAGTGCTCCTCCTGCACCCCCCATCCAAACACTCTGTCTAGGCGCTGAAAAGTCTATCTCCCTTTTGTCTTGCTAAACTGCTCAAATCTAAACTCATCCTAACCTCTATGCTATTTAAGACCTGTTCTTTATTCTTTTCTCCAGTTGCCTGCCCGTGAACAGGGCTGCTTCAGCTCCCCCATGGTCAGCCGGCACCCAGCCAGCCACTGACCGAGAACAGGATGCCCATCTGCAGCTCACCTTCCACACCTACCTCAAAAACCTGTCCACTGCAGTAAACACCCAGATTGGTTTCCTATACCGCCATAGAGACTGTCTCCCTCAGGCTGTCCTCCAGCTGGCTACCATCTCCTCTATCCTGTCCTTGGTTGACTACAGGCTTCCTATCTATGCTGCGGCTGACAACAGCACCCTCTCTAATGCCTAGGCCTCAATAAACAATGCCTGTAGGCTCCTGACAGGTGCCCATAGCAGAACTCACACATGCCAAATCTACTCCTCCTCAAATCTGCTCTCCTTCAAGGAGTGCCTGTGCTACCACACCTGTATACTGGCCAAAAAAATACTTCTTGGCTTCTCCCCTTTTGGGGTTACTGCATCCCTAAAATCATCCTCCCGGATGGTTGCCACCTGAAGTGCAGCCAAGGCCACCTTCCAGTTTCCGACAGCTAGGACCTCACTCACCCAAAACTCCTTATATTAAAGAGCACCCTCCTGGTTTAACTCTCTCCCCATTCATATCACCAGCATCCCCAAAATAGGCTCCTTTAAAACTGTCCTCCAGAAACACCTAACAGACGCTTGGATCTGTAGGAGCCCCTAACTGTCCTAGAGACTGCACCCTTTCCGGCTCTCTCTATCTGACAATGTGCTCTTGGACTATTTCTAGCCCAATGCCAAGGTCCTCACCCTCCCCAGGTACCTGCTCCATAGATACACTAGGGCAGGCCTATTATACTGTCTTGAGAATGTTTGGTCGAATCTGTAATTAATTGCAAACCTATTTTCTTCATGTAATATCTAGAACTGCTGTGTATATTACCTCTGCTGTACCACACTTGTATTGTCCTCTTTGTCTTTCACTGTCATGTGTTATTTACCCCCCCTCTGACAAGGTGCCTTGTAAATGAGTCTCTGACTGAAAGGTTGTAAATCCAATTTATAAAATAAATTAATAAATATTTTCATTTGTTGCCATAAATTGGTTTGAGATGATCTATGGAGCCAGATTCAAACTTCCTCTGTGGTTGTTTAGGCCACCTGAGGTGAAATTTATATATTTTCTGGAGATGGGTTGCAGGCGATTTATGATACAGGTATGAAAATTCTGAGGTTGTTGTTTAGGCCACCTGAGGTGATATATTTATTTTTGTCAAAAATGCATTTCAGGTGATTTATGGGATTGGGGTAAAAGGTAGGCTGTGGTCATTTAGGTCATCTAAGGTTAAAGGTAGGTGGTGGTAATTTAGGCCTTTTGAAGTGATAATTTTATTTTTGCCAAAAATGGGTTCCAGATGATCTATGGAGTAATTGTGAAAAGTCCACAATGGTTGTTTAAGCCATCTGAAGAGAAATTTTTAATTTTGCAAACAGTGGATTCCAGGTGATATCTGGAGCTGAGGTGAAATGTCCACAGTGGTTGTTTAAGCCACGTGAGGTGATATTTTTAGTTTTTTAAAAATGGGGTGCATGCGATTAATGGAGCTGGTGTGAAAGGTCTGAGTTTGTTGTTTGGCCACCTGAGGTGATATTTGTATTTTTCCCCAAACTGGGATCCAGGTAATAAATGTATCCAGCTGTACCACACTTAATGCAGTGGTCATTTAGGCCACCTATGATGATTTTTCTTTCTGCTAAAATTTGTTCCAGGGGATATGAATCTGGGGTAAAAGGTCTGTTTAGTTCATTTAAGCCACATGAGGTGATATTTTTAGTTTTTGCCAAAAATGTGCTACAGCTCATCTATGGAGCCTGATTGAAAGTTTTTTCATGGTTCTTTATTCCACCTGAGTTTAAATTTTTTATTTGTTTCAAAAATGGGTTTTAGGTGAGTTAAATAACTGGAGTGAAAGATCAACGGTGGTCATTTATTCCAGCTGAGGTGATTTTTTTTATTTTTGCTAAAAAAGGTTTCTAGGTGATAGATGGAGCTGGCCATTTTTGGCAACAAGAAAAACAACACATCTGGTGGCAAAGATGACCACAGTAAACCTTTTACTCAGGGTCCATTTATCATCTGGATCCCATTTTTGACAAAAACAGAAATATCACTTCAGCTGGCCAAAATGGCCACCATGGATCTTGAGCCTCAGATAGCATAAACGAAGAGTGCAGACCTTTTACCTGGAACCAATTCTGGCAAAAATAAAAATATCACCACAGCCCATCACCTAAATGGTCAATGCTGACCTTTAACCTCAGGAAGCATAAAACACCACTGCAGACCTTACACTTTGCCTCCAGAAATCACCTGGAACCCATTTTTGGCAAAAAGAAAATATCACCTCAGGCGGCCTAAATGATCATTTTGAAATTTTACAGCAGTTTCATAAATCACCTGAAAACTATTTTTGGCAAAAATTAAACTATTACCTCAGGTGGCCTAAACTACTGCAGCTGACCTTTCACCCCACCTGTATAACTCATCTGGAGCCAATTTTTGGGAAAAATAAAAAATTTCACCTCAGGTGGCCTAAACGACCACCACATACCTTTCAACATGGCTCCATAGATTACCTAGAACCCATTTTATGCAAAAATAAAAAAATGTCACCTAAGGGGGCATAAATGATCACCGCTGACATTTAACCTTGTTCTACAAATCACCGGGAAGCCATTTTTGACTAAAATAAATATATAATCTCAGGTGGCGTAAATGACCTCTGCAGATCATTTACCCCAGGTTCATAAATCACCGATAACCCATTTTTGACGAAAATGAAAATATCACCTCAGGTGCCATAAATGACCATCATGGACCTTTCATCCCATTTCATAAATCACCTGGAATCCATTTTTGGCAAAAACAGAAATATGGGGCTAGACTTTCAAAGCCCCAGGAAGGGACTTGTGCCAAACAATAGTGGTGCAAGGGAAGTCTAGTGACAAATATTGTGCCAGACATGATTTTCAAAGGAGCACTGCATCAAAGGCAGTCCTCCCTGCATCAATGGTGGCTGCATCAGCCTTGCACCATACAAATAGCAGTGCCATGACACAAGTCATCTTGCACAACAGAAATGGTGCAAGACCACACCTGTGGGAATTTCAAAGCTGCAGCACTGACACCAAACATGTCAAAGTACTCTCAGCTGCTAGAGCTGCCAGAGTTGGTCTAAGAGACACTAGACCATATAAAGAGACCAAAAGCAGATGGTCAGATCAGACTATGCCAATATTAAGGGCCCGTATTCCCTGCAGGACTAGTTTAGAACATTTGGGGGGTATGTTTTGACCATTTCATCTCTAATTTTTTTACTGAGCTTGCATCATTCTCATCCTTGAGGTCATTTGTTTGACTCAGCTTGCACCATTTTTACTTGGTTTGCACCATTTATACTCAGTTTGCACCATTTATGTACTGGGTTTGCGTCATTTTCATTCCTTGAGTCATTTTTCTGACTTAACATGCCATTTTTGACTCAGCTTGCACCATTTATTTTGGTGCAGCTTGTGTCATTCCATCCCTTACACCACTGAGTTGATGTAGTGAACCTCTTGCATCAGTATGGGGGACTGTGTCACACAGACCTCTTTTTCTGAAAATATGGCACACAGTATTTTGCACACCAAGATCTGACTCAAGCCGGTTGTTTGATGCAGCTTGTGAGGAGCCAAGGGCCCTTTGAAAATCCGGCCCTAATCTTGGGTAGCCTAAACAAGCATTGCTGACTTTTACACCAGCTCCGTTAATCACCTGCAACACATTTTTGGCAAATACTAAAAATATTTCTGCAGGTGACTTGAATGACCACTTTGGACCTTTTATACAGGCTCCATTAATCACCTAGAACCCATTTTTTTGTAAAAATAAAAATATCAGCTCAGGTGGCAGAAATGACCACCGCAGACCTTTCACTCCAACTCCAGAAGTCACTTAAAACCCATTTTTGCAAAAATAAAATTTCACCTCAGGTGGCTTAAACAACCACCACGTACCATATTTTCAATATGTCTGGTAGTCTAGTGGCAACCCCATCATGATTAAATAGATCACTATCTCTAATTCCCTGGTTGTCTAGTGACCCTCCCAATGTATATTTCATACATATTGCTTTTTTATATCCCTGCTAGTCTTGTGGCCCACCTGATCTGTATTAAATTATTATAGTTGTTCATATCCCTGGTAGTCAAGTGGCTCTACCCATTAAGTGGGTTGCAGGTGATTAATGGAGATGGTGTAAAAGCTCTTTTGTTGTCATTTAGGACACCTGAGGTGTTTTTTGTTTTTGCTAAAATTTGTTCTAAGTGATATGAACCTGGAGTAAAATGTCTGTGGATGTCATTTAGGCCACATGAGGTGAAATTTTTCGTTTTTGCCAAAAACATGCTCCAAGTGATCTATGGAGCTTGGTTGAAGGTTTCTTTGTGTTTTTTTAAGCCACCTGAGTTGACATTTTTATTGTTTGCCATCAACGGGTTTCAGGTGATCTATGGAGCCAGAATCAAAGTTCCTCAGTGGTTGTTTAAGCCACCTGAGGTGAAATTTATATGTTTGTCAAAAATTAGTTCCAGGTGATTTACGGAGCTGGAGTGAAAGGTCTGAGGTTGTCATTTAGGCCACCTGAGGTTATATATTTAGTTTTGCCAAAAATGCATTTCAAGTGATTTATGGGATTGGGGTAAATGGTAAGCTGTGGTCATTTAGAACACTTGAGGTTAAAGGTAGGTGGTGGTCATTTAGGCTGCCTGAGGTGATAATTTTATTTTTGCCAAAAATGGGTGCCACGTGATATATGGAGTCATTGTGAAATGTATGCGATGGTTGTTTAAGCCACCTGAGGTGGAATTTTTATTTTAGTAAACAATGGATTCCAGGTGATATCTGGAGCTGAGGTGAAATGTCCATGGTGGTCATTTAAGCCATGTGAGGTGATATTTATAGTTTTTGAAAAAGTGGGTTGCAGGTGATTAATGGAGCTGGTATGAAAGCTCTGCGGTTATTGTTTAGGAAACCTGAGGTGATTTTTCTTTTTGCTAGAATGTGTTCCAGGTGATATGAACCTAGGGTTCAAGGTCTGTGGAGGTCATTTAGGCCACATGAGGTGATGTTTTTTAGCTTTTGCCAAAAACATGCTCCAGGTGATCTATGGAGCCTGGTTGAAAGTTTCTTCATGGTTCTTTAAGCCACCTCTGCTGAAATTTTTTTTTCCAAAATGGGTTTTTGGTGAGTTAAATAATTGGAGTGAAAGATCAATGGTGGTCATTAAGGCCACCTGAGGTGATTTTTTTTTGCCAAAAATGGTTTCTAGGTGATTGATGGAGCTGGTATAAAAAGTCCAAAGTGGTCATTGAGGCCACAAGAGGTGATTTTTTTTGTTGCTGCCAAAAATGAGTTTTAAATGATTTATCGACGTGAGGTAAAAGATCCACAGTAGAGCTTTAGACCTCCAGGCATGCTATTTGTCTTTTTGCCAAAAATGGGTTTTATGTGATTTATGGAGCAGGGGTGAAAGACCTGTTTTTACATTTATGCTACCTGATGTGATGCATGTTTTTTTTGCCAAGAAAGGGTTTCTGGTGATTTATGGGGTTCGAAAAAAGTTAGGCAGTGGTCATTTAGGTCACCTGAGGTGATTTATTTTTTGCCAGAAATGGGTTTCCTTGTGATCTATGGAGTCATTGTGAAAAGTCAAGGATATTTGTTTAAGTCACCTGAGGTGGAATTTTTATTTTTGCAAAAATGGGATCCAGGTGCTTAATGGAACCTTTGTAAAAGGTCTGTGGTGGTCATATAGGCCACCTGAGGTGCTATTTTTATGTTTACCAAAAAGTGGTTCCAGGTGAGTTATGGAGCAGAGATAAAGGGACTGAAGTGGTCATTCATTCCACCTGAGGTGATATTTTTATTTCTTGTCAAAAATGGGTTTTAGGTTACATCTTGTCTTTCCCTTTCAGGAAGTCTATAGGGCTTCTGACTAAGGGTTTGTTTCTCTGTTAACCTGATGTGGTGACTAATATTTTTAATCTTGCCAGGAGTACCCGTAAACATGTTCTTAAAGTTAGACAACACCTTCTCTATATCAGATTTCTGGATTTCTGTATGATCAAGGTTAATCAGCAGATATGTCATCTTCACTACAGCTTCCAGACATTGGTATACTATGTCTAATTCATTATTAGACTCGGGGAGAACATAACTGGACAAAGAGGTTGGTCTCTCTACCCAGGCTTTCAATAAATACGCATGATGTATGTGTTTCTTACCCTTCTTATCTGGTAATGCTATTTCATAGGTTACAGGACCAGTTCTTTGGGTGACAATATAAGGGCCTTGCCATTTCATCAGCAATTTGTGCTCTGAAGATTTTAATAGTAGCAAAACCATGTTCCTTTCATTGTACACTTTATGTCCTGTACCTTTATCATGGTATTCTTTTTGTTTTATTTGCTGCTGTTTAATCTACTATGAGCCTTCTGAACATAAGAGATTAAATGTTGGTGTGACTTTTGCCAATATTCCAAGGAAAGGGTTTCTTTTGTTTATTGTCTTACCACTCTTCTCTGATAATATTTATTGGTCCTTTTGGGTTATGTCCAAATAACAATTCAAAAATGGAAAAACCTGTAGACACCTGTGGGACTTCTCTGTATGCAAACATAATGTAAATAAGGTAGCTGTCCCATTTATTCCCTCCATCTACCATGAATTTCTTTAGCATATGCTTCATGGTCTGATTAAAGTGCTCTACCAGCCAGTCAGTCTAGGGATGGTAGGGTGTTGTAAACAGAGCATCTATTCCCATAACCTGGTATAAACGTTTGAGCAGTGCTGAAGAAAAATTGGAAGATTTCACTGGGTATTAACACCTGACTGAAATCTAAGGTGGCATAAATGACAACTGCCTACATTTTACCAGAACCCCATAAATCAAATGAAACCCATTTTTGGCAAAAATACAAACATCACATCAGGTAGCATAAATGTAAAAAACAGATCTTTCACCCCTTCTCCATAAATCACCTGTTTTTTGCTAAAAATGGTTTCTAGGTGATTGATGGAGCTGACGTAAAATGTCCAAAGTGGTCATTGAGGCCATCAGGGTTGCTATGGGGGCATAAATGATCACCGCTGACATTTAGCCTTGTTCTATAAATCATCTGGAAGCCATTTTTGACTAAAATAAAAATATCAATTGAGGTGCCGTAAATGACCCCCATGGACCTTTCACCCCATTTCATAAATCACCTGGAATCCATTTTTGGCAAAAACCAAAATATGGGGCTAGACTTTCAAAGCCCCAGCAATGATGCAAGGGACTTGTGCCAAACAATAGTGGTGCAGGGGAGTCTAGTGACAAACATTGTGCCTGACTTGATTTTCAAAGGAGCGCTGCATCAAAGGCAGTCCTCCCTGCATTGAAGGTGGCTGCATCAGCCTTGCACCATACAAATAGCAGTGCCATGACACAAGTCATCTTGCACAACAGAAATGGTGCAAGACCACACCTGTGGGAATTTCAAAGCTG
Source organism: Neoceratodus forsteri (assembly GCA_016271365.2). NCBI lineage: Eukaryota > Metazoa > Chordata > Ceratodontiformes > Ceratodontidae > Neoceratodus > Neoceratodus forsteri. The sequence continues at coordinate 829,126,546 of CM028137.1, forward strand.
CAGCACTGACACCAAACATGTCAAAGTACCGTCAGCTGCTAGAGCAGCTAGAGTTGGTCTAAGAGACACTAGACCATATAAAGAGACCAAAAGAAGATGGTTAGATCTGACTATGCCAATATTAAGGGCCGGTATTCTCAGCAGGACTAGTTGAGAACATTTGAGAGGTAAGTTTTGACCATTTCATTTCTAATTTTTTTACTGAGCTTGCATCATTCTCATCCTTGCGGTCTGTTTGACTCAGCTTGCACCATTTTTACTTGGTTTGCACCATTTGTACTCAGTTTGCACCATTTATGTACTTGGTTTGTGTCATTTTTATTCCATTAGTCATTTTTATGACTTAACATGTGCCTTGTTTGACTCAACTTGCACCATTTATTTTGGTGCAGCTTTCTTCATTCCCATCCCTTACACCATTGAGTTGATGTAGTGGACTTCTTGCATCAGTATGGGGGACTTTGTCACACAGGCCTCTTTTCTTGTGATTTATGGCACCTGGATAAAAGGTCTGCAGTGGACTGTTAGGCAACCAGGGGTGATATTTTCATTTCTGCCAAAAATGGTTAAAGGTGATCTATGGAGCCAGGGTGAATGGTATGCTGTGGTTATTTAGGACACCTGAGGTCATATTTTCAATTTTATGAAAAATGGGATCCAGGTTATGTATGGAGCAAGGGTAAAAGGTCATTTATTCCACTTGAGGTAATGTTTTTGTTTTTTGCCATAAATGGGTTTCAGATGATCTATGGAGCCAGATTCAATGTTTCTCAGTTGTTGTTTAGGCCACCTGAGGTGCAATTTTTATATTTGATAAAAATGGGTTCCAGGTGATCTATGGAGCTGGCTTGAAAGGTCTGAGGTTGTAGTTTAGGCCAGCTGAGGTGATATATTTATTTTTGCCAAAAATGCAATTCAGGTGATTCATGGGATTGGGGTAAAAGGTTGACATTGGTCATTTACTCCACCTGAGGTCAAAGGTAGGTGGTGATCTATTTTTGCCAAAAATGGGTTCCAGGTAATTCATGGATCCAGAGTAAAAGATCTGCAGTGGTCATTTAGGCCAGGAGACGGGATATTTTCATTTTTTCCAGAAATTGGCTCCAAGTGATTTATGAAGCCAGGGTGAAAGGTATGCAGAGGACCTTTAGGCAACCAGGGACAATATTTTTATTTTTGCCAAAAATGGGTTCCAGGTGATTTCTGGAGTCATTGTGAAAAATCCATGATGGTTGTTTAAGCCACCTGAGATTAAATTTTTATTTTTGCAAACAGTGAATTCCAGGTGATATCTGGAGCTGAGGTGAAATGTCCACAGTGGCTGTTTAAGTCATGTGATGAGGTATTTTTAGTTTTTTAAAAAGTGGGTTGCAGGTGTTTAATGGAGCTGATGTGAATGGTCTGAAGTTATTGTTTGGCCACCTGAGGTGATATCTGTATTTTTCCCAAACTGGGATCCAGAAAATTAATGTATCCAGAGTAAAATATATGCAGTGGTCATTTAGGCCACATTAGGTGATTTTTCTTTTTGCTAAAATGTGTTCCAGGTGATATGAATCTGGGGTAAAAGGTTTGTGGAGGTCGTTTTGGCCACATGAGGTGATATTTTTAGGTTTTGCCAAAAAAACATGCTCCAGCTGATCTATGGAGCCTGGTTGAAAGTTTCTTTATGGTTCTTTAAGCCACCTGAGTTTAAATTTATTATTTGTTTCAAAAATGGGTGTTCAGTGAGTTAAATAGCTGGAGTAAAAGATCAACGTTGGTCGTTTATTCCAACTGAGATTACTTTTTTCCAAAAATGGTTTCTAGGTGATTGAGGGAGCTGGTGTAAAATGTACAAAGTGGTCATTGAGGCCACCAGGGTTGCTATTTTTATTTTTGCCCAAAATGTATTCCAGTTTATCTATGGAGTGAATGTGATGCAGTGGTCATTTAGATCACCTGCAGAGAAATTTGAATTTTTGCACAAAATTGGTTCCAGTTGACTTATGGAGCAGGGCTGAAAGAACTGTGACATTTATGCTACCTGATGTCATATATTTATTTTTAGCAAAAATGGGTTTCAGGAGGGAGATGAGGAGACACTTTTTTACAGAGAGGTTGGATGTGCTGGGTGAAATGTGTTATCTGCAGAAATGGTATCCAGCAGAACAGTCGATTGCATCAAAAGGGGATGGGAGAGGACAAGGGGGAGGGTTTATGAAGGGGAAGCGTGGAAGGGATGGGCAGCTGCAGAATAAGGGTTGCTAGCTGCACATTTGAGCAGACTTGATAGACCTCTAGACCTTTATCTGCTGGCAAATTTTGTATGTTCGTATGTTAGGTGATTTATGGGGTAAGAGGTAGGCAGAGGTCATTTAGGCCACCTGAGATAATATTTTTACTTTTGCCACAAATGGGTTCTGGGTGATCTATGGAGTCATTGTGAAAGGTTGCAGTGGTTGTTTAAGCCAGCTGGGGTGAAAATTTTATATTTGCATAAAATTGGTTAGAGTTGATAGCTACACTTGGGGTGAAAGGTCCATGGCAGCTGTTTAAGACACCTGAGGTGATATTTAAAGTTTTTGAAAAAGTGGGTTGTAAGTGACTAATGGAGCTGGTGTAAAAGGTCTGAGGTTGTCATTTAGGCCACCTGAGGTTATATTTGTATTTTTGCCAAAAATGGGTTCCTGGTAATTTATGAATCCAGAGTAAAATATCTGCAATGGCCATTTAGGCCAAGAGAAGTAATAATTGTATTTTTATCAGAAATTGGTTCAAGGTGATTTATGGAGTCAGGGTGAAAGGTCTGCAGGGATGATATTTTCATTTTGCCAAAAATGGGTTCTACGAGATTTATGAAGCTGGGGTGAAAGGTCTGCAGTGGATTATTACGCTACCTGATGTCAAATACTTATTTTTTGCCAAAAATGCATTTCAGGTGATTTAAGTGATTGGGGTAAAATGTAGGCAGCAGCCATTTAGGTCATCTGAGATTAAAGGTAGGTGGTGGTCATTTAGGCCACCTGAGGTTATATTTTTATTTTAGCCAAAAATGGTTTCCAGGTGATCTATGGAGTCTCTGTGAAAAGTCAATGATAGTTGTTTAAGCCCCCTTTGTTGTAATTTTTATTTTTGCAAAAAATGGATTCCAGGAGATGTCTGGAGCTGTGGTGAAATGTCCACGGTAGTCATTTAAGACACCTGAGGTGAAATTTTTCATTTTTGAAAAAGTTGGTTTCAGGTCTTCTGTGGAACTAGGGTGAATGGTATGAGGTGGTTGTTTAGGCCACCTGAGGTGATATTTTTATTTTTGCCAATGTGACATTTTTATTTTACCGAAACTGCGTTCCAGGTAATTTAATTTTTATTTTTGCAAAAACTGGGTTCAGGATCTATGGAAACATTGTGAAAGTTCTGAGGAGTTTGTTTTGGACACCTGATGTGACATTTTTATTTTTACCAAAAATGGGTTCAGGTAATTTATGGATCTGGAGTAAAAGATCTGCAGTCATCATTTAGGTAACCAGAGGTAATGTTTTTATTTTGACTAAAAAATGGTTCCAGGTGATTTATGGAGCAAAGGTGAAAGGTCCCTGGTGATCATTTAGGCCACCTGGGGTGACATTTTTATACATTTTATGCCATAAATTGGTTTCAAGTGATTTATGGCACCTGGATAAAAGGTCTGCAGTGGACCGTTAGGCCACCAGGGGTGATATTTTCATTTCTGCCAAAAATGGTTCCAGGTGATCTATGGAGCCAGGGTGAATGGTATGTTGTGGTCATTTAGGCCACCTGAGGTAATATTTTCATTTTTACCAAAAATGAGATCCAGGTTATGTATGGAGCACAGGTAAAAGGTCATTTATTCCACTTGAGGTGATGTTTTTACTTTTTGCCATAAATGGGTTTCAGATGATCTATGGAGCCAGATCCAGTGTTTCTCAGATGTTGTTTAGGCCACCTGAGGTGCAATTTATACATTTTCCAAAAATGGGTTCCAGGTGATTTACAAACTGCAGCCCATGAAAAGTATAATTTGGGCTATGGCTGGAGCAACACAAAATTACAGCTTGGAAAAAGTATAAATTGGGCAATGGCTGGAAGAACACAGCAAGCAGCCTCTGAAAAGTATAAACTTGGCAATCGCTGGAAGAGAACATGATTACAGTCTAGGAAAAGTATAAATTGGGTATAGCAGGAAAAGCACAAAATTGCAGCCCGTGAAGCTATAAATTGGGCTATGGCATGAAGAGCACAAAATGGCAGCCTGTAAAAAGTATAAACAGGACAATCGCTGGAAGAGCACATAATTACAGCCTGAGAAAAGAATACATTTGGCTATAGCTAGAAGAGCACAAAATTACAGACTAGGAAAAGTATAAGTTGGGCAATATCTAGAAAAACACAAAATTACTGCCTAAGAAAAGAATAAAATAGGCTATAGCTGGAAGAGCACAAAATTACAGCTAGGAAAAAGTACAAATTAAGCTGTAGCAGGAAGAGCAGAAAATTACAGCTTGGAAAAAGTCTAAATTGGGCAATGGCTGGAAGAACACAGAATAAAGAGCCTGGGAAAAGTATAAACCTGGCAATGGCAGGAAGAGCACATAATAACATCGCAGGAAAAGTATAAACCGGCTATAGCTGGAAGAGCACAAAATTGCAGTCCGTGAAAATATAAATTGGGCTGTGGTGGGAAGTCCACAAAATTACAGCATAGAAAAAGTATAAATTGGACAAAGGCTGGAAGATCACAAAATTACAGCCAGGGAAAAGTATAAAATGGGATATAGCTGTAAGACCACAAGTTACAGGCTGGGAAAGTATAAATTGTGCTATAGCTGTAAGAGGACAAAATTGCAGCCTGGGAAAAGTATAAATTGTGCTATAGCTGGAAGAGCACAAAATCATAGCCTGGGAAAGCATAAATAGCGCTATAGCTGGAAAAGCACATAATTACATCCTGGTAAAAGTATAGCTTGGGCAATGGCTGGAAGTGCACAAAATTACAGCTGGGAAAAGTATGAACTGGGCTATGGCTAGAAGAACACAGAATAACAGCCTGGGGAAAGTATAAATTGGCTATAGGTGGAAGAGCACAAAACTGCAGATCGTGAAAAGTATAAATTGGGCTATGGCTGGAAGAGCACAAAATTGCAGCCTGGAAAAAGTATAAATTGAGCTATAGCTGGAAGAGCAAAAAACTGCAGATCATGAAAAGTATAAATTGGGTGATTTCTGAAAGAGCACATAATTACAGCCTTGGAAAAGAATCAATTGGCAATATCTGGAAGAACTCAAAATTAAAGCCTAATAAAAGTGTTAATTGGATATAGCAGGAAGATCACAAAATTGCAGTCCGTGAAAAGTATAAATCGGTCTATTGCTGGAAGAGCACAAAATTACAGCTTGAAAAGGTATAAATTTGGCTATTGCTGGAAGAATACAAAACTGCAGCCTGTGAAATGTATAAATTGGGCTATGGCTGGAGCAGCACAAAATTACAGCTTGGAAAAAGTATAAATTAGGCAATGGCTGGAAGAACACAGAAAGCAGCTTTTGAAAAGTATAAACTGGGCAATGACTGGAAGAGCACATAATTACAGCCTAGGAAAAGTATAAATTGGGTATAGCAGGAAGAGCACAAAATTGCAGCAGATGAAAATATAAATGCAGCTATGACGGGAAGAGCACAAAATTACAGCCTGGAAAAAGTATAACTAGGACAATGGCTGGAAAAGCCCAAAATTACAGCCTGGAAAAAGTATAAATTAGGCAATACCTGGAAGAGTACAAAACTGCAGCCCATGAAAAGTATAAATTGGGCTATGGCTGGAAGAACACAGAATAACAGCCTGGGAAATGCAAAAACTGTTCAATGGCTATAAGAGCTCATGATTACAGCCTAGGAAAAGTATAAATTGGGTATAGCTCCATGATCACAAAATTGCAGCCCTTGAAAATCTAATTTGGGCTATGGCTGGACGAGCTCAAAATTACAGCCTCTGAAAAGAGTAAATTGCGCAATAGCTGGAAGAGCACAAAATTACGGCCTAGGAAAAGTATAAATTGGGCAATATCTAGAAAAACATAAAATCACAGCCTAAGAAAAGAATAAAATAGGCTATAGCTGGAAGAACACAAAATTACAGCTAGGAAAAAGTATAAATTGAGCTGTAAAAGGAAGAGCACAAAATTACAGCTTCTAAAAAGTCTAAATTGGGCATTGGCTGGAAGAACACAGAATAAAGAGCCTGGGAAAAGTATAAACCGGGGCAATGGCAGGAAGAGCACATAATTACATCGCAGGAAAAGTATAAATTGGCTATAGCTGGAAAAGCACAAAATTGCAGCCTGTGAAAATATAAATTGGGCTATGGCGGGAAGTCCACAAAATTACAGCATAGGAAAAGTATAAATTGCACAAAGGCTGGAAGATCACAAAATTACAGCAAGGGAAAAGTATAAAATGGGATATAGCTGTAAGACCACAAGTTACAGGCTGGGAAAGAATAAATTGTGCTATAGCTGGAAAAGGACAAAATTGCAGTCTGGGAAAACTATAAATTGTGCTATAGCTGGGAAGAGCACAAAATCATAGCCTGGGAAAGCATAAATAGTGCTATAGCTGGAAAAGCACATAATTACATCCTGGTAAAAGTATAGATTGGGCAATGGCTGGAAGAGCACAAAATTACAGCTGGGAAAAGTATAAACTGGGCTATGGCTAGAAGAACACAGAATAACAGCCTGGGGAAAGTATAAATTGGGCTATAGGTGGAAGAGCACAAAACTGCAGATCGTGAAAAGTATAAATTGGGCTATGGCTGGAAGAGCACAAAAATTGCAGCCTGGAAAAAGTATAAACTGGGCAATGGCTGGAAGTGCACAAAATTAAAGCCAGAGAAAAGAATAAAATGGGTTAAAGCTAAATGAGCACAAATTACAGCCTGTGAAAAGTATAAGTTGGGCTATGGCTGGAGCAGCACAAAATTACAGCTTGGAAAATGTATAAATTGGACAATGGCTGGAAGAACACAGAAAGCAACTTTTGAAAAGTATAAACTGGGCAATGGCTGGAAGAGCACCTAATTACAGCCTAGGAAAAGTATAAATTGGGTAAAGCAGGAAGAGCACAACATTGCAGCAGGTGAAAATATAAATTCGGCTATGGTGGGAAGAGCACAAAATTACAGTCTGGAAAAAATTATAAATAGGACAACGGCTGGAAGAGCATAAAATTACAGCCTGAGAATAGAATAAATTGGGCAATGGCTGGAAGAGCATAAAATTACAGTCTGGGAAAAGTATAAATTTGGCTATAGCTGGATGAACACAAAGTTACAGCATGGGAAAAGTATAAATTGGGCTATAGCTGGAAGAGCATAAAACTGCAGATCGTGAAACATATAAATTGGGTGATGGCTGGAAGAGCACAAAATTACAGTCTGTGAAAAGTGTAAATTGGGCTATAACTGAAAAAGTACAAAATTGCAGCCTTGGAAAAGTATAAATTGGACAATATCTGGAAGAACACAAAATTAAAGCCTAAGAAAAGTGTAAATTGGATATAGCTGGAAGATCACAAAATTGTGGCCTGTGAAAAGTATAAATCGGTCTATTGCTGGAAGAACCCAAAATTACAGCCTGGAAAAAGTATAAATTAGGCAATAGCTGGAAGAGTAGAAAACTGAAGCCTGTGAAAAGTATACATTGGGCTATGGCTAGAAGAACACAAAATAACAGCCTGGGAAATGTACAAACTGTTCAATGGCTGGAAGAGCACATAATTACAGCCTAGGAAAAGTACAAATTGGGTATAGCTCCAAGATCACAAAATTGCAGCCCATGAAAATCTAAATTGGGCTATGGCGGGAAGAGCACACAATTACAGCCTGGAAGAAGTATAAATTGAGTGATGGCTGGATGAGCACAAAATTACAGCCTCTGAATTATGTAAATTGTGCTATAGCTGGAAGAGCACAAAATTACATCCTTGGAAAAGTATAAATTGGACAATATCTGGAAAAACACAAAATTACAGCCTAAGAAAAGTGTAAATTGGATATAGCTGGAAGACCACAAAATAATAGCCTGTGAAAAGTATAAATTAGGCTATACCTGGAAAGCACAAAACTGAAGATTGTGAAAAGTATAAATTGGGCTATGGCTGGAAGAGCACAAAATTACTTCCTGGAAATAGTATGAACTGGACAATGGTTGGAAGGGCACAAAATTAAAGCCTGAGAAAAGAATAAATTGGGCTAAGGCTGGAAAAGCACAAAATTACAGCCTGAAAAAATTATAAATCGGGCAATGGCTGGAAGAGCACAAAATTAAAGCCTAAGAAAAGAATAAAATAGGCTATAGCTGGAAGAGCACAAAATTACAGCTTGGAAAAAGTATAAATTGGGCTATAGTGAGAAGAGTATAAAATTACAGCTTGGAAAAAGTCTTAATTGGGAAATGACTGGAAGAACACAGAATAACAGCCTGGGAAAAGTATAAACTGGGCAACAGCTGGAAGGGCACATAATTACATCCCAGGAAAAGTATAAATTGGCTATAGCTGGAAGAGCACAAAATTACAGCCTGGGAAAAGTATAAATTGTGCTACAGCTGAAACAGCACAGAATTACAGCCTAGAAAAAGTATAAATTGGGCAATTGCTGGAAGAGCTCAAAATTACAGCCTGAGAAAAGTATACATTTTCTATAGCTGGAAGAGCACAAAATTACAGCCAGCAAAAGCTATATATTGGGCTATATCTCGAAGAGTACAAAACTTCAGCCTGTGAAAAGTGTAAAATCAGCTATGGCTGGAAGAGCACAAAATTACAGACTGGAAAAAGTATAAATTGACCAATGGCTGGAACAGCACAAAATTATAGCTTGAGAAAAGAATAAATTGAGCAATGGCTGGATGAACACAATAATACAGTCTGGGAAAAGTATAAATTGGGCAATGGATGGAAGCGCCAACATTACAGCCTGGGAAAAGTATAAATTGAGCTATAGCTGGAAGAGCACAAAATTACAGAATGAGAAAACTGTAAATTATGCTATATCTTGAAGTGTACAAAACTGCAGCCTGTGAAAAATACAATTTCGGCTATGGATGGAAGAGCATAGTTAGGGTTAGGGTTAGGGCTAGGGTTAGTGTTAGGGTTAGGTTTAGGGTGAGAGTGAGAGTTATGGTTATGCTTAGTGTGAGGGTTAGGGATAGGGTTAGGGTCAGAGTTAGGGTTAGGGTGAGGGTGAGGGTTAGGATTAGGGTGAGGGTTAGGGCTAGGGGTTAGGGTTAGGGCTAGGGTTGGGGTCATGGTCAGGGATAGGGTTAGGGTGAGGGTTGGTTTTAGGGTTAGGGTTAGGGTGAGAGTTTAGGTTAGGGTTAGTTTTAGGGTTAGGGTTAGGGTTAGGGATAGGGTAAGAGTCAGAGTTAGGGTTGGGTTAGTATTAGGTTAGAATTGGACTAGGATTAAGTTAGGGTTAGGGCTAGGGTTAAGGTTAGGGTTAGTGTTAGAGTTAGGGTTAGGGTTAGGGCTAAGGTTAGGATTAGGGTAAGGTTATTGCTTGGGTTAGGGTTAAGGTTAGGATATGGACAGGGTTATGGTTAGGGTGAGGGTGACGGTTAGGTTTAGGGTTAGGGTTAGGGTTAGGGGATAGGGTTAGGGTTAGAGTTAGGGTCAGGGTCAGGGTTAGGGTTAGGGTGAGGGTGAGGATTTGGGTGAGGGTGAGGGTTATGGTTAGGGTTAGGGTTAGTGTTAGGGTAAGGCTGAGGTTTAGGATCAGGGTAGAGTCAGGTTGGGTTAGGTTAGGTTAGAGTGAGGGTTAGGTTAGCATTAGGGTTAGGGTTAGGGTTGGGATAAGTTAGGGCTACGGTTAGGTTTGAGTTACAGTTAGGGAAGGTTATAGTTAGAGTTGGGTGTGGGTGAAAGTGAGGTTAGGGTTAGGTTAGATGTAGTTTGAGGTTGGTCAGGTTATGGTTAGGGTGAGTGAGGATGATTAGGGTTATTATTAGGGTGAGGGCTAGGTTAGGTTTAGGGTTAATGTTATGGTCAGAGTTAGGTTTAAAATTGGGTGAGGTTAGGGTTAAGGTTAGGGTGAAGACAGGGTCACGTTAGGGTTAGAGGGTTAGGGTTAGGGTTAGGGTGAGGATTAGGGTTAGGGTTAGGGATAAGGTTAGGGATAAGGTCAGGGTCAGATCAGGGTCAGTGTAGTGTCAGGGTAGGTTCAGGGTTGGGGCTTGGGTTAGGGTTAAGTGAGGATAGGGTTAGGGTTAGGGATAGGGTTGAGCGGGGTTAAGGTTAGAATATGGTTAGGGTGAGGTTGGGGTTAGTTTAGGTTAGTATCTTGTCAGGGTTAGGATTAGGAGCTGGATCAGGGTTGGTCAATTTTAGGTTTGGTCAGGGTTTGGGTCAGAGCATTAGGATTATTGTTAGGGTCAGGGTTATATCAGGGTTAGGGTGAGGTTAGAGTTAGGGTTAGTGCTTAGGTTAGGGTGAGGTGAGGTTGAGTCAGGGTCGGGTTAGGTTTGGGTTGGGGTTAGGTTTGGGTTGGGGTTGTGGCGGGTTTGGTTTAAGTGGGGTGTAAACAGGGCTAGAGTTAGTGTTATGGTTAGGGTGAGGGTTAGGTTTAGGTTTAGGTTTAGGGTAAGGGTTAGGATGAGGGTGAGGGTTAGGGTTAGGGCTAGGGTAAAGTTTAGGGTTAGGGTTATGGTCAGGTTTGGTGGGTTTATCATCAGGGTGCGGTCAGGGTTAGAGTTGATTAGGGTGAGGATAGGTTGGATTAGGGTGAGGTGAGGTGAGGCTAGGGTTCAGTTAAAGCTATGTTAGGGTATGGTGAGGTGAGGTAAATTAGTGTTGAGTGAGGTTAGGGTTAGTGTTAGGGTGAGTGATTGTTGGGATAGGGTTCGGGTTGGGTTGGGATTGAGTTAGGACTAAGGTTGAGTTAGGGTCAAGTCAGGGTCAGGCTTAGATAGGGTTAGGGTTGGGTTAATGTTGCAGTTAGAGTTAGGGTGGGTTATGGTTAAGGTTAGGTTTGGAAGTAGGTTAAGTTACAGTTAGGGGAGAGGGTTAGGGTTGGGTGAGATGGGGTTAGGTTTAGACTAAGGTTAGGGTTAGGATAGGATGAATATTAGGGTTAGAGTTATGGTCAGGGTCAGGTTCAGTGTAACAGTTAGGGTTAGTGTTAGGGTGAGAGTGAGGGTTAGGGTTAGGGTGAGGTTTAGGGTGAGGGTTAGGATCAGGGTCAGGGTCAGGGTCAGGGTTAGGTTAGGTTAGGGTTAGGGTTATGGTTAGCAGTTAGGGTTAGGGTTAGGGCTAGGATTAGGTTTAGGGTTAGGGTGAGGGTTAGGGGCTAGGGTTATGGTTGAGGTTAGGCTTGGGTGAAAGTGAAGTGAGAGATAGGGTGAGGGTAGGGTTAGGTTTAGGTTTGGGTTGTTGTCAGGTTAGGATTAGGGGTAGTTCAGCGTTAGGGTTAGGGTGAGGACTAGGGTTAGTGTTATGGTGAGGTTTAGAGTTAGGTTTATGGTTAGAGTTATGGTCAGGGTTAGCGTTAGGCTCATGGTCAGGGTTAGGGTCAGGGTTAGGGTTTGGGTTAGGGTTAGCGTGAGGGTGATGGTTACAGTTAGGGTTAAGGCTAGGGTTAGGGTTAGGCTTAGGGTTAGGTCTAGGGTTAGGGTTAGAGTTAGGGTTAGAGTTAGGGCTTAGGGTTAGGGTTAGATTTAAGGTTAGGGTTAGGTTAAGGGTTAGGGGTTCGGGTTAGGGTTAGGGGTTAGGGTTAGGGTTAGGATAAGGGTTAGGGTTCGGATGGGGGTTAGGGTTAGGGTGATGGTTAGAGTTAGTGTTAGGGTGAAGGTGAGGGTTAGCGTCAGGGTTAGGGGTTAAAGGTAGGGTTAGGGTAAGGGCTAGGGTTAGGGATAGCGTCATGGCCAGGATCAGGGTCAGTGTCAGTGTCAGGGGAAGAGTTAGAGTTATAGTTAGTTCTTGGGTTATTGTTAGGGTGAGGGTTAAGGTTAAGTTTAAAGTTAGAATAATGGTTAGCGTGAGGTGAGGATGAGGGGTTAGAGTTATGGTTAGGGTGAGGTAGTGTTAGGGTTGGGGTTTGGGTTAGGGTTAGGTTGTGATAGGGTTAGGGTGGTGAAGTTGGGTTGAGTTGGGGCTATTGTTATAGCTGAGGTTAGGTTAAAATGAGGTTAGGGTTAAGGTGAGGTTAGGTTAGGGATAGGATGACAGTTGAGGTTAGCGTTAGGGTTGGGTTGGGGTTGGGATAGGGTTATGGTTAGGTTTAGGGTTTGGTGAGTTCAGGGTTAGGTCAGGTGAGGTTGAGGTTAGGAGTTCTGGTCAGAGTTAAGGTTAGTTTTAGTATTACATTAGGGTGAGGTGAGTGTGAAGGTTAGGGTGAGGGTGAGGTGAGGTTAGGGTTAGGTCAGGGTCAGTGTCGGGTCAGGGTCATGGGTAGGGTTAAGTTAGGGTTAGGAGTAGGTTGACTACGTTCGGATAGGGTTAGAGCTAAGGTTAGGGTTAGGGTTAGAGTTGAGGTTGAGGTGAGGGTTAGGGTTGGTGAGGGTGAGGTGAGTTAGGGTTGGTTAAAGATTAGGTTTAGGGTTATGGTTAAGGTTAGGTTTAGGCTGGTGGCGTTAGGGTTCGGTTATGGTCAGAATATGGTTAAATCAGGGTTAAAGGTCAGGTTTAGGGTTAGGGTTGTGTCAGGTTATAGTTGGGTTAGCATTATGGTTAGGTTAGGGTCAGGTCAGGTTATAGTTAGGGTTTGGGTTATGGTCAGGGTCAGGTATGGGTTAGGGTTGGGGCTTGGGTCAAGGGTTAGGATTGAACAAGGTTAGGTTAGGGTTATGATCAGGTTCAGTTAGATAGGTTTAGGGTCAGGGTTAGGGTTAGTGTTAGGGTGAGGGTGAGGTGAGGGTGGTGAGGTTAGGGTTGGGTCAGGGCCAGGATCAGTGTTAGGGTTGGGGTTGGGGTATGGGTCAGGTTTGCTGGGGTGAGGTTAGGTTAAGTTAGGGAGGTTGAGGTTATTTTAGGGCAAGTTTTAGGGTTAGGGTTGAGAGGGGTGAGTTGGGGTTTGGGTTAAGGATAGCGTTAGGGTGAGGTGAGGTTGGGTTAGGGTTAGGGATAAGAATAGTTTGGGGTTAGGTTGAGTTAGGGTTATGGTTGGGTTTAGAGTGAAGGTGATGGTTAGGGTTAAGGTTAGGGTGAGAATAAGGGTTAGGGTTAGGGTTAGGGTGAGGGTTAGGGTGAGGGTGAGGATTAGGGCTAGTTTTAGGGTTTAGGTGAGGTTTAGGGTTTGAGATAGGGTAGAGTCTGGTTCGGGTTATGGTTAGGGTGAGGTTGGTGAGGTTATGTTAGGGATAGGGTTAGGGTGAGGTAGGGTTGGTGTTTGGGTTGGGATAGGTAGTGCTGCAATATGTGCACTTGAAAGCAGTATTTAGTGGTGTGCATACCATGAAGTCACCATATGTCTCAACATGACAACAGTGCCAGAAATGGGTTACAGTCACAACAAGTTAATAAGGGCTTGCACCCACCATGTGATACTAAAATCAAAGAAGGAACAGCATAGTTTTTGTTATATGCAGGCCATGGAATGAATAGTTTTAATGACAATCTTAAATTAAACTTACTGCCACAATGCATTTTCCAAGATTCTTAACACCATGCCAAAACATCAAAAGAATATTTAATGGTGATAGTAGAACCAACGATAGTAAGAACAACAATTAAAAAAACAGAAGGAGATAACAATCAGAAGCAAGAACATATAACACTACATATATTCACGATCAAACACACAATCTACACATGCGCATTGGTAACACTCTACAACAGCAAGCTTGCTGCAATAGAGAATCAACAGAGCATTTGAATGCAAACTTTCCATGTTGGTGACCTTGAGTGCAGTCTCGCGCTGTCTACCACTGACAACATTTGGACTCAGGTCCATGCACGTAGGTGCAATATCAAGAATGACCGGGCTGTCCATCCTGCCATCACCTGCATGAACAGAAAAATGATAGGATGGTTCTGGAACTGAACCAACAAATACGTGTGAGTACAGGAATAGATCATTTGTGACCATTATAACCACACTTTTGTTTGTCTTGCTGAATAGGCTGATCTATGGAAATCCGTGTCTTTCAATGATGGGGACAATGTAAAGTCACTGAACCAGAAAAAGAAGATCACCATCGCATGATTCAAACAGCGATACATGAGTGCATACACAAATTATTACAGACATTAGAATTGCACTGGCAACAACCAAGTCACAGCATTCATGCCATATTTAAGCTATTGCAAGCTGGACCATTATATTCCACGTAGACATGGTGACAAATCAGAAAAACAATACAAAGAAACAGTCAATTTAACAAAATGAGACATCTGAATGGAAGGCACAGTGGTCGGCAGAAGAGCCAGCACAGTCTATTTTAGTTCGTCCAATAACTATAATACACTGGAGAACAGTAACACAGTACGATAAAGCAATTATAATTCTCAGTACGATTGTCAGTATATTTACATAACTAATTTACAAACAGTGAATCATATGACTTTAAACATCACGGTACTGATATTCAAACGGTGTTGCAAAACAGAGTTGAATATGAAAACAACAAACACCCCTGATCAATATTTAAAAGGGTGCCTTGCGCTTCTCCAAATATGTAGTGCATTGATACGTATGCAACAAATCTGCAGGTGGCATGCATGCATATGTGACACAGGCGATATTCAGCAAGTGATGTGAGGCTCTCTACTGGCACAACACCGATATGCACTGCAAAACAGGAACAAAGCTGAGACAAACAAACAGGACTCAAATGCCGACCACCCACAGAAGACAGCTGTCTGCAGGCACAACCCAAAACACACAATATGGTGCCTACCCAGAGAAACAACCACCCACAAGCTACCAAATCATTATTATTAAGTCGTCCACGCCCTCCCATATGCCAGATAGTGGGCACATTATTAAATGTGAACCCGTATTCAGGTTACCCATCAATCCATGACAGATCATGAGAAGTAATATAAAAGAATAAAGATGTTGGTCTAGTAGTCCACCTCTATTATCACAACAGACACCCTCCACAGCCCATCCACACTGTCAGTGGTGGACAGCCATACCACACCACATACAGCTGCACAGCTGTCAGAATGACAGCCAGTGAATGTGGGCATAGTGTCCAGTATGGATCAAGGGGTCACAACCATACTGTATTACAGGCACACATGTGAATGACACAGAGAACAGCTGTACTGCATAAGTATATAGGGCTGAGACCGTTGAGAACTTGACACAGGCACTGCTCAGAAAAGTACAATAACAGTAAACAATGAACCCCAAGTTAAAATGGCAACTCCATACTAGAGACACAAAAGCTAACACCGTTTCAGAGAAAAACATGTTGGAGCAGGTAAATACAGCTGTCACTCCACAATCATAATTGGCACTAATCATTTCTCCCATACACACAAAAGGGACGCAAGAAAGGTACAATACAAAAACAGAGGACAAACAATCATTAATCTACAAGGTATTAGTATCACTCACAGTGTTGATTTCCGGCAATGAACAAAACATCTGGTCATCAACTGCACAGGAGAAAACCAAATGTATTTAGTTAGTATTCATAGTCACACATACCGACAGGAAACATGAGGGCGCAGGTCGGTCCTATGGTACACCTGAACTGGACTGTACAAGGTGGCCAATCAAATAAGACCAACGTCATTAGTACATTCAAACATAAACCGCGGACAGCATTGGGGATAATCACAATGTAACATAGAGTCGTAAAACACATCATAAACTATTCAGAATACCAACAAAACAGAGGGCATTAACTGACACATTCCGACACCCACCACAATGCATTATAACGCACTAAGTAATGCTGGTTCAATGATAGCCTTTATAAGATGCCAGAAGGGAAAGGCATGTGCCACCCTCAGGTTGTGGGGCAAAATCACGTGCTCAATGCATGAAAAAAGGAATGTTGGATAGAGATCATACTGATAAGATGTAAAAGGGCAAGATGGTTTCGCAGTTGAGGACAAGAGGGTCTGAAAGTAATCTGTAATGAGAATGGATGGCACATCACCATCAAATTACCAACAATGAATGCCATAACAAAACATGTTTGCACCATATCAAGTAAAATAAATATAACTCAGCATCATTCAACGTTCGTAACACAGCACCATACTGGTCAAGTGCCTCACACAACAAAAAACTGTTCACCAACGTTATTCTCGATGGATAGACTGAATCTGTCAGTATAAACAGAACACACCAGAAACAGAGAGCAAAAGGTTACATGCATGTTAACAAGATACACACAGATTCTGTGTAATTTCAAGTTTTGGCCACATCGAAACAAGTTGAAAATGCACATTTCAGTGAGTTCCACAATATTCTGATGGAAACCAGCAAACACACCTGCACAACGAAGAGGTCATCTGCGCTGCCCCTCAGTGTTATAGCTTCACAGGTTCCACGACATTTGCTGGCTCTTGCTCCTCCACACCACACAGGCCAAGATGTCCCTCAATGAGGCATCCCAAATGATAGCTGCCATCACTAAAAAAAACACGAAACCAGTACTGTCAGAAATAAAGAATAGTACAAACATGATGATCTTAGCACATGTGAAACAAAGTGAGAAAATGTTCAAAATAGCATCAACAGTGATGGGATGTGGACAAACACAATACCTTGTGTCAATGATGCAGCTAGAAGAGGCAGCATTGTTGTAAGAACATGAGGATGTCCCAGAGTCATAGTAGGATCAGAGATCACAATAATCACTCCTGTACGAAGACAGTTTAATTCCAGGTATGATGCCACAAACAAACAAAAAATTTAAACAGATTATTAAGTATGGACAGACAGGACGTTATTATTCATTACTACCGCTGCACAGACAAAACCAACCACGATTCTTTTATGTCTGTACTAATAAATCTGCCTTGACTGGTCCCACCATACATTGTACAATTCGATTAACTACAAGTCACTGTGTTATCTATTCTACTAGTCTCCTGTAAATTATTGCTTCATCAATTTTCCACCAGACCTTTGCACCAGCTAACTTCAGGCTGTTTCCCACAGCGGAATAGAGAAGTTAGGTAAAACAATATTCCCGCCTCTGACTTTGTTATGCCTCAAGAACTGAGATTACATCATATCACTTCTTTCCTGCCTCTTTCAGCAAACACATATTGATATCCTCAATCGTTACATACAGAAACTCCACTCCTTTCCTGATGAATAACGTCACCCTTTGCTGAAGCACACGCAGTATGGCACATTTCAACGAACGGGCACATGTACAGGAAGAATAGTACCCAGAGTGCAGACTCACCATGATGTATAGAAAGGCAGGAGGCACTCATGTCTAGAGGTGATACCCTGTAATGCACGCATCCTATTTTCACATGATGTCATCATAAACAGTGTTAATACCTTCTGTCCATGTGACTATTACAACGAGGTTAATTTCTGCATCTGATGCTGCTACCTTCACACCTCTGCAAATTTCTTTCCTTGGATTTATTGTTACGGCATGAAATTGCACTGCATACTTAAATCCAAACAGCCACCACTTAGAGCAGTCTGAAGTTTAACTAGTCTTACCAAAGTAACATTATCACTTGTATTCTCCTTTAAAAATATTAGGTCATGCATGTGATTGTGATGTCACTGTGGATCACAACCCTCCTGACAACAAATGCTATCAACACAGGTAAACAATACCTCGATCTCCCTCATTATCTGGATGCATCCTTCCCCTGCCACCATCTTACCTGTAGTAAATGCACTAAGTGTGTCACTGGTAGTAAAACATCAATAACAAATGTACATTGTGATTTCTAAAAAATTGTCCCAAGGATAGACAACTAAACAGAGAAAAATCTACTAAACCATTTGAAAAAAGAAGCATTTAAGACTTTAAATGTTAAGCACCTTTAAATAAGTCATCCTCCAGCACGCCATAAAGTGCAACCACTAATGGAAAAGTCCAACTTCTATGTAACAGTAATGGTACTGAGTGGGAGAAGAAATCAAAAGTCATCAGCCCAGTAAAAAATAACCAGAACACTACAATCCAGCAAGTACTAGAAGAAATACTTAACGGTCACAAAGACACACCTGGCTCCTGCCTCACCCAAATAATACGTGCAAAAAAAAACCCAAACATGACATGCACTGTCAGCACTGAGACTTCTCACAATTAACTACACACTCATGTTGACGTACGCAGAGTGGCATGAGAATCTATCACTGTGACTCCGTGTTCTATTAACCAAAGTGAAGGTGGAAAAGTATGATAATCTTCTGCCCCCCAAAAACTCAGAGTGGGTCCTACCAAATGGAAAAAAAACACTATCAACGACAATAGTTCAATGGGGAAAACAGTTATCACACAAGAAACAGATCAAAGCAGGCGCATGCCTTATGCTGGAAGTCTGGACAGGCAATCACGAGGATGATACCACCGTCATCTCATCATTAGGTGTCATATATTGTGCCATGCTTTCTGTGCATGCAGTGGTGTGAATGCACTATGGGTGAAAACTGGCACATTACTTGTAGCATGGACTATGGTATTATACCCGTTGAAAATTAATGACAACCATAAAAATTTTCAGACAATGTAATTAAGTTTGCCTAAGCTACTTTTCTCCACCTCGCCCTTCTAAATCAGCATAATAATCCATGTTTGTTTTTCTTCATTTGATGTACATACAAAATCCCATTCCCATCCCACACCTGTACAGTGCATCACCTGGAGACCGGGATACTGGAATAGCCTGGTAACCTACATGGGTGCTGTATAGT
Source organism: Neoceratodus forsteri (assembly GCA_016271365.2). Taxonomy (NCBI): domain Eukaryota; kingdom Metazoa; phylum Chordata; order Ceratodontiformes; family Ceratodontidae; genus Neoceratodus; species Neoceratodus forsteri. Next base: position 829,145,394 of record CM028137.1, read on the forward strand.
CACACTGTTTTCTGCAATGCTAATTGTCATGAATTGTGAAATGCTTATCTCTTGCACTCATAATTCAATGACCGCTGTCTCAACAATAAGTGTTTACCCATCATTATTACCCATTTCTATCAATGGCCCAGGAGCACCTAAACCCAGCTGTAATACCATGCATTTTGACCATCACACATATGTCCCTATTAACTGAAAGATGGACTATATCAACATTCCTACATCGCGTCCCGTTGCATCAATTAACCTGAACCTATGTGCAAACACACAGAACAGAAATAAATAAAAAAAAAAAAAAAAAAGGTCACTAACCAGTCAAGCAGGAAGCAGGCCACATCAGAGTGGAACAACAACTGATGGTCTTGTGGAAACAAGCCACGTATACGTGCACCGATTGATATACGATTTTCCCACGCCGAGCATCCAATGCTATCTTGTGTCTTTTTCTGGCAGAATCAAAGAGGGAGCGGGTCTACCACATTTCTTTGTTGAGCCATTGAAACTGTACATCAGCCACCTCTGAAAGCAAACATTGAGAAAAACAGGAGCAGAAGCAAGTGTTAGTATTAAACAAAGAAGTGCACATGTATGTTGACATGAAAAGATGGATACAGATCAAGGGATGGCAACGCCGTTATGAAATAGACACAGTTAGGGGATGATCTAGGTATCCCAGCAGATAAGACTTCCATTTGGAACCACAAACAGAATCAGATTCATATGAAATTGACACAGCAGAAATGGACCGACAGGCCCACCTAGTCTGCCCGTAGGACCAGCACATAGAACATGCTACAACCTCAGAATCAATGTACGGTCTATGCCATTTTAGATCCATCAATGATAACTCTCAACCACTGACCCCAGGAGCAGAGTCCCACTTATCCACCAATCTATGGCAAACAGTGCTTCCTACCTACCCTGAACTGACCTCCACCTGCAGAGCCTGCCATCATTGTCAGTTCACTCGCTGGAAGATACTTCCACTGTCACAGGTTTATACCTTGTGGTACTAAAAACCTCAATGATGCCCCCCCTTTTCGGCAATCTAGAGTCCATGATCACATTCTCAACCTTTATTGATGGGGTGGCTGAGACCTCCTCCATCTTGTTTCTTTCATCTGAACCCTCAGCCTCCCAACCTTTCAAGGTATGTTCTCAGAACTGACCCATGTTACAAAGTGGGTATAACAAGATGGATGTACAAGGGTACTATGACCTCCTATTTCAAATGGGGACCAACAAATGCATCCAACATTTGGCTTTCCCTAGCCAGCCTCATGCAGTATTTCAGCTTCAGGTACACGGATATAGTGATGAAATGCCTTTCCCGCTCTTCACCTCAAGATTCTGCAATCATACAGTACCTCTGTTCCCATAACAAGATCATGATTGTAAACTTTTCTGTGTAGACTGAAAGATGCAACCTGTTTGACTCAGCCTCCACAAATATCTCAGCATTTTTTTCAACATCTTTCTGAGTGTATACAATATTGCATATCTTACATCATCAGGAACAGGCTCACACACCTCAAAGGACACACAGCCACAAAAAATAGACCGAATAGTAGAGGAGAGAAGTAACCAGAAGGAGAAGGATCAGTCAGTTCCAGTACAGTAGCTTCTTCTGCTGATTTTACATTGGTACTTGTGGATTTACTTGGTGAAGGTTTTTATTTGTTCTAACATATTCTAAAGGTCTAACAGGGACGGTTTAGGGCCATGCAATTTTGAAACCTATTTGGTGGCTATATGTGGGTTAGTTTGTTTGATATTCACTGTGGCAAGGCAGTGTTGGGGAGGCCTATTCTTCTGATTCAAAACCACTAGTGATTTATTGGGTCAGTTTTGAATTGAGACCTATATCTAATTTCAGTCCTATTTCATGTGTTGTTGATGAGGCTGTTTGAATCGAACCTGTTTTGTAAAAAACACTATTTGAGCTGGAGTGGAATGAGATTGCTTGTTAGCTTCTAGCTGCAAACTTTAGGCATAGTGGGGGAAGAAGACCAATGGTCTGCCTGGTCCACTGAGCCAACCAACTGAAGATGGAGCGAATCAGGTTGTGTTATCAGTCTTTATGCTTCTCAAGTAACAGAAGGAGAAGGATCAGATCAGTTCCAGCACAGTACTTCTTGCCATTTATATTCTTCTTATTTTTCCATTAGAGAAGAGCAAAAGCTTCAGCTGGATACTGCAGGTAAGACTTGAGATTTCTTAACTGGTAGTGCTTGACAGTGAGGCAGACAGGCTGATACATTCTCACAGGAAATCAGGTGTTCTTATTCACCCTCCCACCTCCCTCCCCAGTCTAGGCATTTATGAGACACCTGCCCTGCAATTGAGGACAGGCTCAGGTGCAGCTCATGTAGCTAAAACTGGGCGTTGGGCTTAAAGGCTGGGAGAGAGCTAGGAGTCGACACTCACCTATAAGTTTACTGTAGTACTGCACCCAATGGGGGTACCTGCTTACTGTGGGACTTATCTAGGATTAGGTGGCACAGATTAGGTAGGGTGTATTGGACTAATGAGAACCTGGTGGTTCACCAAGGAAACATATTTAGAAGGATGGGACCACGCCATTAGGACAGGCATCTTTGGGAAGGGTGGTGGCACAGGGTGTTGGCAGCCATGACCTCAACGGCAGAGTTTGTGGCTGCCCAGTGTGAGACTTGGCACAACAGAAGGAGGATTTGAGGGGACGAGACAGCTGGAGGGAGGAGTATGGTTGGGGAATAGGCAATGGCCTCCCATGGGGCTTACCAAGCACTAGGTGGGAATAGGTGAAGGACTGCAGAGGTACTCTGGGTCACATAGGACTGCGACAGAGGGGCAAAATGAGACACCACCAAGAAGCAGGCATTCAGGACAGCTGAGGGGGCCAAAGAAGGACATTATCAGGGAAGAGGCAGATGGCTGGGGCTGGACCGAAGGAAGCAAGGGGAGGATCAGACCCAATCTCAGTACTGCAGATTCTCTTCCGCACGAGGATGGGTGGGTGATGCAGCCATGACAGGGGTGGTTAGAGATGGAAAGGGAGTGGAGGGAAGGAGGCATGGGCCGGATAGGGAAGAACAGGGAGGAACGGAACTCGGAAAATGGGGAGTGGGATAAGAGCAGGAGGAGGAGGGGGGAGAGGAGGAAAGCGAAGGAGAAGACCAGTTGGAAAGAAAGAGATAGCACCAGAAGTACAAGGAGGATACAGTAAAGGAGTTGAAGGTTTAAGCTGGAGCACAACAGGCAAGGAGGGCTGAACGCAGACGGAAGGAATGGAGGACGAGCCAGACATGTTTAGCAGATGGGAGGGAAGGCCAGTAGCAAGAAGGGATAGGGATAGAAGGTACAGAAGGATACTTGGGAGGAGGAGAACATAGATGGGAGAGGATGGCCAGGGCATAGGAGGGGCGGCAGGCAACACCCAGATATGGGAGGAGCAAGGAGCAGGCTGGGAGGGCCACAGAGGATGAAGAATATGAAGAGATGATGGAGGAAAGGTGGTCAAACTCCTGTTGATGATTCCAAGATCACAGGTATCAATGATAGGAGGAGAAGCTCTACGGTTAGAACAAAATACTTCCTGGAATAACAGTGCACAGCCAAGCATGGGTATATCAGCTGGCAAAGAACATGGAGGTTCCCAGACATACTGGTCCACCTGGATACAATGACATTGAGGAAAGGTTCAGGGAGACTGCCAGGGTCTGTCATTAACTAGGATGCACGATTTCCTTCTCGAAATCCTGCCGGTGCCAAGGCAGTGAGGAAACACAAAGAAGAGTAGGGAGATAAACCGTGGCTCAGGGAGGCACAGAGGTATGGGTTAATGGGGATGAGGAGACCTGGGATAGGTGCTGTATATTGAGATGACCATTTCATTTGGAGGAAGGAAATCATGAAGTTGAAAATAAGTTGTTCATTGGTGAAAGGTGAGTTTAAACTTGTGAAGGGGTGGAGGATGGGAGAAAAGGCGTAAAAATTCCATAGGAGGTCTGAATCCCACCCCGGGAGCTGAGGAATGCGGGAAAGGTCGATGAGTGCAGACGGAAGACAGAATCCCACAGGAATGAGAGCAGGGAAATGAAGTATAGGAAAGGCAGGAATGTAGTCAGAAATTCCAGGAACTTGAACAAAAAATTTGAGCCCAGCGTGCTAACTGAGAAGAGTTAGATGTGGCAGCGTCACTGAGACCTAGCCACCAAGGCATGACAGGGCCTGAACCTGGAGGTTACATCATGTCCAGGAAGGCCGGGGGGGAGGAGGAAGGGAAGCAACAATAGTCAAAACTGCATTAACATAGAGACTGAGGAGGGGGAGGAACTGTGGAGGAATTCGGTCACCTGACAACAAGGTGGGCAAGAGAGGAAAATGAGGTGTAGACCTCCTGCACAGCAGAGGGCTGGAGAGAGTGGTGACAGATGTTGGGACACTGGGATAGCAGGAAGGGTGGTGGTGTTGGAGCCTAAACATGCAAGAACAGACTGGGAGACTTAAAACCTTGGTGGTCTGGAACAGAGGTTGTTGGATGTTCAGATGCCCCAACTCAGCAGGTAGAACACCACCAGGAGGCGGATACTGGATGTGGTCCTGGCAGACAGTGACGATTGGGGCCCTGGAGGTAAGGAACCCATTGGTGGGGGTTACCAAGCCACGGTCCATTCCGCCTGAACCCAGAGGGGTATACGCCGAACAAAGACAGAGGACTGACTCAGGGGAGGATTCCAAGAAATGGGAGAATCCTAAGAGCCTTGGATAGGATTTGGCCAGACATGGGCGCTGACAGTAGTGGGAAATCACGGAGGCGGTGCAGGTGCTAACAGCACCAAGCAAGAATAAGACAAAAAAGCGTAGGGCCCAAAAACACTGCTGGTGTGACCAGGGAGGTTCAGCGAGGTGGTGATGGGAAAGAAGGCAGCCTATAAGGCAACGCTAGTGCCCAAGGAGTGAAAAGGACAGGGGAGCACCAGCTGATGTCCAGAAGGGTCACTAGGGTGGTGAGGGTGACTAAAGCAAGGAAGGAGCAGAACCTGCGACAGGGAAATTGGGAGCACGGGACAGGGTTATTTAGATACATTGGGGAAAAATGCAGTGTGAAGGGCAGATTAGCAGAGATAAAACAGGGGAGGGATGAGCACAAGACCAGGGAGCAGGCTGAGGTACTAAATGAGTACTTTGGCCCCAGTTTTAACAAAGGAATATGGGGAGGGCTGAACACACATGGGAGGAGATGGGAAAACTGATGTGGTGGGTGCATCACAGATCGGGCGGTCTGGGGAGGGGGCATCACTGCAGGTGGGGGGAAGGCAAAGCAGAGGACGAGTAGTGGAGGTGAATCATGGCAGAGAGAGGAGAAAAGCCATCGCCCTTAAGATGGATAAAGCACCAGGGCTGGATGAAGATTACATTGAGTGCGTTGAAGGAACTGGCGGATGTCCTGGCGAAACCCTGGAGAGATCTTGACTCTCTCTGTGGACAGGGTGGGTGCCCCAGCACTGAAGGTGCGCATATAGTACCCATACACAAGAGGGATCAAGGGAGGTGGCAGGGAACTACAGGCCCATCAGCCTGACATCAGTAAGCGACATGGGTGACGGAGGGCATTGTCCAAGAGAGACTGAGGACCTGTGAGTTGGGGTGCATGGATGACGAGACAGCATGGATTCGTCCTGGAAAATTCGCGCCAGAGCAAACTTGTGGAGTTCTATAACTGGGTGATGAGTGTCCTCGCACCTGCAGACCAGTGGACGTCCCTCTTTGACTTCAGCAAGGTGTTTGACCTCTGTTCCTCATGGAGGCTTGTCAGAGAAGCTGGGAGAAATGGGGTGGGAGAACCAGGATGATCAGATGGATAGGCAATTGACCCAGGCCTGGACCCAGAGGGCTGTGGTTAGCAGAATAGTCTCGTCACCAAGGAGGGTCATTATGGTGTCCCCAGTGATGGGTCCTCGCCTCTCCTGTTCAACGCCTACGTCTCTGACAGACAAGGAAGGGTATCAGGAGTGAGATGAGACTATAATGGATGACTCAAAACTGGGGATGTGGTGGATGGGGAGGAGGGAGGGTTGGCCCTACAGGGGGACCTGGAGGATATGCAAAGGTGGTGTAGAAAGTGGAATCTGAGGTTCAATGCAGGGAAATGCAAGGTACTGCACCTGGGAGCCAGAAACCTGGGCCAAGTGTACACCCTGGGGGGGTAAACGCTACAAGTTGCGATGGCTTAGAGAGATATAGGGGTGGTGGTGGATGTCAAGATGAAGTACTCGGAGACTTGTAGGAGGGCAGCGGCAAAGGCAAACAGGATGCTTGGATCCATCGCTAGGGGGATCACCTCCAGAAGGAGGGAAGTGATACTCTCACTGTATAACTGCTTGGTGAGGCCGCACCTCGAGTACTGTGTGCAGTTTTAGAGCCCACATTTAACGAGGGACATTGAACTCCTGTAGAGGGTCCAGAGGAGGGCGAATAAAATGATTTGGGGCTTGGGGGATAGGACCTATGGGGAGAAGCTCGAAGAGCTAAATATGTATACATTGGAAGAGAAAAGGGACCAGGAGGACAGGTCTTCAGGTACATGAAGGGGTAGAATGGGGAGGAGCAGTCAGGGTGCTCCAAAGGAAGGAGGAGGGGAAAAACTGCAGAGCATAGGTGGAAGCTGGGGGAGATTCAGGGGAGAAAGGAGGAGGTGCTACTTCACTGAGAGGGTAGTGGAGCCATGGAATGCGTTGCCCAGGGGGCTGGTGGAGGCAGAGATGGTGGAGGGGGTGGGATAGGTACAGGGGAAGGGTTCTGGAAGCAACATCCAGTGCAGCGAGATTATATGGGACTGGGAAGGGAGAAGCCAGAGTGGGAGAGGGGGGCAGCAAGGTCAGCTACCAGGGTATGTGCTGACCAAACGAGCAGACACGAAAGACCATTAGGGCTATTCTGCTGGCATTTTAGTATTTAGTTGTTGCAGTGTATATGCTGCCCATCAGAGACATTGTTCGACAGTATGGGCAGAGGTTACACTGTTACGATGTTGATACCCAGCTCGACTTGTCTTTTGACATCCACCATGTCAGTGCTCTCTCAGTATTTCATAACTGCATTATTGAAATCCAAGACTGGATGAATGTGAGCTGCTTAAAGTTGAATGTAGGAAAAACTGAGGTTATGGTTGTGGATCCAGGCCGCATGATAGAGGGGTTGAGGACCAAGCAGCCCTCTGGATTATTTATGGGGGCATTCCAATCCTTACCTCAGAAGGGGTGAGCGACCTTGAAGTGGTACTCGACGATGGGCTTATCCTCCATTATTAGGTGTTGGCAGTCATTAAGTCAGCCTTTTATGACTGTAGGAACATTGCCAGGCTCAAACACCTGGTTCCGTCTAGCGATTTGCCTGTGTTGGTCCACGCCTTGGTGATCTCTTGCCTTGACTAGTGCAACTCCATTTACTTAGGGCTTACTGGGGTTGATATCCGCTGCTGTAACTGGTGCATAACGCTGCTGCTTGACTGTTGACAGGGATGTCTAGAAGAACGCATATCACACCAGTGTTACGCGATCTCAACTGGCTGCAGAGACAGTGGGGGATCACCTTTAAAGTAGGTTTAATGACCTACAAAACCATACATGGACTTGGTACTGACTACTTGAAAGAGCTTCTGACTCACTATAACCCTGTGCGACAGCTCCATTTGGCTGACGAGGGGTTAATTTAGGGAAATGATTTTAAATACTGTGAAGAGCATTGGAACTTGAAAGACACTCAATGAATAAAGTTCTATTATTATTAAACATGTACCAGGCTACAGATTAAGGAGATTAGAGTAAAGAGACCATGTTGACTGAACAGGGAGGTGATAGAGGGGTTGAGGGAAAAAGAGTGGCATAACAGAAGCTTATAATGATGGGGAAGGAGGAGGACAGGGAAGAGTACACCAAATGATCTAAGGAAGTGACTGAGAGGGTAAGGTGAGTGAAGGCCACAAGGGAACTCAGATTAGCTCAGAGAATAAAAGGGGGGAAAAGACTTTTGTTAGATATGTCAGGCAAAAAAGGAAGTGTAGGGACAAACTTGTGAAGGGGGGTGGGATGGGAGAAAAGGCTGTCAAGGGGGTGCCGATAAAGGAGGAACTCTGTCCACCCCCTGGGGACCCAGAGAGGATTGCAGAAAGGCCAACTGGCAAAGTGCAGACCAGGGGAAAACAGAATCCCCATGGGAACGAGCAGGGAAATGGAACTATAAGGAAAGGTGGAAGGTAGTCCCTGCTAAATGCCCAGGAGCTTGGGCAATAGAATGCCTGAGCTCAGGCGTGCTAACTGAGGAGCAGTGGATGTGGCAGTCAATAGACTTGGGCCACTGCAAGACATGACTGGGACCTGAACCCGGAGGATACACTATGTTCAGGAAGGACAGGGAGGGAAGGGAGGGGTGGCAATGATAGTCAAAAACTGCATTGGCATGAGGGAGTAGAGGAGGAGAGGAACCGTGGAGGCGATTTGGGTCACCTTGATAACAAAGAGAACAGAGAGGTAAAATAGGAGTGGTGTATGAACCCCCTCCTGGCGGAGGAGCTGGAGGACAGTCTGGTGGCAGATGCTAGGAGACACTGCAGACTGGGCAGAGGAACAGGTGGTGGTGTTGGGGACTTTAAACATGCCAGGAACAGACTGGGGAGACTATGACATCCTCTGTGACCAGGGAACAGAGGTTGTTGGATGTCTTTTCAAGACACGTTCCTAACTCAGCAGGTGAGGGAACCGACCAGGAAGGCATCGGTACCGATGTAGTCTGGCAGACAGTGACTCAGATTGGGGCCTGGAGGTAAGGAACCATTGGCGGGAGAGTTACCATGCCACGGGTCTGGTTCTGCCTGGACCTAGGAGGGTAGAAGGCTGCACAAAGACGGAAGTAACCGACTTCAGAGAGGCGGATTTTAAGAAATGGGAAGGATCCAAGCAGCATTTGGATGGGATTGGGTCAGACATGGGCCATGATAGTAGGTGGGAATCATCAGGAGGGGTGCAGGATGCTACCAGCACCTGTGCAAGAGTAAGACAAAATGGTAGGGCCCAAAACCTGTTGGTGGACCAGGGAGGTCCAGGAGGTGGTGCAGGGAAAGAAAGCATCCTATAAGCAATTCAAGTGCCAAAGAGTGAAAGGGATCGAGGGGAGTATGAGCTGATGGCTAGAAGGGGCCACTAGAGTGGTGAGGCGGCTAGAGCAAGGAAGGAGCAGAACCTGGCCTAGGAAATTAGGAGAGAGGAACAAGAGTTCTTTAGATACATTAGGGGAAAAACGAAGGGTGAAGGGCAGATTAGCAGGATTAAATCAGGGGAGATGGGCACAAGACCTGGGGAGCAGGCTGAGGTACTAAATGAGTACTTCACCTCAGTTTTCACCAGGAAAATGGGGGTGCTGCATCATGCATGGGAGGAGACAGAGATACTGAGGAGGGGGGACCCCTTACCGATCGGGCAGGTCTGGGGAGAGGAGGCATCACTGGCAGGTGGGGGAGGGCTAAGCAGGAGAAGGGTACCGGAAGTGAAATCACAGCAGAGAGAGGTGAGGAAGCCCTCAGCTCCCTTAAGATGGAGAAAGCACCGAGGCGGATAATCACATCCCAGAGTGCTGAAGGAACTCCCAGATGTCCTGGCAAAACCCCTGGCAGAGGCTTACGCCATCTCTCTGAGGACAGGGTGGGTGCCCCAAGACTGGAAGGTGGCGCATATAGTGCCTATCCAGAGGGGATCAAGGGGTGGCAGGGAACTCAGGCCTGTCAGCCTGACCTCGGTGGTGGGCAAGGTGATGGAGGGCATTGTCGACGAGAGGCTAGGGGGACCTGGATGAGTCAGGTGCCTGGGACGATGAGCAGCATGGATTCATCCCGGGAAATCGTGTCAGACAAACCTGGTGGAGTTCTATGACTGGGACAAGTGCCTTGGACCTGGGTAGACCAGTGGATGTCCTCTTTCTAGACTTCAAAGGCATTTGACTCTGTTCCTCACGTGGGCCTGTTGGATAAGCTGGGAGAAATGGGGTGGGGAACCAGATGATCAGATGGATAGGCAATGGCTCCAGGACCGGACCCAGAGGGTCGTAGTGGAGGATAGTCTCATCCCCAAGGAGGGTCACAATAGTGGGGGTCCCACAGGGATTGGGGTCCTGGGCCCCTTCTGTTCAACGCCTACATATCGGACATAAGGACAGGAATCAGGAGGAGATGAGTCTCTTTGCAGATGACCTGGAAACTGAGGCGGTGGTAGATGAGGAGGAGGAGGGGAGGGTGGCCTACAGGGGACCTGGAGGCTCTGGAAAGATGGTCTAGAAAGGGAAGCTGAGGTTCAATGCAGAGAAATGCAAGGCACCCACCTGGGGCCAGAAACCCAGGTCAAGTGTACACCCTGGGAAGATGCAAGTCTCGATGGCTGAGAGGGACCTGGGGGGTGGTGGTGGATGTCAAGATGAACAACTCTGAGACTTGTAGAAGGGCAGCAGCTAGGCCAACAGGATGCTGGGATGCATCGCTGAGATCACCTCCAGAAGAGGAGGGAAGTGATACTCCCATAACTGCTTGCGAGGCCGCACATTGAGTACTTGTGTGCAGTTTTGAGGCCACACTTAAAGCGGACATTAACCTCCTGGAGAGGGTCCAGAGAGGGCAACCAAAATGATTTCCAGGCTTGGGGACATGGACCTATGAGGAGAGGCTCAAGAGCTAAATATGTACACATTGGAAGACAGAAGGACCAAGGGGACATGGGATAGAGGTCTTAGGTACATGAAGAGGGTAAAAGGGGAGGAACAGTCAGGTGCTTCGAAGGAAGGAAGGGGCCACTAGAGGGCATGGCTGGAAGCTGGAGGGGAAGATTCAGGGAGAAAGAGGGTGCTACTTCACTGAGAGGTGTGGTGGAGCCATGGAATGCACTGCCTAGGGGCTGGTGGAGGCAGAGACAGTGGAGGGGTCTCAAGAGGGGTGGGACAGGTACAGGAAGGTTCTGGAAGCAAAATCCAATGCAGCAAGAATATCCGGAACTGGGAAGGGAGAAGCCAGAGAAGGCGAGGGGGACAGCAAGGTCAGCACCCAGGTTGGGGACTGACCAAACGAGCAGACACGAAAGACCATTAGGCCTATTCTGCTGGCATTTTAGTATGTTAGTATGACAGTATAGTGAGGATAAAAAAGGGGGGAGGAGTGTGGGAAAAGGGGAGGGAACAAGTGGAAGCATTGAACAAAGTGTGCACAAAGGAGAAAGGGGTCCATTACTACCCCTGGTCAGGGAGAGGAGTGGTAGGGAGGGTGAGGTAATGGACCGCAGCATAGAGGGGAGTAGAGTTTTGGAAGTGCTGCTGGCACTGAAAAAAAAAAGAGCACTGGGGACAGATGGCAACCACCACAGGGTGCTGAGGGAGCTGGCAACGGTTCTAGTGGAACCACTGACATGCCTGTTCAGCACATCCCTAGAAATGAGAGAGGTACCTCAGGACTGGAAGATGGCACATGTGGTACTGTTACATATGAGCAGTCCAAGGGATGAGACAGGGAAATATAGGCCTTTGATTCAATAACCCATGGGTGACTAGGAGTGAAGTTGTCCGTGGTGGGAGTGAAGACAAAGATGGCATGTTGGATCTCAGACTGGCTTAGGGGTAAAAGAAAATGGGTGGTGTTGGTGGGGGAGATCGGAGCCTAGAACTGTGATGAGCGGGGTGCCGCAGGGCTCCGTGCTGGGTTCTGCACTGGTCGGGTAATTCATCTCAAACATTGCACAGGGGGTGGTGAGCAAGATTAGCCTCTTGTCCGATGACACCAAAATGGGTGCAGTAGTGGACCATGCAGAGGAATGGATGCTAATGCAGAGGGACTTAAGCAAGCTGGAGGAATGCTCAGAGAAGTAGCAGCTGAGGTTCAATGGGGAAAAATGTGAGGTATGGCATTCTTGGGATAGGAAACCAAGGAGAGAATACTGGCTGGGGGGGAAGCAAGCTACGGATCACCAAGGAGGAAAGGGACATGGGGGTATTGGCAACAGGGAGCATGAACAATAGTACACAATATAGGAGAGCGGCGGTGAAGGAAAAAAAGATGATGGGGTGCATAGCACGGGGAATCACATCCTGGTGTAGGGAGGTGATCTTGCCCCTCTACAGGTAACTGGTGAGGCCACACTTGTAGTCCTGTGTGCTGTTCTGGAGGCCGTACATGAGACGGAATGTCAATCTGATGGAGTGAGTGCAGCAGAGGGTGATGAGGAAGATTCAGAGGTTGGAGGGAATGGACTATGAGATATGGCTAAAGGAAATGAATATGTACACACTGGAAAAGAGGTGTGATGGGGGGACATGGTGGAGACCTTCAAGTACCTGAAGGGTATCAACAAAGGGGAGGCGGAGAGGGGGTTTAAAGTAAGGTGCAGGAGGGAAACTAGGGGGCATGGACTAAGAATAGAGGGAGGGAGATAAGAAGGCATTACTTCACAGAGAGAGTGGTGTTGAGGTGGAACGCACTACCAGAAGGGGAAATGTCAAGCAAAAATGTTGATTGTTTTTAGGAACGCTTGGGACGGTGTACAGGGGTGGGCATGTAGGACAACAAAAGGAGGTCAAGGGAGATGGGCAGCTGCTTGCTAAGGAGCTAGCTGTGCAATCGACAAGACTTTGATAGACCAGTAGGTATGTTCTGATGGCACTTTCATATGTTCACATAATCATGAAATCATGAAAATCAATACAGCAGAGGAAAACTCAACGGTGGCTAACTACAAATCCAGTTAAAGAGCAACACCGCAGTGAAAAGCATTACAATGCATACGGTGCAACCACAGCCACCGCATTACACTCACTCTTTATTACTGATAATTGAGTTTCTTGGTGCACTGAAAACAGAAACAAATATTCTGCACAACTCTCCGTCTCCTGTTAGTAATGGTAGCACCAAGCTTGGAGAAACAATGTAATCTCTTTTATTTTGGAGCATCCAACTGGATAATCTACCGTGTAACACATAGTAGCATTCCAACAATGAATTTTAAAATTTGAAGCACATCCTGTATATGACACATAGACTTAGCACACAAAAAATGCGGCAAGTGATAAAGTGCTGAAGCTGTGCTAATAAAATTATGAGCTGTATGTGTAAACAAAGGCTTGGATGTCAAAGTCTGCAAAAAAACACCAAAGAACATGAAAAGGGCAATTTACTGGAAAAAATATAAAGTTTGCACAAATGAATTTCATAGTTCAGTGAGCAAAACAGATTCATCTGGTTTAATATTAGCCTAGCCATTCATTTGCACTGTTTCAGCACTGTAGTACTCAATCATAGTGTGATCATTATGTTTGACATATACAAGATGTGCTTCATATTTTCAAATACACCCTTGGAATGATATTATGTGTGAAAATTGAGATGATCCATTTGGAAGCAGCAAAAAATACAAAGGGGAACAATATGTATCCAACCGTGGGACTTGCAATACTAACAATTGTGGGATGGAGTTGTACCTGTGAACATTGCATTGCATGACCGTTACGTTTGTGCACAAGCTTGAAGTGCTGGTATCTGGACTGTGCTTTTTGTGCTCTTGAAATACTATGCACAATGTTATAGCTTTAGTATTAGTGGATTTCATTCATGTTTCAGCCTTTACAAATAAGGAAAATACCCACTTGCAGTAGGTAATGTATTTTAACAAGCTGACTTGTTCTAAGCTTTCAAGCTGACAGTATAGCCTAGAGGTTAGTGAAATGAGTTGTGAACAACCTTGGTACATGCAGCAGACTAGACATAAGTTTGATTCTCAAAACCTCCACTTGCATAGTGTGTGACTCTGAGCAGTGCTCCAAGGTCGCCCATGAAAACAGGGACTTGTGCCTAGTGGGCCTTACCTGGTTATCAAGCAGTAAAGTAAAATAAAAAAAATTAAAAATAATGATGCGTCCTGGGACTTGGCAGGAACAAGAAAATATAGGATATAGTTTTCAGCTAAGGCTTGAGTGGCAAACCTGGTCTGCCCATTTTTATGTTGCTTGCACGCATGTGCAAGAAACATAATGCCATCATCGGAGATTTCGGAGGTGTGTCACCTCCTCCTCCAATTCAGTCAGTGAGCTGGCAGGCGCGGCCCCTGTAAGCCAATGCATTTTGGAGCTGTCTGATACGCTCCAAAATGCAGCGGCCTCTGATTGAAAGGGGAGCTACGCTTCAGTGAGCACCGATAGCGTAGCTCCCACATGCAGGCGTCGCGCGCCCGCACGCCCTATGTAGCCGACGGGTGCTCCAATCCCCACCAGCTGAGCTGCTGTCGTCCCCCTGTAGCTGGTGGCACGCTGGGAGCCTCCCAGCGTGGGCAATCAGTTGTTTGGCCGACGGGCAGCCCAACTCTGCCGGCTGAACGCCTCGCCTGTGCCACGCTGGGAGCCCACCCAGCGTGGCAAACGCCCTCAAGTCTTTTTTAATTGCTCGACGACAGGTGCCCAATCCCTCGCGCTGAATGGCCCCTGCCCTGTGACATGCTGGGAGCCCACCCCAGTGTGGCAACGCCCTCGTAGTCTTTTTTTTTCGCTTTAAACCTGTAAAAAAAACGGTTCGCGCGGGCGCCTCCACCCTCCCACAACCCGCACCCACCCACTGCGCACCCAGTTCCTCACACCCCTCACCCCATACTTACCTCCGGACCGCGCGATGATCTTCGTGGACCGGGAACATGTCTGCACTCTTCAAAGCCGACACGAACTGAGGAAATGCCGTAAGCTGTATAATGGGCTAGATAGGAGGGTTCAACTTTATTGCATATCTCAGGCATTTGGGAATTTTGCACCAAATTTTCAACATGGGTTTTAGGATCCCTTCTCATGAATGATGTCACTGTGTCATGGCGTTATTCCGGGGCTGAAGGTGATTTGGCGCAGTGACCTTCACGCGAGTGACTGCGAAATCATTCTTCGGCCTGAATACCACCATGACAGTGACACTGTTCATGAGAAGGGGTCCCAAAAACCCCATTTTGAAAATCTGGTCCAAAAATTCCAAAAAATGACTGTTTTACGAGCGCACGTCGCGCAGTTCCTACGCAGGCTCGTAAGTTCGCAAAATTTCAATATTTTCACTCCAGATTTTCAACATTGCCATTTTACCAGACCTTCTTATGAGCAGTATAGCTGTCATTTTTCACATCTCACCCAAAATGTGTTTCTGCCCTTGTAGCGCAGAATGTCACAGTCGATGTGCGAAATCAATGTACAGGACAAATTAAGAAAATCACAGTGACACTGTTCATGAGAAGGGGTCCCAAAAACCCCATTTTGAAAATCTGGTCCAAAAATTCCAAAAAATGACTGTTTTACGAGCGTGCGTTGCGCAGTTCCTACGCAGGCTCGTAAGTTCACAAATTTTCAATATTTTCACTCCAGATTTTCAACATTGCCATTTTACCACACCTCCTCATGAGCAGTATAGCTGTCATTTTTCACATCCTGCTCAAAACATGTTTCTGCCCATGTAACGCACAATGGCGCAGTCGGTGTGCGAACTCAGTGTATGGGACACATTAAGAAAATCACAGTGTCACTGTTCATGAGCAGAGATCTAAAAATGGCAATGTTGAAAATTTGGTGAAAGAATTCCTAAAAATGACTGTTTTACGAGTGTGCGTTGCGCAGTTCCCACGCACGCTCGTAGGTTTGCGAATTTTCAATAGTTCCACTCCAGATTTTCAACATTGCCATTTTACCACACCTCCTTATGAGCAGTACAGCTGCCATTTTCACATCCTGCCCAAAGCGTGTTTCCGCCATGTAGCGCACAATGGCCGAGTCGTGTGCAAACTCAATGTATGGGACACATTAACAAAATCACACTGACACTGTTCATGACCAGAGGTTTTAAAATGGCTATGTTGAACATTTCGTGAAAAATTTCCTAACAATGACTGTTTTACGAGCGTGCATTGCACAGTTCCTACGCACGCTCGTAAGTTCGCAATTTTTCAATATTTGCACTCCAATGACTTCCAAATACCTAAACAGCACATAGAAGCAAGCAACATTCGGCATTGACAAATGCTTGTTTCACTTTATATACAAAAACCGCTCAACCTGCTAGTTTGCTGGCTACACCTCCTGCTTTCCACACAGCATTTAGTTGTGGATTTCGCATGCAGGCTTGAAGCACAACACTGTACACCCACTTGAAAGAAGACTGTTTTTTGCATCTCTCTTTGAATGTCACCAAGCGGCATCAATCAGAAGAAAAGAAAGGAATAAAAGCAGATCAATGTAACCGTGGCATTCTCAGAACATACTTGGTGTGGTAGACAGAGGTCTCTATCACGTCCACCATCACACTCTCTTCAAGGGTGTACTAACCGAGTTGCCTGAGTATTGCATCATAGTGCTTCTGATGCAGCACCTGCACCACTTTAGTGGACATTACATGGAATGCCTATGCCATGTGGATCTCCTTCATCAATTTTGGTTTTGAAGAACTGGACACAGTACACCAGGTGGGTAGGTGGTCTCCCTGTACTCAACCCCCCCAAACCTCCCCCCCCTCCACACACACTATCTCTTAGGCGCTCTCTCTCTCTCTCTGACCTTCCTCTCACACTCACTGCTGAATATCATCGTTGGTACCATAACGTTGAGGCACTGCCTCCATGACAAACATTACAGTAAAAGCATCTGGGCACCAATTATTGATTGACAAGGGCTGAGTGCACCGTAGTGCTGGTCAGGGAAATAAATTTTGCTGTTTCTCTAAAGTCTTCTAAAACAGAGACTGGCAAATTCGGTGTTGCATATTCTCATATCCCTTGTTTTAGCTCACACCACCTTGCAAGGAACATCTGTCAGTGTCCTTGCATCTGTACTGTCAAGCTATTTTACCACCACATATATTAATGCCGACCTCTACCACACATATTGTGTTTTTTAATTTCTTTTGTGACCGCTGACAATACATCGGCTGCTGGTTCTCACTTGGAACTTGGTTGTGTTTTGTAAAAAGAATTACATATTGAGTCAGTCTCTGGCTCTCACAGTGATTACATGCACTTTATTTTATAGAAATGAACTAATAACTGATGGTGGTATTTCGTGACATCAATGCCACAGTAGCTGTGAATGATGATTCCTCACTTCCCTCACTTGACTAAAACTAATGTAGGTGATAGCGCTAGTATCAGACCGCAAATGGCAATCGAGACAATGCTGTAAGAACACCGTAGTAAGATCATTTTCAATGCAATGGTGCATAGATGCTGATAATGCCGTGTATTAGCAAAAAGTCAGGTTACAATCAGTCACGGTGCAAGGTGAAGCATGAGTAGCTTTTGTATACATTAAATAAAGTCCTTGTATACCCCACATAGCATGGAGATCGTTTATTTAGCCTGTACACACAATGTAGTGCAACTTTTTGCTAATAGACATGTTCGCATCAGTCGCACTAGTGAAGCCCTGATGTAACTGCTTCCTGCATTATCACAGTTGCAACACTAGTGCAGTGTAAACATGAATAATGCAATGTATTTGTAAAAAATAACATAACAATCAGTGACGGTGCAAGGGTGATGCATGAGTAGCTTTTATCAAAAGTAAATAAAGCTCTTTTTTGGTCTGTCCACATAATGTTGCCCAACTTTTGGATAATAGTAATTTTGGCAAACCAATGTGGAACCAGTGAAGCATTATGTAGCCGGTTCCTGCATTCTTGCCATGATAACGCTAATGCAGTGTGCTGTAAACCGCATAAATAGCCCAAAATGTCATAGCCATGCAATGTATTAGTAAAAAGTTAGGTTACAGTAAGTCACGGTGCCAAGTTAATGCATGATTAGCATTTATCAACATTAAATAAAGTCATTTTAAACAAGATAAAGCATGGAGCTCTTTTTTTAGCCTGTACACATAATGTAGCACAACTGTTTGCTATTAGTCATTTTCTCATCCGTGGCAAGAGTGAAGCCGTTATGTAGCCGCTTACTGCATTCTTTCAGTCGTACCGCTAATGCAATGTGCAGTGTGTAGTGTGCGGAAAACCACCTAAATTGCACAAAATGTCAAAGATCATAGATGGAACATCACAAGTGCCAACAGAAAAAAAAAATTCCAATGCATGAGACAGACAAAGAAGCAACAAGTGAAATTTCTAGGTGACCAAGTGCCTTCAGTCATAGAAACTCACCTCCAGACAATCTCAACAGGAACCACAGGAGTACAGTGATTGATTCAACACTGGCACATTTAAGGAGCTGGTAATGCTCAAGCACAGGTGTGGAGAAAATTTATATGCATGCTCTCACAATCTCACAGTGTGAGAGTGTGACGCAACTGCAGGTGGGTTTGAACAACGGTGAGGGAGGTTTGCTAGAGGACCGAGAATAACTACTAAAATAGGCAAAATACTGACAAGTGAAAACTTAAAAAAAAAATAAACACATGTTGCTAGCCTTGCTTATAGAGCAGAAAGCAGCTAACTAAAAGAAGCTACATTTTCTTATTAATTTAACACTTATATCTCAGCAGGAGTCAGGGTCTGTTGAGAATAAGCAGAAAGATACTTTATTAGAAGTAGAAGGGGTCTTATTTAGGGTTACAAAAAGAAAGAAAAGAAAGAAAGTCAGTGTATGTTCTGTGCTGTGAAGGGTACTGTATCAACTTACTTTGCTAAACCAGTAGGAGGAGAGAGAGCTTAATTGGGGGTGTGGCTTAGACACTACAAAAGCAGGTGACTCAAATTACAACTTCCTGTTGCTAGCCTTTTTTCTTACTAATTGCCCTCCATCCCACCCTAAGCCAGTTCTACTTTTATAGCCACTGGATTTGACTGTCAACAGGAACTTCCTGTTTGGCAGTAGGAAGGGAAGGATCATAGAGAAACATTGGTTTTGTCAACCCTGTGTGGTACCATTTGCTTGTAACTGACTCTTCAGTGAATAGCAGAGCATTGTGGGAATCTGGAGGACTAGCAATAGAGCTAGTATACCTCCTACCCAAAACAACATCTCTCTGTTAAAAGCACTGTTGCCTGGTGGTTCTCTTGCCCTTTTAAGGGCTTGTAAACCTTCAACTCACAGAATCTTGCTGAATTTAAGTAAATATTGTTATTTTACTTGGCGCCCGAAACGGAAGTGAACAGGCGCTTACTTTCGGTTTTCGACAAAACCTGCCCTCTAGTAGCGGGCGGCGTGCAGCGAGGCATTGAGAGATGGTGCAAGATAGAGACACGCTATTATGCTGCGGTCTGCTGTGTCCGCTAGGCACACTGAAACTGGGCTGGCATTAGACAAACTTGATAAGATCATTTTAAAGCATCCTCTACTTAGTAAATATACACCTTTAATAATGGAAAAGAACTTAGTAAGTGTATGCAATGTTTGATGTGTAGTGAGGAAAGTATGGGAGCGAGTATGTATGTGCTAATTGCCATCTGATTACTACTCTTGAAGCAGAGATAGCGTTTCATGTAATATTAAACCAGTTTCTACTGATATTAGGAATTGGAAAGTTACATTGATCTTATGGATGAACAACTTCATTCTAATGAACAATTTCCTTCACATTTAGGTAGCATTTCTATGCCTCAGATGAGGAGACAATTATAACGACTAGTACTAGTATACCTGTTGCCTCTGCCCCTCTTATAAGGTGGATGATTATCCGCCTCTTCTCATGATAATGATGACGGGACCATTGTCACAAAACCTCTTAAAAAAAGGAGGGGCGGTCAAATACACAATAGTGCCCCTATTGAAACTCGTAATAGGTTTGAGCACTTGACTGTATCAAATAATGAAGTGCTACATGATTTATCCTGTGCATCACCCTCTGTTGAGAATAATGGTTTAAAAACACTTTTCAATAAGGAGTTAATGCCCAGGAATATTTGTCCTAGTAAGTCTCAAGCTACCAAATCAATACCTATTAAGTTAATAGCTCCAGAGTGTGTTAAACAATTACCTGTTTCTGATTCTTGTACCCCTACTGTCTCAAAACAAGTGTTAGTCCTGGGAGATTCAATCATTAAGCACATTGACAGGGCGGTATGCAATACTGACAAGAGCAACCGCACTTGTTCTAGCATCCGTGGGGCCAGGGTATCTGCCATTACCTCCATGGTGCCTATAATTTTACAAAATGCGGGGTGAAATCCACTGGTTATCATACATGCTGGTATTAATGATATAAACAACACCCCATTTAATCAGTTACAACAGGACTATGTGGTGTTATGTAACCTGTTACTTGATAGGGGATGCTGTGTATGTATATCTGAAATTCTATCTGTCCTGACGCAGAAAATCGAAGCCCTAAATGAATGGCTGAGAAAGTGGTGTTTTAACAGGATATACCCTGTATTACCCACTGGGAATCATTTTCAGATCGTTCTTCCTTGTTTTGCTGGGACGGTTTACATCTCAGTTGTAGGGGTAGTACACTTATGGGGAAAAGTATCACTAAAATCATAAATCATTGTTTAAACTAAAAATGGGGAGAATGGGTCTATTCCCAAGTCTCTGAATACTTACCAAAATATTATTACAACTAAATGTAAATTCCTAGCTTTGAATGCAAGATCTTTAAACCAACTCAAATTAGCAGGACTCGAAGCCAAATGTAAAACTTTAAATATAGGTGTGGTGGGAGTAACTGAAACTTGGTGGGACGCATCCTCAATTTGGTCCAGAGAAATTCCAGGTTATAAATTATATCATAAAAACAGATTAGATAAGCAAGGCAGTGGAGTTTGTATGTACATACGAAATGATATTCCTTCTTTTGAAGTGTGTTCTCCCTTTCCTTTGGAAAGTATATGGGTTAAAATCTTATTGAAGGAGCAGTCCTATATAACTATTGGTAACATCTATCGACCTCCATCTGCAAATTCAGATTACACAACTGATATGTTTAAAGAAATTACACATTTTTCAGAATCTCAAGATACTGTAATATTTGGTGACTTTAACCTCCCTCATATTAACTGGGATTCATTCTCAGGACAGTCCTATGCCGAGAAAGGACTAATAGATGTGGTAGTTAGTACTGGATTACAACAGCTTGTTACTGAACCCACTCGAGGTCCTAATATTTTGGATCTATTATTTACTAACATAGAGCAACAAATTAGCAATTTACAAATTTGATATCCACTTGGGACCAGTGATCATTCATATATTCTTTTTGAAATTCAACAGTTTAAAACTATACAAAGGAAGTTATACTGTACAAAAATTATAATAAAGCAATTTTTTCTAAAATCAATGAATACTTACAAAACATAAACTGGGAATCTAATCTTCTTAATTGTACAACACAACAAGATTGGGACTTTTTTTAAAAACATTGTACTGTACATTATTTGGAAAATACCTTTATTCCATCTAAGAGGAAATTTAATAATACAGGAAAAATTCCCCCTTGGTTCAACAAGACAATTAAAAATCAGATTAAAATAAAAATTAAACTTTTCAGGAAACTTAAGAATAGTTCTGTTCCATTTAAAACTACTCTATTACATAAATACAGACTATTTGTGAAAAATGTAACAAATTCTATTAAATTGGCAAAAAATAAGCTAGAATTTGAACTGGCTCACACAAAAGACTGTCACAAATCTCTTTTCTCCTATATAAATAGTAAAAAAGGTGTATCAAGGACCACTGGTCCCATTATAACCAATGGCTCTTCTCTATCTGATATAGAAACCTCGACTCTCTTTAATAAGTACTTTTGTTCTGTCTTCTCTCAAAAATCACCTATTAGTACATTTAAAGTTCACCACGTAGATTATCATAGGTTCTATCCAACTGAAATTATACAGGCTATCAAAAAACTAAAAAAAAATACTAGTCTGGGCCCAGACGGTATTCATCCATGGTTTCTGATCGAAACCTCTATAAATATTTCTATACCTTTGTCAATTATCTTCAACAAATCCTTACAAGAAAGCATTGTACCAAATGATTGGCGTTCAGCAATAGTTACTCCCATATTTAGAAAAGGCAGTAGAGGTTCTATGCAAAATTATTGTCCAATTAGCCTGACCTCAGTGGCTGGTAAATTAATGGAACAAGTAATGAAGTCTCTAATAGATCAAGATTGTAAAAAATTAGGAATTTATGATTCAAATCAGCATGGGTTTACTCCCAAGTATTCCTGCACCAACAATCTGATGTCTTTTTACAATAATGTAAGTACTCTACTAGATGTGGGTATCCCTACTGATGTAATTCTTTTGGACTTTAGTAGAGCTTTCGATAAAGTCTCACATGAAAAACTCATTACTAAAATGCGTAATCTAGGTTTGTCACCTGATATTGTCAACTGGACTTTAAACTGGTTGACAAATCATTCTCAGAGAGTCAGAATTAATGATATCTTGTCTGATTCAGGTAGTGTGACAAGTGGTGTACCACAGGGGTCAGTCTTCGGACCAACACTGTTTAATCTCTTTATCAGTGATTTACAAACAAGGCCAAATAACTTCATGGTTAAATTTGCAGACGATACTAAATTGGGGGGCAAGGTTAATAATCAAGAAAATATTTCTGCATTAAAGAAGGATTTGGAAAAATTGACACTTTGGGCAAATGAAAATCAAATGCAGTTTAATCAAGATAAATGTTTAGTAGTGCATTTCGGTGTAAATAATCCAAAATCGATATATTATATAAACGGACTACCACTTCACTCATCAAATTGTGAAAAAGATTTAGGGATATATATTAATAATAAACTTACATCAAATGATCACTGTGTTAGAACAGCTTGCATGACCAACAGGCTTTTGAGGCAAATAAAACGCACTTTTGTTAATCGCACTGAACAATGCCTTATTCTATTGCATAGGGCATACATTAGACCGTATCTAGACTATGGCTCCCCTTTCTGGAATCCAAACCAAAAAAAAGACATAGTAATTCTTGAACAGGTTCAAAGGAGAGTAACTAGAATGATTCCAAGATTAACAAACTTGGATTATCAGAACAGATTAAAAGCTACTTGTCTCTTCTCTTTTCAAACTAGAAGATTAAGAGGTGATACGCTTATGGTTTTTAATTTAATAAATTCACCAGATCTAATGGAAAAATGTGGTCTAACACTCTCGAAAAGGAGACATGTTCCGAGACTGCATAATAAACAGCTTGAAGTAAAACCTTTTAAAACCAGCAAAAGGGGAAACTTTTTTCTAATAAGAGCATCCATTGTATGGAACACCTTGCCACAAGAATTGGTAGAGGCAACTAGTGCCACTGTCTTTAAAAACAAATTAGATGTTTGGTTGAGGGAAAATAGATAAATAATGTCCCACATAGTGTGGGGAACAGTCTTGATGGGCTCTGACCTTCTACTGTTCTTTCATACCAAGTAAGTAAGTAAGTTGTAATAATAACGGACTAGATGGACAGCACTTTATGACACTTACACAATTTAATTGACACAATGACCAAACCAAAACGGTATAGGAACTCTGACAGTGCAGCTTTAAGTGGGCCGTGGCAGACCAATTTCATGACTACCGATATGAGGCAAAATTTACTGTAAGAACAGATAACAACCCCCTCACTTACATCAACACCATGGCAAAGCTGGGTGCGGCTGGACATCGATGGTCCTCTGCCCTCTCCACATACGACTATAAACTGGAATACAGGCAAGGACTGAGCAACATTGATGCTGATGCATTGTCCCACAGACCACATCTGGAGACCCACATGGGTACCCAAGAACTGCTACCAGAGGCAGTGCAAGCAGTTAAGTTTTTGCTTGGGAACCCAGAGACAGCTGTGCTACCTTGCAGAATCATTGATTCTTTGGGGGGCCCCTACAGATGCCATACCGGATGCTTATTACAACCATACCGGCATTGACTTTAAGCATTTACCACAGCCCAATAAGAGAAAACAGAAGTATTTACAGAGGCAGGATGACAGTCTTAAGGGAGTAATAGCTGCATCGGAGAAGGGGGACAGCCCAGACCAAGTGCCACAAACCCACCCCGATGTGCCTATCCTACTGCAAGAGTGGGATAAACTGGAACTTACAGAATGGCCTGTTGTATCAGAATGTCAGAGACCCAAAAAGCCTTTAGACAATTGGTGCTCCTGTGGAAGTACCGCCGGGTGACAGTGATACATAGACACTGTCGGCAGATAAGGGCCTATGGCCCACCCAGTCTGCCCATTTGACCTTGTAAGTTCACTTTATGTTTTCCTAGAAGTCTGTTGCTCCTTACCCCTGACCTCCAGAATTCCCTTATGTCTATCCCATGCATTCTTAAATCCCATGATTGTTTCAGCCCCCACCACTTCCTCTGGCAGGGTTTTCCACTTGTCCACCACCTGTTCTGTGAAGAAATTCTTCCTCATGTTTCCTCTGAATTGCCCTCCCCCCAACTTCATCCCATGCCCTCTAGTCTTGGAACATCTTTTTTGCTGGAAAATAGTGTATTCCTGCACCCTGTTCCTACCGGTAATGTACTTGTATGTCTCTATCATATCTCCTCTCTCCCTCCTCTCCTCCAGGGAGTACATATTCAAGTCTTTCAACCTGTCCTCATAGGACTTGTGATGAAATCCATGTACCATCTTTATTGCCATCCTCTGAACCTTCTCTACCCTGTCTAAGTCCTTACGTAGATAAGGTCTCCAGAACTGTATACTGTACTCCAGGTGGGGCCTCACTAGTGTCTTGTATAGTGGAATTATGACCTCCCTTTTCCTGCTGGTGATGCCCTGCCTATGCATCCCAGCATCCTATTTGTTTTACCTGCTGCCTTGTTGCACTGTTTCCCTACCTTGAGGTCATCAGAGATGATAACCCCAAGGTCCCTTTCCTGCTTGGTGCATGCTATATCCTCACCCCCCAATTGATATGTTGTTCTAGGGTTTTTGTGCCCCATATGCATTATCTTGCACTTCTTTGCATTGAATTTCAACTGCCAAACCCTTGACCATTCTTCAAGCTTCTGCAGGTCCCTCCTCATTCTGTCTACACCACTCTGTTACAGACCTTCATGTGATCGGCAAACAGGGAAATTCTGCCTTCTAGGTCCTGCACAATGTCACTGATGAAGATGTTGAATAGGACCGGTCCCAGCACTGATCCCTGTGGTACCCCACTGGTCACTCTTCCCTCTGTGGAGTGACAGCCATTTACCACCACCCTCTGTGTCCTGCCACCCAGCCAGTTACCTACCCACTGCACTACTGTCCTGCCCACTACCATATTCCCCAGTTTGTTTAATAGCCTTCTATGTGGCACAGTGCCAAAGGCCTTGCTGAAGTCCAGATAGGCTATGTCCACTGCCCTACCCTGATTCACCTCCCTTATCAACCAGTTGAAAAATTCAATGAGGTTGGTCTGACATGATCTCCCCCGGTGAAACCATGCTGCCTTGGGCCCTGAACAGCAAGAGGAAGGAGCTGCTGTTAGAACTTTACTACTCTACTGGACTAAAGAACTAGAACTCTACTACTGGGAACTTCAATTTAGGGTAAAAACAAACAAAAAAGAGTGTGTTTGAGTTGGGTGAAGGAATTGTTATCTGTGCAGTTAGCTAGGTGAAAAAGAAACTGTGAATTGGGAGGGTGGCTTAGAAAGAAGCAAGCCAGGTGTTTGCATTAAAAACTGACCTAGTTAGATTGTGGTAGAGAACAGCAAAAGGAAGGAGCTGCTGCTAGAACTTTACTATTCTACTGGACTAAATAACTAGAACTTTACTACTGGGAACTTCAATTTAGGGTAAAAAAAACCAAAAACAAACAACAAAAAGAGTGTGTTTGTCTGAGCCGGGTGAAGAAATTGTTATCTGTGCAGTTAGCTAGGTGAAAAAGAAACTGTGAATTAGGGGGACTGGCTTAGAGAGAAGGAAGCCAGGTGTTTGCATTTAAAAACTGACCTAGATAGCTTGTGGCAGAGAACAGCAAGAGGAAGGTGCTGCTGTTAGAACTTTACTGGGACTATACAGCCCTCCATCCCTCCCATCCACACCCCCGAGCCGGTTCTACTTTTATAGGCACAGGATTTGACTAACAACAGGAACTTCCTGTTTGGGAGCAGGAAGGGAGTGATCGGAGAGGCACAAAAGACTCACCATCCTAGAAGGAAAAGAGTAGCTCTCCATCCACACCTAGCTGCTGGAGGTCTGACTCTGAGCAAGTAAGAAAGGAGACTACTGAGGAATATAGAAACTTACTGTCCCAGAACAGGAAGATCAGGAGCTTTAAGGGCATGGAGGCAGTAGGAAAGTTGGGAGAACATTTTTATGTATATATATATATATATATATATATATATATAAAATAAAGAGAGAGAGGAAAGAGTAAGTATACAAAACAACAGTTAAGGGCCACAAATAAGACATGATGGGAGTGGTGCTGTCCATTGGCTGTGGAGCAGCAGTCTTCCGTGAGACATTCTGGAGTATGCGGTGTTGTCCCATCTGCAGGCACCTCTCTGGGCTGAAGGAGGAGGTTGCTCATCTCCAGGCTGAGTTGGTCAGGATCCAGGGGACCTCCTTTCCCACCCAGGGACCACTAGGGCCACTGCTGCTGCCTCGGAGGTTGCCAAGAAAGAGGAGCAGTTGGACCACAGTGGGCTCAGGGAGGGTGAGGGTGGTGGAACAGAGGTGCATCCCTCCAGTTGTTCCTCTCCACAGTTCATATGCTGTTCTGGCAGAGTGTGGTTCCTCTGTGGAGGAATCTGCAGTGGAGACCAAGGAGGATGCTGTTAACCTCCATAAAAAGGAGACCCACAGAAGGGTGGCATGGGACCCCACAGGGGAAGGAAACAACTCCTGGTGGGGGACTCCATTGCTAGGGGGGTAGAACTGGGGGAGAGAGGGAAGAGGGGAGAGGGAGATAAGGTGCCTGCCTGGTGCCATGGCTTGGAGGAACAGGGAGTGAATCCTCAGGATTGCGGGATCAGCTGCATGGGGGAGGGAGCTGGATGTCATTGTCCACCTAGGGACAAATGACATGGCTGGAAAAGGGATCAGAGCAGTGCAGGAGAAGTTTGTGGTGTTGGGGAGGGGCCTTAGACAAGTAGCATGCACAGTAACCTTCTCGGAGGTTCTGTCTGTCCATGGTATGGGTGAGGCTAGGGTGCTCTTCACAATGAGATTCAATCAGTGGTTGAAAAACTGGTGCAGAGCTCAGGGTTTTGGCTTCATTGTGGACTGGGGGTCTACCTGGAGGGATGCAGGCCTATACTGGCATTATAGTCTGCATCTTTCCAGGAGGAAAACCAGGATCCTAGGTGATAGATAGGCTTAAATGCTTCATTGGCAACCATTTAAACTAGCCAAGGGGGAGGCACTGAAAAGGAGAAGGGAAATCCAAGCCCCCTCTCCCCAAAAATCAGGGTGGTTAGTGAGGTAAACACCAAGATAGAGAAGTCGATAGGGAGAAGGGCAGGGGTAAATGGAGAAAAAGACAAAGGCAGTAAGCACAGGGATGGGGCAAAAAGGGGTAAGGCCATCAAAAATTGGGAGGGTAATGAGCACCAATGCCCGTAGTCTAAGTAACAAACTCCCTGAACTGGTGGCCTTGATGGAAGAGGGATGCCTGGATATTGTGGCAGTCACAGAAACATGGCACACAGAGAACCATGATTTGGATGTCAACATAGCAGGGTACACAATCTACAAGAGGGACAGGGAGGGTAGAAGAGGAGGAGAAGGAGTAGCTCTCTATGTAAGGGAAGGGATAAAAGCAATGGAACAAAAGGGTAAAGAAGGAGAAGAGAAGGCACTGTGGGTCACCCTGGAGTCTGGAAATGGCACCACAATCCGCACAGGGATTGTATACAGATCCCCATCTCAGGGGGTAGGAAATGGACAAGGAAATGATAGAAGGCATCCTTAGGATGGCAGAGAAAGGGGAGATATTGCTGATGGGGGACCTGAATATGCCAGATGTTAACTGGAGCACCTTTGCTGCAGCCACATCCAAGAGCAGGGTCATTCTCGATGCCCTACAGGGGGCACGCCTCAGACAGCTAGTGTTAGAACCCACTCGGGAGGGAGCAGTCTTAGACCTGGTTCTCTCAAATGGGGATGGAGAGAGGATCTCAGATCTAGAAGAAGGTGGCCATCTAGGAACAAGTGACCACCAAACAGTATGGTTCACAATAAACTCAGTTGTAGAGTCAAGCCATACAAAAGTGAAGGTATTGGTCTTCAGGAGGGCTGATTTTGTCAAAATGGGAGAGTGCCTCAGAAAAGCACTAGCTAAAAGGCAAGAAGGAGGGGTTGAGCAACAATGGGGAAACATCAAAACTGCTATCACAGAGCCAACAAGCCTTTGTGTGATGCAAATAAACAAATGAAAACAAAAGAAAAAACACTATGGTTCTCAAAAGAGGTGTCGGAGAAGGTTAGGGAGAAAAAGATAGCATTCGGGAAGTATAAAAAAACACAGAAGGTGCAGGACAGAGAACTGTACCAGTTAAAGCAGAAAGAAGTGGGGAAGGCAGTCAGAATAGCAAAGGCTCAAACCAAGGAAAAGACAGCCAACTCGGTTAAAACGGGGATAAAACCTTTTATAGGTACATTAGGGAGTGAAAAAAGACAAAGGGAGGGATACTGAGGCTGAATAAAGAGGAGGGTGGGTGGGCAGAGAGGGACAGTGAAAAAGCAGGGATACTGAATGAATACTTCTGCTCAGTGTTCACAAAGGAAGAGGAGGGGGAGGTACCTAGTCCAGTCAATAGAAGCACGTTGGATGGGGGGGGCAATATCAGTCCTTACACAGAAGAAAGGGTTCTGAAAGAACTCCTAAAACTGAAAGCAATGGGGCCTGATGGGATTGACCCTAGAATTTTAAAAGAACTAAGGGGAGAACTAGTAACACCATTGACTACCCTTTTTAACAAATCATGGGAGTATGGCGTGGTACCCGAGGACTGGAGGAGGGCAGATGTGATTCCCCGTCACAAAAGTGGGAGCAAGACAGAGGCAGAAAACTACAGACCTGTCAGTTTGACCTCTGTGGTAGGGAAAATGATGGAATCACTTCTGAAGGAAAGAATTGTTGAGTACTTAGAGGTCAGTGGGGCACAGGACCCAAGGCAGCATGGATTCACAGCAGGAAGTTCATGTCAGACAAATCTAATTGATTTCTTTGACTGGATGAGCAAAGTAGTGGACCAGGGAGGGGTTGTGGACATGGCCTACCTAGACTTTAGCAAGGCATTTGACACAGTCCTGCGCAAAATATTAATAAACAAATTAGCCAGTCTGGGAGTGGATCCCAGGGTGGTAGCCTGGGTAAAACATTGGCTGGACAACAGGAAGCAGAGGGTAATAGTAAATGGAGTCCACAGTGAAGAAAGGGGAGGTTACTAGTGAGGTACTGCGGGGTTCAGTACTGGGTCCGGTCCTTTTTAATGTCTTTATAAGTGACATTGCAGAGGGACTGGAAGGAAAAGTATGTCTCTTTGCAGACAACACAAAGATCTGCAACAGGGTTGATAGACAGGGTGGGTTGGAAAGGATGAGAAGGGACTTGACAAGGTTGGAGAAATGGTCAAATGTATGGCAGCTTAGATTCAGCACAAAGAAGTGCAAAGTAATGCACCTGGGAAACAAAAACCCAGGGGAAGAGTACACAATGGGGGGTGAGATACTGACAACAACGAAAATGGAAAGGGACCTGGGGGTAGTTATATCAGATGACCTAAATGTGGGGCAAGCAATGTGAGAAGGCAGTAACGAGGGCTGGGGGGATACTGGGATGATTAGGGAGAGGCATCACCAGTAGAAAACAGGAAGTTGTTATCCATCTGTACAGACAGTTGGTGAGATCCCATCTGGAGTATTGCATGCAGTTCTGGAGACCCCATCTCTGCAAAGACATAGACAGGGTGGAGGCTGTCCAGAGGAAGGCAACCCCAATGGTGCAGGGTCTGCACCAGAAGACATATAAAGAGAAACTAAGGAACTTAATATGTATACCATCGAGGAAAGGAGGGAGAGGAAGGGCATGATAGAAAGTTTTAAGTACCTCAAGGGAATCAACAAAGTCCAACAGGGTAGCATCTTTCAGAAAAAGAGATGTGCAAGAACAAGGGGGCACAATTTGAAGATAGAGGGGGGATGGCTCAGAGGTAATGTGAGGAAGTATTTTTTCATGGAGAGGGTCGTGGATGCATGGAACAGCAGGAGAGGTCGTGGATTCAAAAACAGTGGGGGAATTCAAGAATGCATGGGACAGACATAAGGCAATTCTAGTGGGGGGGTAGGAGGAAGTAGGCTATTGGTTAACTAGGATCTGCAGCTTATCCATTAGTAGGTAAATGGGCAGACTAGGTGGGCCAAGCAGTCCTTATCTGTGATCAAATTCTGTTTCTATGTTTGTATGTATGTTTGTATGTTTCCTAGAGGTGGCAAGATGGCATTGCTGTCACCTCGCCTCGCACCACGCTAGGAGAATGCTCCTCATTCAAAGTTCTGTTTCAAGCCTCTGCAGTATTTTTTCACCAGATTATGAATAAAACAGGCTTTATTTTCAACACAAATCCATAGTTTGTATATTGCCTGTGTTATATAGAACGCCGTTGCAGCCAGTCGATGGTTGTTTGTGTCTGGCGTTTCAGAAATATGACTGGAAAGGAAGGTGTAAAAGGTTTGGCTCTATTTAACCAGCCAATAGATGGGGAGCTCTTTATGAATTATAAGACCGTGGTACTGTGGTGATAAAACGAGCACGAATGTTAGTGTGCTTTTGCTAAAGGGCTTGTTTTGGCCAGCTTTTATCCGTTTCTAAAACCAAAAACATTTTTGTATTCTGAGGAGGTCTGTTGATATCCCCAGATACATCATGTCCCGTATTTAGCTCTGAGAGACGTTGGATTTTTACAGGTAAAAGAAGCTGACCTAAATTGTTGTGAGGCTTTTTGGTTTAATTCCCTCTGTCCTGGGTGAATCTCTTGCATTTCTGTAAAGGGATTTAAATGACCCACTACATTGCTGAAAAAAGCTGAGTTGTCAGTTAACTTTTCTTACATGCTTGTTTGTACTATTGTTTTTTTAGAGCGGTAGTAAGAAAGCCTTAAGAGACTGGTTAAAACACCTTATTAGCCAAAGCCTATGTGATTATAAGAATGACCAACAAAATGAGTCCGAGAGACAGTCTTACCACACAAAACTCTGCTGGACAAAGGCACACAGGACCAGAGGTGTCGCAGATTAGAGTTGGGATAATCAGTGCCTTGGAGGAAGAAGTTGCAGTTAAGGTGCACAACATGCGTGGATATGTCCACATCTTATTTTTAACAGGTATGCCAGCATTGTCAAAGGGCTTGGGGTATATTTTAAAATGATTATAATTTACTGCGCTCAGAAGAGCAATGTTTTTCTGTTTTTACAGAGTTCACGATTAGGAAAGGATAAGTGAGGACTCAAGGAATGTGCCAGTGAAACCACCAAGAGCCAAAAACTGGGACTCTTTTTAAGTGGAGGTAGCGATGGTATTGTTTGAGCCATAAGTTCAATTTGAGATTCTAAAAACTTTCCTAGTAGGACATCTTGTTGTACTAACGACCGCTGGGTTTATCAGAGTAATTTCCCTTCTCAGGTACCTTTTATATTCTACATTGGAAAACAGTTTTGAGTCTCGCCTGTTTACCTTCTCAAATCCTGTTCAAAATGTAAAGACTCCAAACTTCAAATCAGGGGGTCAACTTTGCTGATCTGGTATTGAAGGTATTCTTGTGTTTGACATGGAAATAATTATCGCATGAACCCAGGTTGGCTCAGTAGTCCACCATTAAGTAACGGGACTTTAACATGTTAATTGGAGTTGCTGTACTGAGCAGCTGGGACAAGCAAAACTCTGCAATGTTGGTAAAAAAATGTTGTGGCTCTTGTGGGTTTGCTATGCCTCAGGTGAGGCGATTAAGAGCACTAAGAACACTTTATGTCCGACTGAAGCCTTGGATAAGAAACATTAATTCCATTTGTAACATGGCTTATAAAACTGAAAGAAAAGTAAGCATTCAGATAGGAGAAAATACATAAATAGGAGAAAAGACACCACATGGTACACCAACAACCATGGTCTAATACCATAGTAGACCATGGTTTGTGATGCAGTACCTTGGCAATCCACTGCAGGCAAAAAGCAGTATACAACTTGTAACAATATAACATCTATTAATGTGACTGTCCAACCCTAAGCCTTATTTAGTTGTCCCACAATTTAATATAATGGTGAGCTAATGCACAATAATTGTTTGCCTTCTATAATAATGTGTCTAGTACTAAAGCATAGGATGTGTATAGCTGTATATTGTTAGCAAGCTAAAGTGGATGGATACAGCACATTAAGGCTTGACTGATTCCTCACATACCTCTATAATGGGTTCACTATCAACTAGTGATACATGCCCATGCAAGTAGGCCACGGGGCAAGTTCTATAAGTGTGATATTATGTATATGGTCAAAACAAGTTCTCTTTCTTGGAAAATGACCATAGTATGTTTAAAAGAAGACCATTATTAAGCTTATGTTCAGCATGTAGGCTACAGATTATTTTTACTGTTAAAGCATACTAACATGAGATTTATCATAAGACAGTTTCTGTTTTGTTAAATGTCAACTTCTGCATTTTCTACCTCATGACTGTTAGCTAAAGGTTATTAATAGAGTTCAATGTCTGCATTTTCCAAATGTCAGTTTATCAAATACATTGCAAAAATATATTTGGTATCTGCTTGAAGTATGTGAGCCTATCAGAAATGGCTATGTTACTGTGTTTTACACAGTCAGCAGTCTTAAAAGAAATGCTGACATATGTCAAAACCAAGTTAGCTTATAACAAGTAGACTAAAAATGATTTGTGTAAGAAAATAACAGGTATTCAATGTTTAATCATATGTATGAGGACAGCATCTCAAAGCCATACTTTACCAATATCCCTTTTAAACTCTACAGCATGTTGCTACTAGTAATTACAGTAAACCCACTAATGCTTGTGCTTGTTTTAAATAAACTGCGAAAGAAAGGTCAGTCGGCAGTATACAAGTCACAGGGAGCTGTGGCAGCACACAGATTATGTGACCTTAAATTGGCTAATGCAATAAGGTTAGCCTGTCCCAGTTGGGCCATGGAGAGTTATGGCATTGTCTGGGTCAGGAGACTTTGCAGGGTAAATATGGTGCAGTCTAGCCATGGGGAGCCATGACGGCATCTGGGCCAAAAGACCTGTGTAAAGTAGACCTTCAAATCACATAATTTATGTAGGTATAAGGGTCCTTTGGCTTAGTGTTAGCTGCAGGAAGGTGTAGCATGATACTATACGTCAAACCTAACGTGCAGTCAGAGAGGGCACGCGTAAGAAAAAATCTAATGGTGGTTTGCTTGTAATTACTTATTATTACATACTAACAATAAATAATCTTTATTAAGAAGGCATTTGAGTGCTAGACCCTGAATACAATCATAGGATTTCAGTTTTAAAGAAATGTCCTTTTGTTCATTGCAATGGTTTGACAGTGTTTCAGCATAAGTGCTGCTATAAAATACACCCATAATGCCCACTCATCCACATTCTCCTTCCCCTTCCTTTAACCCCCACTCGTCCCTCTTGCCCTATCCCTCTGTCTTCCTCTCCCCCCTGTGCCTTTTCTACCACTGGATCAACCTTAAAACCAACCTACTACCACTACCTCCCAACCTCCTAGACAAAGCCACTTCTTTTGGCTGCCCACTCTCCTCCCCCCAGTCTCCCCTTCCCCTCACCTTGACTCCTCCTCCTTGGACTCTCACACTAGGTGTCACACCTCTTTATCTCCTTTGCTACATATAAACACTGTCCTTTACCCTAGTTAAATGCTCTTGACGCTGTACTATCACCATTGGTACTATGAATGACATTGTAACCTTATTGTATACTACCTACCTACTATTCGAGTAGTGTATGTAAATTGTTTGTTATTGCTGTCATTGTCACTGTTTGACGTGGAACCTTTGCAAAAGAGTTTTGAGCTGAAAGATATGATCTGAATCCCTAAATAAATAAATTAATTAATGCTATTAATAAGACAATGCTGCCATCTTCAGGCATAATATGAAATTGACCTTTTTTACCAAGCTAGCACAACTTTCCCTAGTAACAGTATGATCATAATACAAATAACCAATCAAAAATAAACATGATATTTTGGACTAACCAATTATTGCAACGTTATAAAAAGAATTGCCGATACAGATAGTAGCAAGTTACATAACTACAAAATAGGTTGCAAAAACACAACGCAGACACAAAATAAGGAACTTACATTGTATGTAAGAAGTAGCAAGCAAACCTATGTATTAGTCAACCTAGCTAGTAACTAGTGACGAAATATGATGAGTAATATTATGATTGAATGTCTAAACAAAAATTGCAGTTTATGCTGTTTCTGACTTGTAACTATGCTATATAAGCAGATGCCCTGCATAGCATCAGAGAGAGAGATGTTCCATCTAATGTAACCAGGCAGCGAAGCCCTGTTAAAATAAATCATTTTTTTTTTCTCTCCAAGGCTGTTGTCTAAGGGCTGGATATTAAAACTGCGCTATTTTGTGGCGCAAGCCCTTGCGATGCACAAAATAGTTGCGCTGGGGTGTTGCCGGAGCGATGGCCCCATTTGCATGCCATTAGCATGCAGGTGCGCCAATCCCTGAGGACTTGCACCTGGCGCCCTGCCAGGCAGCAGCCATCAGGGAACGATGCCCCCTGCAGCCCAATCATGGGCAAAACAGTGTAAAATCCCCACCACCACCTCCCACTGGCCCGATCGCGGGCATAGTTTAATCCCCCCACCAGCCCGATTGCGGGCAGCAATGTGTCTCCCCCCCAACACATCCCTGGTGGTCCTGTGGACCGTAACTCCCGATCGCGGGATGTAGTAAAGAAAACATCCCCCCGAACACATCCCTGGTGCCTAGTGTCCCCCACCCCACCCATCCACAAAGCCTCACCACCCTGCTCCCCCCCGGCAGCCGGCGGGTGGCAGCATCACACCCGCCTGCCGCCCGCCGACTGACTGCCCGGTAGGGCTGCACGCCCATTGGTGCAGAGCAAGAGCCAATGGGCATGCAGCCCATACCATACAAGACAGTCCAGTTTTGTGAATGAATACATTGCTGCCCGCGATCAGGCTGGTGGGGGGGGAATTAAACTATGCCCGCGATCGGGCCAGTGGGGGTGGTGGTGGGATTTTACACTATTTTGCCCATGATCGGGCTGCAGGGGGCACAGGAGTGGGTTAGGCCAGCCACAGGTGGCAGCTGCTGTGTTGCACCTGCAATTCAGCAGCTCACCTGTGGGTGGCCCTCGACTTAAGCCTTTTTTTTTTGACTCAAAGTTGTGCAGGCGCAGGTTGGGGGTTGTGCCTGCGCAACTCTGCACTGCCCAGCTGAATATCGGGCTGAGCAGTTTATGCATGGTTCCTCCCCCTCCAGTTCAGCTTGCATTCATTTGCATTGCGCTGTTGCTCAGTCTGTTTTCAGTGGCGCAACTGCCTCCTGCTGAATATCGCAGAATGGCACAAGTTCGGACTTGCGCAGGCGTAACCCTATTGCACATGGCGCAACCCTTTTGAATATCTGGGCCAAAGTCTTTTATAACTATTTGTAAGTATAATATTAAATCACGTAACATTAGGTCTTATCCCACTTCCCTGCTTGCTACACAACTGAAAATAATATGCAAATAGTTCATACTTGTTCCAGCTTATTTTTCGCTAAGTTATTTCCCAGCACAGGGTTTTTGACATTTTCAAGATTGTTCTATGTTGTAACTGCCTCACAAGTTCATGACGTACTAAAGATTATACATTTAAACTCCACATGTGCTGTTAATTATGCTGCAACAATATTTCTTTAAAAGTGAACATTTACATACTGTTACCATCCTTTCTGATCTACTGCTTTCTAAGCAACTTTGGGTGCAATGCATTGTGGATGACTGAATAACAATATCTGTCCTAGCCTTTCCTTGGTGAATACACAGTGGTAAAGATGAGCATGCACCTTCTATAACCGAAAGCAAAAATAAGAGATAGTGAGATAAACAAAGCAAAATCAAAGAGAAAGGCTTCTTCTATGGGTGAAAAGAAAAATAAATTGAGAGAAACAAAAATAAATCAAAGAAACAGACTAACAATACTAGTCAAAACAAGTATTTGAAAGGTGAAAGCAGTAAATGTTATGTTGTTCTATGTCCTGCTGAGTTAGATGGTTTAGAGAGGAAAAAAGTAAAATTAATATTCCGCAAAATAGTACTTGTTCAATAAAGTGTTTTTCAGATTGGCTTAATTCAGTACATTTGGAGAAACTGTGCTTGTGCTGCTAGGATTGTATGACAGCCACCTATTGGTCTGCAAAGGAACTGCAGGAAGAAAACGAAGCTGTACCATAGCACACTCCCATCATGCAGTGCATCCCATATCTTGTAATACACACAGAGGAAAATCAAAGCACCTAGAATAGAAAGTGAATTGCAAGTTTTTGAAAGGTTGTAAAATGTTTTGATGTTAGAAAGCTTAAAGCTTGTAATGAAAGTTATTTTAACAAAAGTGAAATAGCAGCCATGATATTTCCAATAGGTGTGTTCCAATCGTTTTGAACTATATGTACACCATGTTCAACAGCTTAATATACAGCATTCTGAAAGTAAATCAGTCTGAGTGTACTCATTTATTCAGAGACTATTAGTCATACAATCATTGCCATGTTACAAGCGGATTAAGCCACTCGAAAGGATGGGTCTACAGTGGAATTAAGCTGTGGTTGGACACACTTGGCCTTTGGTCTCGTGCGCCAACCCCTCCCCAACCATGGATTAATTCCACAGTAGACTCATCCTTTCTCATGGCTTAATCCTTATGTGGATGACTGAATATTATGTGTCCTAGCCTTTTCTTGGTGAATACACAGTGGTAAAGATGAGCATGCATCTTCTATAACCAAAAGCAAAAATAACAGAGACAGTGAAATAAACAAAGCAAAATCAAAAAAAGAGGCTACTTCTATGAGTGAAAAGAAAAATAAAGTGAGAGAAACAAAAATAAATCAAAGAAAGAGACTAACAATACAAGTCAAAACAAGTATCTGAAAGGTGAAAGCAGTAAACGTTATGTTGTTCTGTCTCCCGCTGAGTTAGATAATTTAGAGGAAAAAAGTGAAGTTAATACTCAGAAAAATAGTACTTGTTCAAAAAAGTGTTTTTCAGATTGGCTTAATTCAGTACATTTGGAAAACTGCTGCGCTGCTAGGATTGTTTGACAGCCACCTATTGGTCTGCAGTGGAACTGCAGGAAGAAAATGAAGATGTACCCTAGCAAACTCTCATCATGCAGTGTAGCCCATATCCTGTAATAGACACAGATGAAAATCAAAGAACCTAGCGTAGAAAGTGAATTGCAAAGTTTTTAAAAGTTGTAAAATATGTTTTGATGTTAGAAAGCTTAAAGCTTGTAATGAAAGTAATTTTTACAAAAGTGAAATAGCAGCCATGATATTTCCAATAAGTGTGTTCCAATTGTTTTGTACTATATGTACAGCATGTTTAATAGTTCAATATATAGCATTCTAAAAGTAAATCAGTCTGACTGTTAAAATGCAGTCTGCTTTTTGATGGAATTTTTGCTTAAATGTTAGATTTTAATGTATGTTGAGATTTTGTTTTGTTTTATTTTCTGTTTGTGCTGTAGTCTTATGCTGCAGGAGCATTTGAAATATCTATGTGCCTAGGACTGTTTTAAAGTGCTTAACTGTAGTATCATAATGAAAGTCACCTAGAAATAAGAATCTATTTTTAACTAATGGCAAATTAACATTTTGTAAGCAACATATTAGCAAATCCATTATACTCTGAATTTAGCTTAAGAAGTAATTATGCCTCTGGTTACTAAATAGGCGAAGCTTGTTTGCCACGGTAGTCTTAAAATATTGCTTGAGACGTGAGGGAGAGATTCATGATAACATACTGTGGGTTACCTTGTATTTTCTTCTGGCAAGGCATGTCTGGGGAAAACCTGGTGGTTAAAATGGTGCAGAATGGGATAGGACCAATGTTTCCTAGTATTGTGCCAGACAGTGAGTCTTTGCAAGGCTCTAAGGCTTAATTAGGTGCTATAAAAAATTCTCTTGAAGAGATATGGCGCATAGCAAAATGAACCAAAGCTTACTCAATCAGAGGCACTTAATGGATTATATTATTGGTGGAGTCTTAGTAAAGCACAAAACAATCAAGGATGGACTCCCCTTCGGAATGCCAAAAAGATTTAGGAGCTTTGGTGATTAATGGTGGTTCCTTGGATTCTTTCCTTAGGTTTTGCACATTTTAGTTCGGATACCTCTTAGCTAAATTATGATTTCTGTTAATTAGAATGATAATTAAATGAGCAACAGATCTTATTAGTTCATTATATAATAGATCTTATAGGTTATAACACATCTTCAAAACAGAAGGTTACTTATAAAAAGGCAAACCCTTAGAAATGTTTAGTTCCTTATAGCACTGGCAGTTATAAGATCTCAAAACTGTGTATGGCAATGTAAGATAATGGCACACTCTGCTTTTATGTTTTTAAACATTTTGTTTGTATTGGTCTGTTTTCATAATGACTTGATTGTCGATTGAAATAAACTAAACTTGAACTATGTTTCCTGTAGTCTGTTGGCAACCAGATGCTCCACCAATCTCTCCTTCAGTAGTGCTTCCATTATCTTCCCCACTACCGAGGTCAGGCTGACTGGTCTGTAGTTTCCCACTTCCTCTTTGTTCATTGAGGTCATTACACGATGGCATGGGTCATTTGGGGTTTTTGCAGACCTTGAACCTGGTGAGAAACAGATTTTACTGGCCCAGAATGGTGAGAGACGTTGAAGCTTACTATAAAAAATGTGCATGATGTGTCCAAAGGAAGACTCTTCCAAGAAGGATTGCCCCATTGGTAAACATAAAAAACACTGCCCCCAGTCTGCATGGACTTTTTATCCTTGGAGCATGATAGCAAAGGTTTTAACTGTGTATTAGTCAATACCAATCATCGCACCTGATATGCTCAGGACTATCTTACCAAAGACCAGAAAGCCAGTACAGCTGTGAAAGAGCTGTCTGAATTTATCACCCATTACAGCATATCACAACGCATTCATTCTGATCAAGGTCCTGACTTCCAAAGCAAACTGGTTAAGGAGTTTCTAGCAGCACATGGAATTCAACAATCAAAAATCACCCCTAATTACCCTCAAGGGGACCCACAGCCTGAGAGATTTAATCGGACACTCATGGACATGCTGGGCACTCTGAACCATAACCAGAAGAAGACATAGAGCCAGCATGTACCGCAGTTGGTGCATACTCACAATTCTACTAAGAACAGTGCCACAGACACCTCCCCCTACTTGCTGATGTTTGGAAGAGAGGCTCGGCTGTCCATTGACCTGGCTTTTGGTCTGTCACCTGAGGGAACCAGCAAGGAGTCAAATCTACAATATACCAAATGCCTCAAAAGCAAGCGTCAGGAGGTATACAAGCTAGCAGCAGAATGTGCTGGGAAGGTGAATGCAGGAAACAAGGCCAGATTTGACCAGAGCCTAAGACCCCAGCTACTCACCGTGGGGGATAGAGTACTATTACAGAACTTTGGTGTCCATGGAAAGCACAAAGGCTTTCCTCCCGACCCTTTAAATTCTGGTGGCAGGGTCCAGCAGCAGCATAAACAAAGGCAGACAATGCTGCTGCAGCAGGAAGGAAGAAGAGAAAAAAAGGCAAGACTGTTTTCTGCCTGGGAAAAGCTGGGCCAGTCAGCAGGGAGCCTGGGGAAGGCTATAGATAGCCCCAGGAGCATGCCAAAAATCCAGTCCATAAGAAGAAGAGTGACCAGGACAGACTGCACCAAAGGCTGGAGCCCCAAGCTGTGATGGCTGGCCCAGACTCCTGCAGGCACTAAGCTACAGTGCTGGGACCGAAGAATTGAAAAGAGAAACTGTAACTGTTTACAAAAGAGCCCAAGTGAATTGATGATAATTTGCATTGTGTTTTCCAAACTGTTTGTGCAAAAGCTGCTTAAGTTCACCGAAGGATGGAGAAGATTCCTGATAAGACATTTGAGAGTCTGGAGCTCATCTTTAATTCAGAGGACCTAACTTTTGGATTTACAAAAGACTTTTGCCTAATTGCTGTTCAAGGAAATTGTACCCCAAGGTGCTCTGCCTGAGACCCTGGCAGAAAATCAGGGTCTGTATTGAACTGTTCCTGCCAGAGTGATGGAGCTGCGGTTCATCTCTAGCCGAGAAGCTCCTGCCCTAGCTACTGCCTACCAAGCATTCCAGAGGATTTCACCAGAGTGATCAGAAGCCAAGAACATCCTTCTCACCTGCACCGTGCCAGTTAAGTGCAATTTTGCCACCAGGGGGATTACAAATGCTTGCTGTTGTTCCAAGTCGCTTTGCCTTGTGTTATTTCTTCATCTAGGGCCCAAACGCTGGCCAACCTGTGGCATCGCAGGCCTGCCACCGTAGTGGGGTCCCCAAAAAGACACTGGGACAGGTCTGGTACCAGACAGGTGGGAGCGTGGGGGAAGTTGCATTGGGTGTTATTGATGGCATTACTGGTATAGTTACTGGTGTTGGAAAGTGCTGTGTAAGTGCCTAATCTAACTTTATTTTCTTGCAGCCAAAGTTGCCAGTCCTATGCCCCACAGTAATAAATACTTGCTGTGCTTATGGTAATTGCTGTCTCCATGACTGTTTTTGGGTACAGTATTGTGTAGTGGGAGAGTGTCTGGAAGGGTCAGGGAAGTGGAAGTATTGTTGCTGGGGAACGGGGATAGGTCACTGTTTATTCTGCCTGAATCCTAAGGTGTAAGCACCACACCAATGAAGGTTTACTGATCATGGTCCTGTCTCACAAGGACCCAGGCCGGCCCCCTCTAGTTGTCATGAGGGCCCCGGAGTCGGTACTCAGGACCGGCTGACAACCTACCCAACATAACCATATCACGATATCTGCCCTTAGGCAGAGTCAGTGGGTTGTATCTCAGAGGAAGGTTGATAGGAGACCTGCTGGAAGGGTCAGGAGCATTGAGTACCAGGCCTGTCTGGCCCAGTTCGAGACTACCAGGATCATTGTTGTTGGCTCTGTCCTGAGATTTATGAGCACTCTCTGTATGAGTGGGAATGGAGGGAAAGCATATAGGAACATCCCTGTCCAGTCAAGAACTAGGGTGTCCTCTGGACTGCGCCTGTTATTGGAGGCCTGCAACAAAACTGTAGAAGCTGACTGTTCTCTCAAAAAGCAAACAGATCTATTTCTGGAGTGCACCATTTTCTGAAGACTGAAGCCAGCATCTGTGGTTTCAGGGCCCTGGCTGATTCTTCTAAGGGAGTCTGCTACAACATTGTCTTTGTATGGCAGATGTGCAGCATGAATCTTTGCAGCTAGGGAGTACATTTTATCCCAGATCCTCATGGCTTCTG
Source organism: Neoceratodus forsteri (assembly GCA_016271365.2). Classification (NCBI taxonomy): domain Eukaryota; kingdom Metazoa; phylum Chordata; order Ceratodontiformes; family Ceratodontidae; genus Neoceratodus; species Neoceratodus forsteri. The sequence continues at coordinate 829,186,853 of CM028137.1, forward strand.
TGCACAATTTTGAAGATCTTATACCTCCATGCTTATTTATGTAATACATTGTTGTGGTGTCTGTTCGAATCTGAAAGATTGATCTTGTAGCTGGGAGAAGAAAGCTTGCATTGCCAGCAATACTGCCCTGAGCTCTAGGAGACTGGTGTGCCCTGAACCTCCTGTGAGCTCCAGACACCACTTACTGTGAGGTCCCCTAGGTGGGTACACCACCCCTGGAGTGTGGCATCTGTGGTGAGGATACTTGCTGGGGATTGCTGTTGGAAGGCAACGCCCTCTCTGAGGTTGCTTTCCTCCTTCCAGCACTCTAGGGCGCACACAAAGGTCTTTATTTCTGGACAGTAGGCCCCATCTTTGAGACCTGTTGCACATTAGCTGGTATTGAATGTCCCTCATCTGGATTCTGGCCCATGGCACCACTACTGTGGATGTTTCCACAAGGCCCAGTAATTGCTGCAAATCCTTTGTGGGCCTTGTTTGGCCCTGTGTGAAGGATTTTGCAGTAGTAATTAGGTTTGCTAATCTTTCTTATGGGAGGAAAGCCTTCCTATGCAGGGTATCAAATTCTGTGTGTATAAAGTCTAGCAGCTGAACTGGTTCTGTTTGGGACTTTTGTAGATTTATGAGGAATCCCAGGTTCTTGAGGGTATTCTTTACCCTTTGAATAGAGCCCCTTGCCTCATGATCTGTTCTCCCTACGACAAGCCAGTCATGTAGGCCAATCATGTAAGTCATCTTCTCCTTCGTCTTCCCGTATCTATGGAATTCCCTTCTCACCTCTCTCTGCTCGCTACCCTTGCTAAACCTCATTAAATGCTCACACTACTGCACCCCATTCTCCCATGCTCCAGCCATCCTCCTGATTAACCCTTTTGCACTGGGTAATCATGGCTTACTGTAGTTCATCTGTTCGATCCTTAAACCCCCATGTCTGCCTTTAGCTCCAAACCTTCCTTATGCTCTTTCCTCTGCCCCGTCTACCATGTGTGCCCCACCTTGTATTTCCTCTTGTTTTGTTTCGTTGATGTTATGATACACTGTCTTAAATGTAGTGTTTTTTTTAAAAACTGTTTACTGCTATTTTTGCTTGACTTTGTTTTCCTTTGTTGACACTCAGTTTATTTCAAGCTTGTATTTATTGCCATTCATTATTTAGGCTGGCTAATACCTCCTCAGGCTAATTTATAATGAAACAAAACAGGAGAAAGTGCAAGGGTGGTAGACATGGTAGACAGAGTCACGGAGCAGAGGAAAGAGCATAAGGAAGATTTGGAGCAAAGGTGACAGCAGTTAGACAGAAGAAGGAGGGAAGGGGAAGAGGGACTCAGTTGGACTGGTGGATGGATGGAACAGGGGTAATGGGGGGAAGGGCAATGCTGGTGAGATAGATGCCAGAGACAGAGCAAGAGAGGGATGAGGACCCAGAGTAGAAGGTAGAGAGGGGGAAGATAGTGAGGGAGCATCGGGGGTGAGGGGATGCAGGCCAGAGGAGGAGGTTGGAAGAGGTACAGGGGGATTGGATGGAGTTACTAAAAGGCAGGGTAAGGGGGAAGTCTACTAATAAGCACCTAGAGAAGAGGATGGGGGAGGCATTAGGCATGAGGAGGGGGTGTTCTAGTGCTGGGGAATGCCATACTGAAGGGGATAAGATGGGGCAGTAAGGGGGAAAGGCATAGCTGAATCTGGGTTGAATCCATACCTGGGCTGACTGTCAACAGGGCGGGGGCAGTCTCTTCTTAAATGTGCAGGGAAGGGAAGGAGGAGACCCCATGTTTTTATTTATTTCAGTTTGGGATTAAAGACCTTTGAGACAAGGCTCGTTTACAAAGGTTCCATGTAAGGCAAGGTACAGTACAGACAAAAAGAAAAAATTACTCACCATAGTAATGTTGTTTCTTCTAATGGAATCTTGCTGTATTCTGACAATATGCAGTTAGCGCCAGCACTTGAACTGGCCCGGAGAGGAAAGAGTTAACTCTGTGCAGCAGCACAGAACATTGAGCTTCAGCTTGGTTTTCAACCTCTGTCTCTGGTACATGTCAGTGTAACTGTCAGATTCTTACGAGCAAACTAACTAACTATAGGTATGGAAATTGTTTAACTTTTAGGCCAAAAGGCAACAAAGGGTCCAAAAGACTCAAGTCGAGAACCCAAGAAAAAGGTAGTTGAAAAAATATATAAATATAAAAGCAACAGTAATAAAACAACTATCCCACCATGAAGAGGGAGGGTACAAGGTACACCCCTGAGGTGCAACACTGTACCTTCCAGCCCACTGCCCAAAAACTAGGCTCTGAGAGGGGAGGCAAGGAGGTCAGAATACAGCAAGACTTCATTAGAAGAAACAACATTACTATGGTGAGTAATTTTTTCTTCAAACAACATGAAGTCTTATTGTATTCTGACAATATGCAGACTACCAAGCAGTTCCCCCCAGGAGGAGAGGAAACAGAACCTTACTTTGGGAACAGGCTCCACAGTACTGCTGTACCAAACCTAGCATCACTCCTAGCCTGGATGTCCCAAGAGTAATGCTTGGTGAATGTATGGACTGTTTTCCAGGTGGCTGCTTTACAGAGTTCTACCAAGGGTATATCTCTGGCAGCAGCCAGAGAAGCAGCTGTACCCCTAGTCGAGTGGGCCCTCAGTCCTGAAGGGGGTTCATTGTCCAACTTGGCATAGCAGAATTGTATACAAGAGACAATCCACCTGGCAATAGTTCTGTTAGTAGCAGGCTTACCTTTTCCTACTTCCCCATAAGTGAGAAATAATTGAAGACAGTCATTTCTGTGTGCCTTGGTATGCTCTACGTAGTAGCTAAGTGCCCTTTTAACATCCAAACTGTGTAATCTTCTTTCTCCTGAAGAAGAATGATCAGTGAAAAACACAGGTAGAGACACAGATTGGTTCAGATGAAAATCTGATACCACTTTAGGTAAGAACTTCCTATTTGTTCTAAGGACCACCTTATCTCTATAGGTTCATAGGTATAACGGAGCAATTTAGTAGATCCAAGGATCTATATACTCGCCTCTAAATTAATTATACCCCAAGATTTTATTACTAAGCAAGTATCTATCCAATTTTCATTTAAATTAGCCATTGTTCTACTAGACACTATATCCACTGGAAGTTCATTCCAGATTTTTACTATCCTCACAGTCAACCAGTGCTTTCTTTTAACCATATTTATTCTCTCCCTATAGATTTGTAGAGGATGTGCTCTAGTACTATAAACCTGATCCCTACATACCAGATTTAATTGTTCCCATAAATCACTATCCTTTAGTGCCTTAAATATAAAGCGCATATCTCCCCTCATTCTTCTATATTCCAGTGAGTATAATCCCAAAGATAGGGGAGCCGATCCTCATAACACAAACCTTGTGTCTCTTTTATTCTTCATGTTGCTCTTTTCTGAACTCTCTCTAAACTTTTTATATGTCCTTTGCCTCCTGGGGCCCATAACTGGGCACAGTACTCCAGATGTGGACGTACCAATGTGGTGTATAGGGGTAGCAAGACCTCTTTGCTTTTACTGCTAATGTGTCTGTTTATGCAAGATTGTATATTACTTGCTTTTTTTATAAGTTGATTGTAGTGGGTTCTGAAACTTAGATCATTTGTAATTATTATTATACCGAGGTCCCTCTCTTCGCATACCTCACTTAAATCAATGTTCCCCGGTTGATATTGATATTTTCTGTTGTGTTTCCCCAGGTGCATTACCGTTCATTTATTTTTGTTAAATGTTGAGCCATAATCATATTCCCATTTTTCTAGGCTCTCCAGGGCAGATTGTATTACATCAGCATCCTCCATATTATTAACTATATAACCTATGTGGGTATCATCTGCGAATTTTGAAATCCAGATCTCCTGTAATGGACTCATAGTTGCTATGTATAGATTGAACAATATAGGGCCCAAAACCAAGCCTTGTGGGACCCCACTGGTCACATTGACCCAATCTGAATATTCCCCTTTTATACATACTCTCTGCTTTCTGTCTGTCAACCATGACTGTATCCAGTAAGTGACGTTACCAGGTAAACCCTGTTTTATCAGCACTTCTATTAATTTGTCATGTGGAACCTTGTCAAAAGCCTTGGCAAAGTCAAGGTAAACAATGTCCACAGGCTTTCCTTCATTCAGAGCCTTACTGACTTTCCCGTAAAATTCCAGAAGATTTGTCTGACAGGACCTCCCCTTTACAAAGTCATGCTTTGATGGATCCATGCTTCCTGAAGTATATTGGAAATTCATAGAGAGTTTCCGTCACCTTCCCCAGAACTGAGGTCAAGCTAATTGGCCTGTAATTTGCAACCTCATGCCTTGAACCCTTTCTGAAAACTGGGATAACCTCTGCCAGTTTCCATGCTTCTGGAACAATACCTTCCTCTACTGTTTTTTGGAATATATATGCTACAGGTCCTGCTAATTCTTCAGCCATCTCCTTAAGTACTCTAGGGTGTATCAAATCAGGGCCCTGTGCTTTATTTTGGTTTAATTGTGATAATATTTTCTTTACATCCTCTTTTAGAATAATAAAACTAGGATCTGGATCATTATGTGTTATGGAGGTGTTTACAGTATATTGGTTGAAGACAGAAACAAATTAATTATTGCATTCTGCTGCCATTTCAATGTTGTCAGTGATTAGTCTCTTTTTTTGATCCAGTAGTGGGCCAAAATTTCTATTTGTTGCCCTTTTATTGTTTATATAGGCATAAAAGGATTTATAGTTATCCTTGACCCTTGTTGCCAAATTTAACTCATAACTCCTTTTTGCTTGTCCAATTTTCTCTTTTGTGACCCTAAGGCAGCTTTTGTATTTTTCCCAGTTTTGTTCATCCCCACTCAATTTAGCCATTCTGAACATCCTATTTTTATTTTTAATAGATCTCTTCACTTCCCCAGTTAACCAAGGAGAGAGGATTTTTCTGGAACCATTATACTTATTTTTTGAGGGTACATACTTCTGGACCAGGTCATTAATTTTATTGCTAAGTCTTTCCCACATGTTCAAAACAGTCGAACCCCTAAAATCTGTGTTCCAGTCCCAATTTAATAGCTCAGCTCTCATCCCTACAAAGTCAGTTAGAGGGTACCTATATATCAAGGTTTTCCCATTTATTCGTTTTATTGGGCCTGTGTATTTGAATCTGATCATTTGGTGGTCACTAGTTGCCAGTGGGGGGAGGACTGTACAAGTTTGAATAAGTGATCCCATATTGCTTAGGACTACATCCAGGATATGATTATTCCTAGTTTTTTCTGAGACATAGTCCTCCATGGCTGTTAGGTTAAACATTTCAAGATATTCCTTTTCCCTGACTGTCTTGGATGTAAGCCTTTCAAAGTTTATTCCAGAAAGATTTAAATCTCCTAGAATAATAATATTTTTCCTTTGTACTAGCTGTTTAACAAAATCCATCAGCCTGGTATCTTCCAATGGGGTAATAGCAGGAGGTCTATATTACAGTCCTATGTTAATTTTGATATCTTGTATTGGGGTGATGGTAACCCACAAAACTTCACTATTTTCCCACCTTGAGGTATCCAGATTTTCAACCAATATATCATCCCTGATATATATAGCTACCCCGCCTCCCATGGCCCTCACTCTATTTTTGTTGTAGAGGGTATACCCTGGTATGTTTTTATCCCATGTGTCATTCTGTCTCCACCATGTTTCTGTTATAGCACAGATATGGACTTCATGGTCATGTAGTCTAAATGAAATTCGTCCATTTTATGGGTCAGGCTCCTTGCATTAAGGGATAGGAAGTTTAGGTTATTTAATTTTGGGTTGTTTTTATATGTTTTCCTTAAAGTACCGCAACCCCCTTCCTCCTCATTTATTAGTTTAAATGTGAGTTGATTATGCGCTTTAGTTTCATGGTAAAAATATGCTTACCCTGCCTGTTTAGATGTAAACCATCGTGAGAAAATAAATTATGTCCCTGAAAATCTTGCCGGTGATCTACATAGCTGTACCTTTCCCTAAGGCACCAACACAGTAAGCATCCATTGAATCTTTCAATCTCCCTTTGTAATGAAGGATTTGCCCTAGGTACTGCCAAAATCACCAAAATGATATATCATACACCTGGGATTTTAGAGCGTGTTCTACACTTTCAAAGTCCCTCTGTTTATCAATATAGTTTTTCTTTCCTATATCATTCACTCCAACATGTATCAGAGTGACAGGTTTGATAGTATTCTCTGTTAGGCCTGGTAGTAGATTTTTTATATCCCCCAATACCAGCTCCAACAAGGGCACAAACTGTGGTATACTCCTTTCTCTTTCCACACAGATCGCTGTCTGTATGTTTAAGCATAGAATCACCTATAACAAGAACATCCCGTGGGGTATTGTATTCTCTCCCAACACGTGTGTAACTGTTTTGGGCTTTTGCTGCATTATCTGGGCCTGCATGTTCAGATTCCATACTTATTTGTGGCTTTTGTAATACTGTTTGGTCTTGTTGTTCATCAGTTAAAAGGAAACTATATCTATTTGAAAGTATTAGATTTGATGAACCTCCAATGTTTCTTCTACCTTTTTTATTACATTTTTTTTGTATCGAACACCAGTTGTCCACAGTATCCCCACTATCTTGGATTTGCATCTCAGGAGGTGGAGATGTCTGTTTTTCCCCCATTGTTTTTTCAGCCAAACTGTCTGCTATAGAATCTTTATAATGTTCTAAGGTAGTAATATCTGCTTGCACTTTTAATCAGTTTTAGTTGTTCTATCTCTGCTTTCAGGGCTTCCAGGGTACTGCATTACCCCCTGTACATCCCCATCATCATACATTTTGCATTCAGCACAACCCCACATGGTGAGACGCTGTACCTTTTCAACTGTCCTAATATTTTTGTCCCAGTCTCCCCAGCAGGCACAGCTGACATGCGCCATTGTGCATGTCTCTGCGCGCATCTCCATGCATTGCGACGCGTGTGCTGCCTGTGCTCACCCTGCAGGGCCGCATTTTATGTGTATGTATGATCCGGAAGTCAAAATGAGGGTCACGGGAATGCTCGTAAAGTATTGTGTTTAAAATAATAAAATTTTTATGCTAAACCCATTTGAACACACAGGAGAACTACACTCCTCTCTTTCTCCTTCCTTTATAAGAAGGCAGGGCTCCAATTTAAATGCATACAGTCAAAGTATATTTAAATAAAATCACTCTTGTTCCCACACACTTCTCACACCTCTGCTGCAAAAATACTGGCTATTAATAAGTTTTTACTTGGAAGGCGATAAAGTCGGGCTCAACTGACAGGGCCTGTAATTCACTAATCCACCTGGCAGAAAGGACAGCTACCAGGAACACAGTTTTCCAGGTCAAGTACTTAAGCTCGGCAGAAGCCAGAGGTTCAAATGGTGGCTGCATAAGCTGAACTATGCAGACATTTAGATCCCAAGCCAGAGTAGGCTCTCTAAAAGGAGGGTTGATGTGAACCAGACCTTTGAAGAACTTACTGAAAACAGGATGAGATGCCAGGGAAGAGGCCTTCCCTGCTGAAAGAAAAGTAGACACAGCTGCTAGGTGAACCTTCAGAGTTGCAGGCCTAAGGCCTAAACCATTAAGGTGAACCAGATAATTTAAAGCTGTAGCAATGTCTGCAGTATCTGGCTGAATGCCCCTCTGAGATTACTAAATGCTGAATCTTTTCCATTTGGAATTATACGTTTTTCTTGTAGAAGGTTTCCTACAGACCTTCAAAATATCCAGTACTCCCTGAGAAAGATGCAGGCCTGCATATTCTAACTCTTCAAGAGCTAGGCTTTGAGATTGAGAGACTGGAGATTGGGGTACCAAATTCTCCCGAGAGGAGGTTAGGAGATTGTGTCTCTTGGGAAGAGACAGGGGGAGTGACACTGTCAGGGACAACAGCAGAGGGTACCAAGGTTGTCTGGCCCAGTCTGGAGCCAACAGTATCATTGTACAGGGCTGAGACCTGATTTTGACTAGAACTCTGAACAACAACAACAAGGGAAGGGGGGGAGGCATAGAGGAACCTGCCCTTCCAATACAATATGAGAGCATCCAGAGGAACAGTCCCTAGGACTGGAGGTCTGCAACAGAACAGAGGAAGGTGGTGATTGTCCAGGGCTGCAAAGAGATCTATCTCTGGAGAGCCCCAGCTGGTGAAGATTACTTTCAGGATGAGAAGGTCCAGGGACCATTCGTGATGGCCCTGGGAAATTCTGCTCAAAGCATCTGCTAGCACATTGTCCTTCCCTGGAAAATAAACTGCTGTCAGGGAAACCTGAAGGAAGTAGGCTAGAGACCACAGATTTTATTCATTTTTATTTATTTCATAGATCAGATTTACAAACCTTTGAGTCAGAGACTCATTTACAAAGGTACCTCGTCGCAGGGAGGGGGGACAAACATATTTGTGAGCCAAGACATTGGTTAACAATACAGGTGAAATAGAAGGTGTATACAGCAAGGCAATTGCAGTGACAAAAACAGGTGAGATACAGCAGAGGGGGGAACAAAAAAAAGTAATAATAATACAAAACAATAAAGCAAAACAAGAAAAAATAACAATACAAGACTGATTAGTACCCTGTGGCACCCGCAGGGTACTGTGCATGGCGTGCAGATAACAGAAACCAATTCTAGGTAAGCTAGGATGTATGTAGTTTCATGGCCTCTGTGCACAAGCCTGTGGACTGAGTGCCCCCTTGCTTGTTGATGTACCACATTGTGGTAGTGCTGTCTGTCCTGACCTGCACCACTTTGCCTCTGACTGAGTCTGAGAAAGTCTGAAGGGCTAGGGATACTGAGTTCCAGTAGATTTATATGAAGGAGAGGCTCTTGTGGAGAAGAAACACCCTGGGCCGTGAGGGAACCCAAATGGGTTCCCCAGCCTAGGAGAGAAGCATCTGTATGTAGGACCACTGAGGGGACTTGACTGAGGAATGGGACACCTTGTCTGAGATTGTCCTGATCCAGCCACCACTGGAGAGCTTGGACCAGAGTCTGAGTAACCTGAACCAGTTTGGTGAAAGAGTCCTTTTTCTGAGACCAAAAAGACCTTAGGTGGAACTGAATGTCCCTCATCTGAAACGTGGCTCCTTGTACCACAGCAGTGGAAGCTGCCATGTGGCCTAGGAGCTGAAGAAAGTGTTTTGCTGGACGAGAGACCAGAGGGCGAAATGAGGACATGAGATCTGTAAGGGCCTTTACCCTTACTAGTGGAAGGAAGGAAGGCCTTTGCTTGGACAGTATCTAACTCTACTCCTATAAAAGTAAGGAATTGTACTGGTTCAAGAACTGACTTGGGAAGATTGAGGAGAAACCCCAGAGAACTGAGCAGGTTCTAAGTGATTTCCAGAGCTGACTTGACCTGGTCGGAGGACTGACCTACAATGAGCCAGTCGTCTCGTCCAGGTAGGGGAAGATAGATATACCCTGCCTTCTGAGGAAGGCAACTACTACTGCTAGGCACTTTGTAAACACACCTGGAGCTGATGTTAAGCCAAAGGGCATGGCCCTGAACAGATAATGGCCTGAAGGCAACTCGAACCCAAGGTACTTTATGTGGGAGCACCTGATAAGAATGTGGAAATCGGCATTCTTGAGGTCCAGGGATGCTAGCCAATCCTCTGGCCTTACAGAGGGAAGAATTATTCTCAGAGTCACCATTTTGAATTTTGGTTTTGTGATGTGTTTGTTCAAATACCTTAAGTCTAGGATGGGTCGCCACTCCCCTGTCTTTTTTGGGGTAAGGAAGTATCTGGAGTACAGACCTCTGCCCCCTGTGCTGAGTAGGAACTTTCTCTACAGCTCTGAGAGCCAGTAGAGAAGAAACCTCTGCTTCTAGAGCAATGGTTTCTGAGATGGTTGCAGGTGGAAAGGAACTGACCCTCATTTTTGGGAATCTTTTGAAACTGAGAGCTAGTCCCTGGCTTACTACCTCCAGGACCCACTGTCTGAAGTAACAGCCTTCCAGGCCTGGAAGTAGTAAGCCAGCCTGCCTTCTACTGGAACAGGGGAGTCGACCCGGGCTGACACATCAGGGTGTCTGTTTGGCAGGAGCCTTGGACTGGGAAGAGGATGCAGTTCTGCTCATCCCCCTCCTACCTCTCCCTTGAAAGAACCCCCTCTGTGGGAAAGAAGAGAAAGCCTGGGCTTGGTAAAAAGGCCTGTGAAAAGGCCCGCCCCTGCCACTAGACTGCTGATTTTGAGGAGTGGCTTGCCTTTCTTTGGCTTGTGCACTCCTGTAGGTGGTCCTATACTCATCCATTTTCTTCATGTAAGCCTCTGTCTGCTCCTCAGACAGTTACCCACCACAGGGAAATCCATGGCCTTAGCCTGGGTGTCCTGGGAAAGGCTAGTACATCTGAACCATGCAAATCTCCTGAGAGACACAGATGTAGCCATGACTCTTGATGCCACATCATTAGAGTCTACAGCAGTGTGGAATTGTACTTTGGATGCCTCAATTCCATCAGCAGCCACCTTTTCCAGCTCTTTGGCCAGCTGGGAGGAACCCTGTTTAGCCAGTTCCAGAACCGTATCCCACCTGGTCTTCTGGTACCTGGCTGTGTAGGACATATAATTAGTCTGCCTGAGCCCCAAAGAGGATGCCAAGTATTGTTTCTTGGCCATGGCATCCACCTTTCTGGAGTCTTTATCTGGGGCTGTGTGAAGCCAAAGGAATATTAGCCCTGACACAGGCTGCAGCTTGCACTACCCCAACATGGCTGCAATGACTGTATAAAAACTCCGTACCTGAGCCTGATAACATGTACCTCCCGTCCATTCTCTTATCCACAGGAGGTAAGGAGTTAGGTGTTTGCAAAAATGTTTTTGTCTGTTTCCCCAAAGATTTATGAATTGGGATAGACAACCTCTTGGACTCTGGGATGTCCATCATTTCAACAAAATCAGTCTCGTCTTCCTCCTCAGCAGCTTCCACCATTGGGAGCTGGAGAGTTTCAGCCAATTTTTTGTAGAACAAAAAGTGGGAAGGGGACTCAGAAAGCCTGGGAGGGGAGACACTGGAAGGCCTGTCTGGGGAGACGTCCAGTTCAACAGGTACAACTAGGCCTCCAAAGTCATTGTCATCATCATCATCCTCGGGATACTCTTCATCTCCCTCTCCTTCCACATCATAATATGTATCCGAATCGTAATACGATGGAGTTGGATCTGACCGAATTGACCGCCTAACCAGTAGCAACGGTTTGGATAGAACCGGGCGAAGTGACCGAACAATACTGATCACTTTGGCTATTTCATCAGCAGTTGGAGTATGTGGTACTGGATCTGAACCGGATGACTTCTTTTTCCTTTTAGCTGGAACTGACCCCTCAGAGTTGGATCTCCTTTTGCCCAAGGAGGTATCGTCCAGGTCAGTGAGCACTTCCTCAGGTTTGGCTAAAACCAAACCGGGCTGGCCATCCAGATCAGCGGACGTCTCGGCCTCCTTTTCCTTTAGCCTACTCAATCTTTTTCCAGACTGGCTTTCAGAAAATTCTTACATATTTGGTAGTCTGTTTTGAGGTGGTCAAACCCCAGACAATAAACACAGATGAGGTGGGGGTCAGCCTTGGCAAAGGCCTCCCCACACTCAGTACAGTGTTGAAACCCAGTGGGACCGTTTTTTTCCTTTGGTTTTTCAGACATGGTCACACTAGACAAATTACCCTTTACAGCTTTCAAGCCAGGTAATACTCCCCTATCAGTTACTAACCGTGTCACGGGCTGTGTAAAAAAACAAATAAAGTCAGTATTTTTTAAACCGATAGGAACTGGACACCACTACTAAATCCCAGAAGAAATTCAAACACAAACAAAGGTTCGATTTCCAATTGGACTGACCAATTGGAAACCGAAGAAAAAAACAATTTTCACAAATAACAAATCATTACCTATCTACAACACTACCTGTACCGTAGACCGAGACTTGATACCAAAAAATAATAAATCGATTGAACAACCAAACGCTTTTTTTACTTTTACCGAACCGAAGCAAAGGAGAGATCTCCGGAGTGACTTTACAGTTAGGTGGAGTAAAGAATCTGAAGGTTACACTGAGATGTACCAGAGACAGAGGTTTTAAAACCGAGATCAAGCTCAACATTCTATGCTGCTTCATAGAGTTAACCCTTTCCTCTCTGGGGCAGTTCAAGTGGTGCGGCTAACTGCATATTGTCAGACTACTGCAAGACTTCAAGTTGTTTGAGACAGATAACAATTGAAGACAATAAGTAACAGGGAAGACAATATCTACATGGGGGGAATACATAGATTCCATTTACATACAGCAAGGTTTCAAGGAGTTTGCAGATAATCAAGGCATTTGAAGGAGTGTATTAGTTCGGTATAGATGAGTTTATCCTTACTACCATCTATCAGAAATGCGCTAGGCAGTTTCATTGTCTTTTCTACCAAGAGGGAAAAGAGAAGAAAAAGCATGTAAGCAAAGCCAGACAGCTCAGTGCTGAGTGCTCTGGCAGCCTGAGAAGCCTGGGGATGTCTTGATAGTGGGGTAGAGTGGAGTTAGCAGCCAGAGAGTGGCTTTTTTTAGTAATTTTATTTATTTATTAGATCATCGATTTACAGACCTTTGAGTCAAAGACTCATTTACAAAGGCACCTTGTCAAGAGAGCAATACATCACAGCAAACAAAACAGTACAGTACAGTACATAACGCTTAGATTAAAAAAGCAACCAGTGTTACAGGCATTCACTGGTGGTACAAGCTTGGTAATAGGTAGATCACAGTAGTCATAATATAGGTACACGAGTACCATGTCAGGTAGCAACCAGAGATATTTTATTACATTAGTCAGCAGATATTGCCTGAGACCCCAGGCATATACAGCAAAAGTAGACAGGGCAGACCCAGCCTAGGGGTGAGGGTAAGTGGCAGGTGGGGGATTATGTGCAGTTGCAGCAGTGAGTGCTTGTCAGATGGTTTCTGAGGGAGACCTTGAAAGGACCAAGTTTAGTGGAGTCAGCTATGTTGGCTGGGAGGGAATTGAACCAGGAGGAAGCCCGATAGCAAAAGGATCTCTGGGCCATAGAGGTCCTTACCCTGGGGACAATAAGGGAGGTTTTGACAGTGCTGCGAGTTGAGACTGAGGGGGAGGCATGGTGCAGGGAGGTGGTGACCCCAGGGGGGAGAGCCCTAGCAGGGTCTTTTTTACAAGAAGGCAGGTTTGGAAGTGGAGTCTTTCTTCAAGGTTGTGCAAGTTGGTGGTGGAGTACAGCAGGCACGCATGGGTGCACATAGGGACTCCCAGCATTAGCCTGCAGGCTTTATTTATAGAGAGAGCTGGATTCTTGCAAGCACAATGTTGTCAGCTGCAGCACAGATGGGCAGCCCATAGTCGATTAGCGACAGGACAGAGGAGGTGATTGCCAATCTAAGGGCCTTTTGTGGTAGGCAGTCCCTATGGCAGTATAACAGCCCAATCCTGACACTGGTGGTAGCAGAAAGGGTACTTGTAGGAGGAAACCTGCTCAATGGGGTTTAGTGCGCTAGGCAGTATCACGCCTCACCCATCACTGCGAGCTCTACGAGAAGCTTGGATGGCTATCCCCGCTCAATCACCTTAACTTTAGCACTGGGTGCCTCGTGAGTAGAGTACTTAGCTTCGGCACCCCTCCGGAACTGGCCCGGTTTCTTGCTCCTGCTGACCTCTCCCCCTACCTGCTTAGATCCCAAGGCCCTGGCCTACTAAGTGTACCTACTTCCGCACCAACATGGGGACCGGAGTTTTGCTGTCCATGGCCCCAGGCTCTGAACTCCTTTCCTGAAAGAGTCCGTACTGCCTCCTCTCACAAGAGTTTCCGGACCTCCTGTGGGATCATCTTAAGGTGGCTTCTCGCTGTGAATGTCCTAAGCCTCCTTAGCCTCCCTGTAGTCCACTGGTGCCGGCTTCTTCTCTCCTGCTCTGGCATCACCACTCTTGCGCTATGTCCTCGTTCAAATCCCTCCCTGCTTGACCGGGCGCTATGATGTTACTATGCTCATAATCCTCACCAGCCCTGTTGGTCATTGAATTTATCTCTAACTTATACCTTGCCCCAGCACTGTATCTGGGTGTACCTTCCACGTAAATATAAAAACTGTAAAAATTGTCTTTTCTCCTGTTTTTGTACCTGAATGTATTCGTCTGAACCAATTACTGTATCAATGTACCTGTTGTACCCTTTTGTACTCTCCCGGGTCGTTCCTGAAAATAGGCATAAAACTTGTCTAGTGTACTTACCCAGTAAACAAAAACTAAATAAATAAAATAAATAAGAGGGGCACTACTGGCCTTGCTTTGGCGATGCAAGAAGAGCATAACTTTGGTCTTTTTTAGGTTCAGGGCTAGCCTTTGTGATGTGAACCAATGCTCAGCTCTATCAAAATCTTGTTGGAGGGTGGCCTGGAATGTGTTGGGGTCAGAGGCAAAGAGCACAGTGTCATCCACGTAGAAGAGGAGGATCTTACTTGGGCAGGCTGAGGGGAGGGAGTTGAGGTAGAGACTGAAGAGGAGAGGGACTAAAATGGAACCCTGGGGAACCCCAGAGTGGACAAGTCATGTGTCAGATAGGGTGCTATTGATTTTTGCACACTGAGTTCTGACAGAGAGGCAGCTGGTGAACCATGCAAGGGGGCCAGGGGAGAAACTAAAGCATCTGAGGGAGTCAAGCAGGAGGATGGCAAACCAGTGGAAGAAGTAGTAGCCTGAGGAGACTTAGTCCAGTGAGGAGGGAGTAGTGAGGGAAGGGAGGAGGGTGGGGAGTAAAAGGGGACTGTGGGGGAGAGGTGGAGCAAGTGGAGGGATGTTTCAGGGTGGGAAAAAGGGGTGGGGTGGGAGGGGGGCAAGTGAAAGTGGGGTGTTAGAGTGAGGGGTTTGAGGAGGGAGGAGAGCAGGTGATGGGGGATATGGTGTGGGGAGGAAAATGTTAAGAGGGGCAGGTAGTAGGGGGTAGCATTTGGGGGGCAGGGGAAAGATCCAGAAAAGCAGGAAGGAGGGGTGGAAGAGTGGGGGTTGGGGAGGGTAACATTAGGTAAGTCCTCTTACAGAGATTGCCTGGGTGCTGTGGGGTGATACTGGAGTGCGTCGTGGGTTTGGGCTACATTAGGGCACTCACATTTCTGGGTGAGTGCTAGGTGCGACCAAAGGCCAGCTTTGAATCTGCTGACCTTACTGCATTCCTAAGAGGTCAGGTTGAAAGTCATTTGCCCATTTTGGCCCTCTGTAAGACAGGGATCTTTGGGCAACTGAGGTACATAGGAACATAGGAAAGTGACGGCAGAGAAGGACCTCCAGGCCCACCTAGTCTTCCCAATAGCCTAGCATCCCCTAGGCCTGCCCCTGATTCCCCCCACTCCTTTCAGCAGCCTTCTGTGTCTCTCCCACGCCCTCTTGAACCCCCCCCACTCGATTCTGTCTACCACTTCCCTAGGCAGCCTGTTCCAGGTGCCTACCACCTTCTCAGTAAAGAAGTTCTTTCTGATGTTGCCCCTGAACCTACCCCCCTCTAGTTGGAGATTATGCCCCCTTTTACTGGGATACCTCCTCAATAGGAAGGGGTTATTAGTAGTCACCTTGAAGGGTACCACAAGCCCACATCTGGAGGCCCTCTGTGTATTAATAGTTGGTTGTTCAAATTTGAAGAACCGCGAGATGGATACAGGAGTAAGCCTAAGTAATGCCTTTTTAGTCAGTAGGCAGGCCTGGAATCAGGCCCTGTCAGGAAGGGGTAGTCATCCTGTTTCTTCATAAAGGTCACGTGTGTGTCCGATGCTCTGCACCCAGGACCAGCCTGCACGCTTTGTTTAGAACCATTTTTACCCTTCTTAGGGCAGTGTCAGAGCCTGAGCTGTAGATTACCAGACTGTAGTCAATGGTAGACAGTACTGAGCAGGAGGTGACCAGTTTTAGGGTCTCTGGGGTCATGTAATGGTGGTGTCGATACAGGACACTTAATTTTGCATTGGCAGTTATAATGACGTGATCCACATGGGTAGTGTAGGAGAGGGTGGTATCCAGGTGAATCCCAAGGTATTTGAAGGTGTCCACCTGTTCCAGATTGTACCCATTGAGACTCTGTATTATGAGTTTCCCCAAGTTTCTTCCTGTTCTGCAGAAGTGAGAAGAGCATGCTCTTAGTTTTTTAATAGTTTAGTAGAAGTTTATTGATAGAGAACCAGGCTTCCAGCTTGTGAAAGTTTGTTTCAAGTTCACTGGTGATGGCTTGCAGGTGTTTACCACTCACAGAGATGACCGCATCGTCTGCATATAGCATGATATGAGCTTGGCAGACAGAGGGCAGAGGGTTAATGAAAAGGCTAAATAGTAGCGAGCCCAAAATCGAGCCTTGGGGGACTCCAAGCATCACCTTCATGGTTCAGATAGGGTGCCAGAGACTTTGATGCATTGTGTCCTAGAGGAGAGATAGCTATTGAACCAGATGACCATGTCCCTGGACAGACCTAGTGAGGTCAGGTATTGAAGGAGGATTTGATGGTTGACAGTGTCGAATGCCTTTGTGAAATCAATATAGATAGACCCCATTGCAAGACAGCATCAAAGGCATCATAAATTTGGGTGGTGAACTCAACCAGTGCGGTAATGGTGGAATGTTTTTTCTGGAACCCATGTTGCTGGGCACAGAGTAGGTTGTGCTTCAGAAGGTACTCAGACAGCTGGTCAGAGACTGCTCATTCAAGTGCTTTGGACAGGGGAGGGAGAATGGAAATGGGCCTGTAGTTAGATATATTGGTTGCATCACCTGCCTTGTGGACCGGAGTGACAAGAGCCTTCTGCCATTTGTCAGGGAACATTCCTGATCTGAGTGAGGCATTGAAGACCTTCGTTAGCGGTTCTGCCAGTTTGTTGACAGTAAGTGCCACCATTTTCATGTCTACAAGGTCACTTCCTATTCTTGTCTTCCCTAGAACATGTTTTACTTACTTCATGATGTCTTTGCTGGTCAGCTGCTTAAAGTAGAAAGGGGGAGGGATTTCCCTGGGTTGTTGGGGGGGGGATATCAGTGTGAGTAGCGGGACTGGGGGACAGGTAGCTGCTGGGAAGTACATTGCTGGGAAGACCCGATTGAAGGTATTGGCAATGTCTATGGGCTCCTGCAGTGGGCTGCAGTTTCTTTAAGGCCCAGTTGGGCTTTGCCAGTGAGAGATTTAACCGAGTCGCAGAACTCCATACCTCGCCCCCAGCTCTTTTTTAATAGGTCATTGTAATATGCGGCCTTAGTCTGGCGGATGAGTTTGGTACAGGTATTCCTTGTGGACTTGTACTTGATGAGATCTGATGCACTGCAGGAGGCTTTTGCCCTATGCCACAAGTTATCCCTTTCCCTCATTAGCTCAAGGATGGAGCTTGTGAGCCAGGGGTTTGCTCCCCCACAAGTTTTTTGGCTTTGAAGGGGGCAAAGATATTGCAGGCTTTCAGTTTGTGGAAGTTTGTTTCGAGTTCACTGGTGATTGCTCAGAGAACGAGACTGAGGGCTTGGTTACTGTCCTCAGCTTTGTCTAGTGGCATCCAGTCTACTAGCTTTAGGTATTGCCTAAAGGAGTCCAGCAGCCCGGGTCTCAGGGAATGGTTTTGAGAGTCCTGCCGATCACTCCTGGGGGCTTTGTTTGACCAGATGCACATTACTGGAGAATGATCACTGAGGGTGTCAGGAAGGACAGTGATACCTTAGAGATGTGTTCTTGGCAGCTAGCCAGAAACCAGTCAATGAGCGAGCTTGTGCCAGTTTTGAAATTAAATCTGGTGGCTGTTGAGACAAGTTTTGTGAGGTAGAGCTTAGATACCTGGTCCTGAACTATTTGGGAGTCATTGGTCAGCCAGTTGATGTTAAAATCACCAACTATAATATGCTCCCAGTTGTTTTTGTGCTGCTCCAGGTTACTTATTACTGCTGGATGCCAGGTTTAAGAGTCCCAGGTAGACCCCGGAGCAGTCGTCGGTAGTTGAAATACTCAGTTGCAATTCAGTGCAGTTGAAATCAGTTGCAATTGCATTGGATTGCAGTCATAAAATAGTGGAGTTGAAATCCACTGCAGTTGACGATTCCGTTACCCATCCAGGTTTATTTTTGTGGTGAACTGCAGTGAGTTTTCTCTTTTTTTCTTTCCTGGGGGGAGGGGAGAGGTGGGCCACAAGGGCTGCGAATATCTAACGGTCCTAAATGCCGGCACCAAGCCTTACAGCCAATAAAATGCATCCATGGCTCCTGGACATGAAGCATCCACCAATAAGGGTAGCTAGAAGGAGGAGCTTGAGAGTGTCTGTGACTGGCTGCACAAGGTGGCAGGGAGAGTGTGCCTAGGTAGGAGAGGAGACTGTCAGGAGAGGAGGCATCTGTGTTGGTGTGTGGGCAACGGATTGAGCAACATTTTTCTGTAGGGATGAAGTTTGGTGGTTGGGATTTTAATTTAAAAATAAGTTAACTGTGTCCACTGTCCTAACATGTCCGGTAACCGAAGAGAGACTAGTGTGTGGCTGTGCAGGTCTTAGTCCTCAAGCAAAGCCAGGCAGCAATCATGTGAAGGCAGCAAGTCAGTGGTCTAGTCATCATCGGGATCAGCCCGTGACCCCATCGGGCAACTCTCACTCAGTCTCGGTCAGGTCTTCAGAGTCGGTGAGGAGGAGGAGTGGTTTGTGCACTAGTTCCATTGCATGGAGTACTGGAGTGGGGATGTGGGTCTGAGTTGGGTACTGACTGTGTGGGTTGGGAGGAGGGAGCACACAGCTCAAAAAAAACACCAGCACCACCACCGAGTATGGCAGCAGCGGCAGCCTGAGCCATGGAGCCACCTGACGCCGACAACTGAATCATCACCCGACACCTGACTGAACTGGCAACAGGCTACTATAGTGAGCAAGGTACTGTATGGGATATGTATGTAAGGCCTGCCAGGGCTGGGCAGTGGGCAGTAGGAAGGAGGAGAATGGTCTCTCACAGACTACTTAGTCTGTCTGTGTGTCTGCTGTGTGCTGGGTTGGCTTGTCTGACTGGTTGAGGGCTTGGGGGTTGTGGGGCCTGGGGGGCCGAACTTGAACAGCCAAGGCGATCAATCATCATCGATCTACTGCCAGTGGCCCAGCTGGGCTCTCTCTGACTGAGGTGGCATTGTGAGTAGGTCAGACTCCCAACATGGTCATGGAGAAGGCCAGGCGCACATGGTCAGTTGGTGAGTTCCCGGACCCATAGGCCAGAATGCGGAGCATGGACAGTCGGATCCAATGGACAAAATGTTTGTTGTTTGCCACCGTAGGAATCGAATAGACTAAATATTAAAGTCCTCACGGCAAGATGAATAAAATTTAAAAATCACATTAGTGTACATGCTGAAAGACAAAATAAGTTCAGAAACTGTGTCATAAAACGTTTTTTAATAAGTATGATTTTTTTTTAGCTTTAAATTTAAACTATGGATACATCTCAATTCTGGTGTACCATACAGGAGGTATTTCTAGGGGTCCTCCCTTAAACTGTTTTAGTCTCACAGATTCTACGACTACTAGTAAACTAACATATATTGATGGTTAGCTCTGTTTGCAAAAAGGTACCTTCTAGCTTCTGTGGGTGCTTAAGAGGCCCTACCTATACTGTATTTTTGACTCACAGTTCTTTTTCTAAATAACTAGTATTACTGCTGCTTATTTTTCTATACCGTGTACTGTTTTACTGCCCTGCTTCAGCTTGTTACTTTCAGGGACTTGGTATATTTTGTTGTTATTTTGACTGGTTACTGGGCTTTAGTGGGTCCCTACTGTGTATAGATTTGTTTCACTACACTTTGTATTTGCATTTTAAAGAGCAGCCAGCTTCTTAGCTGCTGCTGACTAGTTGCTGCTCCCTCCAACATATGCAATACCTCACCTGCCTCAGAGTAGACGGGCATAAATAATTCCTTTGTTTCTGCTCATTTATGAAGTTATAATGCTGCTAAATCCCAAATGCTAAAAATGGAGCTGCTTCCTGACCTTAACTCACCAACACCTCCCCCCCCACGTAGGCACATGCAGACCCGTTTTGTGATGTCAGAAGGCGAACGCTGCGTGTGCGCATGCCCCATTGATTTCAATGGGGGGGGGACTTTTCCATACATTTTATTATCTTTTATAGTCGAAATTTTAATAAAAAAAAAAACTTTGAAGTTAAAAAGTATGACACACTACTACATAATAAAATTCAATGATGATGAAAGTTGAAAAATTGGTTGGATTTTCTTTAGTTAGTTGAAGTCAGAAATTTCAAACTAGTTGAAGAAATCAGTCATAATGTGTGGTAAGTCAGTCATAATTGGTTTCTCAACTGACTCCGGGGTCTAGTCCCAAGGAGTATATACACTATGGAAAGAAGCAACACTTTGTGTTGTTTACCCAGAGTGAGTTTTAGGCTGAGAGTTTGTGCCTTGTGGTGCATGTGGGTACGAACAACCTGGCAGGGGAGCGGTAGAAGTGGTACGGGAGAGGTTCAAGGGATTGGGAAGTCTGTGTGAGGAGATGGAGGGATCGGTTGCCTTCTTGGAGGTACTCCCAGTACCCTGCATGAGTACAGCAAGGAAAGGAAGGATAGGTGAGTTTAATACTTGGCTAGGGGAATGGTGTCGCTCAATGGGGTATGGCTTGGCAGGTGGTTGGGGTAGAACCTGGGACAGGAATGACAAGTATGCCAGGGACAGACTACACCTGAGCAAGGAAGGGAAAGTGGTACTGAAGCAGAAGATAGAGGAGTACACAGAAACAAAGATGGATTTAAACTAGAAGGGGAGTGGTGAGTGGTCAGCTGGTAAACAGAAGTCCTGGAGTGGGGGGAGGGCCTAACAAGCTTACCCCCCTAGTTAATGGGGAAAGCAAAGGGGAGGGGACACAGGGGAGGGAGAAAGGAGGGAGAAGGGTTAAGAAGGGGAAGGGAGTGGGTTGGAGAGTGGTCTCACTGAACGCGAGGAGCCTCGGAAACAAGTCAGCTGAGTTTCAGGCCCTATCGACAGTCGGGAGGGTGGATATTGCGGCCATCACAGAAACATGGGCCACCCAGTATCAGGACTGGGAGTTGATGGTCCCGGGGTATAGGATATTCAGAAAGGATAGGACCAAGGGGAGGGGGGGGTGGTGAGCTATGTACGAGAGGGGATAAGGTGTGCAAGGGATGTGGGGGGAAGATGGCAGGACAGAGGCCCTATGGATGCATTTTCAGTACTCAAAAAGCAGGACACTGAGGATGGGGGTAGTTTTTAGACCACCAGCTCAACTGGAGGACCTGGACAGGGAGTTAGCTGAGCAAATCCGAAGGGTCTGCAGGAAGGGTAACACGATGGTGGTGGGGGACTTCAAATTACCAGGGGTGGACTGGAGTTCCCCAACCACCACAAGTGCAAGGGACCAAGTCCTGTTAGAGGCATTTCAGGACAGCTTCTTGATGCAGTTAGTCCATGGGCCAACTCAGATAGGAAATACTCTGGACCTTGTACTGTTCAGTGGGGAGATGGTAAGGGATCTGGGGGTGAAGGACCCACTGGTAGGGAGCAATCACTACTCGGTATGGTTCACACTCAACCTGGGAAGGGAAGCTGGGGGTACAGGTAGAGAGGTGACTGACTTTAAGTGGGTAGACTTTGAAAACATGGGGGAAATTCTGGCAGGGCACCTGGTGGGGATTCAACCAGTCAGAAGTGGGATGTCATAAAAAAGGTGCTAGTGGAGGTTACGGGGCATGAACTAGAACACAGAGTAAGAAAGGGAGGCAAAGAAGCCCCGTTGGATGACTCAGGAGGTCAGGCAGGGGGTGAGGTCCAAGAAAGAGGCATTCCGATTCCGGAGGTTCAAAAAGTCAGGGAGGGGAGAAGACAAGGAGATGTATATGAAGAAATCCAGAGAGGCCACCAAACTAGACAGAGCAGCCAAGGCTTCAAGGGAGCTGAGGCTGGCACATGGTATTAAAAACAGAGAAAATAATTTCTTCAGATACATGAGGGAAAGAAGGAACAATAAGGACTAAATAGTGAGGATAAAAAAGAACGGGGGGTGGAGAGAGGGGAGAATCAGGAAGAGGCATTAAATGAATACTTCTGTTCTGTATTCATGCAAGAGAAAGCGGGGCAGGTACCACAGGGAGGGGTGGGTAGGGGGGGGGGGAGGGGTGACAGATGCAAGGATTAATGAGGACAGGGTATTGGAAGGACTGAGGGCACTGAGGGTGGACAAGGCACCTGGTCCAGATGGCATTCACCCTAGGGTACTCAAGGAGCTGGCTGAGGTTCTGGCAGGGCCACTGGCGGACCTGTTCAATATGTCCTTGGACACAGGATGCGTACCACAGGACTGGAGGATGGCCCATCCACAAAGGTGGCCCAAAGGAAGAACTGGGAAACTACAGGCCAGTGAGCCTCACATCAATCATGTGGAAGCTCATGCAGACAATCCTGAAAGAGAGGCTGGTGACCTCTTTGGAGGACAATGGACTCCAGGATGGGCATCAGCATGGGTATGTCACGGGCAGATCCTGGCAGACCAACCTCACTGAGTACCACAACTGGGAGATAAGGGAACCAGACAAGGGTCATGCAGTGGATGTCCTGTATTTGGATTTCAGCAAGGCCTTTGACTCTGTGCCACACGCGAGGCTGGGGGGAAAGCTAGAAGCTGTGGGGGCAGGAGCAAAGACGGTGAAATGGATAAAGAACTGGCTAAGTGGTAGGCAGCAGAGGGTGGTAGTGTGAGGGGAACTCTCAGCACCGAGGATAGTGACAAGTGGGGTGCCACAGGGATCAGTGCTGGGGCCAGTGTTGTTCGGGTTATTCATAGCTGATATCTCACATGGGATCCGAAGTAAGATCAGTCTGTTTGCAGATGACACCAAAATGGGGGCAGTGGTTGATGACATTGAGAGATGGAAGGGGCTACACGATGACCTAACTAAACTGCAAGAATGCTCAGAAACATGGCAGCTGGGCTTCAATGCTAAGAAGTGCAAGGAAGTGCACTTCGCAGCAAAGAACCAGGGGAGGGACTATCATCTGAGAGGGGTACAGCTGGGTAGCACCGTGGAGGAAAAGGACCTAGGAGTACTTATAATGGGGAGCATGAACAACTCTGCTCAGTGTAGCAAGGTGGCAGTGAAGGTCAACAAGATGCTGGGGTGCATAGTGAGGGGAATCTCCTCCAGAAATAGGGAGGTAGTCCTCCCGCTGTACAGGTCACTGGTCAGGCCACACCTGGAGTACTGCGTGCAGTTCTGGTGCCTATACCTGAGCAAGGATATCAGATTCTTTGGGGGGGCAGTGTAGAGTGACAAAGATGATGCAGGGATTGGAGGGCAAGCCCTATGAGGAAAGGCTGAGCAAGCTAGATATGTATTCATTGGAGGACAGGAGGGATGGGGGGACATGATTGAGACCTTTAAGTACTTGAAAGGGATGAACAAGACTCGAACAGAGGGGATCTTCCAGTTAAGAAGAGGAAGGGACATGGGAGGGCACAGTCTCAGACTGGAGTGGGGAAGATTCAAGAGGGAAGTAAGGAGACAGTTCTTCACGGAAAGGGTGGTGGGCAAGTGGAACACTACCACAGGAGGTGGTGGCCTGTAAGACGGTGGGCAGTTTCAAGAGAGGATGGGACAGGGTGAGCGGAAGGGTAAATCTAAGGAGGGGAGAAGTGGGAGGGACAGCTGCGAGATGAGGGGCTAGCTGCACAATTGAGCAGACTCGACAGACCGTAAGGCCTATTTCTGCTGGCATTTTCTTATGTTCGTATGTATTGTATTCCACTGACCCCTTCCCCTTGGTTGCACCTGAATCCGAGCCTTGGCTCAGTGTGCATCTCCAGATTATCAACTTTAATAAATTAATAAATAAGTAGGGAAAAACCACCACACCTTGTCTTCTCAGGTTTGCTGCCACCACAGCTAGACACTTTGTAAAGACCCTTGGTGCTGACATGAGGCAAAAATGGGACGGCTATAAAGTGGTACTGGCAGTTTTCAACCCTGAATGTGAGGTATTTTCTGTGAGTGGGTCTGACTGGAATGCGAAAATAAGCATCTTTCAGATCCAGAGACCCCAGCCAATTTCCTGGTTGCAAAGATGGTATCGCTGTTCCCAGTGTGACTATCTTGAACCTTTCCTTTTTGATGTTTGTTCAGATGCTTTAGATCTAAAATTGACCCCCACTCCCCATTTTTCTTGTGGGTGAGGAAGTATCTTGAGAACAAAGAAACATAGAAGTTGACAGCAGATAAGGACTGCAAGGCCCATCCAGTCTGCCCATTTTTTCTACCTTATGAATGTGCCATAGGCCTTTATTCTGTCAATGGCCTATTTATTCATACTCATGTGTATTGCTCCCGGATGCCTATCCCATGCCTGTTTGAAGCCCTGCACTGTATTCATATCCACCACTTCCTGAGGTAGGCCATTCCATGCATTCATCACCCTTTCTGTGTAAAAAAACTTCCTCACATTACCCCTTAATCAGCCTCCCTCTACTCTCATGCTGTGTCCTCTTGTCCTGCTATTTTTCTTATATTGAAATGTTACTCTTTCACCTTGTTAATGCCCTTAAGATGTTTGAATGTTTCAATCATATCACCTCTCTCCCTCCTTTGCTCTAGGGTATACATATTGAGCTCCATTAATGTCCTCATATGTTTTCTGACGCAGTCCCTGCACCATTTTGGTTGCACTTATCTGGAATGCCTCCATTTTGTTAATGTCCTTATGCAGGTGTGGCCTCCAGTACTGCACACAGTACTCCAGATGTGGTCTAACCAGTGTCTTGTAAAGAAGGATTATTACCTCCCTCTTACGACTTGTGATACCCCTACTAATACACCCCAACATCCTTCTAGCCTTACCTACTGCTTTAGTGGTCTGCTTGGATGATTTCAGGTCATCTGTGATGATGATGCCCAAGTCTCTTTCTTCCCTTGATTGCCAGCAACTCCTCTCCCAACCTATAGGTAGCGTCAGGGTTTCTCTTCCCTATGTGCATGATCTTGCACTTCTTTGCGTTAAATCCCAGTTGCCACTCTTTAGACCATTTTGCCAGAACAGCCCCTTTGCACCACTGTGAGGCAGGGACCTTTTCTACTGCTTTTGCATGCAGTAATTTCTGTACTTCCAGTTCCAGTAGAATAGTTTCTGTTGGTGAATAAGCTGGAAAGGTTTTGGTTTCTGCAGTCTTGGAAACTTTTTTGAACTGCAGAGACAGTCCCTGGCCCACTGTGTCCAGGACCCACTTGTCTGTGATAAATTTTACCTATTCCTGGAAGTACTGGATTAGCCATCCCCTCACTGGCAATTCTTGGGTGACCTGGGCAGAGTTGTCAGGGATCTTGTTTTGGCTGCAGCTTGGGGGCTAGTGATGCAGCAGTACGTCTGGAGCCCCTTCTTCCTTTGCCTCTGTAGTAACCTCTTTGGGTTTGGTACTGGTAGAGGGTGTAGGGTCTTGGATAGTAGCCCTTACTCCTGCTTTCACTTCCATAGAGCCTGTAGGAAGTGGAGGCCTTTTCTTTTTCTGTGTTATTTTTGTAAGTGGTCTTGTACTCGTCAACTTTTTTTCATGTGTGCCTCTGTTTTATCACCAAATAAGGAATTTCCATGAAAGAAGAAATCAGTGGCCTTATTCTGGGTGTTCTGGTCTTGGGAAAGTATGGTAGCCCTCAGCTAGGAAAACCTCCTTGGTGCCTCTGCATGGGCTAAAACCTCTGAATCAGAGTCACTGGTGTCCACAGCCATGTCGAACTAGTATTTAGTGGCATCCAGGGCTGACTCTGCTGTGGCAGTCAAGTCCTGTGCCACCCCACTGTCAACCTTATCAGTCAGTGCAAGTATTGCATTTCACAGTGCTTTCTGGTACTAGTCTGTATATGCCAAATAAAATGCCTGCCGCCCTGCCCAGGAAGCAGGGAAAGATCATACAAAGGACAAAATGAGCTTTGGAGGCGCGAGTCCATTGTTAGCTCCTGTAGTTCCCGTACAATAGTTTAAGTCAGCTCCATTCAGTATGTTTGTCTAATATGGATTTTAGTTCAGATTTGGTCTTGCTTATGATAACTTCCTTTGGGAGTTCATCCCATGGATTCACTATTCTTTGTGTGTAATATTGTTTTTTGTGTGACATTTGGCATTTTTTTTCATTGTAGCAGATGTCCTGTTATATCTATTTTAGAGGGTTTAAATTCCAAATTCATCTCACACATCGAATACGGGTCCTGTATGATGTTGTGCACCAATAGGATAGCTCCCCTAATTCATCTAGTTTGAAGAGACATAAATATTAACTGCATTAACCTTTCCTCATTCTGTGTATTTCTGAGGCCTGTAATGACCTTAGTTGCTCTGCACTGCCCTCTTTCTATGCTGTTAATTTCTACTTTCTAGTACAGGCATCGAAATTGATTAACATAGTCCAGTTGTGGTCTTACATAAGTTCTATATAAGAGTAAAATAACCTCTACTTTATGACTCCTGGGGCCTGATATTCAGAACGGCATGAAGCATAATGCAAATGTTTGCACTATGTTTTGCTATTGCCCAGTGGTCTGAGTATGCTATATTGAGTTAGTCACTAGCTGACTGAATATAGGGCCATGTCTGCACAGTGCTAAATCAGGTAGTGATGCCCCGACATGGCTCCCGAAATTTGGCTCAGGCGTTGATAGCATCAGAGTGCAAAAGTAACCATGCAAATGAGCACATTGGGCAGGCAAGGTGCTAAGGGGCCATTTGCATGGCCATTGTGGGCCCATTTGCATGTGGAATGAAGGCAGATAGCGTGACGCGCCCACCCACCACCAACCATGAAAGCTGAGATATCCCTGGTGCTAATGGTTCTCCCCACCCCAGTCGCATCCCTGTAAGAACAAATAAAACCCCTGGTGCTATTAGTCTCCTCCCTCCTTCCCTCCGATCCCATCCCTGTAAGAAGAAATAAAATCCCTGGTGCTAATGGTTTTTCTTAAATAAGAAATAGCAAGAAATAACAAGAAATTAAGGTATAAAAAGAAATAACAAGAAATTCAAAGTATAACAAGAAATAGCAAGAAATTCAGCATATAAAAGGAATAAAATGAAAAAACACATGAATAAAGTGAAAAAAACAGCTTTTTGGCAGGCAAAATCTAAATAAATACTTGCAGCAGTTGTTGTTTAGGCTCCGTTGTTACTACAGAGATGGTCCACAAAGAAGCAACAGCTGAATTGTTTCAGTCACAAAACCTTGCAAAACCATAGCATAATGCTGCTTAATACAATGTAGTATACTAGGAATGTGATTTCTTGTGTGTATGAGGTCATTTTGAGGTAAGTTATGAATGTAAATGTGATAACAAGAAATAAAACTAAATTTTCAATGAATAAAAAGAAATAACAAGAAATTCAGGAAAATAAAAATGTTAAAATAAAAAGAATATCACGGGTCTCTACTAATGAGTCCCTCCTCTCCTCCAATCCATCTCCGTGACCAATAATATACTTTCCTGGTGCGTTCCTCTCATTCCTCATCCCGTAAGAATAAATAAAATCCTGGTACTAGTGGTCCTCTCCTCCTCCCGTCCCATCTCTGTAAGAACAAATACAATCCCTGGTGCTAGTGGTTCTCCTTCTCTCATCCTTCTTCGTAAGAACAACAGTTATCCTGGTGCCAGTGGTCCTATTCCTCCCGATCCCATCTCTGTAAGAACAATACAATCCTGTTGCTAGTGGTCCCATCTCTTCTCCGATCCCATTCTCTGTCAAGAATCAACATAATCCCTGGTGCTAGTGGTTCTCATCTCTCCTCTGATCTCATCTCTCTGCAAGAACAGTTACAATCCCTGGTGCCAGTGGTTCTCATCTCTCCCTCCGATCTCATCGTAAGAACAACAGAACCCTGGTGCTAGTGGTTCCCATCTCTTCCGATCCTGTCTGTAATAACAATCATCCCTGGTGCTAGTGGTTCCATCTTCCCTCCGGATTCATTTTCGTAAGAACAAATACATCCCTGGTGCCAGTGGTTCCCATCTTCCCCTCCGATCCCATCTCGTAAGAACAATATGATCTCTGGTGCTAGTGGTCTCATCTTCTCCAATCCCATCTCTGTAAGAATGTCAGTCCCTTGGTGCTAGTGGTCCCATCTCTCTCGATCTCAGCCTGACATATAATTCTGTATCCCTAGTGGTAGTTGTCCCCCTCCTTGATCATCAGCCCGGAAGTAAAAACAACCCCTCCCTGGCATCCAGTGTCCCACCGCGTAGCACTGGACACCCCCCCACTGAGCTGATTGGTATCAGTGTCATGGGAGCATATGGTGACTGGCACAGCCTTCCTGTCACCTTGTCTGTTGACCGCCATATGTCCAGGTAGGTCGTGTGCCTCCTATTTATAGGGTAGGTCATCCTGCTCTATAAATAAGAGGCGTGATCACTGCCTGGACATATGGCGGCTGGCCGAGGAGGTGTGAAGAGGGCTGTGCCGATTGCCGTATGCCTCAGTGGCACTGTGATACTAAGCAGGTCAGTGGGGGTGTTTGGGGGGGCATTGGATGCCAGGAGGGATTATTTTTTCTTCTAGGCTGGCGATTGGGGGGAGAGGAACCACTACCACCAGGGATACAGAATTTCACATCAGAGCTGAGACTGGAGGGAGGGAGGAGACCACTAGCACCAGGAATTTTATTTATTTTTATGGGGATGGGATCAGAGGGAGGGAAGAAGGGGACCACTAGCACCAGGGAAGTATATTATTAATATGGGAATAGGATCAGAGGGAGGGAGGGGATCACTAGCACCAGGGGTTTTATTTGTTCTTATGGGGATGGGATTGAAGGGAGGGAGGGGACTACTAGCACCAAGGATTTTATTTGTTCTTACAGGACAGGGATGGGAGAGAGTGAGGAGGACCAGTAGCACCAGGGATTTTATTTGTTCTTATGGGGATGGGATTGAAGGGAGGGAAGGGACTACTAGCACCAAGGATTTTATTTGTTCTTACAGGACAGGGATGGGAGAGAGTGAGGAGGACCAGTAGCACCAGGGATTTTATTTGTTCGTACATGACTGGGATCTGAGAGAAGGAGGGGACCATGAGCACCAGGGGTTTTATTTGTTCTTACGGGGATGGGATCAGATGGAAAGAGGGGACCACCAGTACCAGGGAAGTATAATATTAATATGAGGATGGGATCAGAGGGATGGAGGGGACCATTAGCACCATAGATTTTATTTGTTCTTATGGAGATGGGATCAGAGGGAGGGAAGGGACTACTAGCACCAGGGATTTTATTTGTTCTTACATGACTGGGATCAGAGGGAAGGAGGGCACCTCGAGCACCAGGGGTTTTATTTGTTCTTACGGGGATGGGATCAGATGGAGAGAGGGGATCACCAGTACCAGGGAAGTATATTATTAATATGAGGATGGGATCAGAGGGAGGGAACCAGTAGCACCAGGGATTGTATTTGTTCTTGTGGGGATGGGATCAGAGGGAGGGAAGGGACTACTAGCACCAGGGATTTTATTTCTTCTTACAGGACTGGGATCGGAGAGAGAGTGATGGGAACCAGTAGCACTAGGGATTTTATTTGTTCTTATGGGGATGGGATCAGATGGAGGGATGGAACCACTAGCACCAGGGATTTTATTTGCTCTTATGGGGATGGGATCAGATGAAAGGAGGCAACCACTAGCACCAGGGAAGTATATTATTAATATCGGGAAGGGATTGGAGGAGGGAGGAGGGACCATGAGCACCAGGGATTTTATTTGTTCTTACAGGGATGGGAACAGAGGGAGGGAGGGGACAACTAGCACCAGGAAAGTATATAATTAATATGGGGATGGGACTGGAGGTGGGGAGGGGACCACTGGCACCAGGGATTGTATTTATTCTTACAGGGCTGGGATCAGAGGGAGGGGACCACTAGCACTAGGGATTTCATTTGTTCTTATGGGGACAGGATCAGAGGGAAGGAGGGGACCACTAGCACCAGGGTAGTATATTATTAATACAGGGCTGGGAATCGGAGGAAGGGGGGAACAATGACAGTAGGAAAAGTTTTGTTAATGTCGGGGCTGGGGATGGGGGGGTGCAACAGGCCACAGGGGCAGGTATGCTCCCCCAGCCACCACCCGGCTGGTTGACTGCATTATCTCCAGCAGCCACTTGGGATGCACAGTATAAGAGGAAGTTTTCATCAGCAGTATTTACGCATTTGCAAAAGGACCATGCAAACCCTCTTGCATCTAGCAAATCCACTGAATATCAGCTTGCACCAATACATTAGCTTGGCAGAAGACACCAGGAGAAAGGACTGCTGTGTGACTGGACTTCTCTGCTGGGACTATATTGCCCTCCTTCCCTCCCCTCCAAAGCTAGTTCTACTTTTATAGGCACAGAATTTGACTGACAACAGGAACTTCCTATTTGGGAGCAGAAAGTGAGTGATCACAGAGCCACCAAAGACCCACCATCCTAGAAGGGCAAGAGTAGCTCTCTGGCCCCCTCTAGTTGCTGGAGGTGTGCCCTGAGCAAGTAAGGGGTCTACTGAGAAATATAGGATATTCTTGTCTCAGAACAGGACAATCAGGAGCTTAAAGGGCACACAGGCAGAAAGTAAGGAGAGAGAAAAAACAGAGGAAAGAGTAAGGATTGCAAACAGTTAAGGGACAGAAATAAGACATGATTGGAGGGTAGCAGTGCAGTGGCTGTGGAGCAGCAGTCTTCCGGAGATGTTCTGGAGGATGCGGTGTTGTACCATCTGCAGGCACCTCTCTGGGCTGAGGGAGGAGGTTGCTCATCTCCAGGCTGAGTTGGCCAGGATTTGTGGGACCTCCTCTTCCATCCAGGGACCACAAGTGCCACTGCCGTTGCCCCAGAGGTTGCCAAGAAAGAGGAGCGGTTGGACCACAGTGGGCTCAGGGAGGGTACGGGTGGTGGAACAGAGGCGCATCCCTCCAGCTGTACCTCTCCACAATTCCTATGCCATTCTGGCAAAGTGTGGTTCCTCTATGGAGGCACCCGCAGTGGAGACCAAGGAGGATGCTGGGAACCTCCACAAAGGAGACCCACAGGAGGGTGGCATGGGACCCCACAGGGAAAGGAAACAACTCCTGGTGGGGGACTCCATTGTTAGGAAGGTAGAACTGGGGGAGGAAGGGGAGAGGGAGGTAAGGTGCCTGCCTGACGCCATGGCTTGGAGGGACAGGGAGCGAATCCTCAGGATTGCCAGAGCAACTGCACAGGGGAAGGAGCTGGATGTCATTGTCCACCTAGGGACAAATGTCCTAGCTAAGAAAGGGATTACAGAAGTGCAGGAAGAGTTTGTGGAATTGGGGAGGGGCCTTAGACAAGTAGCACGCACGGTAACCTTCTCGGAGGTGCTGCCCATCTATGGCGTAGGAGAGGCTAGGGTGTTCCACACCATGGGATTCAATCAGTGGTTGAAAAACTGGTGTGGAGCTCAAGGATTTGGCTTCACTGGGGACTGGGGGTCCACCTGGAGTGATGCAAGCCTGTACTGGCGTGATGGGTGCATCTGTCCAGGAGGTGAACCAGGATCCTAGGTGATAGGTTTAAATGCTTCATTGGCAAGCATTTAAACTAGCCAAGGGGGGAGGCACTGAAAGGAGCAGGAAATCCTACGCCCCCAAAAAATCACGGTAGTAAGTGCAGTAAACACCAACATAGAGATGTCGATGGGAGAAGGAAGGGTAAATGGAGAAAGTGACAAAGGCAAGAACAGGATGGGGCAAAAGGAGCAAGGCCTTCAGGAAATGGAGGGTAATGAGTACCAATGCCTGTAGTTTGGGCAACAAGCTCCCCAGCTGGTGGCCTTGATGGAGAGGGATGCCTGGATATCGAGGCAGTCACAGAAACATGGTACACAGAGAACCATGACTGGGATTTTAACATGCAAGTTACATAACCACAGGAGAGACAGGCAGGGGAGAAGAGGGGAGGAGTAGCTCTATGTAAAGGAAGGGATAAAAGCAACTGAACAAAAGAGTAAACACGGAGGAGAAGAGGCACTGTGGGTCACCTTGGAGACTGGAAAGGGCACCACAATCCACAAAGAGGTTGTGTACAGACCCCCATGTCGGGGGGGGAAGGAATGGACAAGGATATGATAGAAGGCATTCTTAGAATGGCAGAGAAAGGGGAGATACTGTTGATGGGAGACCTGAATATGCCAGATGTTAACTGGAGCACATTTGCTGCAGCCACATCCAAGAGCAAGGTCATTCTTGATGCCCTACAGGTGGCAGGCCTCAGACAGCTAGTTTCG
Source organism: Neoceratodus forsteri (assembly GCA_016271365.2). Classification (NCBI taxonomy): domain Eukaryota; kingdom Metazoa; phylum Chordata; order Ceratodontiformes; family Ceratodontidae; genus Neoceratodus; species Neoceratodus forsteri. The sequence goes on from CM028137.1 coordinate 829,219,126, forward strand.
GAACCCACTCGTGAGGGAGCAATCTTAGACCTCGTACTCTCAAACGGGGGCAGTGAGAGGATCTCAGATCTAGAAGTGGGTTGCTATCTGGGAACAACTGACCATCAAACAGTGTAGTTCACGTTAAACTCAGCTACAGAGCCAAGCCATACAAAAGTGAGGGTACTGGACTTCAGGAGGGCTGACTTTGGCAAGATGGGAGAGTGCCTTAGAAAAGCACTAGCAAACAGGCTAGAAGGAGGGGTGGAGCAACAATGGGGAATCATCAAAACTGCCATCACAGAGGCAACAAGCCTTTGTGTGAAGCAAATAAACAAATCAAAACGAAAGAAAAAGCCACTATGGTTCTCAAAAGAGGTGGCTGTGAAAGTCAGGAAGAAAGATAGCATTCTGGAAGTATAAGGAAACACAGAAAGAGCAGGACAGAGAGTGTACCAGTTAAGGCAGAAGGAAGCAGGAGGAAGTCAGAATAGCAAAGGCCCAAACTGAGGAAAAGATAGCCAACTCAGTTAAGAAGGGGATAAAACCTTTATAGGTACATCAGCGAACGTAGAAAGACAAAGGAGGGATAGTGAGGCTGAAATAGAATGAACGGTGGGTAAGAGGGGACAGTGAAAAAGCAGGGATACTGAACAAATATTTCTGCTCAATATTCACAAAAGAGGAGGGGGAAGTGCCTAATCCAATTAACAGAAGCAATCTTGATAGGGGGGTCGATCCCAGTCCTTTCACAGAAGAAAGGGTTCTGAAAGAACTCCTAAAACTGAAGGTGGACAAATGAATGGGGCCTGATGGAATTCACCCTAGAATTCTAAAAGAATTAAGGGGGGAACTAGTGAAACCACTGGCAACTCTTTTTAATAAATCATGGGAGGATGGTGTGGTACCCGAGGACTGGAGGAAGGCGGATGTGATTCCCCTTCACAAAAGTGGGACCAAGACAGAGGCAGGAAACTACTGACCTGTCAGTCTGACCTCTGTGGTAGGGAAAGTGATGGAGTCACTTCTGAAGGAAAGAATAGCTGAGTACCTAGAGGCCAGTGGGGCACAGACCCAAGACAGCATGGGTTCACAGTGGGAAGGTCTTGTCAGACGAATCTAATAGATTTCTTTGACTGGGTGACCAAAGTAGTAGACCAGGGATGGGCTGTGACATGGCCTACCTAGACTTTAGCAAGGCATTTGACACAGTCCCACACAAAGATTAATAGTCAAATTAACCAGCTCTGGGAGGGGTCCCAGGGTGGTAGCCTGGTAAAACATTGGCTGGACAGCAGGACACAGAAGGTAATTGTAAATGGAGTCCACTTGAAGAAAGAAGGGTTACTAGTGGGTACCGTGAGGGTTCAGTATTGGGTCCAGTCCTTTTTAATGTCTTCATAAGTGACATTGCAGAGGGACTGGAAGGAAAAGTATGCCTCTTTGCAGATGACACAAAGATCTGCAACAGGGTTGATACACAAGGAGGCGTGGAAAGGATGAGAAGGGACTTGGCAAGGTTGGAGGAATGGTCAGAAGTATGGCAGCTAGGATTCAATGCAAAGAAGTGCAAAATAATGCACCTGGGAAACAAGAACCCAGGGGAAGAATACACAATGGGGAGGAGTAACAACAACAAAAAAGGAAAGGGACCTGGGGGTAATCATATCAGATGACCTTATGGTTAGCAAGCAATGTGAGAAGGCAGTAGGGAGGGCTGGGGGTATACTGGGATGCATAGGGAGAGGCATCAGCAGCAGAAAACAGGAAGTTGTTATCCCTCTGTACAGACAGTTGGTGAGACCCCATCTGGAGTACTGTGTCCAGTTCTGGAGACCCCATCTCCGCAAGGACATAGACAGGATAGAGGCAGTACAGAGGAGGGCAACTAAAATGGTGCAGAGTCTGCAAGAGAAGCCGATGAGGAGAGACTAAAGGAGCTTAATATGTATACCTTCAGGAAAGAAGGGAGAGGGGACATGATAGAAACTTTAAGTACCTCAGTGGAATCAACAAAGTCCAAGAGTGTAGCATCTTTCAGAAAAAGAGACGTGCAAGAACAAGGGACACAATTTAAAGATAATGAAGTGTCAGGGGCAATGAGTAAGCATTTTTCACAGAGAGGGTAGTGGATGCATGGAACAGCCTTCCTGAGGAGGTTGTGGGGTCTAAAACTGTGGGAGAATTCAAGAATGCATGGGACAGACATAAGGCAATTCTTGTGGGGGGTAGGAAGAAATAGGCTGTTGGTTAACTAGGATCTGCGGCCTATCCTGTAGGTAGGGAAATGGGCAGACTAGATGGGTCAAGCGGTCCTTATCTGCCGTCAAAGTCTATGTTTCTATGTTTCTGTTCCTGTCCCACCCCACTATTTGCATACCCCACCTGTTTGGTCTGTGTGGGTGCTACCCCTGTTTGCCAGCAAAACAGAGCCCTTTTGAATACTGGACTCCAGCACAAAGCCCAGTTTGTGCGGGCAAACACAGGTTAGCGCCCATGCAACCTTCTGAATATCGGGCCCCAAATGTTTTTCTTAATGGACCATAATACCTTATTCGCTTTAGCTTAGTTTTAGTTTATTAGTTTTCTTATTTTACCGGGATAAGGCTCTATTGAGTAAGCTCATTTTCAAAGAGGTTCTGGATAGGACAGTATACATTATAATAATCAGGATGAGATATGTAGACATATAGCACAATAATTACACAATAGATACATTTCCACACATAAATTACAGAGTAATATTGGCATATAACTTGACAGAGTAAACTAGCATCTGACAGAGGAAAAAGAAAATAGAGAACTCTGGAACATCTGTTATAACAATTACAACATGATCCTACATACAGTTCTTATACAATAACAGGTTATCAGGTACAAGCACTATGGCACATGCATGCTTTTTTACATCGGTTTTCATCCATCAAGTTAAATACTGTGCAGCTGACCATACTAGTAAGCTTAAGGGATTTCTGCAGTGTACTGCATAAAGTTGGAATGAAACAGCTTATAGCAATTCTGCCAGAATGGGTGTAAATCTTTGGAGTAGCAAATAGTAAGTAACTGTTTTCCCCTTAGGGAGTGAACTCCATTGGGCTTTTTGAGTAACACTGTGATGTGAATAGGGACCTTTTTAGTGAGCACTCTTGAAGGCCCAACAATTATATGACTTCTTTAGCTTTCTACTAGTTAGGGAAGATCATCCAACAGACTTATATAAATTATAGTGATGAGTTCTGGGTGCCATATTCATAATAAATCTCAGGGCTCTGTGATACAGAACATCTAACTTACGCAAGTGGGATGGAGAGCACCGACCATAGATTAGATCAGCATAGTCTAAAAAAAAAAGTAGGAATGCAGTTTGCACTGGTCTCTTCCTGGCATATTGCAGGAGGGAGCACTTGCTTCTGAAGAAAAAGCCTAACCTGCTACGTAACTTTTTCCATAATGCCTCTATGTGCACTATGAAGGGTAATTTGCGATCTATCCAAAAAACAATGTACTACTTTAAGCCATTCGCCTAAGAGAGTGAATATGCTTGGAGCCATAGTAGGTGATGGTGCCTTGCTGGTAGTTGAAAAAAACATAACTCTGGTTTTCTCCACATTAAGGAGAAAGAAGTTTGTTTTGGTTGAGGTTTATTTGAAGTGTATTGAACTCTAATTGTAGTTCAGAGAGCACTTCTGGTAAGGTGGGCTTGGAAGTATACAATACTGTGTCATCCACTAAAAGATGAATAGAAGCTCTACTGATATTACTACTGAGGTCATTTGTATAGATCGTAAATAGGAGGGGCCTGCGGATTGATCCTTGTAGTATTCCCTTCTGAATGGGTGTACGGAAGAGAATGAATCCTCACCTTTAATTTGTTTCTGTCTGCCTGTAAGGTAGTTTCTGAACCACAGCCTAACATCTTTAGTAACACAAATACCTTGTAATTTCTGTAATGGTATGCTATGATCTACGGTATCAAAGGCTTTCCTCAGATCTAGGAATACCGCTCCAGTTAATGGAAATTACGTACTTACTGCAATTGTTGTTCTTCTTGGACACAGTCTCCATCACTCATTCACACTAATGGGATAGTGCCGGAGGTGCTAGGACCAAGTGGGAGCCAACAATTTTCAGAAGGGTCGGCGCCGAGATAGGACCACGCATGCGTGGCACTACGAGACTAGCTCGCGCCTGTGTAAGCTATCTCAGTATTGACTCTCCAACTGCCTTGTACCTTTTCGACTGAGGAGGTGCAGCGTAACTAATGAAAATAACTTATCCTGACTTTCCGGGCCTGAGGGCAACCGTGGCACCATCTACGGCACCTGAGGGCACCCACGGCACCATGGTGCCACCTGCAGCACCCGTGGGTACCTATGGCATCACCCGTGGGTGCCCGTGGCACCACCTGTGGCACCCGCTGGTGCCCACGGTGCCACCTGTGGCACCACCTCTGGCACCGTGCAATGTCAGACACCCACGGCACTGCTCACGGCACCGCAGGGCACCGATGGCGCCACAGATGACACCGACACCAACACCTGAGAAGGCCCGGATGGTCCTTGCAAGAAGGGTCAAAGAACAATGACTTCACAGCCTGAACCATAAGACCGTGAAGACCAAAAAAGAAAACGAGTGAGCCCAGTGGATGGTGGGTTGGCATGAGAATGAGTGATGGAGACTGTGTCCAAGAAGATCAACAACCACAGTGACGCACTTCCATATCTTCCTGGACTCAAGTCTCCATCACTCATTCATTCACACTAATGGGAGAGTACCATGCTGAAACCAACACACCCTGAGTAGGGCGGTAGGAGATAGGGCTCACTCAGAAAGGATGTCCAAGGACTGTCCTGCTAATAAAAAGAGCTGTCTAGAAAGAGCATCTAGAACCTAGTGCTTACGAAGGAATGCACTTGCGCTCCAGCTCACCACTTTACAGAAGACTGCAAGGGACACAAAATGTAACGCTGCCAGGAGGTCACAACCACTCTTGAAGAGCAGTGAGAACTCTGCCTCGCAATTTAGTATAAGACAAAAATTAATAGTGTTGAAGACATGCTACTAATCTAACATAAAAGATCTCAGGAACCGAAAGAGCAGGAGGCAAAGTCCACCAGTTCAGGGTAGACCGAGAAAGCATAGATGGATATCCCCACTACTAATTAAGGCTGACATGTGAACAACAGGTCCAGGAAGCACTTGAACCCCTTACTTGGTGAGCAACAGAGGTCCAGGTGGGGTTAGCCCATCTAGGAGAATGGTTTTCTCTTAGTCACTTAAATCTTCCTAATGGAAGGCCAAAGCATGACTAAGAAGACTCTTGTGGTGGTCTGGGCAAACCAGAGCCTACCCTCTTTGTATGCCAAAGGAATCATTCTGCCCCTGGTGTCTAGCACTCTAGTAGCAGTCTCTGAACTAAGGAAAGAGGGAAAAGTGTACAGGAGGACGTGTCCACTGCGGAAATAAACATTCCGACAGGAAAAAACAGGGTCTGGATTTCTAAGGCAAAATAGGGGCAGATCTGTGTTGAGATGAGACGCAGAAAGGACCAAGGTCGGGCTAACCCATTTGTCGAAAGTGACTGAGTAATGGCAGAAGAGACTCAACGTGGTGAGGCACCACTCGCTCCGACCTTCCTGAAAAGGAGTAGGAAAAAGGGGCTAGTTTGCTTGCTGATAAAAAACAAACATCACAGTTTTGTCACATACTTGAAATGGGTAACTTCGAAAGTGACTGGCATGGAACCAGTGCATAGGAAGTGAAGGTATGAATACCGAGAACCCAGCTCCGAACAAGAACCTACTCAACCCATGGTCAATAAAACAGCATACCATCTGTTGGCTTGGAGCAAGAAAGGAAGTAGGAACCTGTGTTCCGACTCGCTGTGGAGTCACTTCTGTTACTCTGAGGCTCTGATCAAGAGAACAGAGCCTGATAGAAAAAAACAACAGACTGAGCTGCTGCCTAAGTCTAGAGAACAGCTCTGAATTAAGAGAACTCTCCCGCAGAGAAATGAGATGACCCATGCCTCTGCTGGATAGAACTTCCCCTAGGGGTAGAAAAAGTCAGGTACTCTCCACCGTAGTCTAGAGACGACTGCCTCAGGAGCTGAGGCAGAACCTGGCTGGATTCAGAAGGATGGCATTGGGTAATTTCAGGCTAGGTCCTCTACTGTAATGCTATTCCCACCCCCCACAATAGTCAGAGCCTGACAAGGCTCTGTCTTATACCTTGAAAGGGCTGCCTGATGCAAGAATGACAAATATGTCATCCATCTGGGGGCAGGAGGAGCCTGAGCATCCATAACTGAAATTGTGACCGGACCAATAATCACAGCTGAGGAGATGTTAATCACCTGTTACCGATGAAGCCACCAAAGCGGCAGTATCAGAAGGGGGCTATATACCCCTATCAAAGGAGCAGAAGAGCCTGTAAGGCTCCCAACCATTGAATTAGAGTGTTTCACAGAGTGTAATTGTCCTGATGACTGAAAAGAGTCTAGTCGCAGAAGCGTTTGGTCCATGGAAGCAGTCCGAAATACTATAGTGAACCCCAGCACTGAGGAAAAACTGAAAAGAAGTTCTTCCATCACAGACTCTGCTGATAGAGAAGGCTTGCCCTCCAGTCTCTAAAATGAGTCATCCACTGTGTCACCGACAAGTAGGACAGGGAGACACACATCCAGGTGCACTTCTACCCCAGAAGGGACCCCAAAAGGAGGTCTAGGTCAGAATCACTAGAGACTCTGTCACCAAAAAAGTATCGAGGAGCTTGATGCCATGTAAGGAACTGACAAAGTGCTGTGCAGAATGAGGAATTCAGCTGGCAGAACAGTGCAGAAGAGTTCCATCAGTGGAAAACCGCTGGATGTCACAAGATCCCATGTGGACCTCCACTCACTAAGATCCACGGAAAATTATTCCGCAGAACAGGACTTCATTCCATGGAAAACACCTCGCAACAACTTCCGCGGAAGAAAAGGTCTGCGGAAGGAAAACTCCACCACTTGTTCTGCCGGATAGCACCAACCAGCACCACCCGTGGCACCAGCATCACCTGTGACACAGGATGGCACTAAGCAGCACCGAAGCATCCTGTGGCACCACACGACACCCGAGGGCAACCATGGCACCGTCTGTGGCACCTGTGGGCACCCATGGCACCATGATGCCACCTGCAGCACCCGTGGGCACCTGTGACACCACCCGTGGGTACCTGTGGCACCACCCGTGGCACCCGCTGGTGCCCACGGTTCCACCTGTGGCACCACCCACGGCACCGTGCAATGTCGGACACCCATGGCACTGCTCACGGCACTGCAGGGCACCAATGGCGCCACGCACTGCACCAACACCAACACCAGCAGTGCCGCCCACAGTGCTGCTGACACTGAAAACAGCAGCGCCACGTTAGGTACTGGCACCATGGTGCCGCCCAGCATCGCCCAGTGCCAGGATGAACGGCACCGCAGAATCGCTAACAAAATGCCAGTGGTGCCACTGGCAAAAACCTGAGGAAAGAGGGAGAAGGAAAAGGTACCAGCCATGGCCCTGCATTAAAAAAAAGGGGGAGGTAAGTACGAGGGTCAGCGATGGTGAAGGGTACCAAAAAAGGGCACCATGCACATCTTGATCCAATTGACCCAGCCCTGGTCCAGTGGCTCTGAGGCCCGGAGGCTCCAGAATCAGGAACACTGGCCAGGAAAACTGGACAGAAGTCAAGCCCCCTGCTCCACAGGAGCAGCCCAGAGGTGAAACTGCTCACTGGAACGCCATCGAGGACAGAGATGAAATCTGGAGTCGAAAAATGTGGCTGTTAAGAGCAGGGACAAGGGAAACCCACCAAAGTCAGTTCAGGCCTACCACCTCTCACGACCGACAATCCCTGCGCAGATGTGCTAGAGGGTGACCTCGAGCGGTACTGATTCTTCTTCCCCCAAAACAAGGAAGAAGAGCTCGAGGTCAAGTAAAGCCGGATACCCGGAACCACCAGTTTTGTGCTTTCGCAGACTGTCCTCCCCCCAAGCACAGGACTGCCCGTGGTCAGACCCCACCTTAGCGAAGGGCAGTGGACCAGACACAGCCCCTCTGCCACAACAACTTTCAAACAAAGTCTTCCTACCATCACCGCTACCGTCTAAGAACGACTCCGTTGATGGCAGGTGAGAATTTCTTCTTCTTCTTCTTTTTCATAATCTTCTTTTTCTTCTTCTTAAAAATAAGAAAATACTACTAAAAATTTTAATCTAAACTAATACTGAACGGCTAAAAGCTGCTGTCGTATAGACGAAAACTTTGACTCCGGCAGACAAGCAACATCGACATCCAAGCACACTCGACAGCGGGAGAAAAGGAACCAAGATGGTTGGAGGGTTGACGCCGAGATAATCTACACAGGCGCGAGCTAGTCTTGCGGTGCCGCGCATATGTGGTCCTGTCTCAGCGCCGACCCTTCTGAAAATTTTTGCCTCCTGCTTGGTCCTAGCACCTCTGGTGCTATTCCATTACTGTAAATGAGTGATGGAGACTTCAGTCCAGGAAGACTGTACTTTTGATCTACGGCTATGAGCCAGTCAATCATTACTCTTGCCAGTGCTGTGCTTGTGCTATGTTTGACCCTGAAGAAAAAATTACTCACCTTAGTAATGTTGTTTCTTCTAATGGAGTCTTGCTATATTCTGACATATGCAGTTTGTCCCAACCTTCGAACTGCCCTGGAGGTGAAAGAGTTAACTTTCCATGCCAGGCATGGAATGCTGAGCTCGAGCTCAGTTGAGACTCTGTCTGTTGTTCTTCAAACTCAAACCGTCAGATCTTTATGAGCTAAACTCACTAAGGTCCTGTGTGGAAGCTGTAAACCTACACTAGCCAACTGGCTACTAAACATAAAACACATTTTTTGGTCCCAAAACAAAGACTCAAGTCAGGAGACCCAAAAATGAAAAACACAACACCAGCTCACCCCAAGAAAAGAAGGGGTGAAAACAAAAAGGTGGGCACCTACTAAGTGCCAACACTGCACTGCCCACCCACATCCCAAAAAACAGAGGTTCTGAGAGGGGCAGGCAGAGGGGGAGGTCAGAATATAGCAAAACTCCATTAGAAGAAACAACATTACTAAGGTGAGTAATTTTTCTTCAAACAACATGAAGTCTTGCTATATTCTGACATATGCAGACTACACAGCAGTACCCCCATGGAGGAGGGACAGAACCTACTTAGGAAATAGGCTCTGAAGCACAGCTGTGCCAAACCGAGCATCACTCCTAGCCTGGATGTCCAGGGAGTAATGCTTGGTAAAAGTGTGAACTGTTTTCCAGATAGCTGCTTAACATATCTCTAGAATAGGGATGCCCCTGGCAGCAGCCAGGGAAGCAGCTGTACCTCTGGTAGAGTGAGCCCTCAGGCCTGAGGGGTGGAACCTTACCCAGTTTTTCATAGCAAAATTGGATACAAGAGACAATCCACCTGGCAATGGATCTTTTAGTGGCAGGTTTCCCTTTACCAACCTCACCATAAGTGAGGAACAGTTGGAGGGAGTCAAACCTGTGACCCTTGGTACGCTCTATGTAGTAACTAAGGGCTCTTTTCACATCTAAACTGTGCAGCCTCCCAGAGGAGGAATGGTCAGTGAAGTACACTGGAAGAGACATAGATTGATCAAGGAGGAAATCTGAAACCACCTTAGGCAAGAACTTCCTGTTAGTCCTGATGACCACCTTATCTCTATGAAAGGAGATAAAATCTGGCTCCACTGACAAAGCTTGTAATTCACTTATGCGTCTGGCAGAAGTGATGGCTACCAGAAACACAGTCTTCCAAGTCAAGTACTTAAGCTCTGCTGAAGATAAAGGCTCAAAAGGGGGTTGCATAAGCTGAGCAATGCAAACATTGAGGTCCCAGGCAGGGGTAGGGTCCCTGAATGGAGGGTTGGTGTGAAGCAATCCCTTGAAAAACTTGGAGAGTACAGGATGAGCTGAAAGAGAAGAGGGCTTACCTGCTGAGATAAAAACAGACACAGCTGCCAGATGCACTTTCAGTGTAGCTGGTCTCAGCCCCAAGCTATTTAAGTGGACCATATAATCCAGGACTGTGGGCAGATCAGCAGACTCTGGAGAGATATGCTTCCCAGAGCATCATATGGAAAATCTTTTCCATTTTGAATTATAAGTAGCCCTGGTGGAAGGTTTTCTAGAAGCCTTCAGGATACCCATTACACCTTGGGAGAGGTGTAAATTAGCAAACTCTAACTCTTCAAGAGCCAGGCCGTGAGATTGAGAGATTTGAGGTTCGGGTTCCAAACCCTCCCCTGAGCACAGGTTAACAGGTTGTAATTCCTGGGAAGACACAGGGGAAGATGGACTGCTAAGGACAGCAGGAGTGAATACCAGGGCTGTCTGGCCCAGTCTGGAGCAATCAGGATCATCTTGCAAGATTGAGATCTGATTTAGACTAGCACTTTGAACAGGAGAGGGAAGGAGGGAAAAGCATAGAGAAACTTCCTTTCCCAATTGAGAACTAAGGCATCCAGGGGGACTGAGCCCAACACTGGGGACCTGCAGCAAAAAAGGGGAAGTTGGTGATTGTCTGGGGCTGCAAAAAGATCTATCTGCGGGGTGCCACATCTGGAAAATATCACCTCCAAGACCAGGGGGTCCAGTGACCATTCATGATAGCCCTGGGAAATCCTGCTGAGAGCATCTGCCAGGACATTGTCCTTGCCTGGGAGGTGAACTGCCATGAGGGAGGTATTCAGGGAGTAAGCCAGAGACCACAACTTCATTGCTTCGGTGCACAAGGCCGTAGACCGAGTGCCTCCTTGCTTGTTGATGTACCACATTGTGGTGGTGTTGTCTGTTCTGACCTGTACAACTTTGTTCTGAACAGATTTGGAAAAAGCTTGAAGTGCTAGAAATACTGCTCTGAGTTCCAACAGATTGATGTGGAGCAGAGATTCCTGAGGGACTACAACCCTGGGTGGTGAGGTCACCCATGTGAGCCCCCCACCCCAAGAGGGAGGCATCTGTAGTAAGGATTAAGGAGTGAGACTGAGTGACAAAGGGACCCTTGTCTCAGATTGTTCTGATCCTGCCACCACTGCAGGGCCTGGATCAGGGTTTGAGTTACTGGGATCAATTTGGTTAGAGGGTCCTTCCTTTGAGACCAAGAGGCTCTCAAATGGAACTGAATGTCCCGCATCTGAAATCTTGCTCCCTGCACTACTGCTGTAGAAGCAGCCACATGCCCCAGGAGCTGTAGAAAATGCCTTGCTGGTCGAGACACCTGCAGGGTGAATGAGGAGGCCAGAGAGACCAGGGTCCTTGCCCTGTCCAGGGGAAGGAAGGCTCTGGCCTTTACTATGTCTAGCTCTGCACCTATGAAGGTGAGGAGCTGGACAGGCTCTAGAACTGACTTTGGAAGATTTAAAAGGAAACCCAAAGAAGTGAGCAGTTGCTGAGTTATCTGTAAGTGTAACTTGACTTGTTCTAGGGACTGGCCTACTATGAGCCAGTCGTCCAGGTAAGGGAAGATGGCAATCTTTTGTCTTCTTAGAAAAGCAACTACTACTGCCAGGCATTTTGTGAATACCCTTGGAGCAGAAGTGAGGCCAAAGGGCATTGCTCTGAACTGATAATGGCCAGAGGGCACCTCGAACCTGAGTTACTTTCGATGGGAGCTTCTGATGAGAATATGGAAGTAGACATCCTTGAGGTCCAGGGACACTAGCCAGTCCCCTGGCCTTAGAGAGGGTAGAATAATTCCCAGAGTCACCATTTTGAATTTTGGTTGTAAAAGGTGCTTGTTTAAGCATCTGAGATCCAGGATGGGCTGCCATTCTCCTGTCTTTTTTGGGGTAAGGAAGTACCTGGAGTACAACCCTTTGCCCTGGTGTAGGGGTGGAACCCTTTCCACAGCTCTGAGAGCTAGGCGGGAGGAGACCTCTGCCTCTAAGGCAAGTGCCTCTGATGGATTTGCAGGTGGAAAGGATCTGGTTCTCATCTTTGGAAACTTTTTGAAGCTGAGAACCAGTCCCTGGCTTACTACTTCCGGGACCCATTTGTCTGATGTCAGAGACTCCCAGTCCTGGACAAAGTAAGCCAGCCTGCCCCCTACAGCTAGCTGAGAATCGGCCCTGGCAACCCCATCAGGGTGCCTGTTTGGCAGGGGCTTTGGGCTGAGGGGTGGAAGCAGGTCTGCTTGTAGCCCGTCTGCCTCTCCCTCTAAAGAACCCCCTCTGGACATAAGCAGAAGAGGAGGCCTGGGCTTGGTAAAAAGGCCTATGAAAAGGCCTGCCCCTGCCCCTGGGAAGCTGCCTTTGAGGAGTGGCCTGCCTTTCCTTAGCCTGTGCACTCCTATAGGTGGTCCTATGCTCATCCATTTTCTTCATGCAATTCTCTGTTTGCTCCCCGAACAGAGAATTACCCACAACAGGAAAATCCATGGCCTTAGTCTGGGTATCCTGTGACAGGCTAGTACATCTGAGCCAAGCCATTCTTCGAAGTGCCACAGATGTAGCCATGACTCTAGATGACACATCATTGGAGTCCACTGCATCATGGAATTGCACCTTGGATGCCTCAATACCATCAGCAGCCACCTGCTCCAGCTCCTTGGCAAGCTGGCCAGGGACCTGTTTTGCTAGGGCCATAACAGTGTACCATCTGGATTTTTGATACCTAGCAGTATAGGCCATATAATTGGTCTGTCTGAGTCCCAAGGATGCTGCCATGTACTGTTTCTTTGCCATGGCATCAATCCTCCTGGAGTCCTTGTCCGGGGGGGGTGTGAAGCCAAGGGAATGTTTGTCTTATCACAGGCTGCAGCCTGCACTACCCCAACATGGCTGCATTGTTGCGTAAGGAACTCCGTGTCAGAGCCTGACAATGTATACCTCTTGTCCATTCTCTTATCCACAGGAGGTATAGTGTTAGAGTCTTTAAAATCTTAAATGTCTGTTTCCAAAAGATTTGTGCAGGGAATAGACAGCCTCCTAGACTCTGGGATATCCATCATTTCCACATAGTCAGGCTCCTCCAGGTCATCCACAGCTTCTTCCATAGGAAGCTGGAGGGTTTCAGCCACTTTTTTATAAAACATGAAATGGGAGGGGGACTCAGAAAGCCTAGGAGGAGAAACCCCTGAAGGTCTGTCTGGGGAGATGTCCGGGTCAATGGGCACATCCAGACTTTCAAATCCACATTCACTTTCCTCATACTCCTCTTCCCCTCCTCCGGTTCATAAAATTCCTCTAACTCATACTCTTGAACCGGTGGAACCGGCCGAACCGAGCGCCTGCCTGATGGTGCCGGTTCGGTCGGAACCGAAAGTGACTGGACAATTTGATTGCTGGCTATCTCTTCAGCGGTTGGAGAGGGAAAGTTTGGCTCCACACCAGCTGATTTTCTTTTCTAGTTCTTTTAGCTGGAACCGATTCCTCAGAATTGGCTCTGTTTGCCTGAAGAAGTCTCGCCCTGGTCAGAGGGCACTCCTTCTGGTTCGGTTTGAACTGAACCGGCTGGCCATCGGTTCAGCGGACTTTTGGCCTCCCTTTCCTGAGCCTACCAGCTCTCTTTTCTAGGGTAGCTGCAGGAATTTTGCAAATCTGGCAGTCTGCATTGGGTGGTCAAACCCCAGACAATAAACACAGGTGGTATGGGGTCAGCCTTGGCAAAACTTCCCCACACACACTACAGTGTTGAAACCCAGTGGGTCCGGTTTTTCTTTGGGTTTCTCAGACATAGTGCCAGTCCTAACCAAACTTACCCTTTTATGGCAATCCACCAGGCAAGACCCTCTTATCGGTTCCCAACCGTGTCATGGGTCGTGGAAAAAACCGTAATAAAATCCGTTTTTTTTTAGAACCGATAAGAACCGGCAACCACACTCTAAAAGCACAATTTAAGATTTTTAAACAACTTGATCGGTTCAAACCGAACCGATAAACCGTTTACAAGTTCCGCACAGAATAGAATGAAATAAAACCTATCTAGTACTCACAAATACCACAGACAGAGACTGAACCGACAGGTTACGGTTTAAATTAGGTCAAAAACCAAGAAAAGCGGTACTTTAACCGACAAATTGAACCGAGCAGAAGGAGAAATCTCCAGAGCGACTGTTCAGTGAGGCTGTGTAAAGAATCTGACGGTTTGAGTTTGAAGAACAACAGACAGTCTCAACCAAGCTCGAGCTCAGCGTTCCATGCTTGGCATGGAAAGTTAACTTTTTCACCTCCGGGGCAGTTCGAAGGTTGGGACTCACTGCGTATGTCAGAATATAGCAAGACTTCATGTTGTTTGAAACCTTTTTTTTCTGAACTTTGAACTTTATGTTTATTAATTTTCTGTTTAAGCAGACATTCAATATCCACAAAATCTCATACAGGGTACAAGACTGGAGTGATATTACACAATAGGTAAAGTTTTATAAGCACATATTAATGTCCCCTGTATTCTTGTGCAAAAGGAATTGGGGGAAGTCCTGGGCAATAGGCCGCAGTAGTTAGTCCAAAAGTCTCTCAGAATTGCCAGCCTCTTCATAGGTGAAGGTGTTTTCTACAAGGGAGAAATAGAAAGGGAGAACAAACACAATCTGATAGATTGCTTTTTAAACCTGGTATAACTAGGTAGAACTTGTATACATAAACAATGATTCTCTCTAAAACTCCCAACCACCACAGAATCAATAATTATTCCCAGCAGATAATATCATTAAGAAAGCAAACAAATCATTTCTATTTTCTAATTTAAGCAGTAACACTCTCAACCGCATTTAACAATTTTTCTCCTTATAGGATCCCTTAACATACGTTCAGGTCTAACCTTATTTGTTTCCTTGGTTGTGGAAGAAAAACAAGTAGGGACCACAGCAATGGCTGGTCCTCCCACTTGAATCAAATGGTGCTTTCGCCCTTATAACCATAAAATTATAAAGTCCCTACCGTAAAACCCTCAATAATTAAAGGAAGCCCAAAGCAGGCTGCTCTCCAAGATCCATACATAGATCTCTGTGGAAATCAGTAAGGATCCAATACCCTGGGTCACATTAAAAAGGCAAGTCCCAACCCATTGTCAGTTTAGGCCTTGATGTAGTCCATCAGTCCACTTCCGATTCTGAGCTCTGCAGATCAGTGGGTTCTTTCCTTGCCACAAATTCAAGTTCTATCTTCTCCATCCAGCATCTGACATCATGAGGACTGGAAAATTGCCATGTCTTCCCTCCATACACGACCGGGAAGCAGGTTGGCAGCAGGAACGAATGAATAATGCCAAGAGCGTGAGGTCGGTGCCTCACCGCATCAAAGGCCTTCCTTCTGGCGCTGGTCTGGAATAAGAGGTCTGGGTACATTCTGACATCTTCACCACTGACCTCCAATGGGTATGCTGCCCTTGCTGCTGACAAGACCCGATCCCGAATTTCGGAGCCTGTAGATTTCAGGAGGATAGTACGTGGCTGGCTGGAAGAGGTTGGGCAAATTCTCGGGTTCACTCTGTATGCTTTGGTGTGTGAAACCCAAGGGGAAATCTACCAGCAGATTTAAAGTATCTTTCATCCAGCTCAGTATGTAGGGTAATAATGTTGTCCCCTCTACACTTTCGGGAAGCCCTACAGTGTTAATGTTTCCAGCTTTGATTTCATTTTCAAGCGACTCCATACGTCCATGGAGCTGTCCATTTTCTTTGGTGATGGTGGCCAGGGTTGAGACTACCCTCGTCTGTTCCAGCCAGGGACCCGGTAAGTTGTACTATAGCCATGTCATGTTTCTCCATTTTTTGCAATGTTTTTTTGGTTCTGGAGTCCATGGCCCACATGGACTCCAGCAGGGTATGCCACGGAAGTTCCAACTGCCTCTTAGTATTTTCAGCGTTGCTTCCATTCAAGGCTTCATCGGCCTTACTGTTGCTAGGTGGTGGATTTTTAAACTGAACCTGCTGCTGAGTTTTCGTTCTGCCCATATTAAATGTGGTATCTGCAGATTTGGAAAGTTGTATTAAATCGAGTTCTGCCACCAGAATTTAGGAAAAGTTTCTTAATTTTTATTTTTTATATAAAATTCTGCCACATGGAAGACAGAGTAGAAGAAATGCTTCCAACCTGGAAGATGGCTCTCTGGCGCCCCCCCGGGGCCTGATACCTGACTGCAGTGGCATAATAAGGTTATGTTGCTGTAAGAAATCTTGTAACTGAGTGTTTGCAAACTTTTGCAAGTATTTAGCCAAAACTGGTAATATGGATATTGGTCTATAGTTAGATAGTATGCTTGCATCGCTGGACTCGAACAAAGGTAGAATAAGGGCTGTCTTCCATATTAGAGGGGTGTCACCAGTAGAAAAGGATAGGCTAAACAGGTGGGTGATGGGTGCCGTAAGTTGTCTATAACCAGTTTTTAAGAAGAGAGGGTCTATGCCATCTGCTCCCACACTTTTTTTCTGGTATCATTACTTACTACTATGTCTTTTACCTCTTTGTAAGTGATTGGGTGAAAGGTGAACTGGTAGGCTGGTTTGTGCATTGCTGCCATAGTGTCATATGGGGGAGTGGGGAGGGAAGATGCAGCTGAATTCTCAAATGCAAAACCAGCCTTGACGAAATATGTATTGCATTCTTCCATAATTTAGTTGTTTATTATTTAACATTTTGTCCTGAATTTTAAGCTTAGCTGGCAGTATGGAGGAGGTTAAGCTTCCCTCCATGGATCTGACTGCACTCCATCATTTTTCTGGATTATTTTGGGAGTCTTCTAAGACATTAAGGAAAAATTGCTCTTTTGTATCTCTTGCAAGCTGCATACATTTATTTCTCACTGATTTGAAAGAGATCCAATCGATGTCCTTTTTGAGATAGCCATATTGCATTGTTTATCTTGCTTAAATGTATTTGTTATATATTATAAAAGGAGCTGGGCATTATTATAGCTTGAAATAATGCCCAGCTCCTTTTAATTGGTGACAGACTTTAATGTTCTGTTGCATAAAATATACGACTGTAAGATGTTATTTTTCCCAATGTGCAGTAAGCTGTATTTTTCCAAGTTAAACTTCATACCCCATCTGCATGTCTATTGTGTTACTTTAACAAGATTTGGCTGGATGACACTAATTTGGTCTTTTGTGCAGAAAGGGGCACCTATGTTTCTGTCATCTGTGCATTTTGTACTCCAGTTAAATACCATATTATTTATATCTGTAATGAATATTTGAAAAATAATGAATCCCAACACTGATCCCTGTGGGACACGGCTAGTCACATTACTGAATTATGAATAATGACCATTTATAATGACTCTCTTAAGATCTATTACGTAGCCAATTTCTTACCCAGATAATAATAAGGGGATAAATATCAAGCCTTTCTATTTTATCTATAACTGCCCGATGTGGAACCATATGAAAAGCTTTACAAAAATTGAGAAATATTGTATCAACTAGAATTTGATTATCTAACACTAGGCTGACCTTTTTGTAAAAACACAGCAGGTTTGTCATACAGGATCTACCCACATTGAAGTCATGTTGTTCCATATCAATTTTATTAATGTTTGCTGTATGTCCAACAATACTGTCTGTAAGCCCCCTCTGGGAGGTTACTAGTTAATAATGGTTGCTAGGTGTATCTAGGGAGAGAGGGAGAGAGAGAGAGAGAGAGAGAGAGGCTTGGTGCCACTAGGTCTAGGATGTAGGGCCTGCTTGCTGGCAGCAGGGGGCCCAATCTCCTGGGGTATATAGAGAGAGGGATTTTGGCACCAGGGGAGAAAGAGAGAGAGAGAGAAATCTGATGAGAGAAGAGTTGGGGGCTCGGCCCGCATGTTCGGCCAGAGGGCCATGGCGGGGCCGGGGTGGGCCACTTGCCACTCCGGCCCTTCTCCATCAAAGATCTGTGTGTGAGAAGTGGGGCAGTTCGGGCCAGTAGAGAGTGATTTCAGAAGGGGAGCATGTGGGTGCATTCTGTGCCTGCTAACCACCATTGCCCCCTGTGACTCATCTCTGGAACTAACAAGCATTTGTCAATGCCGAATGTTTGCTTGCTGGCATTGGCATTGGTAGTGTAGGAGTTACAGAGCTGCATAATAGGAATGGCAGTGAAGTATTAAACTGAAGCCAACACCACCACCACCCTGCAGATACTGACAGGCATTGGGGTTTGCCTTTGGGTCGTCAGGCATAACGGCCACGCCATTTCACCACACCCTACCCTGCAGACACCGACAAGTGTTATGGTGTGCCTTGGGATCTTTGGCCCTTATGTTCACCCCATTCCATCAGGAAGTACAGTGAGATGGGTGCTGTATAGGAGAATGGGGTGAAGTTTGGGGCTGAAGAGTCCAAGGCACACCCCGATGCCTCTCACTGGCTGCAGGGTGTGGGTAGAATGATATGAGCATTACGGGCGACAATCCCAAGTCATACCCCTGATGCCTGTCAGTCTCTACATGGTGGGGCATTATGGTCGGAAATCCTAATGCTTCAGGCATTCGTTGATATTTTCACTCCAAATTTTCAACATGGTTTTTTTGTGACCCCCACCTCATGAACAGTGGCAATATCAGTTCATTAGCTGAAAGCTGATTTTGCACAGCGACTACGTCATTTGGCACCACAGGTGCGAAAACACATTTTGAACAGGATGTGAAAAATGACAGCTGTACTGTTCATGGGGAGGTGTAAAAAATGGCAATATTGAAAATCTGCAGTGAAAATATAAAAAACTGGTGAAGTCACGAGTGTGCGTAGAAACTGTGCAGCGCACACCCATAATGTAATTCGTTTTGGGATTTTTTACAGCAGATTGTCAACACAGGCATTTTGGGACCTCTGCTCATGAACAATGTCACTGTGATTTTCTGAATCTGTCCCGAACAGTGATTTCCCACAGTGACCACGCATTTCTGTGCTGGAAGTGTGAAAACACATTTCGGCCATAGTGTGAAAAATGACAGCTGTACTGTTCATAAGGAAGTGTAGAAAAATGCCAGTGATGAAAATCTGGATTGAAAATATTACAAATTCATGAACTTATGAGGGTGCGTGGAAACTGTTCAATGCTTGCTTGTAACTCAGTCATTTTATGGACTTTTGTCACCAAATTTTTAACATAGCCATTTTAAGACCTCTGCTCGTGAACAGTGTCACTGTGATTTTCTTATTCTGTCCCAAACATTGATTTTGCACACCGACTATGCCATTGTGTGCTACATGCACGGAAACACATTTTGTGCAAGATGTGAAAAATGACAGCTGTACTGTTCATAAGGAGGTGTGGTAAAATGGCAATGTTGAGAATCTTGAGTGAAAATATTAAAAATTTGCAAACTTACAAGCATGCGTAGGAACTGAGCAACGCACGCTCGTAAATTTGTAATTTTGGGGAATTTTTTCACCAAATTTTCATCATAGGGTTTTTGGGAGCTTACCTCATGAACTGTGACACTGCCATTTCTTAAATTGGTCCAGAAAGATGGTTCCGCGCAGTGACTGTGAAATCACCTTTCGGGGCCAATTAACACAATGACAGTGCCAGAATTCATGAAGAGGTGTCCCCAAAATCCCATGTTGAAAATCTGGTGCCAAAATTCCAAAAAATGCCTGAGTTATGTACTAAAGTTTAAAAAACCCTATTTATTCCATTATACAGCTTACCGGTATTTCCTCAGTTCGCGGTCGGCTTTGAAGAGTGCAGACGTGTTCCCGGTCCACTGAAGATCATTGCGCCGGACTCTGGAGGTAAGTATGGGGTGAGGTGGGTGTGGGGAGACAGGGTGCGCAGAGGGTGGGTGCAGGTGGGGAGGGCAAGACAAGCAACAAGGGACCGTTTTTGTTTTCAAGTCTTTTTTTTTTTTTTAGGAGCGACCGGGCCTTTGCCACACTGGGGTGGGCTACCAGCGTGGCAGCTGGAACTTTTGTTTTTGGGGGGCAGTGGAGCCGACGGGGGATTGGGCACCCCCGTCAGCCATACAGAGGTTTGCCATGCTGGGGTGGGCTCCATGCGTGGCACCTGGAAGTGTGTTGGGAGGGCCGCACACGGACGTTTGCCACGCTGGGGTGGGCTCCCAGCGTGGCACCTGGAAGTGTGTTGTGGGGGCGCTGAGCCGATGGTGAATTCGGCATCCTCGGCGGCCGTAGTTCACTTCAAACTGAATTTATGTTCCAGGAAGAGAAAGCAGACGTATACAAGCAGGATTGCCAGCAAAATGCTAATCAACACAATCTTATCGCTGCTCACTGAAGCAGTCTCTCCCTTTCAAATGTACGCCACTGCATTTTCAACTGCTGTCATAGACACCTGCAGCATTCATTGGTGAACTGTGGCCGCGTCTGCAAACACACTGACTGAAATGGAAGACAGGGTGCTACACCTACAAAAACTCGGATGATGGCACTATGCTTATTGCACATGTGTGCAAGCAAACATAAAAATGAGCCTGCTTCCCACCTAGTAAGCAAACTTGCTGCCATCACAGGAACCAGGTAATGAGCATATTTCTATTTTCTTTGGACTGTGTTTGCTTGGGTTGTAAGGTGCCCCCCTACCACCTTTTACCATCTGTATACCTCGAGACATGGGAGGGGAGGCTTACATATCCTTCATAATGGTTTCAAGTAGTTTTTCAGGTACAGACGCAAGACTGATCAGATGGTAAAACCAGACATAATTTTTGATTCATTTCTTTGTGAATGGGAACAACATCTGCTGTCCTCCAATCAGTAGGTACTATTGATTGCTCAAATAATTTCTTTAAGGCCCTGGTAATGTTATAAGACATCATTTTTGTGTTGCTTGCGCGCATGTGCAAGAAACACATTGCTTTCAGCAGTTAGGGAGAATGCCTAAATGCGTCAGGAAATTCGGGCCACATCACCACACAATCAGCTGTTTTGGTGCATTACAAGCTACCAAAACAGCTGATTGCTGTCCCCATGTTGACAGCTTCTCCGTCGGCCTCTCACAGTCCCCAGGAAGCTGACGGAAAGCCGCCACCAGTCGTTCAGTGTGCCTTCCTGGCAAAACATTTCAACAATCAAAAAAAAAAAAAGTCAATGAGGTGCCCAATCCCCCTGTCAGCATGCCCCCTTCCAGTTCAATTTGTCGATGAGAGCCCTTCCCCGTTGGCTCTTGCCATCCCCGCACTTATATGTGCCGACCAAGTGCCCAATCCCCCTGTCGGCATGCCCTCTCCTGGTAATTTTGCAGATAGAGAGCCCTCCCCGTCTGCATAATACCCCCAATTTCTTGTGTGCCGAGGGTGCCCAATCCCCTTAAACTTGTTCCCTCCAGCACCCAGTATGGGTCGACAGGGGTGTCCAATCCCCTGTCAGCTATAGCCCCCCCAAACACTCAGATGGCATTCTGGGAGGCCACCCCAGCATGCCAAAATTAAATGTCCCTGCAAAAAAGAAAACCTTCCCACAAGTTTAGTTTTTTTAAAACAAACCTGTAAACTAGAAAATGGTGCCTCGTTGTTTCCGGTGGTCCCTCCCCCAACTCGTTCCCATCCTCTGTGTACCCCACCTCCCCACTCACTCCCCCTCACCCCATACTTACCTCCAGAGCCCGGCGCGATGATCTTCGGTAGACAGGGAACACGTCTCCACTCTTCAAAGTGGACGGCGAACTGAAGAAATGCTGGTAAGCTGTATAATGGCATAAATGGGCTTTTTTCAACTTTAGTGCATATCTTGGTCATTTTTGGGAATTTTTTCACCACATTTTCAACATTGGGTTCTTGGGACCCCACCTCATGAATTCAGTCACTGTCATTTTATTTGGTCCCGGAAGGTGATTTCACGGTCACTGCGCAGAACCACCTTTTGGGACTGATTAACAAAATGACAATGTCACAGTTCATGAGGTAGGCCCCCAAAAACCCTATGTTGAAAATCTGGTGAACAAATTCCCCAAAACGACTGTTTTTCGGGCGTGTGTTGTGCAGTTCCTATGCACGCTCGTAACTTTGAGCTTTTTTTATATTTTCACTCCAGATTTTCAACATTGCCATTTTACCAGACTTT
Organism: Neoceratodus forsteri; assembly: GCA_016271365.2. NCBI lineage: Eukaryota > Metazoa > Chordata > Ceratodontiformes > Ceratodontidae > Neoceratodus > Neoceratodus forsteri. The sequence continues at coordinate 829,241,111 of CM028137.1, forward strand.
CTTATGAACAGTACAGCTATCATTTTTCATATCTCGTCTGAAATGTGTTTTTGCACATGTAGCACACAATGGCGCAGTCGGTGTGCAAAATCAATGTTCAGGACAGATTAAGAATATCACAGTGACACTGTTCATGAGGTAGGCCCCCTTAAACCCTATGTTGGAAATTTGGTGAAAAAATTCCCAAAAATAGAAACATAGACTTTGATGGCAGATAAGGACCGCTTGGTCCACCTAGTCTGCCCATTTCCCTACCTAGAGGATAAGCTGCAGATCATATTTAACCAACAGCCTATTTCTTCCTACCCTCCACAAAAATTGCCTTCTGACTGTCCCATGCATTCTTGAATTCTCGCACAGTTTTAGACCCCACAACCTCCTCAGGAAGGCTGTTCCATGCATCCACCACCCTCTCTGTAAAAAAATACTTCCTCATATTGCCCCTGAGCCATCCCCCCATTATCTTCAAATTGTGTCCCCTTGTTCTTGCACATCTCTTTTTCTGAAAGATGCTACCCTCTTGGACTTTGTTGATTCCACCAAGGTACTTAAATGTTTCTATCATGTCCCCCCTCTCCCTCCTTTCCTCAAGGATATACATATTAAGCTCCTTTAGTCTCTCCTCATGTGGCTTCTCTTGCAGACCCTGTACACCCTTTTAACTTCCTCTGAACTGCCTCCATCCTGTCTATGTCTTGCGGGGATGGGGTCTCCAGAACTGGATGCAGTACTCAGATGAGGTCTCACCAACTGTCTGTACATGGGGATAACAACTTCCTGTTTTCTGCTGGTGATGCCTCTCCCTATACATCCAAGTATCCCCCCAGCCCTACCTACCGCCTTCTCACATTGCTTGCCAACCTTAAGGTCATCTGATAAGATTACCCCCAGGTCCCTTTCCATTTTTGTTGTTGTTACTACCTCCCCGCCCCATTGTGTAATCTTCCCCTGGGTTTTTGTTTCCCAGGTGCATTATTTTTCACTTCTTTGCATTGAATCCAAGCTGCCATACTTCTGACCATTCCTCCAACCTTGCCAAGTGCCATCTCATCCTTTCTATGCATCCTTGTGTATCAATCCTGTTGTATATCTTTGTGTCATCTGCAAAGAGGCATACTTTTCCTTCCAGTCCCTCTGCAATATCACTTATAAAGACATTAAAAAGGACTGGACCCAATACTGAACCCTACAGTACCCCACTAGTAACCCCTCGTTCTTCAGAGTGGACTCCATTTACAATTACCTTCTGTGTTCTGTTGTCCAGCCAATGTTTTACCCAGGCTACCACCCTGGGACCCACTCCCAGGCTGGTTAATTTGACTATTAATCTTTTGTGTGGGACTGTGTCAAATGCCTTGCTAAAGTCTAGGTAGGCCATGTTCACAGCCCCTCCCTGGTCTACTACTTTGGTCACCCAGTCAAAGAAATCAATTAGATTCATCTGACCCGACCTTCCCACTGTGAACCCATGCTGCCTTGGGTCCTGTGCCCCACTTGCCTCTAGGTAATCAACAATTCTTTCCATCAGAAGTGATTCCATCACTTTCCCTACCACAGAGGTCAAACTGACAGGTCTGTAGTTTTCTGCCTGTGTCTTGGTCCCACTTTTGTGAAGGGGAATCACATCTGCCTTCCTCCATTCCTCAGGTGCCACAGCATCCTCACCCATGATTTGTTAAAAAGGGTAGTCAGTGGTGTCACTAGTTCTCTGCTAAATCATTTAGAATTCTGGGGTGAATTCCATCTGACCCTTTGTTCACCTTCAGTTTTAGGAGTTCTTTCAGAAGCCTTTCTTCTGTGAAAGGACTTGGATCGACCCCCTATCCAGAGTGCTTCTGTTAACTGGATTGTGCACCTCCCCACCTCCTCTTTTGTGAATACTGAACAGAAGTATTCATTCAGTATCCCTGCTTTTTCACTGTCCCTCTCTGCCCACCCACCATCCATTCTATTCAGCCTCACTATCCCTCCCTTTGTCTTTCTACGATCCCTGATATACCTATAAAAGGTGTTATCCCCCTTCTTAACCAAGTTGGCTATCTTTTCTTCAGCTTGGGCCTTTGCTATTCTGACTACCCTCCCTGCTTCCTTCTGCCTTAACTGGTACAGTTCTCTGTCCTGCTCCTTCTGTGTTTCCTTATACTGCCTAAATGCTATCTTTTTCTCCCTACCCTTCACCGCCACCTCTTTTGAGAACAAAGTGGCTTTTTCTTTCATTTTGATTTGTTTATTTGCTTCACACAAAGGCTTGTTGCCTCTGTGATGGCAGTTTTGATATTTCCCCATTGTTGCTCCACCCCTCCTTCTAGCCTGTTTGCTAGTGCTTTTCTAAGGCACTCTCTCATCTTGCCAAAGTCAGCCCTCCTGAAGTGCAGAACCCTCACTTTTGTATGGCTTGCCTCTGTAGCTGAGTTTAATAAGTGAACCACACTGTTTGGTGGTCACTTGTTCCCAAATGGCTACCACTTCCAGATCTGAGATCCTCTCACTGTCCCCATTTGAGAGTACGAGGTCTAAGATTGCTCCCTCACAAGTAGGTTCCAAAACTAGCTGTCTGAGGCATGCCACCTGAAGGGCACTGAGAATGGCCCTGCTTTTGGATGTGACTGCAGCAAAGGTGCTCCAGTTAACTTCTGGCATATTAAGGTCCCCATCAACAGTATCTCCCCTTTCTCTGCCGTCCTAAGTATGTTTTCTATCATATCCTTGTCCATTCCTTCCCCTGACATAGGGGTCTGTATACAACCCCTGTGCAGATTGTGGTGCCATTTCCAGTCTCTAAGGTGACCCACAGTGCCTCCTTTCCTCCCTGTTTACTCTTTTGTTCAGTTGCTTTTATCCCTTCCCTTACATAGAGAGCTACTCCAACCCCTCTTCTCACCTCCTTGTCTTTCCTGTAGGCTGTGTACCCTGCTATGTTAACATCCCAGTCATGGTTCTCTGTGTACCATGTTTCTGTGACTGCTACGATATCCAGGCATCCCTCTTCCATCAAGGCCACCAGTTCAGGGAGCTTGTTGCCCATACTATGGGTGTTGGTACTCATTACCATCCATTTCTTGATGGCCTTACCCCTTTTTGCCCCATCCCTGGCCTTACTGCGTTTGTCATTTTCTCCATTTACCCCTGCACTTCTCCCTATCGACATCTCTATGTTGATGTCTACCTCACTTAGTACCCTGATTCTTTTGACTGTTTTACAAGCGTGCATTGTGCAGTTCCTATGCACAAAACACAAAAGTAGGGAACTGTCATGTTAGGAGATTTCCAATTCTAACTCCCCACTCCCACCCCCAAAGCAGCAAAAGGAAAAAACATAAGTTTTGGGTCTCCGGAGTCTTGGCAAATCAATGGTGGGGTCTTTCATGGGGTTGTAAACTCTAATGCTCCCCTTCTCTTCGAGCATTTTTAATATTTTCACTCCAGATTTTCAGCATTGCCATTTTGCCACACCTCTTTATGAACAGTACAACTGTCATTTTGCACATCTCACCCAAAATGTGTTTTTGCACATGTAGTGGACTGTGTGCGGAATCAATGTTCGGGACAGATTAAAAAAATCACAGTGACACTGTTCATGAGCAGAGGTCTTAAACTGGCTATATTGAAAATCTGGTGATAAAAGTCCATAAAATTACCGTGTTATTAGCGTGCATTGTGCAATTTCCACGCACCCTCTTAAGTTCACTAATTCGTAATCTTTTCAGTCCAGATTTTCAACATTGGCATTTTTTGACACCCCCTTATGAACAGTACAGCTGTCATTTTTCACACCCTGGCCGAAATGTGTTTTCACACTTCTGGTGCAGAATAGCACAATCGTTGTGGGAAATCAGTGTTCGGGATACATTAAGAAAATCACTGTGACACTGTTCATGAGCGGAGGTCCCAAAATTCCTATGTTGAAAATCTGCTGTAAAAAATCCCAAAACTAATTTCATCACCGGTGTACATTGCACAGTTTCAACGCACACTCGTGACTTCACCATTTTTTATATTTTCACTCCAGATTTTTAACATTGCCATTTTACACCTCCTCATGAACAGTACAGCTGTCATTTTCACATCCCTGAGTGAAATGTTTTCGCACCTATGGCATAAATAGAAGCTTGATGCTGCAAAATCACCTTTCAGCTAACAAACTGATAGTGTCACTGTTCATGCGGTGGGATCACAAAAAGCCCATGTCGAAAACTTGGAATAAAAATACCAAGAAATGCCCAGGGTGTTAGGGTTTTCAACCATAATGCCCTACCCTGTAGGGACTGACAGGCATCAGGGGTGTGACTTGGGATTGTCGACAGTAATGCTCATGCCATTCCACCCCCACCCTGCAGCCAGTGGTAGGCATTGAGGTGTGCCTTGGACCCTTTGGCCCCAGAGTTCACCCCATCTCCTATACTGCACCCATTTCAGTGTATTTCCTTATGGAATGAGGTGAGTATAAAGCCCGGACACGTCAAAACACACCTTGACACTTGTAAGTGTCTGTAAGGTACGGTGAGGTGAAATGTCATGACTGTTATGGGTGATGACCCAAAGGCACACCCCAATGCCTGTCCATCTCTGCAGGGTGGGAGTGGAGTTGGCATCAGTTCAATACTTCACTGCCATTCCTATACTGCATCTGTCTACTTTCTGCACTTCCACTGCTAATGACAGCAAGCAACACTTGGCATTGATAAATGCTTGTTAATATTTGTGATGAAATTTTGTCTGGTCCAGGTGAGCTTTGATTTTTTGTAATCTATACATTTTTTCAATAATGTCTTTGTCAAAAATTCCTACAGTTTCAGCATTATCTGCTCTGATGTTATCTGTTACTTGACTGTTCATGAAAAAAAACAAAGCAACAATAATCCTTAAAAAATTTAGCCATGTCTGTGGAGTTGGTAATAGTTTCTCCATTAACAATGACTGAAGCAACTTTTAAGTCAATGTTTTGAGAGAGTTTATATAACCATTCTTTGCAAAACAAACTTTGTTGCTGCACCAGTTAGGGTAACAAGACCACAAAAGTAGGAAACTGTCATGTTAGGAGATTTCAAACTCTAACTCCCCACTCCCACCCCCAAAGCAGCAAAAGGAAAAAACATAAGTTTTGGGTCTAAGGAGTCTTAGCAAATCAATGGTGGGGTCTTTCATGGGGTTGTAAACTCTAATGCTCCCCTTCTTCCCAAGCCCATAGTCTGTAGTTCAAAGGACAAGGAACAGCTCCAAGCCAGTGCCTCATAGTGAAACACTCTTTAAAGGTAAAGAATTATGTCTCAATACATGCTGCCAACACAATCTGTTGTAGCTTTCTTCATGTAGGGCTGTCAGGGCCCTGCATGAAGAAAGGAGATCATGTGTTATGTTGTTTGCTCAGGGAACAGAGTGTGCATTAGGGTTGACAACCCCAAGGAAGACCCCATCACTGATTCACCAAATCTCTGGAGACCCAAACTCCTAATGTTTTTTCCTTATGCTGCTTGGGGTCTGGGGGTGGGGAGTTGGGGTTGAAAACCCTATTGCTACATTTCCCTACTTTTGTGGTGTTACGTTACCTTAACTGGTGCATTAACAACGTTTTTTTCAATTAATTTCCTTTCTTTTTGAGATAGTGGAATCATATCCTTATGAACAGATGCAGACGCCCTACACCAAGAGAAGACTCCATCCACCTACAGCAGTGAAGGGTCCTTGTGGGCCCTGCACCTCTGTGCAGTGACAGATGTGAAGAATTCATGGGGCTGTCTGGTGGGCTGCAGCAATGCAGGGCCCTGTGGTCTCTGCACTTTTATGTGGCTGCAGATACAGATGCACAAAGCAAAGAGTGCATTTGTCAGCCAATGCACAGTGCCCTCTGCCTCCCACAGATGGAGATGTGCAGGTCCCATGCCAAGAGGACAGTTGTCTTCACTATATAGTACCCAGGCATGTGCAGGTAACATTGTACCTTTCATTCCATGGGTTGGGGGGAGTGTCACATAACAGTGCCATCTCCGCACCCTCACCCCATCCAGCAGGGTCACTGAGCTCACCCCTGAACTCAGCTCACCAGCATGGGATCACAAAGCATGGCTGCTGGGGTCAAAACTGGCACTACACACAAAGTTTAACACACACACACACACACACACACACACACACACATATATATATGTATAGTTTTTCAATTTTTTAAATTTTGACCCAACATTTTCAAGAAACTCGTTTTATGATTCACCTTATAAACATATTATATTCCATTTATTGTATGTTGGAGGAAATGTTATTTCACACCATAAGTGCAAAAATATGTCTCATCCAGGATTTAAAAAATGACACGTCACATTTATGAGGTGGTGTGGAAAATGGCTATGTTGAAAGTTTGGAGTCAGAATATTGAGAATTAGTGAAGTTATGAGTGAACATTGAAATACTGCAATGTTCATGCATAATCTGGGAACTTTATCATATTTGTACACCAGATTTTCAGCATAGCCTTCTTATCATCCCACCTCATAAACCCAGCAAGTGAACATTTTCAAATCCCTGCTGAAATGTCATTCCGTTCCACCGTTCCATCATTCCACGCAACAGGTGCAAAAACACATTTTGGCCAGGATTTAAAAAATGACAGCTGTCATTTTTGTGAGGTGGAGTGAAAAAATGGCTATGTTGAAAATCTGAGGGTTAAAATATTTAAAATTACCAAAGTTACGACTAAGTGTAGGAAAATGTCAATGTACATGCATAACTTTGCCATTTTTACATATCTGACCCCAAATTTTCAACACAGCCTTCTTATGACCCCACCTCACAAACAAGGATGGTGAAAATGTTCAAATTCTGCCTGAAAGGTGATTTCGCCAAGCAACCATGAAATCACCTTTTGGGCCTGAGTTGCATAATTCCACCACCATTGGTCATGAGGTGGGGTCCCAAAAAGGCCATGTTGGAAATCTGTGGTTAAAATATGCAAAAATGACAAAGTTATACATCAAGTTCAAAACTCCTTTGAAATACACTGAACTGCACTTACCTTAATCATATTGTAGTCAGCGGTTCCAGCAGCAACTTGTGTCTTCGATTGGAGAGTGGATCTTCCCCCATCAACATATTCAGGTGAGTGAGGGTGCATGCAGGGTGTGTTGGGGGTGCGGGGTGGTGGTTGCTGAGTGGGAGGTCAGGGTTGGGGGTCAGACTGGCGAGGGAACATTTTCTTTTTTGCAGGTCAAAAAAAATTGCGGGTTGTTTTTCTTTATTTTAGCCATCACTGTGTTGTGTGGGACAAATGTAGGCAGACAACCTGGAGCAAAGGGGATCCACAGAAGTGGTATCGGGCTGGGTACAACAGTCCACTTATACATTAAAAAAACAATAATAATGCACATTAGGGGTGTACCACCTGGATGGTGGAGGGTTAAAAGAAATGGCACTGGGGGATGGATAGATAGATAGATACATATATACATACAAAGACAGAACAGAGGATTGGCGACTTACTCCAGTACAGACCAGCAGGGGATCGGTGGCTCACTCTTCTCACTGCAGCCCACAGCATGACTTCCAGCTATGGCTGCAGAATTCAAGATAGTCCCTCTGGTCTCATACAGGATTTTGGGTGCCCAGAAAAGGTATTTCTGGCCATTATTTTAAAAAACAAACATCAGAATCTAGCTAAACAAGTCCTGTTTAGCTAGGTTCAAGTGTCTGTTTGTTAAAATTACACCATTGTATGTATTTTTCATGTTTTTTCTTTCAAGGGGAAAAGAAATAAGATGGTAGCTGTCATGGCACAAAAAATGTTTCATGAGAAGCAAGTGGTGAGAAACTAAAAATGGTCTTGGGACATAGAATTTTTGTTATTATATCAGAACATTATCCAAGAAACCCTACTGTGCGTGCATGCTCAGAACAGAAAAAAAAAACAACTTTGAATCCTTATAATTCTGAAACTGTTAAAATATTTTTTTCATGAAACCTTCCAAAGGCACTGCCTTGGCACAGCATGCTTCTATGCTAAAAGGTTTGGAAAAAAATCCATTCTGTGTAGGCTATAGGTGAGTGGAAAAAAAATATTCCATGTTAGCATAAGAAAAAAATTAGATGTCTACAGGAAAAAGACATATGCAGATCTCAGAAACCACACAAGCTGCTGTCATAAAACTTTCCACAGTTCTAGACCTTGCCTACTAGACAACACATGCAAAAGGTCAGTTAATGTTGTCAAACACTGCCAAAGTTATTAAGGTGCAAAGTTAGGGGTTTAACATTCAACACTCTACTCAATCCTAACTATAGGGGTGCAACCACACCCTTATAATAACATTGTTTGCTGTTTTGTTTATTCACATTTTTAGCTAAGTTTAATTCACCTGTTTTTTTGATTTTTTGGTTTTACATTTCTTTAACATATTTTTGTTATGTCCCATGCTTCTTTTGTTTTCAATTTGAAGTATTTAAACAGTTTTTCTTGATTACGTTTTATTGTTTTTATTTAGCCATCTGGGTTTTATTCCATTGCTGTTATATTTTTAAATTTTTATTATGTTTTTATCACATATTGTGATTATGCTCAGTTTTATTTTACATCTCTTCTACAGATCTATTCTTCAGTTCATCACACCACACCAGTTTATTAAACTATTCACTCATATTCAATACATAAGTGGTGTTGTATAGGTATATTTGTATGGTTCCAGGTATTAATTTTTGTTTATTTTGGATTAAAAGCTGACACTATGATCACTTCCTGTTTAGGACTGTTCAACACAGCAATTTTTTTTATATTTATGTGTTCTGAGTGCAGAACAATATCAACTATTGTCCCCTTAACTTGGACCTTTAACATGTTGTTCTAGATTTAGTTGTATATATGCATTCAGAAAGACATTACCTGCCTTGGATTTATTATTTATCCAGTCTATACCACCAGAGTTCAGGCCTCCCGTAAATTATTTCACCGGTGTCACGTTCTTTTTCTAATTCTTCATCTATTTCTTCAGCAGAGTCTGGTGGTCTATAACATAGTCCCAATACTATACTACTAGAGTTTTTATTCATTAATTTGAACCTTCTGTTTTTGAATCTTTAAATTTGTCAGTTGTATACAATGTTTTGGCCATAGTATCCAGTTTCCTGGAATTCTTCTCAGAAGGCAGTGCAGAGAGGGGCACTTTAGCTTTTTCAAAAGCAACTGTTGGACTACACCTTTATGATCAGGATGGATGTACAGGTATTCTACCCCCGTCTGTTCACCTGGTATTTCTTTTCAACTTTTGTTTGGATGCCAGCAGTGGAATTAGGTTTGACATGATATTTGAGGTAGCTTTTTGGAGTGATTTGTGTATGGGAACTAGCAACCTTATTTTTAGGACTGTCACATAATTTCCATGAATTCTGCTTCCTCCTGATCCTCCTCTGTTTCATGAGAGGGGATGCTGAGGGTGCTCATTATTTGTTTGATGAAAGAGGAACATGAGGTATAATCCAGTGTATGACTAGAGGGGAGCAAAATTCTTATTCAAGTGAACTAACTGGTTCTATAGGTTCACCTTCCTCCTCTTCCTCATAATACATGTCTTTTTCCTCCATAGGCAGATGGTCTGGAGCCTGAGCCTGGGGAAGGGGAGGCATACTGAGAAAGTTTCCCATAGACTGAAAAGCCTGGAAAACTGCTATGCTTTGGCTATGTCCTCTGTTGATGGCATTTGTCATAGGTCAGCTGCCTGATCCTTTTCCTTTGCAGGAGGAGTTGCACGAACATGGTTTTCTTTTTTGTTGGCAGACACTGGTTCCAGTACCTGCTCTGAGGCTCTTTTATTTGTATTTTTGCACTCACTAGATTAAGAGTTCCCCCTTTCAGGCACATTGGTAGCTGTACCATCTTTACCATGCCAGTCAGATGGCTGAGCTGTTTCATCTTTTTTATCTGTTCCCTTTCATGGGACTGCTGTTGTATATGAGGAGACAAACCCTCTAATGTGTGCTTTCCACCAACATTAGGAACTCCCACACAGCCTTTATTGTGTTTCGGTGACATAGAGTCAGACTGAGAAAACATAAAATCTTCTCTTTTTTTCACCATTTTCTTTTGGGTTTTAGGGCAAAACTTTTTAATGGAGCTCCTAACTGAGAACATTGGGATCTGGACCCAGATACCTTAAACAAAACTTGTGGCAGTCTGCCTTTGCTAGGGGATGAAAACAATTTGTAGAATGTTTAGCCTGTTGGCCCTGTTCATTTTTTAGGTCTATCAGTCATGCCAAACAGTGTAGACCTTGCACAAATAACTATTAAGTTGAAAAGGCCTTTAGTTACAGGGGCCAATCGATTCCAATATGATTTAAATGTATAATAAATGTTTTTACCCTTACAATAGTGGGGAACTGCTAGAAAACAAAGCAGTTTGCAATGTGAAAAGATAATTGGGGTTTGATTCCCTGAAAACAGGAGCTGAATGTAAAAGTATGGAAAAATGTTTTAAAATTAATGCTTTACATTTTTTTTTCATAATTTTTATCGAATTTCCAATGGTTCCCTCGAGACTGAAACTGCATTTTGAATGTAGCCTTCTCCAGTTCCTGAAACCAGTCGGGAACTGAAGAAACCACAAATTAAACAAACAAACAAAAAATAACAAAACTACCCTAACTAATAATGAGAAGTGAAAAATGAACATGAGATCATAAAATAACATAATAGTAAAATATTTAAAAGTTGGCTAACCAGAAAACTGGAGCTGTACTTTGGGGCAACTGCTCTTTTCAGGTGGAGAAACAAATCTGACATTAGAACACTAGGGGGAACATGACCACAGTGCAGAGTTTGAACTTAGTATTCTAGTTCCATAATTTACTTGTAACAATCACACAGGAGTATGGTGTGCATATTTTATGGAACACATACAAACAGAAGTGAGAAAGGATAAGTACCTCGGCTGGGTCATGAACCCAGGCCGCCCGGAATGCCATTCCAATTGCGTTAACCAGCTGTGCCACTGAGATAACTGGAACCTGGGCTGTTCCCAGCATATTACTCTTTCTCAGATGCACAACCCAATGGCAACACAAATATGTACTTGTAACAATCACACAGGAGTGTGGTGTGCATATTTTATGGAACACATACAAACAGAGATGAGAAAGAATAAGTGCTTCAGCTGAGGCACGTATTCTTTCTCACCTCTGCATGTATTAGTTCCATAATTTGCATAAGTTCTGTCTCCAGGCATCACTCACTGGAAGAGTCCATCAAGGTAGAACTGTGAAATCATATATGGAGGGGTGCACCGAAAATGGAGGGGGGGGGCAGCCCTCTCACAAACCACAACTTCTAACCCTCTGTACACTCCTGTGGAAAGTTCAAGTACATTGCTCCTATACCAGGGTCTGTCTGGTTCTGTTGCTATGCTCCAGATATTACCATTAATTATGCATGTATTTAATTGCTTGCTGTCTTGTTTTTAATATTCACCTTTTGTACATCTTGTACTATTCACCAATTGTTTGTATTTAGATGTCATTAATTGGGGCTTGGTCTGTACTTAAGCTGATTACACTCATCTTTGGCCATGCCCCTTGAGGAAGGGTTGTTGGGACCCAGTGTGCTTTCTACTTGCTTCTGTGTTTGTTATTTTTTGCAATAAACAGTTTTTCATGCACTGCAATTTGAGTTGGTGTACACTTATTGGAGTGACTATACTGTATGGAGAGCAGCAACGGAACTAGACAGCCCCTGGTATAGAAGCAAGGTATCTGAACTTTCCACTGGAGTGCACAGAGGGTTAGAAGTCATCACTCACTGGCAGAAACATGATGCTTATTGTAAACCATCACCGAGGATTCTTGCTGTTTGAAATTTTTTTTATTTAGTTTGTACAGTCTGGTAGACCTCTTGATGAGAGTTGAGATATAAGGTGGCACTAAGTTCTGACAAGCCTTGTGTGACCATGTGTATAAGTTTCTTTTTTCTAGTAGCCAATGAAGACCAGTCCATTGCTGCATAAAGGGAACAATAATGTGTTCTAGAAGGTAGGCCAGTGATGAAACTGAGTGTGCTATGATATGATTAAATAAGGTTAGGAGAACCATACCCGCCAAGGCTGTTTTCCCAACTTGTGGTTACCATGATGACAGGAACCTCTTGAGCTTCTCTCTTGAGGTTACTCTGTCCTTATGGTAACTATTCGGTGGGAACATAGTCTTATCATTTATGGTTCCCCAATGTTATTCTGTATGTTGTGAATAATGTATGGAGGAGATTACTATGGTTGCATATGTTCTTTTTCTCTTCAAATGATCTGTTCAATCTGAAACAAAACAGCTGCAGCATGCTTGCTATCATACTAAAGGGAGCCTGTAGCAAGACTGTGTCATGGGCAAAACAGCTGAACAGCATGTCAAGACTAGCAGGAGAGGTGCAACTGAGTTGTATGAGGACCTCTGTCACAATATTCATCATCTCCATACATTGTAACTAGCAAACAAATGATATTTGAACCAAATTCTTAATGACCTGACTCAAAATACAGAGATCATCATCACTTGTGAGGGGGAAGGCTTCCATAACTCATTTGCTGTCCTAACACTCATAAGTTACTGTCTTGTCCCCTTACGCATGAAGACAAATTGCATATTTTGTTTCAGGCCTTTGCATATAGAGTATATGGAATACATAGTGGCTTGCAGTGGAATAACATGACCCATAGTTCATGAGTAGCAATGCCACAAATTAGTTCTGAAGGTCATACCACTCGTGTGGAGATAAATGTGTTAGTCACTGCAGCCCATTATGGATTTGATATTTATGCAATGGGTGTGGACCCCGAAATAATGTAATAAATCCATTTATTTCTGCTGGTGTTAAATACATTGTGGACTGTTAGATTTATTACACCCCCTCTGTCACTCACCTGCCTCCTACCGGCACTACTTGCTTCCTACCTACTTTCACTTTCATACAGAGCCCCCAGCTCCCTAACCTGCCCTCAGTCAGCAACACTTCTTGAGTTACAGCTTCTAATACATCGTGCCTTTCCTGCTACATTTCACTAAAGAATTGTACCTGTTTCCCAAAAGATTTTAACTCTGTGTTGTAGCACTCCATGCTTGGCTCCGTCCATTGCCACCTGCCAGACCACTACCTCACGCACTTACCCAGCTGCCACCTTGCACATTTACTCCAGAAATCATCACGGCACCCAAAGTATGAACTCTACTTCTCATTCCCTACAGATGATTCTTTTCTTCTCTGCACAACAGGCTAGTACCAAAACAGAAAAATGTTTTATTTAAATAAACTGCTCTGTAGCTCTCCTTACATCCTAGCAGTCCGCTCACTCAGTCACTAGTGGGTAGCTCTGCTCAGATCTTCATGATCCTGTTCACTCAGTCACCAACAGATGGCTGCAAAAAACAAATTAAAGCAAGACAAAAAGCAGCATCAACTAGATTAAACTTAATAAAGCCAAAAGAAGTAAAGCTAAAAGAAGCAGGAGCTGTAGGAAAACCATGGTTTCTCATTAAGTGAGAAGGAAGCCACTGTTTGATTTCAATTCTTCAACCTGCCCACATACAAAAAGGTGAAGGGTGGGGGCAGAGTGACAAGATGGCTGTGATACTGCTCCGCTCCTCACCACTCCATTTTCTCTAGTGCTTTATTTTAGTTTTGGGCTGCTGTTCCCGCAGTTCTGAATCTAATGTAAGAAACTCATGTATATTTAGCAGATCATGTTGTTTCAAGTTTCTTTGACTTATGGTCGCTTGAGAGCAGCTGCTGGTGTGGGAGGAATGCCAGGTCAGTAATTCAAGTTTTGTGGTAGCAGTTTTCAGTTGTTTGAACAGCGGCTAGTATGGCCTAAGAGAACCAGGTGTGAGGGCAGAAAAGATCCCTTTTCCTGGGACAAGGACGAAGGTGAAGTTTTTGTCCTGCAACTGGAGATGGAGTGCTGGAGTCCTTTTGGAGCCATGAACCAGGTGCTGTGCTGGAGTTTATGGACCCAGAGAAGAACAAGTGAATAGGTGCATAAACATGCATAAATGCTCACACATACTAAAACAAGGTATGAAAATTGTTGCCCAGGGCCAGGAGGTTGTAATACTTTCATGATGTTGGTTTTACTGCGCTCAGTGGAGCGCTTTCTTTCTTGTATCTCACCAGGCAAGTTTGAGATAGAAGAGATGCAAGAGAAACCTGGGAGTCAAAAGTTCTGCAAAATTAACAGAGACAAATTTTGGAGACTACCGGTGGGCTGCTAACGGCCATGAGTGCTATTACGGAAATGACCTTGATGGCTACTATGAACTCTAGGCTCAGGAGAATAGAGCTACGTCACGGCACTCAAAGTATGAACTCTACTTCTCATCCCGTACAGATGATTCTTTTCTTCTCTGCACAACAGGATTAGGAAGGAGGGGAGTTGGGTGGAAGCAGGGTGCGATAAGGCAGAAGCACTAAATGAATACTTCTGCTCAGTATTTACTAAAGAGAAGAGGGGGTTGACACCCAAGGTGGGAGAAATGGCAGAAACAGGGGGGGAAGGGGTGACAGATGGGGAAATCATGGAGGGCAGAGTTCAAGAGGGTTTGAAGGCACTGAGGGTGGACAAGGCGCCAGGCCCAGATTGCATCCACCCCAGGGTACTGAAGGAGCTGGCAGAGGTCCTTGCAGGACCTTTAGCAGACCTATTTAATGCCTCACTACATTCGGGGTGTGTACCTCAGGACTGGAGGATGGCTCATGTGGTGCCCCTCCACAAGAGTGGCCCAAGGATGAACCGAGGAAACTACAGACCAGTGAGCCTCACATCCATCATGGGTAAGCTAATGGAGACTATCCTGAAGGAGAGGTGGGCTGGCCCTCCTAGAGCCAAGGACTACAGAACAGCAGACAGCATGGCTTCATCGTGGCAGATCCTGCCAAACCAACCTGGTGGAGTTCTATGACTGGGTAACTAGGCAACTAGACAGGGGCCATGCAGTGGATGTCCTGTATCTGGACTTCAGTAAGGCATTCCACTCGGTGCCGCATGGAAGGCTGGGAAGGAAGTTAGTAGGCACAGGGGTGGGTGCAAAGCTGGTGAGATGGGTAGGAAACTGGCTTCAGGGGGCAACAGAGGGTGGTGGTGGGTGAAGAGCTCTCACACCCAAGGGCAGTGACGAGCGGTGTTTCACAGGGCTCGGTGTTGGGACCAGTGTTGTTTGGGATATTCATTGCAGACATATCATGGGACATCAAGAGCAAGATCAGTCTGTTTGCTGATGATACCAAGGTAGGCGCAGTGGTGGATGACCTAGGGGATGGCAGGGGTTGCAGGATGATCTGGCAAAGCTTGAAACCTGGTCCAGACACCTGGCAACCTGGGCTTTAATGCCAAAAGTGCAGGTGCTGCATTTTTGGGATGAAGAACCCAGGAGGAGTTACCAGCTGGGAGGAGTGCAGCTAGCCCAGACAGAGGAGGAGAAGGATCTGGGTGTGCTCATTACAGGGTCAATGAACAACTCGGCACAATGTGGAAGGCAGCTGCAAAGGCCAACAAAATGCTGGGTTGTATTGCAAGGGTATATCCTCGAGGGAGGAGGAGGTGATTCTGCCACTGTATAGGTCATTAGTTAGACCGCACCTGGAGTACTGCGTGCAGTACTGGCGCCTGTATCTGAAGAGGGACATTAAGTTACTGGAGGGGGTGCAGTGCAGGGTGACAAAGATGATCAAGGGGCTGGGGGACTTATCATACGAGAGGAGGTTGAAGGAGTTGAACATGTACTCACTGGAGGAGAGGAGGGACAGAGTGACATGATTAAACCTTTAAATACATGAAAGGAATAAACAAGATGGGTACAGAGGGCTGTTCAAAGTAAGGAGGGAGGCCACCAGGGCCATGATATGAGACTGGAGGGAGGAAGGTTCAGAAGGAGATGAGGAGACACTTTTTACAGAGGTGGTGGCTGAGTGGAATGCATTACCTGCAGAAGTGGTATCCAGTAGAACAGTGGACTGCTTCAAAAGGGGATGGGACAGGACAAGGGGGAGGGTTAATGAAGGGGAAGGTTGGAAGGGAGGGGCAGCTGCAGAATAAGGGGTGCTAGCTGCATATTCGCGCAGACTTGATGGACCTCTAGGCCTTTATCTGCTGGCAAATTTCGTATGTTCGTATGTACGTTTGTTAATTCTCGGATCAGCTTTTTCTTATAAAGTTGTTGCTAGAGATGAAATAAGGGGTGAGACTCTTCTTAAAAGGTACTCTTTTAATTTCCCTTACTGGTGGATGGGGGCATGACTCTCTGCTTTCATGGTGGTGTATAAACTTTTCATGTTTAAGTCAGGGCATCAGCTGTGCTTGGGTACAGGGAATCAGGACTATTCTAAAGACTGAGCATTTTCCCCAATAAGAGGTGCTGGTGTGGAAGCTGAACCTTTGTTGCTTAGTGCTGATTGAAATGCCCAGGATATTGATGCAGTGACTACAATCAGAAAGATGATGTTTCAGTGAATGGTGAGGTTTTTGCTGTGAGGGAAAACTCCCTTGAGAAGTGATGTTTTTTCTTCCCACTACGGAGTTTGAACTTCTGATGTCAGCACTCCCAGCCCTTGGCGAGAGCTTAGTCTCGAGTATGAAAAATTTTAAAACATTTTGTTTAACAGGATCCTGTTCAGATGAACTGTTGATATATAAAATTATTACACTAGGCAGATTGTCTCTTTGTGTACTATAGGGAACTTGGGGCAATTTCAGCCGGAGAGTTCAAAATGTCCTGTATTTAATATGGGTATGATCATTATGAACAAATCCTTCGGAAGATGTTTTGCATGATTGACTACTATTTTAAATCATTTAGTGTGTTTTATATGTCTAAACAGTGTATTGTGCTATTAAGGGCATGGTATTTAACCTGCTTGAACTATATGTGATGATATTTAGGATGCATGTATTACACTTAGTAGGGATTAGTAGATGAAATATGTTTGCAGTACTTGAGATAACTTTTAGAAATCTCTTTTAATACGTTATTACTAATGGTGGATCCCTTGATATTAAGGGTATAACATAAGTACAATTCTGGCCAATGAGAAAGTGGCCATCAGTGAATGATTATGGACATGAGCTCACCTAAGATTAAACAGTAGCTGCAACTGTAACCTCTAATGCTAAATTGTCCTTCACCACCACTTGCGCAGCTTTCCTCCACTCCCCTTCCCTTCCTAATTCCTCACCCATCTACCCCTCCTCCTGTCCATCTACACCTCCTTAACCTATACACCCTGCCCTCTTTCCAGCCCTCACCCCACCCACTATGAACCAAACACCAAACCTAACCTGTGACAAGGCCCTCGGCTGCTACACCCCCCCCTCCTCTCTGTGCACTTATATACTCATTGTACATTGTCTCACAAAGATACCTCTATCACCATGTAAAGCCTACATGATCTGTGTTACATTAGACAATTGTATAAGATTATTGCCTGTAGTTTATTATTTATGTCTGAAGATTGTTCTGTACTACTCTGCCTGTCATATTACTCAGCCCATTGCTTGATTGACTGTTATCTCTGTATTGTATATGTCCAATCACATGACGTGGAACCTTTGTAAATGATCTCCCAGCTCAAAGGTATTCCGAGAATCAAATAAATAAATAAATAACTGAAAGACTAGCTTGTTAATGAGAGGCATATGCTGCTTGAGTGAATTACTCTGATTCTTTGGACATTAGGGTATCTTGGGTCAAGTTTGGGGAGATAGCCTAGGAAGATCTGGGAGAGCCTAGCCTGATTTGGTAATGTTAATGCCTTTGGGAAATGGATATTGGTATACTTATAGCAGCAAGGCATGTTTGAGTTATGTTGTGAAGCCTAGTACCTGATTCTGAGTTTGGACACAAAGCAAAATGATGCAGTGTATAACTACTGGTCCAGTGCTTTCACCCTATACTTACGGCTTGAAGTACAGGCCAGCAGAGTGCGCCAGGCATTGTGGCTATTTAAAGGGGTACAGGGTAGCATGCACTGTGGAGTACTCCTATTAGGCTCCTTTAGTGCTAGGCCCAAGCTGGCAGTACAGGACGGACTATTTTGGGTGACATGACAGTGACATGTTACCTCACATTGGGACAGAGTAGCTTAAGCACCGACTCTGTGTTTTGGTTGAGGGGCCACACTTCAATGCTTAATTCTGCCAACTGTTGGGCTATTTAATATTCCACTGAATAAGGTACAGAGAAGCTGGAATGGCAGGCTACTCTCTGGTGGCGCCTGGGTAGGTCATGTCTCAAACAGCATTGAGGGTGGCCACTCTAGTTTAGAGAACCTTTGCTGTATGACTAATCCGAGTGAGTAAAATAATTTGTGGGAAATGAGTTAAAGATTTTTTCAATTATCAATGCATAGATTTTAACATTAATTTTCAACAGCATGTTTTTACTAATCACCAAATGTGTAGAAAATACAGTGTAATTTTAAACAATAATGCACATATCTAACATGTGAATTATTGAATGCTCTTGTAGTGCACTTTTTCAGACTTGTACACGTTGTGATGGTTTGTGAACCGATCAACAATAAGCTAACTTAACATGCAAAAAGACTTCCAAATAACGCATGCTGTCTCGGTGCTGTCACGTTGTGTCCATAGCAACCATGCACCCTTACCTGCTACCTTACTTTAGCCTGCTAGTAAGAATACAAGTACACAGAGCATATCACAAAAAATTCCATCTACTGTACTAAATAAAAAAACTTAAAAAATATGTGAAGGAACCCAGATATTGCATACCTATTGCATAAATGGAATATACAATGAAAAATTTGTTAAAATAAATGATTTATCTGCACTTGAGCAGTTTTACCTCAGACACCTCACTCGTGGCTTATGTCGCTCGTGAGGTTACCTGAGGTCAGACTGCTCTTGTGCAAATAATTCATTTCTCTTGTTTCCATTGCATATCCCTTATATACCACACTATTTGTAATGTTTTTGTTAGTGTTTCATCTTGTTTTAGCTTAAAACGTCTTTCCTTTATATTGTAAACTCTCTCTTCCCCATTTTTGTCTGCATTCCATTTCCAGATTCTTTCTTTTTTTAAATTGCTTTTTATTGAAGCTTTCTTTCATATGACAAGACACACAGCCAATTAAACAACAGTACCAACTGCAGAGAGTACAATACACCATGTGTAGTTCAATTAAGACAAGGTGGATATTGAGGACAGTGACTCCTGTCAGTCAGAGTCAACTGTCATCCCAAGGAATCAGAGTACAATGTCCAATCTCTGTTGTAACATATATTGAACCCACCCACTCCATATAGATTTAAATTTGGGTAGCAAATTACTTAACCTGGCTGTGGGTTTTTCTGTCCCACAGATATCATGCATCAGATCTTACCACTGTTGAATGGTAGATATGCTATCTGTGAGCAATGTTTTTGCAACCACTTTCTTGGTATTTAACAAGCAAACGCTCAGCAACTTCAGAGTAATAGGGCCACAGAAGCCCTCTGGGACATCCAGAAATAATATGGCCTGATCATTAAGTTAAAAAGTGTCACCAAAAATAGTTTTGAGGACTTTAGTAACTGATACCAGAAAGAAGAAGCAGAGAGCACTGCTGGAAAATATGGCTGTGCACTGGCTGGGGTGTGCCACAGCCTCTCCAGCATTGTGCTCCTTTATCAGATTGGTATTTCAACTGTATATTAGGAGTGCAGAAAAACTAAATGACTGTCTTCCATGAGAATTCCCTCCAGATGTGGGAGGAAGTCAAATGGTGTTTACCAAGTACCTGTCCCAGTGCAGCAGTTTAATATGGGTTCTTAAATCAGCTTCCCAGCTCTTACGAACAGTTTTAGTATCCCAGTTTGTCAGTTGCAGTAGAGACATATACGTTTATTATATGAGAGAGATAGGTTGCTGTGCTTTTACTGCTCTAATGATTAGCTGATGAAACATGGCAATATCCTTCTCTTTTGACCATTCCAGTAGGTGAGATTTGGTAAAACTGGTTACATGATGATTCCAATATAACTCATTGTCTCCTAGCAAATGCCTGTAGTCAGCAGTAAAATACACTGGTGTGTCCTGAAGACGACTACAGAAGTCAGCTACTGATTTCCTGTTTTCCCTTGCAACATCTGGAGATGTCACTTATATATTTTAATATATAATATAATAGAATATAATACATATTTGATTGCACAGCACTGCTGGAAAGGTAATTTTGTGCTGAACAACTATGCCACTGATTTTTTGTGTATATCATGTAAACTTTAGGAGTTATTCACATTTGTTTATGATATGTGTGTATGGCTTATGTTGCCTTTTTTAGTGAAAAAAATTATTCGTTTTGCTGTTTTGACCAGCATAGGGAAAAAAAACAAAATGACTTGCATACAACCGTTGGAAAGGTAATTTTGTGCTGAACAACTTTGCTGCTCGTACTTTGTGTCTAGCACTTACAGTTCTTGAGCTATTTGGATTTTTTGCCGCACACTGACCATGGCTTGATTTTGCTTAGAAAGGACCAGGGATTCACTGTTAACAGTATATAGGAGACAAGTGACACAACTTCAGAGAGCTCTTGTGGAGGCAATGAGATAAATCAGATTGATGCAGGCCAAACTGTGTTTGTAAATCTGAGAAGACGATAGTATCACTCCCCTGTAAGAACTGATGTGGCATAAGCAAACATCCTCATTCCCATCTTAGGTAGGTATGATCCAATTTTGCTGGCAGAAAGTTAGCATTATAGTGGAAAGGGGTCAACAAAAACCTTACATTTTGTAGGAATTTATGGGTGAGCACCTTGTGCCATTGTAGGAGAGTTTCCCTAGTATAGGGGGTGCTCCACAATAGTATGGGGCAGAGTGTTTGGTTGTGCAAACAACAATTTAGTTGTATTTAAATGTCCTCCTCATGTAATTCCAGGGTTTTTCAGTGAGCCACATACAGTATTCCAGTGAGAGCTGGTAAATGGCTGTTCAGAGTTGTGCTGCCTTATGGCACTGTACCAGACTGAGAAGTGCTAGGCCTCCCTGCATCTTGAGCAGGTACAAGGTAAGGAATTTAATACGAGGGTAGTTACCATTCCATACATAACAGGAGATAGTCCTGTCCTATATCTGAAAAGAAAGAGCAGATGGCATGGTGGGAAGTGTTTCGACAAGGTACAGTAATCTGGGTATAAAGTCTGCAGAAACATAGACAATGATGAAAGAAAAAGAACAGAGGTCCATCTAGTTTGCCCGGCGTTCCCTATCTGCCCTGGGGCCTATTGTCCATATGGAGTTTTTCCCTTCTGGTCATGCCCCTTGCTCCCCTCCCTACTGCTACCAACCTGAGCAACCTCCACACCCTTTACTTTTTCCCAGCCATGCTTGAAACCATTTAAGGTCCTGGAAGCCACCATTTCCACTGGCAGACTGTCCCATGGCTCCACCACCCTTTCTGTAAAATAGAACTTTCTCACATCTTTCTTAAACCTTCCCCCTGCCAGTTTCCACTTGTGACCTTGGGTTCTTAACTCTGCACTTCTGCTTAATAGTGCCCCACAGTTCACCTTGTTTATTCCCTTCAGGAACTTGAAATTCTCTGTCACATCCCCCTCTCTCACCTGGTCTTAAGTGAGTACACATTCAGTTCCTTGAGGCGATCTTCATGAGATCTGCCCTGTTGACTCTGAATCGTCTTGATCACCGTATGTTGCACCATATGCAGCCTATTCAGAACCGAGCACAGTATTCCAGGTGCTGCATCACCAGTGACCTATATAGAGGCAGTAGTACCTCCTTTTTCCTGCTGTCAATACCCCTTTTTGATACATTCAAGCATCCTATTAACCTCACCTTAGGCTCGACCCAAAGCCTGTGCTTGCAGGTAAGCCTGACCTGGAACCCACTTGGCAGCCTGACTCTGCCACAGGGGAAGTGGAAGGCAAAGTCACAGCATGGTAGGAGGCACAATTCCTGCCTGTGTAAAGATGCACACTGGTGAGGGCTCCTGTGCCACTGGGCACTCATAGCAGGATACACAGCACACATCATGGCTGGCAGCTAATGTACAGGTATGCACACCACAGTATCACAGACCATTACCTCCATCACGCAGTACCTCCCAGCATCATTTCCCTTAGTGTGTGAAATACTTCTGCATGACCCGGGCCCTGCATGCCTGCCCAGCATTGTACCCCAGGCCATACCTCCTTCACATCCTCTGCCGTCATCAAGAATGTCCTCTCCATTGCTAGCATGATCTTCAGGGAGTGGTTTCATGCCCTTGAGTACAGGTAGGTGCTTCCATATAGCTATGTTGTGTAACATGTGGCAGATTGTGACCACCCTGCATACCTTGCCAGGTGTGAGCTGCAGGGTCCCCCCATCCTATCCAGACACCTGAAGTGCATCTTCAGTAGGCCAAACACCCTCTCAATGATGCCCTACATCTGGCGATGTGCCTCAATGTGCCGCCGCTCTGCCTTGTTCTCCAGCTGTGAAATGGTGTCATGAGGAATGTGTGTAATGGGTACCCGCTGTCATCTGTGGAGGAGAGGACAGTTACCATGTGCATACATGTATCCTTCTGGTGCCCCCCTGTTGGTATACTTACCAAAGAGCAACCCCTGGCCAGCTGGCATGACCCTCAGTACTGCCCACAATTCTGAGTTCTCCAGTATGTAGGAGTCATACATCGAGCCTGGGTACCTGGCATAGACATGCATAATTATGCCTGCAGCATCAAACTGGCCTGCATATTCATGCTGTGGTATGTCTTATGGTTTCTCAATGCCTGCTCTACATGGGATGGGGTGATGAGTGCAATGGGTATGCAATCAATGGCACCAGTGGCACTGGGAATCCCGGCCACAACATAGCATGCTGGCATGGTATCTCTCTGGTCCTGGACAGTATGCAGGAAGAGTATATGGTCACAACAGTGTACCAGTAGTACATCTGTCAGCTGCTAGAGGCACCTGCTGACAGACACTGGCTCATGGCAGTCATATCACCAGTCTTGCATTTAAAAGTGCCAGTCCTATAGTATGCCAGAGCCATTAGCACGCATGTCCTGGCATCCAGGGTCAATGTTTGCAGACGTGGTCCCAACAGCTGGAACAGCTCCCATATGGTGTCTACTGAAGAAGTACCTGCAGATGCACTGAAGCTCTGTCATTGTTGCTATGTCTGACCATGGTGGGTATAGCCTTTGATGGTGTGCCTGGCATCTGTGTACACCATCCTCATGGTGCTGCTGTAGGAGCACTATGTTCATTAGGATTCCAGGACACATTGCCGCACTGTTCCTGTGGACCTGTACCTTCCATGCTCCCCAGTGGCCAAGCATCTGACCTGCTGTGTGTGGGCCCCTTTAAGTACTGTTTGAATAGCCTAATTACTGTGTGACAGGTATGGGTGTGCCCAATGGATGTGGTCCCATGGTGAGACACCTATATGCATGGTACACCACTATCTGTTCAGATGAGCCACTGGCAGGCTCCTTAGGACACAGCAGACATGCCCAAAGCCAATGCCCATGCCTACACTCATATATATATAATGCACACCCTCACCCTGGAGGGAAATGGGTACAGGAACCAAAACAACCAGAACTGGTTGCTCATGGAGCCTGCCCAGGTGAGAAGAATGGTCCAAATGGCAGTGCTTCCCCCTCTATTATTGCAGGCATGTCACTCACATATCCTTTAGTGCCTGATTGCCTCTTTTTCTATCCCATTTCAGGAGTCACAGGAGTCCATAGGGACCCACTTGCTGTGGAGAGGAAGACCACAGTGCCAGCCAAACCCCCAAATGATATATGACCCAGCCCTGGACAGGGATGTGGATGACTGGTCCCCACTGGACATGGACACAGATGATGAGGACAGTGAGGGTGCAACCAGAACAGGACAAGTGGATGGGGTGCTGAGCAGAAGAACCCTGGCCTGGACTTTCTCCAGTGGGTGGTGCAGCCAAGAACCCTTTGCCAAGTCAACAGGAGTGTACGGGGACTGAACCAGTAACTGGACTGTATGGATGCACTACCTGTGCCTGGCTGTGATGCACCACTAGGTGTGTCAGACACCGGAAGACACTGTGGTGGGGCATGAGGTAACACCCCAGCATTCGGGATACTAATATTATGGGCAGGGTGGCTGTCAATTACAGTTGAGATACTGCAGTGCCTTTTGCAAGTGTAGAGTTGCTGTGTACCTGCCTTCTCTTTTCTTATTGTAAAACATGGCATCATGCTTAGCAAATCAGGATTGTTGATTTGTAATCATTCCAGGTACTCTTACAACAATAAGAGGGCGTCTCATGCACATAGTTCTAAAATTCTGAAATTCTAAGTTCTGCTGGAACAATCCATTTCCCACAAAAGGGATTCTCTAATATTCTGCAAAGTAAAATAATTTGATTTTAAATTCAAGTTCCACTAAGTTTTAAATACAGGTCTTTGCATGATTTATGTAAGCAATAATACCCAACAGGGTGAGCAGTATTGGAATATAATGGCCTGCCCAGGGGCATAATAAGGCCCAACGCTGCAAGCGGAGGGCCTTATAGCCCCTGGAAGGTCCATTATATCCCAATAATGCCCACCCGGAGGGTATTATTGCACTTAGAAAATGGGTTAGAGATGCCTTTTTTTTAACTTGCCTGACTCCTCGACTTTCGGAGGGGGTCTTGTACCCTCTCCTACTTTAGCCACCAGGTCCTGCCACTAGGATCCCCCTGGTTTCATTGTGCTCATTGCGGACGTGGGGTGTATACATTTTTTCCCCATTTTCTCCCTATCCCCTGAGGGCACCAATGCAGAGAACGTTCATCCAGATGAACGACATGCGTCAAGCACCTGACAGCATCCTCCCTCCCAGACTCCGTAGAGCCGTATGCCCCTACTACCCATGCTTACATGGGCAGAGGCGCTACGGGTGCTTGTGCAACCTAGTAACTCACCACAGCGGGAGGAGGGCAGCATCTGTTGGGAAACTCAATTCTCCCCACCATCCAACCCCCCACAGTCTGGATCCATTCCTGAAACTGGATCACGAGCATAGCACAAGGTGTGGCATCCAGCGCCTCAGACCTCAGTGCCACCAGGCCGGTGGGATGCCATTTTCCAAACAAATATACAAGAACAAAAATGTATATATAAAAAATAAATAAAAAGCAAATAAAAGTAATGTTTGCAGTAAAGCAGTCCCTATAGCGTGAAGTGCTGGAATCACCACTGGAGGGCGCTGCTGTTTTTATTTATCTATTTATTTTATTTCCTATCAGCTTGTCCTCCTGCTTGGTCACACACATAGACACAATGCTGCTATGTATTTTGTTTTTGTATACTACATTTCCAATTAGCTTGCCCTCCTGTTTCTTCACGTGCGTGCGCACACACACACATACACATGCACATACAGAAATCTGTTGAACAACGCTCTGTGAGAAGGGGAGAAATGTAGCCTACTGATCTTTAGAGACAGGCACCTCTGTTTTAATTTGGAATGGACTTAGAAGCGTGGTGTGAGTCTGCAGCTAGGTTTAAAAGTGGGCGCTGACTTGACAGGGAGCACGACTATGTTCCGTGAAGGAAAACGGGACCCGGAAGGTCAGAAGGTTTACTTTGAGGAAGGATGAGTGAACTGGCACCATAAAACTAATGTAAGGAGGAACAGAGGAAGCTGCAGAGCCAGTATCAGGCTGTCTGTCTGTGGCTATTTTGTACAGTGGAGAAAAAAATGGTGGCTGGCAAGTTCGGGGTGCCCAGTGGTCAAAGTGGCACTTGTTTTTCACCAGGCGTTGTTAAGAAATAACAGCCCAGGTGTAAGGCTGTTTCAGCTAATCAGAATGTGAGTTTTGCAGTTTCCGTTTTCTAAAATATGATTATATGTACAGTTACTGTGTCTCTTATGGTTATATAAGATTCTTCTAAAGTCCTCTGTGTGCCAGAACTACTCAGCTTCGCTTCACAGTTCTCACCCAAAGAAATTGAGAATGCACCCTTATAACCATAAGAGACACAGTAACTGTACATATAAAGAAATAATACATGCCATTATGGCGAACATACTCTCATGTCATGCATGTTATTTGGGGAGGCAGGGGTATTGTGGCACAGACTGCTGGTGGTGCGCCATAGTCATGGCTAGGTCCAGGGGTGTGCACTGGCTGGGGGTGCAGTAGGGGCTGGCACTGTCAGAGGGCAGGGTGCCTCAGGGGTCTTTCTGGCTTCTGTCATTGTTATTGACAAGTTTTCATATTTTGTTTGGTAAGTAGCTTATGCATGTTACATGTAGCTGTTAGCAGTGAGGGTCTGTATTACAGCTTCCACCATGGGGGGGACATATGGCTGCAATGGGGGATGGTACCCCCACATCTGATCATGGTGCCAGTGTAGCCAGAGGGGCAGGGACACATGACATCATTTGGTTCCATATCCTGGTTCTGGCATAGGGGTGAGGGGGCAGCTTGCCACAGTATAGATGGTAGGCTGGACCACTGTGGTGGTGCAGCACTGTACACGTTGTGTATGTGCTTTTAGGAATTCCACACATATTGGTGTGTGGATAGGGCCACACTACATATTCTGTAGGGGTGCACTTACAGTTGTTTGCACTGGTATTGCTGTATCATCCAAGGTACAGTTCCGACCTGTACATGCTTCAGCCTGCCATGCACACCCCTTCGCTATGCATCTACCTTTCTTACAGCAGTCCCCTGAACACATAGCCAACAGCCCTTCACTATGCTTATGGTGAGGCCCCTATAGGAATGTAGATCAGCATTATGACTGGAGAGAGGTGCATATCTCCAGCCATGCCCCCTGTTGCATCTCCAAGGACACTCCATGTGGGTGCATCTGCAGTCAGGCTGTGAGCCTGTGGTGGGCACACTGTGGATGGGTGTAGGTGTACCTCATGGTATTCATGTGTATCCCTCTGAGCCTGTCTGCTATGTGGCCATGTAGAGCAGCCACACATTCTGTGGATCAGGCCTTTAGACTGTTTTCTTCATTTGCAGAGGGAAGGTGTCTTCCTTCCTGGAGAAGGAATCTACAGCACTGGACCTTGCTTAGATGAATGAGGGGTGTGGCATGGGGGATTGGCGTGGGTGGGAGGAGGAAATGGTCATAGCAGAGGGGAACAGTAGTGCAACAGACATTATTGGGTCATTTTCTTTATTACAGGTTGAAAAAAGACTAATGCGTTAAGGGAACGTTTTTATGTTAGCGGTATAAACACTGGAGACTGGGCACCTCATTGTTGGTTTGATGTTGTGTGGTTCTGAGGGTGGGCACCCCAGTATTGCCCACTGTTAAAGGTGGTGGAGGGGACAGTCTGAGTCAGCAGCAGGAATTGGGCACCCTGGTGCCATATTGTTCATGTGGCGGGTGGAGTTGGGAGGGGGAGTTAAACATGAACTGGCAATGGGGCGGGCATGCTGGTGTTGGATATGTTATTTAATTTAGCTGGCACTGGGGCCCTGGCACCCTGGTGTCTACTACATTATTTAAATTTAGCCAGCATCATGGATTGGGCACCCCGATGACTAAAAAAAAAACACTTAGTAGAATGCGGCAAATGGCCACCATTCAGCAAATTTCATGGCAGCTACGTTCAGTGAAGGTGGGCTACACACTGATGCATAGCACCCCCCCACTGAACGAACATATTAGAAATGCAAATGGATACTGTTTACAGCATCTTGCATCACCTCGTGGTGATGCCTATAGCCCTATACCCATGCTTATCTATGGTGCCTATACATTTGGGTTGAATAAGCACTTCAATGTTAAATGCTGATGTTTACACCTTACATAGAAACATAGACTTTGATGGCAGATAAGGACTGCTTGGCCCACCTAGTCTGCTCATATTCCTACCTAGAGGATAAGCTGCAGATCCTATTTAACCAACAGCCTATTTCTTCCTATACCCCACAAAAATTGCCTTATGTCTGTCCCATGCATTCTTGAATTCTCCCACAGTTTTAGACCCCACAACCTCCTCAGAAAGGCTGTTCCATGTGTCCACCACCCTCTCTGTGAAAAAATACTTCCTCACATTGCCCCTGAGCTGTCCTCCTCTATCTTCAGATTGTGTCCCCTTGTTCTTGCACATCTCTTTTTCTGAAAGATGCTACCCTCTTGGACTTTGTTGATTCCACTGAGGTACTTAAATGTTTCTATCATGTCCCCCCTCTCCCTCCTTTCCTCAAGGGTATACATATAGAGAGCTACTCCCCCCTTCTGCCCTCCCTGTCTCTCCTGTAGGTTGTGTACCCTGGTATGTTAACATCCCAGTCATGGTTCTCTGTGTACCATGTTTCTGTGACTGCTACGATATCCAGGCATCCCTCTTCCATCAATGCCACCAGTTCAGGGAGCTTGTTGCCCAGACTATGGGCACTGGTGCTCATTACTCTCCATTTCTTGATGGCCTTACCCCTTTTTGCCCCATTCCTGTCCTTATTGCATTTGTCACTTTCTACATTTACCACTGCGCTTCTCCCTATCAACATCTCTATGTTGGTGTCTACCTCACTTAGTACCCTGATATTTTTTTGGGGGGGCTAGGATTTCCCTGCTCCTTTCCAGTGCCTCCCCCCTTGGCTAGTTTAAAAACTTGCCAATGAAGTATTTAAACCTATCACCAAGGACCCTAGTTCCCCTCCTGGACAGATGCAGACCATCATGCCAGTATAGGCCTGCATCCCTCCAGGTGGACCCCCAGTCCCCAATGAAGCCAAATCCCTGAGTTCTGCACCAGTTTTTCAATCACTGATTGAATCCCATGGTGTGGAGCACCCTAGCCTCACCCATGCCATAGACAGGAAGCACCTCCGAGAAGGTTACCGTGTGTGCTATTTGTCTAAGATCCTTCCCCATCTCTACAAATGCTTCTTGCACTGCTCTGATCCCTTTCTTAAGCCAGGTCATTTGTCCCTAGGTGGACAATGACAGCCAGCTCCCTCCCCTGTGCAGCTGCTCCTGCGATCCTGAGGATTCGCTCCCTGTCCCTCCAAGCCATAGTGCCAGGCAGGCACCTTACATTCCTCTCCCCTTCCTCCCCCAGTTCTACCTTCCTAACAATGGAATCCCCCACCAGGAGTTGTTTCCTTCCCCTGTGGGGTCCCATGCCACCCTCCTGTGGGTCTCCTTTGTGGAGGTTCCCAGCATCCTGCTTGGTCTCCACTGCGGGTGCCTCCATAGAGGAACCACACTTTTACAGAATGGCATAGAAATTGTGGAGAGGTACAACTGGAGGGATGTGCCTCTTTTCCTCCACCCTCAGCCTCCCTGAGCCCACTGTGGTCCAACCACTCCTCTTTCTTGGCAACCTCTGAGGCAATGGCAGTGACCCTGGTGGTCCCTGGGTGGGAGAGGAGGTCCCACAAATCCTGGCCAACTCAGCCTGGAGATGATCAACCTCCTCCCTCAGCCCAGAGAGGTGCCTGCAGATGGGACAACACTGCATCCTCCAGAACATCTCCCAGAAGACTGCTGCTCCACAGCCACTGCACTGCATCACTCCCAACATGTCTTTTTTCTGGCCGCCTAACTGTTATTTGGAATATTTACTCTTTCCTCTGTTTGTTTATTTCTTTTTTTTCTTCTCTCCCTACTTTACTTTCTGTCTCTGCACTCTTTTAGCTCCTGATCTTCCTGTTCTGAGACAAGAAGACCTTAATAACTCTTCTACCATGCAACCAATTGACCTTAAATGTGGTAGTCTTGGAGTCTGGGCCAGGATCTCCGGATCCTAAAAATTTGTGTCAGTCAATTGGGAGGGGGGCAAAGCTGCTAAAAGTCACAGTTTCTAAGGTTTTGTTTGCTCACCTGTAACCAAAAAACATTGTTTTAAACCCTGAAACTTACAGCTTTAGCAGACTCTGGCCCTAGGTATGTACTTTTAAAAGTTTAAAGTTTTTCCATTTTCTGAGCAAGTCCAGTTCAAAAAAAAAATGTGCATTCTAAGGATAGGGAATAAAACTGTACTAGTGCTTTGGGAAGGTGTGTATTGTTCTCCTGGTAGCTGCTTTGCAAATATCTAACAATGGCATACGCCTTGAGGAAGTCACAGAGCCAGAGGTACTCCTTGTGGAATGGGTGCTATGTGACAAGTGCGACTGCAGGACGGCGACCCACGGAAGGGCACAAAACCACCAGGGCAACTGAAAAACAGTATGTTATTTAATGCAGGGGGTTTTGCCCCCCGCACCCCCCTCATGGGGGCTATGCTCCTCACATCCCCTTACTTAGGATTCCTACTCTGGGG
This sequence comes from Neoceratodus forsteri, assembly GCA_016271365.2. NCBI lineage: Eukaryota > Metazoa > Chordata > Ceratodontiformes > Ceratodontidae > Neoceratodus > Neoceratodus forsteri. Next base: position 829,271,342 of record CM028137.1, read on the forward strand.
GGCACAACTCGGAGAAAGAGGGGAAATCCCAGGTCACTCACATTGTCAGCACTGTTGTGCCATTCGCCATTATGACCAGTCGCTGACATACAGTTGCCCACATCACAGGTTACCATGGAATGTGACCTCAAGCCTTTTGGTTGCATTTTTCCAGCTTTTTCTTAGCAAAACTGAATGCAAGAGACTATCCACCAAGAGGTAGATCTCTTTGTAGCTGGTTTGCTTTTTCCAGCCTCACCATAGGTAACACAAAGCTGAGTGCTTGGAGACCTGATATCTCTTGTCTGGTACATGTAGATAGTCAGAACTCATTTTAGGTCCAGGCTTTGTAACATTTCCTCACCTTGATTGGATTCACCCCAGAATTCTAAAAGAACTAAGGGGAGAACTAGTGGCACCACTGACTACCCTTTTTAACAAATTATTGGAGGAGGGTGTGGCACTGGAGGACTGGAGGAGGGTGGATGTGATTCTCCTTCACAAAAGTGGGAGTAAGGCGGAGGCAGGAAACTACAGACCTGTTAGTTTGACCTCGGTGATAGGGAAGAAAAAATTACTAACCATAGTAATCTTGTTTCTCCCAGGGGATTCTCCAATATTCATAACTCCAATGCAGTATGCCAGATCTGCCCAGAGAGGGAATGTTATCCTAATGATGGAACACCATTGGCATGTGCCACTTTTCAAATCCTGCCACCTATAAACTGCCTACATTCTAACCCGCAGATTTCATGGATGCCTGATAAGAGAGGGCCCATGAGGAAAATAACTGTTTAACACTATAATAATAATCATAACTTTACACCCAAAAACCTCCAACAGGAGGGAAAAATCCACAAAAAGTACCCCCGAATGTCAGAATCTCCTGAAGAGGGTAAAACCAATGAAAAACACAGTTTCAAATAGAAATGCCAGAGTGTGACACCCATACCCCTGGTAATACAGCATGGAATGCAGAGGCCACTAGTTCTAGCAGGGGAGGCAGGGTGGGAGAGTTATGAATATTGGAGTATCCCCTGGAAGAAACAAGATTACTATGGTAAGTATTTTTTTCTTCTCACCCCAGGAATACTCCAATATTTCTAGCTCTTATGCAGACTAAGAAATAGTACCTTTGGAGGTGGGCATAGAACTTACTTTGGAAACAGATTCTGCAGGACAGCTGTGCCAAACCTGGCATCACCCCTAGCCTGTGTGTCCAGGCTGTAATGCTAAGTGAAGGTGTGCACTGTTCTTCAGGTAGCTTCTTTACAGATGTCCACCAAAGGGACATCCCTGGAAGTTGCTATAGTAGCAGCTGTACCCCTTGTGGAATGGGCTCTCAGCCTTGCTGGGGGCTCCCTCCCAGCTTTTGAATAGCAAAATTGAATATACTGAACTAGCCAGTGAGAAATGGACCTCTTAGATGCTGGATTTCCTTTTTCCACATCCCCATAAGTCAGGAACAGTTGTTTCATGTCCTGTCTATGGGCCCTCGTGACTGTCACGTAGTAGCTAAGAGCTCTCTTGACATCAAGACTGTGCAGTCTACATTCCCTAGAGTTTGAATGCTCGGTAAAATAAACAGGTGAAGTAATGGACTGATTCAAATGAAAGTCCGAAACCACCTTTGGAAGAAACTTTCTGTTTGTACATAGGACCACTTTGTCCCTGTGGAATGAAATGTAGTCTTATTCAATGCAGAGAGCCTGGAGCTCACTGACCTTCTAGCAGAGGTGATTGCCACTAGGAAAACCATCTTCCATGTGACATATTTCAAGGAAACTGAAGACATGGGTTCAAAAGGGGGACACATGAGCTTGGCAATATACACATTTAGATTCCAGGCTGGCACCGGTTCCCTGTGGGGGTGTGTGCAAATGAGGTTAGACCTTTAAAGAACCATTTGGATAGGATTTGATGCCATAGAGGCATTGTTTCCAGCTGAAGTGTAAGCAGACACTGACACTAAGTGAGTTTTTAAGAGTAGTAGACTGCAGGCCCAGTGAATGCAAATAAGTAAGGTAGTCCAGCACAGCTGGAACCCTGCCTGAACTGGCACCACATCCCTGCTGGAGCACCAGACAGAAAACCTTTTCCATTTAGAGATGTAGGTTTTCTTGGTGGAAGGCTTCCTGTACCCCCTTAAAATATCCAGAACACTTTCAGAGAGATGCAAATCTGCATATTCTAGGTCTTCAAGAGCCATGCTTTTAGTCTGAGAGATTTGAGGTTCGGGTACAGGAGTCTGTCCTGACTGGAGGTTAGCAGGTTGTGCCTCCGAGGAAGGTGTATTGGCTCGGCTATAGACATGGAGAGCAGCAGAGAGTATCATGGCTGCCTGGCCCAATTTGGAGCTATCAAGATCATTGAACCTGGCTGGGACCTGAGCTTGAGCAGCACTCTGTACACCAGAGGGAATGGTGGGAACACATACAGGTACTTCCCAGGGGTATTGTTCCCTGAGTTGGGGGTCTGCATCAACACTGTGGCAGGTGGTGACTTTCATGAGATGCAAAGAGATCTATCTCTGGTGTGCCCCACCTTCCGAAAATCACTTCCACCACTTGTCTGTTCAAGGTCCATTCATGATGGGCCTGGTTGATCTGACTCAGAGCATCTGCTACGGTATTGTCCTTGCCTGGCAGATGAATGGCTTGAAGGGAAACTCCTAGGGAGTAGGCCAGGGTCCAAATTCTCATATCTTCTGTGCAGAGAGGATCCGACCTTGTTCCTCCCTGCTTGGTTATGTAGTACATTGTGGTGGTATTGTCTGTTCTGACCTGTACCACCCTTCCCTGAACCAATGGTGTGAAGGCTTGGAGTACCAGGAACACTGCTCTGAGCTCCAGTAGGTTTATATGCTGGAGTGTCTCTGTACTGGACCAAGTGCTATGAGTAGTGTGGTACCCTAGGTGGGCACCCCACTGTAGTAGTGATGCATCTGTTGTGAGAATCACTGATGGAGACTCTTTTTAAAAAGGAACCCCTTCCCTGAGGTTGGCTTCCTCTTTCCACCACTGAAGGGCCAGAAGTAACATTTTTGTTACTAGACAAAGAACCTCAGTGCACAAGCACTGAAGCAATGGTTACTCCAAAGGGCATTGGCTGGGAAGCCAAGTTTCAAAGAAGTACAAAATTGCACATGCCCCCATAATGCAAAGCATCATGGACTGCATATGCAAATCACCACAGAATATTATACTGGTTCAACTTTAAGCAGAAATGCATGGTGCTGAAAGGCCTCTCTCACACAGTCTGCAAAGGGTGCCAACTGAAGACCCAGACATGTGTTTCGTCCTACCAGGACTCATCAGTATGCCTCATCTGTTTGACACCCAGTGGAATGAACCAGCTACCCTAAGATGGTCTATCTGGGTTATGTTGTGGTGAACCCAATTGAAACAAAAAACAAGTAAAAAAACAAAGAACCTCAGCACACAAGCACTGAAGCAATGGTTACCCCAAAAGGCATTGGCCAGGAAACCAATTTTCAAAGAAATACAAAATTGCACATGCCCCCATAATGCAAAGCATCATGGACTGCATGTGCAAATCACCACAGAATATTATAATGGTTCAACTTTAAGCAGAAATGCATGGTGCTGAAAGGCCTTATTGTTTTTGTTACTGGAACTAGCTTTGAGAGAGAATCCTTTCTTTGACACAAATGAGCCCTTGACTGGAATTGGATGTCTCTCATCTGGAGCCTGGAGCCCAGTAACTGTAGAAACTGTCTTGCAGTTTTTGTTTTTTTCAAGCTGAAGGAGTCTACCAACTGCAGAATACTTTTTACCCTGTCCAGAGGTAGGTAAGCCTTGCCTTCCTGGGTATTTAAGTCTGCTCCTATGAACTGCAGCACTCGTGCAGGGAGAAGAACTGAGTTTCTGAGATTTACCAGAAAACCCAGCGACTCCAGAAGTCCTTGGGTGAACTGCAGATGTTCCTCTACCTGTTGTGGTGATTTTCCAACCACAAAACAGTCATCCAGGTGGGGGAAAACTGTGACACCTTGCCTTCGCAGGTGTGCCACGACCACTACCAGGCACTTTGTGAACACTCTTAGAGCTGAAGTGAGACCGAATGGCAGGGTTGAAAACTGGTGAGTCTGAACCTGAGGTGCTTTCTATGAGACTCCCTTACAGGGATGTGGAAGTAAGCATCTTTTAGGTACAGAGATGCCAGCCAATCTCATTTTTGGAGAGCTAGCAGAATCAGTGATGAGGTTACCATTTTGAACCTTGGCTTTAGTAAGTGCCTGTTTGGCACCCTTAGATCTAGGATTGGCTGCCACTCTCTGTTTTTCTTTGTTGTGAGGAAGTATCTTAAATAAAAACTCTTTCCTCTTTGTTGTCAGGGCACAGGTTTCACTGCCTTTGACAACAGTTGGTTCTGTACCTTCTTTTCCAGCAGCTTCCTTTCTGCATTGGAAGCTGGCTTGAACACCCTGGTTCTTAGAGAGGGAAGGGATTTGAAGCTTAGGGACAATTCCTGACTCACTACTTCCAGGACCCACTTGTCTGTGGTGATCTGTTTCCAAGCCTCTACTGGTAGTGGGGAGGCAGCCTGGGAAAGCATGTCAGGTGTTTTGCTTTGCCTGAGGCTGAGACTAGGAACCACACCTGGAGCTCCTTCTGCTCCTACCCCTGAAATACCCTTGCTGTGGGTACTGTTGAACTTGGGGTACAGCCATGGTCTGATAAGGCCTGGTGTGAAATCGCCCACCCCATCTCCCCTTCAATAAGGTCTAGTTGACAGGGAAGCCCTTTCCTTGGCAGAATTGCTTCTGTAGGTGGCCTTGTACTCATTCACCTTTTTCATGTAAGCCTCTGTATGGGTTCCAAAAAGGGAATTTCCCTCAACAGGAAAATCCAGAGCCTTGTTCTGTGTATCCTGAGTAATGTCTGTGGCTCTTAACCAGGCAAACCTTCTCTGAACAATGGTATTAGCCATCCACCTGGCAGCAGTGTCATTGGTATCTGCTGCCATCTGAAATTGGTATTTGGCTGCTTCTATGCCAAATCTGGCAGTCTTCAGCTAAGTCAGCTGAAAGACCAGAGGGAGCTTTGTCTTCCATAGCCATGACAGATTGCCAGAGATATTTTTGATACTGGGCTACATAAGCCTGGAAATTAGATTGCCTTGATGCCCAAAGACGCTGATAAGTCGCCCTTCTTGGCCATACTATTAATCTTTATGGAATCTTTTTCAGGGGAGGTGAGATGCCAGAGGAACCTTTGCCTTGTCACAGGCTGCATCTTGTACCACCCCCTGGTGGCCAGGGTGGGAGAATAAAAATTCAGACCCTTCCCTATCCGGCTGATACTTCTTATCCTGCCTTTTGTCCAAAGAGGGGACAAACCCAGGTGTCTGGAGGATTTTGAATATGTCTTTTTTAAAGAATTTATTCACAGGGAGCAGCAACTTTTTAGTGGTGTTAACCCTATCATTTCTAGATATTCTGCTTCCTCTTCATTCTCTATGTCCTCAGTGGTGGTGATGTCAAGAGCATCTACCATTTTTCTGACAAATGTAAAATGGGATGAATAATTCTCTGAGGCCTTGGGAGGAGAGCCAAACTCTTGTTCAGAGGAGACTTCAGGCTCTATAGGCTCTCCCTCATCTTCTTCCTCATACTCTTCATAGTCTTCCCTATCATCATGGATGGAAGATTGGGTTGATTTAGCAGGGGTCTGAACTGTTGACTGCTGTCCAGCAGGCAGCATCCCCTGTAAGGCCTGCAAGACCTTAAAAGCTTGCACAATTTCCAGTGGAGAGGGCATATTTCCAGCCACACCAGAAGTGCCCAAATACTGATCAGCAGGGGGTTCTGTGTGTTTAGTCTTTTTGTTTTTTTCAGTGGAACTGGAGAGCTAGCTAGTTCAGCAGGGCTTTTTGTAATGACCTTTGCACCCATATCGGGGTAGAAGTAGTGGTTTCTGTGGTTTCACCCACAGCCATTGAAGGTGTCGGCTGGTCAGAGCCAGAGGGACCCATAGGTGGAAGCAACTTCTTTTTAAGCCTTTCCAAATGTTTTTCAGGAAAGGTCTTGCAACTCTCACAATCTGACTTTAAATGGTCATAGCCAAGGCAGACCACACAAGAAGTGTGCTTATCTGCCTTGGCAAAAACATCTCCACACTCAGTACAGTTTTTAACACCGGGCTCAATGTTTCTTCTCATTGGCTTTTCTGACATTATAGACAATTCAGCAGGAAAAACAACAACTGCGATAAGATTTAAACTTTGAAAACTAAAATTAGCGGTTGCAGTCAGTTCAGGAACTGACCAGGGAACCGACAACCGATAAGAAAGGAACCAGGTTTAGCAGTTCAGTAAGCGGTATTAGTGGTTATACAAAACAAATTTATTTAAACAAAATACACTAAAATGAAGGAGTTTCTGTCACAAAATTCCGCTAAAACTAAAAAAAATTCCTGGTTCCCCTCCGCTTACACCAAACTGGGAAAAAATCTACAATTTAACTAAAATAAGCTAATGGTTATTTAAAAACAAAAGATACTGTAAGGGCAGCAGATGAAAATAAAAAGAATACTTACATATTTTTATAAGTTTCATGACGAGATGTTGAGGAGAGGATCTCCGAGCGTCTAGTCTTGACAGGCGGACAGTGAAATCTGAGGGGTAGAATGTAGGCAGTTGATAGGTGGAAGCATTTGAAAAGTGGCACATGCCAATGGTGTTCCATCATTAGCATAATGTGCCATCTCTGGGCAGATCTGGCTTAAAGGCACACTGCATAAGAGTTAGGAATATTGGAGTATTCCTGGGTTGAGAAAATGATGGAATCACTTCTGAAAGAAAGAATTGTTGAGTACCTAGAGGCCAGCGGGGCACAGGACCCAAGGCAGCATGGATTCACAGTGGGAAGGTCATGTCAGACAAATCTAATAGATTTCTTTGACTGGGTGACCAAAGTAGTAAACCAGGGAAGGGCTGTGAACATGGCCTATCTAGACTTTAGTAAGGCATTTGACACAGTCCCACACAAAAGATTAATAAACAAGTTAGCCAGTCTGGGAGTGGGTCTGGTAACCTGGATAAAAAATTGGCTGGACAACAGGACGCAGAGGATAATAATAAACAGAGTCCACTCCAAAGAAAAGGGGGTTACTAGTGGGGTACTGCAGGGTTCAGTACTGGGACCAGTCCTCTTTAATGTCACTACAGGTGACACTGTGGAGGGACTGGAAGGAAAAGTATGTCTCTTTGCAGACGACACAAAGATCTGCAACAGGGTTGATACACAAGGGGTGGAAAGGATGAGAAGGGACTTGGCAAGGCTGGAGGAATGGTCAAAAGTATGGCAGCTTAGATTCAATGTAAAGAGGTGCAAAGTAATGCACCTGGGAAACAAAAACCCAAGAGAAGAGTACACAGTGTGGGGGGGTATTAACGACAGCAAAAATGGAAAGGGACCTGGGGGTAGTCATATCAGATTACCTAAAGGTAGGCAAGCAATGTGAGAAGGCAGTAATGAGGGCTGGGGGGATACTAGGATGCATTGGGAGAAGCATTACCATAGAAAACAGAAGTTGTTATCCCTCTGTACAGACAGCTGATGAGACCCCATCTGGAGTACTGTGGGCAGTTCTGGAGACCCCATCTCTGCAAGGACATAGGCATGATGGAGGCAGTCCAGAGAAGAGCAACTAAAATGGTGTAAGGTCTGCACCAGAAGCCATACGAAGAGAGACTAAAAGAGCTTTGTATGTATACCTTCAAGGAAAGGAGGGAGAGGGGGGACATAATAGAAACTTTCAAGTACCTCAAGGGAATTAACAAAGTCCAAGAGGGTAGCATCTTTCAGAAAAAGAGATGTGCAAGAAAAAGGGGGCACAATTTGAAGACAGAGGGGGGATGACTCAGGGACAACGTGAGGAAGTTTTTTTTTTCATGGAGAGGGTGGTGGATGCATGAAACGGCCTTCCTGAGGAGGTTGTGGGGTCAAAATCAGTGGGGAAATTTAAGAATGCATGGGACAGACATAAGGCAATTGTAGTGGGAGATAGGAGGAAGTAGGCTGTTGGTAAAACTAGGATCTGCAGCTTATCCAATAGATAGGGAAATGGGCAAATGGGGTGGGCCAAGCAGTCCTTAACTGTCATCAATGTCTATATTTCTATGTTTCTAGTGCTTTGGACAGAGTACAGGGAGTGGGTATCACATTATAATAGTGAACTAAATTGAGCAACTCGAATAAGAGCCATTCAGTTTGATCACCCAATGGGATAGCAACTGGTAGGGAATGTCAACAGGAGAGAATAGCAAGTAGAGTGTGACAAGACAGTGAGGGCAAATCATGAGGGAGGTATAGTCAGGTGGATTGAATGGGGAAAGTAGTGTGATGCTGCTGAGCCAGTCGCCTGGAGTTGTGGATACAGTCACCACTCAGGATGCTGATGGTTCAGGACTGCTCGAAGGAATATTTTTTTGTGCTTTTGTGGTGGGTGTTATTTTTTTTGTTTTGTGGTTGCTGTCCTCTGGTTCCCCCGACTGTGGTACCCCAGTGGTGGTAGCCCCCTCGCATGTAATACCCTTTCCTCAGGTGTCCTCCCCCTCCTCAGAGTTGATTATACTAGCATGGGAATGCGAGGGGAGCATAGCACCCCACATTAAACGTTAAATGGTAATTTTAATGTGAAATATTTTGTATTGCTGAGTCGTTGCCGTGTTTGTAGGTGGTGAGAAAGATTAAGTACCGATTACGCAGTCGGCAAAATGTACTCGCTGTTGTGTGAGTCACGATAAATGTTTTGCTAATTTGACATGGAACCCAGGGAGGTCCACTGAATGATTCAGGTGAAACTAAGATACCATCTTAGGCAGGAATTTTCAGTTGGTTCTGAAAACTACTTTATCCCTGTAGGGGATTATCTGATTTGTCTCTGTGCAGAGAGCTTGAAATTGACTCACCCTCCTTGTGGAGGTTATTGCAACCAGGAATATGGTTTTCTATGTGACATACTTCAGATCAAGTTTCCATAGGCTCAAAAGGAGCCTCCATAAGCTGGGCAAGGTGTATATTCATGCCCTGTGGTGCACAGGGTCCCTCACTGATGGGTACAAATGGCTGAGGCCTTTAAAAAAAATGTTTGAAAATGGGTTGTAAGGCCAAAGACTTTCCCTTGCCAGTTGATATGTATGCTGATATTGCTGCTAAGTGCGCTTTTAAAGTTGAAGAACATAGGCCTAACGACTGTAGGTGCACTAGGTATTCCAGAATTATAGGCAACCCTGCTTCTCATGGGTTTATTATTCCTGTGGTAGGGTACGCCAGTAAGAAAAAATTACTCACCTTAGTAATGTTGTTTCTTCTAATGGAGTCTTGCTGTATTCTGACATATGCAGTGATGTCCAACCTTTGAACTGCCCCGGAGATGAAAGAGTTAACTTTCCATGCCAGGCATGGAACGCTAAGCTCGAGCTCGGTTGAGACTCTGTCTGTTGCTGTTTGAACTCAAACTGTCAGATCTTTACGAGCTATACTCACTGGGTGTCCTGTGTGGAAACTGTAAACTTACACTAGCCAACTGGCTACTAAATATAATAAAAAGATTTTTTGGTCCCAAAACAAAGACTCAATTCAGGAAACCAAAAATAAAACAACAACACCCACACACCCAAACTAAAGGGGTGAGAAAAGAAGGGTGGGGCATCTCCCAAGTGCCAACACTGCTACTGCCCACCCACATCCCAAAACCCAGGTTCTGAGAGGGAGGAGGTACAGAATACAGCAAGACTCATTAGAAGAAACAACATTACTAAGGTGAATAATTTTTCTTCAAACAACATGAAGTCTTGCTGTATTCTGACTATTGCAGACTACTGCCAGTACCTCCATGGAGGAGGGACAGAACTTACTTTGGAAATAGGCTCTGAAGCACTGCTGTGCCAAACCGAGCATCACTCCTAGCCTGGATATCCAGAGAGTAATGCTTGGTAAAAGTATGTACTATTTTCCAGGTGGCTGCTTGACAAATCTATAAGACAGGAATATCCCTGGCACCAGTCAGGGAAGCAGCTGTACCTCTGGTAGAGTGAGCTCTCAGGCCTGAGGGTGGGATCCTATCTAGTTTTTCATAGCAAAATTGAATGCAAGAGACAATCCACCTGGCAATAGATCTCTTAGTGGCAGGTTTTCCCTTACCAACCTCGCCATAAGTGAGGAACAGTTGGAGGGAGTCAAACCTGTGACCCTTGGTGCACTCTATGTAGTAGCTAAGGGCCCTTTTCACATCCAAACTGTGCAGCCTCCTCTCCCCAGAGGAGGAATGGTCAGTGAAGAAAACAGGAAGAGACATAGACTGGTTAAGGTGGAAATCTGAAACCACCTTAGGCAAAAACTTCCTATTAGTGCTGAGGACCACCTTATCTCTATGGAAAGAGATAAAATCAGGTTCCACTGACAGGGCCTGTAACTCACTTATGCATCTGGCAGAAGTGATGGCCACCAAGAAAATAGTTTTCCAAGTCAAGTACTTAAGTTCTGCTGAGGACAAAGGCTCAAAAGGGGGTTGCATAAGCTGAGCAATGCAAACATTAAGGTCCCAAGCAGAGGCAGGGTTTCTGAAGGGAGGATTGGTATGCAGCAATCCCTTGAAAAATTTTTAAAAATACAGGATGAGCTGAAAGGGAAGAGTGCTTGCCCACTGAGAGGAAGGCAGAGACAGCTGCCAGATGCACTCTTAGTGTAGCTGGTCAGAGTCCCAAGCTATTAAGATGAACCATATAGTCAAGGACTGTGGGCAGGCCAGCAGACTCTGGAGAAATATGCTTCCCAGAGCACCATACAGTAAATCTTTTCCACTTGGAATTGTAAGTGTTTCTGGTGGAAGGCTTTCGAGAAGCCTTTAAGATATCCAGAACACCTTGAGAGAGGTGCAAATCAGCAAACTCTAACTCTTCAAGAGCCAGGCCTTGAGATTGAGAGATTTGAGATTTGGATACCAAACCCTCCCCTGAGCACATGTTAACAGGTTGTAATTCCTGGGAAGAGACAGGGGAAGGTGGACTGCTAAGGACAACAAGAGAGGGTACCAGGGCTGTCTGGCCCAGTCTGGAGCAATCAGAATCACCTTGCAGGATTGAGACCTGATTTTGACTAGCACCTTGAACAGGAGAGGGAAGGGGGGGAAGCATACAGGATCTTCCCTTCCCAATTGAGAAATAGGGCATCCAGGGGAACTGAGCCCAACACTGGGGGCCTGCAGCAAAAGAGAGGAAGTTGGTGATTGTCTGGGGCTGCAAAAAGATCTATCTGTGGGGTGCCCCATCTGGAAAAGATCACCTTCAAAATCAGGGGATCCAGGGACCATTCGTGATGGCCCTGAGATATCCTGCTGAGAGCATCTGCCAGGACATTGACCTTCCCTGGGAGGTGCACTGCTGTAAGAGAGGCGTTCAGGGAATAGGCCAGAGACCACAACTTCATTGCCTCTGTGCACAAGGCCGTAGACCGAGTGCCCCCTTGCTTGTTGATATACCATATTGTAGTGGTATTGTCTGTCCTGATCTGAACTACTTTGTTCTGAACAGACTTGGAAAAAGCTTGAAGTGCTAGAAACACTGCTCTGAGTTCTAATAGATTGATGTGAAGCAGAGATTCCTGAGGAGACCACAACCCTTGGGTGGCCAGGTCCCCCAAGTGGGCTCCCCACCCCAAGAGGGAGGCATCTGTAGTAAGGATTAGAGAATGAGACTGAGTGACAAAAGGAACTCCCTGTCTTAGATTGTCCTGATCCTGCCACCACTGTAACGCCTGGATCAGGGTTCGAGTCACTGGGATTAGTTTGGTCAGAGGATACTTTTTATGAGACCAGAAGGCTCTCAAGTGGAACTGAATGTTCCTCATTTGAAATCTTGCTCCCTGGACCACTGCTGTAGAGGCAGCCATGTGTCCCAGGAGCTGCAGAAAATGCCTTGCTGGTCGAGACACCTGAAGGGTGAATGAAGAGGCCAGTGAGATAAGGGTCCTTGCCCTGTCCAGGTGAAGGAAGGCTCTTGCCTTTACTGTATCCAGCTCTGCCCCTATGAAGGTGAGGAGCTGCACAGGCTCTAGAACTGACTTTGAAAGATTCAGAAGGAAACCTAGAGAAGTGAGCAGTTGCTGAGTTATCTGAAGGTGTGACTTGACTTGGTCTGGAGACTGGCCTACTATGAGCCAGTCATCCAGGTATGGAAAGATGGAGATCTTTTTTCTCCTTAAGAAGGCAACCCTTACTGCCAGGCATTTTGTGAACACTCTTGGAGCAGAAGTTAGTCCGAAGGGCATTGCTCTGAATTGGTAATGGCCTGAGGGCAGCTCGAACTTGAGGTACTTGCAGTGGGAGCTTCTGATAAGAATATGGAAATAGGCATCCTTGAGGTCCAGGGAAACTAGCCAGTCCCCTGGCCTTAGAGAGGGTAGAATTATTCCCAGAGTCACCATTTTGAACTTTGGCTTTAAAAGGTGCTTGTTTAAATATCTGAGATCCAGGATGGGCCACCATTCTCCTGTCTTTTGGGGTTAGGAAGTACCTGGGTACAATCTTTTTCCCTTGTGTAGGGGTGGAACTCTCTCTATGGCTCTCAGAGCCAAGAGGGAAGAGACCTCTGCCTCTAGGGCAAGTGCCTCTGAAGGACTTGCAGGTGGAAAGGATCTGGTTCTCATCTTTGGAAATTTTTTGAAGCTGAGAACCAGTCCCTGGCTTACTACTTCCAGGACCCATTTGTCTGATGTTAAAGACATCCAGTCCTGGACAAAGTAAGCCAGCCTGTCCCCTACCGGTGGTGGAGAATCGGCCCTGGCAAACCATCAGGGTGCCTGTTTGGCAGGGGCTTTAAGCTAAGAGGTGGAAGCAGGCCTGCTTGTACCCCGTCTGCCTCTCCCTCTGAAGAACCCCCTATGAGCATAAGCAGAAGAGGAGGCCTGGGCTTGGTAGAAAGGCCTATGAAAAGGCCTGCCCCTGCCCCTGGAATGCTGCCTCTGAGGAGTGGCTTGCCCTTCCTTGGCCTGAGCACTCCTATAGGTGGTCCTGTATTCATCCATTTTCAGATGTAGTTCTCTGTTTGTTCCCCAAACAGAGAATTACCCATAACAGGAAAATCCATGGCCTTAGTCTGGGTATCCTGAGACAGGCTAGTACATCTGAGCCAAGCCATCCTACGAAGGGCCACAGATGTTGCCATGACTCTAGATGAAGCATCATTGGAGTCCACTGCAGCATTGAATTGCACCTTGGATGCCTCAATACCATCCACAGCCACCTGCTCCAGCTCCTTGGCAAGCTGGCCAGGGACCTGTTTAGCTAAGGCCATTACAGTGTCCCATCTAGATTTCTGATATCTAGCTGTATAGGCCATATAATTAGCCTGCCTGAGTCCCAAGGATGCTGCCATGTACTGTTTCTTTGCCATGGCATCAATCCTCCTGGAGTCCTTATCTGGGGTGTGAAGCCAAGGGTATATTTGCCTTATCACAGGCAGCAGCCTGCACTACTCCAACATGGCTGCATTGCTGGGTAAGGAACTCTGTATCTGAGCCTGAGAGAGTATACCTCTTGTCCATTCTCTTGTCCACAGGAGGTATAGAATTAGGAGTCTTTAAAATTTTTATTGTCTGTTTCCCAAAGGACTTATGAAGGGGAATAGACAGCCTCCTAGACTCTGGGATATCCATCATTTCAACATAGTCAGGCTCTTCCTGGTCGTCTACAGTGTCTTCCATTGGAAGCTGAAGAGTTTCAGCCACTTTTTTGTAGAACATAAAATGGGAAGGGGACTCAGAAAGCCTAGGAGGAGAAACCCCTGAAGGTCTGTCTGGGGAGATGTCTGGGTCAATGGGCACATCCAGACTTTCGTAATCACCATCACTATCCTCATACTCTCCTTCCTTCTCCTCCGGTTCATAAAAATCTTCTAAATTATAATCTGGAACCGGGGGAACCGACCGAACTGAGCCCCTTCCCGATGGTGCCGGTTCAGTCGGAACCCGGGTTAGCGATTGAACAATCCTTATCGCTTTGGCTATTTCATCAGCGGTCGGAGAAAGAAGTTGTGGATCTGCACTGGCTGATTTATCCCTTCTTTTTCCTTTAACCGGAACCGACTCCTCAGAGTCAGTTCTCCTTTTGCCCGAAAAAGTTTTGCCCTGGTCAGAGGGCATCCTTCTGGTTCGGTTGGAACTGAACCGGGCTGGCCATCCGGGTCAGCGGACTTCTTGGCCTCCCTTTCCCTGAGCCTACCAACTCTCTTTTCCAGGGTAGCTGCAGGAAAATTCTTGCAAATCTGGCAGTCTGAATTGAGGTGGTCAAACCCCAGACAATCAACACAGGTGGTGTGGGGGTCAGCCTTAGCAAAGGCTTCCCCACACACACTACAGTGTTGAAACCCAGTGGGCCTGGTTTTTCTTTTGGGTTTCTCAGACATTGCCAGTCCTAACAAAACTTACCCTTTTTTCGGCAATCTGCCAGGCAAGACACCCTTATCGGTTCCTGACCATGCTACGGGTCGTGGAAAAAAAACGTAATGAAATCCTTTTTTTTTTAGAACCGATAAGGACCGGTTACCACACTCTAAAAGAAGAATAAACTTTTTGAACAAACCTGATCGGTTCAAACCGAACCGATCCCACGTTTACAAGTTCCACACAGAAGAACAAGAAAATAACCTATCTAGTACTCATGATACCACAGACAGAGACTGAACCGACAGGTTAACGGATTAAATTCGGTCGAAAACCGAGGAAAACGGCACTTTAATCGACAAACTTGAACCGAGCAAAGGAGAAATCTCCAGAGCGACTGTTCAGTGAGAGGCGGAGTACAGAATCTGATGGTTTGAGTTCAGACAGCAACAAACAGAGTCTCAACCGAGCTCGAGCTGAACGTTCCATGCCTGGCATGGAAAGTTAACTCTTTCATCTCTGGGGCAGTTCAAAGGTTGGACATCACTGCATATGTCAGAATACAGCAAGACTTCATGTTGTTTGAAGAAAACTTTTTCCACTTAGAAGAATATGCTTTCCTGGTAGCGAGTTTCCTTGAAACCATAAGCACCTTCAGGACTTCCTCTGAGAGATACAATCCAGAAAATTCTAACTCCTCAAGAACCATGCCCTTAGTCATGGGGTCCAGGGGTTCGGGAATGTTATTCTACCCTGGGATAAAGTCAATAGCTTGTGACTGAGTGGCAGGCAGATTGGATTCTTACTGGACAGGCCGAGGAGCACTGAGTACCAGGCCTGTCTGGCCCAGTCTGGAGCTATCAAGATCATTACTGCAGGTTTTCTCCTGAATTTTAGGCGTACTTTCTGAATGAGTGAAAATGGTGGGAAGGCATACAGAAATGTCCCTGTCCAGTCCAGTACCAGGGCATCTTCTGGGACTGTCCCTATGGATGGTGGTCTACAATAAATCTGTGGTAGCTGATAGTTCTCCTGAGGCAAACAGGTTTATATTGGGAGTACTCCCCCCCGAATACTGTGGCCAGAACCACTGGTTTAAGGCCCATTCATGATTTCCCTTGTTGAGTCTGCTTAGGGAATCTGCCAGGACATTGTCTTTGCCTGGCAGATGCACTGCAAATATGTTTACTTCCACGTAATATGACAGGTCCCAAATCTTCACTGCCTCTGTACACAGTTTGAGGATCCTGTTCCTCCCTGCTCATTTATGTGGATCAGACCTAGTTAATGTGTGCCTTGTTATTACGTGTACCTGATTATCTGAATAGGGAATCTCTGAAACTGAAT
Source organism: Neoceratodus forsteri (assembly GCA_016271365.2). NCBI lineage: Eukaryota > Metazoa > Chordata > Ceratodontiformes > Ceratodontidae > Neoceratodus > Neoceratodus forsteri. The sequence continues at coordinate 829,287,075 of CM028137.1, forward strand.
TTTTGCCATGTTAACTGCCTCTTTAATGTGGAAACCTCTTTTTCTGAATCCGAATCCTGTGTTCTGAATACAGAGACCATTATCCCATTTATTTTAACCTGGATAATCCATACCAGGTGTTAATGAGTGTGTTAACAGCAGTCTTCTTAATCCCTCTTACTCTGGCATGTTAAAGGTGATAGTAAATGATTTTTAGACAGTTAATGGCGTCCCATTTTCCTTCCCATGTTAGTATACTTTCCGATATGCCTTGACCAATTTTCAATAAATAAATAACCTTGCTTTGGGATGCACTCAGCTCTACCTCAAATTAAACTTTCTTCACCAGCTACTGCACTTTCTTTTCATATTCCTAAACAGTCCATGGACTCAGTTACATCGTTCCATACTATTCATATGGGTGGCATGGAATGGTGTTAGTAATGTCATAGAATGTCCAGGCAGTTGAAAAGAGAGGATGGCAACTGTTGAGGAGAAAGGGATTCACAGTAGTTACAAAGACAAAAAATAAATGATTAATTTAACAAAAAACGTAAAAATGAGCAGACTAAAATATTTTAACTGTTAAGCATTTTTCTACAAATTTCTCAATTTTCTAATAAAGTAAACAAAAAAAAAAAACATCCTTTGGTCATTGTCTAGTTACTACATATATTTTTATAACATAACAAAATGGTCAAAAACAAATGTTTCCGGATTAACCAGGTCTGATTTCTGACTGTAGTACATTGTCATGGTGTTGTCTGTCATGATTTAGATAGACTGACCCTGCAGTTGGGAGGAGGAAGACTTATTGCTAACAGTACTGCTCTGAGCTCCTGGAGTTTGGTGTGTTCTAGTAACTCCTGTGGGCTCCATGTATGTACCATTCACTGTAAGGTCCTGCAGGTGGGTGCCCCACCCCCAGAGTGAGGCATCTGTAGTTAGAATACTTGTTGGTGATTGCTGAAGGAAGAGAATGCCCTCTCTGAGGTTTTCTTCCTACCGCCACTCTAATGATTCCACTAGTGCTTTTTTCACTATCACTAGCTTTGAAAGGGAGGCCCATCTTTGAGGCTAGTTGTCTCTTAAGTAGTACTGGATATCTCTCATTTTGAACCTAGTCCATGGAACCACAGCTGTGGATGCAGCCATGTATCCTAGTAGTTACAGGAAGTCTCTTGTAGGTCTTAACTGACCTGCTGTGAAAGACTGCTGTTGCTATCAAAGATATAACTCTGGCCTGCAGGAGAAAAGCTTTTCCCTGCAGGGTGTTTAGTTCTGATCCTATGAAGTCCAGTACATGAAATGACTCTAGCTGGGGCTTCTGCAGGTTTATCAAGAATGTTAGGCTCTCCAAGGTGCTTTATGTCAACTGAACTGAGCACATTGCCACTTGTTCTGTTTTCCCTGAGACTAACCAGTCATCCAGGTTGGGAAAACAATGCCTTGTTGTCTCAGATGTGCTGCCGCCACAGCAAGCACTCTGTGAAAACCTTTGGAGTTGAGGTGACAATGAAGGGAAGAGCTGTAAACTGGTATTGGCAGTTCCCCAGCTTGAATCTGAAATATTTTCCGTGGGATGGTCTGACTGGGATATGGAAATAGGAATTGTTCAGATCCAGTGATCCCAACCAATTACCTGTCTGCAACAATGGTATCACTGTCCTTAGTGTGACCATCCCAAATTTCTCTTTTTTCAAATGTTTGTTCAGATATCTGAGATCTAAAATAGGTCACCAATCTCCATTTTTCTTGTGGGTCAGGAAGTATCTTGAGAATAGACCCCTGCCCCACTGGGAGGCAAGGACTTTTTCTATGGCTTTTGACACTAACATTTTTTTTTTATTTCCAGTCCCAGAAGACTTTTTTTGTGGGTGAGTGAGCTTGAAAACTTCTATGTTTCTGCAGGTTTGGAAAGTGTTTGAACTGTAGACATAATGCCTGGCCCACTACTTCCAGTACCCTCTTTCTGTGACAATGTTTACCCATTCCTGGAAGTAGTGGACCAGTTTTCTTCCCACTGGCAGTGGCTGGGTGATCTGTGAAATATTGTCAGGGGTTTTGTTTTGGCTGGGGCTTAGGTGCTGGAGCTGCAGCATTATGCCTGGAAGCTCTTCTTCCCCTTCGCTTATAGTTACCTTTTTGTGATTGGTAATAAGAGACATAAGCTCTTGAGAAGTAACCCCTGCCTCTGCCTCCTCTCCCCTTCTGTAGGACTGATAGGAGGTAGTGGCCTTTTGCTTCTCAGTGTTACTTTTAAAAGTGTTTTTTTTTATTCATCTACTGTAGGCCTCTGTTCTGTCACCAAATAATGAATTTTCCTCAAAGAAGAAATCCATGGCCTTGTTGTCAGTGCTCTGAGAAAAGAAGGTAGTTCTCAGCCAGGAAAATCTTCTTAAGGACTTTGCATGAGCCACATCTCTAGCAGCAGTGTCATTATCATCCACTACAGCATGGAAATTATGTTTTGTGGCACCCCAAGGCTGCTCTTGCTGTGGCAATCAGGTCCAGTGCCAATTCACCATCTACTCTTTCTGCCAGTGCCAGAATGCATTCCAAAATACTTTCTGGTACTGAGCTATATGTGCTGAGTAAGCTGCCTGCCTGATAAGCAGGGAGGCTATAGCATAAGCCTTTTTGGCCAGTATTTTAGAATCATTTTCAGGGGGCTATGCATATACTGAGTGGTTTTTGCTCTCTCACAAGCAGCAGCCTGGACTACTCCATGATGATCAGGATGGGCGTACAAGTACTCCACTCCATGCTTGTCCACCTGACATTTTCTTTCAGTTTTCATATCTATGTCTGTAGCTGAGGTGGGTGCAGAAATTATTTTTTTATGATCTTCTTAAGAGGCTTAGGTATGGGAGCAGCATTCTTCTTGGTGGAGCTACTGCCGGTAAGTCCATAAAACCAACACCCTCTTCATCCTCCTCTGTCTCTAGTGAGGGGATGTTGATGGTATCAATCATTTGTCTGACAAATGAGGCAAAGGATAAATAGTAGTCTATATGCATTGAAGGAGGTTTGAAATCTTGCGCAGGGGCACTGTCTAATTTAATGGGGATCACCTTCCTCCATTTGTACATAATATTCTTCTTCCTCCTCCTCCTCTTAGCCTGGTGGCTGTTTGTGTGTGTGTGGGGGGGGGGCAGGTATCTTATTCTGTCTTACGGTGGGATCATATTAAAATTTACCATAGCCTGGACCATATGAAAAAATTGCCACATTTTTGATATGTCCTCTGATGAGGGCATTTATCTGGAGGAGTGGCAGTGGCATTTTTTTCTTTAAATTTGTTTTTAGAAGACACCATTTCCAGTGTCTGCTTTGAGGCACTTTTATTTATATTTTTGCCATCACTGCATTCAGGGTTCCATCTCTCAGATGCCCTGATGTCTGAATCATCTTTACCAAACCTATTTGATGGCTGTGCAGCGTTATCTTTTCTCTTGTCACCTTTTACATTATTTGCTGCTGAACATGATGAAATGGACCCTTCAGATGAATGCTTTTCACTGTTGTTGTGAACTCCCTCAGAGTGTTTTTTCAAACTGGAAAGGCATGCTTCTTTTTAACATTTTTACCCTTTTAATTAGTTTTTTGGGCAAAAACTGTGAGAGGACTTACAATTTATAAAGTTGTGGTGTGGACCCAGTCACTTTAAACAATGCTCATGGCAGTCTGCCCTTGACAGGAGCTGGAAACAACTTTTACAATTTTTGAAGGTCCACAAGGTCTCTATGACATACCAATTTGAGAGAACCTTAAAATTATAGAAAATGATACCCAAAAACAATGCAGTACAAGAGCCCAATAGTAAACACGCATTTGTCAATGCCAAATGTTGTCTTGCTGGCATTAGCATTGGTAGTGCAGGAGTTAGAGAGATGCATAATAGGAATGGTAGTGAAGTATCAAACTAACGCCAACCCCACCCCCACCTTGCAGAGACTGACAGGCGTTGGAGTGTGCCTTTGGGGTGTTGGCCATAACATTCATGCCATTTCACCTCACCCTACCCTGCAGATACTGACAAGTGTTGTGGTGTGCCTTGGGGTCTTCAGGCCTTACACTCACCCCATTCCATAAGGAAATATGCTGAGATGGGTGCAGTATAGGAGAATGGGGTGAACTTTGGTGCTGAAGACTCCAAGGCACACCTCAATGCCTTTCACTGGCTGCAGGATGGGGTGGGGGTGGAATGGTGTGAGCATTATAGCTGACAATCCCAAGTCATACTCCTGACACCTGTCAGTCTCTACAGGTGGGGCGTTACAGTTGGAAACCCTAATGCCCCAGGTGTTTGTTGGTATTTTAACTCCAAATTTTCAACATGGGCTTTTTGTGATCCCACGTCATGAACTGTGGCACTACGAGTTCGTTAGCTGAAAGGTGATTTTGTACATTGACTGCGCCATTTGGCACCCTAGGTGCGAAAACACATTTCAGGCGGGATGTGAAAAATGACAGCTGTACTGTTCATGAGGAGATATAACAAAATAGCAATTTTTAAAATCTGGAGTGAAAATATGAAAAATTGGTGAAGTCACGAGTGTGCGTAGAAACTGCGCAACCCATGCCCATAACTCAATCAATCAATCACTTTACTTAACCAGGCATAAACACCATTGAACAAGCTCATTTTCAAGGTGGTCCTGGGCATTAATACAATACAGTGCACTTCATAAGATTACAAATACGGTGGACAACGATGCAAAAAAAAAAAAGAAAAAGAAAAAACATTGTGAAGGTGCTGGTCAGTATGGGCCTATACATACCGGTCAACATAATTAACATGCAAAGGTACATAATGATAAGCTTTACTGAAATGAGAAGAGACAACAATCCCATATAGTCTCCGCCAAGTAAGAGCTCATACCTAAATGATAAAAAATAAGGAGGTATTAAGGAATAGGGTAGAAATTGGGGTGAAAGAGTAGGCAGCCAAAAGAGAGGCCAGAATAGGTAAAAGGTAGAGAATAGGCAGGGCCATCTTGGATTAAGGGAACTAGGCTTGTAGGTCCTAGGTTTCTGTTGTTAGGAATGTGGGGTGGATGAGATACTTAAGCATAGGATTTGAGAGTGGCACCCCGGGGCTTATAGGTCATCGGCGTCTGAAACAGTTGCATGATTCCTTCAGATAATCTGTTAATAGAGCTTTGAATGTGAAAATGCTTGGAAGTGAGGATAATTTTAATGAGCCTTGCATAGTGTTCCAAAGTGATGGAAGTGAGAAGTTGATTGCTGCTGAGTCAAGGGTAGTTTTCACTCTAGGAATCTGGAAGCAGATTAAGGAGAAGCGTCTCAGGCCATAGGAACCTTTAGCCCATTTGAAGATGTTAGAGATGGTATGCAGGGAGGTTATCAGATAATGCTTAAAAAACCAGAGGAGAGCATTCCTTTTTCTTCTAGTTGAGAGTGAGGTCCATCCTGAAACCTGGTATAGATGACAGTGGTGTGTACTATGGGGTAGATTTAAGATAAATCTTAAAGCCAGGTGGTAAAGGGTGTCCAGTTTGTTTAGCATCGTTGATGGGCAATGACTGTAAAGGAAGTCAGCATAGTCCAGTATAGGTAGGAATGTAGTTTGTACTAGTCTCATTCTGGCTTCTAACGTGAGTAGGTGATTAATGCGATAGAATAAACTTAATCGCTGTCTTAGTTTCTTCGAGGTTTCATTTAAGTGGCACAGAAAGTTGAGCTTGTTATCCAGCTAGAACCCTAGGTATTTAAAGGTATCAACTACTTCAAAGGGTTCATCTAAGAGTGTTCAAATCTGTGTGATATGTGGACATCTGGAAGTAGACTTTGGTGAGAGAATCATTGCTTTAGTCTTGTTGACGTTGAGGAGGAGCTTATGAGTGATATTTTTGGGATTTTTTTTAACCAAATTTTCAACTTAGGCATTTTGGGACTTCCGTTCATGAACAGTGACACTGTGATTTTGTTACTCTGTCCAGAAAGTTGATTTCCCACAGCGACCATGCCATTGAGCGCCAGATGTGTGAAAACACATTTCTGGCAGGATGTGAAAAATGACAGCTATACTGTTCATAAGGAGTGTGAAAAATGGCAATGTTGCAAATCTGGAGTGAAAATATTGAAATTGTTGAAGTTATGAGCGCAGGCTGGAAACCGTGCAATGCACGCATAACGCAGTAATTTTTCAATCAGATTTGCAACATAGGCTTTTTGGGATCCCACCTCATGAACAGTGGCACTGTAATTTTGTTAATTGGTCCTGAAAGGTGATTCCATGCAGTGACCATGAAATCACCTTTCAGGATCGATTATGAGATGACAGTGCAGGTGTTCATGAGGTGGGGTCCCAAGAACCCCATGTTGAAAATTTGGAGGAAAAATTGAAAAAAATGGCTGAGCTATCCACCTAAGCTGACTCCCCCCACTGATGTCATTATATAGGTGACTGGCATTTCTTCATTTTGCACTTTGGCTTTCAAGAGTCCAGAAGTGCCCCTCTCCACAGACAATCACAGTGCTGGACCTCTAGAGGTAAGTGTGGGGAGAGGGGGGTGCAGAGAGGTGGGGTGCTCAGAGGTGGGGTGCTCAGAGGGTGGGTGCGGGTTGGGCGAGGGAGCACCAGGGACTATGAGGGACCATTTTCTATTTTACAGGGAAAAATAAAAAATAAACATTGATAGAGATGGTTTTCTTTCTTTACAAGTGAACTAAAAAAAATGTTGGGTACACTGGGGTGGGCTCCCACTGTGCCTCATGAGTTTAGGGGGCTGATGCTAATGGGGATTGGGCCCTGTCAGCAAAGAAAGTGTGTGGGGTTGGGGAACATGCCGACATGGGGGATTGGCCATCCCTGATGTTGGTAAGAGGATTGTGTGTGGGGGACGGCAGGAGCCACCATGTTTATTGAAAAGTTTTACCAGGAAAGGCACGTTGGGGAGGCGTGTTATCTGCCACTAAATTACAGGCTTGTCTCTGATTACAGTGGCAGATTTCTTTTAACTTGGTGGCACTTTCCATATTTTCTGCTTCAACACTAGCATGCTCGCTATTTACCTCATCAGCAAAGAAATTGTGTGGGGTGGAGGAACATGCCAACGTGGGGGATTGGCCACACCAATGTCGGTATGGGGAGTGTGTGTGGCGGATGGTAGGAGCTGCCATGTTTATTGAAAAGTTTCACCAGGAAAAGCACGTTGGATAGGCGTGCCATCTGCCACTGTATGACAAGCTTGTCTCTGATTGCAGTGGCACATTTCTTTCAACTTGGTGGCACTTTCCATAATTTCTGCATCAGCGCTAGCATGTTCGCTAATTGGGGCATGAGGGACGCACCTACTAAAGCATGCCCTGCATTCGCCAAAACTGACACACCTCTCAGTGTGATACTACCGCAAGATGCTGCTTGCACCTGCGTGCAAGACAACATAAAAATGGCTCTTGTATTGAGAAAACTGTGCCAAAGGTCAAACTGCAGTTCCTGAAACAGGAACCGATTAAAGTGACAGGGTGCAGACAGAAACGGAAAGTGAAAATGTACCATTCTCTGTAATCTGAATAGTTCAAAAAAAATATTAAACCACTGCTAATTTCAATAAAAAGTAGTTTAGTAGCCAAAAATAGGAAAACGTAGAACAGTAGCCAGCTAAGATATTCTCCAGTTCTTGGGAATCAATCAGGAACCAGAAAAAACGTAAATTGCTGAAAATAAAAACCCTAACTAATGCAGACTAATTGAAAAACTAAGATTATGCTTTTAAAACAAACTAGAAAATAAATAACTAGACTGCAGAACTAGCCATTACAGAAATTCACTATGGGGTGAGTGCCCTTTTCAGGCATAGAAACAAATCTGAGCAACGGCCAGAGAGGAGTGTGGATGCAGAGTTTGAATCTATATTCCAAATTCTAAAAATCTGTATGCGTTCTGTCTCTGTGGCATTATTCTCAGCTGAGATGAGCTGCTAAAGATTGAACTCTAAGTGAGGGATCCCTAGAGTTAGAACCCTAATGTCTTTTCCTTTTGCTGCTTGGGGGTGGGGATGGGGAAGTAGGGTTGGGAACACTAACACCCCATTTAACTACTTTTGTGGTATTGAGTTGAACCTTAACTGCTAAACTAATGCATTTTTTTGCAAAGAGTATATGTTACACATGAGACAGTGCTTGTATATTAGGGTTCAGCAGACTGTTCAATGTTAAACCCCAATCTTTGCACTTTAATACATATGGTGGCATTCCGTGAATTTGCGCAACATTTGGCATGCCTGATCTGGGTGGCAAGTCCTTGAGACATGGGACGTTTTATGACAGGTGCTTAACTGGATTTTGAGATCCAGAAATGTCAAAAATACATAAAATGCACCAGTTTTGGCCATTGTGTTTGCTCTAACCTACAGCCAAGAAGGTATGGAATTATATTCCAAAATCTTCAGGGCTGAAGGGGTTTGTGCCAAAGCTGTGCCTTGTGAAGGTTTCAAGAAAAAATATTAATCGGTTCCATAGTTATAAGGTTTTGAAACATGGCTTCTGCACATGCTCTGTAGAGTTTTTGAGATAACCTTCTGATATGAAAGAATAATGTTATGTTTGTCAGCTTTTTACTTTTGAGTGAAAATATGTTTTACTTTCATGAGTTTGAACTTTGACAACTTTGGCGTGTTTGAAAAAGTTGCATGAAATTTTGCATGCATGGTCAGTGTGCTAGATTCTTATGATCTAGCAAGTTTCATGAGCATCGCTTATCTGGATTCTAAGATCCAGGGAGTGTAAAAATAAGAAACAAATGCTCTTTTTGGGATATTTTTTTGCTTCTGTCTAGAACACAAATGGTTTGGAATTTTGTTCCATCATTTTCAGGGTAAAAGTGGCTCATCCTAAAGAGGTGACTTTTTATTTATTTATTTATAACATAGTAATTACAATCCTTTGAGTCATAGACTCGTTTCCAAAGGTTCCACGTCACATATGATGATACAGTCAAAAACAATCCAGTTTAACAATGGTGCAAAGTCATATAAGTGTGGCTGTGCAAGTAGCAAGTAGGAGTAGAATTTGAGTTAAACATAAATATGGTAATTGCCTGTACAAGTGGCCACTAAACATGGGATAATGAAGAATGTGAATTAAACATACATAGGGTAATTGCCTGTACAGGTGGCTGCTAAACATAGGATAATTGCATTACAGTTGGTAGCTAAACAAAGGCTGCCTAACATGCAAACAGATATTACAAACTGTGCAACATACATATATAGGATGACTGCCTATACAAGAGGTAGCTAACAGAACTCAGTAGTACAGGTTACAGTAAGATTGCAGTTTGCTGCCTCCTGGGATGCTTTGCAGGGTGCTGCTTCCAGAGAGGCATTGTCAGGTTCCTATCATAGGAGTCAACAAAGAGTTAGCTAAATTAGGCCTAAGACACATGTGCTTCAGAGGCAGTGGAATGTGAGCTGCTTCAATCGGGATATTGTCAAAGGCTTGGGATGGTCTAGAGTGATGTAACATGGCCTAGAGTGGGGTTAGTGGACACACTGGCAATTATGTAATGCTAAAATATGTGTTTTCAGAGCTGCCTTAAAAGGACCTAGTTTGATGATGGCGGTGCTATCATTGGAGGGGGTACATTATACCATGCTGGAGCTCTGAAAGGGAAGGATCTTTGGGCTAGACTGGTCTTGACCCTGGGAACCTTCCAGATGGTTCTGGTGGCTGTGCGAGTGGCCATGGAGAGGGTGGCTGATTGAAAGGAAGGCGTGATACTTGCTGGGGTTAAACACAGGTGGATTTTCTTAGTAAGCAGACAGGTTTGAAACTGCAGCCTTTCCTTTACTGTGAGTACATTGGTGAGTGCATATAGGGTGCAGGTTTGCATATTCTTGTCTGCACCCAAAATTAGTTGGCATGCTTTATTGATTGCTAGTTGGATTTGGCAGAGCGTGGTCGGGTCTGAAGCTGCATAGATCGTGGGTCCGTAGTCCACGAGTGACAGGACTGAGGATGTTACTGCCAGGTGGAGCGCTTCAGGTGGTAGGCAGTCTTTGTGCCTGTATAGAAGATTTATTTTTAACTTTATATTTTTATTTATTTTATATATTGAAGTCTCGGATTAATACCTTTGAGTTAAAAGCTCATTTACAAAGGTTCCACGTCCAGTTTACAGACAAAATTACAGGAACATTGAACAATGCACACCAAACACATGACAATTATACAATAGTGAGTACAACAAGCATTTGTCAATGCTGAATGTTTGCTTACTGGCATTGGCAGTGGTAGTGTAGAAGTTACAGAGCTGCCTAATAGGAATGGCAGTGAAGTATTGAACTGAAGCCAACCCCACCACCACCCTGCAGAGAGTGACAGGCATTGGGGTGTGCATTTGGGTCGTCAGGCATAACGGCCACGCCATTTCACCACACCCTACTCTGTAGAGACTGACAAGTGTCATGTGTTCCTTGGGGTCTTTGGCCCTTATGCGCACCCCATTTCATTAGGAAATATGGTGAGATGGGTGCGATATATAGGAGAATGGGGTGAAGTTTGGGGACAGAAGAGTCCAAGGCATACCTCGATGCCTCTCAGTGACTGCAGGGTGTGGAATGGTATGAGCATCACAGGCAAGAATCCCAAGTCACACCCCTGATTCCTGTCATTCTATATAGGGTTGGGAGATTTAGTTGAAAAGTCTAATACCTCAGGCATTCATTGGTATTTTAACTCCAAATCTTCAACATGTTTGTTTTGTGACCCCACCTCACGAACAGGGGAATATCAGTGTGGTAGCGAGCTGCTTATGCACAGTGACTACGGGATTTAGCACCACAGATGCAAACATATTCCAAACAGGCTGTAAAAATGGCAGCTGTACTCTTTCAGGAGGTGTAAAATGGCTATGTTGCAAATGTGTAGTAAAAATATTTAAAAATAGTGAAGTCACAAGCGTACATAGAAACTGTGGCACACCGTTATATAAGTAGGTTGGGGATATTTTATAGCAGATTGTCAACTCAGGCATTTTGGTGCCTCGATCATGAACAAGCGTCACTGTGATTTTCTTTATCTGTGCCGAACAATGATTTCCGCAAGACCGCATCTCTGCACTGAAAGTGTGAAAACACACTTTGGCCATGTTGTGACAAATGGCAGCTGTACTGTTCATAAGGAAGTGTTGAAAAATGCCACTAGTGAAAATCTGGACTGGAAATATTACAAAGTCATGAACTAACGAGGATGCGTGGAAACTGCACAATGCTCACTGTAACACAGTCATTTTATGGACTTTTGTCACCAAATTTTCAACATAGCCATTTAAGACCTCTGCTCATGAACAGTGTAACTGTGATTTTCTTAATCTGTCTAAACATTGCTTTCGCACACCAACAGCACCGTTATGCGCTTCATATGCGATAACACATTTGGGTGACATATGAAAATTGCAGCTGTACTGTTCATAAGGAAGTTTAATAAAATGGACATGTTGAAAATCTAGAGTGAAAATATTAAATTTGCAAACTAACGAGCATGCATAGGAACTGTCAACCACACTCGTAAAAGTAATTTTAGGCATTTTTCACCAAGTTTTCAACATAGCCATTTAAGACCTCTGCTCATGAACAGTGTCACTGTGGTTTTGTTAATGTGTCCCATACATTGAGGTTGCACACCGACTGCGCCATTGTGCGCTACATGGGCGGAAACACGTTTTGGGCAGGATGTGAAAAATGACAGCTGTACTGCTCATAAGGAGGTGTGGAAAAATGGCAATGTTGAAAATCTGGAGTGGAAATATTGAAAATTCGCAAACCTACGAGCGTGCGTGGGAACTGTGCAACGCACACTCGTAAAACAGTCATTTTTAAGAATTCTGTCACCAAATTTTCAACATTGCCATTTCAAGACCTCTGCTCATGAACAGTGTCACTGTGATTTTCTTAATTTGTCCGTACATTGATTTCGCACACCGACTGCGCCATTCTGCGCTACAAGGGTGAAACATTTTGGGTGAGATGTGAAAAATGACAGCTGTACTACTCATAAGATGGTGTGGTGAAATGGCAATGTTGAAAATCTGGAGTGAAAATATTGAAATTTCGTGAACTTACGAGTCTGCGTAGGAACTGCGCAACGCATGCTCGTTAAACAGTCATTTTTTGGAATTTTGGCACCAAATTTTCAACATGGGGGTTTTGGGCCCCCTTCTCATGAATGATGTCACTGTCATGGTGGTATTCGGTCCTGAAGGGTGATTTCGCAGTCACTGCGCGAAATCACCCTTCGAGCCCGAATAATGCCATGAAAGTGACATCATTCATGAGAAGGTCCCAAAATTCCATGTTGAAAATTTGCAAAAATTCCCAAAATGCCCAAGATATGCAATAAAGTTGAACCTCCTATCTAGCCCATTATACAGCTTACCAGCATTTCCTCAGTTGCGTCGGCTTTGAAGAGTGCAGGCGTGTTCCCGGTCCACGAAGATCATCGCGCGGAGTCCGGAGGTAAGTATGGGGTGAGGGGGTGTGGGGAGGCTGGAGTGCGCAGTGGGTGGGGGCTCGGGAGGCAGCCGTGGGACAGTTTTTACAGGGTAAAAAACAAAAAGTCAGCGGGACGCTTGCCATGCTGGGTGGGCTCCCAGCGTGGCTAAGGACTTTAGAGGCGTTCAACGACGGATTAGGCACCCCAGTCGGCAAACCCCAAAAAACGCTGGACAGTTTGCCACGCTGAGGTGGGCTCAGCGTGGCACAATGACTTTGGGAGGGGGATGCTCAGCCACGGAGATTGGGCACCCCATTGGCAACATAACAGATTGCCAAGCTGGGTGGGCTCCCAGCGTGGCAGCAACTATTGGGAGGAGGAGACAATAGTTCAACCCGGCGGGGATTGGGCACCCTCGACTATCATCGTCGCGGCGGTGAGCGCTGCGCCTGCGGCTGGGGAGGCTGGCATGAGCAGCTCCTGCTCGCTGCTCACTCAAGCGTAGCTCCCCTCTTCAACTGTATGCCACTGCATTTTGGAGCGTGTCATAGACAGCTCCAAAATGCATTGGCTTACAGGGGCCCCGCCTGCCAACCCAGTGCCTGAATTGGAGGAGGAGGTGACACACCTCCGAAATCTCCATTCATGGCACTATGTTTCTTGCACATGCGTGCAAGCAAACATAAAAATAAATCAGAATAACTAAGGTCTTAACATGGCAGTTTTTAGACATTGACAAACTGTATTGTCGCTAGGACTGCTTATCCCTCACAGTCTGGCCAAATGGCTACTAGTTGTTTAAGAAAAATGAAAATTATGTACCTACCGTAATTCTTGATCTTCTCTTGTATCTTCACCATTCATTACTGCTTGGGGTAGTGCCGAGGCTGCACCTACCAAGATTTTTTTTTTTGGAGTCGGCTCCAACGGCGGGCGCCTCAGATGCGACATACTCGTCATGCATGAGAGGCGGCCATTAGGATGCCGCCAGACTCCTCCTCTATCTCAGTTCTGGTAGCTGGAGCGCGAAATAAAGGATAAAAAAAAGGACAGAGGGCAAGAGGCCGAGGGACAGAAAAAGGAAAGGATATAAACTGAAAAAGGTATAAGCCGGTAGAGGATAGACAGAGGAGAGAGAATTCCTACCCTAAGGGACCGCAGGGCCTCCTTTCCAGGGCAGCTCTAGGGGAGGAACAGAGAGAGGGAAAGAGAAAGAAGAAGAAGAAGAAGGAGGCATGTTGAGAGGGAGAACAGTGCCCATCGAGCATTGGTTGAGAGGCTTATAAGCTCGAGACTAACAAGGGAGCAAGAATCCCTGTTGCTAGGACTGAGGGGAGGTTCAACCGAACCACCTGAACAGATCTGAATAAGGGAAGATTCTCTGATCTCTCAACATGCCAAGTCCCTACATCCTAGCTGAGGGCTCATGGACTGAACCTGTTCCGGGAAGAGCACCCACCCAGGAAGGGGACTCTGTCCCTTAGCACCCTGTTAAGTGCTAACACAGCAGTGTATGGGGAAAGATTATACCTTACTGAAGGCAGCTTTGTATGAAGGATAGAGTGGGAACTCAATCAGACTCCCTAAGGCAAGGCAAAGCAGATGCTCAAGGCTGACAAGTGCAAAGCAGCAGCTAGAATGAGGTCAAAGATAATACCTGCCAGGGGGATTCTAAATTTTTGTTGAGGCCGAGTCAGGGCACGGTCTCTTAAGCTGTGAAACTGCATAACCTGATCAAGGTACTTAGAAGCACACCCTAAGGGCAGTCAGAAAGAGTTCCCTCAGAATAAGAGAAAAGTACAGACCATGCTCATTCCTCTTTACCTTGAGGAAAAAAGGAAACATTCACTAAGAATGGAAAACAGAAAGTTTTTTTTTTTTTTGCATAAAGGCCAAAGGAGGGAGAGGAACGAGACAGGAGGGGGAGAAGCCACAGTAGGAGGCCACAGAGGGGAAGGTGGGTGGGTATAAGTAATGAATGGTGAAGATACAAGAGAAGATCAAGAATTACGGTAGGTACGTAATTTTCATATCTTTCCTTGTCAATCTTCACCATTCATTACTAACAATGAGTACCAAGCCCCCTTAAGGGGGGGTAGAAACCCTGAGGGAACAAGACCCCAGCCTCCTGTTGGTGAGAAACAGAAGGAGAAGACCCTGGGCTAATCTAGAGAGAAGCCTATGGGGAGAAGAGCTAGGAGGTGCCCCCCGAGGATGGGGAGACGGAGGAAGCCCCTGCAGTAGTCTCCTAGCTCTGGAGGAAAAGAGATGGGTCCCCTGGAAAGTGGAGTGAATCACCCTACGCCGGGCCATGGGTGACAACCTTGATAGACAAAGCCATGCCGTCCGTCTAATGCAGATTGCTGTCCCTGCAAGCCTGAAAGCCACCTCATTGGCATCATAAGATGCCCTTGCTTGGTGTCTTGCCAGCTCCAGGCCTATAGCAGAGAGGGCAATAGCTTGTCTGGCCTGCTTTGTATCAGGCATTGATGCTAAGATCTGAGAGAGCATCTACCACAAATGCCTACTGTAGGCAGCATGATGAGCCTGATGAGATGCAATGCAAGAGATCACACGAGAGGAAGAGAACACTCTTTGCCCCCACCTGTCGAATTGTAGGGAATCCGAGTCGGTGGGCCGGTCGATGCGTCCAGGCGGGCGATTCCAGAGGAGTCTCTAGGTATACCAAACCCGAGGCGGGTTGGGAAGTACCAAAGTTCGAAGGGCACAATACCTATCATGTCGGCAGTCTGCGGGGAGCTGGAGAAGGGGCGGCTGGCGACTGCCAAGACGGATAGACGCCTCCTGGAAAGAATAGGCCAGAAGGTACCGCAAGCACTGGGCACTGAATTCACCAAAGGAATTCCGCATCTCCCGTTCGGTATTGTCTCACCTAACGTGGAGATTGAAGATCCCTCACCATCCTCGAAAGAATTATGATGTTCAGTGAAATCAGACATTGGAAGAGATGAGCAGAGGTTCCTCTCCCTCAGAGGAGGAGAAGAGGATGATGGAGAGCTCGAGTGTCCAGAGGATTCTTGTGGCGGTGGGGATAGGTGAAAGACCCGCTCATTCATGTACCTGACATATGAGGGGAAGGCCGACACAGAACCTCTGAACTGCTCCCAGGATAACAGGCCCGTAGGACCTATATGGCCCAGGAGCACGGGGGTGGCTCCAGAGGAATGGGAAATGGGCACCTATGAAGAGGCAACTGTCCTCTGCTAGGGCTCTGAAATCTGGGGAATGGACCCAGAGCTGGCGAGCTCCCGGACAACAGACCAGGTCGCAAAAGCGGAACCCTGGGTGTATCGCGAAGCCTGGAAGAGCCCAGAAGAATCTCCCTGTGATGAACCTGGGACTGCATGGATCCAGAGGGCAGCCCACAACAACGCCACCAGAGGGACCCGGGGTCCAGAGGGAAAGGGCCCAGCACTGCGACTTCTAGCCACCCGAGGGTGGCGACAGAAAGACCGAGACGCCTGCACCTGCCCCTCAACCCTCAGACTCCGAGAGTGCCCTCCTCCTGGACCTCAGTGATCTCCCACCCCAAGGGTCCACAGCAGCACCAGGGTCGGTAGCTGCCACGAGCCCCCCAGGAGGAAGAGACCCTCCCTCCGCCCCCGCTCCATTGCTCCCCAGGGACCCCGGACCACCCCTAGCCTGGGGAACCTCAGGGGAGGACGGAAGCAGGGACAGAGGAAGAGGCTCACTGGGCCGCCTAGCACCTCATGCCACCGGGGACCCTGACTCCGAAGAATCAGGTTGCCAGGATGGGTCCACGTCTGAATCATCAGCCTCCGAAGAGGAAGAGATCAGCTGGACCACAATACTAGCAACCCCGGGGGTTCCCGGTGAAATGGAGCCGCGAACAGCGCCGGTGCTGGAGGTGGCGCCGGATGACCTCGGCCCACCCGCACCCACTAAGCCCGGCCCCGGCTCCCCACCGGCACCGGGTAGGCCCACGGCGCTGCCCTCGGTGCCAGAACCCAACCCGGCACCGCCAGGAGAGCAAACCAGGCCCAAAGGCCAGAACAGCGCCAGGAGGTGGCATCGAGGGTCCACCGGTGCCGGGCCCAGCAGGCGTGGGCCTCAACATTGAGGGAGCTTGCACCTCTGAGGAGGAGACTGCCGAGGCGGTGTCTCTGCCACGGCCCCGGGAAGGACCTCGACATTCCTCCGACACTGCAAAAGAAGCTTCCTCTTCAGCAAGAGAAGATGAGGAAGCCTCCTCCTCTATGGACCATATAGGCCCAAGATGGGACCCGGAGGAGGGGCCTAGAGACCTTACCTGGGAATCCTGGGCTGGCCCGTCCCCAAAGGTTGGTGGATCTTGCCGATCTTGAGCAGCACAGACTTGAGGACACGACAGACCATGGAGAAACAAGCATCGCATGCATCCATATCATGGTTGGGTCCCGAGCAGCGGAGACAAATATCATGCCGATCGTGGCGAGGAGAAATGCCGGCCGAGGCACCGGCGCGTAGAACGCGGCCATGCCGACTTACGTTTGCCCCGAACCTGACATGATGCAAACTAAATAAATAAGAGACAAAATCAGCAACAAAGCACTCAGCGTCTACAGAAATAAAGAAACAGTCTTACCAGGAGACAGCGTGAAGCGAATCTAAATCTGAGAATACGAGGAGTCTTGGTGGCATAGAAAATCTTCAACTACCGCTGGCAGGTGCAGCCTCGGCGGTGGGAGAAACAGAACTGAGATAGAGGAGGAGTTCAGTGGCACGCAACGTCAGCCTCATGCATGACGAGCACGCTATGCCAGGGCGGCGCCTGCTGAGCCGACTCAAAAAAAAAAAACTCCCGTCGGGTGCTGCCTCGGCACTACCCCAAGCAGTAATGAATGGTGAAGATTGACAAGGGAAGATCTGGGCCTAGCTTCCCAGCAGCCTACTTCATCTTGAACAGGAGGAAGGGGATGACAAGTGCCACTGAGGAGATTATGAGTCAAGGGGCAGGGGTACTGGGGGGAGTTGTAGGTGGTGGAATGAGAGACTGCATGGGAAATGGGCAGGATTAATGGAGATGGGGACAGGAGGGGGGGGAAGGGGAGGAGTGGTGGAGAATTTACTAGAGGGGTAATGAGGAGATGTTGAGCAGTAGAGAGTGGATTCCCAGGGGTTGATTAGAGAGAAGAGAGTGTGGTTGGTAAGGGGGTAGAGATGTGTAGTACAAAGGGGGTCCAAATGGAATGAATGACTAGACATGATGTTTACAGTGAAGTTGGTCCACGGGGGAAAGGTGATGGAGCAATGTTAGGCCAGAGAGTAAGGAGAGGAGGGGAGGAAGCAGGGGGGTAGGTGGGGAGGAGGAGGAGAAGAGCTACGAGGCATGAATTTCCAGTAGAGGTGCTGGTATCAGGGCTAAGGTCAGTTAGGGGGAAGAAGGAGGTTGAGTGAGGAGAGTAGGGAGGGGGAAAGTAGCATCAGGGATGAAGCCATGATGGCTCTAGTCAGCTGAGTCTCAGACACACATACTATGAGCCATCAGGTGTATTCACACTTTGGATTTAAAGGGGCTGAGTTTTGGTTCCTCGATTAAGTCAGCGCTAAGGGAGTTTCGCCAGTGGGGGGCCCTGTATTCGTGGGACCTTTGCCCTTGAGCAGTATGGCGAAATGGGATCTGGAAGCATACTTTGCTGGATCCCCTGGTTAATCTAGTGTTGCAAGAATATTTGAGGATATTCTGGACACCAGGGTGAGCAAGGCCAAGTGTGGCTTTTTTAGCTAGCAAGCAGACCTGGTACTGGATTCTGTTGCCAAGGAGAGCCAGCCAGTAATGGAATACAGCTCACATGTGTGAGTAAGGCAATCCACACCCAGGACAAGCCTACAGGCTTTGTTTAAGATAGTCTTAATCCTTTTGATGGCAGTGTTAGTGCCTGCACCATAGACTACCAAGCCGTAATCTACAAGAAAAAATTACTCACCTTAGTAATGTTGTTTCTTCTAATGGAGTCTTGCTGTATTCTGACTATTGCAGTTAGGTCCTGCCTTTCAACTGCCCCAGAGAACAAAGAGTTAACTTTCCATGGCCAGCATGGAACGTTCAGCGCGAGCTCGGTTGAAGCCCCTGTCTGCTGTTGTTTAAACTCCAACCGTCAGATCTTTACGAGCAATACTCACTAGAAGTTCTGTATGGAAACTGTAAAACTCACACTAGCCAACTAGCAACTAAATTTATAAAAAAAGGTTTTTTTTTTGTTTCAAAGCAAAGACTCAAGTCAGGAAACCCAAAAAAACAAAACACAACACACACCCAAAGTAAAGGAGGGTGAAAAAGGGACACCCCTAGGGTGCCAACACTGTTCCTGCCCACCTACATCCCAAAAACCAGGTTCTAAGAGGGGAGGTGGGGGGGGAGATCAGAATACAGCAAGACTCCATTAGAAGAAACAACATTACTAAGGTGAGTAATTTTTTCTTCAAACAACATGAAGTCTTGCTGTAGTCTGACTATTGCAGACTACCAAGCAGTACCTCCATGGAGGAGGGACAGAACCAACTTTGGGAATAGGCTCTGAAGTACTGCTGTGCCAAAACGAGCATCACTCCTAGCCTGGATATCCAGAGAGTAATGCTTGGTGAATGTATGGACTGTTTTCCAGGTGACTGCTTGACAAATTTCTAAGATAGGAATATCCCTGGCAGCAGCCAGGGAAGCAGCTGTACCTCTAGTAGAATGAGTCGTCAGGCCTGAGGGTGGGGTTATACCCAGTTTTTCATAGCAAAATTGTATACAAGAGACAATCCACCTGGCTATAGATCTCTTAGTGGCAGGTTTGCCCTTACCGACCTCTCCATATGTGAGGAACAACTGGAGGGACTCAAACCTGTGACCCTTGGTGCGCTCTGTATAGTAGCTGAGGGCCCTTTTAACATCCAAGCTGTGCAGCCTCCTCTCTCCAGAAGAGGAATGGTCAGTGAAGAAAACAGGGAGAGACATAGACTGATTAAGGTGGAAATCTGAAACCACCTTAGGCAAAAACTTCCTGTTAGTTCTTAGGACCACTTTATCTCTATGGAAAGAGATGAAATCAGCTCCACTGACAGGGCTTGCAATTCACTGATACACCTGGCAGAGGTAATGGCTACCAAAAACACAGTTTTCCAAGTCAAGTACTTAAGCTCTGCAGAGGACAAAGGCTCAAAGGGTGGTTGCATAAGCTGAGCAATGCAAACATTAAGGTCCCAAGCAGGAGCAGGGTCCCTAAAGGGGGGATTGGTGTGCAGCAATCCCTTGAAGAACTTACAAAACACAGGATGGTCTGACAGAGGAGAGGGCTTGCTTACTGACAAGAAGGCAGAAACAGCTGCCAAATGCACTTTAAGTATAGCTGGCCTAAGTCCTAAGCCATTAAGATGGACCATATAGTCCAGAACTGTAGGCAACCCAGCAGATTCTGGAGAAATGTGCTTATTAGAGCACCAAATAGTGAACCTTTTCCATTTGGAGTTGTAAGTCTTTCTGGTGGAAGGCTTTCGAGAAGCCTTAAGGATATCCAGAACCCCTTGAGAAAGGTGCAGATCAGCAAACTCTAACTCTTCAAGAGCCATGCCTTGAGAGGATGTCAACAGATTGTAATTCCTGGGAAGAGACAGGGGAAGGAGGACTGCTAAGAACAGCAGCAGGGGGGTACCAGGGCTGTCTGGCCCAATCTGGAGCAATCAGAACCACTTTGCATGGTTGTGACCTGATCTTGACTAACACTTTGAACAGGAGAGGGAAGGGGGGAAAAGCATACAGAAATTTCCCTTCCCAATTCAGAATCGGAGCATCCAGGGGGACTGTACCCAAGACTGGGGGTCTGCAACAAAAGAGAGGAAGTTGGTGATTGTCTGGGGCTGCAAAAAGATCTATCTGTGGAGTGCCCCATCTCGAGAAAATCACTTTCAAAACTAGGGGATCTAGGGTCCATTCGTGATGGCCCTGGGATATCCTGCTGAGAGCATCTGCTAGGACATTGTCCTTCCCTGGGAGGTGAACTGCTATCAGAGAGGTTTGCAGGGAATAGGCCAGGGACCACAACTTCATTGCTCCTGTGCGCAAGGCCGGAGACTGAGTGCCTCCTTGCTTGTTGATGTACCACATTGTGGTGGTATTGTCTGTTCTGATCTGGACTACCTTGTTCTGTACAGATTTGGAAAGGCCTTGCAGTACCAGAAACACTGCTCTGAGTTCCAAGAGATTGATGTGAAGCAGAGATTCTTGAGGTGACCACAGCCCTTGGGTGGTAAGATCCCCCAGGTGGGCTCCCCAGCCCAGCAGGGAGGCATCTGTGGTGAGTATCACTGAATGAGACTGAGTGACAAAGGAACTCCTTGTCTCAATTGTCCTGATCCTGCCACCACTGCAAAGCCTGGATCAGGGTTCGAGTCACTGGGACTAGTTTGGTAAGGGAATCCTTTCTTTGGGACCAGAAGGCTCTTAAGTGGAACTGAATGTCCCTCATCTGAAATCTTGCTCCCTGGACCACTGCTGTAGAGGCTGCCATGTGGCCCAGAAGCTGCAGGAAATGCCTTGCTGGTCAAGACACCTGAAGGGTGAATGAAGAGGCCAGTTCCATAAGGGTCCTTATCCTGTCCAGGGGAAGGAAGGCTGTTGACTTTATTGTATCCAGCTCTGCCCCTATGAAGGTGAGAAGCTGTACTGGCTCCAGAACTGACTTTGGAGGGTTGAGGAGGAATCCTAAGGAAGTGAGCACTTGCTGAGTTATTTGCAGATGTGACTTGACTTGGTCTGCAGACTGACCCACTATGAGCCTGTCGTCCAAGTATGGAAAGATGGAGATCTTTTTTCTCCTTAGGAAAGCAACCACTACTGCCAGGCACTTTGTGAACACCCTTGGGGCTGATGTTAGGCCAAAGGGCATTGCTGTGAACTGATAGTGGCCTGAGAGCAACTCGAACCTGAGGTACTTTCTGTGGGAGCACCTGATGGGAATGTGAAAATAGGCATCTTTGAGGTCCAGGGGCTAGCCAGTCCCTGGTCTTAGAAGGGGCAGAATTATTCCCAGAGTCACCATTTTGAACTTTGGTTTTAAAAAGGTGCTTGTTCAGATATCTTAGATCCAGGATGGGCCGCCATTCTCCTGTTTTTTGGGGGGTTATGAAGTACCTGGAGTACAATCTTTTGCCTTGTGTAGGGTAGGAACTCTCTCTATGGCTCTGAGAGCCAGGAGGGAAGAAGCCTCTGCCTCTAGGGCAAGGGTCTCTGATGGATTTGCAGGTGGAAAGGATCTGGTTCTCATCTTGAGAAATTTTTTGAAGCTGAGAACCAGTCCCTGGCTTACTACTTCCAGGACCCACTTGTCTGATGTCAGAGACTTCCAGTCCTGTACAAAGTAAGCCAGCCTGCCCCCTACAGGTATTGGAGAATTGGCCCAGGCAGACCCAACAGGGTGTCTGCTTGGCAGGGGCTTTAGGCTGAGGGGTGGAAGCAGGCCTGCTCATTCCCCATCTGCCCCTCCCTCTGAAGAACCCCCTCTGAGCATAGGAAGAAGAGGAGGCCTGGGCTTGGTAAAAAGGCCTTTGAAAAGGCCTGCCCCTGCCCCTGGACTGCTGCCTTTGAGGAGTGGCTTGCCTTTCTTTGGCCTGAGCACTCCTACAGGTGGTCCTGTAATTGTCCATCTTTTTCATGTAGTTCTCTGTCTGCTCCCCAAACAGAGAATTACCAATGACAGGGAAATCCGTGGCCTTAGCCTGGGTATCCTGAGATAGACTAGTACATCTGAGCCAAGCCATCATTCGAAAGACCACAGATGTAGCCATGACTCTAGATGAAACATCACTGGAGTCCACAGCAGCATGAAATTGCACCTTGGATGCCTCAATCCCATCTGCAGCCTCCTGCTCCAGCACCTTGGCAAGCTGGTCAGGGGCCTGTTTAGTCAGAGCCAGCACAGCGTCCCATCTGGACTTCTGGTATCTAGCTGTGTAGGCCATATAGTTAGCCTGCCTGAGTCCCAAAGATGCTGCCATGTACTGCTTCTTTGCCATGGCATCAATCCTCCTGGAGTCCTTATCTGGGGGGTGTGATGCCAAGGGAATATTTGCCTTATCACAGGCAGCAGCCTGCACTACCCCAACATGGCTGCATTGCTGAGAAAGGAACTCCATGTCTGAGCATGAAAGGGTGTACCTCCTGTCCGTTCGTCTGTCCACTGGAGGTACGGAGTTAGAAGTTTTTAGAATTTTAATTGTGTTTCCCAAAAGATTTATGGAGGGGAATAGACAGTCTCCTGGACTCTGGTATGTCCATCATTTCAACAAAATCAGGCTCCTCCTGATCCTCTACTGCTTCTTCCATTGGAAGCTGGAGGGTTTCAGCCACTTTTTTGTAAAACATAAAGTGGGAAGGGGACTCAGAAAGCCTAGGAGGAGAAACACCTGAAGGTCTGTCTGGGGAGATGTCCGGGTCAATAGGCACATCCAGACTTTCATAATCACCATCATCATCATCCTCATACTCTCCTCCTCCTCCTCCTCCGGTTCATAAAATTCTTCTGAAGTGTAATCCGGAACCGGGAACTGACCGAACGAGCCCCTGCCAGATGGTGCCGGTTCGGCAGGAACCGAAGTTAGCGATTGCACTATTCTTATCACTTTGGCTATCTCATCAGTGGTCGGAGTATGAATTTCTGGATCCGAACTGGATGATTTATCTCTTCTCTTCCTTTTAACTGGAACCGACCCCTCAGAATCGGCTCTCCTTTTGCCCAAAGAAGTTTCACCCTGGTCAGAGGGCACTCCTTCTGGTTCGGTCAGAACTGAACCGGGCTAGCCATCCGGGTCAGCAGACTTCTCGGCCTCCCTTTCCCTCACTCTACCTACTCTCTTATCCAGGGTAGCTTTGGGAAAATTCTTAAAAATTTGGCAGTCTGAATCGAGGTGGTCAAACCCCAGACAATAAACACAGGTGGTGTGGGGATCAGCCTTAACAAAGGCTTCCCCACACACACTGCAGTGTTGAAACAGTGGGCCGTTTTTTCTTGGGTTTCTCAGACATGGCCAATCCTATCAAAACTTACCTTTTTTGACAATCCGCCAGGCAAGACTCCCCTATCGGTTCTGACCGTGTTACAAGTCTTGGAAAAAAACGTAATAAAATCTGTTTTTTTTAGAACCGGTACGGACCGGTTACCACACCCAAAGTAAATTTACAAACTTTTTTAAACTAGACTGATTGGTTCAGCCGAACCGATCCGAAATGTACAAGTTCCACACAGAAACTAAATGTAAAACCTATCTAGTACTCACGGTACCACAGACAGAGACTTAAACTGACAGATTCGGTAGCAGATATTTGGTAGAAACCAAGCGAATAACGTCACTTTAACCAACTTTTTTGAACCGAGCAAAGGAGAAATCTCCAGAGCGACTGTTCAGTGAGGCAGAGTAAAGAATCTGACGGTTGGAGTTTAAACAACAGTAGACAGGGGCTTCAACCGAGCTTGCGCTGAACGTTCCATGCTGGCCATGGAAAGTTAACTCTTTGTTCTCCGGGGCAGTTGAAAGGCAGGACCTAACTGCAATAGTCAGAATACAGCAAGACTTCATGTTGTTTGAATAGACAGCACTGAGCTGTTAATTGCTAGTTTGATAGCATTCTCCATAAGGCAGTGCCTGTGCCGATAGAGTTGGCCTATTCTTGCACTGGCAGCCTTAATGACATGATCAATATGTTGGCTATATGAGAGAGAGAAATCAAGGATGACTCGGAGGTACTTGAAGCTGTTAACCATTTCAAGTAGCTCGAACTTATTGTTACGTATCTTAAGAGAATAGGACTTATGACAGTTTTGATGGAAGGCGAACAACATAGTTTTTGTCTTTTTGTATTTAAGCAAGAGCTTGGAGTTATGGAACCAGGTTTCCATGGCTCTGAAGTCTGCTTGCATGTTTGTTTCAAGAGCTAGAGGATCAGAGTGGTATGTGTAAAGCACATCATCTTCTGCATATAGAAGAACCCTGTTTTGGCATATTCTTGGAAGTTCATTCAAAAACAGGCTGAAAAGTAGGGGGCCTAATATGAAGCCTTGTGGTACTCCTGTGGTGACAGTATGCTGGTCAGATAAGGTTTTGTAGATCTTGACCTGCTTTCTTCTGTTGAATAGGTAACTCCGGAACCAGCCCAGGGACTGAGGAGATAGCCCAGTTCTAGCCAACTGATTGAGTAGCAAGCTGTGATTGACCATACCAAAGGCTTTGGTGAGGTCGATGAATGTTGCCCCCGGTCAAGTGCATCGTGGATATAGCCAGTAAATTCAACTAAGGCTGTGGAAGTATTATGTGCCTTCCTAAAATATGCTGCTGTGGACACTGAAGGCTGTGCTTATCAAAGTATTCTACTAACTGGCTGTAGACGATTCTCTCTCTAGGGCTTTAGAGAGAGAGCCAAGAATAGAGATTGTCCGGTAGTTGGAGAGGCATGTTCTGTCACCAGATTTGAAGATTGGGGTGACCATTGCTTCCAGTGTTGGAGGAACTTGCCTGTGGTAAGTGAGAGATTTAAGATCCTGGTGAGGGGATGGAGGAGAACGTCCCGGGTGAGATTTAAGATCTTAAGATCAAATGAGTCACCGCTGGAGTAGTTTTTTCTGAATACCTTACCTAGGTACTTTTTGGCCTCAGAAGCTGGGAGAATCTTAAGAAAGAAGGGAGGTGTTGCCCAACCGATGGGATGGAGTTGTGGCACGGGTTATCACAGGACTTGGGAAGGAAAAAGTCCAGGGGAGAACTCCACTGAGGTCTGAGAATGCCTTGTTGAAGGTATCGGCAACACTTTTAGGCTCTTGGGTAATTTCTTCATTGACATTAAGTAGCGTGGGAGGGGTTTTGCTGGTACAGCCTGTTAGGGATTTGATTTTCTCCCAGAACTTGCTGCTATCACCCCAGGAATTGTTTAGTTCTCTTTTGAAGTGTGATATTTTAGTTAGGCGGATAGCTCTGGTGCACTTATTCCTAGCTGTTTTGTAGTTTTGGATGTCTATAGGAAACCTCGTGCTTTTGGCTATGTTCCACAGATTATCCCTAGCCCTCATGAGATCGAGGAGCTGGGGTGTGAACAACGTCTTACTGGAGCCTTTCATTTTCCTTGTTTTAGTGGGGCAAATATGTTGCAGGCCATATTGAAAGTGTTAATAAAGCACTGTAGTGCAGAATCCACATCAGCAGCAGAAAAGATCCCGAACCCAATCTCGCATCTCGAAGGTAGGCTATGAGGGAGATAAGATGCTCCTTTTTTAGAACTCTCATGGTTTTTGTTCTGGGAGGGGTTTATGGAACCTCCAGGTGCATAGAATGGGTGAGTGATCACTGATAGTGTCTGTTAGTATGGTGGTGCTAGATATTCTTTGTGGTTGATTAGTTAGTATCCAGTCTATATGTGTACAGGTGCCAGTGCGGTAGTTTACCCAGGTAGGGGACTGGACAAGTGGGACCATATCTATGGCCGCGATGGCATCCTTGTAATGAGTTGATTCAGGGGATAACTAATTTACATTGAAATCCCCAAACATTAGTACTTCAGAGGAATTTCAAAGGTCAGTTGTGTAGTCAAGTGCTAGTTTAAAAATAGCCGCCTGATTTTTGGGGGGAATGTACACTGACAGTACAGTGAGACACTTCCCGTGGGCCCCAATTTGCAACTGGATTGCAAGCAGCTGTGAGCTGCCCCCTGTGGATGGGACTGGGAGTGCTCTACCTTCGAGGGTGTCCTTAACATATATAACACAGCTTCCACCTCTTTTCTCTAGTCTGCCAACCCTGAAGGTTGTGTAGCCCTCCAGTTGGATTGCTGAGTCTGAGGTTTTAGGCATAAGCCAGGTTTCCACAATTGAGAGGACATCTGGTTTATATTGGAGTGTCCATGCCTGAAGAGCATCAGATTTTGCCAGAAGGCTGCATACATTAATGAACGCAACTGTAATAGTACTGCCCTTATGTACTGATGTAGGTTTATTTGTTCCCAGTCCAGGACCATGGTTGGGATGAATGTTCCCGAACAGCAATAGCAGCAGCCAGGCTAGTCTTATTGCTTGCAGCTTTAACCATTTTATTGCATAAGTTAATGGATGCAATTGTAATAGTGCCATCCTTCTGTACTGATGTTAGGTTTATTTGTTCCCAGTCCAGGACCAGGGTTGGGATGAATGTTCCCCAACAGCAATAGCAGCAGCCAGCTAGTCTTATTGCTTGCAGCTTTAACCATTTTATTTTATTTTGAAGAAGCAAACATACAGTTTGATATTCCAAGCATAGACATTACAGTATAAAATTCATATCCCATGAGGGTGCCACTCCTCTTCATATACTCCTCTCAACCATCTACTGCTTGGGGGTAAAATTAAACTTCATAAACAAACAGTAAATTCTACAATAAAGCTGTATTATGAGCCAATGAGCTGCATTGTTTAAGCAGAAAAGTTTTAATATAAATGCCCAGAGTCTTTTCACCATCGAAATGGTAACTGTACACCATGCTTTACCTGTTTAGGTGCACTAAATCTGCTACATTCAGTTGATACCATCAAGCAGGTAACATTACTAAAACTAATGTTTAACCAGCGTTGCTTTAACTGACAAAAAAATGCAAATCTCTTTCATGTTTTCCAGGGAAAAAACGGACCCTGATCAGGATATTCATTTATAATTAGACAGCAATGGAAACCATTAAAGTCCCAAAACTTTTTTAGGGGTTAAACTAATCCCCAACCACAGGAAACTTAACACTGAGCACTGTCCTGTAGCTCTGAGTGTAGTGGCGAGTTGTCTCACGTTCAGACAAAAACTTAAACAGTAATGCAGTCCAGTAACAAGAAATTGTGATTCAGTCTTTCCTGGGTATAACTACTTCATCCACCTCCCATAAAGAACAAATGCAACATAACATAGAAACATAGACTTTGACGGCAGATAAGAACTGCTTGGCCCACCCAGTCTGTCCATTTCCCTACCTGAGAAGTTGCAGATCCCAGTTTTACCAACAGCCTACTTCCTCCTACCTCCCACTAGAATTGCCTTATGTCTGTCCCTTGTGTTCTTAAATTCTCCCACTGTTTTTGACCACAGAACCTCCTCAGGAAGGCCATTCCATGCGTCCACCACCCTCACAGTAAAAAAGTACTTCCTCACATTGCCCCTGAGTCGTCCGCCCCACCCCGTATCTTCAAATTGTGCCCCCTTGTTCTTGCACATCTCTTTTTCTGAAAGATGCTACCCTTCTGGACTTTAATTCCTTTGAGGTACTTTAAAGTTTCTATCATGTCCCCCCTCTCCCTCCTTTCCTTGAGAGTATACATATTAGGCTTTTTTAGCCTCTCTTCATATGGCTTCTGGTGCAGACCCCGTTACCATTTTAGCTGCCCTCCTCTGGACTGCCTCTGTCCTATCTATGTCCTTGCGGAGATGGGGTCTCCAGAACTGCATGCAGTACTCCAGATGGGGTCTCACCAACTGTCTGTAAAGAGGGATAACAACTTCTTGCTTTCTACTGGTGATGCCTCTCCCCATGCATCCCCGAATACCCCAGCCCTCCTTACTGCCTTCTAACATTGCTTGTCTACCGTTAGGTCATCTGATATGACTACCTCCAGGTCCCTTTAAAGTTCTGTTGTTGTTACTACCTCCCCTCCACCCACTGTGTACTCTTCCCTTGGATTTTTGTTTCCCAGGTGCATTACTTTGCACTTCTTTGCATTGAATCTAAGCTGCCATACTTTTGACCATGCCTCCAGCCTTGCCAAGTCCATTCTCATCCTTTCCACCCCCTTTGTGTATCAACCCTGTTGCAGATATTTGTGTCATCTGCAGAGAGGCATACTTTTCCTTTCAGTCCTCCGCAATGTCACCTATAATGACATTAAAGAGGACTGGTCCCAGTACTGAACCCTACGGTACCCGCTGGTAACCCCCCTTTCTTCGGAGTGGGCTCTGTTTACTATTACCCTCTGCGTCCTGTTGTCCAGCCAATTTTTTTACCAGGTTACCACCCTGGGACCCACTCCCAGGCTGGCTAACTTGTGTGGGACTGTGTCAAATGCCTTGCTAAAGTCTAGGTAGGCCATAAACACAGCCCCTCCCAGGTCTACTACTTTGGTCTCTCAGTCAAAGAAATCGATCAGATTCATCTGACATGACCTTCCCACTGGTGGATCCATACTGCCTTGGCTTCTGTGCCACACTGGCTTCTAGGTACTCAATAATACTTTCTTTCAGAAGTGATCCCATCATTTTCCCTACCACTGAGGTCAAACTAACAGGTCTATAGTATCCTGCCTCTGCCTTGCTCCCACTTTTGTGAAGGGGAATCACATCCACCCTCCTCTAGTCCTCAGGTACCACACCCTTCTACTATGATTTGTTTGCAACCCCTAGGTGGCGCTATCCTATGGGCTACTACCCCTGCCTGTGTGACTGTGCACAGGTTGAGGGACCTGAGTTCAGTGAATGGGTGCCTCCACACGGAGGAATGGTATTGGGGTAGTGTAGCTGCTTTTGGTATAGCTCTCCAGGATGCTATAACCACCAACCAACCCTTCAAGTGGCCTGAACAGTAAAACAATAGAACATTCACATCCATCAAATAACAGTAATAATATGGCCACCCTCCTTGCACTTACCACCAGGGCTGGATCTTCTGCAACTCCCCTGGAGACCCCCTGGAAAATAAGATCAGTGATCCAATAAGGCAATAATAATGCCGTAACCCAACAAATAAGGTACACAGTAGCCAGGTTAAACATGAATCCCACAATCTGGTTTATTCAGGGAAGTGAACAAGGGTGGGTGTAAATCTAGCAAATGATTGGCACTTCTGCTTTGATTCAGATTTATTCAGCATGCACTGTAAGTCCCTTTCAAACAGTCCCTCAACCGTGGGTACCCAGTATGTTGAACAGGCTAGCCTGAAGCATTGCCCAGGGTAGGCTGGTGTTGCAGCTGTTGTTGGAGCCCTTACGAAGGAAAAACAGTTAACATGCACACAACCGAAATATTGGTAATCCAGAGCCAGATGGCTCTGTCCGTTGCAATAAACCCAGAACAAGAAAATTAGATGGCACACTATGATTGTAGCTATTGTTGCAGGGAGCTAGCCTGATGTGTACTCACGCTACCCAGACCAGGATGCAGGACAGGCGAGATGAAGACCACATAATGTTGCGCTGGATTGCCAGGGGAAGCAGGGCCTACACGACTTACCTCCTAGTGGTCGCTACCTGTTCGGTGGTGCTGAGCAGAGGGCTGAATCCCCAAGCGGGTCTATCGCTGAAAGTGTCTCTGAATTAGGAGTAGTGGCCTAGGCCAAGATGGCATGGCCCAGGCAGGAAAAACAGTTCGGAAAATGTCCATGGTCGGGTGCTGGAAAAATCTCCAGCTGGCGGAACAGAACTTGCCTTGGGGAACCAAATCGCAACCCACGAAACACATTCAGCACATCTACAACAATTAGCCTCCCTAGCCACAGTTCGGATAAAGTCCATTTGCCAATTACAGCTCCATTGTGCAAACCGTTTGATCTGGGCCTCTCCTCTAACATTAGGCTTCCGGAGCAAGTCTTCGGTCCACTCGCAAGTAGCAACAACACACCTTTTTCTCTTCTGATGCAGGTTTCAACCAGCAAATCGGAAAAGTCTGACTTTTACACACAAGGCGATACTTCAGGCTGGAGAAAGTGACAGGCAGGCCAGCAGAGCCTTCCTGCCAATTCTGCTATACTCCGTCTAGGAGCAGCTGCTCGACGGCTCGAGCTGTTCACTCTTCAATCTCCAACTTTCGACTGACTCAGCTTCAGGCAGTTCTGGCATTTCCTCTGAGATCCAAAGGGTTCGGTTGGCTAAAGAAACCTGTCTATCACAGAAAGGGCTTCCCCTCCAGGTCCATTTAGGCACCAAACCCTCAGAACTACAAATACTACAGATTTTCCTTCCCACAAGACCTCTGGGGACAGTCTCCATTTTAGGCCCCCTGAGGTTTGATTGGTCCAACATTGGAAGTCCAGAACCAAAATGGTGGTTCCTGTTTTAAAAGCTCAAGCTGCAATTTAAAGCAGGTTAGACAAACTCCTCTATCATTATTATAATAATAATAATAAATTTTATTTATAGGGCACCTTATCCAAAATCAAGGCGCCTAATTATTGCAGATAAACAGTAAATAATCACTTTCCCTAACAGAGCTGCCTCTGCACAAGTAGCGACTGCAGAATGGAGCAGAATAATGAACTGTCGGGCTGGTCACGAGCCTTAAATCACTCGACCCAGCCCAGACTGATTTTCTAACACAGCATAGGTGCTCTCTTAAAGAGACAGGCATGGAGGCTTACTGGAGCACTCTCATGCAGACAAGTAGAACTACTGTAGACAGGATACCATCCTGACAGTGGGCATTAGGGAGCCCAGGAAGACATTATATTAAACCTCAATTTGTTGGGGGGTTACATGTTAAAAAGGGTAGTCAATGGTGCCACTAGTTCTCTGCTTAGTTCGTTTAAAATTCTGGAATGAATACTGTCAGGCCCCATTGCTTTGTCCACTTTCAGTTTTAGGAGTTCTTTCAGGACCCTTTCTTCTGTGACTGGACTGGTATCGACCCCCCATCCAGTGTGCTTCTATTATTTGGTTTAGGTACCTCCCCCTCCTCTTCTTTTCTGAATACTGAGCAGAATACTGAGCACTGATTACCCTTTTTAGCAGGTTTCACTCTGTCTCTCTCTCTCTCTCTCTCTCTCTCTCTCTCTTTTTAAGAGGTAGTACCTAATTCCTGAGGCTTGTGCATCACAATGTCGATTAGGACCCTGTTATGCATCCTCATACTCACTCTGTTATCCCCAACGGGACCTCCGTTCACCAGGTTGCCTCCTTCATCCCATCTAAACCACCAGGAGACAAACCTTAATGTATATGTTTCAATCACCTACCCCTACCAGGTATCCAAAAGCTACATCCAGCATGGGTATCCCAGGACCTGGTCACAGTGCTGTGACTCAAAAGATCCCTCCCTGGTACCACTCATCCCTGGATTCATTGCCCACTTTAGCGCCACTAAAGTACCTGCGTCCAGCAAAAGACAACGGTCAAGAAATTATAAACTCTTACTGGACCACATTACTTGCCTGCTGCTACTATTACTCCTACTTTCAGGCAATATTCACAAAATGAAAATGCAGGCGCCCAGTAAATGAGTAAGGCAACGACAGAAAAAACTAATACTGGAACAGCTCCTAAGACTACTCTTGCTTCTCCTACTCCTGATGTCTGGCAATGTGCATCCCAACCCTGGCCCTCCAATGAACCACAATGCTAGACAGCGTAAAACTTCAGGTCTCGTCCCTGAACATCTGCAGCCTCCTCCCAAAAATGGACAGTCTCAAGGCCTGGGTCTCTTAACACCACCCTGATGTGATATCTGTTGTGGAAACATGACTTTCCCCAAAAATACCAGATACTGCCATATCCCTGCCCGGCTACACCCTGTACTGACAGGACCGGCACTCGAAAAGAGGTGGAGGATGTGTCATTTACACCAGAAATCACTCTAGGGATATGTCATACCCCCACCACCCAGCAATGACAATCTCCAGGTACAAGCCATCAAACTAATGCTAGAAGCACACAACAGAGTGCTCACCCTACTATTTATATACATCCCAACTAAGCAGACCACGCCTGGCATCAACAACCTACTGGACTACATCAGCATGCTGAGCCTAAGCACTGAAACAATGCTGTTGGGAGACTTCAATATCAAATGGGTCTCATCTGCTGCTAACACCATCAGAGATACCCTTGCCACAATTTACTTCTCCCAACTGGTGGACGCGCTGACTCAAATCAATTACAAGACAGGCACCTGCACACTTCTGGAGTGGGTTCTCTCGAACCGCCCTTCCCACATCACAGATCTCACAGTGCTCCCTGATTCATTGAGTGACCACTCCCACATCAGTTTCCTCTGGAACAACTACCACAAAGCCCCCGGCAGAACCAAAAAACTGCCTATTCCTAAAGGGCCACCTTCCGTAGCTAAAGGGTGACCTAAAGCAACAGGACTGGTCAGACCTGTATGGAACCACAGATGTGGATACTGCACTAGATCTCTTTAGCTCAAAATTCAATGCGGCCTGTAACAAACATGCTCCTGTCACAGAGAGAAAAACCAGAGGACCTATAAATCCCTGGATTACCCCGAACTACTGGCGCAACTAAATGCAAGAGATCAACTCTGGCAAACAGCATGGGCACATGGCACACCAACTAACATCCAAAGGTATAAAAAGGCACAAATTCAGTTCATGAGGCAAAAAGCAAATTCTACAAGGCAGCACTCACTAACACCTGGAATAGCAGCAAATCATTCTGGGCAAATCTAAATGATATCACTGGGAAGGACCCTAAAATAGCCCCAGCCATGCTAAATGTTGAGTTCATCCCTACCTTGGACCCTCTGTCATAACTCTCTGAACCTCATCTTCTCGGATCTCAGTAGTGTGCTCCCAACAAACTTCTTCAGTACCCATGCTCCAGGGGTCAGTGAGAAGACCCCAGCACAACCAAACCAGCCACTCTCCCATTTTAAACTGGTCTCCAAAGCCACTGCTAGAAAATTCCTTGAAAAAGCCCTCGGCAAATCAAGGCACAGTGGGGACTCTCTGGACCTAAAATTTATTCGACTAACAGTAGACGAAGTACGTGGTTCACTGGCAAAGATAATTACTCTATCCGTCTGCCACTTCAAATTCCCACAAATCTGGAAAGCTGCCACAGTCACCCCGGTACACAAAAGTGGTGACTGGTCTTTTCAAAACAACCATAGGCTGATCTCTATACTCCCCTCGCTCTTCAAGGCCCTTGAAAGGATTGTGGTTGACCAGCTGGTGGATTACTTCAATCAGTATCAGCTCCTATGCCCAGAGCAGCATGGTTTCCAAGCTGGCCATAGCACCATCACAGCTCTCCTGGAATGTACCAGATTCATACACAGTGCTCTTGACAAAGGGCACATTGTAGGGGCAGTCTTTGTTGACCTATCAAAGGCATTTCACACGGTCCATAATGCCCTCCTCCTTGAACAGCTCTCGGACATAGGGCTATCCCTAGAAACCGTAGCATGGTTTTGTAGCTACCTTAGCCTGTGATCACAGCAAGTAAAGATCGGGGACATCCTATCAGAAAGTCAACCGGTCAGATCAGGGGTACCACAAGGATCCATATGCAGTCCATTACTCTTCAGTGTCTTCCTAAACAACCTCTCGACTGCTTGCAATAGCCACATGCTTCTCTATGCAGATGATGTGGTGATCTTTACTAGCAACCTCGACCCCACACTTCTGGAATGCGACCTCCAGAAAGGCTTCGCAGCAGCTGAAAAATGGTTCAAAGAGCAACAACTGGTAATGAACTAATAAAAGACCAAGACCATGCTCTTCGCCACTGCCCAAAACAAGCTAAAAGGCTATCCCCTGGCAATTGAGAATAACTCTGTTAACACCCTGGAACTAGTACATTTCAAGTACCTGGGAATCACACTGGACACTGCCCTGTCTTACACACAGCACACTGACATCATAGCCAAAGCCTTTAACACCAAGATCGGTATCCTCTACAGGCACAGACATTGCCTGACCTATGAAGCTCTGAACTTAGTAGATAACAGTTCACTCATCATCTTGACTGACTGTGGCCTAGCTGTCTATGGCTCCGCTACTGACACAGTGCTCCAACGCCTCTCAACAGCCTTAAACAAAGCCTGCTGGCTGCTCATTAATGCCCCAAAACTCACCCACACCTGTGAGCTTTATGCGCGATTGGGCTGGCTTCAACTGAAGGACAGAATACTTTATCAAACCTGCCTACTTGTAAAAAATGCCTCACTAAACTTACTTCCTCAAGGAATTCTAAGCCTTCTATCACCACCTATACATGCCAGGCACACCAGGAGCTCGACTACACAAGTATTCCATGTGCCCAGGTGCCACACAGTGGTCCTTTGCTCACCAGGCCCCACTGTGGACAAATTGTCTACCACCTGACATCGCCGGAGCCCCAACCCCTGGTTTCTTTAAGCGCAAACTCTGTCAGCACCTCACCAACAATAGTACCTGTAGGTGCCCACGCTAGTCAGCACCCGCAGCTTTAGTCTGCCTTAGCACTTCCAACTCCTGGCCCGCCAGGTTAAGTCTTTACCCAAGCACTTGCCTCCTACCCCCTTTTCCCAAGCACTTGCCTCCCACTCCCTGCCCCTTGGCTCTTTTCTTTCCCTCTGCCCCCTATCTCAGCACCCACTGCCCCTCACTACCTCACCCTAACAATCTTCCTCTCTCTCTCTCTTTCGCAGGACGCTGGCATACCATGTACAATGCCTTCACATAATTTGAGAACTGCCTGTCATTGCAACCCATGTACTGTTGAATTGTTTGTACTCTGTATGTATAATTTACTGTAACTATATTGTGTCTTCTTGTGCTAATGTATCTGACGTGGAACCTCTCAACGAGCATCCACTCACAGGTGTCATCCAAGACTTCAATAAATAAATAAAAGAAAAATAAGTATGCATTCTGTATCTCTGCTTTGTCACTGTCACCCTATGCCCACCCACTCTCCCCTTTATTAAGCCTCACTAACCCTCCCCTGGTCTTTCTTCACTCCCCCCTTCTTAACTAAGTTGGCTATTTTTTCCTTCATTTGGGCCTTTGCTATTCTGACTACCTTCCCTGCTCCCTTCTGCTTTAAGTAGTAAAGTTCTCTGTCCTGCTCCTTCCGTATTTCCTTATACTTTCTGAATGTCATCATTTTCTCCCTAACCTTCCCCGCTACCTCTTTTGAGAACTATAGTGTTTTTTTCCCTTTGTTTGATTTTGTTTATTTGCTTCTCACAGAGGCTTGTTGCCTCTGTGATGGCAGCTTTGATTTTTTCCCCATTGTTCCACCACCCCACCTTCTTGCCCGTTTGCTAGTGTTCTGAGGCACAACCCAGAGGTATCCTCTTCATCAGACAACAAGGACTCTGAGGCTGGAGAACGGGTTGTGGAGCTGCATGTTTTTGACTCTACTTCAGTGCTTCTGCGGGGTCTATAAATAAGTACTGTATATCTTCTTGCTATGTGCAGTTCTCAAGCATGCAGGGAAAACCATGCCATGAAGGACAGAGACCTCCCTCAGCATGGCTCTCACTCCATCAAATCACTTTCTCTTCTGGTGCGTTGCATAGCTGATATCAGGGAATAGCCTGATCTGGTGGCCATGCTATAACAAAGTCCCCCTCCAATGCACCAGTGCAATTCTATAATCCTTTGTCTCTGCACCATCTGTGACTACCACAATCATTCTGGGGGCATCGGGATGTCCTCATTGCGTTATTCGGTATGCTCTCTGGAACTGCAGTGACTTAGTGGATGTCTCTTCTCCTAATTGCTGTCCGAACCAGTCTCGCAAGAGTAGTAAGAGGTGATCCCCTGACAACCTTCGAGCATCCTGAGGATACGTATGTTTGGGACCTGAATTTGATCTTCAGGGTTCTCCAATCTCGATTTCCAGTGCGAGCTCTCTTTAATAAATGAAGAGACCGCCTCAGAAGCCGGGAGAATCTTAAGAAAGAAAGGAGGGGCTGCACCAGCCGATGGGATGGAGTTGTGGCATGAGTTATCACAGGGCTTGGGATGGAGAAAGTCCAGGGGAGAACTCCACTGAGGTCTGAGAATGCCTTGTTGAAGGTATCGGCAACACTTTTAGGCTCTTGGGTAATTTCTTCATTGATATTAAGTAGCGTGGGAGGGGTTTTGCTGGTAAAGCCTGTTAGGGATTTGATGTTCTCCCAGAACTTGCTGCTATCACCCCAGGAGTTGTTTAGTTCTCTTTTGAAATGTGATATTTTAGTTAGGTGGATAGCTCTGGTGCACTTATTCCTAGCTGTTTTGTAGTTTTGGATGTCTATAGGAGACCTCGTGCTTTTGGCTATGTTCCACAGATTATCCCTAGCCCTCATGAGATCGAAGAGCTGGGGTGTGAACAACGTCTTACTGGAGTCTTTCATTTTCCTTGTTTTAGTGGGGCAAATATGTTGCAGGCCATATTGAAAGTGTTAATAAAGCACTGTAGTGCAGAATCCACATCAGCTGCAGAAAAGATCCCGAACCCAATCTCGCATCTCGAGGTAGGCTATGAGGGAGATAAGATGCTCCTTTTTTAGAACTCTCATGGTTATTGTTCTGGGAGGGGTTTTTGGAGACTTGTTCCTCCAGGTGCATAGAATGGACGAGTGATCACTGATAGTGTCTGTTAGTACGGTGGTGCTAGATATTCTTTGTGGTTGATTAGTTAGTATCCAGTCTATAAGTGTACTGGTGTCAGTGCCGTAGTTTACCCAGGTAGGGGACTGGACAAGTGGGACCATATCTATGGCCGCGATGGCATCCTTGTAAGGAGCTGATTCAGGGGATAACTAACTTACATTGAAATCCCCAAGCATTAGTACTTCAGAGGAATTTCAAAGGTCAGTTGTGTAGTCAAGTGCTAGTTGAAAACCAGCCGCCTGATTTTTGGGGGGAATGTACACTGATAGTACAGTGAGACACTTCCTGTGGGCCCCAAATTGCAACTGGATTGCAAGCAGCTGTGAGCTGCCCCCTGTGGATGGGACTGGGAGTGCTCTACCTTCGAGGGTGTCCTTAACATATATAACACAGCTTCCACCTCTTTTCTCTAGTCTGTCGACCCTGAAGGTTGTGTAGCCCTCCAGTTGGATTACTGAGTCTGAGGTTTTAGGCATAAGCCAGGTTTTCACAATTGAGAGGACATCTGGTTTATATTGGAGTGTCCATGCCTGAATAGCATCAGATTTTGCCAGAAGGCTGCATACATTAATGGACGCAACTGTAATAGTACTGCCCTTATGTACTGATGTAGGTTTATTTGTTCCCAGTCCAGGACCATGGTTGGGATGAATGTTCCCGAACAGCAATAGCAGCAGCCAGGCTAGTCTTATTGCTTGCAGCTTTAACCATTTTATTGCATAAGTTAATGGATGCAATTGTAATAGTGCCACCCTTCTGTACTGATGTTAGGTTTATTTGTTCCCAGTCCAGGACCAGGGTTGGGATGAATGTTCCCCAAGAGCAATAGGAGCAGCCAGCTAGTCTTATTGCTTGCAGTTTTAAGCATTTTATTTTATTTTGAAGAAGCAAACATACAGTTTGATATTCCAAGCATAGACATTACAGTATAAAATTCGTATCCCATGAGGGTGCCATTCCTCTTAATGTACTCCTCTCAACCATCTACTGCTTGGGGGTAAAATTAAACTTCATAAACAAACAGTAAATTCTACAATAAAGCTGTATTATGAGCCAATGAGCTGCATTGTTTAAGCAGAAAAGTTTTAATATAAATGCCCAGAGTCTTTTCACCATCGAAATGGTAACTGTACATCATGCTTTACCTGTTTAGGTGCACTAAATCTGCTACATTCAGTTGATACCATCAAGCAGGTAACATTACTAATACTAATGTTTAACCCAGCCGGTGCTTTAACTGACAAAAAATGCAAATCTCTTTCATGTTCTCCAGGAAAAAAACAGACCCTGATCAGGATATTCATTTATAATTAGACAGCAATGGAAACCATTAAAGTCCCAAAACTTTTTTAAGGGTTAAACTAATCCCCAACCACAGGAAACTTAACACTGAGCACTGTCCTGTAGCTCTGAGTGAGGTGGCAAGTTGTCTCACGTTCAGACAAAAACTTAAACAGTAATGCAGTCCAGTAACAAGAAATTGCGATTCAGTCTTACCTGGGTATAACTACTTCATCCACCTCCCATAAAGAACAAATGCAACCTAACATAGAAACATAGACTTTGATGGCAGATAAGAACTGCTTGGCCCACCCAGTCTGTCCATTTCCCTACCTGAGAAGCTGCAGATCCCAGTTTTACCAACAGCCTACTTCCTCCTACCTCCCACTAGAATTGCCTTATGTCTGTCCCTTGCGTTCTTAAATTCTCCCACTGTTTTTGACCACAGAACCTCCTCAGGAAGGCCATTCCATGCGTCCACCACCCTCACAGTGAAAAAGTACTTCCTCACATTGCCCCTGAGTCGTCCGCCCCCCCCCCCCATTTCTTCAAATTGTGCCCCCTTGTTCTTGCACATCTCTTTTTCTGAAAGATGCTACCCTTCTGGACTTTAATTCCTTTGAGGTACTTAAAAGTTTCTATCATGTCCTCCCTCTCCCTCCTTTCCTTGAGAGTATACATATTAAGCTTTTTTAGCCTCTCTTCATATGTCTTCTGGTGCAGACCCCATCACCATTTTAGCTGCCCTCCTCTGGACTGCCTCCGTCCTATCTATGTCCTTGTGGAGATGGGGTCTACAGAACTGCATGCAGTACTCCAGATGGGGTCTCACCAACTGTCTGTACAGAGGGATAACAACTTCCTGTTTTCTACTGGTGATGCCTCTCCCTATGCATCCCAGTATACCCCAGCCCTCCTTACTGTCTTCTAACATTGCTTGCCTACCGTTAGATCATCTGATATGACTACCTCCAGGTCCCTTTCCAGTTCTGTTGTTGTTACTACCTCCCCTCCACCCATTGTGTACTCTTCCCTTGGATTTTTGTTTCCCAGGTGCATTACTTTGCACTTCTTTGCATTGAATCTAAGCTGCCATACTTTTGACCATGCCTCCAGCCTTGCCAAGTCCATTCTCATCCTTTCCACCCCCCTTGTGTATCAACCCTGTTGCAGATATTTGTGTCATCTGCAAAGAGGCATACTTTTCCTTACAGTCCTCCGCAATGTCACCTATAATGACATTAAAGAGGACCGGTCCCAGTACTGAACCCTGCGGTACCCCGCTGGTAACCCCACTTTCTTCGGAGTGGCTCTGTTTACTATTACCCTCTGCGTCCTGTTGTCCAGCCAATTTTTTTTACCAGGTTACCACTATGGGACCCACTCCCAGGCTAGCTAACTTGTGTGGGACTGTGTCAAATGCCTTGCTAAAGTCTAGGTAGGCCATAAACACAGCCCCTCCCAGGTCTACTACTTTGGTCTCCCAGTCAAAGAAATCGATCAGATTCATCTGACATGACCTTCCCACTGTGAATCCATACTGCCTTGGCTTCTGTGCCCCACTGGCTTCTAGGTACTCAATAATACTTTCTTTCAGAAGTGATCCCATCATTTTCCCTACCACTGAGGTCAAACTAACAGGTCTATAGTATCCTGCCTCTGCCTTGCTCCCACTTTTGTGAAGGGGAATCACATCCACCCTCCTCTAGTCCTCAGGTACCACACCCTTCTACTATGATTTGTTTGCAACCCCGAGGTGGCGCTATCCTATGGGCTACTACCCTTGCCTGTGTGGCTGTGCACAGGTTGAGGAACCTGAGTTCAGTGAAAGGGTGCCTCCACACGGAGGAATGGTATTGGGGTACTGTAGCTGCTTTTGGTATAGCTCTCCAGGATGCTTTAAAAACCAACCAACCCTTCAAGTGGCCTGAACAGTAAAACAATAGAACATTCACATCCATCAAATAACAGTAATAATATGCCCACCCTCCTTGCACTTACCACCAGGGCTGGATCTTCTGCAACTGCCCTGGAAACCCCTGGAAAATAAGATCAGTGATCCAACAAGGCAATAATAATGCCATAACCGAACAAATAAGGTACACAGTAGCCAGGTTAAACATGAAATCCCACAATCTGGTTTATTCAGGGGAAGTGAACAAGGGTGGGGTGTAAATCTAGCAAATGATTGGCACTTCTGCTTTGATTCAGATTTATTCAGCATGCACTGTAAGTCCCTTTCAAACAGTCCCTCAACCGTGGGTACCCAGTATGTTGAACAGGGTAGCCTGAAGCATTCCCAGGGTAGGCTGGTGTTGCAGCTGTTGTTGGGGCCCTTAGGAAGGAAAAACAGTTAACATGCACACAACCCAAATATTGGTAATCCGGAGCCAGATGGCTCTGTCCGTTGCAATAAACCCAGAACAAGAAAATTAGATGGCACACTATGATTGTAGCTATTGTTGCAGGGAGCTAGCCTGATGTGTACTCATGCTACCCAGACCAGGATGCAGGACAGGTGAGATGAAGACCACATAATGATGCGCTGGATTGCCAGGGGAAGAAGGGCCTACACGACTTACCTCCTAGTGGTCGCTACCTGTTCGGTGGTGCTGAGCAGGGGGCCGAATCCCCGAGCCGGTCTTTTGCTGAAAGTGTCTCTGAATTAGGAGTAGTGGCCTAGGCCAAGATGGCAGGGCCCAGGCAGGAAAAACAGTTTGGAAAATGCCCATGGTCGGGTGCTGGAAAAATCTCCAGCTGGCAGAAGAGAACTTACCTTTGGGAACCAAATCGCAACCCACGAAACACATTCAGCACATCTACAACGATTAGCCTCCCTAGCCACAGTTCAGATAAAGTCCATTTGCCAATTACAGCTCCACTGTGCAAACCTTTTGATCTGGGCCTCTCCTCTAACATTAGGCTTCTGGAGCAAGTCTTCGGTCCACTCGCAAGTAGCAACAACACACCTTTTTCTCTTCTGATGCAGGTCTCAACCAGCAAATCGGAAAAGTCTGACTTTTACACACAAGGCAATACTTCAGGCTGGAGAAAGTGACAGGCAGGCCAGCAGAGCCTTCCTGCCAATTCTGCTATGCTCCGTCTAGGAGCAGCTGCTCGATGGCTCGAGCTGTTCACTCTTCAATCTCCAACTTTCGACTGACTCAGCTTCAGGCAGTTCTGGCATTTCCTCTGAGATCCAAAGGGTTCGGTTGGCTAAAGAAACCTGTCTATCACAGAAAGGGCTCCCCCTCCAGGTCCATTTAGGGGCCAAACCCTCAGAACTACAAATACTACAGATTTTCCTTCCCACAAGACCTCTGGGGACAGTCTCCATTTTAGGCCCCCTGAGGTTTGATTGGTCCAACATTGGAAGTCCAGAACCAAAATGGTGGTTCCTGTTTTAAAAGCTCAAGCTGCAATTTAAAGCAGGTTAGACAAACTCCTCTATCATTATTATAATAATAATAATAAATTTTATTTATAGGGCACCTTATCCAAAATCAAGGCGCCTAATTATTGCAGATAAACAGTAAATAATCACTTTCCCTAACAGAGCTGCCTCTGCACAAGTAACGACTGCAGAATGGAGCAGAATAATGAACTGTCGGGCTGGTCACGAGCCTTAAATCACTCGACCCAGCCCAGACTGATTTTCTAACACAGCATAGGTGCTCTCTTAAAGAGACAGGCATGGAGGCTTACTGGAGCACTCTCATGCAGACAAGTAGAACTACTGTAGACAGGATACCATCCTGACAGTGGGCATTAGGAGCCCAGGAAGACATTATAATAAACCTCAATTTGTTGGGGGGTTACATGTTAAAAAGGGTAGTCAATGGTGCCACTAGTTCTCTGCTTAGTTCGTTTAAAATTCTGGAATGAATACTGTCAGGCCCCATTGCTTTGTCCACTTTCAGTTTTAGGAGTTCTTTCAGGACCCTTTCTTCTGTGACTGAACTGGTATCGACTCCCCATCCAGTATGCTTCTATTATTTGGATTAGGTACCTCCCCCTCCTCTTCTTTTCTGAATACTGAGCAGAATACTGAGCACTGATTACCCTTTTTAACAGGTTTCACTCTCTCTCTCTCTCTCTTTTAAAGAGGTAGTACCTCATTCCTGAGGCTTGTGCATCACAATGTCGATTAGGACCCTGTTATGCATCCTCATACTCACTCTGTTATCCCCAACGGGACCTCCGTTCACCAGGTTGCCTCCTTCATCCCATCTAAACCACCAGGAGACAAACCTTAATGTATATGTTTCAATCACCTCCCCCTACCAGGGATCCAAAAGCTACATCCAACAGGGTATCCCAGGACCTGGTCACAGTGCTGTGACTCAAAAGATCCCTCCCTGGTACCACTCATCCCTGGATTCATTGCCCACTTTAGTGCCACTAAACTACCTGCGTCCAGCAAAAGCCAACGGTCAAGAAATTATAAACTCTTACTGGACCACATTACTTGCCTGCTGCTACTATTACTCCTACTTTCAGGCAATATTCACAAAATGAAAATGCAGGCGCCCAGTAAATGAGTAAGGCAACGACAGAAAAAATGAATACTGGAACAGCTCCTAAGACTACTCTTGCTTCTCCTACTCCTGATGTATGGCAAGGTGCATCCCAACCCTGGCCCTCCAATGAACCACAATGCTAGACAGTGTAAAACTTCAGGTCTCGTCCCTGAACATCTGCAGCCTCCTCCCAAAAATGGACAGTCTCAAGGCCTGGGTCTCTTAACATCACCCTGATGTGATATCTGTTGTGGAAACATGACTTTCCCCAAAAATACCAGATACTGCCATATCCCTGCCCGGCTACACCCTGTACCGACAGGACCGGCACTCGGAAAGAGGTGGAGGATGTGTCATTTACACCAGAAATCACTCTAGGAATATGTCATACCCCCACCACCCAGCAATGACAATCTCCAGGTACAAGCCATCAAACTAATGCTAGAAGCACACAACAGAGTGCTCACCCTACTATTCATATACATCCCACCTAAGCAGACCATGCTTGGCATCAACAACCTACTGGACTACATCAGCATGCTGAGCCTAAGCACTGAAACAATGCTGTTGGGAGACTTCAATATCAAATGGGTCTCATCTGCTGCTAACACCATCAAAGATACCCTTGCCACAATTTACTTCTCCCAACTGGTGGACGCGCTGACTCAAATCAATTACAAGACAGGCACCTGCACACTTCTGGAGTCGGTTCTCTCGAACCGCCCTTCCCACATCACAGATCTCACAGTGCTACCTGATTCATTGAGTGACCACTCCCACATCAGTTTCCTCTGGAACAACAACTACCACAAACCCCCCGCCAGAACCAAAAAACTGCCTATTCCTAAAGGGCCACCTTCCGCAGCTAAAGGGCGACCTAAAGCAACAGGACTGGTCAGACCTGTATGGAACCACAAATGTGGATACTGCACTAGATCTCTTTAGCTCAAAATTCAATGCGGCCTGTAACAAACATGCTCCTGTCACAGAGAGAAAAACCAGAGGACCTATAACTCCCTGGATTACCCCGGAACTACTGGCGCAGCTAAATGCAAGAGATCAACTCTGGGAAACAGCATGGGCACATGGCACACCAACTAACATCCAAAGGTATAAAAAGACACAAATTCAGTTCATGAGGCAAAAAGCAAATTTTACAAGGCAGCACTCACTAACACCTGGAATAGCAGCAAATCATTCTGGGCAAATCTAAATGATATCACTGGGAAGGACCCTAAAATAGCCCCAGCCATGCTAAATGTTGAGTTCAACCCTACCTTGGACCCTCTGCTCGCTAACTCTCTGAACCTCATCTTCTCGGATCTCAGTAGTGTGCTCCCAACAAACTTCTTCAATAC
This sequence comes from Neoceratodus forsteri, assembly GCA_016271365.2. NCBI lineage: Eukaryota > Metazoa > Chordata > Ceratodontiformes > Ceratodontidae > Neoceratodus > Neoceratodus forsteri. Next base: position 829,330,985 of record CM028137.1, read on the forward strand.
CCATGCTCCAGGGGTCAGTGAGAAGACCCCAGCACAACCAAACCAGCCACTCTCCCATTTTAAACTGGTCTCCAAAGCCACTGCTAGAAAATACCTTGAAAAAGCCCTCGGCAAATCAAGGCACAGTGGGGACTCTCTGGACCTAAAATTTATTTGACTAACAGTAGACGAAGTACATGGTTCACTGACAAAGATAATTACTCTATCCGTCTGCCACTTCAAATTCCCCCAAATCTGGAAAGCTACCACAGTCACCCCGGTACACAAAAGTGGTGACTGGTCTTTTCAAAACAACCATAGGCTGATCTCTATACTCCCCTCGCTCTTCAAGGCCCTTGAAAGGATTGTGGTTGACCAGCTGGTGGATTACTTCAATCAGTATCAGCTCCTATGCCCAGAACAGCATGGTTTCCAAGCTGGCCATAGAACCATCACGGCTCTCCTGGAATGTACCAGATTCATACACAGTGCTCTTGACAGAGGACACATTGTAGGGCGGTCTTTGTTGACCTATCAAAGGCATTTCACATGGTCCATCATGCCCTCCTCCTTGAACAGCTCTCGGACATAGGGCTATCCCTAGAAACCGTAGCATGGTTTTGTAGCTACCTTAGCCTGTGATCACAACAAGTAAAGATCAGGGATATCCTATCAGAAAGTCAACTGGTCAGATCAGGGGTACCACAAGGATCCATATTCAGTCCATTACTCTTCAGTGTCTTCCTAAACAACCTCTCAACTGCTTGCAATAGCCACATGCTTCTCTATGCAGATGATGTGGTGATCTTTACTAGCAACCTCGACCCCACACTTCTGGAATACGACCTCCAGAATGGCTTCGCAGCAGCTGAAAAGTGGTTCAAAGAGCAACAACTGGTAATGAACTAATAAAAGACCAAGACCATGCTCTTCGCCACTGCCCAAAACAAGCTAAAAGGCTATCCCCTGGCAATTGAGAATGATTCTGTTAACACCCTGGAACTAGTACATTTCAAGTACCTGGGAATCACACTGGACACTGCCCTGTCTTACACACAGCACACTGACATCATAGCCAAAGCCTTTAACACCAAGATCGGTATCCTCTACAGGCACAGACATTGTCTGACCTATGAAGCTCTGAACTTAGTAGATAACAGTTCACTCATCATCTTGACTGACTGTGGCCTAGCTGTCTATGGCTCCGCTACTGACACAGTGCTCCAACGCCTCTCAACAGCCTTAAACAAAGCCTGCTGGCTGCTCATTAATGCCCCAAAACTCACCCACACCTGTGAGCTTTATGCGCGATTGGGCTGGCTTCAACTGAAGGACAGAATACTTTATCAAACCTGCCTACTTGTAAAAAATGCCTCACTAAACTTACTTCCTCAAGGAATTCTGAGCCTTCTATCACCACCTATACATGCCAGGCACACCAGGAGCTCGACTACACAAGTATTCCATGTGCCCAGGTGCCACACAGTGGTCCTTTGCTCACCAGAGCCCCACTGTGGACAAATTGTCTACCACCTGACATCGCCGGAGCCCCAACCCCTGGTTTCTTTAAGCGCAAACTCTGTCAGCACCTCACCAACAATAGTACCTGTAGGTGCCCACGCCAGTCTGCACCCACAGCTTTAGTCTGCCTTAGCACTTCCAACTCCTGGCCCGCCAGGTTAAGTCTTTACCCAAGCACTTGCCTCCCACTCCCTACCCCTTGGCTCTTTTCTTTTCCTCTGCCCCCTATCCCAGCACCCACTGCCCCTCACTACCTCACCCTAACAATCCGCCTCTCTCTCTCTCTCTTTCACAGGACACTGGCATACCATGTACAATGCCTTCGCATAATTTGTGAACTGCCCATCATTGCAACCCATGTACTGTTGAATTGTTTGTACTCTGTATGTATAATTTGCTGTAACTATATTGTGTCTTCTTGTGTTAATGTATCTAACGTGGAACCTCTCAACGAACATCCGCTCTCAGGTGTCATCCAAGACTTCAATAAATAAATAAAAGAAAATTAAGTATGCATTCAGTATCTCTGCTTTGTCATTGTCACCCTATGCCCACCCACTCTCCCCTTTATTAAGCCTCACTAACTCTCCCCTGGTCTTTCTTCACTCCCCCCTTCTTAACTAAGTTGGCTATTTTTTCCTTCATTTGGGCCTTTGCTATTCTGACTACCTTCCCTGCTCCCTTCTGCTTTAAGTAGTACAGTTCTCTGTCCTGCTCCTTCCGTATTTCCTTATACTTCCTGAACACTATCATTTTCTCCCTCACCTTCCCCGCTACCTCTTTTGAGAACTATAGTGTTTTTTTTCCTTTGTTTTATTTTGTTTATTTGCTTCACACAGAGACTTGTTGCCTCTGTGATGGCAGCTTTGATTTTTTCCCCATTGTTCCACCACCCCACCTTCTTGCCCATTTGCTAGTGTTCTGAGGCACAACCCAGAGGTATCCTCTGCATCAGACAACAAGGACTCTGAGGCTGGAGAACGGGTTGTGGAGCTGCACGTTTTTGACTCTACTTCAGTGCTTCTGCGGGGTCTGTAAATAAGTACTGTATATCTTCTTGCTATGTGAAATTCTCAGGCGTGCAGGGAATACCATGCCATGAAGGATAGAGACCTCCCTCAGCATGGCTCTCACTCCATCAAATCACTTTCTCTTCTGGCGCATTGCATAGCTGATATCAGGGAATAGCCTGATCTGGTGGCCATGCTATAACAAAGTCCCCCTCCGATGCACCAGTGCAATTCTATAATCCCTTGTCTCTGCACCATCTGTGACTACCACAATCATTCTGGGGGCATCGGGATGTCCTCATTGAGTCATTCGGTATGCTCTCTGGAACTGCTGTGACTTAGTGGATGTTTCTTCTCCTAATTGCTGTCCGAACCAGTCTCACAAGCATAGTAAGAAGTGATCCTCTGACAACCTTCGAGCATCCTGAGGATCCATATGTTTGGGGTCTGAATTTGATTTTCAGGGTTCTCCAATCTCGATTTCCAGTGCGAGCTCTCTTTAATAAATGAAGAGACCGCCTCCATGGCAGCATTCACCCACTTAGATGCATCCATGGCTGTTGTTTGCAACCCATCCACTATAGTTTCCTAAGATTCAACACAATTACTCAGCCCATCAAATTTATCTAACAGAGTTGTTAATGATTTAGTCAGTCTGGACAGCTTAGACCCGATCATTTGTAATGTTTCCTGAGGTGCTTCTTCCGTGGTTTCCTCGGATCGGGTTTATGCAGACCTCGTGACTGGAGCTGTGAGAGCATTTTTAGACTTAGCTCCCAAACCCTGATGCTGATCTTTTTTGAGAGTTCCCCATAATATGCAGTGGATGATTCAACATGCTTGAGGTGGTCTCACCTGACTACCATCCTAAACACTATCTCTATGGCCAGCCTCACACAGAAGTGTGTGTTAGACTGAAGGAGAAGGTTGCTGCAGTACAATAAAGTTCTGGGCAAACACAGGTATTGTCCCATTCTTGGTACATGCAAGAATGTGTCTGTACAGACACTCACTTTACTCTGTTGACAGGTTAACACAGTTCATTTCAAAGAATACACCCCAATTAGCAGCTGGGTAGTTTACAGATTGAGGCAGAATAGACTAGGCTGGTATGTGCAGTAATGCACAGTTTGTTAGCAATGCTGAGCAATAGACCTTTTCTCACAAGACAGGGAATGTCTCTCTCATTGATTTAGCAGGGGGTTGGGTAATTCACACAGTACTGCAGAGTCACCTTAAGCACTGTGGCGGAAGATAGGTAGCACAGTATTGCAGAGTCACTTGAAATGTAGAGCAAGGGAACAGTTCACACAGTATAGCAAAACTTTAAACTTACACCAACAGGATAGACCCACAAAGTATAGCAAAGGTCTTTAAACTGCAGTGCTTGCCCTTTTTAGGGCTGCAGTGGATGTAGCCCTACAGACCTCATGCTATCAAAACAGGACTCAGTGCATTCTTCCAACTAAACAATACGTCTGAGTTTCAACACAGTCACCTCCGCATCCATGAAGCACTCCACTCACTGTCTCCATTAGCAGTCACTCTGCACTATTTTTAGGGCTGCAGGTAGGCAGAGCCTAAAGCCCTCTTGCATCAGTGCTGAAAATGAGCTACCAGATTTAGACCTTGGAACACTTCCTTTGGAGTTTTCCAATGATCTTTCCATGTCTTTGCAGCCCTTCAATTTAACCCTTGCTGTGCTACAGACTAAACATCTGTCCAGAGCTCATTCAAATAGATTAATTCTAGTTCTTTCAGCAGCCTTGTAGTGCTTCAGTGAGTAGAAGCAACAATCCAAGAATCCAGTTTGGTAAGCAGCATTTGTAGAGCTGCTGCAAAACAGATAACAGTGTCTAACAGCAAAGCAGTCTCAAATTACATGCTTGGTCATCTCTCCCAATGTGTACATGTGTTTGTGTAGCAATGTTTTACAGTGCTTCCTCTGAAGACTTGATTTATGTTAACCTTTTCAGGACCTATGTAATTACTGGCATTGGAACACTCAAGGTTTTAGACTTGTAGGAATTGTAAATAAATGCTAGGCAGCTAATGCTTTAGGGAGTTTCACAGGTTGCAAGGGGTTCATAGGGGATTGCAAAGAAATCATAGGGATGTCAGCTGCAGTGTTCCCAGATTGAACAAAGCATTTCTTTGTATGGCACCCTCCTTTTCTCTGTATTTCCATCCTTTTTTCTGTATTTTCCATGTAAAACTGGGACAAAACTCCTGTACATTTTCCTGTATGCTCATATCAATTCATGTACACAACTGACTTCATTATGCTTGTAAAATCACTAAAAGAAATGTTAAGGCTGTTTTATGTGCTCTTTAGCCCTGTTACGATGTACTGACATAAGACAGAATGGTTGAGATGCAGCATGTCATATTCTGTGGGCTCACACTTTTATCCATTTTGGTACAGTACTGACACAGGACAGGTTTGCTGAGATGCAGTGTCTCATTTTCAGGGGTCCTAATTTTACCCATTTTTACAAAGTACTGCTACAGCATAGCCTGGCTGAGATGCAGTATCTCATTTTCAGTGGGGTCTTACTTTTACCCATGTTTACATCTGTGTGCAATGTACTGACACAGGATAGATTTGCTGAGATACTAATGGCCACCATGTGCAACATAGCGGTGCTGACTTATACTATGCATATGTGAGTATTGCACATATGTATTCATGTCAGTGCTGCCATGTTACGGCTGACTCCAGAGCAAACTGCACATGTGCGAGTGTAGAAACATAGAAACACAGAAACTGTCAACAGATAAGGACCACTAGGCCCATCCAGTCTGCCCATAGGCCCTATACATTGTACGTGCTGACCCTATGTGATCAATGGCTTATCATCACTCCCTTCCCTCTCAGGCATCCTTTTTGCCTGTCCCAAGCATACTTAAACCCCTCCACTGTGCTTGCCCCTACTACCTCCTGTGGCAGACTATTCCATGTGTCGACTACCCTCACATTACCTCTTAATCTACCCCCTTCCAATTTCATATTGTGCCCCCTTGTTCTAGTACTTTTTTTACATTGGAAAAGCTCCCATGCCTGCACTTTGTTTATGCCCTTGAGGTACTTGAAAGTTTCAGTCATGTTCCCCCGCTGTCTCCTCTCCTCCAAGTACATATTGAGGTCCCTTAGTCTCTCCTCATATATTTTGTGGTGTAAGCCCTGCACCATCTTTGTTGCCTTTCTCTGGATAGTCTCCACCTTATCTATGTCCTTGTGCAGGTGTGGTCTCTAGAACTGCACGCATTACTCCAGGTGAGGCCTTACCAATATTTTATACAATGGCATCACCACCTCCCACCTCCTGTTAGTGATACCCCTGCCTATGCAACCCAGCATACCACTGGCCCTCCCTGTTACCTTTGTACACTGCTTTGATACCTTAAGGTCATCAGAGATGACACCCCCTAGGTCCCTTTCCTCTTTGGTGACAGTCAGCTCCTCCCCACCAACCTGTAGCTCTCCCTAGGGTTCCCATTACCCAGGTGTGTAGGGACAAAACCCTTGATGGAAAAATTATTTTATTTTTATCAAAAATTGATGTTTTTTTAATTATTATTATTTTATGCAATTTTTATATGGGACTAATTTCTGGTTAAGATTATTGTTTGCATAAGCTCTTAAGAGAAAACAAAAAGTGTTTATCCTCTGTTTTCTTAGGGGCCTAATCACATTCCAGAAATGCTTCAGTCAAAGTTAACTGGTACTAAAGAAGCATCCCTGTGATGTGACTGATTTATAGCCATGTGTCTGCACAGGGAAGTCTTAGCTTGAGCTAGGTATCCATGACTGCAATTAGATAGGAGGTCATGTGACTGATACATGCTAGCACCAAGGGAAAAAAAAACTTACCTTAGACTTTAAGAGTCCCATTACTTTGTATAGAAATAAGAAGTTTAATTCATAGTTTAAAGATGCAATGTATTGCCGCTACGAAAATTGGACAGTTATTAGACACTAATATGATGAATAAGCTTTCCCAATTTCATGATTGCAGAATGAAGGGTTCTTGAGTTATAAGTAACATTTATTTAATATAATTTTCTTATTTGGAAACTAAACAAATCTAGTATCTTGTGATAGCTCACGCCTTAAGCAGTCTAACAATATAACTATTAAGACTGTATTTTGTTGCTATAAAGAGAAATACCATCTAAAAGTTTATAGTAAATTAACTTTTCTGGAAGTAATTTATTGCTTTCCTTGAAAGAACAAAGAACCTCATGTGTTTCTACAAAAATTAATGTTTTAAAGATTTTAAGAATGGATTTTTCTTACAAATGTTATATCATTCTGTAGCTTAGAATAATTAGAGCAAGACTATCATTTTATTCTAAGAAGTTTTATTGAAATTATGAAGTTATAACCTTAATAGTGTAACTTAGGAAATATAAATATTATAAATATCAGACTTTTACTAGAATAATTAGCTTAATGTAATACGCCTGAATATGTAAGTTTAATGTTTAAATTAGGTTAAATGAAAATTTTATTTAATGAAAATGATTTTGACCAAAAACAAGTTTGAGGAGAAGGGGGCGGTCTTAAAGAGGCATGTCTGTATGTCATCATTTATCTTCTGAGATGCCCTACCTTTCTAGTGACTCAGGCCAATAAAACTCTGGTGATGTCATCACTGGGGCAGTTTTATATTAGTGAATTTGTCTGGTCACACCTCAGTGTGGACAAGATAAAGATGTAAAAAGATATATGTTAGTTTAACTAAGAATTCTAAAGGCTTTATGCTGTATCATAGGTATCATAGGTCAAACAGAGCTAGAAGACTGAAGTCCATAGTGCTCGCCTGGTATTCCATAGTGTTCACCTAATATTAATTATATCCTCCTATATGATTTTGTTTTAAATAGATATCTAAAAATCTTTTGAAGGTGTCAACACTTGCACATGACACTATATCCCAAGGTAAACTGTTCCAGATCTTACAAACTCTATTTGTAAAAGACTTGCTTCTTTTTGTTGATTTACACTGTTCTATTTTTAATTGTAATGGATGTGCCCTGGTTGCATATATTTTGCTCCTTAATTCCAAGCCAAATAATTTGCCCAGGTCTTTATCATGCATAGCCTTGAATACCAAACACAAGTCGCCCCTCAATCTGCGGTATTCCAGGGTAAACAAACCCAAATATTCCACTCTTGCATAATAGTCATGGTTTCTAACTTAATGGATATTTTTTGTTGCTCTATGTTGGATTTTCTCCATAGATTTTATGGTACCCTTATCCCCAGGTACCCAAAACTGGGCACAATACTCCAGATGAGGTCTCACCAAAGATGAGTACAGAGGAAGTATAACATCACAACTCCTACTAGTAATATGTTTGTTAATACAATGTAGTACTCTGGCTGCCTTTCTAATGACATTCTGGCAATGGAGTTTTGGGCTAAGGTCATTAGAAATTCTGATACCCAAATCACGCTCATTAGTAACAGCTTTAAGGGTCAATCCACCCAGGTGATATTTGGCTTGTCTATTTTTAGTTCCAAAATGCATAACCACACATTTATCCAAGTTGAAGGCCAATTTTTTTCAAAATAGCCCAGTCATGCAACTCATTAAGGGCCAACTGAAGGGTATTGCTATCATCAATGTTAATAATTGGGTAGCCTATACGCGTATCATCTGCAAATTTTGTTATCCAAATGTCTGTATTAGTTTTTAGTGAGGCTATGTATAAGTTGAACAAACACGGCCCCAGGACCGAACCCTGGGGCACCCCACTAGTAACATCGTCCCAGTCTGAATAGGAGCCCTTGATGCCCACTCTCTGAGAGCATCCTTTCAGCCATGATTCCACCCATCTTGTCAAATTTCCTCCTATACCAAGGTTTATCATATCTTCAATAATATAACCGTAAGGGACCTTATCGAACGCCTTGGAAAAATCCAAAAACACAACATCCACTGCTTCGCCCCTATCCAATGCCATACTCACACCATTATAAAAGTTTAGCAAATTTGTCTGGCATGATCTAGTCTTAACAAACCCATGCTGGGTAGGATCAGGTTCCATCAGGGTACATACAGTAGATGTTCCTTTATAAGTCTTTCCAATAGTTTTCCCAGAATGGATGTCAAACTAACACTTTCCTTTCCTCTCTTAACCTTACCTAACCTCCACAATGCTACTCTGCTTCCTTTTGCTCCTGAGCCTCTCTTCTTCCCCATTCCCATATGATAATCATGATATACCCCTTGCCATGGTGAATAAGGTAGTGAATATGGTCTGCCCACCCCTGCCATCCCCAATGGACACCCACCAATTCCTTATTTATTTCCAACCACTTTTACACTGCAACCCCTGGGGAATCCCACATAAAGTCTCTCTAACAATACAACATGCCTCAAGCACTTTACATGCATCCTGGCTTTATATTAACCCATTATGCCTGTCCATCAGATTATTATGTTACGATAAATCTCATACCTATATAACAGGACCTTCACCCACTATACAGTGGGCACCCAAGAAGAGGAGGAAATGCTCTGACCACTCCTTATCCCTTTCACTTGGTGCCCTCCTCAAATTAATCTTCTTCCTTCTGATCTGCATTGGTACTATTGAAATAAATCATGGCCCCATTGAAAGTTTTTTATCCCCTGCTGATCTAACCTCCATAAATGGCCTAAGCTTCCTTCACTTCAATGCTTGCAGCCTTCTAAAAAAGTTCTCCTTAATACAGGCCTGGGTTGGACATACTCTACCTGACTTCCTGGTTATCTCTGAAACTTGGCTCAGACCTACAACAAACGACAGTGATATAAATCTTCCCAATTATCAGCTCTTCAGATCAGATCGCTCTTCCAGGGGTGGTGGGGTGGCCATATACATTAAGGACACCATCTCTGCATCCTGCCTCATCAGTACATCCGAACCAAAGGAATTTGAATGTTTGTCAATTAAAATACCCCTTCCAAATTTGTCTTCATTTAAATTGATTGGCTGCTATAGGCCCCCCTCTGCAGGCCTCAAACTCCTAGCTCACCTAGGATCAATACTCAATCTAGGCCCTGAAGATACCATCATCCTTGGTGATTTGAATTTAAACTGGCTATCTAATGTATCTGCACCACTGGTAACCTTCTGTGACACCCATGGATTCACACAATTAATCAAAGATCCAACCAGGATTAACCTAAAAAATTCTAGCAACAGCTCACTCCTGGATATTATGTTGGTAAACAAGCCTCACTTATATTCACATGCAGGAGTACTACCGAGTGATGTAAGTGATCATTGTCCTATAGCTGGCATAAGATCTACATTCAAACCATTCAATCCTGCAGAATTTGTCCTCAAAAGGTCAAAAAAGAAATTCAACATCTCAGGATATCTCCATGATTTGTGCAATACAACATATTGGCAAGACTTTTACCTTACAACCTCAGTTGAAACAGCTCTCCAGATCTTAAAGGACATCATCACTAATGCTCTCAATATTCATGCACCAATCACCAGTATCAGAACTAAAGTAAGATCTTGTCCTTGGTTCACTACTGACCTTAAATCAGCCTTGTTAGCCAGAGACAAACTTTGGAAAAGGCAAGAAAACAAAGGATACCAGAGACTGGCTTCAATTCAGAAAAGCAAGAAATTCATGTATAAAACAAATAAGAATTGCCAAAGCTGCCTATTATAGAGCTGAATTAGATGCTTCCTACAATAACCCATCCAGACTCTGGGGTACTATAAAGGAATTCTGGGCAAAAACTCTACCCTGCCTTAACCTCCAAACTGCTACTAAATTACACAGAAATTACGGCAAGCAAGAAATCCTAAACACCTTCAATGACCACTTCACCACAGCTGGCCTAGCATTTGACTCCTCACCTGCAAGTCTCTTGAGATCATCTTTGAACCTTCAATCCACTGTGGGACAAAAGGCTACTTCAACATTCTCCTTCAACCCAATATCCTTGAAAGAAGTAGAAGACCTCCTATCTAATTTAGATACTTCTAAGAGTGCAGGTACAGACTCCCTGGATCCCTACTTCCTTAAAATAGCATCACACCTTATCTGCCCCTCACTCATCTCTTCAATCTTTCCCTAGCTACTGGATCCATTCCTCCACTTGAAAACAGCTCAAGTAGTTCCACTACTTAAATCTGGTGATCCCACGGACCTCAACAATTACAGGCCCATTTCCATCCTACCGGTACTATCCAAGATGCTTGAAAATTAGTAAACTCACAGTTAAGGGCCTATCTGGATAAAACAACATCCTAAATCCAGCACAATCGGATTTAGATCAAAGTATAGCACCATCTCTGCCCTAGCCAAAGTAACTAATGACTGGCAGATTGCCTTGGATAAGAAGAATTGTACTGTGCTGTGTTCCTGGATTTGAGTAAAGCATTTGACACAGTGGATCATGAATCATTACTCACCTCCCTTAGCTCTCTAGGTCTGGATTCTCTCTCACTCAGCTGGTTTAAGTGCCATCTATCTGATAGGTCACAATTAGTAAAAAATGAAAATTACCTATCCACCTTAAAACCACTGCTAAGAGGTGTACCGCAAGGCTCTATTCTTGGCCCTATCCTCTTTGCCATTTATATTAATAATATCGATGCCAACCTCTCTCAATCTAACATTCATCTGTTTGCTGATGATACTGTATTATATGTCAGTAATCCCTCATTACCTAAAGCCTGTAAGCTGTTACAATCAGAATTCTCCATCCTGCAACACAATCTATTGGAAAAAAAACTACTTCTAAATGCCAAAAAAACAAAAGCTATGCTTTTTTGCCACAAAGAGTTGCTCTGCCATTACCCCATCACCCACCACCCTACAATTATTCACCTTACTTGGAGAGAAGCTGGAATTTGTGGACAAGTTCAAATATCTTAGAGTCTGGATTGATAATAAGCTCGACTACTCTGTCCATATTGAAGAGCTACTAAAAAAGTTGAGACAAAGGCTTGGCCTATTTTACAGAATAAAACACTACTTTACCAGAGACTCCAAACAAAGATTAATCCAGGCACCATTCCTATCCCTCATTGACTATGCTGACTTTCTCTATGGCCATTGCTCACTCTCCCCTCTTAAATAAGCTGGACACCCTGTATCATAGATCCATCAGATTTATTACTGACCTTCCCTCTAGCACCCATCATTGCTCTCTTTATATGGCAGTTAATTGGACATCACTACAACACAGAAGAAATAGGAATGCTGCAATCTGGATCTTCAAAGCTTTATCAGGCAAACTCCCTCCTATATCACAGACTGTTTTACCCGAATTACTTAGGCCATACACCTTAAGGATCAGTAAACTCATCATGTTAAAGGTCCCAATGCCTGTACCCGTTTGAGAGGGCTTATCAGCTACTCCCTTGCAGTTACTTGGAACTCACTCCAAAATCTATGAATCTCAATACCCTCTTACCCTTATCATCCTTCAAAAGATTATTCTCCACCATATTTCCAGAGTTCTGCAATTGCTTTCATAAGGCCTAATCTCCCATCCAACCTACATCCCCCCTTCCGTATTCCATTATGTTAGTTCCCCTTCTATTATCCAGTCAGCTGCTATCTCTTATAAAAGCGATATAGGCTTATTATTTGTATACTATGCCTGCTATATCTATTCTCTCCTTTTCCTACGGGTTAAGTGATTTTACTGTACATTGTATATATGTAAATTGTTGTAAACTCTCATTCTATGTCATTGTACTGCTGTTCATGTTTTTCTTGTCTATGTAAAAATACTTGTACTCTAATTTGTATGACCACTCAGGTCCATCTTGTAAATGAGCTACGCTCAATGATGTTCGCCTGACTAAATAAAGATTTTGATTGATTGATTGATTGATTGAACACGTCTATAGTTAGACACCTCCTGCCTAGAACCTTTTTTATAAATTGGGACCACAGTTGCCAGCCTCCAGGCATCAATGACTTGCCCTTCCTGAATAGATTTATTAAAGAGAGCAGTTATAGGTCCTGCCAAGGGAACTGCTAATTCTTTAAGGATCCGAGGGTGAAGACCATCTGGTCCTGGTGACTTAAAAGGGTCCAAACTTTCAAGTAATTTATATACAGAATTAGTAGTTATTGTGAAGAACCCATTTGTAATGTGATCATTATGTTTCCTAGAAAATTCAATTTTTGGATTGAATACTGATGAGAACTGGTTATTACACATAATAGCCATACTTGATGCATCTACTACTAGTTCCCAAGTATTGCTTTTTAAAGGGCCAATAGTTGGGGTCCCACCCCTTTTATTGTTAATATATTTGTAAAAGGATTTATGATTGTCTCCCACATTTCTGGACAGTCGTTCTTCAAAATCCTTTTTAACCCTTTTTATACTATATTTGGTCACCCTCAACTGGGATTTATAAATGTCTCAACTCATCTTAGACCCACAGGACTTAGCTCTTTTATAAGCCCTATTTTTGTGTTTAATATTCTTTTTGACTGATTTAATCATCCATGGTCTTTTCAAGTTGGTTTTGTCCTTTTTGTGAATAACCGGAATATATTTATTAGTCTAGTAAGTTAGTTTACTGATCAACATTTGCCACATATCAGGATGTGTATGATCTGAGAATGAGTGTTGCCAATCCCAAGATATACATTCAGATATCATTCCTAAAAAATCTGCTTTTTTAAAATTGTAAAGCATAGTATTTCCTGGGTCCTGCCCTAGTTGACCTTTTAAGATAAAATGTACAATAGAATGATCACTGGACCCCAAGGGATATAGGACTAAACAATTTGAAATTTGATTTGACATGTTATGCAATACTAAATCCAAAATATTATTTCCCCTTGTGCTGGTATTAACTATTTGTTCTAAATTTGATAACAAAAATAACTGCAAATATTTATTTTCAGCAGAGGATGGAGTAACCAAGTTATTCCAACAAATACCAGGGAGATTGAAATCACCTACCAATAAAGTATTTTTTGTGGATGATATATTCTCCACAAAATCAAGTAACTGAATGTCATTTTCTAGTGAAATTGTTGGAGGTCTATAAACTACCCCAATGTTAATACACGGAGCCATTTTGGGAAATATTTTGCCCCAGACAACCTCAATATCTGGTCACTGCGTAAGTTCGACATTCTCTACATTAATAATGCTGGACACGTACAAGGCCACCCCTCCTCCCTTGATATTATTTCGATCCTTATGATACAGTGTATAACCTGGAATATGCTTATCCCATGTGTCATTTTCGCACCACCATGTTTCTGTAACAGCACAGATATGGATATTTAACTGCTCCAGTAACAGTACTAGTTCATCAAACTTATTCCCAAGCCTATGGGCATTAATTACTATGCAATCCCAATCAGACGGGGACAAGGAATTTGTCCTATTACAATTTATATCCTGTTGCATAGTATCAACTCCCCCAACTAATAGTTTAAACAGAAGTCAATCTGATGTTGTAATCTAGTAGCAAAGATGCATTTGCCCTGTCTGTTTAAATGCACGCCATCCTTTGCAAAAAGATTTTTGTTCAAAAAACTAGTCCAATTTTCCAAAAAACAGAAACCTTCTTTAATACACCATCATTTCAACCAGCCATTTAAGGTCAGGATATCCCTTTGCATGTCAATTTCTGCCCTAGGTATTGGAAGAAGTCCTGAAATAATCAGCTTGCCCTTTTGCCCTTTTATAAGATCCCCAATTTCTTCAAAATCCCTCTGAATTTGTAATATAGATCTCTTTCCAAGGTCATTGAGTCCTGCATGAATCAAAGTAATAGGGGAATTGGTGTGTTCCTGTAGCCCTGGGAACATATTCTTTATATCGTTAATACCTGCTCCAGGAAGGGTGCTGACAGTAGTAAATGAATTCTGATTTCTGCATAGTATATGATCTGTGTAACGAATATTTGAATCACCCACCACCAATACATCCCTAGTAGTCGGAATTTGATTTGAGGGTGTATCTTGTACACGAGAGAGAGTCACAGGAATTGTTGAGGGGGGGTGCAGTGCAGTCACTGCATCTCCAAAGGGTAAAGGGGACAGTGTCTTGGGAGTACGTAGAGGTTTTAAGACAGTATTAGTGCTTAGTGCTACTGTTGAATGCTGGCCTTCACAAGAATCCTCAGTGCTTGATGCAAGTGGGCAACAATCTATCGATAGACTGCTGAATTTATTTTCAGTGTGAATATTATAACTGCCCCCAATATTGCGTCTGCCTTTTTTACCTTTAACTTTTTGCACAAGACACCAAGCTGTAGCTAGGCCAAAGAACTTTGGGCCATGCCTGTTTGGAATGAAGGGACCAGCCTAAGGATAGCCAAAAGTTTATGCAGTGCCCATGGGATACAGGGGCAAAAACCAGATGCAAGGACATTCTCATTGTGTATGACGCAACGTCTGTGTTTTATTTGCTGAACCTTGATGGAAGTAATGTTACCTGCTGAGGACCAGGCATAGACTTACCTTAAAAACACTCACAAGCTATACAGTGTGCTGAGCAGAAAGAGGTCTAGTGTCCTAAGGTTTTAAAAGCAGATGTACAACTTGAAAGAGTCATCAAGTTCCAGTTGTTGAAACAACTTTGCTAGCTGCAAGAAAGTTCTTTGAATCCAGTATTGCTATGGACAGTGCAGACTGAAGCTGTGTTCTACAAATCCAAGAACTGACTTTTGGTAAAGTGATTTTCAAGAAAAGTTTATCATGCAGTGTTTGTCCATGCTAAAAGAAGTTCCAGGGTCAAGGTTAGCTGACAAAGAGACCTTTTATCCAAGAGCCAGACTCAACCAGGAGTTCTAAGTTAGAGAAAAGAAGAACCACTTCTACAACCAGAAATATAAGTATTCCTTTTTAATTACTTTCACTAATTAATTTCAGTTAATAGTCTTGGTAATTTAAATTGGCTTATCTGGGACAGTAAGAAGGGAACTTGCTTTTAACTACAGAATTTTGAGTATATTTAAAGCTTTGAACTAAGAAATTTTGCATGATCTGAAAAGTTAGAATTGAGTTTTATGAAAGTATAGTACACATCACTGATGTAATGAGTTGTTGCCAGTTCTCATACAAAAATACGTTTTACATGCTATAAAGTTTTAAAACAAGTTTTATGCAGAAATAATCTGAGATATTGATCTTATGAGTTGCATGTTATTATGAATAACGGTTATGGTAAATACAAAGTATGATAAAAGTTTAGTATAATTATTGCCATTTATTATGCTGAGTATTGCTTATTCCTTTGCATTGTTTTTTTGTTAGAATTTGTTTTGTTAGTTTGCTGGATTATCTGAAACAATGTTGATGTTTACAATATTAGGCTTGATATTTATGCTAATTATGAATATTTAGGACTTGTACATATGTGTAAATAAAATATTGATTTTTCATATAATCATAAATGTGGCATGCAGTGCCATTTGCCATTATACTTTTTTTTTTTTTTTAGTTGTTTAACCAGGTATAGCACACTAAGCTGAAAGCTTTTTTACAGGAGCAACCTGGGAGCACAAGGAAGTTAAGTGACTTGCTCAGGGTCACATAGTATGCAAGTGGAAGCTGTGGGATTCAAACCCAGGTCTGGTCTGCTGGATGTCACCAAATTTGCAGCTCAGAGCCTTAGACCACTGTGCTATATTGCTTCCTGCCTACTTGAATCTGGAGAGCATAGGATTATATCATATTTGAATATTATTATCTTTGGTAATTTATGAAATAATTTTTGGGTAAGGCCCAAGGTGAATCTAAGTGCATTATCATAAAAAGTGATATTATAAGCCTTTGTTCCATCAGGTGCATTATTTTGCATTTCTTTACATTGAACCTCAGTTGCTGAATCTCCGACCATCTTTCAAGCTTCTCCAAGTATCTCTTCATTTTATGCACCCCTTCTGGAGTATCCACCCTGTTGCAGATCTTAGTGTCATCTGTAAACAGGCAGACCTTTCCTTCCAGACCCTCTTCAATGTCACTAATGAAGACATTGAACAGGACTGGTGCTAGTACTGATCCCTGTGGTACCCCACTGGTCACCCCCCAGATTGTACCCCATTTACCACCACCCTCTGTCTCCTGTCTGTTAACCAGTTCCTAACTCAGTTCACCACTTTGTTTCCCATGCCCAGACTACCCATCTTGTTAATCAGCCTTCTATGTAGGACGGTGTTGAAGGCTTTGCTGAAATCCAGGTAAGAGACATCTACTGCCCTCCCTGATTAAGTTCCCTAGTCACCCAATCAAAAAAACTATTAGATTTGTTTGACATGACCTTCCTGCTGCAAATCCGTGTTGCCTCAGATCCTGAGCACCACTGGATTCCAAATGTGCCACTATCCTTTCTTTCAGCAGTGCCTCCATGATCTTTCCCACCACTGTGGTGAGGTTGACTGGCCTGTAGTTCCCCACCTCCTCCCAACTGCCGCTTTTGTGCAGTGGGACTACATGTGCCCTCCTCCAGTCCTCTGGAATGACACCCGTGTTGACTGACTTTGTGAACAGGGCCGGCAGAGGTGCTGCTAGTTCCCTTCACAGCTCCTTTAAAATCCTTGGGTGGATGCCGTCTGGCCCCATGACCTTATCCACCTTCAGCTTTGTGAGTTCTTCCAGAACTCTGTCCACTGTAAATGGACTGGTGTTCACCCCCCCCATTACCTCTGCAACCCAGCTGTGGTCCTTGATCTGCCCCCTCCTTAGTGAATACTGAGCAGAAGTATTAGTTCAGTATTTCTGCCTTGTCCAGATACTCCTCCTTACACTGTTCCTTCTCCCCTTTGAGTCTCACAATCCCCCCCCCCTTTGTTTTTCTTCTTTCACTGATGTACCTATAAAATGCCTCATCCTTTTTGTTTACAGACTGTGCTCTCTTCTGTCTGTGCCTTCGCCCTCCTAACAGCCTTCCTTGCTTCCCTTATACATTCAAGGTATACCTCCCTGTCCTCCTCCTCCCTTTGGTTCCCTTTCTTTTTCCTGAAACACAGCCTTTTAGCCCTGACTTTGTCCCTCACCTCTTTGGAGAACCATAGTAGTTTCCTTCTTCTTTTTCCTTTGTCCACTATCCTAATGCATTGGTTTGTTATACCCACTATGGCTCCTTTCAGTTTCTCCCATTGTTTTTCCACTCCCTCTACTATCTCTCCTTCCCCAGGACTGCTTTTATACATCTACCCATTTCAGTGAAATCTGCCCTCCTGAAATCTAGTACCCTTGCCCTTGTATGGCTTGATTGAGTAAATGTCTCTATGCTGAACCACACCATGTGGTGGTCACTGGACCCCAGCTGCCCTTCCACCTGTATTTCTTTGACTCTGTACCCATTTGTCCATACCAGGTCCAAAACTGACTTGTCCCTGGTTGGCTCATGCACCAGTTGCCTGAATCCAACCCCCTGCAAGGATTCTAGGATGGCTGTGATTCTGCCTGAAACAGCCATCTGGGTGGCCCAATCCACATTTGGCATACTGAAATCCCCCAGTAGCAGGATTTTACCCTTAGCTGCCATGTCATGTATGTTCTCCACTAGTCTACTTCCTCCCTCTGTGCTGGAGGTCTGTAGCTCACCCCAGTGCATATCACTGTTCCATTCTCTGGCTCCAGGGTGACCCATATTGCCTCAGCCTCCCCCTGAATTTCTGTAGCCTTTATACCATCTCTGATGTACAGGGCCACTCCCCCATCCTTTTTACTATCCCTGTCCCTCCTGAACAATGTATAGCCTGGTACATTGACTTCCTAGACATGATTAGCAGAGTACCATGTCTCTGTTATTGCTGCTATGTCAAGGTCTGCATCTGCCAAAAAGGCCTCCATGTCTGGAACCTTATTCCCTAGGCTACAGGCATTCATTAGCATCACCTTCCATGTTTTACAGTCTGCCCTTCCTCTGCTCTTGTTCTCCCTCTCCAGCATCTCCCCTGTTTCCTTTCCTATGTGCTCCTGCCTCCCCTGTATCACTCATAATACATTCTTGACCTGTCTGCCCCTCCCTGCCTGCTTTCGCTGTTTCCATAGTCAACTTATGTTCCTGCATGTTCCCATGAGGGGGTGTTCCTAAGCTTCCTGCCTCCCCCCCTTGGCCAGTTTAAATGCTCACAGCTGAGGCATTTAAACTTCTCACAAAGGACCAAGGTCCCCTTCTCGGACAGATATAGGCCATCCTCCTTATATAAACCTGCATCTGCTAAGGTCAGGCCCCAGTCCCTATGAAGCCAAAACCCTCCCTTCCACACCAATCCTTCAACCAGGAGTTGAAGGTACAGATGTGCATGCCCTAGCTTCCCCTGTGCCCTGGACAGGTAGCACCTCTGAGAATGAGACGGGGCATGCTATCAGTTTCAGATCCCCCCCCAGTTTCCTGAAATCATCCTGGACTCTGGCTAACTCCACACTTCTCTTGGCTAGGTCATTGGTCCCCAGGTGGACAATGACATCCAGCTGCTCCCTCCTAGCTATTGCCATAGCGATTCTATGGATCTGCTTCCCATCCCTCCATGCATCACTTCCTGGGAGGCACTTGAACTCCCTCCCTCTCTCCCCTGCTAGGAGACCCTAACTCCACTCCATGGACAATAGAGTCCCCCACTAGGAGAAACTTCCCACTCCTCCATGGTTCCCTGCATTCCTTCCCTAGGGCTCCATCCTGGAGGACCCTCCCATCCTCCCTAGATGCAGCCTCGGGTTCCTGAGTGGGGCTTTCCCTTTCCTCCAAAACAGTGTAGGAGTTAGTAAGTGGGACCAGTTGGGGGACATGCTTTCGACCCCCCTCCCTGAGCCCACTGTAATCCAATTACTCCTCTTCCCTGGCATCCTTTGAGGTAAAGGTTGTGGACCTGGTGGTCTCTGGGTTGGGGTGCATGCCGCCTTCAGCCTAGCCAACTCTGCTTGGAGACAGGCAACCTCCTCACTCAGCCCAGAGAGGTGCCTGCAGATAGGGCAGCATCACAGCCTCCAGAATGTCTCCCCAAAGATAGCTGCTCCACAAACACTGCACTGCACTACTCCCATCATGTCTGATTCCCTTCTCAATCAACTGCCTACTTAAGATGGCTATTTGATATCCCCCAAATAAATGTTTTATTTCTGCTGTGTTCTTTTATGCTTCTTCTATTTGCTACTTCCTGTATGGGTGCAGGATGTTGCAAGGCCTTATGGGACCCACCCAATAAATGTAGGGGCAAGCCCTGGGGTGGGACTACACCACAGGCTGTGTCCAAAAAACAATCAGCCAAGGAGTCCTCTAGCAGTGACACCTCACTCCACTCACAAACTTGTCTGCTAGTATCCCTCAATCCTGCCCAAACTAAATGGAAAAGCACCTCAAATACAATTTCAAACACACCAAAATGGCAGCTAAGAAAATACCTCAAATACACTCACCAAGTCACCAGCTAAAGTCTCTTCCTCCCTCTCCAACTAACTGAAGACTAAACTGAAGTGGCAGTTAAAACCTCACATTCAAACTACACTAATCCCTGTAATATGATGCCTGCACTTAAAGGTCAGACAGCAACTTTTAAACACATAATCAAAAATTTGTCTGGTAGAATCTCTCAGTCCTGCCCAAACTAAATGGAAAAGCACCCCAAATGGCAGTTAAGAACAGACCTCAAATACAACTTCAAACACACCAAAATGGCAGCTAAGAAAATACCTCAAATACACTTACACGGTCGCCAAGTCACCAGCTAGAGTCTCTTCCTCTCCCCTCTCCAACTAACTGAAGACTAAAGACTAGTATCAATCATGTGCAGTTCTATAATCACAGCAGTATCAATTACATCTGACTCTGGTGTGGCAAGAGTATGGCATATTCTTTTCAACACTCTTGCCACTCCTAAAAGCTCTCCACAGCCATATCGACTCAGTGCTGGCAAAAGCTAAGGGATGGGTAACACTGGGGACCATTCAACTATCTTCAAGTCCACAGGCTCTACTGGCAGATCATTTCAGAAGACCACCACTTTCTGGGACAAAATATTCTTCTTAATATTATCCCTAAACTTGCCATCTGTGACCTTCAGAGCATGTCCTAGTGTCCCACCGAAGAACATATCCATGTGTTCAATACTGTCAATATCCCTGAGAATGGGAAGACTGAGCTCATGTCCCCTTTCAGCCTGCTGTTCCACACGGACAAGCAAAAGGATGAGGAGCACCCACATATGCAGAAAGTACCAGGACCACAAAAATATTATTCAAAATCCTTTATTTAACTAAAGTGCATAGTGTACCCACACATAGTGAGCATAAAAAAGTGGTGGCTCAGCCTTTCTGCAACTGTCATTTCTGCTGACTCCTGCCAGGTGTCATCAGAGTGATTCACTCTGATGATGTATGGCAGGGGCCGGGAGAAGCATTCGTTTCAGAGCGGCTCAGTCATCACTTTTGTATGCTCACTATGTGTGGGTGCACTATGCATACTTAAATAAAGAACTCTCAATAATATTTTTGTGATCCTAGTGCTTTCTGTATTTGTGGGTACTCCTCATCCTTTTGCTTGTTTAATTTTTTTCATTGCTGAGCACCATATTACTTGTTCCACCACTATAAATCCAGTTTGCTTTGTTCCACATTTATTTAGTTTTTGTTGACCGGGTAAGTGCACTAGACAAATCCTGCCTATTTTCAGATATGACATGGGGGAGGGAGATACAGATGAATGCCAACTGACCTTGAACCATATTAAGGTGTCGGTGGTATTTTTAGTGAATGACGGAAATTTGGCCAGGACACCAGGGAAACTCCCCTACTCTTGCAGTAGGGGGCCTGTTGCATGGTGAGATGTCTCATTCTACTGCTGGACCTAGTGAGGAATGGATGGCTGAGGCTGTGAGTGATCTGGAAATTGTACCAGAAGGAATGAGTACTCCAGGCAAAGAAACCACTACAGGGATGGCTGGAATGCACCTGCGGGGTGGCCAGCAGAACGTCCAGAGCAGCGGTTCAGTAACGGACCATTTGGGAGTACCTTTGAGCCTCTAACAGAAACAGCAGTGTTTACCTGCTGAATTATTACATGTCAGTGAGCAATTGACCTTAGAACATATGCGGCAGGCAGAGGATCGGAAGCAGAAACGATCGGATGTGTCACCACGTACTGCAGGGTCAGGAGGAGTTACAAAGCTGCTCTCAGTTGAGGATGCTTCTGCAGTCTCCCCTGACTCAGTTCCGTTATCTCCACGATGGGATTGGAGTGTAGAAGAACCGGGGTCGTGGTCTCCAGATAAGGCCCTGCTTGCAGCAGGATGGATCCCTCTCTCTGACGGGCATTGGAAACCCAGTACTGAACGTGACAACCCTTTAATGGAGCAGATAAGTGATGATTTGGTTCCTTGTGATAAAATATTACCTGCATTTCAACCTGAAGTTATTTCTACCGTCCAGTCACATATTGAAGCAGTAGGCCCTGATGACACCCCAGGCGCATCCACTACCACTAATCCCACATCAGGCCTCCACCCTGGGGAGCCTACCAAGCCATCTTATGCTAGTCACTTCCACAAACCAGTGGAACTAGCAAAAAGAAGAAATGTGATTCACCTACGCTACGTAGGCCTTCGTGAAAACCCCCAGACAGGTTTTTTGTAGGTAAAATCCTACTTAAACAGAGTATGGGTTTTTCTCCTTCAGAGGTCTATGCCCTCATACATGTGCAAGGGGAGTTTACGTTTGATGTTAGTTTTCGTACCCCTGCATTATTGGAGACATTTTGGTGCAGATATATAAATCTAAAAACTAACCCTTTATGGGCGGACTTTATAGTATTCCCCCTTACTAAACAGCCCTTCTGAGTCATCACCATTCTGTTTCGAAATGAGGGAGTGAATATTGTGGACATTGTGCACTGGTTAGAAAAAAGATGTGATATCCAGGGTAATCCTATGCCCATTCTAGATGCGGAAGGATTCTGGAATGGGGGTGGAAATTTCGCATAAAATTACATCATAATGACCAAGATTTGATTCATTTGCCCAACTGCTTTTTTATTAGTCGGGATAAAGGTTTTTATTTTACCCTGGACAACCAAGAATGTGCTTTAAATGCAGATCATCTAGGCATATTAACACATCTTGTGATATTTTGAAGTGCTCTTATTGTGGGGAAATGGGTCACCCTAGTGCCCATTGTTTCAAGCAACCCAGGTGTAATTTTTGTGATACCCCTGGACATATTTTTGACGATTGTCCCTCTGATGCACAAAACACAGAGGATGCTGACTTTGGGGTGCAAGATCACTATATCCATCTGGCAGTGAAACAAAGTCCAAGTCCTGTAGTAACCCAAAATCTCCGACTCTAGGGGTACCTCCTGTTGGAAAGAGCCCTGCTCCTACCCCTTTGATTGAGGATGAAAATCAAGAAACCCACAGTTTGGAGAATAGGCCTTTTTTACATGTGGAGTGTTCTCATGCTATTCTCAATACCTCGGCTGTGGATAATGATCCCCCCCGAATCCACTGCTAAGGTCATGGATTTTACTTTGGTGCAGGGAAAAAAAGGAAACTCTACCAAACTAAAGGGTAAAAGAAAACCAGAAGTGGTGGTCCCGGTAGCAGATGCAAATAAATTTTCGGTATTGGCTGAAGTCCCTCAGGATTTGGATCCTGTCGACTCTCCTATTGACGGAACTATGGTGATAGGCTCCCAGGAAGACTGCTTAGATTCTACTGAGCAGTCAGCTCAGGAGCCTAAAAGTGGAAGAGTAACAAGATCCTCAAGCAAAGTGAAATGAAGATCTTTTTTGCTTGATTTATGGATCCTTTTTCTTTTAAAGTAGCATCCTTGAATGTTAATAGCATTCAATCATTATATAAACGACATAATACCTTCTTGTCTTTTTTGCATGCTAACTTAGATTGTATTTTTTTTCAAGATGTACGCCTACATTCCATGGCTGAGAGGTCCACAGCCTCTGATGCGAGGCTTTGGGGAGATAGTATTTGGTCCCAAGGAGAGGACCAGTATTCAGGGGTTGGGATTTGTTTTTCTTCTTCTAAAGTTAAGGTTGTGAGACAGTTAGAGGTACTGCCAGGCAGAGCTTTGCTGTTGGACATCATTTGGGCTCATCACTTCATTCGCCTTATAAATATTTATGCTCCTCAAACAAAGTACGAAAGGGTACTTCTTTTTCGGTCCCTCTCTCCCTTATTACAGACATCTCACTTGGTGGTTTTGGGTGGGATTTTAACGTTACTTTAGCCCAGTGCACTGCCCCTACCCGTAATAAGAAAGTATATTGTGATGCTCAATGTCTGGCTTACCTGGTTAGTGACATGGGCTTGATTGATGCCTTTGGTTCTCTCCCGATAAAAGAGCGGTATACCTATTTTTGTTGCCCTCGGGCCTCTGTAATTGATTATTTTTTTGTTTCTGCTTTTTCAAATATTAAGTTAGCACTTCTCCAAGCTGTAGCAACTTCAGACCATAAGTTGTTAACAGTAGTTATTAGTGATTTTCCTGAGGTTAGAAGGGGGCCAGGGACCTGGAAATTGAATACCTCCTTACTCTATATTCCAGTAGTGTGTGAAGGCTTTCTAGCTGTACTACAGGTGAGCAAATCAGTATTTTTCTTATATGATGACATTTCTACTTGGTGGGAAGATACTAAAACAGAAATACATTCCTTTTTTTGTACAATAGGACGGATTAATGGAAAATTCAAAAATGATGAAATTGCGTTTTTAAGAAATAGTATTTCCTTCTGGATGTCTTTCAGACCCAGTTTAGGGTCAGCAGACCTACAGAAAGTTAAAAATCTTAAGAGTGAATTGGCAAAGAAACAATTGGAAGCCCTAAAATTGTTAGAATATAAACAAAAGTACAGCACTAGTGGTAAAAGAAAAGATACGCTGCCATTTGATTCTATTAAACTTCTCAGAGACCGTCACAATATGGAATATTTGATTACCTCTACTGGTAGTACTGTGTATAACAAGGGGGATATAGCTTGGCAGAAGACACCAGGAGAAAGGACTGATGTGTGACTGAACTTCTCTGCTGGGACTATATTGCCCTCCTTCCCTTCCCTCCACCCCCCCACCCAAAGCTAGTTCTATTTTTATAGGCACAGGATTTGACTGACAACAGGAACTTCTTGTTTAGGGGCAGGAAGTGAGTGATCACAGAACCACCAAGGACCCACCATCCTAGAAGGGCAAGAGTAGCTCTCCGGCCCCTCTAGCTGCTGGAGGTCTGCCTCTGAGCAAGTAAGTGGTCTACTGAGAAATATAGGATATTCTTGTCTCAGAACAGGACAATCAGGAGCTTAAAGGGCACACAGGCAGAAAGTAAGGAGAGAGAAAAAAAAACAGAGGAAAGAGTAAAGAATGCAAACAGTTAAGGGGCCAGAAATAAGACATGATTGGAGTGGTGCAGGGCAGTGGCTGTGGAGCAGCAGTCTTCCGGGGAGATGTTCTGGAGGATGCGGTGTTGTCCCATCTGCAGGCACCTCTCTGGGCTGAGGGAGGAGGTTGCTCATCTCCAGGCTGAGTTGGCCAGGATTTGTGGGACCTCCTCTTCCATCCAGGGACCACCAGTGCCACTGCCGTTGCCTCAGAGGTTGCCAAGAAAGAGGAGCAGTTGGACCACAGTGGGCTCAGGGAGGGTGAGGGTGGTGGAACAGAGGCACATCCCTCCAGTTGTACCTCTCCACAATTCCTATGCCATTCTGGCAAAGTGTGGTTCCTCTATGGAGGCACCCACAGTGGAGACCAAGGAGGATGCTGGGAACCTCCACAAAGGAGACCCACAGGAAGGTGGCAGGGGACCCTGTAGGGGAAGGAAACAACTCCTGGTGGGGGACTCCATTGTTAGGAAGGTAGAACTGGGGGAGGAAGGGGAGAGGGAGGTAAGGTGCCTGCCTGGCGCCATGGCTTGGAGGGACAGGGAGCGAATCCTCAGGATTGCCGGAGCAGCTGCACAGGGGAGGGAGCTGGATGTCATTGTCCACCTAGGGACAAATGACCTGGCTAAGAAAGGGATTAGAGAAGTGCAGGAAGAGTTTGTGGAATTGGGGAGGGGCCTTAGTCAAATAGCACGCACGGTAACCTTCTCGGAGGTGCTACCCATCCATGGCATAGGAGAGGCTAGGGTGTTCCGCACCATGGGATTCAATCAGTGGTTGAAAAACTGGTGTGGAGCTCAGGGATTTGGCTTCATTGGGGACTGGGGGTCCACCTGGAGTGATGCAAGCCTATACTGGCATGATGGGCTGCATCTGTCCGGGAGGGGAACCAGGATCCTAGGTGATAGGTTTAAATGCTTCATTGGCAAGCTTTT
Organism: Neoceratodus forsteri; assembly: GCA_016271365.2. Lineage (NCBI taxonomy): Eukaryota > Metazoa > Chordata > Ceratodontiformes > Ceratodontidae > Neoceratodus > Neoceratodus forsteri. Next base: position 829,356,769 of record CM028137.1, read on the forward strand.
AAACTAGCCAAGGGGGGAGGCACTGGAAAGGAGCAGGAAAATCCTAGCCCCCCCAAATAATCACAGTAGTAAGTGTGGCAAACACCAACATAGAGGTGTCGATAGGGAGAAGGGCAGGGGTAAATGGAGAAAGTGACAAAGGCAAGAAGGACAGGGATGGGGCAAAAGGGAGTAAGGCCATCAGGAAATGGAGGGTAATGAGTACCAATGCCCGTAGTCTGGGCAACAAGCTCTCTGAGCTGGTGGCCTTAATGGAAGAGGGATGCCTGGATACCATAGCAGTCACAGAAACATGGTACACAGAGAACCATGACTGGGATGTTAACATACCAGGGTACATAACCTACAGGAGAGACAGGCAGGGGAGAAGAGGGGGAGGAGTAGCTCTCTATGTAAAGGAAGGGATAAAAGCAATTGAACAAAAGAGTAAACAGGGAGCAGAGGAGGCACTGTGAGTCACCTTGGAGACTGGAAAGGGCACCACAATCTGCACAGGGGTTGTGTACAGACCCCCATGTCAGGGGGAAGGAATGGACAAGGATATGATAGAAGGCATTCTTAGAATGGCAGAGAAAGGGGAGATACTGTTGATGGGAGACCTGAATATGCCAGATATTAACTGGAGCACATTTGCTGCAGCCACATCCAAGAGCAGGGCCATTCTTGATGCCCTACAGGTGGCAGGCATTAGACAGCTAGTTTCGGAACCCACTCATGAGGGAGCAATCTTAGACCTCGTACTCTCAAATGGAGGCAGTGAGAGGATCTCAGATCTAGAAGTGGGTTGCCATCTGGGAACAAGTGACCATCAAACAGTGTGGTTCATGTTAAACTCAGCTACAGAGTCAAGCCATACAAAAGTGAGGGTACTGGACTTTGGAGGGCTGACTTTGGCAAGATGGGAGAGTGCCTCAGAAAAGCACTAGCAAACAGGCTAGAAGGCGGTTGGAGCAACAATAGGGAATTATCAAAACTGCCATCACAGAGGCAACAAGCCTTTTGTGAACAAATAAACAAATCAAATGAAAGAAAAAGCCACTATGGTTCTAAAAAGAGGTGGCTGTGAAAGTCAGGAAGAAAAAGATAGCATTCCGGAAGTATAAGGAAACACAGAAGGAGCAGGACAGACAGCTGTACCAGTTAAGGCAGAAGGAAGCAGGAGGGAAGTCAGAATAGCAAAGGCCCTAACTGAGGAAAAGATAGCCAACTCAGTTAAGAAGGGGATAAACCTTTTATAGGTACATCAGCGAGCGAGAAAGACAAAGGGAGGATAGTGAGGCTGAATAGAATGAACGGTGGGTGGGCAGAGGGGACAGTGAAAAGCAGGAATACTGAATGAATATTTCTGCTCAGTATTCACAAAAGAGGAGGGAAGTGCCTAATCCAATTAACAGAAGCACTCTTGATAGGGGGTCGATCCCAGTCCTTTCACAGAAGAAAGGGTTCTGCAAGAACTCCTAAAACTGAAGGTGGACAAAGCAATGGGTCCTGATGGAATTCACCCAGAATTCTAAAAAGAATTAAGGGAGGAACTAGTGAAACCACTGGCTACTCTTTTTAATAAATCATGGGAGGATGATGTGGTACGCGAGGACTGGAGGAAGGCAGATGTGATTCCCCTTCACAAAAGTGGGACCAAGACAGAAGCAGGAAACTACAGACCAGTCAGTCTGACCTCTGTGGTAGGGAAAGTGATGGAGTCACTTCTGAAGGAAAGAATAGTTGAGTACCTAGAGGCCAGTGGAGCACAGGACCCAAGGCAGCATGGGTTCACAGCGGGAAGGTCATGTCAGACGAATCTAATAGATTTCTTTGACTGGGTGACCAAAGTAGTAGACCAGGGAGGGGTTGTGCACATGGCCTACCTAGACTTTAGCAAGGCATTTGACACAGTCCCACACAAAAGATTAATAATCAAATTAACCAGCCTGGGAGTGGGTCCCAGGGTGGTAGCCTGGGTAAAACATTGGCTGGACAACAGGACACAGAAGGTAATTGTAAATGGAGTCCACTCTGAAGAAAGGGGGGTTACTAGTGGGGTACCGCAGGGTTCATTATTGGGTCCAGTCCTTTTTAATGTCTTTATCAGTGACATTGCAGAGGGACTGGAAGGAAAAGTATGCCTTTTGCAGATGACACAAAGATCTGCAACAGGGTTGATACACAAGGAGGTGTGGAAAGGATGAAAAGGGATTTGGCAAGGTTGGAGGAATGGTCAGAAGTATGGCAGCTAGGATTCAATGCAAAAGTGCAAAATAATGCACCTGAAACAAGAACCCAGGGAAGAATACACAATGGGTGGGGAGGTAGTAACAACAACAAAAGGAAAGGGACCTGGGGTAATCATATCAGATGACCTTAAGGTTAGTAAGCAATGTGAGAAGGCAGTAGGGAGGGCTGGGGTATACTGGGATGTATAGGGAGAGGCATCATCAGCAGAAAACAGGAAGTTGTTATCCTCTGTACAGACAGTTGGTGAGACCCCATCTGGAGTACTGTGTCCAGTTCTGGAGACCCCATCTCCCAAGGACATAGACAGGATAGAGGTAGTCCAGAGGAGGGCAACTAAAATGGTGCAGGGTCTGCAAGAGAAGCCTGATGAGGAGAGACTAAAGGAGCTTAAAAAGTATACCCTTGAGGAAAGAAGGAGGGGGGCATGATAGAAACTTTTAAGTACCTCAGTGGAATCAACAAAGTCCAAGAGGGTAGCATCTTTCAGAAAAAGAGACGTGCAAGAACAAGGAGACACAATTTAAAGATAGAAGGAGGGCGGTTCAGGGGCAATGTGAGGAAGTATTATTTCACAAAGAGGGTAGTGGATGCATGGAACAGCCTTCCTGAGGAGGTTGTGGGTCTAAAACTGTGGGAGAATTCAAGAATGCATGGGACAGACATAAGGCAATTCTTGTACGGGGTAGGAAGAAATAGGCTGTTGGTTAACTAGGATCTGCGGCCTATCCTGTAGGTAGGGAAATGGGCAGACTAGATGGGCCTAGCGGTCCTTATCTGCCGTCAAAGTCTATGTTTCTATGTTTCAATGATATTTTAAGAGAAATTACTTCCCATTTCTCTCAGATTTTTGATAGACACCATTTAGCAGTAGATAACATGCGACAGTGGTTAAGAACTCTAAATCTACCCCAACTACCACAGGACATCAGCACTCTTTTGACTAGCCCCATTTTACCGACAGAACTAAAAAATGTAATTTGGTCACTTAAACCTGGTATTACGCCCGGGTCTGATGGTCTTTCACATGAAGTCTATAAATATATTTGGGAAGTTTTAGGATCAGAATTTTGTATGTGTCTAAATGAAGGCTTATCCCAGCAAAGACTCCCTAAGAGCATGTTGGAGGGCCTTTTGATTTTGATTTTTAAGGGAGGATGTCGGGGAGATTTAAAACAATGGAGACTGATTTCACTGTTGAATACCGACTACAAAATTTTAATGAAAGTTCTTAGTCAATGATGAATTACTATTATAAATCTGGTAGTGCATCTGTCTCAGTATAGTAGTATACCGGGAAGGCGGGTTCAGGATGCCCTAATTTTGGTCCGGGAAATCTTACATAAAGGAGACAATCAGGAATTATTTGGACATTTAGTTTGTTTGGATCAATCTCAGGCCTTTGATAGAGTAGAATATAACTATTTGTGGGAGACATTACGGTCCTTTGGATTTCCATCATTGTTTGTCACTTGGTTACAGACTTGCTATTCTGGTATAAGCCTGATCCCAAGTGTTAATGGATGGGTGGGTGATGCAATTTTTGTTTATAGGGGGGTACGACAAGGGTGTCCTCTTAGTCCCTTACTATATGTCTTATCTCTTGACCCTCTCTTACATGCACTATATCAGACGGAAGCAATAACAGGACTGTCAGTGGGATCAGAAGATGAACAGATGGTTGCTTTGGCCTTTGCAGATGATCTAGAACTTTTTTTGGCAGACCGAACTTCTGCAATAGCCACCTATGATCTTTTACGCAACTTTAATAATATTTCTGGATCCAAAATTAATGAACAAAAGAGTGGGATTTTGTCCTTAGGATATGATGAGGGTGATGTGTCCCTTGTTTGGGGAATTCCTATAGATAGAACTTATAGGAAGATATTGGGTGTTTTTTTTTGGTGGGGATGATCCCCAAAGGTATAATTGGGAACAACTTATAACATCGGCTAAAGAAAAAGTCACATGTTGGAATAAATGGCAGATGACTAAAGGAAAGTGGATTTATTTAATTAAAACCTTTTTATTGTCCCATTTTTTGTATCTTGCTGCTGTATTTCCTCCCCCGGTAGATTTGGAAGCCACAGTTTATAGTGTATTTTTTCAATGTTTATGGGGTAGCAGGCTGAACACTGTCAAGAGAGGGGTTACTTATTTACCTATACAAGAAGGAGGGTTGGGTATGGTAAACCCAGTAGTTGTTTTCTATGTGGCTTTTATATTTTTTAATTTTGTACCAGTGTTGACTAACATTGACAAGGTTTGGATCCCCTGGATAAAGGATGAGATTGGAACCCTTTTTCAGGATTGGGACCCAACTCTTCCTCTCCCGCGGCAAACGAAGGTGGTCTACCTACCTGGACATCTTTCAGGTGTGATAAGTAAATTAAAAACTTGGAAAGTGCAGAAAAATTCCCTTTGTACACTATCACGGAAATCCCTATATACGTGGACACTAGGTAACTTTTATATTTCCCCTTGGTATACTGAATTATCTACTACCCAGTCTTCTTTGATAAATTCTTTTTTATCTAGCAAAAGACTTCCATATTATATGAGGGATTTTATTTGGTTATGTGCACAGCGAAAATTAAGTGTCCGAGGGAATTTAAAGCATAAAGGTATTATGGAACGTACATGTCCCAGAGGGGGTGTTTGTACAGATACTACAGAGACTTTTCCCAATTTTTATTGGAGTGTCCATTTGCCATAGCCTTTTGGGGAGTTTTTCACAGGAAATGGCCTCTAAATCCTTTTCAAAGTCAACCCTCAAGGATCTGGCTTGATGGGGTACTACCTAGAGTATGGGTAAAATTTGATGTTATTACTATTCACTTGCTGATGAGTTTTATTAGTTATCAACTTTGGTTAGCTAGGTGTGGCTGGTCTCTTCGACAACAAGTGTTGACAGGAGACCAGATAGTTTCATTATTACAAAAGGCTATATTGAAGTGGCAGACTATGGAACAGAATAGAGTTCTACCCGAGTTGTATAAATTATGTTGGAGAAACATGTTCTGGTCAGATACAGGATGAGAGGCTTTGTTTTTTTTTTTTCTTTTACATTATTTTCACACACACGCTTGGAGAGAAACATAGGTAATGAAATCATAGTTTTCCTATTATTGGAGTATTTAGAGTCATAAGAAGTTTTTTTCTTTGATAAAAAGTGTACTATTTTATCAGTGTCATAGTATGCTTCCTAATGTTTACAGTTTGTATTATGGTTCTGGTATATGGGACCTCTCTGAAGTAAAGTCGAGGACTTCGGCTTACATGGTTCTTTTCTTTTTTCTTTTATCAATATTTTTCTACTTATGAATATGGTGACCCTGGCTATTCAGAAGGGGGGATAGGGAATTATGTCTAACTTCAGAATTTTTTGGTGTCAATTTTTGTGTGTGGTGACTTATTTTTATTTTTGATAGCCTTCTTATGTATTAATATGATGTAATACAATTTTGTCTCTTTTTTTGCTGAACTTCTCAATAAAATATTCCCCATCTCTTTTGGTAGGGAGGGGGAAGGGGTTCGTTTTTCCGTTCAGTTGGGGTTTCTGGTATGTTATCCTGATCGTGTATGCTTTTCTCATTATGATTTGTAGGATGTAATGCGATTTTGTTTGACTGTCTTTTTAGAGTTTTGAATAAAACATTCCCCTACTCTTTTAGTGGGGTTGGGGGGATCTTTTTATGTGTTAGGATATGCTTTAGGTTATTATTCTTTTATTTTCAGACAATGTATGACTTTAATACTTATCTGATTTTCTTATGATTTGTATCTTCCTTTTGTATGAGTTCACACTGTATTTGTTTGATTTTTGAAGTTTATAATAAAAAATTCCCCCTACTCTGCCGGTAGGGGGCTTGGCCATTTCTCTGTGATGGCCACTTGGAGTGCTGGAGGTTGTGGACGCGCTGGAGGTAGGGGAGTCGGTCTCCTTCCCTATCTCCTCTCAGCAAGAGACCAACCTGGAAAAGGAAGTATTGGAGGCAGGTTTTGAATCCGTTCCACACTCGATCACAATGACTATGGATGTTATGCATGTTGCTGGCTGTTCGGAGAGTAATCCTGCTACTGTGCCTGGAGTTCTGGTTGAACTACTAGTGAAAGCTCCTGGAAGCTCTGTGGTTTCATCACAGGCTCCAGCAGCTAGGAGTCCTGTCAGTGTGGGAGTGACGTTGTCTGACAGGGCTCAGCTGCAAGCAAAGAGTCAGACGGCACAGTCAGCTGATGATGGCTCCCAAAGTCTTTCTGTGGTGGCATTTTCTGGTGCTGTAGAGACTGGCAGCTGTTTTTTGCTAAAAAGTGAGTGCCTAGAGTCTCGTTTATGCTCCCCCTGTTGTGGAACAGAGGTTTTGCTAAAAGCTCAGCTCACTGAAGATGTACACCTGCAGAGCGCAGACTGGGTGAAGGATCCTTGTCTCCGAGCTCAGCTGTTTTTGAACTCCTCGTCTACATACTCACCTGCTTCCCCTTCACAAGGTACTGTTTGTTCTAATTCTGTTTCTGAGATACCTGAATCTATACAACACGAGTCTCAACAGTGGGACTTGAAGGGGCATGGATTGACTGTTTCTGCTATTTCACCTGTGGTTGCTTTTGATACAAATGTTTCTGCTTTGGGGTTGACCATTGCAGAAGTGCTGCGAGGAGCCGGGTGGGAAAAGTCTCCCCTGGATGATTCGTGGGCCTCTCCTATAAGGCCTAGCCCTGAACCTCAGGGGGACTTATTGGATGTTTCAGACCCTCTTGAGTTGCCCTCGGGCTTGCATCTCACGCAAAACCCTGAATGGCGCGAAGGTGGGACCCAAACACAGGAACAGGAAAGGTTACTTCATTTTGAACAGTCTCCTGCTACTGTGGGGGTTCCTTTACAAGATAGTTCTCTTTCCTCTCCTCTACAAACCATGTCAACAGACTTGTTGCAGTTGGATGATCCCCCTGTTACTCAAGCGGGGGCAGGGGATGGTACAGCTCTTAATTCAGTGGACAATGAAGCTCCTATAACTTCTTCTGGTGTTTTTTCTTCACAGACTATATACCTCCACCTACTGAGCCTCATACCCCTAGAGCTCCTGAACAATCTACTGGTCCACAGAAATCTAGATCATTTGCTGGACTGTTTCATTCTCCGCCTGAACAAGCCAAAAGGCGTAATGATGTATGGCTTCGATATAGGGGTGGGCTGGAAGTTTTTCCTGATCACTTGTATGTTGGGAAAACCTTAATTAAAGCCAGTTTGCACCCTCTAAAATTTACACCCTGATTCATACCTCAGGGGATAATTATTTTGACATAAGTTTTAAAACATCGGTGGGTTTAGATACATTCTGGCATAGATATTAGGCAGTCAGGCATACCCCTTTATGGTCAACTTTTTTCGCTGCTCCCCTTAAAAAAAACACTATAAAAACCATTACTGTTTTATTTAAAAATGAGGGAGTGGCAATTGATGATATTGTATGCTGGTTATCCTCTAAATTTACTCTGTTAGGTTTACCCACTCCGATTATTGATTCCAAGCTCTTTTGGATGGGTGGATGGAAATTACAGGTGAAGTTACCAGTAGTAAATGGTGTAATCCAGCATTTACCCAGTTGTTTTTATTTGGTTAGAGATAGGGGTTTTGTTTTTTATCCAGGACAGCCTAAATCAAGTTTTAGGTGTGGGGCCCACACACATCTCAGTAATGAATGTGATAGGCTCAAATGCTGCTCTTGCCTAGGTTCAGGACATGTGAGTATTAATTGTCCTCACCCAACATATTGTAATCTCTGTGAAGAAGCCTCCCATTCCTACAAAGAGTGTCCTTGGGCCTCCCATAATAACCCTGAAATGCCGACAGAAAGTCAGGATGAGACGGTTTCTAAGGCCCAACGGACTGCTCAGGCTAGGCCTCAACTTCGGCCTTTTGCTCCTGAGCATTCCGCTGCCCCTTTCCATTCCATTTTACAACAGGTAACCCCTGTTCTGTTTCAGCAGACCTCAGGTGAGGCTCCGTCCTTGTCCGATGCTGTGCCAGCTGAGGACAGTATGGTACACCTATCTGAGCCCACAACGTCTGCTGTACCTGTGTTGTAGCCTGACATACCCAGTACTCCCTCCAACGTTTGTGATCACAAAGAGGTTATGCCTCCTCCTGAGGATGCTGACTGGGTTCTGGTGGGTACCCGGAGACAGGCGAGAAGTTCCATTTTTAAGGGAGTTCCTCCTTCCTCTGACCCTCAGTCCTCTGACTTGGTTTCAAAAAACAGATTTGCTGTGTTACACAAACAGGCCACTGAACTGAGGAGGAGTCGTCTGATGCTTCAGGTAGATATGTTGACAGACACTGATCAGCTTTCTGAAGATACTAAGACCATTAGGAAAAAGAGATGTAAAATGAAATCTCCAGGAAAAGGGAGAGGTAAAAAGAAGTCTTGAGATCTTAGTTGGCCTAAATGGGGGATGTTTTGTCATTTGGCAGTTTAAATGCCAACAGCCTCCAACCAGGAGGTGGCCATAGCTCTGGTGGAGTGAGCCCTGATGAGAACTGGAGGTCTCTTCTTTTCTGCAATATAGGTCTTGGCAATGCATGCCCATACCCACCTAATCAAGGTGGCTTTGGAGGCCTTTTGTCTTTCTTTGGCTGCTCCGAATAAAATTAACAACCTATCTGATTTCTGGAACTCAGCAGTCCATGTAAGATATGTCCTAATGACCCATTATAAACCTAACTTATGCAACTCCTTCTCCTTTGGATGAGCAGTTGTAAATAGGAAGATGGAAGACAGATTTCCTGGTTCACATGGAAGGCTGTAGGGACCTCGGAATGAAGGATGGGACTGTTGTGAGCACCACCTTGTCCTTATGCATGATGAGGTATGGTTCTTTGTGGGACAAAGCCTGGACCTCACCAATCCTCCTGGCTGAGCACACAGCAACTAAAAAACACTCCTTGTAAGATACATCCAATGGTACCATGAAAGCGGTTTGAAAGGCTCTTAACAAAGAGCATTCAGGACCAGATTCAGATCCCATGGAGGTACAGGAGATCAGAACAGAGCTCGACTCCTGCTGACAGCCCACATACAATGAATAACCTCCCAGTTAGTCCCTAAGGATGATCTCAAGGAGGCCCAAGGGCCGACACCTAACCTCTCAAGATGCTCAAGGTCAAACCTGTATCCACTCCTTCCTGCAGGAAATCCAAAATCTGTATAACCATGGCTTTAGAAGGCTGGATGTGTTTTTTTCTCTGGCCCAAGATGAAAAGGTGGTCCATACGCAAGCATAAGGTGCCGAAGTGAAATTATTTCTGGCAGCCATTAGGGTGTCTACCACCTGATTACAGAAACCCTGTTTCTGGAGTCTCCTCCTTTCAGGAGCCAGGCTGCAAGCTGCATTGTTCCTGGATTTGGATGTAGACTGGAACCTTGTGAGATAAGGTCCCCCCCCCCCCACATTGGAAGGTGAAGTGGTGAGTACTGAGCTAGATTCATTAAGTCCGAGAACCATGGTCTTCTGGGCCACTCTGGAACTATTAGAAGAAAGCTTCCTCTTGAGTGCCTTATTTAGTGTATGACCTTGGGGACAAGTGGCAGAGGAGGGAAGGCATACACTCTGCCGAAATTCCACACTTGTGACAGGGCATCCAATGCCTCCGCCTGTGGACACTGGTAGTGGCTGAAGATCCATTGTACTTGAGAATTCTGGCTGGAGGTGAACAGGTAGATCTGAGGATGACCGAACCTTTGACAGAGAAGGTCAAACACCCCCAGGTTCAACATCCACTCCCCTGGGTGGACATTCTCATGTTTTAGCCAATCAGCCTGAATGTTCAACTCCCCTGCCAAGTGAACTGCTGGCAGAGAGAGAGAAGATGCTCCTCTGCCCACTGCAGGAGATCAGAGGCTTCTTTTAGCATTTTTTTGCTCTTTGTGTCCTTTGATTGTTTATGTACGCCACCATGACAGTGTTGTCTGATCTTATTTTCATGGCTTTTGCCGCACTCAACTTTGAAAATGAAGGACAGCGAGACACATAGTCCTCAACTCCAGAACGTTGATGTGTAGGTACCATTCCTGTGCTGACCAAGTCCCCTGAATGAGAATATGTTCCAGCACTGCCTCCAACCAAACATGCTGGCATAGGATGTCAGAATCAACTCTGGGGGAACTTCCAAGGGAGACTCCTTGCTCAGGTACTCCAAACTCATCAACCAACTCAGAGACTGCTGCAGGAGTGGTGAAACTGGGATCCTGCCCTGATAATCCTTCACGGTCAGATCCCAGGTTAACAGCAACTTGATCTGTAGGGACCACATGTTAAGCCAAGCCCATGGAACCAGTTCTATCATTGTTGTCATGAGGCTCAGAATCTTCAGAAGGCTGTGAACTGAAGCCAATGATTGGCTTCTCAGCCACTCAACTTCTCTCAACAGGGTCTCCTTCCTGGCTGGTGAGAGGAAGACTTTCCACTCATCCATCTTGAACACCACTTCCAGGTGCTCCAGGGTCTGTGACGGCTTGACAGAGCTCTTCTCCCGATTCACCACCTAGTTGTGGGACTCCAAAACCTCCACAGTTCTGGTCACTGATTTCCTTGCTAATGGTGCAGACAGCACTCAAATGAGCAGATCATTCATGTAGGGATAGACCTGATATACTCCTGTTGGAACTGAGCCACCAGAACTATGAACATCTTCAAGAAAACCCTTGGGACTGTTGCCATCCCAAATGGGAGCACCCTGTACTGGAAGTGCTTTCCTAGGACCGTGAACCTGTGGAACCTCTGATGAGACTGTCAGCTGGGGATGTGGAGCTGGTGGGGGGCCCACTACACATGGAAAAGCTATACTTGTCATATAGGGGCATATCAGGGAAGGGTGGGGAGTGGACGCTAGACCACCAGGATAATTTTGTTTATATGACAGGACAGCGATCGGAGCATTGGGGGGTGGGGAGGGACCACTAGACTTGAGGAAGACTTTTTTCATATCACTGCATGTCGATCAGACATCAGGGGTTGGGGGGATGACTAAACTATCAGGGAGGCTTTTTTCTTATCACCGGACAGCAATCGGACATCAGGGGTGGAGGGAGGAAGGGACCACTAGACTTCCGGGGACAACAATATTTTATAATGGGACAGTGATCAGACATGGAGGGGGGAGAGAGGAACCACTAGACTACTAGGGAGGTTTTTAATTTTTAACGGGATGGAGATTGGACATCAGGGGTGGGGGATGTGACAGGGTGTAGGTCTTGATAAGTTGAATAAAGCAGAGACCAAAGACAGGACTTCAGTTTGCGATACTAAATAATGTCTTGAGTACCATTTATTAAAAAAAAAGGATAACCAAATTTTAAACTCAGACTATAGAAGAAATCAAAATACTTTTGAAAGCAAAGATACAAAATAAAACCTAGCTCACCAAGAGTTTTAACAGAATAACTTTTTTTTTCACATAGAGTGGAAATAGTTTACATCATCTTTCCACCATCATCTATGTTCTTCCACAGTAGAGAGAGAGAGAGATTGGACTACTCTCTCCCACCTATCTGTCTCAAATGGGCTTAAAAGCTTCTTAAATACCCTTTAGGACAGGTAACAAGGACCATGTGATCGGTTTGATCCACATAAAATTCCTATGCTAATACAAACTGTTGGGGATCAAACCTACTACCATCCATACATAATATTTAATTCAAAACAAAAGACTTATAGTGTGACATAACTCCACTAACACAGAATAAAATAAAGGGCTTGCCTATGAAATAGCTCATTAAAATGCAGGAGGCTCCACCCCCATGGTGATGTCATGATGTTTCCCCTCCCTACAAATAAGCCTCAGTCTGGGCTGCCTGCCTCCTAATAGGAAAGAAGTATGTACACCCTAGCAACTGAAACCTGGAAAGGAAAAATAACTAAAAAGAAAGAAAATAGGTAAGTTCCCTCTTTACTATACCAAAAGCTATCTACAGTGTGAACATAGCCAGGGTTTATTTAGAGACATGTCTGTCTAGTTGTTTGGTCTATTTTAAACCGAGGAAAATGATTTTTTTTTGTTCACATTACTTCCTTGATTCCTTTAGGCTCTTCAATGCAGGAGAACCCGCTGGTAGCTAGGCACGAGCCTTTCCCTGCCCTGACATTATCCCTCAACTAGTGCAAAAACCTAATGCCAGTTTTGAAATGTTTTAAGGACAGCAAAGACTCCTGCCAGCAAAACTTAAAATTAGTTCAAATAAGGAGGTACATTCCTATGACATGCTGGAAGTTTTTTACCATAAAGTCTAACAGGCAACATTTTTCTATTTGTGCTGGTAGTTACGAGTTCCTGTCATTTTCGTGAAACCAGTACACCCTCCAATTCTGTGGTGGCGTTTTATTTTCTGCCTGTGCCTTTCCACCGGGTCTGTCTCTCTCTCTCTCTGATAGAAGGCTAAAGTACCAGGGAAGCTGCAGGAAACAATTTATTTAAATGTTCAACCCCTGGAATACAAGCTGCTCTAGTCTCTCCCCCTCTCTTACTGTGACTAGGAACCGAAGGGCTAAATCCATACAAAAGGGAGTGTTCTACAGCATTTTAATTTTCATTTCAGACGTAGTCCACTACTCGGGATGTTCTGAAAGAGAAGGAGACTTCAGCGCTTAACTACTGGCTTGGTTGGCGCTTTTCAAAATTTACCACCGTCCGTCTCCATTCTAATTCAATATAATACATTATAACCCCTACATAGATCCTAATTAACACAGTTACACAATGTTTCACACTATCTAGTGTGGCTGTAAGGGGGGTGTAGAGGTGCTAAACATGCATACCATGCATTCATGTATCTCAACGGCATTACACCCCCCCATTTCTCTATTTATTTTGACGACAACGAATCTCGAGGTAAAAGGAGAAATTAAAGAGCGGAAAGCAAAGCAAAGAACTATAATAGGAGGCCACCCTATTATAGTGGGAAAAAGAAAGTATTCACAGAGAAAGAAGACTGCTGCAGCAGATGTTTAGGAAAACCAGGGCTAGATACAAAGGAGGATGCCTTGAGATTCCATTTGTCCACAATACTAGGGGCCAAAGTGCCACAGGGGACCACTAGACTACCAGGACAGTTTTTTTCTTATCACCAAATGGCAAGCAGACATCAGGGGAGGGATCACTAGACTTCCAGGGAAATTATTATTTAATAACGGGACAGTGATCAGGAAACAGAGGGGAGAGACCACTAGACTACCAGGGATATTCTTTTTCTACAAGGGGGACGGCGACCAGGGATCAGGGAGGAGGGTGGGACCACTACACTACCAGGGATATTAAATAGGAATTAACATGACAGGGATCGGCATCAGGGATAGAGGGACCACTAGACCACCGGTGACTATGGCTGCATCAGGCAAGGGTTGGAAGGGCATGCTACGACACCTGCAGTCCATGTAAATGAGCCCATAATGGGCATGCAAATGGGAAGCTAACATCTTGCATGCCCAATTGGCTCATTTGCATGGCTGCTTTTGTGAATATGAAATAGCGCACTGGTGCTATTCATTGCAGGGCCATTGACATAGATGCAGGTCAGGGCTGTGCTATTGTGGTTAGAGGAAGCAGTAATGGTGTTACTGCTGCCTCTACCTAGCCCTATTCACAGTTGGATAGTGCCATATGTTATCAGTCTGTGAATAGCATTTTTTAACACCTGGGCAATTGCAAAGCGCAATGCAAAATTATGCATTGCACTCTGCAATTGTTTGTGAATCTGGCCCTAGATTCCTAAGAATGTTAATCATGGCAGCTCTCAAAGGAATCACAATCTAATAGCCGAAGAAAATGGCACCATCAATTGAGTCATGAATTGAGAGGGATGATGGCATAAACTGAATGGAAAGCCTACCCATGATCATTACCTTCCCCCTGTGCTTATCCCAGCCTCTCATAAAGCTGCCCACTGTCTTCAATGAGATCACCTATTCCGGCAGTGCATTCCAAGTGTCCACCACCCTCTCTGTAAAAAAGTGCTTCTTGACCTCCCTCCTAAACCTCCCACACTCCAGCTTAAGACTATACCCCCTCGTGTTATGGTTATCACTCAGCTTAAACAGACTCTCCTTATCCACCTTATTTATCCCTTTCAAGTACTTGAAGGTCCCAGTCATGTCCGAGCTCTCTCTCTCTCTCCCCTGTCTTCCAGAGAGTACATGTTCAGTGCCCTCAACCTCTCCTCGGATGCCTTACCCTGCTGACCTGCTGTCATATTTGTAGCCCTCCTCTGGACCTTCTCCAGCCGGTTAATGTTCAGGGCCCCCAATCTCTATTCGTATATTTCACCTTGCTGGCCCATGATCACTTTCATTATCTGCCCCAGGTCTGTCTGCAGCAAGTTAGTGTATTTTTTAGGGTATGGGCACCAATGCTATACTCCATACTCTAGATGTAGCCTCACCAGTGACCTGTGCAAGGGCAGTATAACCTCCACTCACCTACTGCTGATCCCCCTGGCTAGGCATTCCAACATCTTATTTGCCCTTACTGCTGCTTTCCTGCACTACATGTGGTGCTTCAGGTCACTAGTGATCATCACTCCCAGATCCTTTTTCTCCTCTGTTGCATATATCCATACCCCTCCTAGGTAGTACTCCATCCTGGGATTCCTGGCCCAGTGTGCCTAACTTTGCATTTTCTGACACTGAAGCCAAGCTGTCAAATCCTGGATCACCACTCATGTTTTTCCAAATTTTCCTTTAGGTCCTGTATCCCTTCAGCCATGACCACCCTCTGACAGAGCTTGGTGTCCACAAAAATATGTATTTTGCCCTTAATGCCATCACCAATGTCACTAATGAAGATATTGAACAACACCGGCCCTAGCACCAAACCCTGTAAGGCCCCACTGTTGACCTCCCTGGTGCCAGATAACTCTCCCCCATCACCACCTTCTGGGTTCTGTCCCCCAGCCAGTTTCCCATCCATCTCGTCATCTTCTCCCCAACTTCAAGATCTGCCAACTTCCTGATTAACCTCTTGTGGGGTACAGAGTCACAGGCCTTGCTGAAATCCAGGTAAATGATGTCCACCCCTTGGTCCCTGTCTACTGCTTTGGTGACCCAGTCAAAGAAGTCAATCAGATTTGTTTGATGTGACCTCATTCCCATAGACCCCTGCTGCCTTGCATCCTGAAGAGCATGCTCCTCTAGATACTCTACCAACCTTTCCTTAAGTATGGTCTCCATGAGCTTGCACATGATTGACGTCAGACTGACTGATCTATAATTCCCCGGGTCATCTTTGGGACCGCTCTAATGGAGTGGCACTACATGTGCCATTCTGCAGTCCTGTGGTACCATGCCTGCCTCCAGTGAACTACTGAACAGGCCTGACAGTGGCTCCGAAAGCTCTTCGGCCAGTTCCCTCAGCATCCGTGGGTGTACTTCAACCAGGCCTGCTGATTTGTCTACCTTCTATGTTAGCAGCCCTTTCCTCACTCTATCCTCCTCTACCACCAAATCTGTGCTCCCTTTCCTCTGCTCCTCATCTCCCCCTGTTTGGCACCAGTCCATCTTTCTCCCTGGTGAAGATGGAACAGAAGTATTTGTTAGTACCTCTGCTTTTTCCCCATTCTCCTCCACCCACTGGCCCCCCTTCGAAAGCCTAATAATCCAGTCCTTCTTGTCCATTTTCTTGCTTATATAGTGAAAAAAGGCCTTCTCACCCTTAATTCCCTCTGCTAATTTCAGTTCCTTTTCAGCCTTAGCCCACCAGACTACCTTATTTTTCTCACTAGCCATCTTTAGGTAATTCTCCCTGTCCTCTCTCTTGGTTTTCCTGAATTTCCTATAGGCTAACCTCTTGTCCCTTACTGCCTGGGAAACCTCTGTATTATCCCAGCTGGGTGCTTTGGCCCTTGTGTTCTTCCCCTGAGCCTAATGCACTCCTCTGTTGCCTCCATTATTCCATACTTAAAGTTGGACCACCTTTGGTCCAGTCATATATCTGCCATTATAGCTGCCAGGTGTTTCCTTAACAGTCTGCCCATCTTCCTAAAGTGCGCCATCCTAAAGTCGAGGATTTTGGTTTTGGTTCAAAGTAGTAGACCAGGGAGGGTCTGTGGACATGACCTACCTAGACTTTAGCAAGGAATTTGACACAGTCCCACATAAAAGATTAATAGTCAAATTAACCAGCCTGGGAGTGGGTCCCAGGGTGGTAGCCTAGGTAAAACATTGGCTGGACAACAGGACACAGAAGGTAATTGTAAATGGAGTCCACTCTGAAGAAAGAGGAGTTACTAGTGGGGTACCGCAGGGTTCCGTACTGGGTCCAGTCCTTTTTAATGTCTTTATAAGTGACATTGCAGAGGGACTGGAAGGAAAGGTATGCCTCTTTTCAGATGATACAAAAATCTGCAGCAGGGTTAATACACAAGGAGGTGTGCAAAGGATGAAAAGGGACTTGGCAAGGTTGGAGGAATGGTTAGAAGTATGGCAGCTTGGATTAAATGCAAAAAAGTGCAAAATAATGCACCTGGGAAACAAAACGCAGGGGAAGATTACACAGTGGGGGGGGAGGTAGTAACAACAACAAAAATGGAAAGGAACCTGGGGGTAATCATATCAGATGAACTTAAGGTTAGCAAGCAATGTGAGAAAGCAGTAGGGAGGGCTGGGGGGATACTGGGATGTATAAGGAGAGGCATTACCAGCAGAAAACAGGAAGTTGTTATCCCTCTGTACAGACAGTTGGTGAAACCCCATCTGGAGTACTGCGTCCAGTTCTGGAAACCCCATCTCCGAAAGTACATAGACAGGATAGAGGCCGTCCAGAGGAGGGCAACTAAAATGGTGCAGGGTCTGCAAGAGAAGCCATACGAGGAGAGACTAAAGGAGCTTAATATGTATACCCTTGAGGAAAGGGGGGGGGGACATGATAGAAACTTTTAAGTACCTCAGTGGAATCAACAAAGTCCAAGAGGGTAGCATCTTTCAGAAAAAGACATGTGCAAGAACAAGGGGACACAATTTGAAGATGGGGGGCAGTTCAGGGCAATGTGAGGAAGTATTTTTTCACAGAGAGGGTGGTGGACATATGGAACAGCCTTCCTAAGGAGGCTGTGAGGTCTAAAACTGTGGGAGAATTCAAGAATGCATGGGACAGACATATGGAAATTTTTGTGGGGGGTAGGAAGAAATAGGCTGTTGGTTAACTAGGATCTGCAGCTTATCCTGTAGGTAGGAAAATGGGCAGACTAGGTGGGCCAAGCAGTCCTTATCTGCCATCAAAATCTACGTTTCTATTTCTATGTTTTCCCTGCCCATATCCAACGGGAATCATACTGGGCTCCTTGACTGTTATATCCCTCCTGTGCTCTCCATTTGTGAGCACCAGCTCAATGACTGCTCCTTCCTGAGTGTGTTCTGTGACTCATTGAGCCAGGAACCCATTTTGCAATGCTTCCAGGATCACCCGACTCCTGACGCATGTTGTGGTCGGTACGCTCCAGCCTACCCTGGGCAGGTTGAAGTCCCCCCACTATTACCATCTCCACTTTCCTTGCAGCATTCAGTACTTGCACGCTCAATAACCTGTCCCTTTCCTCTTCCTGGTTGGGTGATCTATAAACCACCCCCAATCTCACGTTCCTCTCCCTTTATTGAACTGTAACTGAGCCCACATTTCTTCCACCCTCCCTTACTCCTACTCTTTCCTCATACATATTATATCTTCCCTGATATAAACTGCCACCCCTTCCCTTTCCCTACCACCCTGTCCCTCCTGTATAATTTGTACCCTGGGATTGGGAGGTCCCAGTCATGGTTTGATGTGGCCCAAGTCTTGGTGGCTGCTGCTGTGTCCACCTCCCCTTTTGTTGGTAGCATCTGCAGGTCGTTCATCTTGTTACTGAGGCTTTGTGTATTCAAGGACAACACCCTCCACCTAGCATCTGAGCTTGCTTCTCTTCCCCCACTTCTTTCTTTCCTCTTGTTCTCCTCTGTGTGCCCCCCCCATTGCTAACTGCTCTCTTCCCTCTCCACCCTCCAGACCCCTTCTATAAGGGTTCTGGAAGGCGGAGAGGGAAGGAAGCAGTTAAAAATGGAGGAAGAAGCCAGAGATCAGGTAGGGTCTGCTGTCACAATACAGGTAGGGAAAAAATGGGCAGACAGTGTGGACCAAGTGGTTCTTATCTGCAATCAAATTCTGTTTCCATGTATATAGTTTGGTTGTGCCTTACATTATCAGCGGCACCTTTCTTCTATTAGCAGTGCACGTCCCTTTTTCTTGTTTGCTTTTCACTGAAGTTTAGCCTCAAAGTCCCCATACTTGACAGGATTCAATGTGAATCTGAAAAGGTTGTTTGCAATTGCAACTTGGGCAGAACTCTAAATGAAAAGCTGCCTTTAGACTCTCAGATGTCTGCTGTCTTTTGCAGTTGTGTTTTTATCTTAAAAATATCCCTTGCCTGCTCCCTTTTTCAGAGCCTGGTAATCTGAGGCTCATGGTGCAGATGTAAACAGAAAAAGTCTCGGCACACACCAACCAAAATTAAAAAAAGACTGCTCACCAATATAAAGTGCTGTAGTTTTATTTAGTGCAACAATACTGGCTCCTGACGTGTTTCGGTAAAGTACAGCTACGTAAGAACTTACCGTAAGAAAAAATTACTCACCTTAGTAATGTTGTTTCTTCTAATGGAGTCTTGCTGTATTCTGACTATTGCAGTGATATCCAACCTTTGAACTGCCCTGGAGAGGAAAGAGATAACTTTCCATGCAAGGCATGGAACGCTGAGCTCGAGCGCGGTTGAGACTCTGTCTGTTGTTGTTTAAACCCAAACCGCCAGATCTTTAAGAGCTATACTCACTGGGTGTCCTGTGTGGAAACTGTAAACTCACACTAGCCAATTGGCTACCAAATATAATAAAAAGATGTTTTGGTTCCAAGGCAAAGACTCAAGTCAGGAAACCCAAAAAACAAAACAAAACACAACACACACACAAACACCCAAATTAAGAGGGTGAGAAAAAGGTGGCACCTCTAGGGTGCCAACACTGTTGCTGCCCACCCACATCCCAAAACCCAGGTTCTGAGAGGGGAGGCAGGGGAGGAGGTCAGAATACAGCAAGACTCCATTAGAAGAAACAACATTACTAAGGTGAGTAATTTTTTCTTCAAACAACATGAAGTCTTGCTGTATTCTGACTATTGCAGACTACTAAGCAGTACCTCCATGGAGGAGGGACAGAACCTACTTCAGGAATAGGCTCTGAAGCACTGCTGTGCCAAACCGAGCATCACTCCTAGCCTGGATATCCAGAGAGCAATGCTTGGTGAAAGTATGTACTGTTTTCCAGGAGGCTGCTTGACAAATCTCTAAGATAGGAATATCCCTGGCAGCAGCCAGGGAAGCAGCTGTACCTCTGGTAGAGTGAGCCCTCAGGCCTGAGGGTGGGATCCTACCTAATTTTTCATAGCAAAATTGTATACAAGAGACAATCCACCTGGCAATAGATATCTTAATGGCAGGTTTTCCCTTACTAATCTCACCATAAGCGAGGAACAGTTGGAGGGAGTCAAACCTGTGACCCTTGGTGCGCTCTATGTAGTAGCTAAGGGCCCTTTTTACATCCAAGTTGTGCAGCCTCCTCTCCCCAGAGGAAGAATGGTCAGTGAAGAAAACAGGAAGAGACATAGACTGGTTAAAGTGGAAATCTGAACCACCTTAGGCAAAAACTTCCTATTAGTCCTGAGGACCACCTTATCTCTATGGAAGGAGATAAAATCAGGCTCCACTGACAGGGCCTGTAACTCACTTATGCGTCTGGCAGAAGTAATGGCTGCCAAGAACACAGTTTTCCAAGTCAAGTACTTAAGTTCTGCTGAGGACAAAGGCTCAAAAGGGGGTTGCATAAGCTGAGCAATGCAAACATTAAGGT
Source organism: Neoceratodus forsteri (assembly GCA_016271365.2). NCBI lineage: Eukaryota > Metazoa > Chordata > Ceratodontiformes > Ceratodontidae > Neoceratodus > Neoceratodus forsteri. The sequence continues at coordinate 829,376,914 of CM028137.1, forward strand.
CCCAAGCAGGGGCAGGGTCCCTGAAGGGAGGATTGGTATGCAGCACTCCCTTGAAGAATTTACAGAATACAGGATGAGCTGAAAGGGAAGAGTGCTTGCCTGCTGACAAGAAGGCAGAGACAGCTGCCAGATGCACTCTAAGTGTAGCTGGTCTGAGTCCCAAGCTATTGAGATGAACCATATAGTCAAGGACTGTAGGCAACCCAGCAGACTCTGGAGAAATATGCTTCCCAGAGCACCAAATAGTAAACCTTTTCCATTTTGAGTTGTAAGTCTTTCTGGTGGAAGGCTTTCGAGAAGCCTGTAAAATATCCAGAACACCTTGAGAGAGATGCAAATCAGCAGACTCTAAATCTTTAAGAGTCAGGCCTTGAGACTGAGAGATTTGAGATTCGGATACCAGACCCTCCCCTGAGAACATGTTAACAGGTTGTAATTCCTGGGAAGAGACAGGGGAAGGTGGACTGCTAAGGACAGCAAGAGAGGGTACCAGGGCTGTCTGGCCCAGTCTGGAGCAATCAGAATCAATTTTCAGGGCTGAGACCTGATTTTGACTAGTACCTTGAACAGGAGAGGGAAGGGGGGGGAAGCATACAGGAACTTCCCTTCCCAATTGAGAACTAGGGCATCCAGGGGGACTGAGCCCAACACTGGGGGCCTGCAGCAAAAAAGAGGAAGTTGGTGATTGTCTGGGGCTGCCAAAAGATCTATCTGTGGGGTGCCCCATCTGGAGAAGATCACCTTCGAAATCAGGGGATCTAGGGACCATTCGTGATGGCCCTGAGATATCCTGCTGAGAGCATCTGCCAGGATATTGTCCTTCCCTGGGAGGTGCACTGCTATCAGAGAGGTATTCAGGGAATAGGCCAGAGACCACAACTTCATTGCCTCTGTGCACAAGTCCTTAGACCGAGTGCCCCCTTGCTTGTTGATGTACCACATTGTGGTGGTATTGTCTGTCCTGATCTGAACCACTTTGTTCTGAACAGACTTGGAAAAAGCTTGAAGTGCTAGAAACACTGCTCTGAGTTCTAAGAGATTGATGTGAAACAGAGATTCTTGAGGTGACCACAACCCTTGGGTGGTCAGATCCCCCAAGTGGGCTCCCCAGCCCAAGATGGAGGAATCTGTGGTAAGGATTAGAGAATGAGATTGAGTGACAAAGGGAACTCCTCGCCTTAGGTTGTCCTGATCCTGCCACCATTGCAAAGCCTGGATCAGGGTTCGAGTCACTGGGATTAGTTTGGTCAGAGAATTCTTTCTCTGGGACCAGAAGGCTCTTAAGTGGAACTGAACGTCCCTCATCTGAAATCTTGCTCCTTGGACCACTGCTGTAGAAGCAGCCATGTGGCCCAGGAGCTGCAGAAAATGCCTTGCTGGTTGAGACACCTGGAGGGTGAATGAAGAGGCCAGTGTATCAAGGGTCCTTGCCCTGTTCAGGGGAAGGAAGGCTCTTGCCTTTATTGTATCCAGCTCTGCCCCTATGAAGGTGAGGAGCTGCACTGGCTCTAGAACTGACTTTGAAAGATTCAGAAGGAATCCTAGAGAAGTGAGCAGTTGCTGAGTTATCTGTAGGTGTGACTTGACTTGGTCTGGTGACTGACCTACTATGAGCCAGTCATCCAGGTATGGAAAAATGTAAATCTTTTTTCTCCTTAGGAAAGCAACCACTACTGCCAGGCATTTTGTGAACACCCTTGGAGCTGAAGTTAGGCCAAAAGGCATTGCTCTGAATTGATAGTGGCCTGAGGGCAACTCGAACCTGAGGTACTTTCGGTGGGAGCTTCTGATGAGAATGTAGAAATAGGCATCCTTGTGGTCCAGGGAAACTAGCCAGTCTCCTGGCCTTAGAGAGGGTAGAATTATTCCCAGAGTCACCATTTTGAACTTTGGCTTTAAAAGGTGCTTGTTTAAGTATCTGAGATCCAGGATGGGCCTCCATTCTCCTGTCTTTTTGGGAGTTAGGAAGTACCTGGAGTACAATCCTTTTCCCTTGTCTAGGGATGGAACCCTTTCTATTGCTCTCAGAGCCAAGAGGGAAGAGACCTCTACCTCTAGGGCAAGTGCCTCTGAAAGATTTGCAGGTAAAAAGGATCTGGTTCTCATCTTGGGAAATTTTTTGAAGCTGAGAACCAGTCCCTGGCTTACTACTTCCAGGACCCATTTGTCTGATGTTAAAGACATCCAGTCCTGGACAAAGTAAGCCAGCCTGCACCCAACAGGTGGTGGAGAATCTGCCCGGGCAAACCCATCAGGGTGCCTGTTTGGCAGGGGCTTTAGGCTGAGGGGTGGTAGCAGGCCTGCTTGTACACCATCTGCCTCTTCCTCTGAAGAACCCCCTCTGGGCAAAGGTGGAAGAGGAGGCCTGGGCTTGGTAGAAAGGCCTATGAAAAGCCCTGCCCCTGCCCCTGGAATGCTGCCTCTGGGGAGTGGCTTGCCTTTCCTTGGCCTGAGCACTCCTATAGGTGGTCCTGTATTCATCCATTTTCTTCATGTAGTTCTCTGTTTGCTCCCAAACAGAGAATTACCCACAACAGGAAAATCCATGGCCTTAGTCTGGGTATCCTGAGACAGGCTAGTACATCTGAGCCAAGCCATCCTACGAAGGGCCACAGATGTAGCCATGACTCTAGATGAAACATCATTGAGTCTACTGCAGCATGAAATTGCACCTTGGATGCCTCAATACCATCTGCAGCCACCTGCTCTAGCTCCTTGGCAAGCTGCCCAGGGACCTGTTTAGCTAGAGCCATTACAGTGTCCCATCTAGACTTCTGGTATCTAGCTGTATAGGCCATATAATTAGCCTGCTTGAGTCCCAAAGATGCTGCTATGTACTGTTTCTTTGCCATGGCATCAATCCTCCTGGAGTCCTTATCTGGGGTGTGATGCCAAGGTTATATTGCTATATCACAGCGCAGCCTGCACTACTAACATGGCTGCATTGCTGGAGAAAGGAACTCCGTATCTGAGCTCTGAAAAGTATACCTCTTGTCCATTCTCTTGTCCACAGGAGGTATAGAATTAGGAGTCTTTAAAATTGTTATTGTCTGTTTCCCAAAAGACTTACGGAGGGAATAGACAGCGCCTGAACTCTGGGATGTCCATCATCTCAACATAATCAGGCTCCTCCTGATCCTCTGCTTCCTCCATAGGAAGCTGAAGAATTTCAACCACTTTTGTAAAACATAAAATGGGAAGGGACTCAGAAAGCCTAGGAGGAGAAACCCTGAAGGTCTGTCTGGGGAGATGTCTGGGTCAATGGGCACATCCAGACTTTCATAATCACCATCAGTATCCTCATACTCTCCTTCCTCCTCCTCCGGTTCATAAAATCCTCTAAATTATAATCCGGAACCGGGGAAACCGACCGAACCGAGCCCCTAACCGATGGTGCCGGTTCGGTCGGAACCAGGGTTAGTGATTGAACAATCCTTATCGCTTTGGCTATTTCATCCGTGGTTGGAGAAAGAACTTGTGGATCCGAACCGGTTGACTTATCCCTTCTTTTTCTTTTAACCAGAACCGACTCCTCAGAGTCGGTTCTCCTTGCCCAAAGAAGTTTCGCCCTGGTCAGAGGGCACTCCTTCTGGTTCGGTTGGAACTGAACCGGGCTGGTCATCCTGGTCAGCGGACTTTTTGGCCTCCCTTTCCTCAGCCTACCAACTCTCTTTCCAGGGTAGCTGAGAGAACATTTACAAATCTGGCAGTCTGAATCAAAGGTGGTCAAACCCCAGACAATAAACACAGGTGGTGTGAGGGTCAGCCTTAGCAAAGGCTTCCCCACACACACTACAGTGTTGAAACCCAGTGGGCCCGGTTTTTCTCTTGGGTTTCTCAGACATGGCCAGTCCTAACCAAACTTACCCTTTTTCCGGCAATCCACCAGGCAAGACACCCTTATCGGTTCCTGACCGTGTTAGGGGTCGTGGAAAAAAACGTAATGAAATCTGTTTTTTTTAGAACCGATAAGGACCGGTTACCACACTCTAAAAGTAGAACAAACTTTTTTTAAACAAACCTGATCGGTTCAAACGGAACCGATCCAACGTTTACAAGTTCCACACAGAAGCAAAGAACAATAAACCTATCTAGTACTCACGGTACCACAGACAGAGACTGAACCGACAGGTTAGATGGATAAATTCGGTTGAAACTGAGGAAAAAACGACACTTTAACCGACTAAATTGAACTGAGCAAAGGAGAAATCTCCAGAGTGACTGTTCAGTGAGGTGGAGTAAAGAATCTGGCGGTTTGGGTTTAAACAACACAGATAGAGTCTCAACCGAGCTTGAGCTCAGCGTTCCATGCCTTGCATGGAAACTTAACTCTTTCCTGTCCAGGGCAGTTCAAAGGTTGGATATCATTGCAGTAGTCAGAATACAGCAAGACTTCATGTTGTTTGAACAGTAGATCTTTGAGAGAGGCTCTTGCAGTAGGTAATTACATATAGGACTGACGCCGGCAGGCGGCAGGACCCCACGGAAAAATTTCTAGCTAGCAGTCCCTGGCAAGGGACCGCCCCCACGTCAGGTGACTGGCATCAGGAGACGTCGGTATAAAGGGGAGGTCCCTCATGCCCACCTTCCAGTTCTTTCCCACCAAGGGCCAACAAAGGCCGAACGAGATAGAAGCGGATATTTTCTCAAATGGAAAAGGAGCTAAAAAAGCTTAGGGGGATGGAGGGCGGGAAGGTATTACCTACTGCAAGAGCCTCTCTCGAAGATCTACTGTTATGGTAAGTTCTTACGTAACTGTACTATCTTACTTTGAGAGGGCTCTTGCAGTAGGTAATTACATATAGGACTGAGTCCCAAGCAGTCTGAAACAAGGAGAAGCACACGGGAGGAGGAAAGCTACCCAGAGTAGATCCTCTAGCTGAGAAGGCCTCAAGAAAGGAGTCCTTGCAGAACAACCAGCCCGAAGCCCACTCTAAGTCGAGAGGCAATATCCAAACTGTAATGTTTCATAAAGGTATGGACGGAAGTCCAAGTGGCGGCAGCACAGATGTCTGCCGCTGACACATTCTTGAAACAAGCTACTGAGGCAGCGACTTCTCTGGTGGAGTGGCCTCTGACTTGAACCAGGAAGGTCTTGTTGTACTTGTCATAACAGAAAGTGATGTAATGAGCCAACCATTTGGATAGGCATTGTTTAGAAACAGCATTGTCTTCCCTTTTCGGAGCAAAAGAGACAAAGAGTTGATCTGTCTTTCTGAGATCCTTCGGTTAGTGTAGTATCTCAAAATCCGGTGAATGTTCATAGTATGTTACAAATACTCCCCTTGATTACAGTACTGCATAAAAAAGGTGGGTAACTCTATGGACTGGTTCAGAATAGACTCCGCTACCACCTTGGGGAGAAACTTAGGATTGGTACGCAAAGCCACACATTCCTTGTGGAAATTTAAATAAGGAATTTTACACATCATTGCGTGGAGCTCGGAAATGCTCTGAGCAGAGGTAATGGCCACAAGAAACAGTGTCTTCCAGGAGAGGAACTTCAAGTCTGCAGAAGCTGCCAGCTCAAAGGGAGGCAGAGTTAGTTTCTCCAGGACAAAATTCAAATCCCAAGGAGGGGTGGGAACTCGGATAGGAGGTCTCAGGTGGAGCACCCCTCTGAGGAAAGTCTTAGAGACCTCCAGCTGAGCAAACGTTCTGTCTGCAAAGGGAACATGATAGGCCGAAATGGCCACCATGTGGACCTTCAGGGAGGAATGACTAAGACCCAGATCGAAGAGATGGTGCAGGTACTCCAGCAGATGACCAACAGGGCAGGAGAAAGGCTCAACATCTTTTAAAGCTGCCCAGATTGTGAATCTTTTCCACTTCATGGCATAGGTAGACCTGGTGGAGGGTTTCCTAGCCTCCACCAGAATCTCCGCCACCTGGGGAGAAACTCCAAAGCGGGCCTGGGCTATGTCTGCAGGAGCCATGCATGAAGCTGAAGGGACTTGAGACCTGGATGAACCAGGGTCCCCTGCTCCTGGGTCAACAAACCTTGTGACAGAGGAAGAGAAAGTGGCGGTTCCTCTGAGAATTGTTGTAGAAGAGAGAACCAAACTTGCCTGGGCCAAAAAGGAGCAATCAGAATCATTCATGCTCCTTCTGACCCTAGTTTCTGCAGGACCCTCGGGATCAAAGGAATTGGGGGAAAGGCATAGACGAATCTGTCCTTCCAATCTAGAGAGAGAGCATCTCTCCAGAAAATGCCTCGCTTTTGAATGAGCGAGCAGAAGACTGGAAGTTTTGTGTTTTGAGGGGAAGTGAACAGGTCTACCTGTGGTGTTCCCCAGCATAGGAAGATATCGTCTAGGACCCATTGATCCAGTTCCCACTCGTGGACCTGGGCAGATGAGTGACTCAGCTTGTCTGCCAAGATGTTGTTGACTCCCGGAATATGGATTGCCATGAGGTGAAGGTCATGCTGTACTGCCCAGTCCCACACCCTCATTGCTTCCCTGCAAAGAGGGTAGGGTTGAGTCCCTCCCTGTTTGTTGATGTACCATACCACACACATGTTGTCCATCTGGACGGCTAGGTGGCCTGGAAGGAGATACAGGTGGAGGGCGTGGAGGGCATACAGGACTGCCTGAAGCTCTAGCACATTGATGTGAAGTGACTGTTCGAGCTTGGACCAAGAGCCCTGGGTCCAATGAGGACCAAGATGGGCTCCCCAACCTTCGCCCGAGGCGTCTGTGGTCAAGAGTCTTGGGGGAGTATAAAGAATGAAACCCCTCGAAACAGGTTCTCTCTGACCATCCACCTCTGCAAGTCTCGAACCATGGGAGAGGAGACCAGAACTAGCTGAGCCAAGTCGTCCACCAATTGATCCCATTGGGAGCGAAGCGTCCACTGGGAAACCCTCATGTGGAGCCGAGCGTGAGGAACTGTTGGAATAGCAGCTGCCATGAGCCCGAGAAGGCAAAGAAGTGACCTTGCAGTGACTCGCCTGTGACCGGACAACAGGTGTACCTGAGTATGAATGGTGGCCACCCTGTCCGGCGGCAGGAAGGCCCTGCCTAGGGTCGTGTTCAGTATCGCCCCGATAAACTGGAGTCTCTGGGATGAGATCAAATGAGACTTGGAATGGTTGATGGTAATACCCAGGCAGGCAAAGACCTGCTGGGTAAGGGAAGGGCAGCGCAGGAGTTCCTCCCTGGACGAGGCCACCAGGAGCCAGAGTCGTCCAGGTGCAGGAAAACCCGCGCACTCCCGAATGCACTTAGGTGGGCCGCCACCACTGCCAGGCATTTGGTAAACACTCAGGGGAGCCAAGAGAGGCCAAATGGAAGTGCCTTGAACTGATAGTGGTCCCCCTGGAAAGCAAAATGAAGATATTTGCGGTGGGATGGGCGAATGGAGATATGCAGGTAAGCATCCTGCATATCCAGACAGCACATCCACTGGCCGGAGTGGAGGAGGGGCAGAAGGCTCTGCAGTGAGAGCATTCTGAACCTCTTGTACTCCATGAATAGGTTCAGGGAACTGAGATCTAGAATAGGTCTTATATCTCCTGCCTTTTTCGGGACCAGGAAGAAATGGGAATAGCAGCCCATTCCCTGAAGGGAAGGGGGGGACAGGTTCTATTGCCTCTTTGGGCAACAAAGCTGAAATCTCTTCCTGGACCAGAAGAAGATGTTCCCAAGAGTACGATGACCTTTGGGGAGGGTGATGAGGTGGTTTCTGAAGAAACTCTATTGAGTGTCCCTCTGTGACTAGTTGGAGCACCCATAAATCTGCTGTTATCCTCTCCCAGCCCGGAAGGTGGAGGGAGAACCTCCCTCCTACCGGTTCCTCTGGGAAGTCCGAAGGCTGTGGGAGAGGGAAGGAGTCAGGTGCTGTGGGGCAGTGCCGCAGCTGAAGCACCCGCTGCTTTTTTGGGCAGAGGGGGCTTGGCAGCTGAGGGGACCCGGTGTTTAGTGGCCCACTTTCCCAGAGGTTTCGCCTTTTGGCCGATTCCGTCTGCGAAAGGGACGGCGCTGCGGTTGATGGGGATGGTACATAGAGTCAATGGACTTTAGTGCCATCCCCTTCTCCTACAGATCAGTGATGATGTCCTTCAAATCACCTCCAAAGAGCACCGACCCAAGGAAGGGTGCTTCCTGGATAGCGGACTGCACTTCCGATACCAACCCTGACACGCGGAGCCAAGCATGATGTCTTAAGCCTACACCGAAAGCTGAGCTCCATCCGGCAGTGTCCACTGCATTGTAGGTCCCAAGAAAAATGTGTTGACTGGCCGAATGTGCAAAGCGCACAAGGTCAGACAGTTCCTGCTTGACTTGAGAGTCCGGCAGGGAGTCTAACTTGGTTTCCATCTCAGAAAGAATTGCCTTCTGGTAGTCCCCCATGTGACCGATACAGTTCAGGGCCCTGATATCCAGTGTGGAAGAAGTGAAAATCTTCTTTCCATACTGGTCCAGAAGGCGAGACTCTTTATCAGGTGGTGACGAGCTTAGGTGTTTTGGATTAGCTGACCGGCCGTGAGCGGCGCTAATCATGACCGAGTCAGCTCGAGGGTGGAACTCTAAGAAGTCGACACCCTCTGGAGCCTGATATAGCCTATTTGACTTCCGAGGAAGAGGGGCTAATGCTGACGGTTGTTTCCAAATAGTGGTAACAAGGTGGGCATGAGGCTTAATCCAGGGTGGCATCAAGGTAGGAGCTGTGGTGGGCAGATCCAGATGCTCAGCGAGTTTCAGTCACTGTGGGTCTGGCTCCAAGAACTGCCATTTATGTACTGCCTGGATCTGATGTAAGAGCTCCGTGAAAGAAGGATCCTCTGGAGGAGACTTTGGAGGAGTCCTTGGCCTGGGCTTTGACGGAGATAGAGGCTCATCGTCCTTCTCGGAGCAGCCATCAGTGGCATCCGAGGTGTCCGAGGAGGAGTAAGAAACTGAAGAAGAAGATGGCTCCATTTCCTGTCTAGGGGAAGGAACAGACCCCTTGGGAAGACCTTGGGGAAACGTGTCCTGACTCTCTCTGGACCCAGAGGGTTGATCCCTGGTGTCTGGAGGAGGAGGAGAGGGAGTGTTTCGCTGTGGATGTATGGGAACCTGAACTGGCACCATCATCAGAAGATGACTCTCCATCTCTCTGGTGAGCTGAGCCTTGGCCTCAGCCCACCAGGAGGCTAGAGTCTCCTGCAAGTCCACCAGTGGCTGGGGGGCGGTGGAGCACAGAGATGATCTCTGGCATAAAGCAGTCTCATCTGGCATGCAGGCAGACAGGCAAGCCTATAAAGCAGCTCATAACAGATGCACTTGGGCCATTAAACAGGCCAAATTGGGCTACTACAAAACAACCCTTGCCTCCTCCTGGCGGAATACTCTGTTGTTCTGGGACAATATCAACAATGTCCCTACCACTGACCCACTGGCCATTGCCAACTGCCTCAACTCATCATTCTCTGACCTTAGTGCAGTACTCCCAAATAACTTCTTCAACCCCACTCCTGCAACCCCACCCCCAAACACCCAGCATCACCCCCTTCCATCTCAGGGTGATCTCTACGAATGAGGCAAGGCCTTTTCTCATGAAAGCACTCAGTGGCTCTTGCTATTGCAAAGATTCTTGTGACATGAGATTCCTACATCTAGTACTAGATACAGTCCTCTCCCCACTGACAGACCTCATTAACCGCTCCCTAAGTCTGGGGCAGTTCCACGCAGCCTGGAAGACTGCCACAGTCACCCCAATACTGAAGAGTGGTGACAGCACCTCCCCCAATAACTACTGTCCCATATCCATTCTCCCACAACTCTCGAAAGCCCTCGAAAAAATTATTGCCACCCAACTCAATGAGTACCTACTTGCTCATAACCTACTTTGTAGGGAGCAGCATGGCTTCAGATCTGGGCACAGTACAACTACGGCTCTCACTGAGTTCTCTAATTTTATTCACTCTGCCCTGGATAGAAAACACCTAGCTGGAGCTGTCTTCATCGACCTGTCAAAGGCCTTCGATACAGTCTCCCACACCTTACTCTTAAGCACACTCCCCCACATAGATCTGTCCCAAGGACCCGTCTCCTGCTTTACCAGTTACCTCACAGCTAGATCACAATGTGTCAAAACAAACAACACCCTCTCAACCACCCTGCCAGTCTGCTCTGGGGTTCCCCAGGGCTCCATCCTTGGCCCTCTATTATTCAGCATCTACCTAAACACCTTGCCCAATTCCTGCTCCGGCAACCTACTACTCTATGCGGATGGCACGGTTCTTTTTGCCTCGCACCCAGATCCCACAGTATTGCAGTCCTCCCTCCAACACTCATTTACCCAGATTGAAAACTGGTTCATAGACCAAAGACTTGTGGTCAATGTAAAAAAGACAAAGACTTTGCTGTTTGCCCATTGACAGAATAAGGCCAAGAATGCACAGCTAACAATCCTCTCCCACTCTCTCCTTCCTCTAGAACAGATCCATAAATATAAATACTTGGGCCTTACATTTGGTTCCAGCCTCTCCTTCCATTCACACATTGACACTCTATCATCAGCCATAAGAAAAAAATACTCACCATAGTAATCTTCTTTCTTCAAAGGGGTCACTCATTATGATTAAACTTTATGCAGTCAGCCTCCTGTGTTGAACTGCCCACAGAGATGGAATTTTATGCAAATTATGGAACTCTCAGTTGGCTCATGCCACTTTCAAACTGCTGCCATAGAAACTGCTGCACTCTGAGTGCTTCAGAGTCTTATGGAGCCTAACTGGGTAAAAGACCCACTAGCTAAAATTAACAGCCTTAAAAAATAATATTTTTTGCCCTTTCAGGTCAAAACATCCTTAACCAACAAACCTAAGAAACTTGAAACCACCTGGGCACCAACTGGTTAAACAAAGTGAGTCTCTGTCTTAACCTATATAGGAGAAAAGAAAAAACCCTAATGCAGGGATGCAGAGCAACTTCTATAGGTTCTAGTAGGGGAGGTAGGGAGGGTCTTTAATCATAATGAGTGATCCCTTTGAAGAAACAAGATTACTATAGTGAGTATGTTTTTTCTTCTAACCCCAAGAATCACTCATTATGATTAAACTTAATGCAGACTACCAAGCAGTACCTTTGGAGGTTGGGCAGAGAACCTATTTGGGAAACAGGATCTGCAGTACTGCTGTACCAAACCTAGCATCACCTCTGGATTGCAAGTCCAGACTGTAATGCTTTGTGAAGGTGTGTACTGTTTTCCTTGTAGCTGCTTTACAGATTTCCAGTAGTGGAATTTCTCTTGAAGCTGCCACTGAAGCAGCTGTGCCCCTGGTGGAGTGTGCTCTCAGGCCCAGAGGTACCTGTTTACTATAACAAAACTGTATACATGCCACTATCCAGCAAGCAATTATACATTTTGTTGCAGCTCTGCCCTTACCAACTTCACCATATGTGAGAAAGATCTGTAATTGACTTGTCCTGTAAGACTTGGTTCTGTCAATGTAGTGGCTAAGAGCCCTTTTGACATCAAGGGAGTGAAGTCTCCTTTCTGGAGAACTGGAGTTGTCTGTAAAGAAGACAGATAGAGTGATAGACTGATTCAAGTGAAAATCAGATACCACCTTGGGAAGGAATTTTCTATTAGTCCTAAGGACCACCTTGTCCCTGTGGAATGAGATGTAGTCCACATCTGTGCACAGGGCTTGTAATTCACTGATCCTTCTGGCTGAAGTAATGGCAACCAGGAACACAGTTTTCCAAGTGACATACAGTACTTCAAATCTGCAGTTGCCATAGGTTTGAAAGGTGCATCCATGAGTTTAGCAATGCAAATATTTAGATTCCAGGCCAGAACCGGTTCCCTTAGGGGAAAGTGCAGAAGATTAAGGCCTTTAAAATATTTTCTAAATATTAGATGAGAAGCCATAGATCTCTCCTAACCAACTGACAGATAAGCAGAGACTGAAGCTACGTGAACCTTGAGGGTGGAAGGCTTCAGACCTAAGGAATGTAAATGGGAAAGGTAATCTTGAAGAATAGGCAAATTAGCCTGGAAAGGGCTCAAACCTTTACCTGTACACCATATTGTAAATCATTTCCACTTAGAGTCATATGTCTTAGTAGAAGGCTTCCTGGAACCCCAAAGCACTGTCAGCAGCTGTTCTGATAGATTAAGGTTAGCAAACTCTAAGTCCTCAAGAGCCATGCCTTGAGCCTCAGTGATTTGAGATAGGGGTACAGGATCCTGCCCTGAGAGGAGGTTAACAGGTTGTGCCTCCTGGGCAGATGGATTGGGCAAACCACTGACAGAGACAGCAGAAGAGAGTACCAGTGCTGTCTTGCCCAATCCGGAGCCACCAGTATCATTTTTGCTGGTTGAGACCTCAATTTCAGTAGGGTCCTGAATATCATAGGAAAAGGAGGGAATGCATACAGAAATTTCCCTGTACAATCCAGGACCAAGGCATCCAGGGGGATTGTGCCCCTTAGAGGAGGCCTGCAACAGTACATTGGAAGCTGGTGGTTTTCTGGGGGAGGTGAAGAGATCCACCTCTGGAGTGCCCCATTTTCTGAAAATTGTACTGAGTACCTGAGTATTCAGGCACCACTCGTGGTGGTCCTGACATATCCTGCTTAGAGAGTCTGCCAGCACATTGTCCTTCCCTGGAAGGTGTATGGCTGACAGGGATACTCCCATGGAGTATACCAGGGACCACAGTATCATTGCTTCTGTGCACAGTAGATGTGACCTGGTACCTCCTTGCTTGTTGATGTAATACATGGTTGTGGTGTTGTCTGTTCTGACTTGCACTGCCTTGTTCTGCAGGTAAGGCGCAAATGTTTTCAAAGCCAGGTAAACAGCCCTGAGCTCCAAGAGATTTATGTGCAACACAGACTCTTGGGGGGACCATGTGCCACTTGCTGTGTGCTCTAACATGTGTGCCCCCCAGCCCAGAAGGGAGGCATCTGTTGTGAGGATTACTGAAGGTTATTCCCTTATAAAAGGCACATCCACCCTGAGGTTGTGCTCATCCAGCCACCATTGTAAGGCCTGGACTAAACTTTCTGTGACTGGAACCAGTTTGGACATAGGATCCGTCCTTGGAGACCAGTACTGTCTGAGATGGAACTGAATATCTCATTTGAAACATGGAGCCCATTACCACTGCCGTGGCAGATGCCATGTGGCCTAGTAGCCTGAGAAATTATCTGGCTGTTCTGGGTCTCCCAGACACAAAGGATTTTGCAATCTGCAGAATGCTTGTTGCCCTGTCCTGTGGCAGGAGGGCTCTGCCCTGTCTGGTGTTTAGTTCTGCTCCAATAAACTCCAGCACCTGGAGTGGTACCTGTTGAGATTTTTCTTCATTTATCAGAAATCCCAGGGACTCTAGTGTGGATTTTGTGAGCACCAGTGACTGTACTGCATGCTGCAGAGACTGTCCTACTATTAACCAGTCGTCCAGGTAGGGGAAGACTGTTATACCTTGTTTTCTCAAAAACTCTACCACCACTGATAGGCACTTTGTAAAAACCGTTGGTGCCGAAGTTAGCCCAAAAGGGAGAGCTGCAAACTGATAATGGCCTAAAGCCAGCCTGAATCTCAATAATTTTCTGTGAGATGGTCTGATGGAAATATGGAAATAAGCATCCCTTTGATCTAGGGAGGCCAGCCAGTCTCCCTTTTGCAATGAAGGAATGATTAAGGCAAGAGTGACCATTTTGAACTTTGGTTTCAAAATGTGCTTGTTCAGAAGTTTTAGATCCAAAATAGGCTGCCAATCCCCGTTTTTCTTCCTTATGAGGAAGTACCTGGAATAAAAACCTTTCCCCCTGCTTATTAGAGGCACTACCTCTACTGCTTTGATTGCTAGCAGATGTTTTACCTCTGCTTCCAACAGAATCCTTTGTGCAGCCGTTACCGGAGCAAAGGTTCTTGTTCTCAGCTTTGGGAATGATTTGAAACTGAGTGCCAGGCCCTGGCTCACTACCTCCAACATCCACTTGTCTGTGGTGATGGAATGCCAAGCGTGAAGGTAATGAGCCAGTCTATCACCTACTGGTGGACTTGTAATAGGGGATGCAACCTGCACTAGCCCGTCAGGGATTCTGTGTGGGCTGTGCCTGAACCTGTGGTGCAGGAGCCACTCTTCTCATAGCTCTCCTGCCCCTTCCTCTAAAATAACCTCTAGCTTGCTGCTGAGGCTGGGAGTCTTGCGCCTGAAAGGTCTGGGGTAAAAACCCCTACCCCTACCTCCCCTACTCTGGAATCTATAAGAGGTGAAAAGCCTATCCTTGGAGTTGCTCCGATAAGTTTATTTATATTCCTCCACCTTCTTCATGTATGCCTCAGTTGTATCCCCAAACAAGGAGTTGTTCTCCAGGGGGAAATCCGTTGCTTTGGCCTGGGTGTCTAAAGTTAGGTTGGTGGCTCTAAGCCATGCAAACCTCCTGAGTGAAACTGACAAAGCCATTAACCTGGATGTAGTATCATTGGCATCCACTGCCATATGAAATTGGTACCTGGTAGCATCAATTGCAGCCCTTGCTGTATCTTGCAAGTCTACAGCCACTTCATCTGGGACCCTATCAGCCAAAGCTAGAACAGTGTTCCATAGAGCTTTTTGGTACTGCACTGAATATGCCATGTAATTGGCCTGCCTAACTAATAAAGAGGCAGCCATGTACCCTTTCTTTCTCATAGCATCTATTTTTCTTGAATCTTTGTCTGGTGGATGGGTAGCCAGTGGGATCCTGGCCTTGTCACAGGCAGCAGCTTGGACTACTCCCTTAGGATCAGGATGCATAAATAGAAAATCAGCTGTAGTTCTGTCCAGCTGGTATTTCTTGTCAGCTTTCTTATTCATACCAGGGATAGAGGTTGGAGTTTTAAAAATCTGCACTGCAGCCTTCTTTAAAGATTTATGCATGGGCAGAAGTAGACGTTTTGTGGGGGTTAACCCCATCATTTCTAGAAAGTCTGCCCCCTCCATATCCTCCTCTGTTTTTCTGAAGAGGAGGGTTCAGGGTTTCCACCATGTTCTTAACAAAAGCATAGTGGGAGGAGTATTCCTCAGGACCCCTAGGAGGAGATCCAAACTCTTGCTCAGGAGAGACCTCTGGATCTATAAGTTCCCCTTCAAAGTCATCATCCTCCTCACCAAACACTTCCAGCACTTCTTGCCTTGCTGGGGCTGTAGGAGGAACCGGGGCAGTCGGTGTAGGACCCAGGATTGCACCCTGTAGGGCTTGTGTAACCCCCTTGTTACCCGGGGTTACTAGAATCCCAGTAAGACCTAGTGGTAGGCAGGGAAGGCAGCTTGTGAAACTCCAGTTAAATGGATTTCACACTGTCTCACTCTGTTCTCAGTCTCAGCGGAGACTGAGGGATGACATCACCATAGAACTATCGCAGCTGCATGAGCCACAATGGAATCTGCAGCAGGGGAGTTGGAATAGAATGTTGGGAGGTTTGAACAGTAGTCTGTAAGGGTCAGTTGGTGTAGGGAGCTTGCTGTGAAAGCAGCACAGCAGCTCTGGTTAAGCTCTAGGAGCCTCAGCCCTGACATAGGGCTACATTTAGGTAAAAGGGTATGTGTCTCCACCAAAAGAGAGACACAGAAGCAGATTGTAAGTGGTGGAGACCATTGATTCAGGTCTCAGTGCCCCTCCCTCCGGGGATGGGGGCAGGAAAAGGGTTTCCTTCATATTCCTGGGGCAACCCCCTGGTTCTGCTACTAGTGGAGAAGCTGCCTAATTGTTCCAGAGTTTTTGGGGAATAAGATTTGTGAATCGCCTGTGGGGCACCTGCAACCGGAGGGTGAGTGTCTGCTCTTCCTGAAAGGGCCTATGTTTTTCACCCTGGAACTTGTGTGACATGTGGGGATTGGACTACTGAAATAGTGGGAGGCCTAGAGTAATAGGCTTAGCCAAAAAGTAAAAGTATGTTCAAGTCCAGCGCTTATTGGGAAGTCAAAAGATATGTAGAGGAGATGTGACATACGTCTACCCAGTTATCTACATTGCCAAGCTTTCAGTAAAAAGTTGTTTAGTTTCCAGAGAAATGGCCGGGTATGGATTTTGGGAGCTGGAGGTGGGAGATCCCCCATCTTTAGTGACCAGGTCCACCTCTACGGATTTGCTCTGTGAATTTCTACTTTGCCTCATGCACTTGGCCAGTGATAAAGGAAGTACCCAGACGTGGGATTGGAAGCAAAATTCCCTCTAGGAGTTGAAGGCTCTAAGGTGGTCTGGGGAGACACAACAGGATAATTGGTTCATTTCCCAAAATGGACCGTGGATCAAGTGGCCGGTGGGGGATCCGGGCCAGTGGGTAAAACCCAAATAGTGTACAAGTCGGGCTGTGTACTCAAAGCTACGTGCAAGTCCGGGCTGTGTGCCTGGTGGGTTCAGAGCCTGAGGGCTAGAAATAGTAAAGAAGTGGTCTGTTGTCTCTAATCTGCATTACCAGGAATGTAGCTCCGTGGGGGTCCATCTATGCTTTGTTTGTTCAGCTTGGTTGTGAATAAAAGCCACACTGTAGAATCTCATTCCTGGTTCTGGACATTACAGTTATTGCTTCCTGTGTTCAGATTAACTTGGGTGCCCCTGTGCAGAGTAGCCAAACCTAGGTCCCCTGTGCTGAGTAACCTCATCCTCCCTGAACCCAGTCCCCACCAGGTACTGCTGTCAGCTTCAACAGCATGCCACCTGTCGTTTTGCTAAAAGGCAGGGGTCTGGGGGTTACACTTGTAACACTTGTAGCGCCGTAGCAATGTCCTCAGCTGAGGGCATAATATGCTTGTCTGCTGGGAGTTCCTTAGCCTTCTCGGCCAGAGTCGCAGTGACATGTTTTTCTTTACACTTTTTCTTTAATGGAACATGTTCAGTCCCTGTTTCCACCACCCTTTTTTTTTACCTTGTTCAGATTTATCTGAACTCCTGTAAGGATCCTTGGCTTTACCTCCATCCTTTTTGTGGGAGGAGGAGGAAGAAGCAGAATTATCCCCAGAAGCAGAAACAGAAGCCATCTCTTCCAAAATTTTAGACCTTTTCTTCAATGTCTTTGGGAAAAAGGTCTTACAGATATCACAATTGGCAAATATGTGACTTATACCCAAACAAGAAATATAGAGAGAATGTCTATCTGCTTTTGCATAAGTTGCCCACAAGACTCACAACATTTAAAACCTGTGGGTCCTGTGCTTTTTTTAGGTTTATCCGAATGGACCTCTGACATTTAAGCTAGGCAAAAAGAGTACTTCAAAAAAAACTTTATTTAAAGTAACTCGGAACCGGAGATTACTTTAAAATAACTACTGCTAGTGGTTCCTGGAACCGAGCGCTATTCGGTTCCTGAAGAAAAAGGAACCGAGAAAATTACTAAATTTAGACAAAACTAAAGCGGTTCAAGGAACCAACCGCTAAATATCTCTAATAATAAATTGAGATAAAAACCTTTAAAATAGACGCAGAACCCTCGGTTCCAAGGAACCGCTAATATAAATAAAAAACTACTAAAACACTAATTTACTATACTAAACAATGTTTCTAAGGCAGCAATTTAAAATTAAACTGAAAATGAGTACTTATCTACAGATGAGACAGTTGGGACATCCTTACTAGGCAGGCGGAGTAAAGAATCTGAAGCACTCAGATTGCAGCAGTTGCTAGGGCAGCAGTTTGAAACTGGTATGAGCCAACTGAGAGTTCCATAATTTGCATAAAATTCCATCTCTCCAGACAGTTCAACATAGGAGGCTGACTGCATCAAGTTTAATCATAATGAGTGATTCCTGGGGTTAGAAATGTCCGTATAGGCCCATTGTATCGGCACAAGGACTGCCTACCTCTGGAAGCCCTTAATCTGACTGTCACCTCCTCAGTCCTCTCCCTAGTCGATTATGGGCTCACGATCTACTCGGCTGCTGACCACACAGCCCTTAACAAAATCCATCTTACCATAAACAAAGCATGCAGACTCCTCACTGGGGCAGACAAGCGTACCCATACTTGTACCCTATATACCTTGACAAATCTCTTTACCCTGGATGAAAGGCTATTTTATCAACCATGTCTCCTTACAAAGAAAATTCACCTGGGGCTTACCCCCTTGGGCGTTTCTGCCTCTCTCCTATCCTCCCATGCCTCGGTGAACACCCGTACTGCCAACTGACAGGTGTGGTCCATCCCAAGGGTCAGAACCTCCTTAGCCCAAAGGTCATTCCCACACAGGGCCCCAGCCTGGTACAATTAACTCCCCTCTGATGTCTCCTCTATCTCCAAATTAGGATCTTTCAAGTCAGTCCTCAAAGAGCACATTCTCGCTTCATGGCGCTGCCAATGTACCAGCTAGTGCTGGGTCATCTATCTATCTATCATCTTACAGGACCACCCCGGCACTCAGCTCCTACCGATAGGGCTACCAAACATTACCTATTAACAATGCCTCCTTTGGCTGCACTCACAAGGTATCTGTCTAATTCTCTACTTCGCTGTAAATATCAAATCTGTTACTCCCACCCTCTATCAGCAAACTTATTGTTCTGTTGAAAACAGTAAAATACAGCTCTCGGTAACACATTCAATGCAATGTATAGCTGATCTTGATTCTGCAATATTGTATAACTAAAAAAACTGTAACCTTTAGCTGCCATTCTATGTCTACATGTATTAAGTGTTTATGTTTGTTTTTCTGATGTGGAGCCTTTGTAAGTGAGTCCTTGACTCAAAGGTTGTAATCCTAAAGTGTGTTAAATACATAAATAAAATAAATGTTTCCTAAGTGTTATTTTACTTTACCATTTGCATCTCACAACTGTAATGTGCTTTGAGCCTTTTGGAAAGGAGCTGCACCAGTAATTAAACCTACCTTCCCAACCTCCCTGGGGCAGAGTCTGAATTCCCTAGATGGTTATAGTTTAAGTATGCTTATAATTTGGGCTAATAGAAGCAGCAGGTCAGGTTACACTGAAAATGTTGTACCTATAACTTTTTATTCAATTTTGGATCACCCTTGGCCTCCTGTCTTGTACGATGCCATTTATCTGGTGTGACTCTGCATTCGAATTTTGTCTTTAGATTTGATATAATTAATAAAGTATCACTATATATTGCTGCCACAAGGTTTTTAGCAATGTTCTCGGCTATGTTTGCACCCATCCTTTAACATCATTTTTCTTGTGACAAAGATGAACTAACATGCAATAGACGCCGCTCCCTGACCTTCCAGAACGGTGGGGATGTCAGGACTACAGTAACTCCCAGCCTTAAAACATAAGCTCTAACATGCAGAGCATGCAACATGAAATGTGGCCCTGTATAAATGCAGAGCATGTAACATGAAATTTTTCCTGTATTAATGAATTTTGAAACTAAAATGAAGAGCAGTGTCAATATCAGGGGCTGCAAGGAAGTGCGAAACGAAGTATATCATTTTTAATAAATCATTTTTCTTCTTACCTTCACGTATCCCATGCCTCCCAGGATCTGGATACATTCATCTGTAGCAGCCCAGGCAGCTTCCGGTATATAGAAATTTGATAGATTTTTAGAAGGGGGTTCCAATTGCTAACTCTTAGAGTTCCTCTCATAAGAAAATGTAACCAGGGGTCAGGTTGATGTTATTTTTTGTTTTATAGTGCTGTGCGGTGCCTCCATTATGTAACCCACTATCTGGCTGCCAGGGTTCGGGGAGAAAACTGTTGCTCGGCATTTTGGCTAGGTTTGACTTCTAGTCAGAGGCACCCAAGTAACTCCAGACACAGGAAGCAATAAATACAGGTTACTCACCTGTAACAGGAGTTCTAGGAATGGTATATGTTGTTCATCCACACTGTCTGGCAGGTTCCTTGCCACTTTTAATCTTGCTGGGAGGTCTTCAAACTGGCTCCTCCCACCCACCCGGGTGGTAAAACTCTTGGCTCCGCCCCATGACACCAGATCTAGCCCGCTTGAAGCCAGGTTGCGTGTCGAAGCTGGGGAGGCCGGGTGGGTCGTGTGGATGAACAACATATACCATTCCTAGAACTCCTGCTACAGGTGAGTAACCTGTATTTCTAGGGACATGGATATATTGCTCATCCACACTGTCTGGCAGACTCCTAGCAGTTCTCCGGGAGGAGGGAGGCAAGGCGCACACCCACTACTTAGGAAATAAGGACTGGAGAACTGAGGCCCCAAAACCAGCATCCCGGCATGACTCAAGGTTGATGTGGTAGTGGGTGATGAAAGTGTGTGCTGACTTCCAGGTAGCAGCCCTGCAGATTTCCTGGATAGGGACGTCCTTGGAAGCAGCCACCGATGCAGTGGTATGGCGGGTAGAATGAGCTGTTATCCCTTTGGGAGGCTCCATGCCCGACAACCTATAGCAGAGATCTATGCAGGAGGTGACCCACCTGCCTATCGTCCGCTTGGCTGCAGGTCTGCCAAGTGCAGCTTCAGTGTAGGTGACAAACAGCTGGCGAACCTCTCCCCGAACTTCAGCCGTCCGCTCCTTATAGTAAGCGAATGCTCTTCTAGGGTCCAAAGTGTGGAGCCTACTGTATATTCGGCCTCTGAGGTGTGATTGGGGTAGAACACCAGCAAAGTCAACACCTGGTTAAGGTGAAACTCCAACACCATCTTTGGAAGGAATTTTGGGTCCCTGTGGAAGACCAGATAAGGAGACTCGATGGAAAGCGCCTGGAGCTCTTCCATCCTTCTGGCTGATGTGATAGCCACCAAGAAGGTGGTCTTCCATGATAGGTGAGAGATGTCACACCTGTGCATCGGTTCAAATGGATTGCCCATGAGCTTAGCCAGTACCAGCAGTAGATCCCACAGAGGTGGAGGTTCTCGCACTGGAGGGGATATGTGATCAAGACCTTTGAAAAAGTGCCTGACCACCTTCTCCTGCACCATCGACTGCTTCCCGACCCACGCCCGGTAAGCAGAGATGGCTGCCAGGTGCACCTTAAGGGTCGCCGACTCAAGCCCTTGTTGAAAAAGGGACCACAGGTAGTCCAGAATGCTTGCCAAGGAACAGGAGGAAGGGTCCAGGCCCTTGCCCTGACACCAAATGGAGAATCTCTTACATTTGAAGGCATAGCATTTTCTGGTCGACTCCTTACGGGATGCCTCAACAACGTTGAGGACCTCATCGGAAAGACCTAAGGCCTGGAACTCTAGCCGGTCAGGAACCAGGCTGTCAGGTGCAGGGATTGAAGGTCTGGATGGAATACCTTCCCCTGATTGACTGAGATCAGGTCCGGGCGGGCTGGAAGCTGCCTCGGGAGCCTGGAGCTGAGACTGAGGAGATCAGGATACCAGAACTGGTGGGGCCAGTCAGGGCCTACAAGAATCACCTGCGCCTTGTCCCTCCTCACCTTGAGAAGCACGTTGTGGATCAAGGGAAATGGGGGAAAGGTGTAGAAGAGGCCCGGGCTCCGCGGCTTCGAGAAGGCATCCCCCTGCAGTGAGCCCTGCTGAGGGGGGCGGGCATGAAACAGTCTCAGCTTCGCATTCTCCCTGGAGGCAAACAGGTCCACCTGAGGCATGCCCCAGTGGGAGAACAGATCTTGTACTACCTCCGGCAGGAGAGACTACTCATGGGACGCAGCCCCTATCTGGCTTAGAGCATCGGCCAGAATGTTGGAGGCTCCTGCCACATGGATGGCAAGGAGATCCGCCTCCAGGCTGTGCACAAGTGACCAAATGCAGAGAGCTTCCCTTCACAAAGGCTTGAAGCACGTCCCACCCTGGCAGTTTAGGTAGTACATGGTCGTGGTATTGTCCGTCTGGACCTGAACCACTTGACCCCGTAGAAACAGAGCGAAGGCGGTGAGGGCTAGACGAACTGCTTGAAACTCCAGCAGGTTGATGTGGCATCGGGACTCCTGAGGGGACCAGAGGCCGTGAGCTCTGTGCTCCCCCAGATGAGCACCCCAACCCAACAGAGAGGCATTGGTCGATAGAGAGACCGTCGGCTCGGGGCGGACAAACAGGATGCCCTCCTGCCGATGTGCTGGAACGGTCCACCACTGGAGAGCGTTCCACATCCCCTGGGTCACTGTCACTAGCTGATCCAGGGGATCAAAGTGCTGTTACCATTGGCTGGCCAGCCCCCATTGAAGGGGACGCATGTACCAACGGGTCCAATGGACCACGCTGGTGCAGGCCGCCATGAGGCCCAGGGGGTGCAGGAAGTCCTGGGCAGGGTGCAATTGCCCAACCTGAAATGATTGGGCAAAGGAGGAAAGAACCTCGGCCCTGTCCACTGGGAGCCATGCTCTGGCTCGTAGAGAGTCGAGCTCTGCCCCGATGAATTGTATCACCTGCTTTGGCACAAGTTCCGACTTGGCCTCGTTGATAAGGAGGCCAACCTGAGAGCAAACCTGGAGTGCCAGATCTCTGGACCGCTCCACCTCCATTCTGGAGGAGGCTGCAATCAGCCAGTCAGCCAGGTAGGGGTACATCCGGACCCTTTGGTGCCACAGGAATGCTGTCACCACTGCCATGCATTTAGTGAAGACCCTGGGAGCTAGGGAAAGGCTGAAGGGCATGGTCCGTAACTTGTAGAGGGATTCCTCTGCCCTGAAGTGGAGGAATCTCTGGTGGGACGCATGGATTGGGACATGAAAGAACACATCCTGGAGGTCCAGAGAACAGAACCACATGCCTCATTCCAAGGATAGGATTATCTGAGCCAGAATGACCATCCTGAAGGTCCGAGACCTTAGGAACCTGTTCAGGTTGTGCAGGTCTAGAATGGGGCGCCAGTCCCCCGTCCGTTTCGGGACCAGGAAGTACCTGGACACAAACCCTGGGTCTGGTGGAGGATCCACCACCTTCCTGATCACCTCTTTTTCAAGGAGCAGGGTGATGTCAGCTCAGCGAGCCGACAGAAAGGCTGCGGACCCCATAGCCCCCCCGAGGGGCGACGAGTCGGAAGGGCGGGACCTGCTCGAACTCCAGGGGGAGGCCCTTTCCTACCACCTCCAACACCCAGTGGTCCATGGTGATAGTGGACCAGGTGGAAAGGAAGTGGCGGAGCTGTCCCCCCAGGAGGGGAACCCAGGGGAGGAGTGACGAGGCTGGGGGTGACACCCTCAACCCATCACTGGGCAGGCTTGGAGGAGGGACTGGCCGAGGGACCTCCTGGGCCTTTACCTCCCTGCTTCCTGTTAGAGGAAGCTGCAGGCTTGGCTTTGGGGTGCCAAGCGCGAGCCTACTGGCCCTGATGCTGGTGCTGTTGGGCCGGACGTTCCGAAGGTGCAGAAGGGTGAAAGGACTTATGTTGTTGTCGATGGCCCTTGTCCTTCTGGGTGGAGGTGACCGAGTCCAGAGTAGCATTGGCCTTTTCGATCAACTGGAGGTGGCCTTCCACTCCAGGGCCGAACAGGTCAGTCCCCAGGAAGGGGGACATCTGCCAGTTTATGCTGGGTATCCACCGTGAAGGTGGATATCCTCAACCATGCTCTGCAGCACATGGCCACTGCAGCCACAACTGATCTGGCACAGGAGTCTCCAATGTCCAGAGCCATTTGGAGCTGCTGTTTTGCCACCACCCTTCCCTGGTCCCGTACCTGCTTGACCATGGTCTGCAGGTTGGCCGGGAGATGAGGGATCACCTCATCCAGGGAGCCCATGAGGGCATGGGAGAAGTGTGCCATCAGCACGGCCAAGCTGGCCTGACAGAGGCCAAGGGAGGATGCAGCATACACCTTGCACCCGGCATAGTCCAGCTTTTTGGACTCCTTGTCGGGGGGCTTAACCACATCCCTAGCATTCCCGGAACGCTGGAAAACACTATTGGTGACCAACCCCTCTGCGGAGGGGTACTCCAAAAAACCAGACGAAGAGCCAGTAGGGACTGCATACTTCCTGGCCATCCTGGCTGAAGGAGCAGGACAGGAAGCCGGCCACTGCCAAAGCTCCAAGGCTGGGCCAACAATGGCTTCAGCCACCGGAAAGGCCTCCGTGGGTGAATCCCCTCAGTCCAGTATCTCCATCAGGGGATACTTGGCCCACTTGGATACGGGCTCGAGCTGCATCCTGGTGGACTCTGAGATGAGCTGAAACAGACCCATAAAGGATGATGGGCTCTCATCCATCGACTGCCCCCGAAGGACTCCAGGTCAAGGGGCCTGGAAAACAGGGAAGAGTCATCATCGGACTCCAAGGAGTCTGTGAAGAGCTGCCTGGGGCCTGAGCCACCCTCCACCTGCTGAGGATGGTCGGGAGTGAGGGTGACCAACAACCTGTGGAGCAGACCCTGACCCGACCGAGAGTCCTTGGTCGGCGCCCCCGATTTCAGTTGTGGAGGTGGAGGTTCCACCACAATCGGTGGGGCAGTTGGTTTCGGCCGAACAACTGGCCCAGGCTTGGGCAACTCGACTACAGTGAGGGGTTGTTTTGGCCACTCGGGTGACGGCCATTTGATGGCCGGGGAAGGCGACGGCATCAGCTTGTTCCCAGGCAGAAGTAACTGCTGCCACATTAGGTCCTCGTAGCATCGATGCAACTTGTACTGCAGCCTCTCCTCTTCCGAGGAGGAAGACGAGGACGAGCGGCGCTGCCGCTTACTTCGGTGCCAAAACCGAGATGAGGTCCGAGACCAAGACCCCCGGTGTTTCCAAGGGCGGGTCTGGGAAGGGGCCGGGGACACCCGCTCTTCCCTCGGCTCGGAAGCCTTGACTGGGGACTCCGGCACGGGAGGCGCAGGCAAGTCCTCGGTCTCCACCGGGGGAACCGGTGAAGAAGGGTTGTCGGCTTCACCAGTCGACAGCCCATCCGACGGGTCAAGAAAAATCTCGACCGCATCGACGGGTGTCTCGGCCGGCTGACCTGACGGGGACACCGTGAAGCCAGTGGCCTTAGCCGCAACCTTGACTGAATTCGAGTGTCATCTGTCCGGGGAAGGGGACTTCTCCTGCTCCCACGAACGCCGAAGGTGGGACTTACCTTTCGATTCCTTCTTTTTGGACTGAGAAGAATGTCCCAATGGCCCCTCTCCCTTCGTGGAGAGGGACTGGCAAAACTCCTTAAAAGAAGCTGTGTAGGAGGATCCCAGAGAGAGCGGGATAAATGCCATGACCGAGGATGATGAAGATGCGGCCTGGGCCGCCTCTTCCTCGAGGGCGATCATCTGCTCAAGTTGCTCAGCCGAGCCAGCTGTCACGGACACCGCCCAATGGGCCTCCTTTGACTTCACCGGTGGGTAGCGCTTCTCGGGGCACCCAAGCTGTAACCGGGCAGCGTGGTCTTCCAGGATGTTGGCTGAGAACGAACGGCATAACTCGCAGGCCTGCGGGTCATGATCTGGGCCAAGGCAGTAGACGAATGTGGAGTGCGGATCCGTCCTGGTCATTTTCTGCCCACATGGGTACCGTCGATAACTGGGAGTCGATTTGTCCATCGCAGCCATAAGGTAGTAATTTGACCGAAGTCTTGAAAACTTAAGAATTAGTTTCGGGTGAACCGAAGAATTAGGATCCAGTCTATACGCAGAGCATTAAGGAAGGAACCTGAGCTCTGGCCAAGTGAAGATCTGGCATCATGGGGCGAGCCAGAGTTTACCACCCGGGTGGGCGGGAGGAGCCAGCTTGAAGACCTTCCGGCAAGATTTAAAGCGGCAAAGAACCTGCCAGACAGTGTGGATGAACAACATATCCATGTCCCTAGAACTGTAATGTCCAAACCGGGAGTGGGATTCTAGAGTGTGGTTTTTATTCACAACAACAGCAGAATAATAAAGTATAGATGGACCCCCACGTGGCTACACTCCCTGGTAATGCAGATATACGGAGACTAGAACACATCTTCTTACACACTATAACCCTCAGGTTCTGAAACACACTGGCTCTCAGCCCGAACTTGTTTTCTTCTCTGGATTTGCCAAGCAAAGCACATCCGGCCAGCACTTGGACTACTTTTCATAAGGCATAGACATTTATTGGTGGCTCCCTCTACCACCCGTGAGCACATACTTGCTCCATAAAGGGAAAATCTTCATCACTAATCCCATGTCTGGGCACTTTCCACGAACACTGGCCAAGTGCCCGGAAGAAAGCTATAGGTGCCCAAAGTGAACCCGTGGAGGTAAATCTGGTTACTCCAGATTGGGGGGGGGGCTCCCAAATCTATACCCGGCCATCCATTTGGAATAAACACCTTTCTTGAAACACACTGTTGTAGAATGCTGTCTCGAAATGTATGTCACATTTAACACTCTACTCTTCAAAATCTGATATCCTGGCTTATAATGATCTCTGAGTGGCTATGTCCATCCCTGTAGACCCCCACTGTTTAGATACATTTTAAGTCCTGGTCCTTTAGCAAACGATACGGCAGATAGTGATTTTTTTTTGCAGCATTCATATGGCCTCAAAATTATGCATTTTAATGTATTAAGCTTAACATCTAAATTTCATGAGGTGGAGTCATGGATTAGTTTATATAATCCGGATGTTCTGGCACTGACTGAAACCTGGTTAACCTTACCTGTTCTTGATACTGAACTTTGTATACCTGCTTATAAACTTTTAGAAAGGATCGTGCCACTGGTAGAGGGTGGGGTTTTTGTTTATGTTAAGGAATATTTAATGGTAAATGAGACCACTATATTTAACAGTAATTTGGAATATTGTGAACATATTACTATTCAGTTATTTTGGATTTGTCAAAAATTAACTATTTGTTGTGTATATCTTCCACCTAATGGTAGCAAATCAGGCTTACAAGAACTTGTAAATGCTTTGAATACTGGGGTTTCTACAGAGTTAATACTACTGGGGATTTAATTTAAATTGGATGGGTTCAGATATAACAAAGTTAAATACGGTCCTTTCTCAGTCTGGTTTACAACAGATTATTACTTTGCCCACTCGACACAATAATAGATCAGGAAATCACACATTGCTGGACTGGATATTAACAAATAGACCTATTAATATGATAAATGTGGTTTGACTTGATTCGTTAAGTGATCATCATCCAGTCTTCTGTATTTGGAAGCATGGGGAACTGAAGAAGTCTAAGCCAATTATAAGGATTTCTAGATCTTTTCTAAATTTGATGTACATTCTTTTGTACAGAGTTGGGTAAAATAGATTGGTCTTTTTATATTCTATCCCTGATGTGGATTCTGCATTGCATTTTTCATTACTGAGTTTACACATGTTTTGGACCAGTTAGCTCCCTTGTTAAAAGAAGGGTCCGAGGAAAACTTATGAGTGGTTAACACCTCCTTTGATTAAACTTATGAGACAACGATACAAGGCCTGAAAATGTATAAAATGAACCATTCTGCTTCTGGTTATCATGCGATAGGACTTTAAGGAACCAATGTAAGGCTAAGATAAGGAAGGCTAAAACAGACTATATTCGTCATAAACAATGTGAAGGGTTATCTAACGCTACTACTTTTGGAAAACAATTAATAATTTCATAAGGCCTAATGTTTGTCAACCAGGTTCAATGAGGTTGAATGGTGACTTGTTGTCTTGTCCACTGAAGATAGCTAACGAGTTTAATTTGAAATTTACTACATTGTCTGATTCCTTTAGTGACCAGTCCAAGGTGAACTACTTGGGATTGACTGAAGATTTTACAGTTAATCCTAAATTGTACTTAAGGACTACTACTCTGAAGGAGGTAGAGAAGTTGTTGCGTTGTATTAAGAGGGACAGCTCAGCTGGTTCTGATGGCTTATGTCCTAGTTTATTGGTGGATGCTGCCTCGTTATAGCACTTCCAGTTAGTATTATTTTCAACTTGTCTTTTGTTACAGGTACTATACCTAATATATGGAAACATACTTTGGTCACTCCTATATTTAAATCTGGTTCACAACATGAGTTTTGTAACTACAGACCTATTTCTATCTTGTCTGCTTTAGCTAAAGTTCAGGAAAGAATAGTTTATAATCAGTTGAATGGGTATGTGGATCGCTTTGGATTATTGTCTCAGAACCAACATGGTTTTAGAAAGGGAAGGGTACTGAGACTGCCTTGGTCGAGTTCACGAGCGGTACTTAATGGCATGGATAAAAGGGTGTCTGACGGGTGCCGTGTTCGTGGACTTGACCAAGGCATTCACTCAGTTGATCACCAATTGTTGATTTCTAGACTTGGGTCATTGGGAGTTGGTGAGTCTTCTTGGACTGGACGAGGATTATTTAACAAATAGGTTTCAAAGGGTTAAATATAGGGTGCTGTATCAGACTCTGTAATGGTTAAGTGTGGGTTCCAAGGTTCTATTTTGGGCCACTTTTGTTTTCTTTGTTTTTGATCAACTAGTAAGTGTGATTAATAATGCTTCTCTAACACTTTACGCTGACGATGCAGTAATTTATACTAGGGTTTGTCATTTGGAGATCTAGGTGTTTCTTTAACAGAGGAAATGTGCAATTTTCAGTCTTCACTTATGGCCTGTAAATTACTCTTAAACAAATCTAAGACAAAGGTGATGGTTTTGGTACCCCACCTAGACTGAGATCTGAGGTTGGTACTTTGGAAGTTAAATCTCTTGATGGATTACTGTTTGACTATGTTGATACATTTCAATATCTTGGGGTATTACTAGATTCTCATCTAAGTTATGAATCTCATTTTTGAGGGTTACCTCAAGAATACATTGTAGATTAGGTTCTTTGTACAGAATCCGTTCATTTCTTATTCCTGAGTCTAGGCTGGTTGTTTAAATTGCTGCTTACTTCCTATTGTGAACTATGCAGCTATGATTACTGACACTGCTTCATGCGACAGTGATTTCAAAGAAACCACTTTACTTCACTTGATAGCTAAGTTTGCTTTAAATTGTTCTAAGTCATCTCATCATTGTGTGATTTTGAAAGAAATGGGCTGGTTACGGTTTCATTAAATTTCCAATACTGTGTGGCCAAGTTCATATATAAAGTTATGGACTCTGGAATTCCACATAGTATTTCAAAGTTTTTGAGACCACATATTGATGGTCATTATTCTAGACATAGGTCAGACATTAGGTTTCTCGAGATTCCTTTTATGAAATCTAAAAGTGGACAAAGATCCTTTGCTTATATTGCTCCATTCATTTGGAATGAAATTCCTCAAGATATTAGGTGGTTGTGTTCTGTCAAAAAGTTTGCCGATGCATTAAGGATGTATTTCGAATCTCAATTTAATTGTAACTGTTTTTTATGAATTTTTTTTTATGAATTTTATAAGTAACAAAGACATTTTTGTCTGCAATTTGCTGCATTGTATATGTATGTTTGATTATGTATTGTCTGTATGCAATATATGTGGGTCGCACCTGTAAAAGGAACTTGTTTCCAGTGTGCTTACCCGTTAGGCGAATAAACAAACAAGTCACACACAACTGTAGTACTGTATTTGGCTGTCCTTCCTTGACCCCACAGTAACAGATACTATACACATTGTCTGGTGAAAACATGGGCTCTATTTCAGAGCTGACTCACCCACTGGTTTGCAGGTGCTTCAAGGTTTCTGGCAAAGCAAACTACTTCTTGTGTCTCAGCACTTGAACAACCAAACGACAGGCAGCTTTTCCTCTTTAGCAGGGCCAGGGGATTACCCCCGAAGTTGCTGGCTCTCTTCCCCCCATCCCTCCTGGGATGGGGCACTGGAACAAACTGGGGAACAGTCTCTACCACTAGACCAATTTCTTCTGTGTCTCTATCTAGGGCGAGAACACACACCCTCTATCTCTGGGTAGCTCTATAGCAGAGCTTAGCCCTGAGGAACTGCCAACTGCACCACACCTCCTGCTTCCACTGAGTCTCCCTGCAGACTGCTACTAACTCTCCTGAAGACTCCTCAAGACTGATTCAAAACCTCCCAAAGTTCTAACTAACTCCTTGCTGCAACATTCCAATGTGGCTTATGCTGCTGCGAGAACTCTATATGATGTCATCCCTCCAGCTCAGCTGAGACCGAGGACAGAGTGAGACAATGTGAAATCCATTTAACTGGTGTTTCACAAGCTGCCTTTCCCTGTTTGCCACTAGATCTAAGTTGGATTCTTGTAACCCTGGGTGACAGGGGGGTTACAAAAATATGAAATCTTAAAGACTTTTAGTATAGTGCTGCTACTGGGTTTATATCCTTTACGGAACTGAAGATAACAGTTGTGAATGAATTTATGGTTTGCTACATACATATTAATATTTAACTAAGTAACCCTATAAACTACATAACAGGGTTATTATAACTATTATTATATCTCATTTGAGATGTCATGATTTCAATAACACCATAAGACCCTGTGTTACTCTATAGGATGTACATGGTTATGAAGACAAAAGGGATACTCAATGTCTTTGAAAGGAGAAAGATTTAGGGGAAATATCCAGAAGATCACATCACAGAATGTGTGTGTGTGTGTGTATGGTGCTTGGGACAGACTTCCAGAACAAGAAGTGTCAGTCGACATGGTTTCTACCTTCAAGCTTAAACTAGATCAGTATCTTGAAGTAAAAGCGGTGACAGGATATTCCCGCTGAGTTGATGGGGAAAATAACTTGATGGGCCGGTTGTCTTCTTTCTTTCCTAAGTTCATATGTTTGCAAACTGGAATAAGTGCAAAAAAATGAAATTATGTACTTAGTGTATTTGTTGATCATCCAGAATATTTTCACCACTGATTACCAATTATGGGGTCTGGGCCGGAGGCGCTAGGACCCAGCAGTAGCTTTTTTTTTTTGCAAGGAGGGAGCTGTCCACGGTACTGAGCAAGGTGCCTGCACACCCTCACGTGGTGTTGCGCACCAGTCAATAGCCATTGCTAACTCCCTCAGTTACCTCAGTTCTGTTTGCCAGGAGAAAAACAAAGTGGGGAAAACAAGAGCAAGAGCAAGAGAAGGCTAAGAAGTTTCCCAGCCCAAAAGGATAGGGAAAGGATATAGGAATATAAATAAACAACAAAATCAAACCTGACTGTTAACATTTGGCTAGAGAAACAGGGTACATTAGATGGCACAAAGGGGCAGTTGGGTACAGAGCCAGAGCCTCACATCACTAGCAAGACAGGAAGTGGATACTGATCTTAAAGGCAGCAGCCTAGAAGCATATGATTCTGGCAGAAGACAAAAAGGGAGATGCCCTGCATTGGGACCTACTTATAATTGAGATAGTATAATGTACCAGCATAGGAATGAGACACATGGACACCTGAGAAAAAAACAACCCCATGCTACCAGATAGAGGATTTACTATATAATCAGTTAATATGTCCTTTTTCAGACTTACTAGAGAAGAAGAAAAAGGGATTTCCAGGTACATGGGGAGTTGTTGGACTAAACAGTCCAAAGGAGTCGAGATGTGCTTATCTCCCCAGGCATCCCTAAGAGTAGTGGGCTATCAGCCCAGCTGGTGCAAGGGAAGAACATGGGCATAACAACCCAAAAGTCTGACACAGAAGAAGTTATTAGAGGAAATGACCTGCTTCTCCTGCAATTACAGGGTTGTACCCTGTGTAAGAGCTAGTGTACTTGCCCCCAAACCAATGCATAGCACCTCTTACAGGCAGTGCAGCTTCCAAGTGGAATTTGGTTACATAGTGCCCAGAGGCACAGATTGCAGTTTGCAGGTAATAGGGATATACTCCAGATGGGGATATACCCCAGGCAGGGAGAAGGAGAACAAAAAGAAAGGGAAGGGGAGGAAGGAAGGAAGAAAGGAAAGAAGGAAGGAAGGATGGATGGATGGAAGGAAGGAACCTCCACACCCCTTTTATATATGAATATATATGTTTTTTGGTTTTTTGCTGGGGGTTGGCATGAGGATCTTCAAAGGAGGACCCTCATCCCAGTTTTAAGTTTTTTTTTTTTTTGGTGAGGGAGGTGACTCAGCAATGAACCCTGAACCTCCTTTTTACATTTTTGTAAAGCCACTCAAAGGGAGTGCAACTGTGGAGATACCCTAGCACTTGTGGTGCCGGCCAGTACTGAATGGTGAGGTGCCCTGAGTCTCCTAGAGTGGGGGATGGTGGGTGGGTATGGTAATCAATGGTGAAGATATTCTGGAAGATCAACAATTATGGTAAGTTAGCAATTTTTATATCTTCCAAGAATCATTCTTCACCTCTGATTCCCAGTTATGGGTCTGAGTACCTAGTTGTCCCTTCTTCTGAGGGATAAGCTGGTTCACCCTGAGGGTAGCAAATTCCCTCAGCCCTCTTTGTGAGGGACAACACATGAGATCAGGGGCTCCTTAGAGGTCTGGTGAGACCCGAGACTGGTCAGAGCCAGACTGGGGCTCCTGTGACACTGGAGCAGTGGGGGAAAAGAAATGAGCTCTTGGAAATGTAAGTTAAGCACTTCATACTGTGCTAAAGGTGCCAGTGGGGAGAGGCACAGCCATGCCATCTGCCTGATGCAGACTGCAGTTCCTACTAGTCTGGAAGCCATCTCAATGGCATTGTATGATGCTCTTCGCTGGTACCAAGCTACCTTCAGGCCCTGAGTAGAAAGGTCAATGACCTTCCTGACTGCCTCGCTTTAAGGCATGGCAACTAAAAGCTGACACAACTACAACCACAGGTGATGACTGAAGGTTGCCAGATGTGCCTGGTGTGCAAAGATGCACATGAGGGCACATGATAAGGTTAAAACCTTCCTGCCAAGGGCATCTATCTGAAGGTCAATCACTTGTGAAGCATCAAGGCCTCATAAGGGTCTGCAGTACTTCAAGCCATGAAGAGGGATGAAATACCACACCTGCAGACCTTGTGGGTGCATAGTATTACCTGAGGAGCCTGTGGGTAGATGGACATGAGAAGGGATGCCTGTGCACTGCCAGAGATGCCTCCTCAAAGATGCTAGGCCATGGAGAAACAGCAACTGTGCTGACACTGGGAACCCAAGGATTCCCAATGGCAGGCTGTTGGATTGCAACTTGTGTATGAGTCTAGTTCAAGTGCCTGGAGCATCCCCACTGAAAATCACTGGTACAGAGCATACTTAGCAGCTGAGAAAAGGTGGAAAGATGATTCATTGTCCTCTGGGGAGGACATTGATGGAGAAGAGGCACTGACCACAGGAGCTGTTGGTGCTTGGGAGAAGGATCTAAACTAGGCCCTGTCAGAGTCCCTATGAAAACAATCTAGGGCAACAACAAACCCTCATGTTGCTCCCACATTAGTGGCCCCTCTAGGCCTAGGAACGCGGGTAACCATTTCATAAGGTGGTGAGGCCCTAGAGGGGGATGAGACTCAGGGTCTTGAGGGCCTTGACCTGGGCTGTGGAACTATGCAAGGGGCCTTGCCATCCCCAGGTGAGGAGAGTGGTGCTGTACAGTCCCTGTAGGATTGCTCTGGTCTTCACTGGTGGGGACAAAAACCAGCGGATCCAGGGAGAACACCGCCTCTGGATGGGCTCTCCTCACCTGGTGATATCCCTCATGGGCACCAATCGAATCACTCCTCTGATGTAGGAGGACCCCCTTCTGGGTGACTCTAATTGCTGGGCTCAGGGTCGACAATGACCTCGGAGATGGGTTCATCCCCATCACCACGGCTGGCACTGTTCTCAGTGCTAGGCTTGGAGACTTATTCAGCCTCAATCCTAGAATCATCTCAAACCTCTGTGCTGTGAATGATACCAGGGTTAGGGACAACCTTGGGGATGAAACTGTCTAGCATCTCAACTGGTGCCAGGCCCAGAACCAACACCATGACCGCTGTTGCCTCTTTTGCCGTGGCTGGTGTTGTCACCCTCTGCAGTGTTGTTAGTAACACTAGAGGAAGTAACAATCTCCAGCTCGGCAATAGGACAAACACCAGCCCTGGTGCAGGTCCCTTCTCTGACACCACAAACGGTGTCAGGGGGTCCATCATCATCTTTGGTGCTGCTTGACTTGTCACCACTGCAAACAATGACAACACCAAGGTGTACACTGATGTAGAAGATGCGTATAGCTTTGGCCTTACCTCCAGGTATGTATTTTGCTCAGGGCAGACAAGCTTTGGAGGGTGCTCAGTCGGCTGCCCAGAAGGAGCCAGCTGTTCCACAGACACAACCACCAGGGTCTCCAACACCTCAGCATGGTGAGGTTGAGGAGGACCCTGTGCTTTCCTGGAACCAGAGGTCTCAGACAGAGGCCCAGGGCAAAGGCTTAATGTCCTTGACTTGGCTGCAAGTGTGCGACACCTGCCTCCAAAGGTGGGGATTGGGTGACCCCACCTCAGTACACAGTTCTCTAAAGTGTGGTGGTCCACTGAGAAGCAGGTGTTGCACACATCCATATCATGCTCTGGGCCAAGGCAGGCTACACAGCACTTATGCAGGTCCAGAGCAGTCATGGGCTTTCACTGTGGCACTGGAGCATAATGGGAGGCTGTCTGACTTTATTTGAAAATGTAGCCCTTTTCTCTCAGACTTCAGCATTGCAGAAAATAAAAATCATAGCAGTACTGCGAAAAAAAAAATAGAATAGTAGTGTTGCACTTTCAAAAATGGTGATGGTAGAACTAAAGCACTGCTGCTCCACTGGTGTGCACCAGATTGTGGGAACTACAGAATGGAAGTAACTGAGGGAACCGGCAATGGTCATTGTCTGACATGCAACACCATGTGGAAGTGCACAGGCACCATGGTCAGCAGCCGTGCCAAGCTCCCTCCCTTCATAAAAAATACCTCCTGCCCCAGGGCCATCAATGGGAATCAATGGTGAAGAATGATTCTTGAAAGATCGACATGTACAGATCATGCAGAAGCAAATAGCTAATTGGCTGAACAGAGAAGCATGGCTGGAAAAATGCTCAGGCCTGCAAAATCAGAAGGTTAGTGTGGCACTAACAGGCACAGCACCATGCTAACCAGACATAGAGTTTCTGGAGATAGCAGGGACACAGTCAAAGGATTCCCGGGTGCCGTGTACTGTGGATAGCACTGATGTGCAGAATATACCACTGTGCTCATGCAAATGAGGGTGACCTCTTGCATACAAGGTGCTCTGGTATTTTCAAAAGGTTCTGCAAGTTCTAACAGGCTGCTGAAGCTGAGGTAGCACTATTTAATGCTTACACAACCTGGACTTGCAGTGTGTACTGTAAGCTTTCATTCACAATATGAATGAAAGCTTACAGAATGCACTGCAAGCCCACTGGTCAACAGTGTTGACAAATATTGCGATGTTTACTGTAAGTCGTGGAGGTGTGCGGGTGGGTTTTGCTGCCCACTGACTACACTGGCCATGTTGGGACACAGGGAGCAGGGTGGGGTGTGGGTGCCTCAGTGAATGGGGGGTCCACTGACTACCAGGACAATTTGGAGTTGTGTGTTTGCTATGAGCGGGTGTTTCAGTATGGATTTACAGCATGGACGGGGTTCGGGGAAGGGAGGGAGGGAGGTATCACTAGACTACCAGGGTTGGGAGAAAGGTTTTCCTTTATTACAGGTTCGGGGAAGGGGGGAGGCACCAGACTACCAGGGACTGGAGTTTATTTTTATTGCATGGCACAATCGGGGACTGGAGGGGGGGACACTAGAGTACCAGGGATATGTGGGGCTCTACCCTATATTTTATGATCGGGGCTTGGAGGTGTAGCCACCCAGGGGCTGGGCTGCTGTGTTGTGCTGTGCAATACAGCAGCCTGCCTGTGGGTGGCTACAACTTAGGCATGGTTTTTCCATCCTTTGCATGGTACATCTCCGAGATGTGCGGGCAGCTGCACTGCACATCTCGGCTGAATATGGAGATGTGCCATGTATGCAGGCGAACGCCCCCTGTGGATGCGCCACATACATTATCTTTGCACTGCGGCACATCCAGATTTGCTTGGCACATCAATCACTTTTGAATATGGCCCAGGGGCACATTTTGGAGATGCGCCAGTGCAACTCAGTTGTGCAGGGCTCATCTCCTTCAAATATCTTGGCCCTAGTTTTTAATGCATCGTGTTCTTTAACAACCAATCTGCAGGAATGGCCACAATCATCTCATGCATGCAATCTGCTTCCTGTGCCTAAATTTTACTAATTATTGCAATACTGACCAGTGTCTTTAGTTGACTGTGCACATTATTATAAGGTTTACATGATGTTCTCTTACAGCTTATATTTAACTTTGCTCATGAGGTTTTCCAACCATTAAAATAACCTTTAAGGATGCAGGTAGACAACTAGACTACTCAATTTACAACCCTTTTATACAGTTTATCTTAATTAAAATATGTTGGTACACAGTATTTAAATGCCATCTTTGTAAAAAATTACTTATTTCCCTTCATGAAAAAATTACTGCAAAGTTACCAGACAGTCTCATGCAGCTAGTCAAAGAACCCATTATGGATGGGGCTATTCTGGAACTTGTGCTTACAGGCAGGGACAGCATTTCAGACATCATGGTGGGCTGTCCCATAGGTACCAGTGATCACCATACAGTGTGGTTTAACATAAAGACAGCAGCAGAGGCAACTCACATGAGGATGAGGGTCCTGGACTTTAGAAGGGCAGATTTTAAATATGGCAGACTGCCTCAGAAGAAAAAAATACTCACCGTAGTAATGATGTTTCTTCTAACGGGTCAAACAGTGAGCCAATACAAAAACTGTATCATCTGCACTCTGAGATGTTGCCTCAGAGTTTAGAATAGTGCTGGGGAATCAAAACTCCTTGCTGTCTGGCTGTGTTGTAGTGCTCCTTCTAGGGTTTTACTTTCAGATTTATGCTAAAAAGCAGAAGAGAGCAGCACTAACTAGCTGAACTGCAATGCTTGTGGTAAGCTGAATAACAAAAAATAATCAGACTTAAAGGTTTTTAAATATTAAGTGACTATAGCATAAATATTTTAAAAGACATATTTAAAATTTAAAGTGTGTAAGCATATTCAAATGCTCAGGCAGAAATAGTATTTAAACCAATATTTATATTTAAGTACCGTTTTCTGATTAGGTTTTAATAGGAGAGGCAGAGTTGGGATTGTATTGGCTTACTATTGGATCCATTAGAAGAAACATCATTACTATGGTGAATACATTTTTTGTCTTCTAATAACATGAGTACGATAGTGATATCATACAAAAACTTTCTAACTGCAGATTTGCATTTGCCAAGCTCTCCATAGGTGTCAAACAGCTGGTTATTGTCAGATCTGATATCTTTTGTTCTGTCAAGATAGTAGCCGAGTGCCCTCTTGGCATCTAAACAGTGGCAAGGTTTGTTTAACTGAGCTTGAATGGGATGGAAAAAGCACAGGTGGAGTGACTGGTTAAGGTGAAATTCTGTCACCACTTACGAGAGAAATTTTTTGTTTGTCCTTAGAACAACTTTGTCTCTGTGCATGACGATGTAGTTACACTACGCGTTCAGGGCTTGGAGCTCACTGACTTTCCTAGCAGAGGTCATAGTGATGAGGAAGTGTGTCTTTCATTTCACAAACCAGAGGTCCACAGAGGCCATGGGCCTCAAGGAGGCAGTTACATTTTAAAGTGTCATTTAACTACTGTGTAGTTACAGTGTAACCACACTGAACTGCACTGGAACTGTAATGTAGTTGCATGTAACAAGCATGTAATTGCAGGGTAACCAAAGGGCATGCATTAGTTGTGTCAAGCATATATTTATGTCCCGTGGGGAACACACTCCCTAACTGGGGGTTGCAGGTGAAGGAATCCTTCGAAAACTCTCTTGAACACAGGGGGAGAGGCTAAAGATTTTGGCTTCCCTCCAAACAGGAAAACTGACACTGCTAACAGATGAACTTTCAGTGATGAAATTCTCAGTCCACTTGTGTGCAGATGTTTTAAATAATCCAAAACTGTTAAATCAACTTCCAAGGAAGAAACTCCCTTATCCAAGCACCAAATTGAACATCTTTTCTCTTTTAGTTTAGTTTAAATATTATATGTACATACAAAACTGCTGGCAGAAAAAGGCCCACAGGTCTATCAAGTATGCCTGATTGTGCAATTCTTAGTTTCATATTACTACAGCTGCCCCAGCCCCACCCAAACCCTCCTTCCTCCCCTTTCCTGGTCTTTCCCCTTTGTGTTCTTGTCTGTACTAATTCTGCCCTTGACTGTGTCCCAACCCCGCTTAAAGCTATCCACTGTCCTCAGTTCGATTAACTCGTCCAGCAGTGCGTTCCATCTCGCCACCACACTCTCTGCA
Organism: Neoceratodus forsteri; assembly: GCA_016271365.2. Lineage (NCBI taxonomy): Eukaryota > Metazoa > Chordata > Ceratodontiformes > Ceratodontidae > Neoceratodus > Neoceratodus forsteri. The sequence goes on from CM028137.1 coordinate 829,414,938, forward strand.
AAGTAGTGTCTCCTCATCTCCCTCCTGAACCTTCCCCCTTTCCAACTTCAGATTGTGCCCCCTAGTGACCCTTCCCCCTTTAAGCAGAACAGTCCTCCCTCTCTGACTTTGTTTATGCCTTTCAAGAACTTAAAGGTCTCTATCATGTCCCCTCTTTCCCTTCTCTCTTCCAACAAATACATGTTGAGCTCCCTCAATCTTCCCTTATACGGCAACTCCCCAAGTCCCCAAATCATTTTCGTAGCCCTGTGCTGCACCCCCTCCAGTAATCTCACATCTTTTTTGAGGTATGGGCACCAGTACTGCACACAGTACTCCAAGTGTGGCCTTACCAGTAATCTATACTGGAAAGGCATGTGAGCAAAATTTGCCCATTTTCACAAGCGTCCAGTATGGGACCAAACAAGACAGAAGGTGTACATTGTACAAGGAATATTAAACAGGAGGACAAAACACAATTACAATAATTTCAAAACACAAAAACATAAACAGGTTAAGTGCAAGTCAGAGAGTGCAAGAGAATGCCACTGTGGCTTGGGGCATACCTAAAATGAAGGACCAGGTAACTAAAATGTAACCCAACTAGGAAAGGGGAAAGCGGCAAACATGCAGTCGTTAAGAGGAGGGGGGGCAGGATGAGAAACAAGAGGAGGACAATCAGGACTAAGGGCAATTACAAGTAAAGGAGCGGGAAAGGTGCTCCTCAAGGTTGTGCTTAAAGGATGCGGCAGAGGGACACTGGATTAAGGCTAGGGGGAGATTGTTGAAGAGTTTTGTTCCCTTGTAGGAGAGGATGTTTTGGCCTTGGGAGGTGCGACAGGAGAGGGAGAAGGAGAGGCTGGAGGACTGTCTGGTGGTCTGGGAGGGGGCTGACTTAGGGAAAAGTGATGAGACGCTGTTACGAAGCAGACCCAGGGCAAGCTAGTGGAAAAAGGTAAGTATTTTTCTATTTTGCCTGACCTCGGGGGGGGGGGGGCAGTTACAGAGTCTGTATAGGTAACAGTGGTGGGTGAGTCTAGGGAAGCAAGAGACAAAACAAATTACATTATGGTAGGTGCTCTGAAGTCTGTTGAAATTTATTTGGGAAAGGGAAGGGTAGTAGATAAGAGCACTATAGTCAAAGCTGGGGAGCAGGAAACTGGAAGCTAGGAGAGTCATGGATTCAGCAATGAGGAAAGGTTTCACTCTGCATAGCATGCCAAGCCTTTGGTGAGCTTTCCTTATCATCTGATTGGTATGGGATTCAAAACTGAGGTGGGAGTCAAGGTGCAGGCCTAGGTATTTGAACTTCGGAACTCTTTCAATTGGGTTGTCGTCGTTGTCAAGCAGGGAGAATTCGAAGACTAGGGATTTGAGCTGGAGAAGACCATGGCTTTGGTTTTCTTGGCACTTAGCACTAGCCCTTTAGCCAAGAACTAGGAGTGGAGGCTATTGAAGTCGAGTTTTAGTTTGTTGAGTAGGGTAGTAGAGTTTTTGATGAACAGGATTTTCTTGTGGACGGTTACTTTAAAACTTTCAAAATATTTGGTACTCTGCTTGACAGTTTCATGCTAGAGTATTCTCAGTCTTCAAGAACCAAGCCTTTAGCCTCAATGTTCAGAGGTTTGGAAATTTTACCCTGCCCTGAAGGTTGTGTCTCATGGGGACAGAGATAGGACTCCTATCTGACAGGGATGTTAGAAAAGAGATCCATGGTTGCCTTGTAGAATCTCATGCCATCAGACTCACTGTTGTTGATGCTTTACTCACTTTACAGAACACTCTACAGATTAGGAGACATGGGGGGAATGCACAGAGGAACATTCCCTCCCAACTGAGATTCAAAGCATCCTGGGGTACAGTCCCCCTACGGGGTAGCATGCAGCAGAACAGAGGTAATTTGCAATTGTCCTATGAAGCAAACAGGTCCACCTCTAGTATACCTCTTGTCCTGAATAAGATTTGAACTAGCTGGTGGTCTAGTGACCACTCGTGGTTTCCCCGATTATCCTGCTTAGTGAATCTGCCAGAATATTGTCCTTCCTGCAGATAGACAGCCGTGATTTCTATGTTAAAGGAATATGTCAGAGCCCAGATCCTCATTGCCTCTGTACATAGTTTTGTGGATCTGGTGCTACCTTGCTTGTTTATGTAGATATTGCGGTGTTATTGTCTGTGCTGGACAAAACTGACTGATCTTGGAACAGGTCTGAGAAGAGCTAGAGACAGGAATACAGCCCTGAGCTCCAGGAGGTTTTTGTGCTCCTGCCGCTCTTGTGGAGACCAGACTCCACTTATTGTGTGATCATCCAGATACCCTCCCCATCCTGGTAGGGAGGCATCTGTTATTAGAGTGAGTGTTTAGGATATGTTTGGGAATGGGATTCCTTCCCTGAGATTGTCCATTTCCTTCCACCACTCTAGAGTCCTGACCAGGCTTGCAGTGACTGGTATTAGTTGGCTCACTTGGTTTAACCGTTGATGCCAGTGCCTTCTGAAGTGGTACCGAACATCTCTCATCTGTAAGCAGCCAAGAGCACCACATCTGTTGCTACTGACATGTTTCCTAGCAGTTGCAAAATGTCCCTTGCTGGCCTTGGCTCTCCTAGTTTGTAAGGTCTTGCACAGGACAACAGACTTTCCACTCTTGCCTGAGGCAAGAATGCTTTTCCCTGAGTAGTGTCCATCTCAGCTCCTATGAAAACCAGCACTTGACTGGGTTCCAGCTAGTATGTCTCTATGTTTAGTAGAAAGTCAAGACTTTTCCAGGGTGTTTCTCACCATTGCAGTGGAGCAGTGTCTCTTATTGTGTTCTTTCTGTGACAAGCCAGTCGTCCAGGTAAGGATGCACTGTTAATCCCTTTCTTCTCAGAAATGTAGCCACTGCTGCTAGGCACTTTGTGAACACTCTTGGAACTGATGTTAAGTTTAAAGGCAGTGTAACAAACTGATACTGCTCTTTTCCTAATCTGAATCTCAGGTATTTTCTGTGAGAGTGCCTCAGAGAGATATGGAAGCATGTATCTTTCAGATCCAGTGATCCCAACCACTCCTCTTTCTGCAGGGATGGTACATTAGTTCCCAGTGTTACCATTTTGAATTTTTCCTTTTTATGTGCCTGTACAGGAATCTTAAATCCAGAATGGGCTGTCAATTTCCATTTTTCTTTCTTGTGAGAAAGTACTTTAAAAATATGCCTCTTTCACACTGTGAGGGAGGTACCATTTCTATGGCCTTTATCCTTAGGAATTTCTTTACCTCCAGCTCGAACAGGATTTCTTCATGGGGGTTGGACCAGAGGAAAAGCCTTTGGGCTCTTTAGTTTTGGGAACCCTGTAAAATGAAAGACTAAACGCTGACTCGGCACTTCCATTACCCAGTTGTCTGTGGTGATGCTTTTCCACTCTTGGAAGTAATGAGACAGATGGCCTACCACTCATAGGGGTTCTATGGCGGCCCTTGCAGAGTAATTGAGTTTGTTTTTCCTGTGGTTTAGGAGCTGGCATTTATTTCTGCCTTTCACCTCTCCTGCCTCTGCCTCTTGGGGCATCCTAAGGTAGTCATAGTAGGAGTAAGGCCTTTAATAGTATGCCCTGCCTCTACCTCCCCTTCCATATACAGTAGAAGCCCTCTCCTTCTCAGTCAGATTCTTAGAGGTTGTTTCTTGTTCATCAGCCATGTTCTTGTAGGCTTTAGTTTTATTTATTTAGTTTTTGTTGACCGGGAAGGAGGACTAAACAATTTTTTGCTATTTTCAGCCTCATCCCGGGGAAAGGGGGATACAGATGGATGCCAACTGAAACCGAACCGGATTTTAAGCTGTTGGTGGTATTTTTAGTGAATGGGGGAAATTTGGCCAGGACACCGGGGAAATTTCCCCACTCTGCCGGTAGGGGGAGCTGCTGTTCTGTCTCACAGAATGGCAGACGGTGTCAGGCTGCAGGAGGAGAAGGACGTATTGGTGTTGCAGTAGCCCGAGGTTCAATCTCTGCCTTCGGCTGCGGTGAATCCAGGGGATAAAGTAAGAAACCGGAGGGAGACTAGTAGAGGAGAGTTGGAGTGATTTGCATAGCACAACTCATGCAGTGGGGAAGCTGGATGAACTAGAGAGATCCACGATTTTTCTGACTGCGAATACTGGAATTACAAATATCCAACCTGCTGAAATAATTCTAAGCGATGAAAAAGAAAAAGGAGACCCAGCAGAGATACACATGAAACAGCCCGATGAACGTGTGACAGCAGCACAAGGGGATACAGCTGGTTGTCACCTGAATGCGGAGGCAGGGCCTTCAGATTTGGGCCTAAACTCTGACGCAAGCACCACAAGAATGCGGAAGCTACCGAGAGAAGATTCAGCCGCTCCTTCAGGTAGCTGGTCAAAATAAAAAGCACTTATGCCGGCGGGCTGGATACAGCTACAGAATGGTAAATGGGTACTGGACCCAAATTGGATTTTTTTTTTCACTGACTCCACCAGACAACCAGAGGGCCCCCAGAAATCAACCACAACAGGAGGAAACTGCAGGTCAGCATACTTTTACTACAAATCCTCAAATGACACAAAACCGAACTCAGGAGGGGAAAAGATATATTTTTGAGGACAGGCAACAAACAAACCAAGACCCAGAAACTCCTAATGAAACCCTAAACACCCCCACCCTCCCCCATCAGGAAAATAGGAGAACTAGGCCAAGATTCTCTGATTTATTCAGAAACAGTAGACTTGATCAAGCACCGAGATGCAACGCTGTCCATCTCAGATACAGGGGAAGGCTGCAAGAACACTCTGACAGGACTTGTGTGGCATGGAATTTATTGAAAGACTCCATGAGCTTTCAGGCCTCCGATATATATGCCCTCATCAACATCCGAGCGGAAGATACATTTGATATTAGCTTCAAGACTTTCTCTAGTTTAGATAAATATTTAGATAATCATGTGTTGGGACTGGATGTCCATGGACAGGCACTACTCCCCCTCTAGGCTGAGGGACCTGCACCCTTTTAATAGCTCCCCATTGCAACCCAAAGTATATAGGCATTGCCGTGCCCTGGGGATTGCATGGAGGAGGCAGAGAGGGAGGGGGGGCCCCTATGAGGGGGGGAGCGGAATGGGCAAATAAGGGTGGTGAGGTCAGGGAGATGCCCTGGGGCGAATGGGCCCAGGATAGGGGAGTGCAATACCTGGTTCCCATACCCAAGGGCTCCACTGAAAATGGGCAAGTAGCCTGCTCCTCCAGGGCCTCTCATCCAACCCGGGCGTTGTTATGCAATGCCAGGTCTATAAAAAACAAGACAGCAATTATTGCTGATCTTGTTGAATAATCTGACCTGGCTTGCATTACCGAGACCTGGCTGGACAAAAATTCTGGTCCCATTTTGGAGTCAGCTGTTCCAACTGGGTACTCGGTAATACATCGCCCGAGATTGGATCGTGGGGGGGGTTGCTATTTGTTTTAAATCGGAATTGGGCCTTGTGGAGGTTCCAGTGGCATCCCCTAGATCCTTTGAGTGTATCATGGGAGCAGGTGTGGGCTGCAGAAGCCTGCTCATTTACCGTCCACCCAGTAACGAGAACGTTTTTCTGCAAGAAGTCGTGGACTTCATTGTCGACCTGGTGCTGGAGCCCTCCAGGTGGTTGGTCCTGGGGGACTTCAATTCCTGGGTCGACGATGAACTCTCGCATTTTGGTCAAGACTTTCTCCAACTAATGAGTGCGTTGGGCTTCACACAGGTGGTTACCGCTGCTACCCATATTCAAGGCCACTCTTTGAATCTAGTGTTCACCCTGGGGATGGAGATCACGGGACTGCTGCTGGAACCAGTTGGGTGGTCTGACCATCGCTCCATAAGGTTCAATTTCATGGCCCCCCTTATGAGACCCACCCCTTTGGAGATGGTCCAGTATCGCCCTTTGAGGGGAGTTACCCCTGAGGGTCTGATGGCGGTGCTGGACCTATCAAGTTGGCCTATGGAGTGCATGGAACCAGATGCCTTAGTAGTGCACTATAATAATATAGTGCTGAGGGCACTGGATTCTATTGCACCTGTCTGCGTTCACCCACTCTCCCTCCACCCTCGGTCCCCTTGGTTTGATGGGACATTGAGGGAGCTGAGGAGAGTGGGGCAAAGATTGGAGCGTTGTTGGCAGAAATCTGGCCTGGAGGGTGACAGACTTAGATTGATGGCCCATTATGTGGACTATCAATCAGTAATCTCCCATAAGAAGGCAGCGTTCCTGTCCAGGGAGAAAACTGTATCAAGAAACCGACCTGCTCAGCTCTTCCGGATTGTCAACAGACTGTGCAATCCAGCCTATCTGCGGGGTCGGACAGCTTTTTCACAAATACAGTGTGATGAGTTTGCTTGGTTCTTTGAGGATAAGATGTCATCAATCAGGTCGGAGATCCGCAGCATACGTTCAAATGAGCATTGCAGCGACTGATGCGGGGTTACATGCCCTCACTCTACCTGGATAGATTTTGACCAGCCAGCGATCATGGATATCATGAAGATTGTCCAGGGCTTACGACCGACTTGCTGTAGTTTGGATCCTGGTCCTACGCGCCTCCTTGTGGGGTGCATGGATGTGATCGGACCAGTCCTTGCGAGGATAGTCTCGAGTTCTTTGGATCAAGGGGTGTTCCCAGAGTCTTTGAAGGAGGCTGTCGTGACACCCCTTTTGAAGAAACCTTCCCTTGACCCTGACTGCCTCGCTAACTACAGACCAATCTCTAACCTGCCCTTTTTGGGCAAGGTTATTGAGAAAGTAGTCGTGTTGCAGCTCGATGACTTTCTTACCACCCATGAAGTCTCTGATCCTCTCCAGTCCGGTTTCAGGAAGAGGCACAGTACCGAGATGGCATTAGTTCGGGTACTCAATGATCTCCTAATAGCGAGAAATCGGAAGAGCCATTCGATCTTGGTTCTCCTCGATCTCTCTGCAGCGTTTGACACTGTGGACCATGGGACATTGCTGGATCACCTGCGGCTATTCTGCGGACTGTCAGGGACAGTCCTCAGATGGTTCCACTCTTTTCTCACAGGCAGAAGTCAAAGGGTAGTTTCAGGGATTTTTTCTTCCGCTCCCTTTGCTCTGTCCTGTGGGGTGCCGCAAGACTCTGTGCTTTCTCCCATGTTGTTCATGGTGCATATGCTGCCATTGGGAGACATTATAAGGCATTATGGGCTGAGTTTTCACTGCTATGCAGATGATACTCAGCTCTATATGTCCTTTGTACCTGAACAGAATGACGTAGTGTCGGTCTTTAACAATTGCCTCGCTGAGATTCAGAACTGGATGAGTGCGAACTGGTTGAAGTTAAATCCGGATAAGACTGAGGTGTTGGTTGTGGACCTGGGTCATTATGTAGAGAAGTTGACTCCTGGGGTCCCCTCTGGTCTTTTATTAGGGGATACCCAGTTGAGACCTTCTGAACAGGTGCGAAATCTGGGCGTAATCTTTGACAGTGTGCTGATGCTGAAGACACAGGTATTGGCCACTGTCAAGTCATCCTTTTACCATCTGAGGAATATTGTCCGGATAAAACACTTTGTTCCGCATGATGACCTTCCTGTGTTGGTCCACGCTTTTGTTTCTTCTCGCCTTGATTACTGTAATGCTCTATATCTAGGGTTGCCAGGGGTGGCTCTCCATCGCCTGCAGCTGGTGCAGAACACAGCAGCCAGGTTGTTGACTGGGTTATCAAGAATTTTCCATATCACACCTGTGCTGCGCGAACTGCACTGGCTGCCAGTGTGGTGGAGAATCACCTTCAAGGTCGCATTGCTGACCTATAAGACCCTACACGGTCAGGGACTGGGCTACCTGCAAGATCTCCTTTGTCCCTACGGCCCTCTCCGCCCACTTCACTCCACTGGTGAGGGATTGCTAGAGATTCCCAGGGTTCATCTTCAATCATCTGGGGCAAGGGCTTTTTCTTTTATGGCTCAGACCCTGTGGAATTCTCTACCTCATCAGATTAGAGAGCGCCTGTCCATGGAATCATTTAAGAGGTCTCTGAAAAGCCACTTATTTGCACTAGCATTTGGATAGATTATTTTATGGTCATTTTATTGTTTTATGTTACTATTTATTATAGTTGATGTTTTATTCTTGTTATGTATCTGTGCTTTGATTTATTGAAAAGCGCTTTACAAATAAAATTTTGATTGATTGAAGTTTTGGAACAAATATGAAACCTGTAAAACACAGCCTTTATGGACTCCCTTCTGAGCCATTCCGATAACTAAGCCTCTGTTTAAAATTGTGAATATAATGTTCCGAAATGAAGGGGGTTAATGTGGGGGGCATCCAATTTTGGTTGGAACAGAAGTGTAATGTTCTGGGACCTCCAGAAGCAATAATAGATGGAGAAGGGATTTGGACTGGGAGCTGGAGGTTTAAGGTTAAATTAAACATCATAGGGAATGAAGCTCTGCACATTCCTAACAGCTTTTTGGGGGAGGAATGACAGAGGGGTGTGTTTCTATCCTGGCCAGCCAAAAGCTTACTACAAATGTGGCAGTAGAAGGCACCTTAGTAGCGCTTGTGATAAAATCAAATGTGCACTGTGTGGGGACTTTGACCATGATAGTGCAGTTTGCAGAAATGTGTTCAAATGCAATTTATGTGAGGAACAGGGACACACCTACCACCAGTGCCCACGGGCAGGACAAACTAGACAAGGAGGCCCAGACCAAGAAAACCTGATTAACTAAGCACAGGAAAGATGTAGACCACAGAATCATGGCGACAGCAGTAGGGAAACACCCAACGCAGAGACATCACATTCTGACCAAACACAACACACAAGTAACAACATGAGCAATACAGAACATGATGGCACACCCAGGTATGAAAGGGGACAAGAACAAGATCAGGAAGAAAATCTGGGCACCTCACTGAAAGAACAAGGGACTAACATTAGGCCCCCCCCACCACGTCAGATTTTCAAATCCCTCATCCAAAAAGGGTGACCAGGGCAGCAAGCAGACAGAAGGGCCTTTCCAGCACAATTCCCACGAAAAATACTTTTCAGCCCCTACAAGATCTAGAGGGAGGATCAGAATCGGATGTATCATCCAGGTCTGCAGTTATCTCGGAAATGGAATGTGAGGAAGACGTAAGGACACAGGAAATAGAAACAAAGAAAAAAAAAAGGGAGGAAGAGAAACAGGATAAGGACAAATATTAAATACTAGAAGGAATGACATCCCTACATCTAATTTCTTTAAACACCTGCAGTATAAAAAAATCACAAAAAGAGGTTAGCATGTTTGACATACTGCAGAAGTTTAAAGTCGGATATCCTTTTTTGCAGGCAACTAGATTTAATTCCCTGCAGGATATAGCACAAGCAAACAGAATGTGGATGTGGGAACCCTCATTCTGGTCATTCGGACCTGATGCTGCAGATGGGATAGGAATTTTATTTAATCAGGCATGTCTACAAGTCCAGAGACTTATCGATATTGTCCCAGGAAGGGCCATGATGATAGATTGTACTTATAAGGGTTTTTCACTGCTTTTAATAAATACTTATGCACCTCAAGTTAAAACAGTGAGGATTGAACTGTTTAATCCCATAAAACCCTACTTATTCACAACCAAACATATTATATGGGGGGGGGATCTGAATTGTAGTTTAGATTTAAAATTTAAGCACAAAATTAAAAAAAAAGTATACTGTGACTCTCATGCCCTATGAAATATATTAAAGGTGACTGATCTGAAAGATGTATATAAGGAGATGCATAAAGATGCAGGGTCCACTTATAAAAGGAGTGCATTCTCATCCCACATAGATTTCTTTTTTTTTATCCAAATTCCTACTCACTAATAGATTTCAGCTTTTCCTTTGTGAATTTTTGGACCATTTAATATTATTGTGCAATGTGGGTTTAAAAAATGTCCCACCCAGATTTCCTGCAGTCACTAGAAGATGGAAGCTAAATTCTTCTCTTTTAGATCAGCAGGAAATAAAAAATAAACTGTTTCAGCTTATGGAAATTAGGAAATCAGTGGCTGAAATGTGTGAGGACAGGAGTTCTTGATGGAAAGGCACGAAATTTGAAATAAAAAAATTATTTAAAAAACTGGGGAAAGATAAAAGCAATTCAGAGTATTTACAATATTTAGAACACAGGAATCAATTTTATAAACGTATGTCCCTACCTAATGCCTCGGACTCTAGAATCAAAAAACAGACAGAAATCAATAAAAATAAAATGAAACAAATTTCAATTACGACAGGGCAGCCTCTTTACAGGCAGAAATGAAGTTTGGCACAGTGAAAAAACCTTATGCCGACCCATACTCTGCATGTAAGCAGAAGGTGAAAATAAATGAATGGAAGGACTATATGATGATGAAGGAACACTAAGAAGCACCGATGTGGAAATGATGGAAGTAATACAACAGTCCCTGACAAAGTCTTTTGGCTCTAAATTTAATATGGTGGGAAGATTTTGTGAATCCCCTCCCCCCCCAAAAAAAAAAACTATCACAAGAATTAGTTAAAGATTTAGAGGGCCCCATAACTAGGGAAGACATCACAACTGCAATTGCAAATTTGAAACTGGGCATCTCCCCGGGGGAGGATGGCCTCTTGAATGAATTGTATAAATGTCTAAAAGAAGATCTGAGTGACATACTACCAAATTTCAATAATGAAATATTATCGGATGGGATTTTTTCTGAAAACTTTGCGGTAACAATAGTTATTTTTTTGCACAAAAAGGGTAATAAACACAATTCTATGTAACTGGAGGTCAATTAGCCTCCTCAATATGGATTATAAAATCCTTTCCATGATATTGTGTAAGAAACTTCAAAACGCAGCATCCACAATAATTCATTTAGTTCAAACCTGCTCAATTCCTCATAGATATATACAGCAAAATCTGACACTATTACGTGATGTGTGTGAATATGGAAAACAAAAAAAAGTGGGTACTTGCTGGCTTTGGATCAAACCAAAGCTTTCGATAAAGTATCACATGAGTTTTTATTTCAAGTATTAAGGAAATATGGATTTCCTAATAACTTTGGGCTTTGGATCAAAACACTATATACAGCTGCAGAGGCTTAGTAGGTAATGGGATCCACTTGAAAAGGGGGGTAAGAGAGGGATGTCCAATTAGTCCACTACTGTACATCTTTGTCTTAGATCCAGTAATCAGGGCATACTGTATGATAACACTATACTTGATCTTACACCATCAAGAATTACACCCCATTTATTAGAGAATTCTACTCCTGAAATTTTGACTTCTGTTATATGGGACACACTGAAGGCTGTTATCAGGGGGAGATAATTGCTCATACAACTCACAGGAAAAGGCAGTGGGAAAGTAAGTATGTTAAACTCCATGCAGAACTACAAAATTTACAACATACCCCAAATTTAGCTACTGCAGAAGTGAGAGATCAGATGAATAAAAAGAAGGCAGAGTTACAAAAAATTCTCAATGAAAAAACCCAGCAGGTATTATTTTACCTTAAGTCATATAAATTTGAAGGGGTCCCAGAGGTGCTAGAAACTTAGCACGTAGGCTTAGGAGCCATAGAACAGCTACTTATATCACCCACCTTAAGGATCCACAACACAATGTTTATGCCCGGACTACCCCACAGATAATGGAAGTTTTTAGGACCTACTACTCTAAACTGCCCAGCCCAGCCGGGCCATTAGGCATATGAGGAGTTTTTTTTAAATCTATTTCCCTCCCTAAAATCACACAGGATATGGTAGAGAGAGTAAAAGCCCTGATCAGAGGAACTAAAGAGAGTAGTTTCATACAGTAAAACCTTGAAAACACCAGGCCCAGATTGTTTACTTTCTGAATGGTACAAAACATTTTTTAAACAATTGTCCCCTGCCCTACTGACAGCATTTCAGGAGATTCAGGAGGAAGCCCCCCCCCGCCGGGCCTATACTAATATTTTCCCCATTCTAAAACCAAACAAGCCTGCGGATCAATCCAACTCTTACCGGCCTATATCCATTTTGAATATGGATTACAAGTTATTCATGTCTATCTTAGCTTATAGAATTGATGAGATGCTGCCATGTCTTATAGACCCCGACCAATCAGGATTTATTAGTTCACGACAAACCACGAATAATATACGCAGGACAATACACCTCCTAGATCATATAAATCAGAGGAAGATACCGGCAGTATTTATCAGCCTTGACACTAACAAAGCCTTCGACCAAGTTAGGTGGCCCTTTTTATGGCAGACATTGTCCACATTTGGATTTCCAAGGGAGTTTATAGCTTTATTACAGCGTATATACTCTTCCCCTAAGGCATATCTTAAAATAAATGGTTAGTTATCCACTCTAATAACTCTTACCGGGGGCACAAGACAGGGCTGCACTTTGTCACCCCTGCTTTTTGGTCTCTACATAGAGCCTTTAGCCGAATTTATCTGACAACATTCATTGATACAAGGGATACCGCTTGGTGGGAGAAGTTTCACCATATCCTTATATGCTGACAACATATTGTTGACCTTATTGGACTCAGAAATTTCAATTCCAGCAACACTGGAGGCAATTAATGTTTTCTCAGCTATATCCGGCCATCAAATAAATAAACAGAAAACTGGGATATTAACTTTAAATTCTGCCCCAACCCAAGAATTGAAACAACTTCTCCCTGCTAGTTGGAGAAATACCAAGATAAAGTATTTGGGGTGAACATTCCTAACAAATTAGAGTATCTGGATCTCTTTAATTTAGAAACCCTGTCTCTTGAAATAGAATATTTTATGGGAACATGGTCTCATCTATTCTTGTCATTTTATTCTAGTTTACATGCCATTCGCATGACAGTTTTTCCTAAGATACTATACTTTTTCCAGACATTGTCTTTTACCCCTCATCCCAATTTTATTTTGTGTCTTGGAATAGAATGCTGTCTAGATTTGTATGGGCTGGAAAACAACCAAGGATTTGCTGGTCACTACTACAACTATCAATAGATAAAGGAGGCCCTTAGTCTCCCATATTTAAGGGACTATCATAGGGCAGTAACCTGCAAAATAGTTATGACTTGGCTTAGTAGACAGTTGAACCCAACCAGGAAGCATATTGAAGTTGTGTTAAATGACTTATTTACTATCCTCCCTATAGTGTTCGCTCCTCTTTCCTCTCCCCCACAGTTCAGGAATTTCACTTTTGGAACCTATAACACCTTAAAAACCTGGTATGAGATACAGGCCCTTTCACAGTTAGAGGAAACCTTTTATTATTTTCGATTACTAGTTAGTGAGAGTTTATTCCCGCACAGATGGATCATGCTTTTAATGAATGGCATACTAGGGGGTTGTCAATGATATGCCAATTTCTGGATCAGCAGGGCATGCTACCACTTGCTTCTTTGCAAACAGCTTTCCATCTTCCCAATTCTCATCATTATAGATATTTACAGATGAGGACATTTCTGTGTCAGAAAAAAAATCACCCTGGAATGCTTATCCGAACCCTGTCCCCCCTTTGATGGGCCTTTTGATAGAGGACATTCAAGGCTGGGAAAACAAACACTGGATAGGTTCTATTTACAAGGCCCTGAAAGAACACTGGCAAGAATCCACAAGAGATGTATTACAGGCCTGGAACACAGAGCTACAGACACACCTGACTTATGAGAAATGGTTGAAGCCTATTGTACCCTCCATGAAAGTTGCTCAAGCCCCATACTGGGTTGAATTGATTTGGAAATGCAGGCTTCGGTTTTTTAATATGCCTGACAAATTAGTTAAGTTTCTGCCAGCCAGTTATGGCATATGTTGGAGGGACTGTGGAGAGTCATTAGCTAATATATCTCACATTTTCTATACCTGTCCAATGATAGCCCAGTACTGGTGAGAAATTGAATCTAGCTTATGACAGTTAGTGGAAAATGACATAACACTCTCTCCACAGTTGGTGTTGCTATATGTAGGTGAAGATGATTCTATACTTCCCTAGTTAAAGTAAATTATATTTATATCTGGCTGCTGCAAAAAAAGTAATAACTCGTCTTTGGCGTACCAGTATTGCCCCTACATTGGACATGTGGCATAAGGTGGTGTCTGAAATTTACTATTTAGAATGGATGATTGCCAAAAGAACAGGTAGAACTAAGCATTTTGAATTGACTTGGAGGCCTTGGGTGTTTTATATTACTCCTATAGATGTGTCCTTTGTCCCTTGAGCATTACAGAATGTTGGATAGATAGCTTGTCAGTATATTCTCATCTATGAAATGTATCTATTGAAGTCTCAAGATCTGTCATTCCTATGCTGCTATATTTAATATAATGCTGAATGTCTTTATCATAGGTCTCATAGGTAAATACAGAGCCATATAGACGTTAGTCCTTTTGCTCGCCATATAGTTAATAACCCTGAACATTATCTTTAAATAAAAAGCTATGTCATTGTGTATATTGTATCCTTGCTAATATGCTGAAAAAACTAAAATAAAGAATATATATATATATATATATATATATATATATATAAAGAATTATAACACCCCAGAAAATAGCAGTATATGCCGATGATATATGCCTAATGTTACAAACCATGGGATCTGGAACAAAAGCCGTATAGGCACTGGAACAATATGCAAAACTTACGGGGTGGAGGTGAATTATAACAAAAGTTTGGGGGTAAGTTTGGGGAACGGTTCTTCAGAAACAAATATAGGACAAATAAAAATTTCAAATACAGCAGTTAAAATTCTAGTGTTACATTTTAGAAATGGAGACCTAGCCTTTTTAAACTGGGAAGAGCAGCTTTGAATAGGTGAACAAAAAGTGCAACAATGGAAAATGTGGTCCTTTTCAAAATAAAAAAAGAGTTATGATCCTTAAAAAATTTCTACTTCCTCTCTTTTTATATGTTAGTCCAATTTTTCCCATCCCAGTGATTTTGGAAACAAGACTCTCAAGTTATTTTTTTCAGATGATATGGGGGAGTCATTTAAATCCTATAAAAAGGGATTTCACCTATCTTGAAATAAAACAAGGTGGGCTAGGGATGATAAATCCTTTAGCTTTTTACCATTCCTTTTTATGGCATCTTCTCTTAAAAGTAGTAAAGGAAATAATGAACACCCTTGGGATCAGTGGACACAAAACATGTTCCGACCTTTTTTACAGAAATGAGGGAAAGAGGTCCCAAAAGTATATTCAAATCTACAGGTACCATATTTCGCCATTCCAGCAATAAAGAAACTAAAAACATGGAAAGTAAGGAAGGATAAGGTGCAGGACCTACAGAAAAAGGCATTATATAGGGAGATAATGGCAAATAACTTCAAAGTACAAGTAGACTTCCCAAGATGTATACCCTCCAAGCTAAACCTGGCCTTGAGAATTCTGACAGATAGGACAATTCCTGTTGCCATGTGGGATGTGCAATGGCTAAGTTGCCATGGCAAACTAGGAGTCAAAGGAAATTTAAAACACAAGCCTATTATGGAACAACAGTTCATTAGACCTGAATGCGTAGGGATAGAGGAAACCTTAGAGCACTTTTTTTTTACACTGTAGTTTTTCTAAACAATTCTGGACAAACATAGCAATCAGATGGCATTGGAGCCCAGCGCAGCATATTAAGTATGAATGCTTAGTTTTAGGAGACTACACAGGGTTTCTGAATAGATACCACCTGAGCAGACTGAATATGATTTTTGCATGTGTTAAATACTACATTTGGCATGCCAGGTGCCAATACTATTTGCAGCATGTAAATACACCTAACCTGATAATAATAAAACAAATAGAAATAGCTATACTTCAGCAGAAGATGAAGGAAAGAACACAACTTGATAGAAATAAGTTTTACAGATACTGGAACATTTCTTGGATTCCATAAACATGTTCAATAGTTTAAAAAGCAATGTTTTGACAGACACGGTGATGGTTTGAAAGGGGATATACTGTATATAGGTAACAAGTTTTGGTTTCTTAAGTGTATTATAAATTTAAGAAGTCTGGCTATATACAGTTATAAAGTATGGTAACATAAATGAAAAAAGGGGGGGGAATAAGGAAATGAACTTTGCATGACTTGTTTGATCTTAATACCTGTTGTTATGTTTTCCACGATAACAAATTTCCCTACTCTTTTCAAGAAGTGCCGTGGGATCTTAAACAACCGCCTGAAATACCACCAGAACAGGCAGATGGGATCTCAATTTAATGTCTCATCCAAAAGACGTTATCCCCAAGGAGGGTTAATTCCTTAAATGAAAATTCCATAGCTTTTTTTTGTGTCCTCTGAGAGGATGGTTGCCCTGAGCCATGCAAACCTCCTCAGAGCTACTGCATGCGCCAGTACCATTGAGGCTGTGTAATCTGCATCCACAGCTATGTGGAACTGATATTTGGTGGCTTGTAGTGCATCTTTTGCAGTTTCTGCTAGATCACTACCAAGTTCGCATCCCACTTTTTCCCTTAAAGTTTGTACTATACTACAAAGGGCTTTTTGATACTGTGTAGTGTATGCCATGTAAGCAGCCTGCCTTAATTGCAGGGTGTCTGAAGTATACTCTTTGCTTGCTCTATAATCCAGCTTTCTGAGTTCCTTTTCTGGAGGCATGCAAGTTAGTAACACTTCAGATTTTTCACATGCAGCTGCCTGCACAACTCCCGCACAATCAGGGTGTAAATATAAGAATTCTACCTCTTGTTTCTCTACTTGATAATTCTTTTCCAACTTTTTGTCAATGCCAGGAGCTGAATTTGGATGCTCCAAAATCTTGCTAGTGGCTTTTTTGAGGGATTTGTGAATGGGTACTGTGAGCCTTTTAGATGAGGTCAGTCCCAGCATACTCATACATTTTGCTTTTTCTATATCCTTCCCAGTCTCAGTGGAGGGGATATCCAGAGTCTCAAACAGATGCCTTACCAAAGAAATGAAAATTACGTACCTACCGTAATTCTGATCTTTCTGTGTATCTTCACCATTCATCACAGATGGGTACTGGCCGGAGATCAGGACCCCGCGGGAGCTTTTTTTTTTGACGGAGCCGACACAGCATCGGCGCTGTCCTCGAGGCCGACGTACTGTGTGGCGCTCGAGGGTTGGCCGTTAGGCTGTGTCGACTCCGACTGCCTACCAGTTCTGAGTCACCGGAGAGGTAAGAGGAATGGATGGAGGGTGGGACAAGAGAGTCCAAGGGACAGAAAAAGGAAAGGAAAAACTGAACTAAAAGGAGAAATAACGACTAAGAGGACAGCAGAGAAGAGTTGAGACTAAGGGGATTGGGTAGGGGCCCCAATCTCTGGAAGTGGAAGAAGGGAGGGAAGGGAGGGGAGAAAATTTAGGAGAGAGTGAGAGGTAACAAGGATCTGAGACCCTTGTCCATCACCAGATTGTATAGGAACTGCAAGGAGTAGCAAAGCTCCCTGCCAGAATTCAAGGCACAGAATAACTGGCAATACCCCAGAAGCAGAGTCAGCTATTCTGGAAGAAGGACAGGGTACAGGGATTTAATACTCTCTCAGGAAAGATGTTTGGTGAAAAAAGAGATTTTTTTTGAAACAGTTGGATGGAAACCAGAAGGAGAACAGGAGGAGGGCAACCACTAACTCCCACCCCATCGGGGTGGAGACATGTAGTAGAGAAGGAGTGTCACTCGAGCTGTACTCTTTAAAGGAAAATACCCCCCTGTGTGTCCCTACTTTATCCCACTCCAAAAAGAGAGGGGGATCCACAGAGGGAGGGGGGCCCAGAGACTGAGGCCCCAGGGGGATGGTGGGTGGGGTTGTGATGAATGGTGAAGATACACAGAAAGATCAGAATTACGGTAGGTACGTAATTTTCATATCTTATCTGTGTCAATCTTCACCATTCATCACAGATGGGTGAGTACCAAGCCCACCCAAAGGGGTTGATTCATTACACCCTAAGGGACAGAGTCCCTTAGCACTCAGTGGGTGACACACTAGGGGGAACCTTCCAGGCCTGAGGAGGCCTGAGGTGGGAAGAGTGAGGCAGGGTCCCCGGAAGAAGAAGCTGCCCGACAAGCGCCGTCTCGCTCTCTGAAGGAGAAGAGGTAGGGTTCCCTGGTGGGTGGAGCAAATCACCCTACGCCGGGCCAAGGGTGACAACCGGGAAAGACGAAGCCACGCCAATCTCCTGGTGCAGATCGCTGTCCCTACAACCCTGGTAGCTACCTCGTTGGCGTCATAAGATGCCCTCGCTTGGTGCCTTGCTAGCTCCAGGCCACGTGCAGAGAGTGCGATGGCTTGTCTGGTTTTCTCTGAGTCAGGCAAAGCAGCTAGGATCTGACCTAGCGTGGACCACAAGAACCTGTTGTAGGCTGCATAGTGGGTCTGGTGAGCGGAAATAGAAAGGAGCAACCGTGCCGAGTAGAAGGTCCTCCTCCCCCAAAAATCAAAATCCGAGGAGTCTTGATCCGGGGACCGGTCACGGTGGAGGGTGTGAAGCCCATCAGGGGTGTCCAGATGCATCAAGCCGAACTGCGGATGAGGCATAGAACCTGGAGACTCCGGGGAGTGCAATACCTCTGGCTGAGGTCCCTAGGGGCAGGAACTCCGGAGAAGGGTCTCTGCCAGAAACGCAAGGAAGCATCCCGAAATGGAGCAGGCCAGGGTGGCACCACAAGGGTGGCCCCACCAAAATCACCTAGAAAGGCGTGCGCCGCATGCTCAGGATTGCTAACAGAAGAGGGAGAAAGGTGCAGGTCCTCCAGCATCCTCACGAGGAAGCGCTGGTACTCGAGAGATTAGCAGCCGGAGAGATGTGGACAGAGGGTTCCCCTTCCCCAGAAGAGAGGGGATGAAGAGCTGGAGGTCACCATATGTTCCGAGGGTGGCTGCACGGGGGAGGTTGAAAAACCTGGCTGTCCATAGCCCTAACGTAGGCAGGGAACTGAGCAGCCACCGCCCTGAACTGCTCTCAGGTGAGAGGGCCGCTAGGACCAAGAATGCCTGGGAGCACTGGAGAATGTGGCAGAGGGATGGGGCAGAGCTGAGAAAGGAAATCGGCTGACCTCCGCTAGGGCTAGGGAGCGGACCATGAGCACCCGAGGAGGGTGCCCCGGAAGACTCCACAGCTGACAGCTGTACAACCACATTGGTACTGCCTTGGCTGTGCCCAGAAGAATCCCCCCAGTGAGGTGACCAGGGCCGTAAAAGTCCAGAAGGACAGTCCCCTGCCTCAAAAGAATGGGACCCCCTAAAGGAACCAGAAGGGGAAGGGTGGAAATTCACACTTCGGCTTCACCCAGGGCCCGAGTGGACCCCAGAGAAAGGCCGACGCGCCAACCCCACACCCCTCGACCCCTCAGAGTCTGAGAGAGTCCTCCTCCTCAAGAGGGCCAGCCTAGGTAGCTGGCATCTCTGGGATGCCCCCGAAGGGGAGGCCCAGGGAACAGCACCCTCCCCTCCTGCAGGCTTCTCGATGGGCCCCAAAGTTGGGTGATCAAGACACACCACTGGAGGGGGTACCACCACTGAGGAGTCGATGAAACCCCCAAGGCCAGGTTGCAGAGCAATGGTGACACGCACCACTGCCTGCTGGTCAGCACCACTGACCCTAGCCTCAGGGGCCACCTGACGCTCCTCAGTAGGGGGCTGGCTACGACTCGTTGATGAGACCACTGGAGCGCCATCCTCCGCAGACAACCCCGAAGGGTGTGGCTGCCTGTCTGACTCTGAGCCTGACTTCGACTCCGAAGAGGTAGAGTCTGAGGCTCTGAGCCAAACAGTAGGGGGGCGGGTGAAACCAACTTTGCCAGAGGACCCGGCAGCCAGAGCTGTGCCCGAGGCAGCACCCATGCCCTCCGCAACCCCGCAGGCGGGGCTCACAGAAGGCACCAGGACAGCTCGGGCCACAGGTCCAGAGCCAGGACCAGCTGCGGCGCCGTCAAGTCCACTAGCACCGGGGGCGGTACCAGGGACAGAGATGGCACCGACGGCAGCCCTAGCAACAACCTCGGCGCCGATGACATCGGCAGGCCTGTCGGTGCCGAGAGCAGCACCGAGGACCAAAGCGGCGCCGACAGCCCCGAGGGCGGACTCGGCGCTGAACACGGCACCGACCAGTTCCTCGGCACCGCGAGCGGCACCGAGAGCATGGATGGTGCCGAGGATGGCCCCGAGGGCAGACTCGGTGCCAAACATGGCACCGACCGGCCCCTCAGCGCCACGAGCACCACCGAGAGCTTGGACGGTGCTGAGGATGGCACCGACAGCTGGAGCCAAAGGCCCTACGGTGCCGAGCCATGCAGGCATGGCACCATGCTCAACCTCAGTGCCGAGGATGGCACCGAGGCGAGACATGGCGAAAGAGGACGCCGGATCTTGTCCCACGGCACCGCAAGCAGCATCGGTGCCACGAACAGCGCCGACAGGGCCCACGGCACCGAGCGATGAGTCGGCGCCGACAATGGCGCCGACAGGACCCATGGCACTGTGAACAGTGCCGAAAGCTCCGACGGTGCTGATCAATGGCATCAAGGACGGTGCCGACCTGGGCCTTCCGAGCCGCGGGAGCGACACTGGGGGAGCCTTCACCCCCGAAGGGGCGATTGCCGTGGCGGTGCCTCCCGCCCACTCCTGGGAGGAAGCGGGTCGGGCCTCCTGCACCACGGGAGGAGCCTAAGCAATGGCCAGGCTACAAGTAGCCGAGGTTCCCTCCTTCTCGGTCCATATAGAACCGGGAGGGGACCCAGAGGAAGGGCCGAGAGAGCACGGCTTGGCCCGATGAGTGTGAACCCTACCCCCAAAAGTCGGCAGAGCTCACCCCACTTTCAATGCGCACTGTTTGAGGATGCGGCGGTCCATGGAGAAGCAGGTGTTGCACAAATCCATGTCGTGAAGCGAGCCAAGACACCGGTCGTGCTGGTCGGTGACGGAATATTTTCAGCCGCATGGGCACCGACGCATGTGGGCCGACCCGTCCTAGAAGACTTTCTGCCCTCCGGCTGAGACATGACCTACGGAGAAAAAAACACCACAAAACAGACTCGACTTCACAGAATTTCAAATAAAAGGAAAGATCTTACTGGCGACGTCGAGTGGAGGCAGAACCCAGAACTGGTAGACAACCGACGGACTGAATGTCAATTTTTTGAAGAGGTTGAAGGCCTAAAACTGCAGAGAAGCTTCCCACGAGGTGACCTCGATGGCGGGAGACGAAGAACTGGTAGGCAGGCGGAGTCGACACAGCCTAATGGCCAACCCTCGAGCACCACGCAGTACGTCGGCCTTGAAGACGGCACCGATGCTGTGTCGGCTCCGCCTACCCTTTTTAAAAAAAAAAAAAAAAAAAAGCTCCCACGGGGTCCTGATCTCCGACCAGTACCCATCTGTGATGAATGGTGAAGATTGACACAGATAAGATGAATATGAGGTAAAATCCTTATTGGCTCTGGGTGGTGAACCAAAGTCCTGTTTAGGTGTTGTCTCCAGTTCTGTTGGTTTCCCCTTCATCCTCTTCTTCCTCCTTCTCCTCCTCCAGTGCAGGTTCAAAAAGATGCCTGAGGCTGTGTGGTAGCAGGAATAGTTGCAAGGTTTTCCATGGCTTGAAAAGCCTGGAAGAACTGCTACATTTTGCAATGACTACCGCTGAGGGGATAGCTCTCTGTTCTACCTGGCGCCTGGTCCCTTTTGGGGGAGGTACACTCCAATACTTTTCTTTTTGTTTGTTTTTCTTAGCTGATGTTGATGGCATCAAGAAATTGGTAGCTTTTTTCTTTTTGCGATACTTAGCATCAAGGTTCCCCCATCAGACACCCCATGCTCTTTCTCTGAAGTGGATGATGGCTTGGCAGCTTTTTCTGTCTTGAGGCTGCTGCCTTTCTGTTACCTTTGATTTGCTTTGAGGAAAGGTACTGCACTTGAAGATTCATGATTTTCATGATCTAGATAATTCCCTCCATTTTTATTTTAGGAGAGCTGTTAGGTGACTCAGTGGTAGACTGGAACTCTCTGAGATTTTGCCTTTTCTTTTTTTTTTAGGCAAAAAAGTATACATAATTCACACTTTAAATAGTCATGTTCAGAGTGTAAACAATTAAAACACAGACTTATCTGTAGAGTCAAGCCACACAAAAGTGAAGGTACTGGACTTCAGGAGGGCTGATTTTGTTAAAATGGGAGAGTGCCTCAGAAAAGCACTAGAAAACAGGCAAAAAGGTGGGGTGGAGCAACAATGGGGAAACATTAAAACTGCCATCACAAAGGCAACAAGTCTTTGTGTGAAGCAAATAAACAAGTCAAAACAAAAGAAAAAACCTCTATGATTCTCAAAAGAAGTAGCGGGGAAGGTAAGGGAGAAAGAGATAGCATTCAGGAAGTATAAGGAAACACAGAAGGAGCAGGACAGAGAACTGTACCAGTTAAAGCAGAAGGAAGCGGGGAAGGCAGGCAGAATAGCAAAGGCCCAAACCAAGGAAAAGATAGCCAACTCGATTAAGAAGGGGGATACAACCTTTTATATGTACATTAGGGAGCAAAGAAAGACTAAGGCAGGGATACTGAGGCTGAATAAAGAGGAAGATGGTTGGGCAGAGAGCGACGGTGAAAAAGCAGGGATACTGAACGAATACTTCTGCTCAGTATTCACAATGGAAAAGCAAGGGGAGATACCTAATCCAGTCAATAGAAGCACTCTGGCTAGGGGGTTGATATTAGTCCTTTCACAGAAGAAAGGGTTCTGAAAGAACTCTTAAAACTGAAGGTGGATAAAGCAATGGGGCCTGATGGGATTCACCCCAGAATTCTAAAATAACTAAGGGAAGAACTAGTAACACCACTGACTACCCTTTTTAATAAATCATGGGAGGATGGTGTGGTACCTGAGGAATGGAGGAGGGTAGATGTGATTCCCCTTCACAAAAGTGGGAGCAAGTCAGAAGCAGGAAACTACAGACCTGTCAGTTTGACCTCAGTGGTAGGGAAAATGATGGGATCACTGCTGAAGGAAAGAACTGTTTAGTACCTAGAGGCCAGTGGGGCACAGGACCCAAGACAGCATGGATTCACAGCAGGAAGGTCATGTCAGACAAATCTAATTGATTTCTTTGACTGGGTGACTAAAGTAATAGACCAGGGAGGGGCTGTGGACATGGTCTACCTAGACTTTAGCAAGGCATTTGACACAGTCCCGTACAAAAGATTAATAAACAAATTAGCCAGTCTGGGAGTGGGTCCCAGGGTGGTAGTCTGGGTAAAACACTGGCTGGACAACAGGACACAGCGGGTAATAGTAAATGGAGTCCACAGTAAAGAAAGGAGGGTTAATAGTGGGGTACCGCAAGGTTCAGTACTAGGGATGGTCCTTTTTAATGTATTTATAAGTGACATTACAGAGGGACTAGAAGGGAAAGTATGTCTCTTTGCAGATGACACAAAGATTTGCAACAGAGTTGATACACAGAGTGGGGGTAGAAAGGATGAAAAGGGACTTGGCAAGGTTAGAGGAATGGTCAAATGTATGGCAGCTTAGATTAAATGCAAAGAAGTGCAAAGGAATGTACCTGGGAAACAAAAACCCAGGGGAAGAGTACACAATGGGGGGTGAGATACTGACAACACCAAAAATGGAAAGGTACCTGGGGGTAGTCATATCAGACGACCTAAAGGTGGGCCAGCAATGTGAGAAGGAAGTAAAGAGGGCTGGGGGGATACTGGGATGCATAGGGAGAGGCATCACCAGTAGAAAACAGGAAGTTGTTGGCCCTCTGTACAGACAGTTGGTAAGGCCACATCTGGAGTACTGTGTACAGTTCTGGAGACCCCATCTTCGCAAAGACATAGACAGGGTGGAGGCTGTCCAGAGAAGGGCAACCAAAATGGATCAAAATGAACCAAAAGGGTCTGCAGAAGACATATGAAGAAAAACTAAGAGCTTAAGATGCATAGCCTGGGGCATTTCAATTCGCTCCCGACAATTGATCCCGAAATGTGACCGACAGTATGCTCCCTGTCGCTTTCTACTCCCTACTACCTTTCGCTCTGCATCTTTTCGCTCTCAAAAGGAAAATCATTGGCCACATATTATCTATGCATTTCCATTTATATTATATATATATATGCCTCAACTCTCTCAACAGCAGCTGGGTCTGGAGCATGGGAGTGCTGGCTAAAGGTGGCAATTATGTCAGGGTTGTCGTAGCTTGTCGTAGCTTACTGTATGCACCCGAGCGTTACATCGCTTATCTTTCTTTACTGCCAGTTCACATTGCCATATCGATTTTCCATTATACCCACGTTTATGGTGTGTGTAAATGAAGTTATTACAGTCCACTAGCTTTCGCTTGCTACGCTCCAACAGGATGAACCGCCCTTCCATTTTAAAAAGAAAGCATATATCATGCGCTGCAGTAACCAGTTTTGTATGATTGCTGATTGCTAATGATAGCCAGCAGTGATTGATAGTGATTAACATGAGTACTTAATTAATTAATGTAGCACCAACCATGCAGTTGCTTTTTGTATTTTGCTTATGTATTTCAAACAGGAGCATTTAGTGACAGTATTACAGAGAAATTCTGTAACGGGAGTGAAACTGACAGGAGCATGTAGTACAGGAGCTGATTGAGTCGGGAGCGATGTGTCGGGAGCGAGTTGATGCGGAGCGAATAGACAGGAACGAGTTGACATTGACCCGCATAGACTTGAGGAAAGGAGGGAGAGGGAGAACATGACAGAAACTTTCAAATACCTCAAGGGAATCAACAAAGTCCAAGAGGGTAGTATCTTTCAGAAAAAGAGATGTGCAAGAACAAGGGGGCCCAATTTGAAGATAGAGGGGGGGGATGGCTCAGAGGTAATGTGAGGAAGTATTTCTTCACAGAGAGGTTTGTAGATGCATGAAATAGCCTTCCTGAGGAGGTCGTGGAGTCAAAAACAGTGGGGGAATTCAAGAATGCATGGGACAGATATGAGGCAATTCTAGTGGGGGATAGGAGGAAGTAGGCTGTTGGTTAACTAGGATCTGCAGCTTATCCGTTAGGTAGGGAAATGGGCAGACTAGGTGGGCCATGCAGTCCTTATCTGCTGTCAAATTCTATGTTTCTTTGTTTCAGATCATGGCAGCCTGCCTTTGCCAAGATCTTGTGACAGGATTCACAGTTCTTAAATCCTATAGGTCCTGTCCTTTTCCTGGTCTTTCAGTCACACCAATCGACTGAATAAAGCCAAAACCTGTTTGCTGGTTCCTAGTTTACAAAATCACAAACCACTAAATAAAAAGTGTGAAATAAGCAGTTATTTTAAAGGTTTTTATCGAAAATAAGAGTTAAGGGCCCAGATATAAAAGGGTTGCGCATGGCGCAACAGTGTTGCCCATCGCAACCCACTAATGTATGTGACCGCGATATTCAAATAGAATTGCACCTGGCACAAATCCCGATGCACCAGAGCGCATCAGTAATGTATGCAGGCGCAGGTGGGGAAGGGGTGCCCATGCATACTCTGCACATCCCGATATTCAGCCCGGGATGTGCTGAGCCATGCATGCGCAACCCCTACTCGTGCCGCACAAAGTTGATCCAAAATAAAAAGGAGCAATGGCCAGCCACCCACGGGTGAGCTGCCATATTGCAGGGCGCAACACGACAGCTGCCACCTGTGAGTGGCCACCCGAGCTCCGGCAGCACCTCTGTGGTGGTGCCCCCCCAATGCCCGATCGCGGGCATTGGTATGAAATAATAGAATCCGATATCCCTGGTGGTCCAGTGGACCGCTGTCAGCCCGATCGCGGGCTTCAGTAAAATAATAGAGATTCCTTTTCCCTGGTGGTCCAGTGGACCGCTGTCAGCTCGATCGCGGGCTTAGGTAAATTAAAAGGAGAATCCTATATCCCTGGTGGTCCAGTGGACCGCTGTCAGCCCGATCCTGGGCTTCAGTAAATTAAAAGTAGAATCCTATATCCCTGGTGGTCCAGTGGACCGCTGTCAGCCCGATCATGGCTTCAGTAAAAGTATAATGATTCCTATATCTCTGGTGGTCCAGCGGACCCTCCCCACCATACTGATCTCACCGCCCTCCCCCGGTCAGCGGTGGGTGGCAGCCCACCACCTGCTGCCGCCGACTGACACCGTTGGTAGGGCTGTCGCCCATTGGTCCACAGTGTGAGCCAGGGCGTGTGCTCATCCGTGCTACACATTCAGATATGTGAATGGATCTTCACATATCTGGAATGTGTAGTCTGATATAAAGCTACTGCCCATTGGCTCATGCTGTGGACCAATGGGTACAGCCCTACCATCGGTGTCAGTCGGCGGGCGGCGGGGTGGGGCAGCAGGCGGGTTGGGTGCTGCCACCCGCCACTGACTGGGGGGGAGCAGGGCAGTGGGGATCAGTGGGGGGGTCCGCTGGACCACCAGGGATATAGGAATCATTATACTTTTACTGAAGCCCGCGATCAGGGTGACAGCAGTACACTGGACTACCAGGGGTATAGGATTCTTCTTATAGTTTACTTAAGCCCGTGATCAGGCTGACAGCAGTCCACTGGACCACCAGGGATATAGGAATCTTTTTTTTATTTTAAAAATGCCCACGATCAGGCTGTGGGGAACATTGCCGCGCTGCAGGGGGCGTCGGTCCCCAACGGCTGCTGCCTGGCACGGCGCCAGGCGCAAGCCATTGGGGATCGGTGCACCTGCATGCAAATGGGGCCATAATGACATGCAAATGGCCCCATGTGTGCCTTGCATACATTATGGCCCCATTTGTGTGTCAGCTTTTGAATATCACAGTTGCTGCACCTTGCGCAATGGAACTTGTGCTAGCGCATCCACATGCTCCACTCTGGCCACTGGCGCTGGCGCAGTGCCACTGCGCCATGCGCACTGCGGGTGGCCAGGGTGCGATATTCAACTATGCTGAGCCATGGCGCAGCTCCGTTGAATATCGCCCAGTCAACACCCCTGCTCAGCCAAGTTGCGCTGCACCCAGGCTCGCGCCACAGCCTGGCGCAGTTTGAATATCTGGGCCAATGTGTTAAAGTGGGAACTGGAAAATAGGACTATTCTCTAATTCCAGGAACAGACTGGGAACCGGAGAATACATCTAACTATTGCAATTTTAATAAAATAACCTCTCTAGCTAACACAAATATTGAAAACTTTAAAAAGCTACATTTTTTTAAAATAATAAAGGACTTAGCTAATGGACTTGGAGAGGGCTCCAAGGTGACAGTTCTCTTCAGCAGAAAAAACAAAATCTGATGTTAGAACACTAGAGGGAGCATTAGCACACAGCAGCATGTGAATGTACCACAGCACCATTCTCAACTCTGAGGCAACATCTCAGAGTGGAAATTAAGCAATTTTTTATGGTATCACTTTTGGACGTAAGTTGTTAGAAACTGTCCCATAGGGTTACCACCTGTCCCAATTTTCGCAGGACAGTCCTGATTTGTGCAGGTGTGTCCTTCAGAAAAAACATGAAAAATACTGCATGTCCTGACATTATAGTAGAAAAAAATATTTTCTGACTTTCCTCTAAATGTTGTAAAAAACTATAATACCTTAACTAAAATGCCTTAAAATGATAAGAAACACTAGGAACAACTAAAAACTACAACACTTAGTCTTAATTCTGATTATTTAGAAGAGAAAACAAGCCTGTTGTATTAGTTGTGGTTACATATTGTCCTGTGATAAATCATGTTTCAGTAAGAAATGTCCCACTTTGGGCTTCTTAAAGGGTAGTAACCCTAATGCCTTATATGGCAGAATTACCAGGGAAGGGGTATAGGTGCAGTGTGGAAAATAAAGGCGGGCATAATTATGGCAACCAGCCTTTGGGTGAAGGAAGGGAGTAAAAGCAGAAGGAATCCAAGACTATTATGGTTCTCTAGGGAAGTGGCAAAGGTGGTGAAGGAAAAAAGTGTGGCATTGAGGACATTCAGAAGGTATAAGAAAACACAGAGGGAGGAGGACAGGGAGGTGTACGAAGTCAAATAGAAGGAAGCAGGAAAGCAAATGAAGGGAATAAAGGCACAGGCAGAGAAAAGGATAGCCAAAGGGGTAGAAAAAGGGGATATGACTTTCTTCAGATACATAAGTGAGAAGCGAAAAGCAAGAGGACGTATAGTGAGGATTAGAAAAGTGGAAGGGGGGAGACTGCACAGAAGTGGACCAAAAAAAGGCTGCTATCTTGAACAGGTACTTCTGCTCAGTCTTCACCATAGAGGGAGATGGCGATAGACCACCAGGGAGTAGTATGAATGGGGGGAAGGGGTGGACACAAGTCCCTCTTCAGAGGAAGGAGTCCTGAAGGGACTTGCAGCTCTGAAGGGGGACAAAGCTATGGGTCCAGATGGGATATACCCAAGAGTAGTAAAGGTACTCAGGGAGGTGCTAGCTGCTCCGCTGACAGCCTTATTCAACAGTTCCCTTGAAACAGACAAGGTTCCAAAGGACTATTATAAGAGCTGAAGTGACCCCTCTGCATAAGAGTAGCAGCAAGGAGGAGGCTAGCAAGTATAGGACAGTCAGTCACACTTCAGCGGTGGAGAAATTATTGGAAACCCTGCTAAAGGAAACACTGGTAGAGTATATTGAATCCAGTGGGCTGCAAGACAACAGACAGCATGGATTCATGGGGCACAGGGAGGGGGGTCATGCCACATGAATCTGACTGATTTCTTTGACTGGGTGACAAAATGTGGCCTATCCAGACTTCAGCAATGTGCCACACAGGAGACACTATTATGAATCGGAGCAGCCTAGGTTAGGATCCAAAGTGGTGAACTGGGTTAGAAACTGGTTAAAGGGACACTACCAACCTGTTGTGCACCATATTATTTCTAATTAAAAACCTGCATTTTATGATTGCTTACCTTCTCTAAAATTCATTGATGTTGCTGTTTGTTTTGTCTGTCTCCTTGTTTAGTAGAACTGAAATGCATGTTAATGTATCTTTATATACAGCTGTGTTTTGTTTCAAATCATGAATCTATTCTTCTTGAATACTTCCTAAAAATTAAAAGCACCCCCAAACAGTACAGCTACTTGTGAGGTGGTAGCCACCTAAACTCCCATTGCATTATTAGTGGCTAGACTGTGTTGGAGGTGTTCCCAAGTCCAGAAAAGATGAGTGGGAGTTGATCAAGGAATGTAAACAAATCTGTTTTTGTGTGGTAACACCAGTATGGTGGGCAATCTGTTTTTCATTTTTAAAAAGGAAAAAAAAAAGAATAATAATCAAGCTACCTGTACTAGCTATATCAGCAGTCTTTACAGAATGTTGGCAATCATAAAATGTGTTTTTTAAACAAGGGACACTTTAAGGCCTAAGGGGTTGATAGTGTCCCTTTAATAGATAGGCTACATAGGCTGGTGGTTAATGGCATTCACACTAATGATGGGAGAGTGATCACCAGTGTGCTGCAGGGCTCAGTACTGGGTCCAGTCCTCTTCAATGTCCCTATAAGTGACATGGCAGGAGAACTGGAAGGAAAGGTATGCCTTTTTTTCAGATTATACCAAAATCCGCAATAGCGTGGACACTTGGGGGGGGGAATGTGCAGGATTCTTGGGAAACTCAAGGAGTGGTTAAAAGCATAGTAGTTGGAGTTAAATGCAAAAAAAAAGTGCAAAATCCTGAACCTAGGGCATGGGAACCCAGCAGCTGAGTATATGATGGGTGGGGAGATACAGACAGTCACTAAGCAGGAAAAGGACCTGGGGCTGTGTGACTAAGCAGTGGGTAAGGCTAGTGGGATGCATAGGGGAGGAGTATCTCCAACAAGAGTAGGGAGGTGGTGTCATCACTGTATCACTCACTGGTGAGGCCCACCTGGAGTATTGTGTCCAGTTTTGGGCCACACTGCAAAAAATGACATAGAATGGAGGCAGTTCAGAGGAGGGCAACTAAAATGGTGCAGAAGTTGCACACAAAGCCCTACAGGAAGAGACTGAGATATCTCAACATATACAGTCTGGAAGAGAGGAGAGCAAGAGAGGACATAATTGAGACCTACAAGTACCTCACAGGAGTGAATATGGTGCAGGAGGGGAGTCTCTTTCAAATGAGACAGAGAACCAGCACCAGGGGGGCATGTGATGACACTGGAGTGCAGAGTTTAAGAGGAATGTGAAGAAGTAGTACTTGACTGAAAGGATGGTAGACACCTGGAACACTAGCAGATGTGGTGGAGAGAAAAACAGTGGGAGACTTCAAGCATGCATGGTATAGACACAAGGGTATACTAGTAAATAGGCAGGGAGGAAGGCGGGTCGCTGAAGATCCTGCAAAGACTAAAACGTCTGTAAGGAAACTAATTTGTGGATTACATATACAGTAAATGTGCAGACAAATATGAACTGGACTTGGCTCACCAGCTAATAAAATCATTAAAAAAAAATTAACAAAACCTTCCACTAATCAGAACCAACATTTCATTGTATGCCAACTTCCTCGGTTACAGTGAAGGTTTCTAATAACATAATAATATCGATATTTAAATTTGTTAATAAATTGCAATGGACCATTCCGCATATAGAGTATACAAACTTTTCAATCCTAATTGTTTGCTTTTTTCTCTCCCCCAGCCTCCTCTTTCCCTACTTTCCCCTCCCCCCCCACCTCCCTCAGGCTTATAAAATGAGAGAATGAGTGATCTCTCTATAATATGTCTCTTATCTTTTGTCTGTTGTTTTCCAGGTATTTGGGTATACATCTGATATGTAATTTTATTTATATACTCCCACTTTGGACATAATTGTTAATTATGTATATTTCCTTATGTTTATATGTTTGTCTTTTATTTTCTCCATGGGTTTAATTGATCTAAAATTACCCACTGTGACATGGAGCACTACACTGAGTGTCCCGGATGCTGGGAGCTGCTCTCTAGTCTAGTACAGTATTCTTTTTCTATGTCATGACATGATCTAATGTGATTCAGCTACTGTTTTTCACACTTTATACGCTTAGAGTGTTTATTGCATACTACAGCTTTAAATAGAAAACAGCTGTAAACCTTTGAATAGTATATGCTTATATATCTGCTGTTGTGAATTCATTGATGTACATATATAAGAATTAATATAATGTGTATATATATGAACCACAGTGATGTTTTCATATACATAAAAATATATATTCTAAGGTGCTTGTAGCTTTACACTTTACCCTATCTGTATAGTGCTTTTAGAACTATGTACTACCCCCGATGACATACTGTTAGTATGAAACCAGTCGGGACCTTGTGTTGCTGATCCCTTTTGACTGATTGTGGCATCTGCTTTGTATTTCAAATACATTTATGCCTTGTTTGACGACAAGTGGAGGAGTGCTGATTTTTGTTGCACCATATTTGGTTCTTTAATTTGTGCACCCACCTATAGCAGTGGAGCCATTTTTGTCTTTTTCCAGTATACAAACATAAAAGTGTGCTCACCACTAAAAAATATTTAAATTTACATAATGGTTAAGTTATAATTTCATATTGCAGTTCAATCCCTTCTATTACAATTGGAATATGTCTGTAATAATTCCAAAACATATCCTTTTTAATGCATTTCTTTAATATAACCATCATTTTCAGATAACAACATCACTTCTTGAAGTTTTTTGTTCTCTATCATTCTTTCAAGATCCCTTCATTGATGTAGGGATGTATGTCTGTAACAATTCCAAAATATATTCTTCTCTATATACTTTTAGTCAAAGTGCCTGTACTTATAGATATGAATGTATTTTTTTTTAACTTAAGAAGGATTTTGTTACAAATAGGTATTTCAAGTTACTCCTCATGGGTTTTATTTATGCCTCTATTTTCATATTTATTCTTTTTGAGTTGACCTAAATATAAAAAAAAACTCAGTTAAAAGCATTTATTAACAGTATAGCTCTTTTTTTTTGAACAATTTCACTAAAATCAAAATAATGTCTTACAAAAGGCTCACTCACTAAGTTTTCTGCATTCTTCTGTACTGTTTGAATGCGCCTCAAGGGTCACTCAGTCTCTCCTTTCTAAAAGGAAATTGTTTAACTACAATTTGGACTTTAACAAAAAGTTGATGTCCATATTTGTAAGGTTTAAAAATACCTCATTTTGGATAAATCATTGCTTAGAAAGAGTTTTATGCTTAAAGCTGATCACTATTGCTACAGATGCGAAGATACACTGGGCAGAGAAGGAAGAACAGGAACCACATAGTGAGGATTAAGAAGGATGGGGTGGGTGGGTAGAGAATGGGGGGAGAAGCAGGCAGAGGCATTAAGTGAGTACTTCTGCTCTGTATTCATGGTAGACAGTGGGGCAGATATCGGATGGGAGGGAGGGGTGGGGTGGGAAAGGTGGATAGGTGTTAACGGATGGTGATATTACAGAAAGCAGAGTACTGGAAGGGCTGAGGGCACTGTGGGTGGGCAAGGCACGGAGACCTGATGGCATTCACCCTAGGGTACTCAAGGAACTAGCAGAGTGCCTAGCAGGCCCACTGGCTGACCTGTTCAATACCTCTCTGCACACAGGATGCGTACCACAGGACTGGAGGTTAGCCCATGTAGTGCCCATTCACAAGGGTAGCCCAAATGATGATCCAGGTAACTACAGACCAGTGAGCCTCACGTCAATTGTGGGAAAACTCATGGAGACCATCCTTAAGGAGAGGCTGGTAACATTTTTGCAGGACAATGGCCTCCAGGACAGGCAACAGCACGGGTTTGTCTCAGGAAGGTCCTGCCAGACAAACCACATTGAGTACTATGGGTGACCAGAGAGCTGGACAAGGGCCATGCAGTGGATGTCCTTTACTTGGACTTCAGCAAGGCCTTTGATTCCATGCTGCATGGGAGGCTGGGGGGAAACTGGAATATGCTGGGGTGGGTACTAAGATGGTTAGTTGGATCACTAACTGGCTGAAGTGCAGACAGCAGAGGGTGGTGGTGTAGGGGAAACTCTCATCACCAAGAGCGGTAATGAGCGGGGTACCACTGGGGTCGGTGCTGGGACCAATGCTGTTTGGGATATTCATAGCAGATATCTCACAAGGGAAGAGGAGTAAGATCAGTCTGTTCACAGATGATACCAAGATGGGAGCTGTGGTGGATGACATTGAGGGGAGGAAGGGACTGCAGGGGGACCTGACTAAGCTACAGGATTGGTCTGAAACATGGCAGGTGTGGTTCAATTCTAAGAAGTGTAAGGCAGTGCACTTCAGAGCTAGGAACCAGAGGAGTAGCCATCAGCTATGTGGGGTACAGCTAGGGAGCACCGAGGAGGAAAAAGACCTGGGGTTGATTATAACAGGGAGCATGAACAATTCGGCACAGTGCAGGAAGGCAGCAGTGAAAGCCAACAAGATGCTGGGCTGCAAAGCAAGGGGATCTCCTCTAGAAGAAGGGAGATGATCCTCCCCCTGTACAGGTCGCTGGTCAAGCCACACCTGGAATACTGCATGCAGTACTGGTGCCCATTCCTGAAAAAGGACATCAGACTGTTGGAGGGGGTGCAGTGCAGGGTGACTAAGATGATCCAGTGTCTGGAGGGGAAATCCTACGAAGGGAGGCTGAACATGTTTAACATGTATTCCCTGGAGGAGAGGAGAGGAGAGATCGGGGGATATGATCAAGACCTTTAAGTACCTGAAGGGGCTAAACAAGGCTAATACAGAAGAGATATTTTGGATCAGAAGAGGGAGGGATACCAGAGGGCACCAACTGAGGCTGGAGGGGGGAAATTCAGGAGAGAATCAGGAGACATTACTTCAGAGAAAGGGTGGTGGACAAGTGGAACACTCTACCAGAGGAGGTGGTTTCGTGCAGGATGGTGGGCTGCTTCAAGAAGGGGTGGGACAGAGTGGTGGGGGAGGACTGCGGGGGCAGCTGCAAGGTGAGGGGCTAGCTGCACAATCGAGCAGACTCGACAGACCGTTTCGGCCTGTTTCTGCTGACAGTTTGTATGTTCCACCATTTTCATTCACTCCTTTTCAAAGGGAAGGGGGTGGAGCCATAACTAAAGTCATCAATGTCCGACACCATCACATACTAACATGACAACTCATGCTGTTGAACTAACCAACTTAATTCATTAATACAAAACTATTTATCTTTAATTTTTTCACTTAAAAACCTATTATGGAAATTATAAAGTGGGCATTAAAATATTCATATACCACAAGGAAAGTGCAGTAATCTTGCGGTGGAGTTCAAAACTGGATTGTTGAATGAACTGTATCACAACTTATAAAGTATTATATGTACAGTGTTTGTGCGTCTGTCTTTCAGTTTCCTGTTTTTTTATAGCAGTGAGTGAACCATGGGCTTTGCTCAGAAAGTCTCTCCCCTTGTCTTGTAAGCCTCAAAATGTTCCTATTGTTGAAAAAATACAATTTTTATTTTTCCAAATGTTGCTGAATGTAAGGTTTTTTTGTTAACCAATTTTACTGTAACTTTCCTTTCATCTGTCAAAAGTGTTATTTTGTGCATTCTGGCTACCTTTTTCTAAGCTTCCTTCAGGGTTTTTTGTTTGTAGCCTCTTTATTTAAATCTGTTCATGGCTACTGTTTTCTTCATGTCAGAATCTGATGCCCAGATACAGTTATGTTTCACTCACAGCCATTGCCCACAAGGTATGTTCTTAATGAGACATTTTTGATAAAAACTTTGTGCATTCAGAGTAGTGTTTCCCAAGGTCTCCTTCCTGAAGATACTTGTCAATATCTTACCCCTATCTTTAAAATAAATCATTAAATCTACAGTAATTTTGGTGTTTTATGGGCATTGAAACTCATAATACACTTTAAATTGTCTGTCCTTGTATTGATTAATAAAAGACTCTCTGAACTAGCATTCCAGATAATGATTTTGTCATCTATAGATCACTTATGAAAAAAAAGATCCCTTAAAATTGGGATCCGGCCAGGAATGTTGCAGTACAAAATATCGTGGCACACAACAAAGTAGGCAAAACATCGCTACCTGCAATGTTGGCATGTAATAACGTCGACGATCCAAACCTCATGGGCATTACAATGTATGAGTAGCCCTGGTGTCTAGCAAGTCCCCCATCTCACCCACCAAATGGTGGCCTCATTAACAGTAATGGCAGCCAGCCCCAGTGTGTTGGCCACCGCCGCCAACACACCTGTGTCCCATTAAACAGGGCATGGCATTATATCCCTGCTGTCTAATGGACCCCCCCACCTCAGCAGGTAGATCTCCACCACCCCACACCCCCCAACACAACCCGACAATGGGCAGGCAGTCAGCACAGCCCTCCACTCACCACCATGGCTGGCTGCCCAACTGAACTGAATGAATAAGCTATAGCGCTCATTCAGTTCAGTCGAGCAGCCAGCTGTGGTGGTGAATGGAAGGCTATGCTGGCCACCTGCCCATTGTTGGGGTGTGCGGGGATCATGGGGATCTACCTGCCCGGGTGGGGGGGTCCCACTAGACACCAGGGATATAATGCAATGCACTTTTTCGTGGGATGCAGGTGTGCGATTGGCGGTGGTGGTTTTGGGGGAGGAGACTGGCCATTACACTGGGGCTGGCTGCTGTTACTGTTCCTGAGACCACCATTCAATGTGTGGGATGGGGGACTCGCTAGTCACCAGGGCTAGTCATACATGTGTAATGCCCACGAGGTTGGGGTCGGCGACATTATTACATGCTGACACTGCAGGTGGCGAGGTATTGCCTGCTTTGTTGAGTGCCACAATATTTTGTACCATGACGTTCCTGGCCAGATCCTAGAATTGAAAGGTATCCATGTCATGATAAACTTGTCCTCAAAACTGGACAGATAAATATTAAATATTAGCATAGGATGGAGCCATACAATACAAGACCCACTCACTGTCCCTGTAACATGCAAAATAAATTTTGTTTTCACACTTAAATGAGTCACTATGTAATACAAAACTGTAGCAAAAGTTCTACAAGGAAGTCATTTGGAGGAAGCACCTCCTTTCTCCTTTGTGAAAGGAATGCAGATAATACCTCCAGTCTGTCCAAGGGTGAAATGGATGTGCATAAATCAGTGACAGCTGTGGTGACAAGGATTGTGTGGCTGAGATGTGTTTAATTTAAACAGCCCCAAAATTGTATTAAATGTTTTGCATTGTTAAATAGCTTCTGTTGTTACTAAGGGTTGCACATGAATGTCTACATATTTTGACAGAGGTTCAGTTTCTACATTAAGCCCCAAAATAATGGGACATCTTGGTGGTGCTGTTAAACATTTGAGAATGTTTGTCAGAGCATAACAATTAGGAATTAATGGGTTAACACAGTAAAGAGCATTCTTAACACAGTCATTAAAGATATCCTCTTCTGCTGTTGTATCCAAAATAACTTTTTGTCTTTCCTGAATTTTTGCCAGGTGTTAACAACAGTGGGTGAGGTTTTCAAAATGCTGCATCCATTTTACGGATATGTCCCTGGGACATCCACCTGCACTGCTAGGCCATGTAAAACACTGGTTACTGTTTGGGTGCATGCAGCTCAAATGTGCTCTGAAAATGATGCATGCATCTAAATTTGATGCATGTGTCTTTTTTTGGGGGGGGCATAAAAAGTGGCAAGCGTCGCAGATGCATCAGAATGTCTGTAAATATTAGTATGCCGCTAGCATCCCTATGACTTTGCCAGGACACAGCACATGTCTGAAATATGGATACAAGTGTTATGTCACTGCATATGAAAATCCTGGTCAGTATATTTTGAAATTATTACAGATATATTCCTATAATCATAAAAAGGATGTGATAAACTGAAATATGAAATTATAACTTAACCATCTGGCAAATGTGAATATTTCCTAGTTGAGAGCACATTGCCATGCTTTCATATCTGCAGAATTGTCCATTGCAATTTATTAATCAATTAAAATGTTGTTATTATTATGGATTTTAAAAACCTCTACTGTGACCCTGAGGAAAGTGGCATATAACAAAAAGTTTGCTTTGGCCCTGTCCATACTACACCACTAAAAGCTGTAACGGTTTGAAACCGTTACAGCCCTGTAACATTACAGTGCATCCACACTACAAAAGGAACAGTGTAGAAACCGTTACAATAACGTTACAGCCTGTCCACACTATTGAAAAATACTGGGAGTGGTGTAACCCCTTGGAAGCAGTGGCTATCCCAAGATGCAGTAGGTGCTGAATAGCAATGTCCCAGAATGCCAAGGATTGCCATGCACACAGAACACAGTAGGGTGAGTGAAACATGGCAGCGTTTTCAAAAGCAGTGTGTTCCTTGGCCAGTATAATGCACTATTATGCAGTGAACCTGCAGACTGCCAGGTGTAGGAGACAGAGGAGGG
This sequence comes from Neoceratodus forsteri, assembly GCA_016271365.2. Taxonomy (NCBI): domain Eukaryota; kingdom Metazoa; phylum Chordata; order Ceratodontiformes; family Ceratodontidae; genus Neoceratodus; species Neoceratodus forsteri. The sequence continues at coordinate 829,452,199 of CM028137.1, forward strand.
CTGCACAACGTCGTGCCTTACGCAGGCTTGCCAGCATTTGCCAAGGTGTGCTTGACACAGTGTCCGTATTACAGGACATATTGATGTGTATCCTTGAAAGTGGCACAGTACCCAGGGCTGTGTGGGCACACAGAAAAAGCACTGTGTGGTGGGACAACATTGTGCGGTCCTGGACAGATGAGCAGTGGCTATCAAACTTCTGGATGTGCAGGCAGACATTCAACTACCTCTGTGGTGAGTTGGCTCCGTACATCTCCCGGAGGGATACACACCTACATCCAGCAATACCAGTGGACTAAAGAGTTGCAATAGCACTGTGGCAGCTGTCAACAAATGTAGAGTATAGAACAGTGTCCCATCTGTTTGGTGTTGGTCGGTCCACTGTGGGGGACATAGTCATAGAAGTGTGCCGTGCCATAGTGAAAGTACTGCTGCCAAAGGTTGTACGGGTGCAGAATGTGCATGACATAGTACTTGGATTTGAGAAGGACTGGGGATTCCCAAGCTGTGGCGGTGCAGTGGATGGCACCCATTTCCCAATCATATGCCCCCCAGGAAATGCCACAGAGTACTTCAATAGGAAATCATACTACTCCATCATCATGCAGGCTCTTATCGACCACAGGTATTGTTTCATGGACATTAATGTGGGATGGCCAGGCAAGGTCCATGATGCAAGGGTGTTCCGAAACAGCAAGCTGTTCACCCTTGGGCAGAATGGTACACTGTTCATGGAACCACCAAGACACATAGCTGGAATTGCTGTGCCTGTTGTTGTTTTGGGGACCCTGCCTATCCCTACTGCCCTGGCTCATGAAGCGTGACAATGACTATGGTGACCCCAAGAAGCGCAACTTCAACTACAGACTCAGTAGGGCACGCATGGTGGTCGAATGCGCCTTTGGGCGCCTCAAAGGGAGGTTGCAGTGCCTGTTGAAGAGAAGTGAATTCAGCATCAACAATGCTACCTACATCATAGGGGCATGCTGTGCACTGCACAATCTGTGCGAGACAAGGGCAGAGGTATTCATGGACAACTGGGAACTGGACAGTGCAACAGACATATATCCACAGCCTACAGACCATGACAGTGTACCCACTAAGGAAATGACTATCACGGGCCAGAGCTGATACGCATCACTGATCAGGGATACCCTAGCTGACAACCTCATGGATGCATAGGTTCGGTAAGTACTGTTCCTGCACATATGTGCACATTGCACCAAGTGGTAAGGAATGGTGTCCACAGGCAGCAGTGCAAAAACCAGCACACACCCGTGACACACTGTGTAACAATCGTGTAGCCATCCACCTTTCCACACACTCACAGATACCTGTGCAAGATACCACCTATCATGTCACAGCAACCCATGCCCACCAGTGACCCATGTACTTCCAACATGCATAATGAATGATCACAAGTCAGTTCAGTTCAGTAGTGCTGTGTTTATTGCTGTATGCATGCAAGTATGTCGTTAGATGTCTGGTGGTACAACAAACCATGTCCAGTATTGCAGCATCAGCCAGACAGAAATGTGGCGTTAGGCCCTATCGGTACACATCAGTGTCACGACATGTATTCTGTCGAGGTTCCCTGCCATACACAGTGTACTCCATGTATGAAGTACTACACTGCACACTAAATGTATGATGCAGATGTCCAAACATTGGCACAGTAATGATCAAACATTAGGCACAGCAGACCAACAACATATGTGACAGAGCATCGTATGTAACATTGCCTCAGTAGTACGCCTGTTACGTGCACAGACATAATTAAACATAAACAAAATAAACAAAAACATACCATATAACATCAGTCTGGTGAGTAATGTTGTCACTCATTTGCAGTTACATGTATTTCACAGCTAAGGAAAACTATGTCCCTTTTAGGGACTCAGACAGTATTGCATATTTTGTCATACATTCCTGATATGTGTTTCTTTCCACCACCAGATATACAGAACATAGTGCTGGACCGTACCATCCCAAGGTTGCAATGTCAACAACAGTGGATGATGCGCAACAACAATAAACAAGGCAGAAATGCACAGCTGTGCAACAGACAATGATGCAACGACATAATGTCGACAGTACAGTGTTTCATTTGTTAATAGTAGCATACGATGCCAGCACTTTACATTCAGTGCAATTGTGCAATTGTACAATAAAGTCATCCTGAGCTTATACGCTGCTGTGCATTTGTAACAAACATTTCTGCAGTTGTTAAGCAACTACCAGTAGTGTGCTATGAGACCCACTGATTCACACTGAACCACTTCTCATACAGTGTAGCTTACCATCTGTACTGGGTTCTCTGAGTAACATTATGGGGGGGATAACAACAGGTATCATTCTAACAAATTACGCCACCACAGAACAAGTGACTTTCCAAAAGTAACATGGGGAGAACAGCCCTTGAGCTCACAGTGTTGTCCACTGGAAATCTTCACTGTACAGATCATGTATGAAGCTTGGAACAGCCAATGTTGGTTCAGTATCAGCATTCCTGGCACCCTGTGTGTGCGTATTGGTGGCAGAGGGCAAAGTGGATGGGGCACTTGAGGGGATGCTGCCATGCTGTGGGTTTGAATCAAAATGTTTCTGACATGACACAGTAGGTGGCACTCCTGTACCACCACCAGTCACCCTCATTCCTATCCTAGGGTTGCCAAGCATAGGTATCTGGTACATGTTATGGGAGGACAGAGAGCCACATGGGACATCATTGGCATGCTGGATGTTGCCATGACTGACTGCATGATAAGCACTGTGGGACATGACAGGGGTACAAGCGGTGGACATAGTGCCTTGAGTACTGCTGACCTAGGTGGAACTTGTTGCAGTACAGGTGATGCCTGCAAACATACTTGCTGCGTTACTAGGGTCTGCAGGTGGCATACTACCCTGTGGCTGGACCATGACATTTGTGGCTGCCTGTTGGAACTGCATAGTTAAGAGTTTTAACATGTTGCTAAAGAATTGTGCATTTTGCTCTGCCTCTTGCTTCCTTAATCTCTTCTCCATCTCCCTCTCCTCCCTAGCCCTCTCCCATTCCAATTCAAGCAGCTGTCGATGCTGCTGCTGCAGCATCTGCCGTGTGGGCTCCAGCACAGCTCCAATCAGGTCGGCCAGTCTTGATTCTTTCTTCTTCTTCTTTCTCAGGTTGACAAGTGGTTGTCGTTCAAATGAGCGCTTGGCAGCTCCTTGCCTGCCACCACCAGAGGTATCGCTTGATGTTCCAGTGCGTTCATCATTCACAGCACATGATGCAGCAGTTGACACTGATGATGATGCCTCCAGCAGGTCATTATCCAAGGATGTCTGCTCATCATTCTCATCATCTGCAGAACAACAAACGTTGTTTATGAGCGTGCCACATATGGTTACTCTCAGGCTGCAACAGGCAAGTGGCATAGTACTTCTTGGTAACATCTGCTGACTGGCAGCACTGCAACCACCCACCTCCATGACAGCAGCTTGTTTGTACACAGTGTACAACACAACTGCCAGGCCCCAGCAAACACCACCAAGCTACCTCCATCCCACCAAGAACCCCAACCACACCCAGCCATTTATTTGTTATGTTACCCAGTTCCCATGCAATCCGCATTATTCAACTATAACTACTGGAAATACTTCATAGCACTATTCAGTATACAGTATACAACTGCACTGCAGAACGCTGAACATATACCCTACCTCCCCAACTACATTAATGCAGTCATTGGCATCTGGTTCCAAACTGCGCCCCAGATGCCTCTCAGCCGCATCATGCCACCCAGTATGTGCTACCCACCTCTCACCCCCCCAGCACCCCACATAGTGACTGACAGTGCGCATACCTGACTCTCCACCTGCCTCTACGTCAGCATCAATTGTGCTGGGCTGGCATGACTCCTCCGTCCCTGCACCATCACCATCATCATCAGACTCCACTGCAGAACTCTCCAGGACAAAGTGGGGTTCGGTTGTTGGCCTTGTTCCCAGTATTTTGTTCAATTCATCGTAGAACGGACACACCACACAACCACCACCAGTACGCCTGTTGCTGTCACGAGTCTTATGGTAGCGCACTTTGAGTTGTTTTATTTTGTCTCTGCATTGTTTGGCACTCCTTTCGATGCCATGTTCAAATAGGTATTCTGACACTTTCTGATACACCTTGGTGTTGCGACGTGCACTAGCCAATTCTGACTGTACCCATTCCTGTGTCCAGTAGTCAACGAGTAATTTCGTTGCCTCATCAGGCCATGTGGCACCACGATCAGACATGCCTACACCTCCACTACCTACAATGCTGCCTACTGCCTGTGCAGTTTTTGGGACACTGATGTTTCACTGATTCACTGCTGGCTATACTGGCCATGCTCAGACAAAGCACTCTGCACAAACACAGCCTTCGATGCTTCCTACTGCTGGTTCTTGGGCTACTACACCAGCTGGTGGCATTTATTGGAATACCCACGCCTGACTGATGAGGTTCACTGCACTCGCGATCGCACTCACGATCAGCGCTGTACACTTCCTGGTTCTTGCCCTGGTTTCCATCCCAGACTGCACCACTGCACTGCCTTGCTGCATTGTGGTATAGTAGGGGACTGGAGGGCACACTCTCACGCGTCCACACTGCAGGCTGTAACATTACAGATCTGTAAACGTTACCATAACCGTTGTAGAAACCACATACAAACAGGTTTCTATAACGGTTTTGAAAACGCCTTCTGTAACGTTACAGATGTAACGAAAACCGTTACTGTAACGGTTTGAGCCCTCTGTAACGTTACAGAGGCATAGTGTGGACAGGGCCTTAGATTAGTGCAATGTGTTACTAAAAATGATTTTTTATTTAATTTGTTTGTGAGTCAAGTCACATTCACTTTTTATGTTTTGCATTTGAAATTTCCAACCATGTAGACACACACACACACACACACACACACACACCACCAGATGGAGGTATCTGTGGAGGCAGTGTAGTTTTGTGGTTGGAAATCAGTTTGGGAACCAGAAGATCACCTGTTAAAACCTGCTAAAGCCAAATACTGTGTGACCTTGATCAAGTCACCACCTCCCAGTGAACTAGTTCATGCAGCTGTGGAACAGGTTGAAGCGGGACCCTGCTGTAAAAAAAAAAATGTTGCATCTCAGCTGGGCTACCCTACGCAAATAATTTGTAAAATTAAAAAAAAATAAAACCAAATAGGCCATATCCCCTGTGTTACATTTTTCTTTCATAAAAAAAAATCACATACAATACAACTTTTCTAATTGATATATATATACACATATTTCACACTCACAGAGGCAAAGACTTTACTGATAGCAGCCTCAATTTGGTAGTCGGTTGCGCCTTTGTCCATATTTCCACTGACCATGTAAGCCATTGACTAAAAAGAAAGAACAGTGATTGCATAGCACATTATATACACTGTCTCATATTAAAAATAACTACATTGCTAAAGATCTCTGAGGTAAACAAAAAATACATTCTACTTTACTATAGATTTATGAAACTCTTCAAAAGATTATAATTTTAGAATTAATTATGAGGAATGTTTCTGAAACATCTAACAAATATATGCTTATTTTTAGAGGTTTTTTTTCATAGTAACATATAGTAGTAACATAGTGACTTCTCAAGTAGGGATAAAGAAGTATGCTGTTCAAAATGCATACAAATTTAAAGAAGTTCCCTACCCACTCTACAAGCAAGGGTAATATGCGAGTGCCCTGGTAAGCAAAAACATTTCCAGGTTTACCTTCAAAGGAAAACAATGGTTACAGTCCCTACCTCTCCTGCTGCATCCGAAGTCCCAATTTGCATTTTTAGCATGGTTTGGAATTCTTTCAAATACCTTTTCATATCTTTTTTTAACTTTATACTGCTCCTCCGCAGGTTCTGGTTTTGAAGTGTGCCCGCAGCCATCTCACCGGGGGGGCGGCTGGGCAGTTTTGACTGAACTGCAATCAGGTGCAGAATCAGAATTGGGCTCTGATTCCGATTCCACATCTGACTTAGTATTTTGGAATTTAGATTTTTGAACCTCAATTCCGAAATTCTCAAAAATGGCCTAAAATATCAGGATTTCAGTTTTGTCGGACAGATTTGTTTGTTTCATTTTTATTAGACTGGATAGCAAGATGAGCTAAATAGCTCATCTGCAGAAGCAACAAGTTTAAAACAAGGAACAGAGAAAAATAAAACACACTGAAGACAATTGAAAAATGCCTTAAATTGTTATTAACCTAGACACAAATATTTAAAAAATGTGCCACTTTAATATTTTATTTTAATCAAAAACATTATTGTAAACCCAAGCCCCTCTGACTCACCTCAGCTGTTTCTGGAGCCCTCGGCTCTTCCTTTGACACACCTCGAGGTGGCTGGCCTAGGTTCTCTGGTGGACAAATGGTACTGCAACAATAAATGCACATGGTGCCTCCACCTGGGGTAGTGATAGGGGATACCTGTGGATAAATTGTGGGTTACCACCCCCTAGGAAAATACAGTAACTGCCCCCACAGTACCTTTCCCACACAATAACAATTCCCCCTTCTTGCAATGAGTCACAGTACCAGAATATTACATTCACAATTAACAGTTTTTATCTTCAGGGAAGGGGAGAAAAAAGGGAGAAAAAATAGCACAACATTAACAACTGTTGAAACACTTTCACCCTTCATAATCCCCACCTTTCATCTATGTGTGCACTCGGCTTCCCAATGGCAGCTACTCACAATGTCTCTGAAGTCCCTTGGGTGGGTATCACACGGCTGTGTAGAAGATGCTGGGGATCTTTTTTTGGGGCCTGAAATACTTTAAACAGTAGAAACAGATACAAAACTTGTACTTTTCTGCCTGGGTGCACCGTATATATTTCCACAGTCCTGCTGAGGACTTAACCCCCTTTTTTTCTGACTAGCTAGCTAAATAAAGACTCCCCTGAATCGCAGCCAAGGGGTACTCACAGCCTGCAGATTCAACAAGCATTTGTCAATGCCGAACCTTCGCTTGCAGGTATTTGCAGTGGTGTTTGGCATGTATGGTGCTTTAACGTAATGCCCTGTGCGAGTGCTGGTATTTGCACAATAAATTGTCAGCATGACCTGTTTGTTACCCCCATTGTGCGTTACATAGGCGGAAACACGTTTTGGGCAGGATGTGAAAAATGACAGTTGTACTGCTCATAAGGAAGTGTGGTAAAATGCCAATGTTGAAAATCTGGAGTGGAAATATTGAAAATTGGCAAACCTATGAGCGTGCATGGGAACTGTGCAACGCACGCTCGAAAAACAGTCATTTTTAGGAATTGTTCCACCAAATTTTCAACATTGCCATTTTAAAACCTGTACTAATGAACAGTGTCACTGTGATTTTCTTACTGTGTCCCATACATTGATTTCGCTACGGACTGCGCCATTGTGCACTACATGGGGGAAAAGCGTTTGGGCAGGATGTGAAAATGACACCTGTACTGCTCATAAGGAGGTGTGGTAAAATGGCAATGTTGAAAATCTGGAGTGAAAATATTGAAATTCGCAAACTTACGGCGTCGTAGGAACTGCACAACGCACGTCAGAAACAGTCATTTTAGGAATTTTTTCACCAAATTTTCAGCACAGCCATTTTAAGACCTCTGCTCATGATCAGTGTCACTGTGATTTTCTTAATGTGTCCCATACATTCAGTTCGCACACCGACTGCGCCATTGCATGCTACATGGGCAGAAACACATTTTGGGCAGGATGTGAAAAATGACAGCTGTACTGCTCATGAGGAGGTGTGGTAAAATGGCAATGTTGAAAATCTGGAGTGCAAATATTGAAAATTCGCAAACGTACGAGCGTGCGTAGGAACTGCTCAATGCACGCTCGTAAAACAGTCATTTTTAGGAATTTTTTCACCAAATTTTCAACATAGCCATTTTAAGACCTGTGCTCATAACAGTGTCACTGTGATTTTCTTAATGTGTTCCATACATTGATTTCGCACACCGACTGCGCCATTGTGTGCTACATGGGTGGAAACACGTTTTGGATGAGATGTGAAAAATGACAGCTGTACAACTCATAAGAAGGTGTGATAAAATGGCAATGTTGAAAATCTGGAGTGAAAATATTGAAAATTCACGAACTTATGCGCCTGCGTAGGAACTGCGCAACGCACGCTCGTAAAACAGTCATTTTTTGGAATTTTTGCACCAAATTCTCAACATGGAGTTTTGGGACCCCTTCTCATGAATGATGTCACTGTCATGGCATTATCAAGGCTGAAGGGTGATTTCGGCGCAGTGACTGCGCGGTGCCTGCGAAATCACCCTCCGGCCCGAACTAACGCCATGACGGTGACATCGTCATGAAGAAAGTCCTAAAACCCATGTTGTACAATGGTGCAAAATTCCAAATGATGACTGAGATATTCAATAAAGTTGAAACCCTCTATCTAGCCCATTATAGAGCTTACCGGCATTTCCTCAGTTCGCGGTTGGCTTTGAAGAGTGCAGGCGTGTTCCTGGTCCACGAGATCGTCGCGCCAGAGTCCGGAGGTAAGTATGGGGTGGGGTGTGTGGAGGCTGGAGTGCGCGTGGGTGGAGTGCGGGTTGTGGGAGGGGCTGGGGAGCGCCCGCAGGAACCGTTTTATTTTACAGGTTAAAAGAAAAAAGACTACGAGGATGTTTGCCATGCTGGGGTGGGCTCCCAGCATGGCAGAAAATAATGTGGGGCGAGGGAGCCAGGGGATTGGGCACCCCGTCGGCAAACTCTGGCAGGCGAGGCGATGGGGATTGGGCACCCCTTCGGCAATCCAAACAAACAGTTTGCCATGCTAGGGTGGGCTCCAAGCGTGGCAGCAGTATGGCTTGGGGGTCGTGGAGCCGGCGGAGTTGGGCACCCAGTCGGCAAACAATGTTTGCCACGGCTTGGTGAGCTCCCAGCGTGTAACACAGCTGAAGGGGCGTGGACGGACTTGCGGGGAGGTAGCGCGATGACGCGAAGCGGTGCTCAGCATAGCAGCGGTGTTTTTCTTAGCGAAGACCACGCTGTCATAGCTGAGCTGCTGCACCCATTGGTGCAGGACCGCCACGCCTGCTCAACTGAGCAGTGCATTGGGTGGGAGAGGCACACCTCCAAGTGTGCTACTCTCCCAATACGTTCCTTGCGCATGCACGCAAGCGAACGTAAAAAGGGTTGCAGACACTTGATTCCATGATACCATGCTGGAATCCAGTATTGTTGGTGCACCACAGCAGTAGTTGGGTGAATGAAATGAAGAACACTGGTCTTCACCTGCCAGACCTTTCCAATCTTTGCCCTTGAGGCCTTTGTATGCGGTGTTCACCTGGCAGACCTCTTGACATCTTCCTCTCCAGTGGTCTCCTCTTCAGTCTGGGGACAGGACAGACTGGATGCTTCCCAGATTGGTCACTTGGCACACACTTTTCTCTGATACAGCAAAAGAGCTGGGATTTGGTGCCATGTCTAGTCCCGGCGAACACAGTTCTCTGGCTTGCAGCAAAAACAGTCTCAAAGGTACTCACCCCACCGAGGGGAAATACAGGTTACAGGTCATTACATGTCATGATGATAACCATGCCTGTACCCATGCCTGCATTAAATGCTTTTCTTTTACCATGCCTGTAAGCCATGCCTGTATCCACTGCTTTTCTTTTACCATGCCTGTAACCATGCCTGTATCCACTATTTTTCTTCACTGTAACAACCTCATGATGTAACTCACAATGCCTCAAATGTTCCTTATGTCCTTGTTCATTCTTATAACTTGTATTGTTATCCCGGGTCGCCCCTGAAAAAGGGACCTTCGGGGCTCAGTGGGCCTACCAAATTTAAAAATGTAATAAATAAATAAATAAATAAATAACTTTTATCTTCAGCTGCAGACACTGTTGTTTTCAGGCTGTGACCTTACAGTCCCTGTGTTCAGGCTGCAAACTCCAAACTCTCTCTTTCAGGCCCTCAGTTTCTCTTTTCAAGCTGCCAATCCCAAAATTCCCAATTATCATAGTATCATAGTAATGTGTCAGCAGAAAAGGACCATCCTGGCCCATCCAGTCTGCCTATCTCCCCCTTCCATACTTGTCACCGGTGCACAAGGACCCTATCCTCTGTCATCTAACCAACCCCATATGTCTATCCCATGCTCTCTTGAATCCCTCCACTGTTTCGACACTTACCACCTCCTCAGGTAATCTGTTCCAGGGTTCAATCACCCTCTCAGTGAAATAACACCCCCTTACGTTACCTTTAAATCTTCCTCCTTCCAGTCTTAAAGTACGACCTCTTGTTTTAACTCTGACTTTTCTTTTAAATAGATTTCCTTCCCTCACTTTATTTATCCCCTTCATCTACTTGACTCTCTGTCATGTCTCCTCTCTCTCTCTTCTAAACTCCGACAGATACAGATTTAATTCTCTCACTCTTGTCTCATATGGTTTCCCTTGCATACCCTGCACCATCTTTGCTCCCCTTCTTTGAACCTTTTCTATTATATCTATGTCCTTTCTTAAATGAGGCCTGCAGAACTGTACCCCATACTCCAGGTGCGGTCTAACAATGGTCTTATATAATGGCATCAGCACCTCCCTCTTCCTACTAGTTATGCCCCTTCTTATGCACGTCGTCATTCTATTAGCATTGCCAACCGCCTTACTACATTGATCACTCACTCTAAGGTTATTTGATATTATAATCCCCAGATCCCTTTCCTATTTGCTCTATCTGCTCTTCCCCCCAGGGAGTACTTGGTCAGTCAATTTTTTCATCCTATATGCATCACCACATACTTCTTTGTGTTGAACTTCAACTGCCATATTTCTGACCATTTCTCTAGTATACTCAAATCCCTCCTCATGGCCTCAACCCCTCCTTCAATGTAGACCCTATTCCATAACTTTGCATCATCAGCAAACAGACACATTTTCCCTTCAATTCCCTCTGATTTATAACTAATATATATGTTAAAAAGGATTGGGCCTAATACAGACCCTTGAGGGATCCCGCTCATAACCTTCCTTACTCCAGAATGTACAGCAGCAAATTCAAATCTTTCTCAGGGAAACACTTGCTCAGTCCAGCTCTTTTCTGTGTCACTACTCATTCCCTCCAGCACTCTGCTGATTGTCCAAGGCTGGGGCCAACAAGGTCTTTGGGCAAACGGCAGGCCTTTAGTGCTAGCAAGCCCAATAGCAGTCTCTCCTGTCCTGCTCTCTCTAGCTGATCTCTCAGGAATCCCCCTTTGGTGGGCAAACAGCCCCTTATATCCCTTTTCCTGAATGAAACCTTTTCAAGCAAACAAACAAATGAATAAATAAGTTGTGTAACTGAAGAAATTACTATTCATTGGGCTCACTTGATGCTCTATTGATTGCTCATTGGGCGCCAAGAAATGTCCATGCCTTTTCTCTCCACAATCTCTGTAGCAGTCCTATAAGCCATCTGTAAAATTCTGCATTCCCAGTGACTGAGGCTGAGGTTAAAGGCTGACAACATGACAGCTTAGTACACAGTTCAATGCTGTCTTTATGCCGTCCCAAATGTAAAGTTCCAGTGCAGCCAGTACAAACATTTTTATTCAATTCTGGCTCCACACTCCTTTAGTGTCCCATTTGCCCTATCACCTGGCTGCAAATTAAAAAACAGAACCCTTTCTCCTGTCTATTGCTGATGCTGTTTCTACAGTTCTCCAGGTGGCAGGTAGGTTCTCATTAATATTTATATGCCCTAATGAATATTTATTGACAAGTCCCTCAGCGCTCACTGGAGCTCTTCAAATAATTACTTTTCCAGCTTCTCCTCTGCCTATCCCATGTTTCCGTAGCCCGACTAACAAATTCTAGGGGGTCAGTATCATGGAGGTAGCCTTTGATTCACTGCACCAGCGGCAATAAAATGGACTTGCACTACTGCACATGCTCGGACTGCTGCTCGCACAATCGAGCTGCGAGCTGCATGGTGGTTCTGCAGCTTCACTACTCTGGCCCCTCTCTGCAGAAGAAACATCAATGGGGCCAGGTAGATATTCAGGGGCACCAGAGATGCAGGCCAAAGTGGAGCTGAGCAAATTGGGGTAGCGGGAGACAAACAAGGTAAGCTCAACCTGAGTTGGGGAGCTTACACTAGCAATGTAATCTCCATTCCAGGAACCACTTTGGAACTGGGAAATTACTCATAATTTATGATAATTATAACAAGCATTTGTCAATGCCGAATGTTGTCTTGCTGGCATTGGCAGTGCAGGAGTTAGAGAGATGCATAATAGGAATGACAGTGAAGTATTGAACTGACGCTAACTCCAACCCCACCCTGCAGAGACTGACTGGCACTGGGGTGTGCCTTTGGGTTATCAGCCATAACGCTCATGCCATTTCACCTCGCCGTACCCTGCAGACACCGACAACTGTTGCGTTGTGCCTTGGGGTCTTCGGGCCTCATGCGCACCCCATTCCATAAGGAAATATGCTGAGATGGGTGCAGTATGGGAGAATGGGGTGAACTTTGGGGCCAAAGAGTCCAAGGCGCACCTCAATACCTGTCACTGGCTGCAGGGTAGGGGTGGGGGTGGAATGGTGTGAGCATTACAGCTACCAATCCCAAGTCACACCTCTGATACCTGTCAAGTCTCTACAGGGTGGGGCGTTATGGTTGGAAACCCTAACACCCCGGGCATTTGTTGGTATTTTCACTCCAAATTTTCAACATGTACTTTTTATGACCCCACCTCATGAAAAGTGGCACTATCAGTTCATTAGCCGAAAGGTGATTCTGCACAGCGACTGCGCTATTTGGCACCACAGGTGTGAAAATACATTTCAGGCAGGATGTGAAAAATGACAGCTGTACTGTTCATGAGGAAGTGTAAAAAATGGGAATGTTGAAAATCTGGAGTGAAAATATGAAGAATTGTGAAGTCACAAGCGTGTGTGAAACTGCGAAACTGCGCCTATGCGCAATTACTTTAGAGTTTTTAACCAAATTTTCAACATAGGCATTTGGGACCTCTCCTCATGTACAGTGTCACTGTGATTTTGTTAATCTGTCCCGAACATTGATTTCCCACAGCGACCATGCCATTGTGCGCCAGATGTGCGAAAACACATTTTGGGCAGAAAGTGAAAATGACAGCTATACTGTTCATAAGGAGGTGTGAAAAAATGGCAATGTTGAAAATCTGGGTAATATTAAAAATTAGCCGAAGTTATCGTGTGTAGCGACAAACTGCATGACATGCGCTCGTAACTTTCAGTCATTTTTGAATTTTTTCACCAAATTTGCAATATAAGCTTTGGGCCCCACCTCATGAACAGTGGCACTGTCATTTCATTAATTGGTCCTGAAAGGTGATTCCACGCAGTGACCACAAAATCACCTTTCGAGACCGAATAACAAGATGAAAGTGCATGTGTTCATGAGGCGGGGTCTCAAGAACTCCATGTTGAAAATTTGGAACCAAAATTCAAAACAATGGCTGAGATATCCACCCAAGTTGCCCCCCCCCCCATTTATGCCATTATACAGCTTACCGGCATTTCTTCATTTTGCAGTTCTGCTTTGAAGAGTCCAGACGTGTTCCTGCTCCACCGAAGATCACAGCGCTGGACCTCCAGAGGTAAGTATGGGGTGACGGTGTGTGTGTGTGGAAGTGGAGTGCACAGAGGGTGGGTGCGGGTTGGGGGAGGGGTTGCCATTGACAATGGACCATTTTCTTTTTTTCAGGTACAAAAACACCCCCCAAAAAAACGGACACTGCGCCGGAGGATGGTTTTCTTTCTTTACAGGTGAACTACAACAAATGTTGTGCACATTGGGGTGGGCTCCCAGTGTGCCCCATGACTTTCGGGGGTAATACTGGCCACACTGGGGTGGGCTCCCAATGTGCCACACAATGGGGGTGGGGCAGGGGTGGAGGAACATGCCGATGCGGCTTTCTCTGAGCGGACATACACTGGGATGGGCTCCCAGTGTGCCACACAATGTCGGGGGTGGTGGTGGACAGGCCGACATGGGGATTGCACCCCCGATGTTGGCATTCTTTGGGGATTGTGTGGCGGCGGCTCCGCCACCATGTTTATTGAAATGTTTCACCAGGAAACCTGGTGTAATGATAACCATGACTGGGAGATGGCCATACCTGGCTACAACATATTCAGAAGAGACAGAGCAGGCAGGAAGGGAGGAGGCGTGGCACTGTATGTGAAAAATGACATAAGGGCCACAGAGATCCAGGAGGAACAAAATGGGGGAGAGATACTGTGGGTTAAGCTGGAAAGGAAAATGGGGACAGCCATCCGCACAGGTGTGGTCTATAGACCACCAGCCCGGAGGAAGAAACAGATAGGGAGCTGATGCTAGCCATCCAAAGGATGGCAGACAAGAGTGAGGTAGTACTGGTTGGAGACTTCAATATTCCACACGTGGACTGGAGCATCCCAGCAGCAGCATCAACTAGGAGCAGATTTATCCTGGACTCCTTCAGGTGCCTTCCTCACAACTGGTCATGGAACCAACTCGGCAGAAGGCAATACTGGACCTTGTGCTCACAAACAGGGACAGTGTGATGGGGGTAACAGTGACCACCAGTCATTGTGGTTTGAAATCACAGAAAGAGCAGGACCAAACCACACAAAAACACGTATCCTGGATTTTAGGGGGGCAGACTTTGGGAAAATGGGGAGACACTTGAAAGAGGCATTAAGGGGAATGGGACAGGAATCAGGGGTTGAGGAACAGTGGGCAGTATTTAAAATGGGGATTACAAGAACAATAGAATTATGTATTAAGCAGGTTAGCAAGAGGAAAAGGAAGAGGAGACCATTATGGTTTTCCAAAGAGGTAGCAAAGAAAGTGAAAGCCAAAAAGATTGCATCTCAGGCAATACAAAAGACACAGGCAGAAGGGGATAGGGAGAAGTACCAGGAGAAGCAAAGGGAGGCAGGGAGGTCAGTAAGGAAGCCAAAGCTCAGACAGAAGAACACATTGCAAAATCAGTGGGTAGAGGGGACAAAACCTTTTACAGGTACATAAGTGAAAAAAGAAAGACAAAGGGAGGGATAGTGAGACTGAAGGGGAGGATGGGAGCTGCGTGGAGGATGACAACAGTAAAGCTGACATATTGAACAGGTATTTCTGCTCAGTCTTTACTGAGGAAGAGGGGGTAATGGATCTGAAGGGAGTACAAGGGGTGAGAATGGTGCAGAAATGGACACAAGTCCCTTTACATAGAAAGGGTCCTGAAGGAACTGGAAGTAATAAGAGTTGATAAAGCAATGGGGCCAGGCGAGGTCCCAGGGTCCTTAAAGAACTAAGAGAGGTGGTGGCTGAACCTCTGGCTATCCTGTTTAGCGATCACTGAAACAGGGAGGTACCCAAAGACTGGAGGACAGCAGATGTAGTCCCCTTATACAAAAGTGGGAACAAAGAGGAAGCAGGGAACTACAGACCAGTCAGCCTCACCTCGGTTTTGGGGAAGATCATGGAAGCACTACTGAAGGAGAGATTGGTGGAACATCTGGTTGTCAATGGACTACAGGACCCAAGGCAGCATGGTTTCACCAGGGGGAGGTCATGTCAGACCAACCTCGTTGAATTTTTTGACTGGGTGACTAGGGAGGTGGATCAGGGGATGGCAGTGGACTTGGCCTATCTGGACTTCAGCAAGGCCTTTGACACTGTGCCACATAGAAGACTATTACACAAACTGGGGAATATGGGTGTGGGCAGGACAGTAGTGTGGTGGGTAGGTAACTGGCTGGGTGGCAGGACACAGAGGGTGGTGGTAAATGGCTGTCACTCCACAGAGGGAAGAGTGACCAGTGGGGTACCACAGGGATCAGTGCTGGGACCGGTCCTATTCAACATCTTCATCAGTGACATTGCGCAGGACCTAGAAGGCAGAATTTCACTGTTCGCTGATGACACAAAGCTCTGTAACACAGTAGACACACCAGAGGGTGTAGACAGAATGAGAAGCGGCCTGCAGAAACTTGAAGAATGGTCAAGGGTTTGGCAGTTGAAATTCAATGCAAAGAAGTACAAGATAATGCATATGGGGCACAAAACCCTGGCACAATATATCAGTTGGGGGGTGAGGATATAGCATGCACCAAGCAGGAAAGGGATCTTGGGGTTGTCATCTCTGATGACCTCAAGGTAGGGAAACAGTGTGACAAGGCAGCAGGTAAAGGAAATAGGACGCTGGGATGTATAGGCAGGGGCATCACCAGCAGGAAAAGGGAGGTCATAATTCCGCTATACAAGACACTTGTGAGGCCCACCTGGAGTACAGTGTACAGTTCTGGAGACCATACCTACGTAAGGACATAGACAGGGTAGAGAAGGTTCAGAGGAGGGCAACAAAGATGGTGCATGGATTGCATCACAAGTCCTATGATGACAGGTTGAAGGAACTGAACATGTACTCCTGGAGGAGAGCAGGGAGAGGGGATATGATAGAGACATACAAGTATTTTACAGGGAGGAACAGGGTGCAGGAAAACACTATTTTTAAGCGAAAAAGATGTTCCAGAACTAGAGGGCATGGGATGAAGTTGGAGGGAGGACGATTCAGAGGAAACGTGAGAAAGAATTTCTTCACAGAACGGGTGGTGGACAAGTGGAACACCCTGCCAGAGGAAGTGGTGGGGGCTGAAACAATCACGGGATTTAAGAATGCATGGGATAGACATAAAGGAATTCTAGAGGTCAGGGGTAAGGGGCAACAGACTTCTAGGAAAACAAACTGAACTTACAAGCTCAAATGGGCAGACTGGGTAGGCCATAGGCCCTTATCTGCCGACACTGTCTATGTATCTATGTAAAGGCATGTACGGGAGGCGTGTCATCTGTGCTGCTGCATGACAAGCTTGTCTCCAGCTGCAGCAGCACATTCCTTCAAGTTGGTGGCGCTTTACATAATACTTCTGTCACCGCTAGCATGCTGACTAACTGGGGAATGAGAGACGCACCTACTAAAGCGTGCCCTGCATTCGCCACAACACTGACACACCTCTGAAAGTGCTACTACCCCAATATGTTGTTTGCGCGTGCGTGCAAGCCAACGTAAAAAGGGTCTCAGAAATTGTACATTCTGATTGGCTGTCAGCATTCTGATAGCCTTACATTAAAATCTGTTACACTGTTATGTAGAGCCTGCTCACCATGGCACATGAATTCTTCCTGTCAGCATTCCATTCTTTAGCACTACTAAATGACTAGAATGATGCATTCTGATTCTGAACCAGCATTCTTATACAGTTGGTGAACTATTTTACTAAAAATCTCCCTCTAAATAAGAAAAACATTCAAAAGTTACACTTCTAACACTTTTCCTTTGGAATATGCTTTTTATAATGTCTGTCTGCTCAGGCATTCCGCAGGGGTCAATATTGGGTCCCCTCCTATCCAGCTTATTCTTGAATTGCCTCCCCCAAGCCAGTCAAAGCCATACCCCTCCTTTATGCAGATGATGCAGTTGTCTTCTCAAATGGCTCAGACCCCAGTGCCCTTGAGCAACAACTACTGAGTGACTTCACCAGTGTAGAGACGTGGTTCAAAGATCATAAATTGATAATGAACTACAAGAAAACAAAAACCATGCTGTTTTCCAGCTCTCTAAACAAACACAAAAACTACCCACTACCAATATGCAATAGTGGCGGGGTTTCCCTTAAACTTGTTCAACACTTTAAAATACCTTGGTATCACTATTTACAACTCGCTCTCCTATACTCTCCACATTGACAACATGGCCAAAGCTATCAACAAGCGCATAGGGCTACTTTATCGTCACAAGCATAGCCTCTCCCCCGAAGCCCTCAGCATAGCTGTTCATAGTTCTGTGGGTTCCTTGGTGGACTATGGGCTGCCTATATATGGTTCTGCCACAGATACTGCCCTCCGGCACATAAAAACTGCACTCAACGAAGCCTGCCAGCTCACCTTAGTTGTGCACTGACTGACTCCCACCTGTGATCTCTATGCCAGGGCACACTGGCTCACGCTCAATGGCTGACTAAAATATCAATCCTGCCTTCTGGCAAAAAAGGTCTGCCTTGGTCAGCTACTGCCAGGGGTCCAACAACTTCTGGTTCCCAGCAATAATGCACGGTACACCCATAACTCTGAACACCAGTCCTTCCTAACTCCAAAATGTCGAACATCTCAAGGACAAAGGTCCTTTGCTTACTGTGCACCGCTATGGTTCAGCTCTCTCCAGGAGAATATTACGCGCTTGCCCACATTGGGTACTTTCAAATTGAACTTTAAGCTCCTTATGACATGTGAATCTCGATGTGCCTGCCATCGCTAGCACCACTTTTCCACCCCCCCATCACTACTTCCATGCCCTGCCCCTCAACCCTTCCCTCTCTCCCCTGAGTAGGCCCTCCTGCTTCCCCCACACACCTAGCACCCTCTTCCTCCAATCTAGCCACCTCCCTCCGATCCCTACTGCTATACTGATATTGCACTCTCCTTTTCCACATTGCACTTGGGCTCCTCCCCTTCACCCCTTTTTTTGTTTAGCACTTAGCAACTCTCCAAACAACCTCTTGTTTGCTGACAACTGACTGGTTTCACCGTTGGGCACTGTAAATTGCCTGTTTTCCTGTGACCTGTACTGTGTTTGATATATAATCATGTTTGTTTACCTTTGTATTTCTGCAATCCTTTGTATAATTTTCAGCTATCTGTTGTACTGAAATATCTGGATGTGGAACCTATGTAAAGATCTCTGAACTCAAATGGTTTTCCGAGTACTGAAATAAATAAATAAATAAAAATAAATAATAGCAATATGGCACTCCCAGGAGTTAGATTAATAGTCATGTAATCACCCCTAGGAGCAATATGGCAATCAATCAATCAACCAATCTTTATTTTACCAGGTGGAACACCCTTGAGCAAGCTCATTTTCAAGGTGGGCCTGGGTGAATATACAAAATCAGTACAACAATATAACAGAAACACTTGCAGGTACAGCAGTAAGAAAGAACAACAAGGGTATAGAGAAACACAACGGGGTGAACAACAGCACAGAATACAATTATGTAGAAATATGTAATAAGCTCTTATACAATGATAACAATTTACAGCAACTGTACAATATAAAATAAACTCACATATAATGTCACCACTTTACAGAATTTGTGCAACGGCAGCAGATATTAAGAGAGAGACCTACTAGGATAGATAGATGAATAGTATTGGGAAGCATAGAAGGAGGGAAGGGAAGGAAGAAGGGCGGACAGAGAGGAGGAGCACCACGGTACAACCATATGATGTGAAGAGGATCTGGGCAACATGGAGCATATCAAGTAAAGCACTTACAGACCCTTACTCAGCCACAACCTTGTGCCACATTACACCCCTAGGAGATTATTAACAGACTATTACTCTAAACCCAGTTCATGCCTCATTGCTTAAATAAAAAAACTAACTAAACTAGTACAGAGTATCACAAACTTAAACTAAAACAAAAGAATTATTAAATAACACTTAGCTCCTTAGGACTGAAGTTCTGTCTCCAAGGCAATAACTTAGCACTAAGATGATGCAATTTGTATGACATCGCTAATAAAGTCTCGATACTTGAATACACAAATTTCGGTGCCAAAACAGTGCAATACCACTTTACTCCTTGCTGCTATAAGGATTTTTCTTCCCTCCACATTTGCTGTAATCATAAGGACCATTAGCAGACTTGATCTGGGTGAGCATCTTGAAGTGATTCAAGATGTTTTAACAATCCATGATTATTATTAATTTATTTACAATTTTTGATCAGGAAAGGTACACTAAGCTACTATTGCTTATTTCGAGGTGTGTCCTGGTGGGTGGGAGGGGGGTGTATGGACCTGTTTTACTGATGGCCATGATACTGGGGAAATTCCCCTGCTCTTCATCGATAAATGCCATGGGATCCTTTATTCCACCAGGGCAGTGACCACAGAAGGGCAAAAGGGACCTCAGTTTAACATCTCATCTGAAGGACAGCACCTCACCAGTGCAGTACACCCCTCATACTGCAGTACAGTGTCAGTTATGGGTATTACCCCAAGTGCCTGGTATGGGGCAAGAATCCATGACCATCTGATCTTCTCACCCCAGAGGTGAGTGTGCTGCTTACTTTGCCACTGACATTAGCACTGGTTGGTCATCATGAGTAGCAAAAGGAAGCTCCCCTTCCAGCCTTAGGGCACTATGCAGCCTGTCTTGGAGGCCTGAAAGCTTTTGTACTGATAATTACTGTACAATACTTGTTGGTCCAATAGAAATGATCATATCACCTGCTTTGTCTAGTCACTAGGAAACAAAGGTTATGAAACTATGTCCCTTGGCCCCTTCTGGCAATCTTGTCAGGAAAACAAGTGATCTTCCAGCCCGATTCTTTGAGTATATAAGCCGGAGTTTAAATAACTGCCAGCTGCAGGTGGCGGATATCAACCCCAGGTAGCCCTAGGGACAGGGAGTTACAGTAGTCAAGGTTGGAGGTCCCAAAGGCGTGGACCAAAGTAGGTAGGTCACCAGGCAGAACAAGTTGCTTAATCCAGACAATATTCCTCAGATGGTAAAAAGAGGACTTGACGGCCGACACCTGACAGCGCAGCGTCAGCCCATCATCAAAGATAACACCCAGATTCCACGCCTGTTCAGAGGTCAACAGTTGGCTACCACCAAGCCAAAGCCCAGAGGCAGAACCAGCCACCAACCCCTCTACTAGATGGCCTGGATCCACTACAAAAACCCTCGGTCTTATCCGGATTCAACCTCAACCAGCTGGCATTCATCCAGTCTTGGATCTCGGCAAAGTAGTTGTTAAACACAGAGATTGCCCTATCCTACTCAGGCACAAAGGACAGGTAAAGTTGGGTATCATCTGCATAGCAATGAAAACCCAACCCATACCACCTTACAATGTCTCCCAATGGCAGCATGTACACCGCAAACAACATGGGCGACAGCACAGAGTCCTTCGGTACCCCACATGGCAGATACAGTGAGTCAGAGGAATAAATCCCCAACATCACCCTCTGAGATCTACTGATGAGGAAAGAATGGAACCATCTGAGGAATGTACCTGACAGGCCACAGATCAACCGCAGATGCTCTAGCAACACCACATGGTCCACGGTGTCAAATGCTGCAGAGAGATCAAGAAGAACCAAGATGGAATGGCTCTTCCAATCTCTCACTATCAGAACACTGAGTACCCGACCAAGGGCAGTCTACCTGCTGTGCCTCTTCTGAAATCCCAACTGGAGAGGATCATAGATATCATGGATGGTAAGATGATTCTCCAGCTGCAGTGCAATCGCCTTCTCAATAACCTTACCCACAAAGGGGAGGTTAGAGACCAGCCTGTAGTTGGTAGGACAGTCCGGGTCGAGAAAAGGTTTCTTAAGGAGGGGCATCACCAACACCTCCTTCAGGGAGTCCGAAAACTCACCTGTCTCTAACGAACACTGGAGGATCTCCGCTAGGACCAGGATGATGACTTCAACACATCCCACAAGGAGGCGGGTTGGACCCAGGTTCAAACCACAACAGGTCAGCCACATACTCTGGACAATCTGCATGACATTTACAATCTCCAACTGGTCAAAGTTAGACCAATCAAACAGAGGAACTGTAACCTTCCACTGACCACCATCATCTCCACTGGAGCTAGCCATTCAGATCTTGGACCAGATGTTGGCCACCTTATCAGCAAAGAATCGAGAAAACTCATTTCCTGTGAAAATGCTCTCCAAATTTGCAGACAGGCTGGATTGCACAGTCTGTCCACAGTTTGAAAGAGCTGAGCTGGTCAATTCTGTGCTGCAGCTTCCTCCACAGACAGGAACTCTTCTTACGAGAGATGGCCGATTGATATCTCCTATAATAGTCCATCAATCTAAGTTTATCGGCATCAAGGCTGATTTCCGCCAGCGAAGCTCCAACCTTTGTCCTACTCGCTGCAACTCCCTCAAAGTCCCATCAAACCAAGGGGACTGAGGGCAAAGGGTAAGGGGACGAACCCAAATAAGAGCAATGGAATCCACAGCCCCCATCACAGCCCTATTGTAGGCTAGTAACAGATTGTCTGGACCTATGTTTTTACTTGGTAATCCCGATAGATCCAGCACTGCCATCAGACGTCAAACCCCTCAAAGGGCGGTACCGGACCACCTCCACAAGGGCGGGTCTATTGGGGGAAGCTTGGAAATTGAATCTTATAGTGTGATGGTCAGACCACCCGACTGACTCCACCACAATATTGGAGGTCTCCATACCCAGTAGAAAAACCAGGTCCAATGAGTGACCACAATTATGTGTCGCAGAGGCAACCACCTGTGTGAGGCCCAATGAGTTCGTAAGTCGGAGGAAGTCCTGACCAAATTGTGAGAGTTTGTTGTAGAGCCAGGCGTTGAACTGTAATAAAGTCTTGGCCAACCAGTGTATTTTTGCTGCCATACTGCATGCTTCCATAGCCGTTTGCTTAATTTTTGCAGTATCCAATTCTAAGTGTACCTCTTGATTATTGAAGGCATTAACATTCTTATGAAGATCTGTGACCATCTTACATGGCATTTTGATGTTGTGATTCAGCACTGCTGTGCAAGGAAACCTCCAGCATTTCTAATGCTACGGCATCTGTAAAGGGCTCCACGGCATCATATTTGTTGGCACACAACCCAGACTCGTATTAAAAAAATTCTTCCCGAGCAAGTTTTTTAAGTCGATTTGCTCATTTCTCTTTGTGTTCTACCTTATAAGATGTAGCTCTTGCAAAAGCACAGTAATTTAAATTTGATGAATTCATTTTCAAATGAAAAATCTGTGTGCTGATGTGGCAATGTGCCAACATAGCATGTCCATCCAGGGGTGCCAGTAGTCATCCACCCCACCAGCCTTCTAACTAAACTGTACAGCCGGTTTACTAGGGACCTGGAAGGCCTGGATTATGCCCTGGATTTTAAGTGAGTGGTGGCCACAACTCATTTCCTGTTAAGACTGTTCTATAGTACACAACTGTCACATACAGTATAATTGAACATTGTTTGATACACCTGCCCACCATAGGCACTTCTTTAAACTTTTGTGGGTAACTTTAAAATAATGTGCCTCCTCTTTTGTACATCTATGCTGTAAGTTTTGTTTAAAAACTCATTTGACTGACAGGATTACAGTAAAAAAATTTATACCACGGGGCTGAGAGCTTTCTCAGTAGGATTATCCTGTGTTGTTTCCACTGGAGTGAGGATAAATCCTGATGACATCAGCAGAGTGAGGATATCGACATTTATCCACACTCTGCTGATGTCACCAGAGTGAGAATATCTGCACTGCAGCTTGCATAGTAAAGAAAACTGCTTCAAAAAACAATTTCTCTTTCTCACTGAAGCTGTGACTTACTCAATTAGCTTTGCAAAACACTCTCTCCTATGTCCCATTGTATTTCTAACATTCCTAGTCCATTACTGTGCTGATCTCAGCTTCAAAGCAACCTAAATTCTAAATGAAACTCTTTTACCAAGCAGTTTCTCTCTCTCAGCGCTACCTGCAGCAGTTTGTCTTTCTCACTGAGCCTCTGACTCCCTCAATTAGCTTTGTAAAACACACTCACCTGTGTTTCTGACTCCCAGTCCATTCAAAATGCACACACAGAATGAGCAGGAAACACACAGAAACAGAAAAAATGTTCCTAAAGCTCTCACCCCTGTGGTATAAATCGCACACATGATGGGCAGATCGTGGGATATGGAAAATATTCTCAGTCCTGCAGAGTGAGCTGTGCATTCTCATTTGTGTCTTTGGCACTCGTGAGAATACAGAGCTCACTCTGCAGGAGTGAGAATATTTTCCATATCCCACTCCTGTCCATCATGTATCCCTTATATACATTACCTCTGTGACATACTGTAGCATGGCCATGCGAGCAATCTTCTCTTGAATGGCACCAAAGTTACAAATCTTGTCACCAAACTGGACACGTGCAGTAGCATGTTCTGCCTAGAAATGCATAACATTAAATAGTTGTTGAAAGATTTGTGGGTGTATTATTACTATTATCTTTAACAAATGAACATAGTAAATGCTAGATAAAAGAAGATATGGGTTTTTAAAGGTATTAATCCCATTTTGGACACATCTGAAGCATGGGTGCAACCCTGGCTAACAAATTGGGGGAGTACATGGATCAACCAAGCCTTTCACAACCATTCCAATGTCATAGTCCATCACACAGGGCCTAAAATGTTGAGGGGGACTAGTACCTCTTTGGTATGCCTTATCTCCCTGATGGTTGTATCCATGGTCCAAAATTAGGACATTGGTAGATCACCAAACAAATGGCTTTTGTGTCATAAAAATTAGACATGCATCATTTTATGACGCAAACCGCTGCAAAACATGAAAAGTGCTCTAAATAGTAGGTCACCTTTGAAAAAAGATCACCTGCTTTTGGATGCAATTGAGCTGATGCAGCTGCATCTGAAACACACATGTGTGTCTTTGTCTGTCCCTTTTGAAAATTACACACCAATGGTTCAGCGCGTTTCTCTCCTGCTATCCAGGCAGCTGCAGCATAAAATTATTGATTTTTATTTATTGTATTGTATATTATGGGTGGGATATTCAAAAGGGTTGCACCATGCGCAATAGGGTTGTGCCTGCGCAAGACCAAAAGTGCGCCATTCTGCGATATTCAGCAAAAGGCAGTTGCGCCACCGAAAACATGCTGAGCAACAGCGCAATGCAAAGGAAGGCATGTGCAACTGATGGGGGTGGAGCCATGCATAAAGAGCACAATGCGAAATTCAAAGACTTGTGCATTGTGCAAGAGCGGAACTGCCGGAAATTGTGCACTAGCGGAAATGAGCCAAAATAAAAAGGCTCAAGGAAGTGGCTTAAGAACGCTACAAGGATGCCAAGTGGGGTAGAGAGAGAGAGAGACAGACAGACAGACAGTGACAGGCTAGGGCAGGCAAGGCAAGCATTGTGGGCCATAGGCTGCAGAGGCCAGCGGGGGGTGCCCGGTGCAGTGGAAGTAGCAGTCAGGACAGCGGGGGTAACACAGCAACACCAGCCGGGGGCAGAAGCCAGGGAGATGGACAGTGCCAGCTTCCACATGGAAGCTGTAATGAGGGGGGTGAGAATGCAAGCTGCAGGGGGACGAGGCCGTGGAAGGGCCCGTCGGTGGTACACCCCAACAGGCAGTACAGTGCCCGCATCAGCTATGAGCTGTATACAGATGTAGAGATCGTGGGCCAGTACCACCTGAACAGGGCAATACTGAGGCGGCTTTGTGAGCTGTGCAGTGATGTGATGCAGGCACTCTCACGACGGAGTCACGCTCTGTCAGTGGAGACCAAGGTGACAGCCTGCATGTGCCTGCTCACCACGGGCACCTTCCAGAGGCTGACAGGGGACACCACAGGCATCACACAGTCAGCCACGTCACGCATCCTCACCCAATTCCTCAGCGCACTGCTGCCACATGCTGCGGAGCACATCCATTTCCTCAGCACCGCAGCAGAGTGTACAGCAAACATGCGGGAGTTCCACAGGGTAGCACGTATGCCTGGTGTGCTAGGGGCCATAGACTGCACCCATGTGGCCATTCGCACGCCACCTGGCCCCGATGGGGCAGTGTATAGGAACCGAAAGGGATACTCCAGTGTCAACTGCCAGGTGGTGTGTGATGCCACTGGGCGAATAATCAGTGTCTGTGCCACACACCCTGGTGGAGCACATGATGCCTTCATATGGCATCAGTCCACACTGTGCCATCGATTTGAGAGTCGGGACATCCCCACAGGACATCTAGTGGGTGAGTACGCATGTATGGAATGCAAACTTGGGGTAAGGGTGGGAATGCCACAGGTGCCATTGTAGTGGCACACAGGGATATGGGCAAAATGGACCTGAACATGACAATGATCTCCACTATCTCCACACAGGTGACAGCGGGTACCCACTCCATCCCTGGCTGCTCACACCGTACCGGCGCCCCCATGACCCCATCGCAGCAATGCTATAATGAGGCACATGCTGCCACACGCAACATCATAGAGTGGGTGTTTGGGATGCTCAAGGCACGCTTCCGATGCCTAGACACCTCCGGCGGTGCCCTACAGTACAGCCTCCCAAAGGCCTGTGGGATATTCCTGGCCTGTTGCATCTTGCACAACATGGCCAAGGACTGTGGGATAGCCGTACAGGTTGAAGAGGGGGACAGCGATGGGGACGCCAGTGGCACTGGTGTTGATGTTGATGAGCAGCCCCCCCTAGGACGGCGGGACCCCCGACTGATCTGGCAGGCCTAGCTGCACTGGGACACCATCACAGAGGAGCACTATGCACAACACAGGTAAGTCAAGGGGACATGTGCAACCAACACTGTCCATGCACAAACCACAGGCACACAGGGTAACACACCAGGGGTGCATGACGGCCAGGGGAGTGGAAGGGTCCAGGCATACAAACACACCATCAGGGAGGGGGTGAGCACTCATATGGACACACACACACCAGGCACAGAGCGTACATGGGCAGATGCACAGCACAGCAGAACTGACATTGCTAACACACAGCACCACCGACCACCCCCACCACCTGTACTGTCCAAGTACGTGTGTCAGATGCTGGGCACCCTTGCACCTTGGTGTACAGTACAATGCAGGCATCATCATGCACACGCACCTGTGGGCAACAGTTGGGAGGGTGTGCAGGTGGTCCGTGTGTTGGCGTGTTGAGCAGAGCACCCAGCAGTGCACTGCCCACCATGACACACATTGCACACAGGGCAGCACCAGACAGGGCCCGCACTGGGAGACAGGTCAGTCATGTAGCACTGTCCCATGGCCACTGCGGATGCATGGGTGGCCCTGCCATGACCCAACAGCACTGGCAGGCTGAGCAGGGGCCACATGGGGGTGGCACTGTTGGACCACTAGGGGTCCCACTGCGCAAACGCGACCTTGCCCGCACAGGGGTCTGCAGCATGCCGAACACACCTGCACCAGGGGTGCTCGGGATGCCCACAGCAGAACCCGGCATTGACAGGCCTGGTGTCGCACAACACCGGGAACGGGGAGTGGAGCGTGAACTGTGTGGGGTGTGCGGTACAGGGTCACCTGACTGTGTGCCCAATGCATCCACGACAGAGACCACTGCCTGGGTCAGCCTGTCAATGGCGGTGGTCACATCCATCCACATGTGGACCATCTCTGCACAGTCCAGAGCACACTCCCTGCTGTGCCACTCCACAGCCACACACAGTGCCTCCACGGGCATTGCAACCCGCCTCTGCTGCTGTACTGATTCCCACAGCAGGTGGGTGTGCTCGTCCAATGGGTACTCTGCCACAACGGCAGCCTGTCCCCCAGGGTGTTGAAGGTCCTGATGCACAACACCCCTTGAGGGTGGGCACTGTTCACCAGGACCAGGAATGGGCGTATCACAGGGCGGCGGGCATGTGCCACCGCTGGACACTGTAACCCCCATACCTGGTGGGTGACTGCTGCTGCTGCCCCTCCAACCGCTGTGCCACAGAGTCCACTCATTCCACCGCTGTGGCCGCAACAGTGCCAGACACCTGCACAGCCACCAGTGCTGCCCCACCAGTGCTGACAGGCACAGCCTGGGACTGTGCCGACATGCTGGTGCACAAGTTGGAACCAGCAAGGCCCAGGGGCAAGTGATGGCCTGCTGTGTGTCCGTCATGGGACACACACATGTCACTGCCCATTGCAGTCCTTGCATCATCAATGGTGCAGGTACGTGCTACAGCCACAGTCACAGCGTGATGGCATGCTTGCATGCCAGACTGCTGAGACACAGGCTGTGCACCCCCCACACCCGAATCACCGACACCAGAGTTGGCAGCCTAGCGTGCATGCTGGTGCAGTGCATGCTGGCTGGTGACAGAGGTGGATGGACCCTCCTCCATGTCCAGCAGGTCATCCTCACTGCCTGGTCCCACCACCACCGTCTCCTGAAGATGAACAGGATCTGCAACAGAAAGAGAGGACATGTGAGTGCATGTGAACAACCTTCCCCCAACACCACCACCATGTCATACCGTGCAGTGATGGGCTTCCACCTGTCTGGAATCCACCTCCTGGTATGCCCTCAATAGCACTGCACTGCATAGTTGCAGCCAGTCGGTCCTCAGCCGGGGTCAGCTCCACCACCACTGGCTGGCCCCCGCCAGTGCCAGCTGCGTGCCGCCCTGAGGGCTGCCACCTTCTCCTTCACCCTCCTGCAGTCTGTCCCAATCTTTTTCTTGCATTCCTGCACGGAGCACTGGTGGCTTCCATGCAGGTTCACTGCTCAGGCTACCCCCTCCCATGCAGCCGCACGGGCCTGAGGGGTGCCCCTGGCTTCCACGCAGTAGTGCCTCATCCTCCAGGTAGGCCTGGAAGAGAGCCTCAGTCTCTGCCGTGGTGAAGTTGGGCCTCCTCCTTCACCCACCATCCTCACCCTCACCTTGTCTCTGCTCGGTCATGGCGATCTGTATGGGTGTAAGTGGACACCTGTCACTGTGCAGTCTACAGCATTATCCCATGCCCATTGTCCAGAACATCCCACAGCATGCAACTCACCTCTCACCTGCAGTAACCGACTCTGTCCAGCACAGCCCACTGTCGCACTTTTATAGCGCAATGCATGCAAATTAGAGAGGAGCAACTGTAATGAGATGCAAATCACGCCACTCGCGCCTTTGAATGGCTGATCAGATGATTTGCATGTGTCGGCTGAATATCGCGCCATTGCGCTTTTCGCAAGACGGTTGATCCGGCTGAGCCAATAGCACAGATCTGTGACTGTGCAGTACACTGCATTGCGCATGCCCAGGTAGCTTACGCAGGTGTCTGCCATGCTGATGATGTGCTGTGCGCGATCAGCAATTCAGACCATGACCACCATTGTGCCAGTGGCGCTACAGCACTGGGCACTATAGGGTGCTGTGGCACTACTGCGCAATAGTCCACTGTGGCACTGGCACGCAGATGGTTGGTCGCGCAGGATGCGTATACGTCAGATGGCGCTGTGCGTGGCCTTGTGTCATAGACCCCTGACCTGGTGTCCAACCTTTGCCCCCTGGTGCTGTTCGGCTGCCATGTGTATGGCCCTATTGTGCTGTCTGGTGACAGCGCTATGTGGACTGAATGAGCGCTGTTCGAACAGCCGATTGGAACCTATGGTGGTCTATTACAACATCTCCACGTGGGATTGCCGTGCAGCAGGGCGCCATATTGCCTGCTGTAAACTTGGTAGCATGGCACGCAGGAGGGCAGTGCAATGGAGCCCCGTGGAGGTGGCCAACTTGGTGGCCCTGGTGGAGACCCACTATGGGGCACTGTATGGTGAGGTACCCCTCACCATGGCTAGGACCCAGGTCTGGCTGCAAGTGGCCAGTGACCTGGTGGGGGTCACTGGGCAATGCCGGTCTGCTGAGCAGTGCTGGCACAGATACAGTGACCTCTGCAGGAGGGAGCCTGAGCTGCATGAGCGGCTACGGTCATGTGCCAGGAGGGGCGTGGTGCCTAGGCCAGGTGGGTGTACCGTCTATGCACCTGTATTCTCTGTAGGGGTGTGAGTGTGTTTTGGTGGCTGTGCATAGGTGATGGCTCTGACATGGTTGGCTGTGTCAGTGTGTGCAGGTGTGAGATGCATGGGGCTGGCTGTGTGGGCAGGCACTCACTGGGACAGGGGCAGTCAGCTTTGGAGTCACACTGATGTTTTTCTCAACATATGTCTCCCACAGGCCGGGCTGTGAGGATGCAGGCACATGCTGAGGAGGGCCGTGACAGGGCCCCAGTGCCAGTCGGTGGTGCAGCAGGAGGTGGGCCACAACAGCAGCAGCAGTAGCAGCAGCAGCAGCAGACACAGCTTCTTGCAGAATGTGAGTATCATTACATCATGGATGCTATTGCATGCTGGAGGGGGTGGGCATGACCACCAGCCATGCACAACACAGCCATGCATGACACAGGTGACATTCATCACTGTCCAGTGTCACTGCACATCTGTGTGTGCATCACTGGTGGTCCATGCATGCACTGGGCACATGGCTGTGTAACTGGCATCGCACCACATTGCCACGTCACTTGACAGCCTTGTTTGTGCTGTGATGGACATGGGCAGTGTGTGTGTGCAGTGGTGCACATAGCTGGTGCCGCCTGTTTGTGATGGCCATGTGCATGTTCACTGTGGGTGGGTGCATGCCATCACAGGTGCGGGACATTGGGCTATATAGCTTGCAGGTTGGGTGGTGTTCGGGGTTGTGGTCAGTCACAGCTATTGACTGTGTTCCCATTTTCCTAGGCCTCAGTGTTCTCAGGAGGATACAGTGGGAACTGCATGAGCTGACACAAGTGTCCTTGGACAACCGGGCTATCCTCAGAAACATCCAGCGCCATGGCCTGCGGAAGAGGCATGGCCAGGCACAGCGGCACCGGGCAGAGGAGGACCAGCCTGCTGGGCCTTAGGCCAGATTCCCCTTCCCACTTCACCCATCCCTCCCACCCTGCCTTCCCTCTCCAAGTTGTTCATCCCTACCCCTTGCCCACCCCTACCTTGTACCCCTACCCCCTTGTAAATAGTTATGGTGTTGTTGGTTTTGTGATTTACATTTTATAATACATTTATATTTTATTATGAATACTGTGTTGGTCTCTGATTTGCAGCTGGCTATGGTTGCTCAGTTGCAGTGGTGTGCATGCCATCTGGGTGGTATGGTCCTGGGTATGTGTGTGTGTGTGTGTGTGTGTGTGTGTGTGTGCGTGTGTGTGGTGTGTGCATGGGGAGGTATCTCCAGCATGGCAGTGACTTTCTGTTGGTCTTGCCATCTGCTGCCACCCACTGCTGGGTGCACAGGGTGGGTCTGGCTTGTGCTTCTCTGCCTGCACGGGGTTGGCGGTGTGCGGGGGATGCATGGTGTTTCCTGCAGTGCCAGTCACTGCACATGGGTGGTGTCTTGGGGTCCCGCGGTGCAGGGTGTGGCAATGCGTATGGGGGCTGATGTGCACTGTGGTTGTCAACCCTGTGTGTGGCAGTCTCAGCCTGCCAGTGGTTGTGCTGGGGCATCATGGCTCTGCTATGCTTTGTTGGCTTGTCCCCATGGACCAGTAGATCATCCGTCCCACCCCCAGTGATGCTGTGCTTGGGATGTGCAGGTGTCTTGTTGGTTCTGCAGTGTGTTCCTGTGCCCATGTGTGGCATGGCTGGCGGTGGGCCCTAGCCTGCCTTCCTGGTTGTGCACTTCCATTGCTGTGCTGGGGGGGCGCTGTGCTTGCGCTATGGCACCTCTGGACTGCTCAGCTGGGCTGCCCTTGTTGCGTTATGGCGCAACCTTACTGCTCAGCTTCCCCTTCCTGGTTGCGCTATGGCGCAGTTAGTGCGATATTCAGACGTTGGCTGCTTGTGCAATTTGTTCTGCTCCATGTTTGAATATCGCGTCTGTTGCGCATATGTGCAATTGATTTGAGCTTGCTCCTGCTGTTGCGCACATTTTGAGCGCAGTTTGAATATCTGGCCCTATGTATTTACTGGTCAACCATAAAAACTGGCTATCAAGTTAATGGACTTAGTAGTTGTCAAGTAAAATAATATAAAATTAAATTAGATATTAGCTAAAATAGCTGTAGCCATTGTGTAATGGGGAGCAATCGACTGTGCCTTCTTCAGTGCAACCATCTTTTTTTTTTTTACAAAGTAATAAAACTTACAGAAATCATTATGATGTGTATATCCATGGCACTCCACATCCTTACACAAAGGGGGGTATGGTCACTTGATGGGGTGCTTGATGCACATGTGACAAAGGGCTAAATTTCAATAACTACTTGAGCCCTCTGAGCTCCGCTGCTCATCAGTTAATCTTGTGCATCTGTTAGGCTGCAGCACACTCACCATAGCTCCTGTGTTAGCATTCTACAATTAATACTTTATCATCTCGCCAGCCGGTCAGTTGTGGAGACCAAGGAACACCTGACTAGGCTGGGTGACAAACTATCATCTATTTCGTCCGGCATCTCCTTCTCTGAGATCCTGCCAGTCTGGGAGAAGGGAGCAGATGGACGGAAGGTCAGAGAAGGGGAGATAGGGGAGCTAAACACGTGGCTCAAGGACTGGGTGCCAGGAAAAGGACACAGATTTGTAGGGAACTGGCAACAGTTCTGGGAGCGAAAGTTCTTTAAATTTGATGGACTGCATCTGACTAAAGAGGAGTCAGTGCATTGGGGCAGAAGTTTGACGTCCTTTGCAGAATATTTAAACTAGCAATGGGGAGAGGGTGCAGCACTCTCATACGTCGAATGGGAAGAACACCCCCCTCAGCTAGTGGTCAAACAGGAATTCAGCGTGTTTGCCGTTCATTTGCATCACCAGGTAAGAAAAAGGTTTGTCTACCCATACAATGCACAGGGTAATGCCAAACTTCATCCAACAACTAACACACCAAAATCTGGCCAATGGAAAATCATGTACACAATGCTCACAGCCTGGGAAATAAGATCCCAGACCTGCAGGCAATAATGTCAGAGGCTAAGCTGGACATAGTAGCAATTAGTGAGACGTGGTTTACCAGTAACCACACTTGGGAGACTTCAGTACCTGGCTATGTATTGTTCAGAAGAGACCGAGGTGCAAAAAGGGGGGGAGGAGTGGCCCTGTATGTTAATGAAAATATCAAAGCTACAGAAATTCAGAATACACATAAGGAGCCAGAAGAACTGTGGGTCACCCTGGAAACAGGAAATGGGACAGCCATAAGAACTGGGGTTGTCTACAGGCCCCCAGACCAGGGGAGGACATTGACACATTACTGTTAGAAGATATACAAAACATGACAGCTAAAGGGGAGGTTCTGATAATGGAGACTTCAACATGCCAGATACAGATTGGTCAATACCAGCAGGAACATCTGCCAGAACTAGACTCATAGTGGATTCCCTGCAGGGGGAGGGCCTCAAACAACTGGTACAGCAACCCACAAGAGACAGGGCTATCCTAGATCTAGTACTGACTAACAAAGAAGGGATCACAGATCTCCAGGTAGAAGGTCACCTGGGGGCCAGTGACCATCACATGGTATGGTTCAATTTGGCTACTACATCTAAATCATCCCATTCCAAGGCAAAATATGGGACTTCAGAGGAGCTGACTTTGATAACATGGCCAACAGAGTTAAGCTAGCCTGGCAAAAAGAAACACAGGTGAGGAGGTACAGGCAAATGGGCAAGCATTAAGGATACAATACTTGAAGCAACATCCCATTGTGTTAGACAGAAAAGGAAGTAAAAGAAGAAGGAAACCACTTTGGTTCTCAAATACAGTAGCAGAAAGGTCAGAGCCAAAAGGCTGGCCTTCAGAAAATATAAGGAACACAGCGGGATGAAGATAGAGGCATACCAAACTGCCCTAAGGGAAGCAGGTAAGGCAGTAAGGCAGGCAAAGTCCCAAACTGAGGAAACACTAGCACAAACAGTAAAAGAAGGTGACAAGACTTTCTATAGATACATTAGTGAAAGGAGAAAGTCCAGAGGAGGTATTGCTAAGCTTAATGGAGAAAAGGGAGCATGTGAGGAGGAGGACCCTGTAAAGGCATCTATCCTAAATAGATACTTTTGCTCAGTATTTACTGAAGAGAAGGTAGGGCAGGCCCACAGCTCAGCATCATGGACACAGGGGAGGAGGTGAGCACTACTCCTTCACAAAAGAAAGGGTCCTACAAGAGCTTGCTAAGCTCAGGGTGGATAAGGCAATGGGACCTGATGGCATACATCCCAGGGTACTTAAGGAGCTAAAGGAGGAACTAGCAGAGCCATTAGCAGAATTGTTTAGTGAGTCTCTGAGGACAGGAGAGGTCCCAGAAGACTGGAGAAGGCTCATGTGATCCCACTCCACAAGAGTGGTAGCAGGGAGGAGGCGGGGAACTACAGACCAGTCAGTCTTACCTCAGTAGTGGGCAAGATTATGGAGGCACTCCTTAAGGAAAGGATAGTGCAACACCTGGAATCCATAGGGGCACAGGATCCAAGACAGCATGGGTTTACAAAAGGAAGGTCCTGTCAAACTAATCTCATAGATTTCTTTGACTGGGTAACCAGAGTGGTGGACCAAGGGGGAGCAGTTGATGTCGCCTACCTTGACTTCAGCAAAGCTTTTGACACTGTTCCACATAGAAGATTGATAAATAAGCTAGGTAGGCTCGGGGTGGTCAGAAGTTGGTCAACTGGGTGGCAAACTGGTTGACTGGCAGAAAACAGAGAGGTGGTAAATGGTATACAGTCAGAAGAGATAAGTCACAAGTGGGGTACCTCAGGGATCAGTCCTGGGGCCAGTCCTATTCAACATCTTCATTAGTGACCTCGCAGATGGACTAGAGGGTAAGGCTTGTCTGTTTGCAGATGACACCAAGATCTGCAACAGAGTAGATGATCCAGATGGGGTGGGCAGAATGAGAAGAGATCTGGATAAACTAGCAGAATGGTCAGAAGAGTGGCAACTGGATTTAATGCAAAGAAGTGCAAAATCATGCACATAGGGAAGAGAAACCCTGAAGCCACTTATAGGCTGGGAGGGAGTTGCTAGCAGTCACAAAGGAAGAAAGAGACTTGGGCATCATCATCACTGATGACCTAAAATCATCAAGCAGACCTCTAAAGCAGTAGGTAAGGCTAGGGGTGTTAGGTGTATTAGTAGGGGTATCAAAAGTCGTAAGAGGAGGTAATAATCCTCTGTACAAGACATTGGTTAGGCCCCATCTGGAGTACTGCGTGCAGTATTGGAGGCCAAATCTTCACAAGGACATTAACCAAATTGAGGCAGTCCAGAGAAGGGCAACCAAAATGGTGCAGGGACTGCATCAGAAGACATATGAGGACAGATTAACGGAGCTCAATATGTATACCTTGAGCAAAGGAGGAGAGAGGTGATATGATCGAGACATTTAAACACCTTAAGGGCATAAACAAGGTGAAAGAGTCTAACATGTTTAAATATAAGAAAAATAGCAGGACAAGAGGACACAGCATGAGATTAGAGGGAGGCCGATTAAGGGGAATGTGAGGAAATTCTTTTCACAGAAAGGGTGGTAGATGCATGGAATGGCTTACCACAAGAAGTGGTGGCTATGAATACAGTGCAGGGCTTCAAACAGGCATGGGATAGGCATAAGGGAGCAATACAAATGACTATGACTAGATAGGTCACTGACAGAGCAAAGGCCGATGGCACATTTATAAGGTAGAAAAAGAAATGGGCAGACTGGATGGGCCTTGTGGTCCTTATCTGCCGTCAACTTCTATGTTTCTATGTTTCTATATCAAAGCTAAGAGCTCCCCAGTTAAAAATTATAAATCATTGATCCATCAGACTCTCTACCTTCCTGACAACTTGGGTGTGGGAGCAAACTCAGGGTATCAGAGGGCCTACTGTAGGGGGGAATCAAGCATCTGACAGAGTGCTCCACTCCTCAGGGGGGTGGCTAGCAGAGCACGGTGGTCACCTGGTCTCTAGTGGAACCTGGGGGAAAGGCTCCTGGGACTGCATAGAGGGAAAGGGGGTGTGGCAGAGGCTGACATGTGGCACATGGGAGTGCGCAGCACATGTCATGGCATAATTTCACTCTATGTCCTTCAGGGAACCACAGCAAGGAGAAAATGTCACTGGTGGCAGGATGGTGCCATGACATCCGCAGGCCCTGCACCCAATCAGCTGGACTCACTGGCCAGGAACTGGATCCTTCTCTAATGGGGGTTGGGGAAACCTGTTGACCCTGCTGGGGGGGGCAAGACCTGAGTGAAGAATGGCTGGTCGGTAAGTCGCGGTGGACATCAGGATGACAGGGCTGGTGTGTCTGGTGAATGGAGGCCATACAGCGACAGGAAGAGAGAAATAAAAGACCCTGTGCCTTATAGAGCCTTTTTAATAATTTTCCAGACTTTCTAATATCTAAGCTGCAATTGTTAGTTCAACACAGCAGTGTGCTAAACAGGGAAATCCATTCTTTCTACTAGGCTTCCCTCTTTCTAAAGACAGAGTTCTGTTAATCTTAAACATGTGCAGTTGTAAGTTTTAAACCTGGTGCTCCTCTCTCCATGTGGTGCATAAACACCTGGTTTTCCCTGCTCATGAGTGGGGATTCCTACAGCATCTACGTTCCTACAGCCCCCTCGTGTAGTGGCTGTAGTATAATGCAAGTGATCCCAATATATGGATGCCCTCTGATTCAGTGGGGCATCTGAGGATGCACGGGATCATGCTCAACAACATTATCTTTCACGGCCCCTCTCTGAGCAGCCATGAAAGGCATGATTGCTAACTAGGTTTAGCGGGGAGAGGCATTAAATCAATGAATTTTCAGCTTGAGCATCCGCTAGAGAGGAGACTCATGCGTGATCTTACTGTATAAAAGAATTAAACCAGCAGAATGCAACAGCGGGGAGAGTCTTCCTGGATGCACTAAGTGATCACTCCTCAACCTTCTGTATATAGAGAAATAACTTTCTCTGCCCTCCCCCCAAAACCATCAAATCTAGAGACCTAACAAACTTTAATACCTCTGAATTCCTTCATAGCCTTAGCTCCACAGACTGGACCCCCATCACCATGCTACCAGACATAAATCAGGTCCTTTAATACCTAATAATTACCTTCACCTCTATCCTTGACCATCATGTACCTTTCAAACTGAGGAGAGCCAAAAGCATTAACTCCCCCGGCCTCCCAAGAGCTACGGTTCCTAATGAGGAGCAGAGCCAAGGCATAGTGGTCCTATAAAAAGTCTGGGCTCCACACTGATTGGCAGTCCTATCGGCAGTTGAGAAATACCTGCAAAGCTAAAATAAACATACTGAAGCAGAAATACCTGCAATCCCTTCAAACAAATAATCTTAGCGATCCTAAATGCTTCTGGACCCAGCTCAATGGACTCCTTAAAGGTGGTGAACATAATACATCGCTGACTGTGTTCTTGAAAGGCACTGAAATATCCTCACCTCCTGAGATTCAGCTGGAATAAATCAGTTCTTCACCGGCATCAATGTATACAAGACAGGTCTCCCTGATGCCTGCCCCACACTGCAATTGCACTCTGAAACCCTCCATCCCCCTTTTTCATATGAAACTGGCCTCATGCAAGGAAGTCCTAAAGCTCCTTTTGGGACTCAACCCTGATAGCTCCCCAGGCTTTGACACCCACCCCCTCAATTTCTTAGAATTGGTGCTCCCTCTCTAGCTCTTCCAATCACCCAGCTGATCAACAGATCCTTCCTGACAGGTTTCATTCCAGACAAGTGGAAAACTGCTACTGTCGTGCCTGTGCATAAAACTGGTCCAACAAATCTCATTGAAAATTACAAACCCATCTCCATCTTGTATCCTATCACAAAAATCCAAGAGAAAGTCCTCTACAATCAATTATACTCCTACCTTAAACAAACTAAAGCCCTCTCCAATGCACCAACAAGGTTTCAGGAAGTCTCACGGGACCGAGACTAGCTATATAAGTATAGCTTGGCAGAAGACACCAGGAGAAAGGACTGCTGTGTGACTGAACTTCTCTGCTGGGACTAAAGTAGAAGAACTTTTGTATATGCACCTTTAATTTAGGGTAAAAAAACTAACATACCAAAAAAAAAAAAAAGCGTGTGTTTGGGTTAACTGAACTGAATGGGTAACTGAAAAGTCATCTAGGTGTAAATCTCAGGTGACTGAAAGGACTTAACTGCTGTGAGGTTTAAATTACTTGTAGAAAGATCTGGTAAGTAGGGGGAGTGGCTTAGCTAGAAGGAAGCTACATTTAAAGACTGCCTTAGAAAGATTCTGCTAATAGCTTGGTAGAAGACACCAGGAGAAAGGACTGCTGTGTGACTGAACTTCTCTACTGGGACTATATTGCCCTCCTTGTCCCCTCTACCCCCACCCAAAGCTAGTTCTATTTTTATAGGCACAGGATTTGACTGACAACAGGAACTTCCTGTTTAGGGGCAGAAAGTGAGTGATCACAGAACCACCAAGGACCCACCATCCTAGAAGGGCAAGAGTAGCCTCCGGTCCCTCTAGCTGCTGGAGGTCTGCCTCTGAACAAGTAAGTGGTCTACTGAGAAATATAGGATATTCTTGTCTCAGAACAGGACAATCAGGAGCTTAAAGGGCACACAGGCAGAAAGTAAGGAGAGAAAAAAACAGAGGAAAGAGTAAGGATTGCAAACAGTTAAGGGGCCAGAAATAAGAAATGATTGGAGTGGTGCAGTGCAGTGGCTGTGGAGCAGCAGTCTTCCGGGAGATGTTCTGGAGGATGCGGTGTTGTCCCATCTGCAGGCACCTCTCTGGGCTGAGGGAGGAGGTTGCTCATCTCCAGGCTGAGTTGGCCAGGATTTGTGGGACCTCCTCTTCCATCCAGGGACCACCAGTGCCACTGCCGTTGCCTCAGAGGTTGCCAAGAAAGAGGAGGTTGGACCACAGTGGGCTCAGGGAGGGTGAGGGTGGTGGAACAGAGGCACATCCCTCCAGTTGTACCTCTCCACACTTCCTATGCCATTCTGGCAAAGTGTGGTTCCTCTATGGAGGCACCCACAGTGGAGACCAAGGAGGATGCTGGGAACCTCCACAAAGGAGACCCACAGGAGGGTGGCAGGGGACCCTGCAGGGGAAGGAAACAACTCCTGGTGGGGGACTCCATTGTTAGGAAGGTAGAACTGGGCAAGGGAAGGGAGGGAGGGAGGTAAGGTGCCTGCCTGGCGCCATGGCTTGGAGGGACAGGGAACGAATCCTCAGGATTGCCGGAGCAGCTGCACAGGGGAGGGAGCTGGATGTCATTGTCCACCTAGGGACAAATGACCTGGCTAAGAAAGGGATTAGAGAAGTGCAGGAAGAGTTTGTGGAATTGGGGAGAGGCCTTAGTCAAGTAGCATGCACGGTAACCTTCTCGGAGGTGCTACCCATCTGTGGCATAGGAGAGGCTAGGGTGTTCCGTACCATGGGATTCAATAAGTAGTTGAAAAACTGGTGTGGAGCTCAGGGATTTGGCTTCATTGGGGACTGGGGGTCCACCTGGAGTGATGCAAGCCTATACTGGCATGATGGGCTGCATCTGTCCGGGAGGGAACCAGGATCCTAGGTGATAGGTTTAATGCTTCATTGGCAAGCTTTTAAAACTAGCCAAGGGGAGGCACTGGAAAGGAGCAGGAAAATCTCAGCCCCCAAACAATCACGGTAGTAAGTGTGGCAAACACCAACATGGAGGTGTCGATAGGGAGAAGGGCAGGGTAAATGGAGAAAGTGACAAAGGCAAGAAGGACAGGGATGGGGCAAAAGGGGTAAGGCCATCAGGAAATGGAGGGTAATGAGTACCAATGCTCGTAGTCTGGGCAACAAGCTCCCTGAGCTGGTAGCCTTAATGGAAGAGGATGCCTGGATATCGTAGCAGTCACAGAAACATGGTACACAGAGAACCATGACTGGGATGTTAACATACCAGGGTACATAACCACAGGAGAGACAGGCAGGGAGAAGAGGGGAGGAGTAGCTCTCATGTAAGGGAAGGATAAAAGCAACTGAACAAAAGAGTAAACAGGGAGGAGAGGAGGCACTGTGGGTCACCTTGGAGACTGGAAAGGGCACCACAATCCGCACAGGGGTTGTGTACAGACCCCCATGTCAGGGGGAAGGAATGGACAAGGATATGATGGAAGGCATTCTTAGAATGGCAGAGAAAGGGGAGATACTGTTGATGGGAGACCTGAATATGCCAGATGTTAACTGGAGCACATTTGCTGTAGCCACATCCAAGAGCAGGGCCATTCTTGACGCCCTACAGGTGGCAGGCATTTGACAGCTAGTTTCAGAACCCACTCATGAGGGAGCAATCTTAGACCTCATACTCTCAAACGGGGGCAGTGAGAGGATCTCAGTTCTAGAAGTGGGTTGCCATCTGGGGACAAGTGACCGTCAAACAGTGTGGTTCATGTTAAACTCAGCAACAGAGTCAAGCCATACAAAAGTGAGGGTACTGGACTTTAGGAGGGCTGACTTTGGCAAGATGGGAGAGTGCCTCAGAAAAGCACTAGCAAACAGGCTAGAAGTAGGTGTGGAGCAACAATGGGGAATTATCAAAACTGCCATCACAGAGGCAACAAGCCTTTGTGTAAAGCAAATAAACAAATCAAAACGAAAGAATAAGCCACTATGGTTCTCAAGAGAGGTGGCTGTGAAAGTCAGGAAGAAAAAGATAGCATTCCGGAAGTATAAGGAAACACAGAAGGAGCAGGACAGAGAGCTGTACCAGTTAAGGCAGAAAGAAGCAGGAGGAAGTCAGAATAGCAAAGGCCCAAACTGAGGAAAAGATTGCCAACCTCAGTTAAGAAGGGGATAAAACCTTTATAGGTACATCAGCGATGAGAAAGACAAAGGGAGGGATAGTGAGGCTGAATAGAATGAACGGTGGGTGGGCAGAGGGGACAGTGAAAAGCAGGAATACTGAATGAATATTTCTGCTCAGTATTCACAAAAGAGGAGGGGAAGTGCCTAATCCAATTAACAGAAGCACTCTTTGATAGGGGGTCGATCCCAGTCCTTTCACAGAAGAAAGGGTTCTGCAAGAACTCCTAAAACTGAAGGTGGACAAAGCAATGGGTCCTGATGGAATTCACCCCAGAATTCTAAAAGAATTAAGGAAGGAACTAGTGAAACCACTGGCTACTCTTTTTAATAAATCATGGGAGGATGGTGTGGTACCTGAGGACTGGAGGAAGGTGGATGTGATTCCCCTTCACAAAAGTGGGACCAAGACAGAGGCAGGAAACTACAGACCTGTCAGTCTGACCTCTGTGGTAGGGAAAGTGATGGAGTCACTTCTGAAGGAAAGAATAGTTGAGTACCTAGAGGTCAGTGGAGCACAGGATCCAAGGCAGCATGGGTTCACAGCGGGAAGGTCATGTCAGACGAATCTAATAGATTTCTTTGACTGGGTGACCAAAGTAGTAGACCAGGGAGGGCTGTGGACATGGCTACCTAGACTTTAGTAGCAAGGCATTTGGACACAGTCCCACACAAAAGATTTATTAGTCAAATTAACTAGACTGGGAGTGGGTCCCAGGGTGGTAGCCTGGGTAAAACATTGGCTGGACAACAGGACACAGAAGGTAATTGTAAATGGAGTCCACTCTGAAGAAAGGGCGGTCACCAGTGGGGCACCGAGAGGGTTCAGTATTGGGTCCAGTCCTTTTAATGTCTCATCAGTGACATTGCAGAGGGACTGGAAGGAAAAGTATGCCTTTTGCAGATGACACAAAGATCTGCAACAGGGTTGATAACAAGGAGGCATGGAAAGGATGAAAAGGACTTGGCAAGGTTGGAGGAATGGTCAGACGTATGGCAGCTAGGATTCTATGCAAAAGTGAAATAATGCACCTGGGAAACAAGAACCCAGGGAAGAATACACAATGGGTGGGGAGGTAGTAACAACAAAAACAGGAAAGGGACCTGGGGGTAATCATATCAGATGACCTTAAGGTTAGTAAGCAATGTGAGAAGGCAGTAGGAGGGCCGGGGTATACTGGGATGTATAGGGAGAGGCATCAGCAGCAGAAAACAGGAAGTTGTTATCCCTCTGTACAGACAGTTGGTGAGACCCCATCTGGAATACTGTGTCCAGTTCTGGAGACCCCATCTCCGCAAGGACATAGACAGGATAGAGGCAGTCCAGAGGAGGGCAACTAAAATGGTGCAGGGTCTGCAAGAGAAGCCATATGAGGAGAGACTAAAGGAGCTTAATATGTATACCCTTGAGGAAAGAAGGGAGAGGGGACAAGATAGAAACTTTCAAGTACCTCAAGGAATCAACAAAGTCCAAGAGGGTAGCATCTTTCAGAAAAAGAGACTTGCAAGAACAAGGGACACAATTTAAAGATAGAAGGAGGCGGTTCTAGGGGCAATGTGAGGAAGTATTATTTCACAGAGATGGTAGTGGATGCATGGAACAGCCTTCCTGAGGAGGTTGTGGGGTCTAAAACTGTGGAGAATTCAAGAATGGGACAGACATAAGGCAATTCTTGTGGGGGGCAGGAAGATATAGGCTGTTGGTTAACTAGGATCTGCAGCCTATCCTGTAGGTAGGGAAATGGGCAGACTAGATGGGCCTAGCGGTCCTTATCTGCCGTCAAAGTCTATGTTTCTATGAGACTGCCCTGCTGAGAGTCACCTCAGATATCTTTCATGCCATGGATCAGAGGAAAGCCACAGGGGCTGTATTCATAGACCTCACAAAGGCTTTCGACCTTGTTAACCATCCTCTCCTCATTTCTAAGCGCCAATCCCTAGGTCTTGATTCCAACTCCCTCACCTGGTTCTCCAACTATTTATCCAGCTGTGTCCAATGTGTCAAATAGGCTGGTGTCCTCTCCACCCTATCTCCTATCACGGACGGAGTCCGAGAAGGAGCTATCCTTGGGCCACTGCTATTCTCAATCTTTATCAATGACCTGCCTCTAAACTGCAGGGGGTCATTGATCCAGCTTTACGCAGATGATGCCATCTTATTTCGGCATGGTATAAGTACCTCCACCATACAATCTGACCTGGAAAATGACTTCCATACTCTGGAAGACTGGTTCAAAACTAACTTACCGGTATTGAACTCGAAGAAGACCAAATCCATGCTGTTCCGCCATACCTCCTTTGACCTAACCTCCCAGCCCCCTCTAGTAATTAATACCTCCTCAGGTCTACCTCTTGAAGGGGTGGGATCTTTCAAATATCTGGGGATGACTCTTGATGAACATCTAGCTCTCGACACACACTTAAAAAGTGTTATTAAAACTACTAATCAAAAGCTCGGCCTACTCTATCGTACTGCCCCTTACTTAACTCAGTATGCCAGGAGGAACATTTCTGCCGTGACTCTCTGCCCTGGCTTATTCTATGCTACACCCATAATTCACTCGATCAAGTCCACTTCCTTGATCAAATTCAAACTGGCCTATCACCGGATCACTCGTTTTGCTGCTGGTGCTAACGCTCGGGCCCATCACTGTGATGTACTGAGGTCCCTTGGTTGGCCGTCCTTCGAGCCCAAAATGGACTTCCTGGTGTTATGCACTACCTTTAAACTTACTCACCTTCCTTCCCCACCCATCCTCTTCAGCAAGCTCACACTGAAGACTTTCCCCAGGACCCTCCGACACTCCCACCTCCCCCTACTGAACCTTCCCAAAGCCCGCTTTGCTATAGGCAGGTGGTCCTTCATATTCACCGCACCTCAAAAATGAAACTCCCTTCCACGCACTTTACACTCAAGTACATCCCTTCCTCTGTTTAAGAGATGTTTCAAACAACTCTTCTTCAAGCCTCCAATCTGTAGCGGCTCTTGCTTTCAATC
The DNA here is from genome assembly GCA_016271365.2 of Neoceratodus forsteri. Classification (NCBI taxonomy): domain Eukaryota; kingdom Metazoa; phylum Chordata; order Ceratodontiformes; family Ceratodontidae; genus Neoceratodus; species Neoceratodus forsteri. The sequence goes on from CM028137.1 coordinate 829,495,583, forward strand.
CCCCCCTCAGTATTCCTTATTGCCTCTCTTCCACCTCCTGCCCTCTCTGGTTGTCCTTGTTCTCCATCTTCCCCACTAAGTTTCTCTCTTCCCCTTACCCCATTCCCTCTCCTGTCCTCTCTCTCCCCTCTCTTAAATCCTCTTATAGTTTGTAAATATGTAATAATTTGAATTATGTAGTGTACTCTGCGGTAGCTCTCAACTAGACTGGAAGCACATATCCCGGAACTATGGTATTCAGAAACCTCCAACGACTTCAGAGGCAAATGAAATTACTGGATTAACAATGCAAGACCTATATGGACACACTTTGGTATCCTTAGTCGGCATCTGAGACTAAGGACATTCAGCTCAGCAAACCATTGGGATACTTTTTGTGCATATACTGTCTCTAACCTGGGATTGTACTAGTTGTTTTCCAAATATTTTCTACCTCATGTATTCATTGTACTTTGTAATATCTTGCAGAATTCCTTATTCCCCGGGTTGCCCCTGAAAAAGGGACAACTCTCTCTCAGTGGGCCTACCCGGTTATCAAGATTAAAATAAATAAATAAATAAATAACGCTGGGGCCAGGAAATGCCATACATATCATAGTTTTAGATGACTGTAGGCATGGATTCTCACCCACACATGCATGCATTGATCAACCTTTCCACCTTCAATGAAATGCTCTAAGGTTAAAATGTGTTTCAGCACTTGGTAAGATGGCACTCATGACTTTAGATTGTTACTGTATAGAGCCACAACATGGAGACCACAATATGGCAGATAATGGCTGAACACCTGGCAAGATGGCAGCAGTGGTGTTCAGAGTGCCAAGACTCACAGCCCCAAAATGTTCCTCAGGTCCTCATGGCTCAGTCACAAAATGGCACCCCTGACATGAACAGGCTCACAAGCTAGACATACCATGGCAGCACTGGTTAAATCTACCTCATTCTACCTCATCCCTGTGATTGACAGACATCCTTTATTGTTGGTCCCACCCACCTCCTCCTCTTTCTGAGCAGCCATAGGGCACGAAAGTATAATCATTATGCACACACTGTGTTGACACATCAGTATTCATTGCTGCCATGTTGGGTGGGCACTCAGCTGCTGCGCATGAGCACTCACTTGTACATGTGCCATGAATACCATAAAAGCTCATATATGATCAAACCTGCATGCACAATGCAACAATCCAGATGGTTGCTATCTTAGGTATGACAAAATGGTCACTATTGAGGCTACTGCAAACCAAGCACACAAATACCATGGCCTGGTAAAGAAATAAACAAGGGAAAAGGATGTTAACTAATTATAAGTTATGTGGCTCAAAGACCAATATTAACAGAGTTCAACCACAGGCTGCTCGAACCTGTGATGACTGATTTGGGGCAACAATATAGAAGGACCATATGCTTACATTTACCTGTCTGTTGCCTACTCTGTCCACCATCCATTCATGTGCAGAGGACAATGAGAAGGCTGTAAAAGTACCACTATGCATACGTATACTAACCAGTTACCATTTCTCTGCCCCCCCCCATTTAGTGTCTCAACAGATTGATAAAGCAACTAAAAACAGAAGGGTCAGAGGAATTCAATAAACTGGAGCCTAAGCTGCTAAAAATAGCTGCTCCTGCAATTGCTTCTCCTGTTGCCATGCTCTTCAACAAGTCTCTTATAGAGGTGAGAATCCCTGATAGGTGCAAGATTACCCTTGTAGTATCTGTACACAAGGGTGGCCTCAAAGAGCCCAATCTCCCTACTTTGCTCCATTGCAAAAACTCAAGAAAGATTAATACACAACCAGCTCCAAAACTATCTTGAACAGCCTCACCTTCTGTCTGATTGGCAACATGGGTTCAGAAGACTCCATGGTACTGACATCATCTTGGTTAGACTGGCCACTGACATCTTGGGTACCGTGGACAGGGGGTACATGACTGGTGCAATCTTCATAGATCTTACCAAAGCATTTGATCATGTTAATCATGTCCTCCTGCTAGAAAAACATAGGAAGTTTGGTCTTGGCAACTTCTCCTGCTGGTGATTCACTCACTATTTGACTAACAGGTCTCAGAAAGTAAAATGGAAAGGCACACAGGCCAGTCCACATTAAGACCCATAACTGACGGTGTCCCTCAAGGGTTCATCCTGGGTCCCTTGTCTTTTCCTTATTTGAAAATGATAAGCTTGGTCATCGTGGTGGGGCTAGTTTACAGCCTTATGCGGTTGATGCAGTATTGTATTGGAGCTCCAGTGATGTCTACCTCATGAATCGTCTTTTGGTGAGGATTTCCTGGCACCTGAAAGGTGGTTCTCCTCCACCAAATTGGTACTCAATGCCAAGAACACTTAAGCTATTTTGTTTGGTCCTAGACTAGGGCTGCAAGTTTAGTTTGATCTTAATACAAAAAAGGTCAAACTCCAGTTGTTCAATGGTTGAGAATGCCCACAAACTCTTTCTTGTTTTTTGTGAACTTTGGTTCACTTGACCCCCCCTCCACTGCTGATAGCCAGTCACCAGCCCAGTGTATAATTAAATTCCCTGGTGTGTAGTGGTCCCCCCACTGATCGCCAGCCTGATGTACAATTAAATAATTCCCTGGTGTCTAGTGGTTCCCCCACCCCGGCAGGTAGTGCCACCCCCACTCCGCTCCCTCCAACCCTGAGCAGACAACCGGCACAGCCCTCCTTCTCCACCATGCTGGCTGCCCAACTGTGCTGTTAATGAATGAATAAGCACGTACTTGTACAAGCATCTGCTCATTCATTGCCAATTCGCACCCATTCATTGAGCTCTGTTGGTGGCACAGACAAGATCAGAGGGTTGCTTCGGTTACCAGCAAGGGGGGGCATTGTGGACCCCCAGAGGGAGTCCACAATGCCCTTCCCCCATATTTCCCCCCTGGCAGTGCCTAGAAAAACCTTCCACTTCTGTCTGCACCCCTGACAGTGCTCAAAGAGCTCACTGAATGGATGCAAACTGGTGGCCTGTAAATGAATGAGCGTGTGCTTGAACAAATATGCGCTCATTCATTGACAGCTCAGTCAGACAGTCGGCATGGTGAAGCCGGTGGACAGGGAGGGCTGTGCCATTCTCCTGCTAGGGGATGGGGTGGTGGGATACTACCAGCCTAGGTGGGGGGTGGGGGGACCACTAGACACCACAAAATTAATTAACTGTACATCGTGCCAGTGATTGACAGGAGGGGGGGACCAGGAGGCATGCACAGAGTAGTGTTCTGATGGTGCAGAAAGTGCGTGTCCAGCTCAAGCTCCCCCATGAATCCACGCTAACCGTTGTGCTCTGAGACATATGGCATTTTTTCTTGTTTAAAACTGCCACTTGTAACTTTCTGACAAATCAAATGAGACAGTAGGAGAAAGCACCATCACTGGTTTAATGTTCACACTCGGAAAAAAGTTAATGGTGCCGGTGCTGTAAAAGCTTTTTTTGTGTCCAGCGTGGTAGACGCAGCACGATAGTTGAAGGCAGCTTGAAAAGTCGGATATGTAAATATGTTTTTTTTTCAGTTCCCCAAAGATGCTGAAAACTTTTATTTTTTGCCAGCATAGTCTACAAGTTGTGCCACTGGAAGGCAGTATATCAAGTGAGAAGTCTGAATAAGGGACATTCATCTACTACCCAAAGACACCGACATTTAGAAAAAGACTGCAGTATTCTCCACATGGTGCTTTCTCAAGGTACGGATATGAAAATTACGTACCTACCGTAATTCTGATCTTTCTGTGTATCTTCACCATTCATCACAGATGGGTACTGGCTGGAGATCAGGACCCCGTGGGAGCTTTTTTTTTTTTAAAAGGGTAGGCGGAGCCGACACAGCATTGGCACCGTCCTGGAGGCCGACGTACTGCGTAGCACTCAAGGGTTGGCCATTAGGCTGTGTCGACTCCGCCTGCCTACCAGTTCTGAGTCACCGGAGAGGTAAGAGGAAGGAATAGAGGGTGGGACAAGAGAGTCCAAGGGACAGAAAAAGGAAAGGAAAAACTGAACTAAAAGGAGAAATAACGACTGAGAGGACAGCAGAGAAGAGATGAGACTAAGGGGATTGGGTAGGGGCCCCAATGTCTGGAAGCGGAAGAAGGGAGGGAAGGGAGGGGAGAAAATTTAGGAGAGAGTGAGAGGTAACAAGGATCTGAGACCCTTGTCCATCACCAGATTGTATAGGAACTGCAAGGAGTAGCAAAACTCTCTGCCAGAATTCAAGGCACAGAATAACTGGCAATACCCCAGAAGCAGAGTCGGCTATTCTGGAAGAAGGACAGAGTGCGATTTAATACTCTCTCAGGAAAGATGTTTGGTGAAAAAAGAGATTTTTTTTTTTGAAACAGTTGGATGGAAACCAGAAGGAGAACAGGAGGAGGGCAACCACCAACTTCCACCCATCAGGGTGGAGACATGTAGTAGAGAAGGAGTGCCGCTCGAGCCGTACTCTTTAAAGGAAAATATCCCCCTGTGTGTCCCTACTTTATCCCACTCCAAAAAAAGAGGGGGAGCCACAGAGGGAGGGGGGCCCAGAGACTGAGGCCCCAGGGGGATGGTGGGTGGGATTGTGATGAATGGTGAAGATACACAGAAAGATCAGAATTATGGTAGGTACGTAATTTTCATATCTTATCTGTGTCAATCTTCACCATTCATCACAGATGGGTGAGTACTGCCCCCGAAGGGGTTGATTCATTACACCAAGGGACAGAGAGTCCTCAGCCTCAGTGGGTGACACTAAGGGGGAACTTTCCGGACCTGAGGAGGCCCGAGAGTGGGGAGAGCGAGATGGGGTCCCCCCAGAGGGGGAAGGAAGCTGCCCCGACAAGTGCCGTCTCGCTCTATGGGAGAAGAGGTAGGTTACCTGGTGGGCGGAGCAAATCACCCTACGCCGGGCCAAGGGTGACAACCAGGAAAGACGAAGCCACGCTGATCTCCTGGTGCAGATCGCTGTCCCTATGACCCTGGTTGCTACCTCATTGGCATCATAAGATGCCCTCGCTTGGTGTCTGGCTAGCTCCAGGCCATGTGCAGAGAGCGCGATGGCTTGTCTGGTTTGCTCCAAGTCAGGCAAAGCAGCTAGGATCTGACCTAGCGTGGACTACAAGAACCTGTTGTAGGCTGCACAGTGGGCCTGGTGAGCGGAAATAGAAAGGAGCAACCGTGCCGAGTAGAAGGTCCTCCTCCCCCAAAAATCAAAATCCAAGGAGTCTTGATCTGGGTGCCGGTCACGGTGGAGGGCGCGAAGCCCATCAAGGGTGTCCAGATGCATCAAGCCGGACTGCGGATGAGGCATAGAACCTGGAGACTCTGGGGGAGCGCAATACCTCTGGCTGAGGTCCCTAGGGGCAGGAACTCCGGAGAAGGGCCTCTCTTAGAAACGCAAGGACACCTCCCAAAAGGGAGCAGGCCAGGGTGGCACCACAAGGGTGGCCTCACCAAAATCACCTAGAAAGGCATGCACTGCATGCTCAGGATTGCTAACAGAAGAGGGAGAATAGTGCAAGTCCTCCAGCATCCTCACGAGGAAGCGCTGGTACTCGGAGAGATCAGCAGCCGGAGAGATGTGGACAGAGGGTTCCTCTCCCCCAGAAGAGGGGGATGAGGAGCTGGAGGTCACCATACGTTCCGAGGATGGCTGCACAGGGGGAGGTTGAAAAACCTGGCTGTCCATAGCCCTAACATAGGCAGGGAACCGAGCAGCCACCGCCCTGAACTGCTCCCAGATGAGAGGGACGCTAGGACCAAGAATGTCTGGGAGCACTGGAGAATGTGGCAGAGGGATGGGGCAGAGCCAAGAAAGGAAGTCAGCTGACCTCTGCCAGGGCTAGGGAGCGGACCTTGAGCACCCAAGGAGGGTGCCCCGGAAGACTCCACAGCCGACAGCTGTACAACCATGGTGGTACTGCCTTGGCTGTGTCCAGAAGAATCCCCCCAGTGAGGTGACCGAGGCCGTAAGAGTCCAGAAGGACGACCCCCTGCCTCAAAAGATTGGGACCCCCTCAAGGAACTGGAAGGGGAAGGGTGGAAATTCACACTTCGGCTTTGCCCAGGGCCCGGATGGACCCCAGAGAAAGGCCGATGCACCGACCCCACACCCCTCGACCCCTCAGAGTCCGAGAGAGTCCTCCTCCTCGAGAGGGCCAGCCTAGGTAGCTGGCATCTCTGGGCTGCCCCCGAAGGGGAGACCCAGGGAACAGCACCCTACCCTCCTGCAGCCTTCCCGATGGGCCCCAAAGTTGGGCAATCAAGACACACTACTGGAGGGGGTACCACCACCGAGGGGTCGATGAAACCCCCAAGGTCAGGTTGCAGAGCAATGGTGGCATGCACCACTGCCTGCTGGTCAGCACCACTGACCCTAGCCTCGGGGGCCACCTGACTCTCCTCAGTAGGGGGCTAGCTATGACTTGTTGATGAGACCACGGAAGCACCCTCCTCCACAGACAACCCCGAAGGGTGTGACTGCCCATCTGACTCCGAGCCCGACTCCGACTCCGAAGAGGTAGAGTCCGAGGCTCTGAGCCAAACAGTAGAAGGGCGGGTGAAAACAACTTTGCCAGAGGGCCCGGCAGCCAGAGCTGTGCCCGAGGTGGCACCCTTGCCCTCCGCCACCCCGCGGGTGGAGCTCACAGAAGGTGCCAGGGCAGCTCGGGCCAAAAGTCCAGAGCCAGGGCCAGATGCGGCGCCGTCAAGTCCACTAGCACTGGGAGCGGTACCAGGGACAGAGACAGCACCAACAGCAGCCCTGCAGAAACCTCAGCACTGACATGACACCATTAGGCCCCTGCGGTGCCGCAAGCAGCACCGGGGACCAAGCGAGTGCTGGACGAGGCCCCGAGGGCGGACTCCAAGAGCCCAACACGGCACTAACAGCCCCTGGTGCCGTGGAGCAGCACCAAGAGTGGACGGTGCCGAGGATGGTACTCGATAGCCAAAGCTGACGGCTCCCATGGCGCCGAAACCACGCAGGCACGGCGCCGTGCTCAACCTCGGCACTGAGGCAAGACATGGTGAAAGAAGATGCCAGATCCTGTACCACGGTGCCGTGAGCAGTGTTGGTGCTGCGAATGGCATTGACAGGGCCCACGGCACCGAGCAATGAGTCAGTGCCAACGATGGTGCCAACAGGGCCCACGGCACCACGAACGGCGCCGAAGGCTCCAACGGCACTGACCGATGGCATCAAGGATGGCACTGACTCGGGCCTTCCGAGCTGTGGGAGCGACACTGGGGGAGCCTTCACCCCCGAAGGGGCGATTGCCATGGCGGCGCCTCCTGCCCGCTCCCGGGGGAAGTGGGATGGGCCTCCTGTGCCACAGAAGGAGCCTCGGCAATGGCCAGGCTACAAGTAGCTGAGGCTCCTCCTCCTCGTCCGTATAGAACCAGGAGGGACCCGGAGAAAGGGCCGAGAGTGTTGGCCGGCTGATGTAGTGCAAACCCTACCCCGAAAGTCATGGAGCTCGCTTCCCCCACTTTCAACATGCACTGTTCAATGATGCGGCGGTCCATGGAGAAGCAGGCATCACATGAATCCATGTCGTGAAGTGGGCCAAGTCATGCGAGACACCGGTCGTGCTGGTCGGAGACGGAATATTTTCAGCCACATGGGCACCGACGCATGGGGGGCCGACCAGTCATAGAAGACTTTTTGCCCTCCAACTGAGACATGATCTACAGAGAAAAAAACACCACAAAACAGACTCAAGGTCGCACAATTTGAAATAAAAGGAAAGATCTTACCGGTGACGTTGAGTGGAGGCTGAACCCAGAACCGGTAGACAACCACCGGACTGACGTCGATTTTTTTTCACAGGCTGAAAGGCCTAAATTACTAGAGAAAGCTTCCCACGAGGTGACCTCGATGGTGGGAAATGAAGAACTGGTAGGCAGGCGGAGTCGACACAGACTAACGGCCAACCCTCGAGCGCCATGCAGTAAGTCGGCCTCGAGGACGGCACCGATGCTGTGTCGGCTCCGCCTACCCTTTTTAAAAAAAAAAAGCGCCCGCGGGGTCCTGACCTCTGGCCAGTACCCATCTGTGATGAATGGTGAAGATTGACACAGATAAGATATTCATTTTGGCTGCTAGATGGTTTTTCCTTCTGCCTGCTACCATATTAAGAACTTAAAAGATACCAGCCCTGCGTTTCTTTTCTAATGAGGAACTGTATGTGGAGTTGCTGGGCCCTGAAGTTGTCTCTTTGCTATCCAGTATGCAGACAACCATCACATGAACTGTAAGACTGGAGGAAATATTCACAAGAGTTTTTAGAAGTTTTCTTTTATGAAGGGAACATTTATATTTGCTGCAAGGTGGAAAGCATTTAACTCTACAACCAGTTCTTTTTAGTTCTACTTGCTTTCTGTACGCAAAATACAAAGTGTGGTAAAACCATACCAATTGAATGATATGCTGCAGTAAGAAATCCCATTGCATCACAAGTTCACAGCTTCTAAATAATAAATCTTGGGGGTGATAGACTGTATTACCTGTTCTGGTTCTGGGTTTGGATAGTTGCATGTTAAAGTACTAAAGTGTAAAGACACCATTCTTGCCATATTATAATATGTCCTCAAGAAGAGAACGATGTGAAAAATATATTGCAGCAGAAACTTTAGAATGTAAACAAGAAAGAGCTCAAAGGGAATCTAAAATTAAAAGCAGACTATGACAAAAAAACTCAGACAGAGCAAGACTTATTAAATTTTTTGGGGGAAGTACCCAATCTAAATATAACTTACTCTCTGAGTCCTATTGCATCTCCCTTTGAATGTCAAGCTAAAGTAAAATCAGAAGCTTCAGGGGATAAAATTTATTTTTTATTTATTTTATTTATTTAGCTTTTGTTGACCGGGTAAGTGCACTAGACAAATCCTGCCTATTTTCAGGCATGACCCGGGGGAGGGGGATACAGATGAATGCCAACTGACCTTGAACCAGATTAAGCGTTGGTGGTATTTTTAGTGAATGAGGGAATTGGTTCAGACACTGGGGAAATTCCCTACTCTTTCTCGGGACAAGTGCCATGTGGGATCTTAACATCCACCTGAACTACCACCAATCCAGGCAGATGGGACCTCGGTTTAACGTCTCATCCGAAAGACGGCACCTCAGAAGTGCAGCACCCCTCTCATGCTGCACTGCAGTGTCAGTACTGGGATATTAACCCAAATGCCAGATGTGGGAACTGAACCCACAGCCCTCTGATCTCCCGGCCTCAGAGGCGAGTGTGCTACCTACTGAGCCACTGACACTGTTGAATACTGGAAAATACTGGAAGAAAAGCATGCAGAACAAATAACAATACACAGGGTCATTTAAAAACCAATATGGAAGTAATAAAAGACTTTCATCCAACTGAAGAAGGTAAATTGTTTGATTCAAACCTTGTTAAAACTAATTATAGTCCCATTTTAAACACACACGAGAATGAGTTTCTGTCTGCAGAATCTGATGTGGAATCACAATCTGATGAAAACAAAATGGGTCAACCAAAAGAACAGAGAGGGGTGAGTCTGATTTGGTAAAACAAAAAGTTATGGGAGTTCAAACATCAGAACCAGAAAAATCTAATGTTAAGTCTGATGGAGTTGGATAACAACAAGATGGGAATACAGTTGAAGAGACTATATCTGCCTAGGCTAAGGTTTTGATGAGGAATATTAAAGAAATAAAAGACAATTCAAACTTTGTTAAAGTGAAATAAGAAGGGATGGACAATATCATATCAGAAATGGAAATAATAAAAACAACCATTCAACATCTAGACTCCTCAGTGAAAGACATTAATCTGAAAATACCACAGATGGAAAATAGAATATCTGAGGCAGAAGATAAATAACGGACATGGAACTGAAAGCTAGAGGGAAAAACCTGTTTAATAGGGATTCCTAAATCATGGGAACAAAAGCATAGCTTAAAAGAAATAGTCCTGAAAGTATTTGCTGTCTACTTAGACATTAATAGAGACAACGTTAATATTGAAATTGACAGGGAACACCGTGCCTTAAAAATCAAACCACAGGATGGTTTCCCACCATGTTCTGTGATTGTTAAGCTGTTCAAAACAGAAGATATAATGTGAATTATGAATGGAGTGTACCAGACAAAAGGAATATTATTAGAGGGTGCAAACATATCAATTTACCAAGATTTACTTTTTGAGATCATTGAAGAAAGGAAAAAATGTGACTTTCTGAGAAGAACATTGTGGCAAAAAGGTTACAAATCTTCTTCATTAATCCCAACCAAGCTTCAGGTCATCGTGAACTTAAAACCATATTTTTTCTCTACAATGGAACAAGCAGACAGAGAGTTGAGAATGCTCATACCAGATTTATTCATGTAATGTGCGTTGCACACCAGATTGAGGCTGTATAAGTGGAGAGGGGGTATGCAGAATGCACCTTGAAAGGAAGAGAACGCTAGGTATTCATATGGACCAGGATATTGTTATTTGCATATTTTATGCAAATGGTTCAAAATAGGGGTTTCTATTGTTTACATGTGTGGTATGAGGTATGTGGGTAATAGCACTATAGTTAATATTAGTCTCTAGTCTAAAAAGAAAATGAAATGAATAAAAACATATGAGGCCAGAGGGAAATTAGAATGTACAAAGATTAGAGATGGCTACATTCGATAAATATCTGGATATCAGGATTGCCTCCCTGATTGCAAATGGTTTAAATAGTTATAAAATGATACTGAGATGTCTTTGTAACATGTGTATCTGAAAAAAACTTTTATTTTTTCAAATAAAAAGATTATACAAAAAAGTTATAAAGAATTAATAAGATCTTACAATATGCAAAATTAAATCAAATTCAAATATTTTGTCTATAAGAGACACATCTTCTAGAAAAGAAGATTAAAAAACTAAAAAAAATCATGGGTTGGACAAGTATTCTATTCCACAGGAACAAATAACAGTTGAGGTGTGGCAATCCTGATCTCCAAAGATATTAACTTTAAAAGTACACAGGTAATTAAAGATGAATCCTACAAACAAGTAATGCACTCACAAATTGTCATATTTAAAATGTACAGTAGATTGGGATTTTTTTTCTTATAAATAAAAACCTAGCTAGTTGGACTAAAACAGTATACATCCATAGTATTTTGGTCTCAGACCATGCAATGGTGTCCTTGCAACTAACACCCACTTGGAATAGGTCATTTATTAGAAATTGGCATTTTGATAACACTTTGTTAAACAATGCAGAGTTTGTAGTACTGATAAAATGTCAGTTACAGGAATACTGGAATCTGAATAATACTTCAAATTTATCGATGGCAGTGAAATGGGACACATGGAAAGCTGTCATAAGGAGCCATATCATTTCTTATCAGATTAGACAACAGAGACAAAACAGGATACAATTTCAAAAAACAGAAGAAGAAGTTAAAAAAGATGGTAATGGAAGCTAAGTTTAATAAAAGGGTAATGGAGAGTTTAATGGAAGTTAAAAATAAAAAGAACAAACTAATTTTGCATTCTTTAGAAAAAGATGTTTGGAAAATTAAAAATAAAAGATACTTTCATGGTGACAAGACAGGGAAATTGTTGGCTTATGCGCTTAAAATCAAAAACAGAGGAATATTATAACGGCAATTAACAATGGACAAGAAGAGGTTTATATGGACAAATATTTACCAAAGAATTTGTTAAATATTTTCAAACAATTTACAATACAGAGAATGCTCATAATTTAGTTAATATGAAAAAAATACACTAAAGAAGCAATCAGACATCAACTAAATATTAACCAGGAACCATTTACAACAATAGAAATAAATCAAGCAGCAGTAGATCAAAAAAAGGACTCTTCCCCAGGTTCAGATGTATACACATGTGAATTTTATCAAACATTTAAAGATTTACTCATTCCTTGGCCTAAATTAGTAATTGATAAAATAAATGAGACAGATAATATGCCACAATCAATTAACAATTGTACTATCATTCTAATATTAAAAGAAAACAAAAATCCAAAAGAGTAGAAAACTATTGTCCCATATCTCTATTAAACTTAGATTGCAAGATTATCATGAAATTAATAGTTAATTGGATCCAGGATTAGGTGGTCAATTATATAGGGGAAGAACACAGAGGGTTTATTAAAGGGAGAAATATTTTTCAAGGATTGGAACAAACCCAAGAAATTATAATTAAACATGCAAAACAAAATGTAGAACATAAGGAGGAGGAAAAGTTCATGATTGCGTTAGATGCGACAAAAACATTCGATTTCTTGTCAAGAGATTTTATGTTTTGTGTATTAAAACAGTGGGGGTTTCCTTCTACAATTTTGCAGTTGTTACATAAAATATACCTTTTGGCTACTGCCAAACAAAAAATTAACTCTTTCTTGTCTGACACCATAAACATCTCTACTGGAGTCAGACAAGGTTGTCCCCTTTCCCCCTTGTTGTTTATACTACATTTGGAACCTTTATTGTGAAAAATATGCAGCACCAGGGATATTAAGGGGATCCTGTCAAACATAGGTATCATAAAGATGAACGTATATGCAGATGATCCTAACAAATGCGAGTGTCATGGCCTAATGCATTAAAAGAAATACATCATTATGCATTATTTTCTGGATATGAATTAAATCAAAATAAATCCTTAGCGTTACCCATCATGAATTTAAGTCTGGAAACAAAAAAACACTTTGTTCCTTATTAAAATAGTTAGTAATATGAAATATTTAGGAATGATACTATCTTACAATATGGAGGAAACAGTAAAGATTAATTCTAATATCATATACACCAGAATTAAAAACTTGCTTGATGTTGGGTAAACTATGCCTTTTCATTATGGGGAAAAACATAAACTTTAAAAATGGTTGTTATGCTACATCTTATGTTCCTGTTTCAATATGTACAGGGAAATATACATGAATTGTGGTTTTCTAAGATAAAGTGCATATTTGTGAAATTCTTATGGCATGGGGCCTCCCCTTGCACTGCATGGTGTAAGTTGATTATTCCAAGAAATAAAGAGGGAATGGGTTGTCCAGGTCCATATTTCTATTATGTTGCCACAAAGATTAAACTGTTGTTTTCTTGAGTGGATAAAACAAAATACAGTTTTGACAACAAAGGTAAATATTTATCATATATATATATATATATATACAGTATATATATATATATATATATATATATATATATATGAACTTCTCAATGGTCATGATTCTACATTACATATATAGGACATCATAACCAATTATAAATTATTTCTGAAGTTAGATATGAATCCCACTATTAGGAGTGTGGCCCTAGCATATAAAGAATGGTTAAAGAAAAATAAAATTAAAAATTATCTATTTCAAAGTAGTATTTTGTTTAGTAAACAAACTAATTTAAAGTTAGAATGGAGAAAGGTCTTAATTGAACAAAAAAAATCATAAACTGGTTAGGTCTGATAAATGATACAGATTGTATTCCCTATGAGAAATTCAAGGAAGTGGTTCCACTGAGCAGAATAAAAGATGGTTGGCTATTGTACTCGGTATTAAAGACCAAATTTAAGACCATAAAAAAGAAGGTGGGTAAAAGTATGACACACTGTAATTCTGATATATATCTGAATTGTGGACTAAACAAAAATGTATTATTTCACAAATATATAATTTCTTGTTAAATGCAGACAATGCCAGAGTATTAAAAAACGCAATGCAACACAGCAAAAATGAAATCAAGAAATAGAACAAACCATAACATCTAAATTATGGTCCAATATAAGAATAGATGTGAATAAATTATATTCCTATGCGAAAAATAAAAGTAATTGACAGGGCATACTTAACTCCCTCTACTGTTTCTTACTTTGAAGATGCTAAGGGGAAACTTGCTGGCATCTTTGTGGCAACATAGGTAACCATGGTCACATGCTTTGGCGTTGCCCAAAAATTATAAATTGGTGGCATAAGCTACATTTAGAGCTAGAACTAATTTTGAACTTAGAATTGTTTTGGGGCTGTTGAAAATTTAAAACATAGTGGTGGTGTATTTCTTTGCTGTCTTTTTGTTTCAAATTTAGTCTTGGCTTGTCTGACTTGCTCTGTAGTTTGGGTGAGGGGTGTTAATTGTCTGGCCTCTGACCTCAGTTACGTGATAACTGGAGGTGGGGCTTAGTCAGAGTTGAGGTAGCAAGTGAGTTTTGTTTTCTCAGAAGAAGCCAGAAGGGGAAGGAAACATATTCAGTTCAGTGCTTTACAGTAACTGGTAATTGCTATTTTTCTTTTAAACTTAGATTGTGGGCTTTTAGTGACACTGTAATTTCTTTGCTGTCTTTACTTTGAATTGTTTTTGGGCTGTTGAAAATTTAAAACATAGTGGTGGTGTATTTCTTTGCTGTCTGTAGTTTGGGTGAGGGGTGTTAATTGTCTGGCCTCTGACCTCAGTTACGTGATAACTGGAGGTGGGGCTTAGTCAGAGTTGAGGTAGCAAGTGAGTTTTGTTTTCTCAGAAGAAGCCAGAAGGGGAAGGAAACATATTCAATTCAGTGCTTTACAGTAACTGGTAATTGCTATTTTTCTTTTAAACTTAGATTGTGGGCTTTTAGTGACACTGTAATTTCTTTGCTGTCTTTACTTTGAATTGTTTTGGGCTGTTGAAAATTTAAAACATAGTGGTGGTGTATTTCTTTGCTGTCTTTAATTGCTGCAAATTTTCACCCCTCCCTCCCCTTCCCCAACTCTTAATTATATGCACTGTTAAATCTGATTGACAGGAGCTAAACACAGGGACAGTAAGGGTGGAGTAGGAGGGGCATGAGGGGGAAGAAGCCCACCCTCAACACGACAAGTGTTTTGACTCATTTATTTATTTATTTATTTATTGGTTTATTTTCTTTTTTAAAAAAGAAAAGTATCTGAGGATCAGTGGCAGGATTTTTAGGACAGTAAATTCATAAAAAGGGAGCCAGGACAGCTTCAGTAACAGACAAGTAGTGGAATAGCAGTATAATTGCAGTATAATGTGGGGAGTGGTGCAATGCAGTGACTGTAGGGCAGCCATATTCTGGCAGACCTTCTGGACACTGAGGTGCCTCCTTATCTGCATGCATCTCTATGGACTGTGGGATGAGGTAGCCAGACTCAGAGTGGAAGTAAACTGGGTCAGGAGTACCATCACCCCTATCCAGAGACCACCCAGTCCAATGCAACTGCCTCAACGGATGCTGAGAATGAGGAGCACTTGGATGACAGTGGGCTCAGGGAGGGTTAGAGTGGTCAGGCAGAGGCACATCCCAGATCCTATTCCACTCAAGAACTCATATGCCACACTGGCAATCAGGGACAATCAAATAGAGGTACCCAGAGAAGTGGAAGGAAAGGATGTGGAGGTTAGCCAAGGAGGTGACCTCAGCGGGGAAAGCAGTGGACCCCAGAGGAGGAGGAAGTGAATCCTGGTGGGGGACTCCATCATAAGAGGGATCCAGCTAGGAACACAGGAGGGGACGACAGGGAGGTGAGGTGCCTACCAGGTGCCATAGCATGGAGGGATGGAAGGAAGATCCTGGGGATCACTGGGAAGGCAAGACGGGAAGGTGAACTGGATGTCATTATCCACCTGGGTACTAATGACCTGGCAAATGGGGAGCCAAAGGAAGTTCAGGAAGAGTTTAGGAAATTGGGGAGTGGTCTCAAGCAAGTAGCTGCTTCTGTCACTTTCTCAGAAGTACTACCTGCGAGAGGCAAGGGAGAGCATAGAGGTGCATGCACCAGGAACTTTAACTCATGGTTGAAGAACTGGTGCTGTGAGGAAGGGTTTGGATTCATTGGTGACTGGGGACCCACCTGGAGGGATGGAGGTTTGTTCAAGCCTGACAGTCTGCATCCATCCTGGAGGAGAATCCAAGCACTCAATGATAAGTTTAAATGCTACATTGACAAGCATTTGAACCAGCAAAGTGGGGTGGCAGGCCAGCAAGGAGGATACCTACTTGCTCACCCCCCACAGCTAGCAGTGGAACCAGTGAACCAGAGGAGTGGCTATCTCTACAAAGCAGTGTGCAAAAGATGGAGATTAGCGCCCAAGAGGTGGATAGGCAGAAAAGGGGCAAAATTCAGTAGAAGGGCAGACAGCAAGGAGAACCAGGGATAAAGGCCAACCAAGGAAGGGGCTGGAGTAGAACAGTGAAACAGTCTAGGGAGGTCAAATCATGGAAAATCATGTGTGCTAATGTCAGGAGCCTTAGCAACAAGATGGAAGATCTGGAGGTTGTCATGGTGCAGTCAGACCTGGACATTGTGGCCATCACTGAAACCTGGTGTAATGATGACCATGACTGGGAGATGGCCATAGCTGGCTACAACATATTCAGAAGAGACAGGGCAGGTATGAAGGGAGGAGGAGTGGCACTGTATGTGAAAAGTGACATAAGGGCCACAGAGATCCAGGAGGAACTAAATGGGGGAGAGATACTGTGGGTTAAGTTGGAAAGGAAAATGGGGCCAGCCATCCAAACAGGTGTGGCTCAGACCACCAGCCCAGGAGGAAGAAACAGATAGGGAGCTGACGCTAGCCATCCAAAGGATGGCAGACAAGGGTGAGGTAGTACTGGATGGAGACTTCAATATTCCAGACGTGGACTAGAGCATCCCAGTAGCAGCATCAACTAGGAGCAGATTTATCCTGGACTCCCTTCAGGGCGCCTTCCTTAAGCAAAGCAACTGGTCATGGAACCAACTCGGCAGAAGGCAATACTGGACCTTGTGCTCACAAACAGAGACAGTGTGATGGGGGTAACAGTGGGGAGCACCTGGGGAACAGTGACCACCAGTCATTGTGGTTTGAAATCACAGAAAGAGCAGAACCAAACCACACAAAAACACGTATCCTGGATTTTACGGGGGCAGACTTTGGGAAAATGGGGAGATACTTGAAGGAGGCATTAAGGGAAATGGGGCAGGAATCAGGGGTTGAGGAACAGTGGGCAGTATTTAAAATTGGGATTACAAGAGCAACAGAATTATGCATCAAGCAGGTTAGCAAGAGGAAAAGGAAGAGGAGACCTTTATGGTTTTCCAAAGAGGTAGCAAAGAAAGTGAAAGCCAAAAAGATTGCATTCAGACAATACAAAAAGACACAGGCAGAAGGGGATAGGAAGAAGTACCAGGAGAAGCAAAGGGAGGCAGGGAGTTCAGAAAGGGAAGCCAAAGCTCAGACAGAAGAACTCATTGCAAAATCAGTGGGTAGAGGGGACAAAACCTTTTACAGGTACATAAGTAAAAAAAGAAAGGCAAAGGGAGGGATAGTGAGACTGAAGGGGGAGGATGGGGGCCGCATGGAGGATGACAACAGTAAAGCTGACATATTGAACAGGTATTTCTGCTCAGTCTTTACTGAGGAAGAGGAGGGTAATGGGGTCTGAAGGGAGTACAAGGGGTGAGAATGGTGCAGAAATGGACACAAGTCCCTTTACACGAGAAAGGGTCCTGAAGGAACTGGAAGTAATAAGAGTTGATAAAGCAATGGGGCCAGATGGGGTGCACCTGGGGTCCTTAAAGAACTAAGAGAGGTGGTGGCTGAACCTCTGGCTATCCTGTTTAGCCAATCACTGGAAACAGGGAGGTACCCAAAGACTGGAGGACAGCAGATGTAGTCCCTTATACAAAAGTGGGAACAAAGAGGAAGCGGGGACCACAGACCAGTCAGCCCCACTCGGTAGTGGGGAAGATCATGGAAGCACTACTGAAGGAGAGATTGGTGGAACATCTGGTTGTCAATGGACTACAGAACCCAAGGCAGCATGGTTTCACCAGGGGAGGTCATGTCAGACCAACCTCGTTGAATTTTTGACTGAGTGACTAGGGAGGTGGATCAGGGGAGGGCAGTGGACATGGCCTATCTGGACTTCAGCAAGGCCTTTGACACTGTGCCACATACAAGACTATTACACAAACTGGGGAATATGGGTGTGAGCAGGACAGTAGTGTGGTGGGTGGGTAACTGGCTGGACGGCAGGACACAGAGGGTGGTGGTAAATGGCTGTCACTCCACAGAGGGAAGAGTGACCAGTGGGGTACCACAGGGATCAGTGCTGGGACTGGTCCTAATCAACATCTTCATCAGTGACATTGTGCAGGACCTAGAAGGCAGAATTTCACTGTTTGCTGATGACACAAAGCTCTGTAACAGAGTAGACACACCAGAGGGTGTAGACAGAATGAGAAGGACCCGCAGAACTTGAAGAATGGTCAGGGTTTGGCAGTTGAAATTCAATGCAAAGAAGTGCAAGATAATGCATATGGGGTACAAAACCCCTGGCATAATATATCAGTTGGGGTTGAGGATATAGCATGCACCAAGCAGGAAAGGGATCTTGGGGTTATCATCTCTGATGACCTCAAGGTAGGAAACAGTGTGACAAGGCAGCAGGTAAAGCAAATAGGATGCTGGGATGACAGGCAGGGGCATCACCAGCAGGAAAAGGGCGGTCATAATTCCACTATACAAGACACTAGTGAGGCCCCACCTGGAGTACAGTGTACAGTTCTGGAGACCTTACCTACGTAAGGACATAGACAGGGTAGAGAAGGTTCAGAGGAGGGCAACAAAGATGGCACATGGATTGCATCACAAGTCCTATGAGGACAGGTTGAAGGAACTGAATATGTACTCCCTGGAGGAGAGGAGAGAGAGAGGGGATATGATAGAGACATACAAGTATCTTACAGGGAGGAACAGGGTGCAGGAATACACTATTTTTAAGCAAAAAAGATGTTCCAGGACTAGAGGACATGGGATGAAGTTGGAGGGAGGACGATTCAGAGGAAACGTGAGGAATAATTTCTTCACAGAACGGGTGGTGGAAAAGTAGAACACCCTGCCAGTGGAAGTGGTGGGGGCTGAAAGAATCACGGGATTTAAGAATGCATGGGATAGACATAAAGGAATTCTGGAGGTCAGGGGTAAGGGGCAACAGACTGCTAGGAAAACATAAACTGAACTTACAAGCTCAAATGGGCAGACTGGGTGGGCCATAGGCCCTTACCTGCCGACACTGTCTATGTATCTATGAACAGAAAAATAACCTTTGAACCAAGTTTTTTTTTTATATTAAATGAATACAGTAATTATGTTTTCAAAAGAAGAAAACAAATCTGTGCATTAGCATCTATGAGCATGAAGAGACAAATTTTGGGAAAATGGAATTGGTCAGAATGAGGGGAATGGAATCATAATGAATGATTATACAAATTTAGGGAGAACTTGTTGGAAAGAATATCAGCTGTTAAGGATAGGTCTAATAATATCACAGAGGAAAAGTTTGTAAATTGGAATGAAATTACTTGCATTCTTCCTCCTAGTCTCAAATTTAATTGATATTTAATGAGAGCTGGCATAGGCTTGTATAATCTTAACTATAGACCAGAGTGGTGTTATCACTGGGTGTAAAATATAATGATGTTCACATACTGGAAAATGTGGAGCATTTGGTATGTATAAAATATTTAAATGCAAAAAAAAAACAAGATGGGGGGGCGGAGACCAGTAGTCACCAGGGAATTTAATTATACAATAGGCTGGTGATTGGCTCTCATGGGGGGGGGCACTAGACACCAGTGATTTAAACAGCAGCTTCTGACTAACCATACTAGCCCCCCAGTGCAACAGAAACAATAACTGAGCTGGCCAGGAGTCCAAATGTACAAACCTTTCCTTTTGTTCCAGTCATATTAAAAAGTTATGCCCCTCACAATTTTATTCCCAGACCCTCCAGCACAAAACCCTGTTAGTCAAGGGATCGCTTTGATTTGTTAAAATCCCAGTGTTGAATGAGTATCAAACCTTTGGAAAAATTTCCCCCATTCAAGTCAGTGAGGCACGCATATGCAGCCTTCATTTAGTGACATCGCAAAATGGGTCTGCGTGTGCCGGAGTGAGGGCGTGGCCGTAGGATCAGGAACTGACTCCATTTTTTTGCCGGTGGGTCTGGGAATAAAATTATGAGGGGCATACATTTTTAATATGACTGGAACAAAAGGAAATGTTTGTACATCTGGACTCCTGGACAGGTCAGTTATCGTTTCTGTTACACTGAGGGGCTAGTTGGAGGTTGCTCTTTAATATTCAAGGAGAGTGATTGAAGAAGCTGAATTTTGAGGAAACCATCATTATAACAAGGTAGCAGTGTGGTAACATTTGAAACACTGATAGCAACAGAACATATGGAAACACAAACTGATGAGTGGTCTAGCACATTTTATGGGATCGGGCTGGCGATCAACTATCAGCGGGGGGGAAGGGGACGGACCACTAGACACCAGGGAATTTAATAATTATACATTGGGCCAGTAATTGACTACATATGGGAAGAGGGCACTAGACACCAGGGAATTGAATTGTACATCGGCCAGCAACTGACTATCGTGTGGGGGGGGGAGCATTTGTGTGCCTTGAAAAAGGTAGAACCTGGCTCTACCAGTTCTGTGTGGTAGAAGCAGGAAGAACTTGCTTGAACATTTTGGGTTTTGAATCCTAAGGTTCACAACATAGAACTTTTAGAGGTTCACACAGCCCTACCCTAGACACTTGGGTGCAGCACCTCCTAGATCTATCCACATCTATGGGAGCCCAAAAAGAGGTGTTTGAAGCAGTTAAGTATCTTGGAGTACACCTGGATCAGGAAATGTCTTTCAGAACCCACATTTTTGCTATACTGTTTAGGTAACAACCTATCCAGTGGATCACGGCTGGTTATTGCCAAAAGCATGCTACTCCTTCTCATACAGTACGGAGCCCCAGTTCTTCA
The DNA here is from genome assembly GCA_016271365.2 of Neoceratodus forsteri. Taxonomy (NCBI): domain Eukaryota; kingdom Metazoa; phylum Chordata; order Ceratodontiformes; family Ceratodontidae; genus Neoceratodus; species Neoceratodus forsteri. The sequence continues at coordinate 829,516,371 of CM028137.1, forward strand.
GTCCTTGTGGAGCACTGAACTCTGCTCATTTTTAGAAATACCCAGGGTTAGGTCCAGTGCAGGGGAGAGATCCTTTGCCAACTCAGCTCCCTCTCTATGGAATGCTCTTCCCGCTTCCCTCCAAAACTGCTCCTCCCTTGGAGGTTTTAAAAAAAGGCTCAAGGTGTATTTACTTGAGTGCAGCCTATGCTCCTGCAATCGCTGACCTGTAGCTGATGCCTTTTCTCATTGCCCTTGGTTTGTACTTGTTGATGCTATGCCTTTGAATTGTACTGATCTATCTGTATTTTGACCCACAGCTGACAAATGAAAATTACGTACCTACCATAATTCTTGATCTTCTCTTGTATCTTCACCATTCATTACTGCTTGGGTTAGTGCCGGAGGCGCGCACCCGCCACAGGAGTTTTTTTTTTTTTTTTTTGGAGTCGGCTCCAACGGCGCTACCTCGAGCACGACGTACTGCGTCATGCATGAGGGGCGGACATTAGAATACAGACTCCCTCCTCTATCTTCAGTTCTGGTAGCCGGAGAGGTAAAAATAAAGGGTAAGAAAAAAAGGAAAGCGAGGCAAGAGAGCCGAGGGACAGAAAAAGGAAAGGATATAAATTGAAAAAGGTATAAGCCGGTAGAGGATAGACAGAGGAGAGAGAGAATTCCTACCCTAAGGGACCGCAGGGCCTCCTTTCCGGGGCGGCTCTAGGGGAGGAACAGAGAGAGGGAAAGAGAAAGAAGAACAAGAAGAAAAGGAGGCATGTTGAGAGGGAGAACAGTGCCCATCGAGCATTGGTTGAGAGGCTTATAAGCTCGAGACTAACAAGGGAGCAAGAATCCCTGTTGCTAGGACTGAGGGGAGGTTCAACCGAACCACCTGAACAGATCCGAATAAGGGTAGATTCTCTGATCTCTCAACATGCCAAGTCCCTACATCCTAGCTGAGGGCTCATGGACTGCCCGGGCAGAACCTGTTCCGGGAAGAGCGCCCACCCAGAAAGGGGACTATGTCCCTTAGCACCCTGTTAAGTGCTAACACAGCAGTGTATGGAGAAAGATTATGCCTTACCGAAGGCAGCTTTGTATGAAGGATAGAGTGGTAACTCAATCAGACTCCCTAAGGCAAGGCAAAGCAGACGCTCAAGGCTGACAAGTGCAAAGCAGCAGCTAGAATGAGGTAAAAGATAATACCTGCCAGGAGGATTCTAAATTTTTGTTGAGGCCGAGTCAGGGCATGGTCTTTTAAGCTGTGAAACTGCATAACCTGATCAAGGTACTTAGAAGCACACCCTAAGGGCAGTCAGAAAGAGTTCCCTCAGAATAAGAGAAAAGTACAGGCAGTGCTCATTCCTCTTTACCTTGAGGAAAAAAGGAACCATTCACTAAGAATGGAAAACAGAAAGTATTTTTTTTGGCATAAAGGCCAAAGGAGGGAGAGGAACGAGACGGGAGGGGGAGACGCCACAGCAGGAGGTCACTGAGGGGAAGGTGGGGATATCAGTGATGAATGGTGAAGATACAAGAGAAGATCAAGAATTATGGTAGGTACGTAATTTTAATATCTTCCCTTGTCAATCTTCACCATTCATTACTGCTTGGGTGAGTATCAAGCCCTCCCTTAAAAAGGGGGGGTAGAAACCCTGAGGGAACAAGACCCCCAGCCTCCTGTTGGTGAGAAACAGAAGGGGAAGACCCTGGGCTAATCTAGAGAGAAGCCTATGGGGGAGAAGAGCTAGGAGGTGCCCCCCGAGGATGGGGAGATGGAGGAAGCCCCTACAGTAGTCTCCTAGCTCTGGAGGAAAAGAGACAGGTCCCCCAGAAAGCGGAGCAAATCACCCTACGCCGGGCCAAGGGTGACAACCTTGATACACAAAGCCATGCCATCCATCTAATGCAGATCGCTGTCCCCGCAAGCCTGGAAGCCACCTCATTGGCATCATAAGATGCCCTTGCTTGGTGTCTTGCCAGCTCCAGGCCTATAGCAGAGAGGGCAATAGCTTGTCTGGCCTGCTCCGTATCAGGCATTGATGCTAAGATCTGAGAGAGCATCGACCACAAATGCCTACTGTAGGCAGCGTGATGAGCCTGATGAGATGCAATGCAAGAGATCGCATGAGAGGAAGAGAACACTCTTCGCCCCCACTGGTCAAATTGTAGGGAATCCGAGTCCGGTGGACGGTCGTGCGCCAGGCGGCGGTGCCCAGAGGAAGTCTCTAGGTATACCAAACCCGAGGGCGGGTTGGGGAGAGTACCCAGGGATTCTGAAGGGGCACAATACCTACGGGGTGGCCGACAGAGACCGAGATGCCTGCACCCTGCCCCTCAACCCCTCGGACTCCAAGAGTGCCCTCCTCCTCAACCTCAGTGATCTACCACCTCGAGGGTCTGCAGCAGCACCAGGGTCGGTAGCTGCCACGAGCCCCCCAGGAGGAAGAGACCCTCCCTCCGCCCCACTCCATCACTCCCCAGGGACCCCGGACCACCCCTAGCCCGGGGAACCTCAGGGGAGGACGGAAGCGGGGACAGAGGAAGAGGCCCACTGGGCCGCCTAGCACCTCGTGCCACTGGGGACCCTGACTCTGAAGAATCAGGTTGCCAGGATGGGTCCACGTCTGAATCATCAGCCTCTGAAGAGGAAGAGATCAGCTGGACCACAATACTAGTAACCCCAGGGTTCCCAGTAAAACGGCGCCGCGAACAGCGCCAGACAACCTCGGCCCACCCGCACCCACTAAGCCCGGCCCCGGCTCCCCACCGGTGCCGGGTAGGCCCATGGCACCAGAACCCAACCCAGCACCACCAGGAGAGCGAACTGGGCCTGCGGCGCTAGAACAGCGCCGCCAGTGGCACCGTCTCGATCACTGGCCCCGCTGGCGGTGCCGGGATATGAAATGGTGCCAGGAGGTGGTGTCGAGGGTCCACCGGTGCCGGGCCCAGCAGGCGTGGGCCTCGACACTGGGGGAGCCTGCACCTCCGAGGAGGTGACTGCCGAGGCGGTGTCTCCGCCGCGGCCCCAGGAGGGACCTCAATGTTCCTCTGACCACAAAAGAAGCTTCCTCTTTGGCAAGAGAAGATGAGGAAGCCTCCTCCTCTATGGACCGTATAGGCCCGAGAGGGGAATCCCTGGAGCAACGCCATCCCCCGAAGGTCGGCGGGGCCTTGCCGATCTTGAACGCGTGGACTTCGAGGACACGACGTCCATGGAGAAACAAGCGTCGCACGTATCCATATCGTGGTTGGGTCCCAGACAATGGAGACAAACATCATGCTGATCCGTGATGGAGAAATGCTGGCCACAGGAGCACCGTCGCATAGGGGCACAGCCCGCCTTCGACTTACGTTTTGCCCCCGAACCTGACATGATGCGAACTAAATTAGAGACAAAATCAGCAACAAAGGCTACTGTGGCAATGATGGAAAATTAGCAGACATTCATGCTAAGAATGATGGAGTGGCTGGAAGCCATGTCTAACTCCAGACCACAGGGATCCAGGCAGGCACCAGACAAGAACCAAGCCCCACAGCTGCCTAACACAAACAATGCAAACACTGATGTTCCAGTAGACTCACTGAATCCAACAGACCCCTGAAAATCCTACTCCAGAGGACAAGGATGGGGAAATCCCAGACGAAGATTCAGAGCATGGGTTAGAAGGAGAGGAGGAACCAATGCCACCGGAAGAGTCATCACTGACATCCAAACTCTGCTCATTCGATGCAGTACCCAAACTTATGAGATCTATTACAACCACTATGGTGTTTGCGCTCCCACCTTCTAGACCCGACAGCAAACTGGATCCCATGGTCCAACAGAAATACAAGCAGATGGACTTCTTCCCAATTTCCCTGGCAATAGTTGATGTGGAGAAAGAGTAGGAAGCTGAAGACCCATCTTGCATTCCAGAAAGAAGGTCTCCAGACCATATGTACCCAATCCAAGATGAAAAACTAAAATTGTGGTGAATGACCCATACAACAGACCCACAGATTGACGTACTAAGCAAGAAGACCATACTTCCAGCAGAAAGCACAGCTACACTAAAGGACCCACTTGACAAAAAGATGGAAGAAATGTTAAAGAATATATCTGAGATGGCAGGACTGGCTACTAGGGCTACCACCACTGCAGTATACACCTCCAGCTCACAAATTAGATGGTGGAAGTAGTCTCCAAGATCCTGACACTCAAATCAGTGGAGGCCATCCTGGTGAACTACACCATACAGATGGCAAAGTATCTGGGAGATATGGTGGTCGATGCATTGAGACTAAATGCAAGAATCGAAGCTGTGGTTAACAGGGAACAGAGGTCCCTGTGACTGAAACAATGGGAAGCCATCAGCAATTTCAAGTCACTGTTACAAAAACTGCCATTTAAAGGATGCCACTTGTTCGGAGAAGGCCTTAAGGAATTTTTAAAACAAAGGAACTGGGCAAGGATTTAGCCAAGGAAAAGGCAAAATCATCCTACCTACCACCATTCTGGAGCATATTTTGGCAGAGCAGGGGGCAACAGCATAGAACAAGGTGCAGTAATTTTCATGGCAGAGGCTACAACTCCAGCAGATCACTGCATCAGGTCAACATGTCCTACAAGTTCAGGAGCAGAGGAGGTGGAGTATTCAGCTAAAACTTTAACTGGAACAACATTCAGTCACTACAATGACTACCCATCAACACATCTACCAATACCCACACAGGACCAACAAGTACCAGTGTGTGTGTGTGTGGGGGAGGGACTGGCACTCTTCAAGGAAGAATGGCAGTCAACTGCAATGGACAAATGGGTGTGAGAGGTCATAGCACAAGGTATGTGATAGAATTTACTGAAAAAACAACTCCTCAGGACTGAGTCATTCTATCTCTCATATCAAGAAAGAAGGCATCTCCAGAACAGGTATCTCAGACCATCACAACACTCCTAACAATGCCCTACATTCAGTCCCAGCAGAAGAGAGAGGACAAGGAATGTAGTCCATTTTCTTTATGGTGCCAATGAAGAAAGAGGACCTAAAGCCAGTCATGGATCTGAAATTTCTCAATCAGTTTGTGCACACCCAGAAATTCATGATGGACACCATACATTCTACAGTGACAGCCATATATCAGGGGGACTATCTGACTTCAGTAGACCTCAGAGATGTCTGCTTGCATGTACCCATATGGCAGGCACACTTCAAGTACCTGAGATTTCATATAAAGGGGCAGCATTTCCAATATCAGGCCATGACATTCAACGTTGCATCAGTCTCAGGAGTGTTTATGAAAGTGTCAGTTGTCACAGCAGCAAAGCTTAGATGGGAGGGCATATACGTAATACCCTTCCTCGATGCCTGGCTAATATACATAAGGACACTAAAACAAGCAGGACAAAACACAAAGACAGTGTTACAGACTCTAACAGCCCACAACTGGGTAATACATGTAGAAAAGAGCTCCCTAGTGCCATCACAGCAGAATGAACATCTGGGAGTGGAGATAGACACTTGCTCGTGACTGATCCGGCTCTCCCTAAAAAGGGAGAACATGGTAAGACTGGCTCAACAACTGCAAAAACAACAAATGGCAACACACAAGTAGGCATCATGTATAAACCTGTTTCCATGGGACAGGTGCAACATGCGCCCACTTCATATGCTGGCAGTTCAATATGGAACAATCAAGGAGAATTCAGACAGCCCATCTGCGGGCTTCCCAAGCTGCTGCTGTGGCCCCGGCACTCTCCAAGCCAGCCACAGCTAACAACCCACCTGACTGACCCCTGGACAGATTCAGACAGCCCATCTGTGGGCTTCCCAAGCTGCTGCTGTGGCCCAGGCACTCTCCGAGCAGGCCGCAGCTAACAGACTGCCCGACTGACCCCAGGACAGATTCAGGTACGCACCGGACCTCTGAAACTTGTGGTTCTGAATGCCGCTGTTTTGACTGGATGCCCAGTGGAGGAGCCAGGCACAGACTGGTAGTTTCTGCTCCTTGGCTGATTTTCCAACTCCTGGCACTTTCTGATCTCGGGGAAATCTCTTTCTGTGCTGGGTTCTGGACTGAATTTTTGTAAATGTAATTACTTATGTTATGCATCAATTGGTCTTACTTTACCTGCCAGTTTAGCTAGTCTATTACAAGCCTCTAGTCTAGCCTCTTGGTGTTACTTGCTGCTGTGAGACTAGTGCTGGACAAACTATATTGTTTAGTAGCTAATGTTTGACTGCTTAGACCTAGCTACTGAGTAAGCTTGCTGCACTTTTCCATTTCTGCCTCTACTGCCAAACTGTGTCTCCTGTCCCACACTGGTCACCCTGCTAATTATTAATTTCTCCTCCCCACTTGCAATGCTGTCTCTCTAAACAGCTTAATTTCTTCTCTGCTTTACCTACATACCCTCATCTTACACACCCTCCTGCTGCTGTCCTCCTCCTCAGACATCCCAGCGCCAAAGCACAGAACTCCCTCCCTGTTAACTCCTCTTCTATCTCTAAATAATTGCCCTACATTTGACACCTCTTACCTCGTGCTTTGTCTTTCCCCATTGCCTGCCCCCCACTGAGCTTGCTATTGTACTCTAGCTGTATTTAATCCTCTGTCTTTCCCTTCTTGTTCCACAGACCCCATCTGTGGGCTTCCCAAGCTGCTGCTGTGGCCCCAGCATTCTCTGAGCCGGCTGCAGCTAACAGACCACCCGACTGACCCCCGGACAGATTCAGGTATGCACAGATCTCCAAAACTCATGCTTTTGAATACCGCTGTTTTAACTGGATGCCCAGTGGAGGAGCCAGGCACTGATTGGCAGTTTCTGCTCCTCGGCTGATTTTCCAACTTCTGGCACTTCCTGATCTCGGGGAAATCTCTTTCTGTGTTGTCTTCTGGACTGAATTTTTTCGCCCTCCCCCCACAGTATTAAACAGACCCTTGCCCTTTCCTCAGCCTAGCAGCTGATTGGTCACTCCACTGCTGCACATTCTTATGGCTACTAGCCTCACTGTCTTCAATACCTGACTTGACCCACTTTCTTACCACCCCTTTTTAAAGGGATCTCACCCACAGGGTTGCACATTTGCTCTCATGTTTTTCTCCAGCCACTCCAGTTAACTCCTCTCAATTACTGCTGTAACCTGCCCTACTGTTAGCGACCTCACCCTAATTCAACTATATACCCTTTCAATTCTTACACTTCCACTGCCTATGGTGACATACCCAGTCGCAGCCTAACCATCCCAGTAACTGGCACCTTTGCCTTAGCTGAATTTTCAACAATATCACTAAATTAGAACTAGTGTCATTGCCATCCCCACGTAGTAAAGCAATATTACAGTGGCTCTTTCCAGACGTTTTACCAAAATTGCCCTGTGCTTCGGCTAATTTCACAGCTGGCACACCACTGCTGGTTCAGTTTTACCTTCAGCTACCTACTATATAGCAATGGGCACCATCGCTCTTCTACTAGGCCTGCTCATGTTTACCCTTCTGACTCAGACCACCCCCCGTCCTGTGTCCCCGCCCTCCACCCTGAGCATTTCTCCCCTAAGCTACCCCCAAACAACTCGGCCCCCTCCCACCTTGGACAACCCCCAACTCATCTGCATCCACCACCTACCAACACCCCTGCTTCCTTTGCCCTCCCGGGCCCATCCTGGACCCACCTCCCCCTTGCCATACCCACCTCTTCCTTGCCATATCTATCCTCCATGCCTTACCCATCCCCTGCACCCCTACTATCAAGACCTCACATCGGCACCACACTAAGGGTCCTTGTCGCCACATCCCTTAATTAGATTAATCACTCTGCTCTTACTGCTTTCTGGGAATATACATCCAAATACTGGACCTATGCCAACTAGCCCTCCCATACCCCACTCTGGAGCCACTCTCCGCATTGCATCACTGAACATATGCAGCCTTCTAAAGAAATCTGCCGCACTCCTGTGCTGGGTTGTACAACACTAACCCAATATTATTGCATTAGTGGAGACCTGGCTCTCCAAAACAACCCCTGACTCTGTTATTTCCTTCCATGGATACATCCTGTTCAGGGAAGACCGAGTTGGTAAACATGGCAGTGGGTGTGCAATCTACATGCGGGACATCCTTATAAGCCATATGTTCCCTGCTCCCAAGCTTGACTATGGCACCCAAGCCCTCACTCTAAATATTACCCCTGACCCAGCCAGGGGCCCACTCTTCCTCACGGTCTCCTACATACCCCTGAGGAACCAGAAACCAGCGGTCCAGTCTCTCATCAATTACCTCACCTCCCTACCACACAAAGCTGAGCAACTCATCCTAGGTGACCTTAACGTCAGTTGGCTTGGTACCACTGCTTCCCATGCCAGGGACTCCTTCTCTGCCCTGGACATGTCCCAGTTAGTCACCCAGCCCACTAGATTCAACCGGACAAGTGGTTCCAGCAAGTTCATAGACATAATACTATCGAACCGCCCTCATAAAATCCAGGATATCAACGTCCTCCCCAACTCACTTAGTGATCACTCACCTGTCCTCTGTCTCTGGTCATCCTCCATACCGAAACCTGTGTCCCAGGCCACCTTGTGCTGGCACCTATGCCCCCGGGGTCTCAGAAAGCTACAATTGCATTCAGCACAGCTGGACTGGTCCCCCATCCGTCACGCCCCTGATATTGACTCTGCCCTAGACCTCTTCACCAATGCCTTCAGCAAGGCCTGTGACCAGTGGCGGAGCCAGGTTTGGGAACATTTGGTGGACGGGGGGGCCATTCAGTCAATCATGGACTCCACAATGGGCACTAAACAGTGAATAAATATGGTGGTGGGGCACCACTACTCACACTGGGGCAGCCAGGAGGGGCGACCGCCCCCCCAGCCCCCTCTAGCTCTGACACTGCCTGTAACCTTTTTGCCCCCACACCAGAATCCATACTAAAAAACAAAATGGATCTCCTCATCCCTTATCCAAAACATAGGCATAGGGATAATCTCTGGCACATCACTATCGAATCAGGCAAGTTGGCTGATAGACAAGCCTACAATGTGGCGCATAATCAGTGCACCTGGGCCATTAGATGGGCCAAGGCAGAGCAGTATCAGACCACCCTCGCACCCACCTGGGGTTCCGCCTGGACTTTCTGGGACAGCATGAAAGAGCTTAATGGGAAGACCCACTCCCTCCCACCGTCCCAGCTCTCCATCAATGGCACCATCACTACAGACCCAACTCGCATAGCTGATTGCCTCAATACTGCCTTCTCTGACCTAAGCTCTGTCCTCCCAAATAACTTTTTTGACCCAATCCCTGCCTCTATCCCCTGCCTTGGATTGCCCTCCTTTCTACCTATGCACTATATCCCCCCACATAGCCAGGCCACACCTGCTAAAAGCCCTTCCTGGTCTTGGATGTCATCCTAGTCTCCTTTACAAACCTACTAAACCAGTCTCTATGTCTCGGTCAGTTTCCCAGTGCTTGGAAATCAGCCGAAATCACCCCTATACACAAGAGTGGATATTGGTCCGCACCTAACAACTACCGGCCGATCTCTATCCTCCCCCCGCTCTCTAAAGCCCTAGAAAAAATAGTGTTTATTCAACTCTCTGAGTACCTGGCCAAATATGACATAATGTGCCCAGAACAACATGGTTTCCATGCAGGACACAGTACCACTACTGCTCTCCTGGAGTTCTCTCAATACCTGCACTCTGCTGTTGACTACAGCAACCTTGCCGGCGCAGTGTTCATAGACTTCTCCAAGGCTTTTGACACTGTTTGTCACCCCCTCCCGCTCGACTCCCTCCACCAACTCGGCTTTTCTGCTAGTCCCCTTGCCTGGTTCTCCAGCTACCTCTCTGCTAGATCCCAGCATGTGAAGAGAAACAGCTCCCGGTCCAATACCCGGCCCATTCATTCCGGAGTACCCCAGGGCTCCATTCTGGGCCCTGTACTTTTCAGCCTCTACCTCAACACTCTCCCCAGCTGCTGCACAGGAAAAATGCTCCTCTATGCCAATGATGTGGTTCTCTTTGCCTCCCACCCCGATCCCTCTTCTCTCCAGGTATCCCTCCAACACACCAACAACCAAGCTGAAAAGTGGTTCCTTGACCACTGACTTGTCATTAACCTAAAGAAGACTAAGTCAATGCTCTTCTCCCATCACCAAAACAAGGCCAAGAATGCTCCCTCTTCATTCTACCCAGCACTCTGCACCTGCTGGAGCAAGTGACCTCTTAAAAATATCTAGTCATCATTTCCACTTGGCTCTCACCTTCCACACCCACATCAATGCCCTATCCTCTGTCATAAATTCTCGGATAGGTCTACTATACCATCACAGAGATTGCCTCCCCCAAGTTGCCCTCCGGCTGGCCATCAGCTCTTCCGTCCTGCCACTAGTGGACTATGGCTTGCCCATTTACGCTGCGGCAGACAATACTGCCTTGACTAAAATCCAGCTCTCAATCAATAAGGCCTGCAGGCTCCTGACCGGAGCCCCTAGCCGCACTCACACTTGCCTGCTCTACTCCACTGCCAACCTGCTCACCTTTGAGGAGTGTCTGCACTACCAGACTTGCCTACTCACCAAAAAATCTCTTCTAGGGCTCTCCCCCCCGGGGGTCTCTGCTTCCCTACGGCGTGTGTCCTCATCTGTTACCACCCGTAGCTTTGTCAAGGCCTTCTTTCTGGTGCCCAGAACCAAGACCTCACTAGCCCAGAGGTCCTTCCACTACCGAGCCCCTGCTTGGTTCAACTCCCTCCCACCCTGTATCACAGACATTGCCAAAACTAGTCCCTTCAAAATCACCCTACGGAACCATCTCTTCGATGTTCATTGCTGTAAATGCACCTAATTAATCCCACTGTGGGATCCGCCTGTCAGGCCTCCCTGACTTGACAACGCCCTCTGGACAGCCTATCCTCTCCCCTCCCTCCCTCCCACCCCACTCCCAATCCCTACCTCCACCCTCTCCAGGTATTATCTAGGTATGTCCAGGGCTGTACCCCCACTGTAACCCTTGGGTACCTTGTATATGACTGTAACCTATTATAAGTAACATTATTATGTAACCTATGTGTACCCTATGTTTAATCTTCTGCACCTATACTGTTCTCACTTTTGTAACCACACTATGTAACTCTGTCTACTCCCCTGTGATGAGGTGCCTTTGTAAATGAGTCCATAACTCAAAGGTTGTAAATCCAACTTTTCTAATAAATAAATAGAACAACAGTCATGCAAAACTCCAGCTGACCAAAAAAGCCATGCAGACTCTCATGTGGTAGACAAACCACAACTTTCTCAAGGACATGCTACTAGAAATCATACATAATGCCACAATAGAGACAGATGCAAGTCTCTCAGGGTGGGGTGCATGAGTGGAGAGTAAAGGAGCTCAAGGAAAGGTGAGCAGGTCAGAAACACAGCTACCAATCAACATCTTGGAAATCAGGTCAGACAACAGGACCATAGTGGCATACATCACCAAACAAGAAGGCACCAAGAGCACAGGCCTACTGATGGAGGCTATGTATGTAATGTTTATTGTCAGACTAAAAGTCATATACAGTCGTTAAAAGTCAAAATACTGTACAAAAACAAAAGACAGACAGATATAAGTGCATCAATTAAGAACATCATCTTTACAATAAATATAAAGTGCAGGTATAAGCTATAAGTACATCAACTGAGAACACCGTCTTTACAATAAATATATAAAGTGCAGGGCTATGCTCAGAAATTCTTATACAATTTCAGTATTAACAGATTACAGTTTGATCAATACCTTTAATTTTTGTTTCTTAATTTTACTAATCTGCTGGAAAAATTTTGCCAACCATGTGATAATAAACTCATCTTCTGAATTCATTAATATAATTGTTAAATAATTCTTATTAGTCAGATCCCATCCATTAATTATGGGTCCAAGCCAAAACTCTCTTGGCTGTGATACTAATCGCATTCCCAAAACACAAGGAATAGATCTTCCTTTTCCCACTGAGTGCAAAAACATTTCTGAGCAGTTAATGGTAATGCTTTATGTCTTGTTTCATTAATATTATTTGGAAAAAATTCAAATTTATATTTCGTGTACAGTTTCCGCAACTCTGGCTCTGTCAAATAGTCCAGATAATACTTAAAACCAGAACCTCCTTGTGCAAGGACAAACCCAAGGTGAATACCTTGAACAGTTTATCAAATCCAAATCCTTTTTAATCCAGGCATTCACTAATTTTCTTTGAACATATTTGGTATATTTCCAGCTACGGGTAATATTCTTGTCCCAATACTTTAATAATATAGCAATATTATATATCTGTAATAACTCTGCTAGCTTATCATACCAACTATTAACAGTTATTTTATTTCTATGCCAACCAATGTTTTCCAAAAGGCACATTCCAGGAAACCTATCATTTTTCATTCTAGAAAGCTTTCTCCAATAATTGGTTTTCTTTGAATCCACCAACGTTTCTATATTTTCTAAGCCCAGTTCACTTCCTATATATGGTACTGGGCAAGAGTTTGCCAGTCCCAATGAAGATCTCAAGACCTTATGAATTTGGGTTAGTAGACTCTTTAAATTAGTATATTTCAATACCTCAGTACCATACAAAATTTGAGGGGAAAGTTTGCACCTAATAGCTGTTAAAAGTGGTCTGAGCGAATTACCCCCATATACTGTATATGATTACATTTATTCAACCCATAAGTAGTTTGAGTGATTTTTGATGAAACATCATTAACATGAGCCTTCCAGGTTAAATCTGAGGAGTATGTCAGGCCAAGATAAGTGTATGTACTGTATCTGTATTCGGAAGTTTCTCCTTACCAACACTCCAATAGCCTTTACACTTTTCTGACCTATTACCATTATTTGAGATTTTTGTGTATTTATTTTTAACTTCAGTGCTTGTGTTGCCTCTAGATGTAATAATTGAAGTTGTTTCTGGAGTCCCGATTTAGACAAGGGCATTAAAATGATATCGTCCACATAAGCTGGAGTTGAACACAGCTCTGAGGCTATCTTTGGAGCATCAGCGGCCAATTTAGATAATTTTCTTAGAAGGCCATCGATATATAAAGCAAATAATGTAGGAGCTAGTACACACCCCTGACGTACACCCCTATTAATGGAAAACTTCTTTGATACTTCCCCTTTAGTGCCCAATCTAACCCTGGCCCAGTTTTCTCTATACAGATTAGCAATAATATCAATGAAATCTGTATTGATCCCTTTCTCACTCATCAGCCACCATAGGGTTTGTCTGACTATGGTGTTGAATGCTGATGAGAAATCGATAAATGCATAGTATAGCTTTTGTTTTCTTATGGTGACATGTTTTTCAATAATACGCGGGACAAAATAAAACAATTGTCAATAGTTGAATAGTTACTTCTAAAATCTGCTTGTGTTTCTGTAAGACCACCTGTTATCTCAATTTGGTGCTTTAAATTATCTAAAATAATCTTTGAGAACATTTTTAGATTAACATCGAGTAGACTAATCGGCCTATACATTTTCAAATCATTTTTTACCTTTTATGTATAGGAATAACTAAAGCACCCCTCCATGAATCTGGAAAATATCTGTCTTGTATGCTCTTATTATAGACTTTTTCCAGGAGCTCTGACTAGCCCATAATATTAACTTGATATACCTCAGCAGGGAGTCTATCCAGCCCTGGAGCTTTACTTATTTTCAAAGAATTTATTGCTACATTGACTTCCTGTTTAGAAATCAAGACACTGCTTTGATTAAGTTCACCAGAAATATAATTGTCAATCAACTATCTAAAAAAATTTCAGTAAAAAAATTTAAACCATTGGTCTTCAGATATACACATATCTGGTGCAGATTTAAAAGTATTTGTACCTTTACTTACATAGGACTAGAAGATTTTTGAATCCTGTTTATCTAAGACAGCCAGCATTCTTTCCCACTGCTGTTTATAATACTTGTCCTTTTTTTGTTTTAAAAGTAATTTATAACTTTTTCAATCCTGGTTCAGTTCCTGAAATAAGCTTTTATCATTAGATTTTTTAATTACCTTCAATTTAGCCCTAAGTTGTCTTTTGTAAGCCCTACATTCTTTATCAAACCAACCTATATCCTTAACTTGACTATCTACATTGGTTTGTTCTAGTTTATATAAGTGATTGCATAATTCTACATAAAAAGAGGCCAGCTGTTCCCATAAGTTCCTAGCTGATTCTTGATTTAGCAGCGGTCCCATAAATTGCAACAGTAGGGAAATCAAATTCTGTAATGCTACTTCTAAATTAACTGACCATAACACTCTTTCATTTTGTATTCTTTTACCTGTACCAAGTTCTTATTTGGTCATAGACTTCCATGTTTAGTGAGGCCAATTAACAGTAGGGGAAAGTGATCACTTTCAGATCTAGTAAATATGTGCAAGAAGTCCCATAAATAGGAATGTCCAGTCAAAATAGCGAGATCTAAAACTGATTTGCTACTTCCCTTTATATATGTATTACAACCTTCTTCATTCCCTTTAAGTCTACCATTTAGAGGGTACATATCTAAATTACTCATTACTTTAATTAGTTTCTTTCCATAATTGTTTTTAATCATATCTTGTGATTGTCTAATAGTACTAATAGCTACTGAATCATCTGCCAACAGTACTGAATTATCAATGTATCCATTGAATTCTGCGATCCTGGAGTTGAGATCTCCCAATATCATGGTCTCATAGTCTGGTGAACTAGACCTACAGTCATGAACGAGCGCCTCCAACTTTTTCCCAGACATCTGGAAGGCAAAATTTCGACACCTGAGGTGGAATGTATATATTTAATAACAACATTTTATGCGTGTCATTACTCAATTGAAGGCATATAATATGACTGTTTGTATATTTTAATTTAACTACTTGAAAAATTCCTATTCTAATGAACACAATTAAGCCTCAAGCACTCCTTCCAAAACTGCACAGCCTTTCACCTGGAACATGAATACTTTCATAACTATTTAATACGCTGTAATTCCCTTCCGAGTGCCATGTTTCCTGCAAACAGATAACATCAGCAGATTGTAATAGATCAAGACATTCCTTATCAGCCAACTTGTTTTCCTATCCAGCAATATTCCAGGATAAAAATTTAATACAACTTAGTTTTGGGTCTCCTAGATTATTAAAGAATGGATGGTACTGCTTTCTTTGTTGAGTTTTTCTTTCTATGTGGTTTGTATTATCCAAGCTTAAATTACTTACTTCCAGGGTTCCATGAAGGGATGAAATAAACTCATATCCCTCCTTAGAATCATTGTCAAGTCAATATTCATCTCTCACTCGTTCTTCATTAGTGGTCATCTGTTTTTCATCTAAATGGTACATATATTCATTCATTCATGCACAACTAATGGCTTTGACAGTTAATTTTAGGATACAAAGTAAGATTTGTTACCCCAAACAGCTCCTCTGACTTACACAAATATAATCCCAAAGCATCTAGTGTCGGGTTTCTCCCTAACAGGGAATCAGCTAATGCCTCATTCCGCACAATAATGTTTATCTGTGTTGTGCCAGCTTTTCTTTTTACATTTAGAATGCCCGAATTACCTAATTTGACATTTAAGAATGTACTAAATAGATTGCATAATGACCCCAACAGTTTCCTGTCATTTTCTCTAGATTTTCGTTCCATACCAAAATAGCACAGGGTCATTGGAGTAATTACCTGGGGGATTTTTCCCCTCACCAATGGGAGACATTTGTTTTTCTGTAAAATTAGTTTTAGCACTTTGTTCCAGCTTGCTTTCAGAATAAGATAATTTCAGTTTATCACCCTTCTGCTCTACAGGGGTCATATTTAAATGTTGTTGTAATAACCAAATCTCCCTTTCTAGTGTCAAAAGCTGATTCTGTAAGTCTAGTCTTTCAACTCTATTTACTTCAGTCTTACTCTGTATGCTAACTGGAACAAAATTACTTATTTTCTCCCCCCCCCATGAACAGTCTTTACTGTAGACATGTAATTTTCTAAGCAGCTCTCTAAGTAGCTCTCCTCAGTATGGGCAGTACCATCTCCATCCAGGAGGGAAGTATCAGTACTGCTCTTACCATTTATTTTTTTCCCTTCTCTTATTTTTCTCCCTTTTCCTTTTTATTTGAGAGTCTGGAGTAGTTGGAAAAATTATTGAACTAAAGTCTGGTCTTTTCTCTGTCTTGGAATCCCCCAATTCCATCTTCATTTCTTCATTTTCCCAAATAACAGAATCTGACTCTTTGGGGGAAGGGGGGTTATAATATCCAATTTCCTTATCACATAATCTAACCTGGCACCATTAATTGCTATATCCTGCCTCGCTGATTCTAACTTATTTTTAATAACTATCATTTGCACCATTAACATAAGGTTCGCTATGTACTGATTTTTTAGTGAAAGGATTAAATCTTCACTCAGCCCATATGGGATATATTAGGAGGGTTAGAATGAGGAACCTTAGCCTGGGAACTCATATTAGCCTCAAGCTTTTTCATTCCCTTTATGGTATATTATAGTTCTGAGTTTATGAGTTGTAATTCATAACCTGAGATAGCAATATGGTCCTTATCATAGGTATTATAGTGACTGAAATTTTCATTACTACTAGATCTATTTAATTCTCTCAAAGTTCTACCCTGTGAGGGGCCCAGATAACTACGCTCCCCCAAGTTGCTAGTGTCACTACTATTGTAGCTACATACTAGAAGTACCCTATTAGCACTAGAATTTTTTGACATTTTCAGGGCGTTTGAAACACTCAAATTAATTTCAGTACCATTCTCCTCTTCTATTTCCTCTATTTCTTCCTCCAATTCATTTAAACAGATCTCCCTGTCCCTGTCTTGTCTCCTCTCACAAACTAACACAATGGAGGATGACGGGGAATTATTCATCTTTACTTTAGGGGTTGATGTTCTTTCTTGTAAATCAGGCCCTACAACCAGTCTGAGAACAGGGAGGAGTTCAGTGATTTTGATTTGAATACCCCCTACCCTCTTCTTCTGTTTTTTTATATTATTTTAGGGGCATTTTTAAGGTTATGATCTGGGGGGGGGGGATCCTATCATCCTGCTGTCCCTTCTGTCTTCTTGTGACTACCATTTTAATTCTTGACACAGGTGCAAAGAACAGCGAATATCCCAAATAACAAGATCTGAGTAAGCAGGTCTTTCTTAACACAAGCCCAATATATGAACAGCACCAATGTCAATATCTTCTCTATAATCTCTATAGCACTAAGTTCTCTATGTAGTCTCTATGAAGTCTGTCTGGTCACTAGATTCTCAGACGAGTTGGTAAGAGGAAGATAAACTCAGGTTAGTCCAAAAGTCTTCCCTTCCACACACAGGGGCTTTTACTAGATACCCCTTATATGGGAAGCAACAGTCCACATACGGCCAATGTAGTGATGTTAATATAGCCGTAACTCAAGGCCGACTCAGAACCAAGTTCCAATGAACAATTCACAATGAGTGGTTCTCACGAATCTCAGATTCAAGTTCATATAAAAGTTAATATATATCCAAGGTACAAGAACCAAAGTTGATCGAAAATAACAGTTCTGCACTGAATTCTGTGGCTGGTTCAAAACTGACAAGTTCTCTATCAGATGTTCCTTTAACGTCCACCATGTGCTTCCCCTTTAAATTAAGCATAAACAGAAATGAAGACACACTCTGTAAAATGTATATATAATTATAACATCTCTAATAATAGTCTGTAATAATCTCTAAAAGCAGCCCTAAGTCTCAGTGCTAAGGACTTATAGAACTAGGCCTAAACTAGCTAAAAAAGCTATGTAATAGACTACATAATACATAACCCATGTTTTACAATCTAAAACAATCTAAGACACTGAATTTAGCTCTGGATACTATTCACAAAAGACAAAACAAAACACTATTCACAAAATGCCACAAATAGTAAGCGCAGGTTATTTTCAAGTTATAGAAACTCTAGGGTACTTAAGTGTGGTAAAGTAAACACATTGAGAAAAAAAAACCTTTTTCCTTCCCAGCACTTCCATAATTTAAAACTTTTAAATTATTTACTTACAAGTATGGAAGCATTCTAAGGGCTCCCTGTGCTGATCAACGCTGAAGTGCAAAAGGTGCAGCAATTTAAAACACTAAAATAAATCCTCAAATGCATCCAGAGCAGCTCAAATCCTACAGCGCAGTAAACCTTCTGGACTTAAATCCTTTTTCCTCCATAGCTTAACAAAAAGGTTGCGATGGTAGCTCACTCTGCTACTTGTTACAGCAAACTCTTGCTGAAAATGGCGATCTAAGACATAGATTGCCACGCATGCATATTTGAACCACCAACCACGTGAGCAGAAGGAACCACTCATGCACAGAGATTTTCCGAGTGGCGCCAAAGAGTTTAACATTAGTTTTAAAATAATTATAAAAAATATTTGGGTTAGATAAAGTATTTTAAAATGTTCTATTCATTTGCATTACATAAGGGAGACAGAAAACAAACACAAACAAAAAACATCTACATCTATCAGGCCTTTGTTCCCACTGTTCCCACCTCATTATTTCAGACCCTGTACATTCTGCCTATAATCTCCTAAAAATTATTTCTTTCCACACTGAAACCTCAAGTAACCGAGCATACAAAATGTACAAAAACATAAAGCAGGAATCAAAATTAAAGGGGAAAAGCTAGGTTAGTATTTTTATAATTCAGCCAATCTCCCCGGCCCCAGGCGCTTTTCTCTTTATCTTTTTAATTTCCACTCTCTTTTCTTTCCCGGCCATCTCACTTCATTCTCTTTTTCACTTGGCTTGCAATTCAGACCACAGTCTCAAAGTTCGCTTCCAGCCTTTACTTCAGTGCTGAACTTGAATCCCAGGCTTGGGCCTTCCCGAAGGGTCTGCTGTCTCCCACAATCCAGCCTCTACCGTTACGACCTTCTTCCTGTAAGGGAGACAAGCACACCAGGGAGCAAGATGGCAACCAAGAGAATCACAAGTTCTTCTGGAAAGACCCGATATGTTAAAAAACTGGTGGCATACCCGTAGTAAATAATAATAGACTTATAGAGGGTCCTGCTAGCAAGAGCTTCTCCTCAGCTTTGTGGCATGCAGATCCTCTCAGCTCCAGCATCCAAGTCTTCTGTAACTGTAAAATATCTCTTGGGCCCCCACAGTAGTCTCTCCCTCTCTTCTCTGGATCTCCAGTGAAGCAGTGTGTCCCAGCCATGGGAAGGGAGGCAATACATTCCAGAACTCTGATGGAGACTATCAAAATCACGAGATGGGCCTAACAAAACTTGCCACACAAAACAGCAGTACACTTGGCTAGAAAATTGAACATTGAGGTAAACTGGTTGAGGAGGCAACAGGTTTACCCAGGAAAATGGTAACTGCACCCAGACACCTTCTGAATGATATAGAGGCACATCACAATATATTTGAGGGTGATAAGCATCAACACACAAGTGCAGCAGTTCTACTCCAGATTCAGTAAGCCAAAATCAGTGGGAATAGATGCACTCTCACATCTATGGTACCACGAGAGGACCATTTCCATTGATACCACAGGTCCTCAATAAAATATACCCATCTAGATTAACTATACTAATAACTCTGTACTGGCCAAGACGGGCATGGTTTGCCACAGTAGTGGCAATGGTCTTCGACACGTGGTGCCTAACATACAGATGGGGACATCCTCATCCAGGGCTGATCTTGCACCATAGTCCACATAGCCTGAAACCCATGGCCTGACTCCTGAAAGGGAGAGACTATTAAAATCTGGTTACCACAAATCAGTGATCAACACCATGTTTACAGTCTAGAAGAATGTCAACCAACTCTACCTGTGGCAGGCAATGGGGAAATTTTACGAAATGGTATGAACTAAACAATATCAGACCCAATCACGCCTCAATCCCTCAAATACTCCTCTTCTTACAATAAGGCCTAGACAAAGGACTTTCCCCCTCATCATTGAGAGTACAACATTCAGCAACTGGGGTAGCCATAGGACACATAGAACACACAACACCGGGATCACATCTGGATGTGTCAAGGCTCCTGAAAGCAGCTTTCCACATAAATCCATGTATTAAAGCTGTCATCACCCAATGGGATCTCACCCTAGTGCTGAATGCCCTTACGGCTCTCTCCTTCTAGTCCATCAAAGACAAAGACCCATAAAGACATCATTCCTAGTACAGTAGCTGTATGCTCTGCATGAAGGCAAGGGGAACTGGGGGACCTGTCATGTAAGGAGCCATTCTTTCAGTTCAGTTGCCAGGGATTAACTCTAAGGACTGTACCAGCATTCACACCGAAGGTAGCATCTGCCTTCCACATCAACCAAACAATAGAACTGCCAAAATTTTACACTGGGCAATCAACTGATAGAGTGAAAGCCCTACACACACTAGTTGTTAAAAGGACACTAACAGTGTAACTGGACAGAATGCTGTCTTTCAGAAAGTCAAAGGGATTATTCATAGGACACAAAGCCACAAGAAGGGTATGACAGCAGCAAAGGCAACCATTGTAACTTGGATTACAAGGACTATAGCAGAGGCATACAAGAAAAACAATCTGACACCTCCAAAAGGCATCAGAGCACACTTGACAAAAGCAGTGGCCACATCATGAACAGACAAAAATCAAGCCTCAGCCACAGAGGTATGTGTGTCAGCTATATGGACCACTATACACACATTTGCTACACACTGTAGACTGACTACAGACAGCAATCAGACAACCCACTTTAGAAGCAAGGTCCTAGCAGTGGCTACTTGCTCTGACACCATATACATTCACTCACCTCCACCCTGTTAACTGGAGTCACTGCTAATTATGAAACCCATTCTGTACGGAGGTGGAGTGTCATGGATATACACACAACACAGGGTAAGCAAACTTGCTGGAGCTGGGTAAAGTACTGCAAGAGACACCGGAAAAAAATAATAATATACTCAGATGATACATCTTGCATGTTATAAAGTGTGGAAATAGCATGTTTTGGGCTGGTCTAAGGTTTGTTATGGAGGATCTGATAGTTCTTATGGTAACAACTTGGGAAGTATCTAACTGATGAGCTGGGGGAGCTCAGCGGCTGAGGTAGGGATCAACGTTTGATCCTAGGTCACATATATATCAAGCAACCTGTCAGGTGAACATAACCCACTGTGTAAGGAAGTGGAATGCCATTAATGTACACTACGGTAATCACCTTTACCAGGTGAGTAAACTACCATTAGTACTGTCCTACAGAAACATGAACAGCTGTGGATATGAAAAAGTGTTTGATTTTCTACATAACATCATAGCAGCAGGGAAATGGGGCATTAGGATATACAGGAACTATACCATACCATCATCTTACTGATTGTATCATGTGGTGTTTTAAGGGTTTAAACCATTGCAGTAAGCATAGAAATATTGTAACTTAAGGCTGAAAGGGACTCAAGGCCCAAAATGTCCACTTCCCTGCTTTATAAGACGACATGAATAAGTACGTTGTATAAACACGTGCTAACTTAAAAGAGCTGGCGACACGTTCAGAACTTTAGCAAAACTTAATATTTAGGTACTGTCCAGCTAGTATTACTCATTAGTTCTGTATTCCTCCTCCCCATTATTTAGTAGTGAGGTCATTTGTATGAAAACAGGATCTTTGCTGCTGAAGAGTTTATCTATTCCTGCTGCTTTCTCTCCACCTGAAGTCATAGAGCAATGCTTCTGAAAGACAAAGAACCTCTCTGAGCAAACACTGAGGCAATGGTTACCCCAAAGGGTATTTGGCTGGGAAGTCAAGTTTCAAAGAAATACAAAATCACACATTCCCCCACAATGCGAAGCATCATGGGCTACATATGCAAACAATAACCCAGATAGACCATCTTAGGGTAGCTGGTTCATCCCACTGGGGTGTTAAACAGATGAGGCATACTGATGAGTCTTGGTAGGACGAAACACGTGTCTATATCTTCTGTTGGCACCCTTAGCAAACTGTGCGAGAGGCCTTTCAGCACCATGCATTTCTGCTTAAAGTTGAACCAGCATAATATTCTGTAGTGTTTTGCATATGCAGCCCATGATGCTTTGCATTGTGGAGGCATGTGTGATTTTGTACTGCTTCTGATATCACAGTTACTCCCATGGCAACAGATTGTGATGTCACAACAGAGGATTATGACTTGAAGTAGGGGAGTAAGCTATAGAGGCAGATGAAGTCAAAATGAACTCTAAAGGACAACAATCATATATTCACACACATTTCTTTAGTAATAAATTTTGTGGAGGAGAAATATATAAAATATAAATGGAATGCAAGCAGAATTGTACCTAATTATTATATTTTTTCTCTGAAGTGTCAGTAGCTCTTTAAAGGTGTCCCCTACCTACTCTACTACTCAGGGTGTCCAGGGGTTCCCTTGCTAAACAGACATTTTTCCAGGCTTACCTGAACTATTTTCATGTCCTCTGTTTCCAGTGGTGGGCTGTCACATAGGTTCACCACCCTTGGGGGGGGCAGTACATCCTAATGTTACCCATGAATGAATTACTGTACCTCTGAGCTTCATGGCATGTTTTCACGTCCTGTTGGAGGACACCAGGTCAAACATCTCTGTCTGTCTGATCTTGAAGATAAACTAGCGGAACCAAAAGGAACCCAAACACAATGAAAACGAGTTGCTGTAACCTCTAAAGTGAATGCAGAAACCAGACACAAATAAGGGTGTGCAAAAAAAGAGTCTGAAGTCAAATGGCAGATTGAAAACAATTTAATGTGGCAAAAAGTAGTGGACAGGCAATAATAATCCCTGCCTGTCCTTTGCTTTTTGCTACATTACATTATTTCAATCTGCCATCTGACTTCAGCCTTCATTATGTTTGTGCAGCTCTCTTTGCATTTGATCTTGTAGATACTCCTTGAGTAAGCGGAAAACTGAGAGTATGTCCCATCTCAGCCTCCTTTTCTCCAATGTATTTTGTGCTGCTGCTGGGCATTGTGATGGCCATTTGAAAAATCTTGAACCAGGAAAAACTTTACTGGAATGCAGCATTCCATTTTCAAGAGTGTTTTGGACCATTAACCACCTCTAGACCTAACAAACTCTAGCTAGAGCCGACAGGGCTGTAAAGAGCTAACGAATGACCAAAGTTACACATGTGCATAGAAATTATTCAACGCCCAGGTGTAACTTGCCCATTTTATGGAGGTGTCACACCAAATTTTCAACATGGCCTTTTTTGGACCCCTCTTCATGAACAGTGCCAGTGTAATTTTGTTCACTTGTCCCAAAAGGTGATTTTGCAGAGCAAATGCACTGTTCTGCACCACAGGTGTGAAAACACATTTTGGGCAGGTTGTGAAAAATGACAGCTGTACTGTTTTGAAGGAGGCATGCAAAAATGGCAATGTTGAAAATGTGCAGTGAAAACATTAAAAATTAGCGAAGTTAGGAGTGTGTGTAGAAACTGCGTAACGCACATTCATAACGCAGTCATTTTTTGGATTTTTTTCACCACATTTGCAACATAGTTTGGGGACCCAATTACGAAGAGTGCGGTACCGTCATTTACGAATCGCCCCGAAGGTGATTCTGCACAGTGACCGCGAAATCATCTTCGAGACGGAGTAACAAAACGACAGTGCCAGTTTTCACAAGCTGGGGTCCCAAGAATCTCATGTTGAAAATTTGGGGAAAATATTCTAAAAAATGGAAGTTGAAAATCCCATTGAATGGCATTATAGCAGGCTTACCTTTGATTCTTCAGTTTGCGCTTCGGCTTTGAAGAGTGCAGACGTGTCCCAATCCAGAGAAGATGACAGCGCCAACCTCTGGAGGTAAGTACGGGGTAAGGGGGTGTGTGGGGAGGTGGGTGCTCAGTAGGAGGGTGGGGATGTGGGAGGGGGCTGCAGCAATGATGAGGGACCGTTTTCCTCTTTACAGGAGCACAACAACAACAAAAGACTAGAGTGATGATGAGGAAGTTTTCTGCTTTACAGAAAAACAAACACTTGGGCACACTGGGGTGAGTTCCCAGTGTGCCACATGTCTGGGGTGTACACATGGGGATTGAGCACCCCGATTTTGGCAGCGGTGGGTGGGTGGGTGGAGGAGAAAAAAAAATTAGGCACACTGGGGTGGGCTCCCAGTGTGCCACATGAGTTTCAGAGGGGGCACAAAATGCCACAGAGCTGGCAGCAGCAGACATGGGCATTGGGCACCCTGATGTCAACGGGCACAACTAAAAACTTTGGGCAAACTGGGATGGGCTCCCAGTGTGCCACATGAGTTGGGGGGCACAGAATGCCACAGAGCTGGCGATGGCAACACAACTGCGCATGCCATACATGACTCTGCCAGCAGAACTGCGCATGCATGCGAGTCATGCATTCACAGTTGATGTCATGGAATGCAGAAGTAACAGCTGAAACAGTGTGGCTGTTATTCCATAGTGGCTGATCATGGCAGAGGGGTTTAAGCTCCATTGGGCTTTCGGAAGGATACTTCAAAAAGTCTAACAGAAGGTTGCACGATCGGCCATTTTTAGAGCTACAGAGCGATCACAAAACAGCTGTAGACTCCACCCACAGCCCTAAAAAGGCTAGAATGTAGATAACAATACCCATTACACACAACATTTAGTTATTTAAGCAATAAACTATGACAGGGTATGAGTTATACTGGGATTTACCCACGCCTGGTGTGGTTTAAACCACACCAGAAGTGTGTAAATTCCAGCATAATCCACACCCTGGAGTGTTTTATTGTGATTATACAATGTTCCCCTGCATTTTTTGTTTTAAAAAAAAAAGGAAAAGCTTTTTTTTATTTTAAATTAATTTTTTTGAATTTATTGCTGCACCAGAAAAAATTGTCCTGGGTTGCTAGGGCTCCAAGCTATAGCACTTGCAACTGGTGTGAACAGCTGGTAGTATTTTGACATAGTGGGGAAGTAAAAA
Organism: Neoceratodus forsteri; assembly: GCA_016271365.2. Classification (NCBI taxonomy): domain Eukaryota; kingdom Metazoa; phylum Chordata; order Ceratodontiformes; family Ceratodontidae; genus Neoceratodus; species Neoceratodus forsteri. Next base: position 829,541,293 of record CM028137.1, read on the forward strand.
TAGACTAATACTGCTGTTTTCTTTTTTAATTTATGCTAACTGAATGAAATACCATGCATTTACCTGTGTGAGAAAACTGATGGAGCCACTCGCTCACTAAGACCAGCCTTTCACAAATGCTGAAGGGGGAAACTGTTTATTAATAAAAAATGATGGCTAAAAGTTATACAAATCATGGTTGAAAAGCTTTGCTGTGATGCCATGTCATAATGGCGATCGCAGAATAGGATCGCCATTATGGTGACTGTACATCGTAGAAGATGAATTTCGGAAAAATAATTTCAAGTGCGAGAAGCAATAGGGCACCCGAGACCTACGGGTTGTTTTGTTAATGTGGGGCTGCACTTCCGCATTCCCCCACTTAAACAAGACAGGAAATTAAATAAAAAACTGAAACCACTGCTAGGTGTCATGTATTTATTTATAATAAAGACTAGCTGATTTTCTCTACAATGTCTCCGAAAGTTAATGTTTAAATTTTTTTCTTTTATTATCTCGCTGTAAATAGGAACATGGAGATTACTGATGATGCTGCCCATTTTTTGTTTCCTGTTTACACACACTTACTGTGAGCAAGCCTGCTTAATGGTGATGTCATTCATATATACCATGACAACATCATGACTCATGCACTGTAAGAAACCCACTTGCTGTTGTCAGAAACTGGCCACATCCTGGAAGTAAAGATCATTGTAATCAAGCTTGTACTGTCTTGCCTATTTGTGCTTATTTCTTTTGTGAGTGCAGTTCTAACAGTAGTATCAAATATTTGTTCATTTAAAAAAAAACATAGAGTACAGCTTGATTAATGTACCAAAAAATAAATCGGGCCACTACAAAGGATTTTTAGGGGAATGGGCAGCATAGTGAGGCGCAGTGAGTGTACAACTGTTGCATAGGCTCTCTTATGTGTCCTGCTTATAAGTGGAGGGCAGCTGCTTCCAAATGTCTGATTTATGGTGAGTTTCCATATCATGAGATGGCGATCGACATAGGTTCTGATTTTGAAACTTCCTTTTAACAACGCTCACTCACAATAGCTGTGTTTTTTAGCAGGAGGGGCTGTCCTTTGCCAGAGTCCGAATTGCAGTTTCACTGCGCACTATGTTGCAGTATCTGCAACTAATCAACTTGAAAGAACCAATATGTGCCCTCCACTGTTGCTGTTTCTCAATGTCAAAGGACTGTTTCCATGCATACACTAACAAGCATTTGTCAATGCCGAATGTTTGCTTGCTGGCATTACAGTGGAATTGCAGGAGTTAGACAGATGCAGTATAGGAATGGCACTGAAGTATTGAACTGACCCCAACTCCACCCTCACCCTGCAGAGATGAACAGGCATTCAGGTGTGCCTTTGGGTTGTTGCCCATGATGGTCATGACATTTCACCTCACCCTACCCTTCAGACACTGACATGTGTCGAGGTGTGTCTTGGGGTGTTTGGGCTTTACATTCACCTTATTCCATAAGGAAATATGCTGAAATGGGCACAGTATAGAAGAATGGGATGAACTCTGGGGGAAAGGTCCAAGGCGCACCTCAATGCCTGTCACTGGCTGCAGGGTGGGGGTGGGGGTGGGGGTGGAATGGCATGAGCATTACTGTCGACAATCCCAAGTCACACCCCTGATGCCTGTCAGTCCCTACAGGGTAGGTTATGGTCGAAAATCCTAATGCCCTAGGTGTTTCTTAGTATTTTTACTCCAAGTTTTCCACATGGGCATTTTGTGACCCCACCACATGAACAGTGACACTATCAGTTTGTTAGGCGAAAGGTGATTTTGCACAGTGACTGCACCATTTGGCGCCACAGGTGCCAAAACACATTTCGAACAGGATGTGAAAAGTGACAGGTGTACTGTTCATAAGGAGATGTAAAAAATGGCATTGTTGAAAATCTGGAGTGAAAATATAAAAAAAACTGGTGAAGTCACGAACTGCACAATGTACACCCGCAATGCAATTAGTTTGGGGAATTTTTACAGCAGATTTTCAACATAGGCATTTTGGGACCTCCGCTCATGAACAGTGTCACTGTGATTTTCTTAATCTGTCCCGAACACTAATTTCCCCCAGCAACCACTCTATTTTGCACCGGAAGTGCGAAAACACATTTTGGCCAGGGTGTGAAAAATAACAGCTGTAATGTTCATAAGGAGGTGTGGAAAAATGTCAATGTTGAAAATCTGGACTGAAAATATTACAAATTCGTGAACTTATGAAGGTGCGTGGAAATTGCGCAATGCACGCTCGTAACACAGTCATTTTATGGACTTTTGTCACCAAAGTTCCAACACAGCCACTTTAACACCTCTGCTCATGAACAGTGTCACTGTGATTTTCTTAATGTGTCCCAAACATTGATTTTACACACTGACTGCGCCAATGTGTGCTACATGTGCGAAAACACATTTTGGGCGAGATGTGAAAAATGACAGATGTACTGTTCATAAGGAGGTGTGGTAAAATGGCAGTGTTGAAAATCTGGAGTGAAAATATTAAAATTTCAAAGGTACAAGCTGTGTAGGAACTACACAATGCATGTCAAACAGTCATTTTTGGGAATTGTTCATCAAATTTTCAACATATGGTTTTTGGGACTACCTCATGAACTGAGACACTGTCATTTCATTAATCGGTCCCAATAGGTGGTTCTGCACAGTGACTGCAAAATCACTTTTCGGGACTGAATAACAAAATGACAGTAACTGAGTTCATGAGGTGGGGTCCCAAGAACCCCATGTTGAAAATTTGGTGAAAAAATTCCCCAAAATGGCTGAAATAAGCACCAAAGTTGAAAAAAAAACATTTATGCCATTATACAGTTTACCAGCATTTCTTCAGTTTGGTGGTTGGCTTTGAAGAGTGTAGACATGTTCCCGGTCCACCGAAGATCGTCGCGCTGGTGTCCTGAGATAAGTATGGGGTGAGGTGGTGGTGTGGAGAGGTGGGGTACACAGAGGGTGGGAGTGGATTGGGGAGGGGGATGAGAGAGTCAACGAGGGACTGTTTTTTCTTATATACGAGCACTCCTGGGACAGGAGCAGCACATATATTGTGGTGCTCGGTGAGCAGGGCGCTCTAAAATAATCTGTGAGCTGCCTGCAGTTATTGTGGTTTATGCACCTTGCAATGTATTGAAATCTATCAGATATACTATTTTTATGCAGTTTGTTTGTGTGGAGCCCTAGTCCCCTGTGAAAAGGGAACCAGGAAGAGAGTCTGTAGTTCATTGCGATCCCCTCACAAACTACAGACTGTTATATCTGTGTGCATTAATTTGCTGGGGCTTACTACTGTTTGCACAGCACTTATTCTCACTATTGTGAGGTGCTGTATTTTAAAATATATGCTTTTAGCAGTTTTGGGGAGCGAAGTGCTGCGCGACCCCTACGAGCACTTCCGGGGCAGGAGCAGCACATGTATGGTGGTGCTCAGCGAGCAGGGTGAGCCAAGTTGGGCGTGCGCAAAGATGCGCGTGTCTGCGTGTGTTCTGCATGTTCAGCGGGAGGGAGTAAGTAGGTACTGTTGTCTATACATATTAAAAACAGCATAACCCAACTGCATTTCTTATAGTCAACTGAGACTGTGTTAATAAAGCCCTTGTCCTCCGTAGGTTTAACTGCATTGTTTACATCTCTAATTAAAAGTTTGATATGATGTCTCAGTTAGGTATAGCATCACATCTGCCGGGAGGGGAGTTAAATGTGTCTCGTGCCAAATGTATAGTACCATTGTGAGGACAGAACCAGCCAATGGGTTTATTTCTCCCAAATGTGAGGAAAATCTATTTTTGAAGCAAGCCATAGCAATGTTTCATATTAGGCTCTCTGAACTAGAAACCAGTCAAGAACAAATGCAGGCAAGATTTAAGGCACTTAATAAAACCCCTACTAATGACTCTATGGACGTTCCAGGTTCTAATACCATGCCCTTGTCTGATCCTGACTGCTTACACTTAAATGACAGTCATTTAAATTTATTGTCTGTACTCCATTCTGGCAGTATCAGAAAACGCCCCAGAGACAATGATTGCGCAGACAATCCTGATGATCAGTGGTATGAGGTGCAAAGTAGTAGGGGGTTATAAAAAGGGATATAAGGCCTCCCAATTTTCCTTGACTACAAGTATTAGGTTTACTATTCTAAATGGACTTAAGGACCCTAGTCTGATTTCTACTGGTCAAGATGAGACCCCTATAAATATATTAGCCACAGCCCACCAAAATGATTTGCTTAATTCATCATCTATTCCTCAACTCCTTTATCCAGTTGTCCTTTCTCTTTAGATATCCCACTAGTGCCTCTTGAAATTTCTCTGCCTAGTTTAATTTCTGATACTGTACATGTTCCCATCATAATGGAAGTTCCTCAATTGCTAGAGGAATCAGAGAGGCAGAGTCTATGTTATAGGTGACTCCATGGTGAAACACCTGGACAGGGCTATTTGCGATCCGGACAAAGTAAACCATACATGCTCTAGCTTTCGGGGTGCTAGAATTGCGAACATCACAAGTATGGCCTGTAATATTTTGGCGGATGGGGGTACTAACCCACTAGTGGTCCTTCATATTGGCGTGAATGACTTTATGCATTCCAGCATTTTGGATCTAAAAAAGGAATCTTGTTGCTCTTTCAAATATCATGGTGGACATTGGGTGTGAGATAGCTTTCTCTGAGGTCCTGCCCATTCCAAAAGCCTCTACTGAATATAATAAACCAATACGTATGTTTAATAACTGGCTCCGTGAGAGATGCCGCAAACAAAACCAGACGTGCCTTACCCACTGGGAAAATTTTGTCAGCAGATCAGACTTGCACTGTAGGGATGGACTACATTTGAGCCATAAGGGGAATCAAGTATTGAGTAAACACATATATCAACAATCATTTTAACTGCTTGATTTGTGGGAGAGAATAGTCCCTCCCTCAAGGAGGTCTTCTGTCAAAAATAAATATTCAAAAAACTTAAAATGCCTATCTTTTAATGCTAGGAGCCTTCACAGCAAACTTGATGAGTTGAAAGACACCTTAACTACTGGTGAAGTTAATATTGTTTTTGTCACTGAAACATGAGGAGATGATAAATCCAGTTGGGACTTTTCTCTCCCTGGGTATATGTTGTATAATTACATAAGGCAAGATAAAAAAGGAGGTGGTGTTGCCCATCTTTTTTAAGAAATTCACTACAAGCTGTTGATATCTCAAATAAGATCACAAATCCTGATAGCATCACTGAATCTATACAGATAAAACTAATGGTAAATATGCACCATCATATTATCTTAGGGGTTTGTTATCGCTCCCCAAGTGCCCCTAGTGAGTATCTGGACATTATCATACGTGAAACTGAATCAGCCTGCTCACTCTGTGATATTATTCTCACTGGAAATTTTAACCTGCCTGATATTGATTAAAATAGGATGGTGGCAGTGTTGGAAAAAAGTTAGTAAATCCATGTCAACAAGGCAACCTTATACGGGGGGGGGGGTAAAACAACCCACCAGGGGTACAAATCTTCTTGATCTTGTCTTTTACAGCAGATCCCCTGATGTTACAGGATTTTTCTGTATTGTTACCTATTGGAAATAGTGACCACAACCCAATTAGCTTTGTTCTAGTGCATACAGTCTCCCTGGTATCTAATACTTCAAAGATCTACTTGTACGAGAAGGCTGATATTGTTATCTTTAAAAATAATTTGAACAGTGTAGATTGGCAATATATGTTTAACCCTGTGGGTATCGTAGAATATTATGATGCATTACTCGCTAAAATTATTGACCTGAGGAATAACTATGTACCATTTAAGGAAAAAAAACACATTTAATAAACCCAAACCAAAATGGATGACAAAGGAACAAATCAAACTTATAAAGAAAAAAGTTAAGTGTTACACTGCTTATTTGAAGTCTTAAACAAAGTCTAATTGGAGTTCTTATTTACATATTCAGAAAAAAATTTAAATATAGCATTAGAAGGGCTAAAAGGAAGTGGAAGCTCAAATTGGCATCAAATGCATGCAAAGATAATAGCAAATAATTCTTCGGGTATATAAATTCTCTAAAAAAATCTATCTGTCAGGTAGGTCCTCTCCAGATAAATGAAGCAATAATTTATGATCCACTTGATATGGCCAATATGTTTAACATACATTTTTGTAATTTGTTTCAAAAAAATCAGGCATATAATTGTATAAATCATTCCCCAGGCAGTCACATTTCAATTTCCAAATCAGATGTCCATACTAAACTTGTTGATCTCAAGAGTAAAATTAGCGCTTCTCCTGATGACGTACCTGGTCACCTTTTATATTTACTAGCTGACAGTTTGTCCATGCCATTGAAATTATTGTATGAGCATTGTTTAAACTATAATTTTGTCCCAGAGCCTTGGAAAATAGAGTGTGTAATCCCTATTCATAAAAAGGTCCAAGAAATCAATGAGAAAACTATAGACCAATAAGCCTTACTTCCCCTATGGAGAAAATATTGGAAAGTTTAATTAAAGATTTGATTACCTCATCTCTAGTAAATACTGACACTGAGCAGCATGGTTTCAAAAGGGCATACGTTGTCTGACTAACCTGCTGTGTTTCTAGGAAGCTCTAAGTCTACAATTGGATAACAGATTCCCTTATGATGTAATTTACATTGACTTTAGTAAGGCTTTTGACCTTCTCCCACATTGGGCATTAATACAAAAACATTATTGTTTAACATTAATCCTAATCTTGTAAAGTGGATAGCGAATTGGTTAGGTAAATGATCATAACAAGTTCTGATCAATGGTCAGCTCTCTAGTATGGGGTCAGTCACAAGTGGTGTACCTCAGGGTTCTGTTTTGGGCACCTGTCTTTTTCACTTTTTTATTGCTGACATTACAAAAAATAGTTACTCAAATACAGTTAAGTATTGATGATATAAAAATAGGTGGACTATGTGCTAACTTACAACAAACAGCATTAATTCAAAATGACCTGGATCAACTGGCTCAATGGGTTAAAACCTGGGGGATGAAATTAAATCACACCAAGGCCCAGATATTCAAAAGAGTTGCGACATGTGCAATAGGGTTGCACCAGCGCAAGTCTGAAAATGCACCATTCTGCGATATTCAGCGTGAGGCAGTTGTGCCCCCAAAATCACGCTGAGCAACAGCACAATGATAATGAATGTATGTGCAACTGAAGGGGGAGGAACCATGCATAAATGGCGCAGTGCGATATTCAACAACATGCACCATGCTCAATAGTGGAGCCAGCGGAAGTTGTGCCATTGCTGAAATGAGCCAAAATAAAAAGGATCAAGGGAGAGGCGCAACAACGCTACAGGGAAGGCACATGAGGCTGAACTCTAGCAAGAGAAACTGGGCAGCAGGGACACACAGGGCAGGCCAGGGAAAGGGCACCTGGAACCCACAGGCTCAGTGGAAGGTGTGGGGAGTCACAGTGCAGAAGGGGGAAGTACTTGCCACACAGCAGTGAGGCCAGCACAGTCAGGTGTTCCCAGTGCAGGGGAAGTAGCAGCCAGGAGAGCGGGGGGAATACAGAAACAGCTGCCGGGGGGGTGAGCACAAGCCAGGGACATGGCCAGTGCCACCATCCAGATGGAGGCAGTAATGAGAGGGTGAGAAGGTGGGCAGCAAGGGGGCGTGGCAGTGGAAGGGCCCATCAGCGGTATGCCCCCAACAGGCAGTACCGAGCCTGCACCAGCTTCGAGCTGTACAGTAATATGGAGATGGTGGGCCAGTACCACCTGAATCGGGCAATTCTGAGGTGGCCCTGTGAGCTGTGCAGTGATGTGATGCAGGCACCCACATGATGGAGCCATGCTCTGTCAGTGGAGATGAAAGTGACAGCTTGCATGTGCTTGCTCACCACGGGTACCTTCCAGAGACCAATTGGGGACACCATAGGCATAACCCAGTCGGCCACGTTACGCCACCTCACCCAATTCGTCAGTGCACTGTTGCCACATGCTGCGGAGTACATCCATTTCCCCAGCACACCAGCGGAGCACACAGCAAACATACAGGAGTTCCACAGGGTAGCATGTATGCCTGGCATGCTAGGGGCAATAGACTGCACCTATGTGGCCATCCGCACACCACCTGGCCCTGAGGGGGCCACATATATAAATTGCAAGGACTATGCCAGCATCAACTGCCAGGTGGTGTGCGATGCCAGGGGGCGTATAATCAATGTCTGTGCCATGCACCCTGGGGGAGCACATGATGCCTTCATCTGGCACCAGTTGGCACTGTGCCACAGATTCGAGAGTGGGAATATCCCCACTGGCCACCTAGTGGGTGAGTATGCAAACCACATGGACAATCATAGGGCCTGGGGGGGCATGGTCAGAGGTGACATGGGTAGTGGCCTACCTGGCCCGGGGCAGGGTGATGCTGATCACCAAACTAACCTTCACCCTCTACACACAGGTGACAGTGGATACCCACTCCATCCCTGGCTGCTCACACCCCTACGGCGGCCCGTGACCCCATCACAGCAATGCTACAATGAGGCTACGCCACCATGTCATCAAGCGGGTGTTCGAATGATGAAGGCACATTTCTGTTGCCTGACACCTGGCGGTGCCCTACAGTACAACCCCTCAAAGGCCTGCGGGCTATTCCTGGCCTGTTGCATCCTGCACAACATGGCCAACGACTGTGGAATAGTCGTACAGGTCAAAGAGGGGAACAGCGATGGGGACGATGAGGACGCCGGTGACAATGGTGATGGGTAGCCCCCCCCTTGGGTGACGGGACCCCCGACTGCTCTGGCTGGCACAGCTGCACCGAGACACCATCATGGAGGAGCACTTCAGCCAACCCAGGTAAGTCATGGGGCCATGCACAGCCACCAGTGGCTAAGGCACAACCCACAAACATGCATGGACACACACCAGGGGTGCATCCCGTCAAGGGAACTGTCTGGGCATGGAACCACACATACCACCAGCGATAGGTGAGATCTAACATGGCACGCAGACACACACACACACACACACACACACACACAAAACACATCAGACATGCACAAAGGGTAGGAGGTACACCGACCCAGAATGCCACCCCTAGCCACACACATGTCCACAGACCACCACCCCAATGCCTGTCATTGTGCATGTGTCAGATGCTGAGCACCATTGCACATTGGTGTACAGTGCAGTGCAGGCATCATCATGTACACGCAACTGTGGACAGCAGCCGGGAGGGTGTGCAGATGGACTGTGTGTCCACGTGCAGGGCCGGGTACCCACCCATACATTGCCCACTGAATGACACAATGCACACAGGGCAGCACCAGAGAGTAGCCACGTTGGGAGACAGGTCAGTCATGTGCCACAGTGCCCTGGCCACCACGGATGTGAGGGTGGCCCTGCTGAGACCCGCCAGCACTGACCACTGGCCTCATGGGGTGGCAACGATGGTTCCCCCAAGGGTTCCACTGCATGAACGAGACCGTGCTCGCGCAGGGGTCTGCAGCACACCAAATGTGCCTGTGCCAGGTGTGCTCAGGATGCCCACAGCTGAACCCGGTGTCGACAAGGATAGTGTCGCATGATGCTGGGAACAGGGGGTGGACAGTGCACTGCACGGTGTCTGCGACGCATGGGCAAATAACTGTGTACCCATTGTGGCCATGACAGCAGTGAATGCCTGTGTCTGCCTGTCAATGGCAACGGTCACATCCTCCCGCAACCGGTCCATCCCTGCCAGGATCAGAGCGATGTCTCTGCTGCGATGCTCCTCTGCCTGCTCCAGAGCTGCACGCAGTGCATCCACCGATGTCGCAAGCCGCATCTGCTGGTTGACTGATGCTTGCAGTATGCGGGTGTGCTCATCCAAGAGGTCATCTGCCTCCTCGGCAACCTGTCCCTCAGGGTGTGCGGGGCCCGGATGCTCAGCACCCCTTGAGGGTGGGCGCTGCTCACCAGGACCAGGTCTGGGCATGTCCACAGGCGGTGCACTGACGCCGGCCCCTGACACTATACCCCCAAGCCCATTGACTGACTGCTGATGCTGCCCTCTGGCTGCCACTCCCCAGGGCTCACTGGTGCTGCCGCAGTGGTTGCAACAGTCCCGCTGTCCTGTACACACACCAGTGCTACCCCACTGGTGCTGACAGGCACAGGCTGGGACTGTGATGACATGCAGGCCTCCACAGCGGCACCACCCACAGCCATGGCCGCAATGTTACCTGCTGTGTGGCCATCCTGTGGCACACACGTGTCACTGCCCATGGTGTTAGCGACATCATCATCGGTGATGGATCCGGCACCAGCCTGAGTCACAGCATGCTGGCATCCATGGACGCTGGCATGCTGGAACATGGGCAGGGCCTCCTCCGCACCTGTTCCAACAACATCAGTCTGGACAGCCAGGCGGGCCCACTGTCACACTGAGCCGCATATACCTGTGGAGGTGGATGGGCCCTCCTCCATCTCCATCTGACTGGCCTCAGTGGACAGGCCCACCACCACTGATCCATGCAGATGCTTAGGATCTGTAAGGGAAAACAAAGTCGCGTTACTGCATGTGACCTACCCTGCCCCCCCCAATAGACAGACCATGACCTACCATGCAGTGACGGGCTACCACCCATCTGGAAGCCACAACCTGGAACACCCTCAATGGCACAACACTGCATGCTGCCAGCAACCCTCTCCTCCTGTGGGGTCAGGCGTAGCACCTCCGGCTGTCCCCCACCTGTCACAGCTTATGCTGCCCTGATGGCAGCCACCTTCTCCTTTATCCTCCTCCTGTCTGTGCCCATCTTCTTCTTCTTGCACTCCTGCACGGAGTGCTGGTGGCTGCCATGCAGGTTCACTGCACATGCCACTTCCTCCCATGCAGCAGCACGGGCCTGTGGTGTTCCCTGTCGTCCGCTGAGAAGCGGCTCCTGGTCCAGGTAGGCCTCAAACAGGGCATCCGTCTCGGCCTTGGTGAAATTAGGCCTCCTCCTCTTCCCACCACTCTGTTCCTCCTCTCCCACAACTCGCTCGGTCATGATTTAGCCTGTGAGAATGAAAGTTGTTACCTGTGACTGTGCAATCTCATGCATGTCCCAAAATCCACAGTCCACACTCCCAAACAGCATGCAACTCACCAATAGACTGCAGTAACCAACTATGGCCAGTGCAGCCCAATGTCACACTTTTATAGTGCAACTCATGCAAATGAGGTGAGGCGCAACTTTAAGTGGATGCAAATTGCAGTGCTGCGCCATTGAATGGCTGATTAGCTGATTTGCATATGATGGCTGAATATCGTACTTTTGCGCTTTGCGCAATTGTGTTGAACGTGCTGAGCCAAGGGCGCAGTTCTGTGACATGCTCAGTACACACCTAACTGCGCATGCCCGGGTTGCTGACGCAGGCGTCTGCCACGCTGCTGACATGCTGTGTGCGGGAGGCAATGCAGGGCACGGCCACCACTGTGCCAGTGGCGCAAAAGTGATGTTCACCTATATGGCGCTGTGGCACTGGGGCAGCATAGGTGCACTGGGGCAACAGCGTGGTAGACCGCTACTGGAGGTAGCACACAGGCACCCAATCACGCTACACGCATTGGGTTCCAATCACGCTGTGCCTGTCCGTACACCAGAGACCCTTGACCCTGTGCCCGACCTTTGCCCCCTAGGTGCCATGCATCAGGCATGGGTGCACCACTATCATGCTGTTCGGTGACAGCGCGATAGGGAATGGCAGTGCTGTACCAGGCAGCATCTGCACATGGTGGAACCGCACTGCAGAGCGCCATTTTGAACCTACTGAGCAACAGAGATGACACGGAGGAGAGCTGCCCAGTGGAGCCAGATTGAAATGGCAAACCTGGTTGCCATTGTTGAGCCACTTTTTGGCCCACTGTTTGGGGAGGCACCCCTGGACAGGTCTAGGAGCCAGGTGTGGCAGGAGGTGGCCGCTGCCCTGGAGGAGGCCACACGAATGGGGCGAACGGCAGAGCAGTGCCGCCACAGGTATGGGGACCTGAGGCAGAGGGACCCGGACCTGCTTGCCCGCCTGCGGGCACGTGCTAGGAGGGGCACGGTGCCACGGCCAGGTAGGTGTAACGTCCATACACTTTTATCTTCCATATGGGTATCACGGTTGCATGTGTCCAGAACATGGGGGGGGACCGTCCAGTGTTGGCTGTGGTGGTGTTATCAGGGTGTGGGGTGGGTGGGTCTGGCTGGGTGGGATTGCACACACATGGGGCAAGGGGACTTTGCTACAGGATTGTACTGATGTTCCTCTCTCCATGTTTGCACCTTAGAGCCAGAAGAGAGACAGCTGGTGAGGGAGCAGAGGCGCCAGCTGGAGGACCGGACCAATAGGAGGGGCGAAGGTCCACAGCACCAGAGGAACCAGCCTGATGATAGTGAGTGCCTTACCTCCATGATTACTATTGCATGCTGTGTAACAGGGTGGGCAGCGGGGCATGGCCACCATCCATTGACACCACTGCCATGCACGCAACTTGTTACAGTCAGCACTGTCCAGTGGCACTGCATGTCTGGGAGTGCGTCAATAGTGGTCTATGCGTGCACCGGGTACATGGCTGTGCCACTGCCTTCGCATCACATAGCCATGTCACTAAACAGCCACGGTGGTGCTGTGCAGTACTTTGCCGGTGGGTGTGTGCAGCGGTCCGCATGGCTGTATGCACCTGGGTGGGCAGGTCTTGTGGACGCGATCACTGTGGGTGGTCACACACCATCACAGAGGCATGTCCCATGGCTGTATGCCATGCACAGTGGGTGGGCTGTATGGGGCTGTGCATTTACACCTATTGACTGTGCTCCCTTGTCCTAGGTGTTCGCCAGCTGCAGGCAATCAGGGAGGCGCTGCAGGAGATTCTCACCATGGCCAGGACATCGCTGGACATCCTGCAGAGGACTGAGAAGCTGGGGGTCAGGCAGAGGCATGGAAGGCGAAGCAGCTGGAGCGGGGAGTGGGGCTCCCACTGACCATAAATATGCCCCTGATTTCCCCTACCCCCCTGGACCCACCCTCACACCCTCCTTTCCTGTACCATTTGTTCACCCCTGCCCTTACCCACCCCACCTTGTTTGTGGCCCTCCCCACACATTTGTACATAATTGTAAATAGTTTTGTTGGATGTTTTTGATTACAATTCTTTTGATATGAATACTGTGGTGGTCTCTGATTTGCAGCGGGCTATAGGTGCTCAGCTGCAGTGGTGTGCATGACGTCAGGGTGGTGCAGTCATGGGTATGTGTGTGTGTCCATGGGGAAGTGACTATGGTGTGGGAGTAGCTATCAGTCAGTGTCTGTGGTGTGTGTGTTGTTCCCTGTGCACTGGATGACTGTGTGCAGTGGTCCATGGTGCATGCTCTGTGTCCATGGCGCACCTGTCAGCCCGTCCATGGCCTGTGCAGCTGACACCCTTGCATGTCTGTGACCTGCACAGTCTGCCAGCATGTCAGTGGTGGCTGTCCATGCAGGGCAGCCACTGTACCCGTCACAATGCTGGGTTGCGTCCTGTCACTGGCATGGTGCATGTCTGCCTCGGGTGACACTGTGGCCTCCGCTGTTGTTGTCCCACCTCCATGCTGTGGCTTGTGTGCATTGCAGGGGATGTGCACCACTGTCTGTGACTTGTGCTCCGGGCAAATGATGGTGGTGTACAGGTCCACAGTGCCTGCACAGGGTGGCTGGCACTCCTGTGCCATGGAGGACTGCTGGCCGTGTGTACACGGTTTCCATGGGCTCATGCTGGGGGCTTGGTTGCCCTGCTACAAGGCCCCTGTGTTGGTGTGCCCCTGCAAGGGTGGTGGCTTGTCCATGCACTGTGTTGCATCTGATGTGGTGCATGCTTCCACGCACCACTGTGGGTGTCTGTGCTGGCTGTTGTGGCCAGTGCTGGGTCGGGGTGTGTCCTTGGGAGGGTGTGCAAGGTGCTGTACCACTGGTGGTGGGGTCCAGGGCATGCCCTGTCACGTGTGGGGTACCTCGTGTGCCGACGCATGGTCGGTCTCTCAGCTGTACCTTGGGGGGGCTGTGTATGGTGGCACTGTGTATGCCGTCATTGCATCGCTCTGTGATGCCACCCACTGATGGGTGCTTGTGGTAGGGCTGCCTTGCATGGTTCTGTGGTACACAGGGTTGCACTGTCACAGTGGGGGTGGTGGCATGCATGAGGTATCCTGCACTGGTGGACGCTGCTCCTGGGCAGGGTGTATGGGGGTCACGGTGCAGGGTGTGCTCTACATTGGGGGGATGGTGGGGCATGGGGTGGTCGGCCCTCCTTGTGTGCCGGTCACAGCTTGCCAGGGGGCGTGATGGAGCACCATGGCCCAGCTGTGGGTTGGTTGCTTGTCTCCATGGGCCAGTGGTTAATCCAGTCCTCCCCCAGTTGTGCAGTGCATGGGGTGTGGGGGGACGATGTCTGTTCTGCTGTATGTTCCTCTGCCCATCTGTGGCATGGGTGGTGGGCCCCTGCATCCCTGGTAGTGCTGTTGATTGCTGCCCTGCTGCTAGGGGGCATCCCTGGTTGCACTATGGCACCTCTGGACTGCTCAGCTGAACATCCCTTGTTGCACTATGGCGCATCAGATATGCTCAGCTTCCTCTCCCTAGTTGTGCTATGGTGCAGGTGATGTGATATTCAGTCGTCGGCTTTAGGCACATCTTGGCCGGCTCAGTTTTTGAATATCTTGCCTCTTGCACATGGGAGCAATGGACTTGCGATTGCTCCTGCTGTTGCGCACTTTTTGGGTGCAGTTTGAATATCGAGGCCCAAGTGTAGAATTATGCATTTTGGGGCAAAAAATCCTAAGCATGTTTACACTCTTGATAGCTAAAAGTTAGTTAGCACAGGTACTGAGAAGGATTTGGAAGTCTTGATATCTGATGATTTCCTACCTAATTTACAGATAAATGAGGTTATTCTTAGAGCCAATTGGATCATTTGGTCTACCAAACGAAATATTAAATCCAGGGACAGCAGTGTATTGATGCCACTCTTTAGAGTTTATGTCCTCCCTCATCTGGACTACTCATCTCAACTGGGGTGTCCGTTCAAAAAACAGGACATCACTCAACTTGAAAAGGTGCAATGGGGATACACTAAAATAGTGAGAGGCTTAAGAGATGTCCCATATGAGAATAGACTAACCCTACTAAACCTGATGCCTTTACCTATTAAGACGTTTAAGAGGTGATCTCCTCCTCCTTATGTATGTCATAAATGATCCTTATCTTCTAACCAATTTAGGTTTTTGCTTTAAGGAGGACACCTATAATTTCATCCCTCGTAAATGTTTTTACACATTATGCATTATTAAGCCCTGGAATGTGTTGCCTATTGAAGTGATTGTTAGTAGCTCTAAATTAACATTTAAAACACGGCTAGATAAGTTCATACTCTCTGGCTCCCTTTCTAATTATTACTAGTACATAGGAGCATTTTATGGACCTTACGGTTCTCTAGCTCATTACAAATCCTAGTATGAATTCCTAGTAGGTAGTCTAATGAGTAATGCCAGGAATTGAACAGACAACAGTGTAATTTTCGGAAGGTGTATTTTGAGGAAACTTATAAGTCATTGGTAGATAAAGAATCCTTGGTCCATCCAGTTTGCCCATAATAACTTCCTGTTGTTCCTTGTTGGCCAATGATGATTTCCGGATGTCCGCACAACCTGTAATACATACAAGGTCACATTGTGTCTCCCCAGTGTACGCCTGATTCCTGTGACTGTTGTTGCACCTACCACCTTTGATGTGATGCCATTTTAGTTTAGTAATACTCGCTAAGTGAAGAAGTATTGCCACTTACCCCTACTTAGCCTACTCCGTCTAGCTTCATAGCATGACCCCATTGCTCTCTAGTTTTTCTTTCAGCTGACAATGCTATTCTCCTTTACTAACTGCTGTTAGGAACTTGAATGTTTCAATCATACCACCCTTTCACTTCTTTCCACCAGACAGCGAGTCTCGTCCTAGTGTTACCGATGCAGCTACATGTGCCATTTATTGGTTGGCCTACCTTGTGCTACCCCCATCTGATCTATGTCCATCTTAAGGTGTTGCATGCAGAACTGGACACATCACGAGGTGTTGTCCTATACAAGTTAAAAACACAGTGGTAATTTCACGTGTTACATTCCTCCTTCTGCACCCCAGTATTCTATTAGTCTTGATCTCTGTCTTTTCACTCATTTGTGCTACCTTCTGTGCACTGTAAATGAGTACCACTATGCCTATTCCTTTTCAGTGCTTTGTCATATGCCCCACCTATCTATATACAGACACAGGATTTCTGAGCTGCAAGTACATGTTTTTTTTTCCATCTGCATTGTATAAATCAAACTCAACTGTGAAACACTTGCATTCATCTGACTACCTGAGATCATTCCTTATGCCCACCACCCCACTTTTGTGTACACCCTTGACTCTGATGAAGGCAGTGAGTAAATACATGAATCTAGTTATGAACAAAACGAGATAAAAAAAATTACTGCTGACCACTACTTCTCTTGCAATGTCAAAATGCCATCCCTGAGAGGCACACGCACCTGTTTGGTGGCTCCACTCTGACAGGATGAAGACTGTCACATCCCACAGCTTGTCATCGCTCTCTCTTTGCTAAGGCTGGGGCAATAGATGCTCAGGCAGCACAATACTGTGTATGTGACTGAGGGGTAACAGGGATGTGGACTCTGGTGATACCACATGTAGTTGTACACAAAAAGGTGACATTTCAGCAAATTTGCTAATACTCTGTGTCTCTAGGTGTCACTCACCACCCTCCTACCACTCCCTCATCTTGCAGTCTCTCTCTACCAGCACAATATTGCTTATGTGACCAAGGGGTAACAGGGATGGGGAGTATAGGACTAAAGGGAACTGAAAGCACAGATGTTACATGACTGTGGATGAGCACTGAACATAAACAACAGAAACAGAGAGAGAAGACTGCAGGAATGTGACACCACTCTCCCTCTCTCTCTCTCTCTGTCAGGCTACCTTTCTCTTCTGTTTTGCTGTTACATTTGTGGATGGATGCTGTGTGGCCACAGGCTGCATTGGGGGGGCCTGCAGCTGGTGGTCGGCCTTGGCAAATACATGTCAACAGTCTGCTGACCTACCATACTCTCCCACCTCCATGTTTTTTCCGAGGTGTCAGCACTGTCCTCTGATGGTACTTTCCCCAACTCCTTGCAGGACACTGTCTAGCTTCAGGAATGAAGCTGCCCTGACCACCTTCACTCCCACTCTGTCTGTGCTGTAACGCTGATGGTAGGAAAACAACTAGGACAAAATGCTCTGCTCTCTGTCATAACCTAGGAATTGTGCCACAAAATAATAACTTTTAACACAGTTACTCAACTGTGTGTGTGTGTGTGTGTGTGTGTTGGCATGCCTTGGAGTTGGCAGAAAGCAATGAGAAACACAAGCAGCTGCACTTTTTTTTAAATTTCACAACACAATATTGTATAGTAAGTGGAAAACTAAACTGATCCCCCCACCTTTATTTATTAATTTTTTTAAGATCAGCACGCTGAAAAAAAACTCTCATCCAGTTCTATGAGCCTGCAACTGCACAGAACGTATGAATGAAGAAGTAATGCTTTGGCAACACGTCCGTTCACATGCTCTTGAGCTCGCTCAGAGTGTAAGGTATCACAACTGCTCTAGCAGTAGCAGGTAAAAATAAAACTTGAAAAACGTGAACAAATGTTACAGATTGCAAGGGGGAAAAGTGTTGTTCTGCCATTCATGACCTAAATCGACCTAAACAAATGACAAAAATGAATTCCTGTTCCCTTTAAGGATTCTCAGCTCCAGGAGGGGCATGTCGGGGGTGTGTGTGAAAGACTTAAAAAAGTGAATGCCACCCGCTGGCAAAAAAAAAAAAAACACGCTGCACCAGACCCTGCACCTTCCAACTGATGACCCTCCCCACCACGCTAGTGGACCAGCTCGGCAGGTGCACACCACAGCCCCTCCCACATGCCATCTCTCCCCTGCCTCCCCCATATGCATGTGCATGTGTATATACGTGCGTACATCCCATCGCAATATGTCGCCCACCCCAGTGCCAGGTTGCCCCCCTTCCAGGTAGCCCTGAACACAGGCGCCGTAACTAAGTCGCCATTTTTGTAGGTGCCCAGTTGCTGTTGCCTTGTTCACAGGTACCCATGCTAGGTATGCGCTTACGCATATGCATCGCATGCCCAGTTTCAGGGCTCCACTTTTTGGCCATGATTTATGCAACTTTTAGCCCTCATTTTTTATTAAGAAACATTGTCTGCATTTTAGGATTATTCAAACTTTTACAATATATCTGAACAGGGATGGTGGGAGGTGCACACAAGATGCTATGGCAGTTTGTGGTTTTACTGGGAAAAAGAAGATGGCGGCTTGTAGGTTTTTGTTTTCAGGGTCAGGTTGATTTCTCTTTGAGGTGTGGCTGACTGGCACCTTTTCCTGTGGGTTATGCCAGGATTTACCAAGGGTAAATGGTGTCAGTGTGCCAATTAGATTTAAGAATTCTCGGACCCCATTGTATAATTATTTGTTCATCTTTTGTGTTGTTTGTATGTATTGTATTTTCTGAGCCTTGAGTGCCTATGTCAAAAAGGCACATTATTAATAATAAAACCTACCTTACCTAGATACTAAGTATACCACTGTGTGCCTTTGAAAAGTTACGTTTTTGCATTTGAAGATGTCTTTAAAAACCATGATCTGGTATTGATGATGACAGAAGCACTGTGGTCTCGTGGTTACAGCACCAACTTGGGAACTGGGAGCTCACATGCTCATAGGTTCACACCCCACAAGAGGCCCATACTCACTGTGTAACCCTGAACAAGTCCCTTAACCTATTTGTGCTCCTGTCCATTTAGCTATGGAAATGGGTAGAAGCAGGACCCCACTTCAAACCAGATGGATGTTGCATCTAAGATGGGTTATCTTGGGTAAATAAAACTGCTGGTACTGACTTTTGCAAAACTCACAGAAGTGGAGGAGCGTAGCTTTTCTTCTATACATATGTGTGCCGAGTACTCTTCTAAACAATTCTGTGTTTAATGTTGACTTCAGTCCCTGTTTAGATTTAGAACACTTGAGCAGTTAGTGAAGTGCAGTTTATATGGAACAGAAAAATTACAGTACTGAGATAACTGGTAGACAGGTACTACTGAAGAATCAGGTTTGTTTTGCATTGTACCTTAGCCTATAAACTATAATTTGTTCAAAACTATTTATAACACAAACAGCCAGCAAGCCGGGACCATAATGAAAGGCTCAATGTTCCAGTCTATTACTGGAAAGCAAGTAAACATTCATCAGTTTTGAAACCGGAGTACGTAATAGATATTATTAGAAATTATTACTTTAGTGGATTATGTCATGGTACCCAAGGCTTAACAGCAGTGCACATTTTGCTGCTTCAACTTGTTTGTCTTGGAATCTGGGGGAGGGGGGTACTTTTAGAAGCTACAAGTTTCAGAACAAGTCATTAAATCTGAATAAACAGGATTCAGAATTAACACCAACTTACTCACACAGACTTTTAACTGAGTGGGCGCTTGATCATCTTTCAGGCCCACAGATGGCACCTCCTAATTTCATACTGATGCACATCTGGGACCTGAAGCACTATAAAACTACATTCAGGGAGGCAGTATAGCGCAGTGGTTTAAGGCTCTGAGCTGCAAATCTGGAGACCTGGGTTTGAATTGCACAGCCCCCACTTGCATACTGTGTGACCCTGAGCAAGTCACTTAACTTCCCTGTGCTCCCAGGTTGCACCTGTAAACAAGCTTTCAGCTTAGTGTGCTACTGCTGGTTAAACAATTGAAAAAAGAAAAAAAAAGAAAAACATTCTCTAACATCCCTTGTGTGAAGTGCTGAACTTGTGCTTCATAGTTGGGATGCTGCTTGATTTTACGGGTCTCCCACTCCAATGCTGTGAACTAAATCAGCGATGGAGCCACACTCCAATACTGTGAACTGAATCAGTGATGGAACAACACTGCGACGCTGTGAAATGAATCAGCGATTTTAAGTCACAGATAATACAAAGCAGCCCAGTGAGAGGGGGCTGTAGAGTATCCAGGACTTTATTTTTGCAGTGGTGAGAGCTCTGCAAAGCAAGCACTACACTGGAGACTATATGATTCATAAGAGAGGAAATTCTGGGATATTGTCTCTGCTGTTATTTTGTTGGGAATTGGGGTAGGAAAGTTTGTTTCAGTGAAGGAGGTGGCTGTGTGTGTTGGAAAGGATGAGCTAGGGGTGTGTGCTTGAGTGAGTGGATGTGAGAGAGGGTGGATTTTAGTTGGAAATTGGGTGTGATTGAGTGAGTGTAGGGTTGTGTAAAGGAGTGGTGTGAGTTGTGTTTGAAAGTGTAAAGACATGTGCCAGGGGGGAAATCAGTATGGTCAGGCAGTACTCCCCCTCAAGACTTAGGGATCTTTGCCCTTTTGACTGCCCTCTACTTCCCCAAGATGTATATGGTAGATGCAAGGCTTTGGGCATAGTGAGGAGGTGGAGGGGAGGAGGAGGATGATCCTGGAGGTCTCGGGGGTGGGGATGGGAGAAGAGTGGATGGATAGAGATAGTGGGGACCGGGAGGTGCACTGGGGCGAAATGGGCCCAGGACTGGGGTCGTTCCCATATTGTGCTTGTACCCAAGGGCTCTGACTTAGCCAGGCAGGTGGTGTGGCCATCCTTGGATTCTCATCCCTCTTGGGCGTTGTTATGCAATGCCAGGTCTATTAAAAATAAGACCACTGTGGTTGCAGACCTTGTAGCTTCTCTAGACCTGGCTTGCATCACTGAGACCTGGTTGGATGATAATGCGGGGCCCATTTTGGCATCCACAATTCTGACTGGATTCTTGGTGATACATCACCTGACAGTGAATCGGGGGGGGGGTCACAATCTGTTTTAGATCGGAACTGGGCTTCAGGGAGGTACCAATGGGAGTCGCCAGCTCCTTTAAGTGTATTGTGGATGCGGGTGCAGGCTACAGGATCCTTCTCATTTACCATCCACCAGATGATGGGAGGGTTTTCCTGAAGGAGGTAGCGGACTTTGTCGCCGGCATGGTATTGGAGGATCCCAGATAGTTGGTTCTGGGGGACTTCAATGCCTGGGTCAACGATGAACTCTCACCTTTTGGACAAAACCTCCACCAATTGATGGATTCATTGGGCCTGATACAGGTTATTACCACCGCTACCCACAGGGGGGACACTTGTTGGACTTGGTGTTCCACCTGAGGATGGAAAGTTCTGAAATGGAGGTGGATCCTATTGGGTGGTCTGACCATCACGCCCTGAGGCTCAGTTTTGTGACCCCTGGAGTAGGTAGGCCTGCCCCTCAGGAAATGGTACATTATCATCCTTTGAGAGGAATTACCTCAGAAGGCCTAATGACAGTGCTGGACCGTTCGGGAATTCCAATAGATAGCACTGACCCAGGGGCCCTTGTCTTAGCCTGTAATAGGGCAGTAGCAGGGGCCCTGGATGTCATTGCTTTGATACGTGTTCACCCCCTCACTCTTCGCCCGGGTGCCCCATGGTATGATGGGACACTTCGGGAGTTGAAGAGACTAGGGTGAAGGTTGGAGAGACACTGGCAGAAAACTCACCTGGAGGAGGACAGGCTTAGATTGTTCGAAAATTATAAGGTCTATCAATCAGCAATTTCCCATAAGAAGGCAGAATTCCTGTCCAGGGAAATTGCTACAGCAAGGAACAGACCAGCTTAACTCTTCTGGACTGTGGACAGACTGTGCAATCCAGCCTGTCTGCAGTCTGGTCGAGCATTGTCGCAAGAAAAGCGTGAAGAGTTTGCGCAGTTCTTTGCTGATAAGGTTGCCTCCATCAGGGATGAGATCAGCCAGTGCCTGACCCACTGGACTTTGCACTGATCAGCTAGGTGGTACTAATGCTCAGGTGATCTTGTCTATCTTTAGCCAACCAGTAGTCGTGGATAAAGTGAGGATCATCCAGACTTTGCGGCCAACTTGCTGTAGTTTGGATCCGGGCCCAACTCATCTTCTTGTAGGGTATGTTGATGTGATCGGCCTGGTCCTAGCTGGTATAGAAAGGGTTTCATTGGAGAGAGAGAGAGAGAGAGAGAGAGAGATCTTTCCAGATCCCTTGAAGGAGGCGATGGTTCGACCACTCCTGAAAAAGCCCTCCCTTGACCCGGACTGTCCAGCGAACTACAGGCCAGTCTCTAATTTGCCTTTTACAGGTAAAGTTATTGAGAAAGTGGTCCCTTTGCAGCTGGAGGATCATTTATCCAGACACAGTATCTATGACCCACTCTAGTCAGGTTTCAGAAAAAGGCATAGCACCCGAGACTGCCCTGGTTCGAGTACTAAATTACCTCCTGATGGTGAGAGATCAGAGAACCTGTTTCATCTTGGTTATCCTTGATCTCTCAGTGGTGTATAATGCTGTGGATCATGGGGTGCTGTTCGAATGCCTGTAGTTTTGGTTTTTCTGTGGACTTGGGGGGAGGGAGCAGTCCACAGTTGGTTTCGCTCCTTCCTCGAGTGCAGGTCTCAGAGAATGGTGTTGGGGATTTATTCCTTGGCCCCTCATTATCTGCCCTCTGGGGTGCCACAGGGTTTGGTGCTGTCCTCCATGTTTTTCAGCTGCCATTATGGGATATCATAAGACAGTACAGCTTGCATTTTCACTACTATGCAGATGATTCTCAGCGGTAAATGTCTTTTGTGCCTGACCAGGAGTTAGATACTGTCTTGGTGTTTAACAACTGCCTAACTGAGATACAAGACTGGATGAGTGCTAGATGGCTGAAGTTAAACCCAGGAAAAACAGAGGTATTGGTCATGGACCTGGATCGCAGGATGGCTGGGACATGGGTGGGACAACCCTCTGGATTACAGCTTGGAGGAACCCCATTAAATGCCTCGAGCCAGGTGCGTAACCTAGGTGTGATCTTTGATGAAGGCCTGACCTTGAAGGCTCAAGTGTCAGCGGTAGTCAAAGTTTCCTTTTACCATCTAAGGAACATTGCCAGGGAGAAGCACTTGGTGTTATCCAGTGATCTACCAACTTTGGTCCACTACTTTGTTACCACTCAACTTGATTGCTGCAACGCCCTCTACCTAGGGCTACTGGGGGTGGATATCCACCAACTGCAGCTGGTGCAGAACGCAATGGCCAGCTTGCTGACTGGAACCCCTAGATCCAGTCATATAACACCTCTGCTGCGCGAACTGCACTGGCTGCCAGTACAATGGCAGATCACCTTCAAGGTCACATTGCTGACCTACAAAGCCCTACACAACCAGAGACCACAGTACCTGCAGGACCTTCTGTATCCCTACTCTCCCTCCCACTCACTCCGATCCTCTGACGAGGGATTGCTGTAAAATTCTAGGGTACATTTGAAAATATTTGGGGGAAGGCATTTTGCTTTTATAGCTCAAACCCTGTGGAATTCTCTACCTCATCAGATACGAGACAGCCTGACCGTTGAGTGTTTTTAAAACCGCCCTCAAGACGCACTTGTTCCTTTGGGCTTTTGAAGGGACATGATGTTGAGACTGTTTTAAAGATAAACTAGGCATAATATTTTAGTGTCATTTTATTATTATGTATTTTATTGATACCCATGTCTGTTTATATACATTGTTAAAAGCACACTGAGCAATGGAAGGGTGCCTATTATAAATAAAATGATGATGATGATGATGAGCAATAAAGCACCACTCCAATGCTCTGAACTGAATCAGTGATGGAGCAACACTCCAACGCTGTGAACTGAATCAGCGATGGAGCAACACTCCAACACTATGAACTGAATCCGTGATGGAGCAACACTCCAATGCTGTGAACTGAATCAATGATGGAGCAACACTCCAATGCTGTGAACTTAATGATAGAGCAACACTCCAATGCCGTGAACTGAATCAATGATGGAGCAACACTCCAATGCTGTGAACTGAATCAGCGATGGAGCAACACTCCAACGCTCTGAACTGAATCAGCCATGGAGCAACACCCCAACACTGTGAACTGAATCAGCAATGGAGCAGCACTAAAATGCTGTGAACTGAATCAGTAATGGAGCAACACTCCAATGCTGTGAAATGAATCAGCGATGGAGCAACACTTCAACACTGTGAACTGAATCAGCAATGCAGCAACAGATAAGAAAACAAATGGAGAAGAGACCTTTAAAGACAAACTCTGGTCAGAGCCAACATGACTGCAAAATGTTGGTACTCTTGCAGCCAAAATAGGTGGGAGGCTGCTTAACCCCACCTCATGAACCCCGCAGGTGAAAGTTTTCAAATCCCTGCCGGAATGTGATTCTACACCACTGAAATATCGACACCACAGGTGCAAAAACACTTTTTAGGCAGAATTTGAAAAATGACAGCTATCACGTTCATGAAGTGGTGAGAAAAAATGGCTATGTTGAAAATTTAGGGTAAAAATATTGAAAATTACCAAAGTTATGAGTGAGCACAGAAAAATATCAATGTGCGCTCATAACATAGCATTTTTATGACCACACCTCATGAACAAGGATGGTGAAAATGTTCAAATCGCGCTTGAAAGGTGATTTCACAACACAAGCACAAAATCACCTTTTGGGCCTGATTTCCATAATTCCACTGCCATTGGTCATGAGCCAGGGTCCAAAAAAGGCCATGTTGAAAATTTGGGGCCATAATATGCAAAAATGACAAAGTTATACATCAACATTCAAAACCCCACTGAAATACACTGACCCGCATTTCCCTTAGATTCTCATATTGCAGTCGATGATTCCCACAGCAATATTTTGTCTTGTGACCTGTTCTGGTGAGTTAGGGGTGTGGGTGGGGTGCTAGTGAGGAGGTGGGGGTGGGGGGGCGAGGACCATTTTGTTTTTGCAGGTTTAAAAAAAAAAAATGAGGGACAGTTTTCTTTATGTCAGACCTGGATGGTGATTGGAGGGTGGGGGGTGCCACTAGACAGCAGGGAAAGAGAAATATATTATGAGGATGGTGATTGGAGGGTGGGGAGGGGGTGCCACTAGACACCAGGGCTTTGTTTCAGACTGGGATGGCAATTGGAGGGTGAGGTTGCTACGAGACACCGGGGAAAGAGGAATATGTTACAGGGACAGTAATTGGAGGGTGGGTGGGGGTACCATTAGACACCAGGGAAAGAGAATACATTATGGGGATGGTAATTGGAGGGTGGGGGTGCCAATATACACCAGGGAAAGAGGAATATATTATTGGGATGGCAATTGGAGGGTGGAGGTGCGTGTGGACAACAGGGAGAGAGTATACATTATGGGGACAGTGACTGGAGGGTGGGGGTGCCTCTAGATACCAGGGGAAGAGGAATACATTAGGGGGATGGTGATCAGAGGCTGGGGTGCCTCAAGACACCAGGGAAACTGCACTAGACAGCAGGGACAGTGATCGGAGGGTGGGGAGTACCACTACACACCAGGGAAACAGTAATACAGTATGGAGACAGCGATGGAAGGGTGGGGGTGCCACTAGACACCAGGGAAAAATAATTAGATGTATACAAGGAAAGGAAAACAGTGCTGGCTCAGAACCCAGAAGTGTACCGGAAGTCACTGAGAAGCAGAAAAATAGTGCATGGGAAGGAATAGCACTGTAGTACATACAGAAAACTGTATGCGCTCCCATTCCACTGTGCAAGGATACAGTGGAGGTATCCGGTCACGTGCTTCCAGAGTCCCCTTTCTCTACTATGCCACAGCAGTATGTTAGCATAGCTCCACTATGCAGCCATAAAAGTTATGTATTAAGGAGGGGAGGTGCTGCTAGATTATGATTTAAATCTGCCAGGAAAGAGTCAGGGCCTTCAAACTGCTGTTTCAGCAAGGAGGAGGATCATCACTGATGCCATACAAGGGGCATTTCTCAGGCAGCTAGACAAAGAACCCATTTGAGACAGGGCAGTGCTAAACCTGGTGCTTACAAACAGGACCACCATAGCAGACATCACACAAGTCCCCTACGTACCAATGATCACTGTACCATGAGGTTTAACATAAAGACAGGAGCAGAAGCAATCCATATGAGGATGAGGGTACTGGACTTCAGGACGGTGGAGTTTAAAGAAATGGGAGGCTGCTTCAGAAACTGCCTCATAGGGTAGTGATTGCTAGGGTGGGGTAGAGGCACAGTAGGAAAAAATAAGGGAAGGCATAATTAAGGCAATCAGCCTATGCGTGAAGGAATTAAACATTACTCACTGTAGTAAAGCTGTTTCTTCTCAGAGATCCTTCATAATGTTTACACGGCAGCATTATCTGTCTCAAGTGCTGCTTGCAGTGTGATCACTCACCCCCTGGATCTCCAACACAGATTTGTTTCTAAAGCTAAGGAACTGGGAACACTAAAACTAGCTAAGTGACTACCAAAAATTCCTAGCATTTGAAAATAATTTTGAAAAATACCAAACAAATTTAAGGTAGATGTCACATAGAAAAATATTTAAAAATATTTAACTGACCACATTTTCCAGTTGTCATGGAACTGCAATTGTAATACTCAAATAACATTAGTGAAACGAAAATGGATTCTTGTGTGATACTATTTTCAGGTTCTGGAAGGGGAGGCAGGGTTAGTGAGTGTACACATAGTAAGGTATCCCTGAGAAGAAACAACATTACTACAGTATTTTTTTTTCTTCTAACCCCAGGAATCACTCACTTAGTATAATATATGGTCAAACATTATTATTAACTGAATTTGACTGATTCACCAGATTGCTGTATTATTAATGTGATGTCATGATGTTGTTATAATAATAATAATAATAATAAATTTTATTTCTAAAGCGCCTTTCCAATTTCAAGGCGCTGTACAAAGATTATAAAACACAAATAAAACACAGATAAAACACAGATAAAAACTTCAATTTCAGAATGATACATCACAATCAATGATCTAAAAAGGCAGACTGATACAAGTGAGTTTTTAAATCCCTCTTGAACTCCTCCATGGATGTGCACAACCGCAACCGACGAGGTAGAGAATTCCAAAGAGTGGGAGCAGCATAAGAGAAAGCTCTACAACCAGATGAATTTAGGCTCACTCTTGGAATCTCTAGCAACCCCTAGTCGGCTGAGAGGAGTACTCGGCCCGGGCAGTAAGAAACCAGGAGATCTTTCAGATAGGCTGGACCCTGATCATGTAGGGCTTTAAAAGTCAATAAACAGACTTTAAAGGTGATCCGTCACCTAACATGAAGCCAGTGCAGATCACGCAGCACCGGGGAGATGTGGCAAGACCTGCTTGTCCCAGTCAAAACCCGTGCTGCTGCATTCTGCACTAGCTGGAGGCGGCGGATTTCAACCCCAGAAAGCCCAAAATACAGGGTGTTGCAGTAGTCCAAGCATGAGGACACAAAGGCATGGACCAACGTTGGTAACGAGTCAGACGGAACAAGGTGTTTCACTCTAGCGATATTCCTAAGGTGGTAGAAGGAAGTTTTGATGACCGCTGACACTTGTGACTGTAGTGTCAGCCTGTCATCTAAGAAAACCCCTAGGTTACGCACCCATTCAGAGGCTGGGAGTGATACACTCTCAAGAAAAATTCCTGAGGGTGCACCAGCAGGCGACCTCTCTGTCCGACAACCCGGATCCACAACCAAAACCTCAGTCTTTTCAGATTTCAACTTCAGCCAACTAGAATCCATCCAATCCTGGATTTCTTTCAGGCAGTTGTTAAACACCGAGAGAGTTCCATCCTGGTCAGGGGCGAAAGACAGGTATAGCTGGGCATCATCAGCATAGCAATGAAACCTCAGAATATACCGTCTTATAATGTCTCTGAGGGGCAGCATATACACCACAAATAACATGGGAGATAGCACAGAACCCTGAGGCACCCCACACAGCAAAGGAATTGGGCCGGAGGAAAAAATCCCCAACACAACTCTTTGTGATCTCCCAGTGAGGAATGAGGTGAACCATCCAAGGACGGTTCACGATATTCCACAGATTTGCCTCAGGCATGCTAACAGCACCACGTGATCCACGGTGTCAAAAACTGAAGAGAGATCAAGAAGAACTAGAATAGAACGTCTCTTCTGGTCTCTCACCCTCAAGAGATCATTAAGCACCCGAACCAGCGCAGTCTCGGTACTGTGTCTTTTACGAAAACCGGATTGGAAGGGTTCGTATATGTCCTGGATGGTTAAATGGTTCTCCAATTGGATCACCACTACTTTCTCAATCATCTTCCCAATGAAGGGTAGGTTAGAGATGGGTCTGTAGTTTGCAAAACAATCTGGGTCCAAGGTAGCTTTCTTCAAGAGCGGTGTCACCACTGCTTCTTTCAGGGAGCTAGGAAACTCACCCGAGTCCAGGGAGCACCAGACTATTTGCACAAGGATTGGACCGATGATGTCACAACAACCCAATATTAGGGATGTCGGTCCAGGATCCAAACTAGAGCTCGTAGGGCGCATACCATGGATAATCCTCATGACATCAATGAAATCAGGTCTGCTGAAGGAACACCTCGAAAATCGAGGCACTGTGAACTCACGCTGTTCAACCGCATCCCCCTTAGAAGCCGCAGGACGCAGATTTGCCCTGATATTGGCCACCTTATTAGCGAAGAAGCAAGCGAGCTCCTCGCACTCTAATTGCAAAAAAGCTCTCCGAACTTGTAGACAAGCTGGGTTGCACAGCCTGTCCACAGTTCGAAACAGCTGAGCCGGTCGGTTCCTAGCAACAGCAATCTCCCTGGACAGGAATTCTGCCTTCTTATGGGAGATTGCAGATTGATAGACAGAGTAATGGTCCATCAATTTAAGGCGGTTGGTATCACTGGTGGATCTGCGCCAACAGCGTTCTAATCTTCGCCCCTGTCTCCGCATCTCTCTCAACATCCCATCAAACCTGGGCACCTTGGGACGAAGGGAGAGGGGGTGTACACGAACAGGAGCAATAGTATCCAGAGCAGAAGTAACTGCCCTATTACAGGCCATCACCAAGGTCTCTGGACTACTGCTCGCCAACGCGAGGGACGAGAGGTCAAGAACCGCCGCAAGGCCTTGGGGAGAAATATCCCGGAAAGGGCGGTATCTCGTTATCTCCACAGGGATAGGCCTTCTCAGGGGGGTAATAAAATTGAACCCCACAGTGCAGTGGTCTGACCATACGACTGGTTCCACCCCCAGATCAGTAATATCAATCCCTAGGAGAAAGACTAAGTCCAGGGAATGTCCAGATTTATGGGTAGCAGTGGAAACCACCTGTGTAAAGCCCAAAGATATCATTAACTGGAGGAAGTGATTACCAAATTGTGAGAGTTCATCGTCGACCCAGGCATTAAAGTCACCCAGAACCATCAATCTGGGCGACTCCAAATGACATGTCAACGATGAAGTCTGCCACTTCCTGTAAGAACCATTTCCCATCACCTGGTGGACGGTAGATGAGTACGATTCGAACGCCAACACCCGCTACCACTGTACACTCAAAGGACTCAGTCTCCCTCACAACTGCACTCATGAGGTCCAATTCCATCTTAAAACAGACTGCAACCACCCCACCCCTGCGGTCCAATCTCGGGCGGTGTATCACTGAGTACCCGGCCGGAGTCATGGTTTCCAACGTGAAGCCTGGGTTTTCATCCAGCCAGGTCTCGGTGATGCAAACCAAGTCCACCGAACCAACAAGATCAGCAATAATGCCAGTCTTGTTTCTGACGGACCTAGCATTGCATAACACCACACGGGTTAAACGAACCTCAGAGGCTGTCAAGCCCATCTGCCTACCAAATTTTGTAGTGCTCTTGGGTATGAACACCAGACAGGGCAAACCTCGGTCTGGGTTCCATTTCGCCCCAGGGCGCCTTCTAGGTCCCACTACCCGGATACAAAGGCCCCCCTTGTCCATCCTCCCTGGTTCACAACCCCCTGCCCTCCCCCCTCTCCTTCGAGCAATTCCCAAAGCTCTACAGCACTGGTATGTATCAAAATGGAGAGGGGGAGGATAAAAAGGGTGGAGGGCGCGAAGCAAGGAGGATGAATAGCGCACCACCATGGGGATTGTGGGCCGACACATGTCGCAATAATACAACTAAACCAAAACAATAATATAAAATAAAAACTTAAGCTAAATAAACCCCAAAATAAATCTAATTAAACATAACTCCTAAACAAACCAAAATTTTAAAAGAAACTCAAATAATTCAAACTTAAAAATATAAAGCACATCCCCCCCAGTTCTCTCACAACCAGGGATAGAGGCAAATAATAAAATAAACTAATAAGAGGTTCATACTTAACCAATAAAATCACACAGTATCTGATCTGCACAGTTTCTTAAAAAAAGCAGAAAAAAACTCATGGCTAAGTGGAAAGGATAATAGTCAGGTATTTCAGTTATTCCCAGAATACCATTGTGAGTAAGTCACATCGATGGTATAACAACATAGAACATGTAAACATGCATGCGCATTCCACAAACTGCACTCTGAAATGGCTGTGGCAGTGAGAGATGAACACTACAGAACAGGGGGGGTGCTGCATAAATGTGAGTGCGATGAACTACTAATAGTGGACCATACACTATGAAAGACAATGTATGGTCCACTATCAGCAACAAGCTTGTGTATCCATCTCAAAGTAGCCATGGCAACAAAAAACTCTCAAGCTTCACTCTTGAGGTTTAAATGGTCACCATGGCAATCTCTCGCTACACACGCTTGTTACTGATAGATGACCATACATTATCCTCTGTGTTTACATTAGCAGATGGTACAGCAGTACCTTGGAAGACCAGGTTAGGAAAAAGGTTCTGCTGGAAAGCAGTTCCGAAGCTGGCATCCCTTCTGGACTATACATCCAGATAATCATGCTTTTTGAAGGTATGCACTGTTTTTTTAGGCAGCTGCTTTGCAAATGGCTATTAGTGGAATGCCCCTTGTGGATGCCACAGATGCAGAGGTGCCGCTTGTGTAATGTGCCATTAGACTTTGGGGTATTTTTCCAGCTTTTTCATAATAAATCCATATGAAAGAAACTATCCAACGAAAGTGTCCTTTTTGTTGCTCATTTACCTTTGTTCACCTCACCATAGGTAATAAAAAGCTGCGTGACCTGAGACCAGAGATCCTTTGTCTGGCCCAGGTAGATGCCCAGTACTTGCTTCAGATCCGGGCTGTGTAATGTTTCCTCACATGGGCTGCAGAGCTCAGGACAGAGTACAGGAAAGGTAACTAAATGTTTCAGGTAGAATTCTGATACCACCTTAGGTAGGAATTTCCTATGGGTTCCAAGAACTACCTTGTTCACGCGGAAGTTGATATAGTTTGGTTCTGTGCCAAGGGCTTACAGCTCGCTTGCCCTCTTAGCTGATGCCATGGAAATCGGGAAAATACAAACATATGAAAATGACAGCAGAAACAGGCCTCATGGTCTATCGAGTCTGCTCGAGTGTACAGCTAGCACCTTATAATGCTGCTTACCCACATCCTATTACCCCTTACCCTATCCCAACCCCTTCTGAAGCTGTCTACCGTCTTGCAGGCCACCACCTCATCCAGCAAGGAGTTCCACTTGACCACTACTCTTTCTGTGAAAAAATGTCTCCTCATCTCCCTCCTGAATATAACCCCCTCCATTCTCAGTTGGTGTCCTCCCGCGTCCCTCCCCTTTCTCTTCTGGAAAATCTTCTCTGTATTAGTTTTGTTTATTACCTTCAGGTAGTCTCAATCATATCTCGCCTGTCCCTACTCTCTTCCAGAGCGTACATATTAAACTCCCCCAGCCTTTCCTCTTATGGCTTGCCCTTCAACCCCTGGATCATCTTTGTACCTCTACGCTATACCCCCCCCAACAATCTGATGTCCTTCTTCAGGAATGGGTGCCAGTATTGCATGCAGAAATCCAGGTGGGGCCTGACCAGTGACCTATACATGGGCAGGATAACCTCTCTACTTCTGGAGGAAATACCTCTAGCTATACACCCCAGCATTTTGTTGGCTTTTGCCACTGCCCTTCTGCATTGAACAGAGTTGTTCATATTCCCTGTTATGATTACCCCCCGGACCTTCTCTTCTGTGGAGCAACCCATCTGAACCCCATTTAAGTGATTCCCTCCCTTGGTTCTGGGAACAAAGTGCAGAACCTTGCACATCTTGGCGTTGAACCCCAGCTGCCACTTATCTGCCCACTCCTGCAGCTTATTCAGGTTATCCTGTAACCCCTTCACCCCTTCTGTGTCATCTACCACAGCTCCCATCTTGGTATCGTCTACGACAGACTGAATTTGCTCCTGATCCCATTCGAGAAATCTGCAACGAAAATCCCGAATGGTACTGGTCCCAGCAAGGATCCCTGTGGTACCCTGCTCATCACTGCTCTCAGTGATGAGAGTTCCCCCCTACCACCACCCTTTGCTGTCTCCCCTCAGCCAGTTCCTGATTCAAGCCACCATTTTTTATCCTGCCCCCACATACTCCAGCTTCTCCCCAATCTCCCATGCAGCACTGAATCAAAGGCCTTACTGAAGTCCAAGTACAGGACGTCCTCAGCATGGCCCTTATCCAGTTCCCACGTCACCCAGTCACAGAACTCTACCAGGTTTGTCTGGCACAATCTGCCTGTGACAAACCTGTGTTGCTGGTCGTTCTGGATACCATTTGCCTCCAAGAAGCTCATGAGCCTCTCCTTTAGGATGGTCTCCATGGGTTTGCCCACGATCGAGTAGAGGCTCACTGGCCTGTAGTTCCCTGGTTAATCATTTGGCCCACTTTTATGGATGGGCACCACATTGGCCATCGTCCAGTCCTGTGGTACACATCCTGTGTCCAGGAAGATATTGAACAGGTCTGCCAGCGGCCATGCAAGGACCTCTGCCAGCTCCCTCAGTACTCTAGAGTGAATGCCATCCGGCCCAGGTGTTTGTCCACTCTTAATGCCCTCAGCACCTCCAGCATCCTGCCCTCTGTAATCCCTACATCTGTCATTCTCTCCTCCCCTTATCCACTCCCCACTTGCCTGAGGTATTTGCCCCCTCTTCTCCTGCCTGAACACAGAGCAGAAGTACTCGTTCAGGGCCTCTACCTGCTCCGCTCCCTTCTCCACCCAACCCCGTCTTTCTTAATCCTCACCAGCTGGTCTTTGCTTCTCTTTTTCTCTCTGCATTGGGGCAGAAGTTTGACGTCTTTGCAGAATATTTAAACTAGCAAATGGGGAGAGGGGTGCTGCACCCCATACGTCGAATGGGAAGAACACCCCTCCCCCCTCAGCTAGTGGTCAAACAGGGATTCAGCATGTTTGCAGTTCATTTGAATCACCAGGTATGAAAAAAGGTCCATCTCCCTATATGACGCAAAGGAGAAATGCCAAACCTCACCCAACAACTAACACACCGAAATCTGGCCAATGGAAAATCATGTACACAAATGCTCACAGCCTGGGAAATAAGATACGAGACCTGCAAGCAATAATGTCAGAGGCTAAACTGGACATAGTAGCAATTAGTGAGATGTGGTTTACCAGTAACCACACTTGGGAGACTTCAGTACCTGGCTATGTACTGTTCAGAAGAGACAGAGGTGCAAAACGGGGGTGGAGGCCCTGTATGTCAATGAAAATATCAAAGCTAAAGAATTCAGAATACACATAAGGAGCCAGAAGAACTCTGGGTCACCCTGAAACAGGAAATGGGACAGCCATGAGAACTGGGGTTGTCTACAGGCCCCCAGACCAGGGGAAGGACACAGACACATTACTGTTAGAAGATATACAAAACATGCCAGATAAAGGGGAGGTTCTGATAATGGGAGACTTCAACATGCTGGATACAGATTGGTCAATACCAGCAGGAACATCTGCCAGAACTAAACACAAGGTGGATTCTCTGCAGGGGGAGGGCCTCAAACAACTGGTACAACAACTCACAAGAGACAGGGCTATCCTAGATCTAGTACTGACTAACAGGGAAGGGATCACAGATCTCCAGGTGGAAGGTATGGTTCAATTTGGCCACTACATCTAAATCATCCCATTCCAAGGCAAAAATATGGGACTTCAGAGAAGCTGACTTTGATAAGATGGCCAGCAGAGTTAAGCCAGCCCTGGCAAAAAGAAACAGAGGGGAAGGGCTACAGGCAAAGTGGGCAAGCATTAAGGATGCAATACTTGAAGCAACATCCCATTGTGTTAGACAGAAAAGGAAGCGCAAAAGAAGAAGGAAACCACTTTGGTTCACAAATACAGTAGCAGAAAAGGTCAGAGCCAAAAGGCTGGCCTTCAGAAATATAAGGGAACACAGTGGGATGAAGCTAGGGAGGCATACCAAACTGCCCTAAGGGAAGCAGGGAAGGCAGTAAGGCAGGCAAAGTCCCAAACTGAGGAAACACTAGCATGAACAGTAAAAGAAGGTGACAAGACTTTCTATAGATACATTAGTGAAAGGAGAAAGTCCAGAGGGGCTATTGCTAAGCTCAAAGGAGAAAAGGGGGCATGTGAGGAGGAGGACCCTGTAAAAGCATCTATCCTAAATAGATTCTTTTGCTCAGTATTTACTGAAGAGAAGGTAGGGCAGGCCCCGCTGCTCAGCACCATGGACACAGAGGGGAGGGAGGTGAGCACTACTCCCTTCACAAAAGAAAGAGTCCTACAAGAGCTCGCTAAGCTCAGGGTGAACAAGGCAATGGTACCTGATGGCATACATCCCAGGGTACTTAAGGAGCTAAGGGTGGAACTAGCAGAGCCATTAGCAGAACTGTTTGGTGAGTCTCTGAGCACAGGACAGGTCCCAGAAGACTGGAGAAGGGCTCATGTGATCCCGCTCCACAAAAGTGGTAGCAGGGAGGAGGCAGGGAACTTCAGACCAGTCAGTCTTACCTCAGTAGTGGGCAAGATTATGGAGGCACTCCTTAAGGAAAGGATAGTGCAACACCTGGAATCCATAGGGGCACAGGATCCAAGACAGCATGGGTTTACAAAAGGAAGGTCCTGTCAAACTAATCTCATAGATTTCTTTGACTGGGTAACCAGAGTGGTGGACCAAGGGGGAGCAGTTGATGTTGCCTACCTTGACTTCAGCAAAGCTTCGACACTGTTCCACATAGAAGATTGATAAATAAGCTGGGTAGTCTAGGGGTGGGTCAGAAGTTGGTCAACTGGGTGGAAAACTGGTTGACGGGCAGAAAACAGAGAGTGGTGGTAAATGGTATACAGTCAGAAGAGATGCAAGTCACAAGTGGGGGTACCACAGGGATCAGTCCTGGGTCCAGTCCTCTTCAATATCTTCATTAGTGACATTGCAGATGGACTAGAGGGTAAGGCTGGTCTGTTTGCAGATGACACCAAGATCTGCAACAGAGTAGATGATCCAGATGGGGTGGGCAGAATGAGAAGAGATCTGGATAAACTAGCAAAATGGTCAGAAGAGTGGCAACTGGGATTTAATGCAAAGAAGTGTAAGATCATGCACATAGGGAAGAGAAACCCTGAATCCACCTATAGGCTGGGAGGGAAGTTGCTGGCAGTCACAAAGGAAGAAAGAGAATTGGGCATCATTATCACCGATGACCTGAAATCATCCAAGCAGACCTCTAAAGCAGTAGGTAAGGCTAGGGGAATGTTACGGTGTATTAGTAGGGGTATCACAAGTCATAAGAGGGAGGTAATAATCCCTCTTTACAAGACACTGGTTAGGCTCCATCTGGAGTACTGCATGCAGTACTGGAGGCAACACCTTCACAAGGACATTAACCAAATTGAGGCAGTCCAGAGAAGGACAACCAAAATGGTGCAGGGACTGCATCAGAAGACGTATGAGGACAGATTAATGAAGCTCAATATGTATACCCTTGAGCAAAGGAGGGAGAGAGGTGATATGATCGAAACATTCAAACATCTTAAAGGCATTAACAAGGTGAAAGAGTCTAACATGTTTAAATATAAGGAAAATAGCAGGACAAGAGGACACAGCATGAGACTAGAGGGAGGCCGATTAAGGGGGAATGTGAGGAAATTATTTTTCACAGAAAGGGTGGTGGATGCATGGAACGGCCTACCTCAGGAAGTGGTGGCTCTGAATACAGTGCAGGGCTTCAAACAGGCATGGGATAGGCATAAGGGAGCAATACAGATGAGTATGAATAGATAGGCCACTGATAGAGCAAAGGCCAATGGCACATTTATAAGGTTGAAAAACAAATGGGTAGACTGGATGGGCCTTGCGGTCCTTATCTGCCGTCAACTTCTATGTTTCTTATGTAATGGAAGAAGTCTTTTTCTCTTCTTTTGATCCCCTGCACCAGTCTCAGCTCTCTAGAAGCCTTGGTATCCCTGACCAGTCTGGTGACCTCCCTAGACTTTGCCCTGCATACATCTTTATCTTCTCCTTTCTCTGTTTTCCTATACTACCGAAATGACACCCTCCTGGCTCTCATCCCTTCCCTGACCTCCGGTGACAGCCACCTGGGTTTCTTTGCCCTGCACTTCTTGTTTTTTTCCTAGTACAGGGCTCGGTTGCCTCTGCCAGCCCTCCCCTTATTATATTCTACTTCTGATCTGCATTCATGTGTTGCTAGATATCTACCAGGTGCTTGCTCAGAATTTCCCCCATCATCCTAAAGTCCGTCTCCCTAAACTCAACCAGCCTTGTAACTATGCCCCCTGTGTCCCTCCCCATGTTTGGTGTGAACCACTCCGAGTAGTGGTCACTCCCAGCAAGTGGTTCCTCCACTTCTAGATTCCTTACAGCTTCCCCATTATCCAGTCCAAGGTCCAAAGTCCTTTCCAGCCATGTAGGCCCCTGCACCAGCTGTGTCAAGAATTTGGCCTGAAAAGCTTCACACAGGGCCTACTCTCTAACACTCATGGTGGCAGGTGTGCTCCAATCCACCCCGGTAGGTTGAAATCCCCCACCACCATGCTTCCCTTCCTGCTTACCCTTCATATTTGATCTGCCAGTTTCTGGTCCAGGTCATAACCCTGTGATGGTGGCCTGTACACTGCGCCCATCCTCAGTGTCCTATTCCTCGCATCCTGCAACTGTATCCACAGAGCTTCTGTCCTCCCCTCCTTCCTCCCTTACGCACTTAACCCCCTCTCTCACATAGATTGCAACCCCCCCATTCCCCTTGGTCCTATCCTTTCTGAATAGCCTGTACCCTGGGATCATCACATCCCAGTCCTAGTACTGGGTGGCCCATAGTTCCGTGATGGCCGCTATATCCACCAATTCCACTGCCAAGATAGCCTGTTCTGTACCTTAGGCTTCTTGCGTTCAGTGACACCACCTTCCAGCCTGTTGCCTCCTCAACCTTGCCATTCTTCTTCCCCCCCCTTTGGCCCTCTCTGTGCCCCCTCCTCACTGCCTTCACCTCTAACTAGCAGGGTGAACACCCTATGCTCCCCTTTCTGGATATTGTTTCTAACAACGGTCCCCTCACCACCACCGCTTCCTAGTTTAAATTCACCCTTGTTGAAATATACCCCTCCATTCCCTGTTTGAGTACGCTCTTCCCCAATTTGCTCAAATGTAACCTGTCCCTTGCATGTAGGTCGCTGTTGTCCCAGGTCCTGCCCCAGTCTGACACCAGTCCGTATTCCCTGGTTCAGCACCAATCCCTCAGCCACCCACTGAACTCCTCTATCCTCCCCCCCGTACTTGCACATGGTACCAGTAGCACCTCAGAGAATGCCACTGTCACACCCACCTCTTCACACTGCCTACCCAGTTCATCGAACCTCCCCTTTACCACCTCCACTCTTTCCCCAGCCAAGTCATTTGTACCCACGTGCACCACCATGTGTGGTTTCATCCTCCCTCTGCTTTCGCACTTGAGAAGTGCCTGCCCTGCCTGCGGTCAACCCCGGAATTGTCTTGACCCAGATACAACTGTGCCTTCCCCCCCATCTGATCCCCCTTCAGTATGGAGTCCCCCACTGATCCTGACACCCACTTCCACTGTGATCCCTGTCCACTCCCCTAGGAACCCCACTGCCTCTCTGCTTACATTCCTCATTTGCACCTTTTGTGCTCCTTACATCATTCACCCCTGCTACCTTCCCTCCTGTCACTGCCTCTCCCTTCTCTACTCTACCCTTCCTCTCCCATCTCTATCTCCCATTGTAATTCCTGCCTCTTGGTCCTTCCCTTTCCCTCCCTCGCAGCTTCAATACCTCCCCTTCCTCTGCCAACACTGCAAACCTATTGCTTGATACCCCCGCAATGGTGCCCATCGCCTCCTTCCTCCTTCCCTGATCCCTCCCTCCTCCTACTACACCTCCGCTCACCTCCCCCCATCCTCCTTATATCCCCATCTTTAGCTCTGCAGTTCCCTCTCTTGATCTCCCCAACCCTCCTTAGTGTGGTCACTCCTGCCTCAGCTCCCTCCTCCCTCACTTTCCTTAGTTCCCTCCATAACCCCATTACTTCATCCTCCAATTTCCTTAGCCTGCAGCAAATTGGACAGCCTCCCAGTTTCCATAATAAATGTATCCAAAGTGCCACCCCACATCCATTGCAACTCACTATCCTCCCTGTGCCTGCCGCCCTCCCTTCATGGCACCCATCATTCCAACCTCTATTCTGCAGCCTCTCCCCACCCTTATCCGTTTCCGTCCTCTTTCACCGCCCCTCGCGTTTCCCCCCTTGCAGTCCTTCGCACCTACTCCTCATTATTTGTGCTTGTCTTAAGTGTATCTCCACACCTGTTCCCCAGTCCTTACTCTCTTACTTATATGCTCTATTACTAGTTCGATATCAGTCCTTCTTTAACCCCCATGTCCTCATTTGATGGGCTTTACTCAGTAACACATTAATACAATCCCCTCAGAGTACTACATTAATACAGTAACACATTAGTACAATCCGCTCAGTGTACTACAGCTCTTATGAACTCTAAATACTTACCACAGCCCAAAATATGCTAGATCTTTGGCCCAGTAATACATTTCCACCTTAGTATCTATCAAATTCAAATATGATATCGCATAACAAGGCTAGCTTTCATATCATATCATAACAATCATTGCAAGAGACCCTGTGGGCTTGGTAAACCTTTGTATCTCCACCCACCTACACCCCCTGTGTCTGAACTTTTACAACCTATTAGCTTTAAAAGTTAGTTCATATGGGCAGTATGTAGCTCCCCAAGCTCCTCCCTCACAGCCTTCAAGCCCAACCCCCAGCTTCCATGTTACATATTTCAGCTCAGCAGTAGCCATGGGCTCAAAAGGAGCCTTCATCAGCTGGGCAAGACAGATATTCATGTCCCGTGGGGGGACTGGGTCCTGCAAAAGTGCGTATAGGTGGCTGAGACCTTTAAAAAACTTTTAAAAATAGGTTGAGAGGCCAGTGACTTGCCCTTGCCTGCTGATGTGTAAGCCAGAACTGCTGCTTACTAGCTGCACCTTTAGTGTTGATGGCCTTAGACCTAAGAACTACAAGTGCACTAATTAGTCCAGGATTGTTGGCAAATCTGCCTGCATTGGGATTATCTTTCTGAGAGTGTGCCAGTAAGAAATGAAGATGACGTACCTACCGTAATTCTTGATCTTCTCTTGTATCTTCACCATTCATTACTGCTTGGGTTGGTGCCGGAGGCGCGCACTTACTTCTGAGGAGATTTTTTATTTTTTTTGAGTCGGCTCTAATGGCTCGCTTATGAGAGCGAGACGCCGCGCTGATGCGAGGGGCAGCCTTTTAGGTGCCGCTTGACCTCCTCCATCCCAGTTCTGGTAGCCGAAGAGGTGAAATAAAGGGTAAAGGAAAAAAAGGGAGAGTGAGACAAGAGAGCCGAGGGACAGAAAAAGGAAAGGAAAGGATATAAATTGAAGAAGGAATAAGCCAGTAGAGGACAGATAGAAGAGGGAGAATACCTACCCTAAGGGACTGCAGGGCCTCCCTTCTGGGGCGTCTCTAAGGGAGGAACAGATAAAGAGAAAGGAAGAAGAAGAAGAAAGAGAAGAAAAAGAAGGGATGCTGAGAGGGGAGAACACTGCCCATAGATACATTGGTTGAGAGGGTTATAAGCTCAGAACCAAAAACAAGGGAGCAAGAATCCCTCCTGATAGGACTGAGAGAAGATTCATCTGAACCACTTGTATCGATTGGACACAAAAGGCAGATTCTCTAACTTCTCATCATCCCAACCCCCTACACTCTAGCTGAGAGCTCACAGACTGCCCAGGCAGAAATCTGTTCCGGAAGGAGAGTGCCCAACTATGAGGGGGATAAGCCCCTTAGCACCATGTTAAGTTCTAACGCCGAAGTGTGTGGGTAGGGGTTAGGCCTTACAAAAGGCAGCTTTGTATGAAGGATAGAATGGGAACTCAATTGGACTCCCTGAAGGCAAGGCAGGGACAACAGTTCAAGGTTAAAGAAGTGCAGAAGCACCAACCAGAAGAAGCTGACAATTAAATAATGCCTGCCAGAGGGAACCTGAAATTTGAGGCCGAGCCATAGAGGGACGGTCTCTTCAGCTGTGAACTGAACAACGTGGCTAAGAAGCCAAGAGGTCACCCTTAGGGGCAATCAGAAAGAGTTCCATCAAGATAGGAAAAGTCCTACTAGCTCCCCTTTACCTTGAGGAAAAAGGATCCGCCCATAAAGACCAAAGAGGAAGGGAGAGGAGAGAAGGGAGGGGGAGACGCCACAGTAGGAGGCCACTGTGGGGAAGGTGGGTGGGTATCAGTAATGAATGGTGAAGATACAAGAGAAGATCAAGAATTATGGTAGGTACATAATTTTCATATCTTCCCATTCATTACTGCTTGGGTGAGTACCAAGCCAATAGGAACCCTGAGGGAACAAGACCCCCAGCCTCCTGCTGGTGGGGAACAGGAGGGGAAGACCCTGGGCTAATCAGGTGAGAAGCCTATGGTGGAGGAGAGCTAGGAGGTGTCCCCCGAGGACGGGGAGACAGAGGAAGCCCCTGCAGAAGCCTCCTAGCCCTGGAGGAAAAAAGACGGGTCCCCCAGAAAGTAGAGCGAATCACCCTACGCCGGGCCAGGGGTGACAACCTTGATAGATGAAGCTATGCTGTCCATCTAATACAGATCACTGTCCCTGCAAGCCTGTAAGCCACCTCATTGGTGTCGTAAGATGCCCTTGCTTGGTGTCTTGCCAGATCCAGGCCTATAGCAGAGAGGGCAATAGCTTGTCTGGATTGCTCCATATCAGGCATTGATGCTAAGACTTGGGAGAGCATTGACCACAAATGCCTACTGTAGGCAGCATGATGTGATGCAATGCATAACATCGCACGAGAGGAAGAGAACACTCTTCGCTCCCACCAGTCAAATTGTAGGGAATCTGAGTCCAGTGGATGGTCGTGCGCCTGGCAGCACCCGGAGGGAGTTTCTAGGTATGCCAATCCCGAAGGCGGGTTGGAGAGAGTACCTAGAGACTCCAATGGGGCACAATACCTTCTTCTGCAGTCTGCCGGGGCTAGAGAAGGGGTGGCTGGTGACTGCCAGGAATGGACAGACACCTCCTGGAAGGGAATAGGCCAGGACAGTATCACCAAATGCTGGGCACTGAATTCACTGAGGACTTCATGTGTCTGCCATTTGGTATTGTTTCACCTAACAAAACAGATGCGAAGATCCCTCTTCATCATCGAAAGGAATCGCTGATATTCGGTGAAATCAGCAGCGGAGGAGAGATGAGCAGTGGGTTCCTCTCCCTCCGAGGAGGAGGGAGACAAGGATGATGGAGAGCTCGAATGTCCAGAGGACTCCTGTGGCAGTTCGGGATGGGCGAAACACCCGCTCATGCATATATCTAACGTATGAGGAGAAGGCCGTCACAGAGCCTCTAAACGTCTCCCATGATAACGGGCCTGTAGGACCGACATGGCCTGGGAGAGAGGGGGTGGCTGCAGAGGAATGGGAGAGGGGCACCTACGGCGAGGCAACTGTCCTCTGTTGAGGCTCTGAAATCCAGAAAATGGAGCCCGAGCTGGTGGGATCCCGGACAACACAACAGGTTGCAGAATGGAACCCTGAGGATGCAAAGCCTGGAAGAGCCTAAAAGGGGATCCTCCCCTGTGATGAACCTGGGACTGCATGGGTCCAGAAGAGCAGCCCACAGCAATGCCACCAGACGGGTCCCTGGAGCTCGAGAGAGAAAGACAGGGCACGGCGCTACGGCTCCTACCCACCCCCCGAGGGGTGGCAGGTGAAGACCAAGGTGCCTCAACCTGGTCTCTCAACCCCCCGGACTCTGAGAACCCCTTCCTTCTTGACCCCAGTGACACCCCACCCAGAGGAGGTGCAGCAGCACCGGGATCAGCAGCTGCCACAACCCCCTCAGGAGGAAGAGCCCCTTCCTCTGCCTCCACGCCATCCCACTCCAAGGACCCTAGACCACCCTCAGCCTGGGAGGCCTCAGGAGAGGACAGCAGAAGAGACAGAGGAATAGGCGCGCTGGGCCACCTAGCACCTCGTCTCACCGGAGACCCTGACTCTGAAGAGTCAGGGTGCCAGGACAGGTCCACATCTGAATCATCCTCCTCCTCCGAGGAAGAGATCAGCTGGACTACAATACTGGCCACCCCGGGGGGGTCTCCAGTGAAATGGCACCGCGAATGGCGCCAGTGCCAGTGGCGGTGCCGGATGATCCCGGACCACCCGCAATGCCCAAACCCGGCCCTGACTCCCCAGCGGCGCGGTCAGACCATGGCACACCGCCCTCAGTGCCGGGACCGACAGCACCGCTGAAAACTGACCAGGCTGTAAGCGCCCGAGCGCGCAGAAAGCAACATGGCGCTGCTTTGATCACCGGCGTCACGAAAGCACCGGGATCTGAAACGGCACCAGAAGGCAGTGTCGAGGGTTCACCGATGCTGGGCCCAGTAGACCTGGGCCTCAACACTGAGGGAGCCTGCACCTCCGAGGAGGTGACTGCCGAGGCAGTGTCTCCACCGTGGCCCCAGAAGGGACCCCGGCGTTCCTCCAACACCGTGAAAGAGGCCTCCTCTTCAGCAAGAAAAGATGAGGAGGTCTCCTCCTCTCCAGACCATATAGGCCTGAGAGGGAACCCGGAGGAAGGGTCTAGAGACCTTACCTGGGAATCCCTGGAGCGGCGCCATCCCCCGAAAGTCAGAGAAGCCTTGCCGATCTTGAACGCGCGGACTTCCAGAAACGACGGTCCATCAAGAAACAAGCGTCGCAAGCATACATATTATGGTTGGGTCCCAGGCAACGAAGGCAAACATCACAATGGAAAAATGCCGGCCACAGGAGCAATTAACGATAAAAGTGCCTGGCTTAGACTTGTTTTGCACCAACCTGACATGATGCAAAACAATTAAGGCAAAAAACAGCACAGCTCTCAACATCGTCGAATAACAGAGAAAAAAACAGAACAGTCTTACCAGTGATGACGTCGAGAAAAAAGCAGGATGAAGAAGAAGTCTGTGAAGACGGTGTCGACGACAACAACTAGACCTAGTGGTGTACTATTAACTCTTCCATGCAGCAGGTGCAGCCTTGACGGCGGGAGAAACAGAACTGGGATGAAGGAGGAGTCTGCAGCACCTAACAGCCGCCCCTTGTGCATGACACAGCGTGTCGCTCTCGTGGGCGGCGCTGTTGGAGCCGACTCCAAAAAAAAGAATCTCCCGTAGCGGGTGCACACCTCCGGCACTATCCCAAGCAGTAATGACAAGGGAAGATAATCTCTTCCAAATAGAGGAGTTTGCTTTCCTGGTTGTTGGTTTCCCAGAAACTTTAAGCACTCTCAGGACCTCCTCTGACAGATTTAATATAGACTACTCTAGCTCTTCAAGAACCATGACCTCAGACATGTAGTCCTGGGGTCTGGGAATGTTATACTGCCCTGTGATGAGGTCAGCAGGTTGTAGTTCAGAGGTAGGCTGATTGGAGGCTCACTGAGTACCAGGCCAGCCTGGCCCAGTCTGGGGCTTTTGGGACTGTTGTTGCAGGCTCTCTCCTGAGCTTCAGGAGAATTCTGTGTATGAGTGAGTATCCAACAGCATACAGAACCCCCCCCAACCACCAACCATCTCAGGGCTAGGGCAACATCTGAGACTGTGCCCTTGGCTGGTGGCCTGCAACAAAACTTCTGGAGCTTGATGTTCTCCCAGGATGTAAACAGGTCTATTTCTGGAGAGCCCCATCTTCTCAAAACCATGGCCAGTACCTGCTGGTTCTGAGTCCATTCATGGTTTCCCTTGTTGATTCTGCTTAGGGAGTCTTCCAATACACTACCTGGCCAGTGTACTGCAAAAATATTTGCATCGGTTCTACCAAGTCTCATTGACAACTTTATTGTTGACGAACTTTACAGTGACACTAATCTGCCGACGGCAATCACATCACCCAGCAAACGTATCGACTGACTGCCCCGGTATGGGGCACATTTAGACTGCTTGCGGGAGGCTTTGCCGCCCACACTACCCATGTGGTGGGCTCTGC
The DNA here is from genome assembly GCA_016271365.2 of Neoceratodus forsteri. Lineage (NCBI taxonomy): Eukaryota > Metazoa > Chordata > Ceratodontiformes > Ceratodontidae > Neoceratodus > Neoceratodus forsteri. The sequence continues at coordinate 829,585,739 of CM028137.1, forward strand.
CCCCGCACCTCCCTGACTCATAGATTACCAACAGTGCTCTGACAATCCGTTCAACACTGTGGATGTCAAATGGGTTATGTCGCTGTGTCAGTTTCACTCTGCTGTTGTCGTTGTAACAACAGTATATGATCTGCATCTAGGGAGTAAGTCAGGTCACTGATCCTCATTGCCTCTGTGCACAGTCTTGAGAATCGTGTACCTCCCTGTTTGTTTATGTGATATAGTACATTGTTCTGTGTTGCATGTTCTGATCTGGACACACTAACCTTGCAACTGGGAGGAGAAGGCCTGCATTTTTGGAAATACTGCCCCAGAGTTCCAGGAGACTGATGTGTTCCTGGGTCTCCTGCAGACTTCACATATCACTTACTGTCAGGTCCTCCAGGTGGACACAACACCCTAGGAGTGAAGCACCTGTTGTGAGGACACTTGGAGATTGCTAGAGGAAGAGAATGTGCTGCCTGAGGTTGCTTTCTTACTGCCACTACTGCAGTACTCTGACCAATGGTTTTGTTATTGGCACTAGTTTTGAGCGAGAGTCCCATCATTGAGACCAGTGGTCACTTTGGCAATACTGGATGTCCCTCATCTGAACTCTGGACCACAGTTGTGGAAGCAGCCATGTGACCCAGTAGCTGCAGAAAATCCCCTGCAGGTCTTGGTTGGCCCACAATGAAGAAATTTGCTGTAGCAATCAGAGTTGCTACCCTCTCCTCGGGGAGGAAGGCTTTCCCCTACAGGATATCCAATTCTGTGCCTATGAAGTTCAATACCTAGACAGGTTCTGTTTGTGACTTCTGCAGATTTATTAGAAACCCCAGTTTTTCTAGTGTGCTCTGCACCTTTCGGATAAAGCACCTGGGGCCCTTTATTCATAACTTTGAGCTGGGTGCAAACCGTTTGCGCAGGGTTTGCGTGGGTCCACTATATTCAAAAGGTCAAATAGCATAGGAAAACTGCATTAGCACAGGCAAAAGTATAATGTATGCAAGGGGCAACCTCAGAGGCGTGTACATTAAAACAGGCGTAATGCTCTATTCAACAAATAGCGTCGCGCAAAGTATTTTTGCGTGACTTAGTGCAACACTTTGCATGGTACAAATTACCACCCAGGAAAAGGTAGTCTTAACTCTGGGCAAACCAGCTTTGTGTAACTTTGTGGCTTTGGGCGGCTGTACGTGACTTTTGCATGACCCTAACTAGTAAGTATGAAACATAGTAATAAGCCAAACATAGAAGAAATATGCTGCTCATGGATGGCATCCCTATGATGCCATCATCTGCCACCAGTCCCAGCCATGCCAGGCAGTAAGTGGTGACCTGGCTCCCAGTGGACACTATGGCAGTGTGGCCATACAGCACACACCTGCATACCACCCTGTGGTAGACACCAACAGAAGCCAGCACACACATGCAGCACTATGGGCATGGAGGGTGTTGAGGGGAAGGTATAAAGGTGGCCAAGCTGCACCACAGACTGCGTATGGCCACAAGGCTGGGACAAGCTACGCATTGCAAATAGTCCAGTATTGGGAATACCCCACCAGTGTGCCTGTCTGATGGTATGTGCCCCCCAGCCACATGTCGCACATCTGTACAGGCACCACAGCACCCACAACCAGCCATGTATATGTCACTGTCAGTATCCCATGCCAGCGGTGCAGCATCTGCTAGTCACACAACAGCATAACAGTAATGTCCACTGTCAGTACACACCTGCAAGTTGGGCCTATCACTATGTACAGTGCAGTGGTCATTAATGCCCTACACACCACAGACATTGCTGTGTCCCTCATACTACTGGCCCCTTTGTTACTGTAGTGTCTGCCGTGCACTGTAGCAGGAACTACAGTTTGACAACTGCATGCAGCACCACCACCTGCCCCTGGGGCACAATATTCTATGCGGTTCTGTACAAATGTAGCCTGCAGCTACCACCATGCACTGCCTGGCTGACCTACAGATGGAGCTATGGGCAGACCCAGCCAGCCCCTGTACTTCCAGACTGACCTAGAGATGCAGCTGTGGGATCCCACAATAGCGCTGGGCAAACTGCATGCAAATCAGGACATAATGAGATGCTAATTTGGATGTCTGTGTTTGTGCTGCGCAAACGTTACAGAAACATTGTATATTTCTGCACAATTTAATTTCACGTGTGCTGGTGCTTGCAGCTTTAATGAATCCACTCCTTTGCTAACACACACACTGGCCACATAGTTCACCTCTACCTTCCTTCCTGTCACTGTGAACTGGGATGCTGTTGTGGTTTGCACTTCCTGGTTGCTATATTTAGAGCTGTCTTTTTCCCGGGCTATTTTTGCACTGCACTCCCAACCCAGTTTGCCCTTCTTCCTTAGCATGCTATAGTCGGCAGGTTTAGCACTGGGGCTATCGCTTGTGAATATAGCAGGCTATTGGTTCTGGGCTAATTTAGCCCCAGGGCAAGTTTTTGAATACCTGGACCCTAGTCTCTTGTTCTGTTTTCTCTGAGACCAGCCAGCCGCCATTCAGGTAGGGAAAAACCACCACACCTTGCCTTCTCAGATGTGCTGCCACCACGGCTAAGCACTTTGTGAAGGCCCTTGGTGCTGAAGTGAGACCAAAGGGAAGGGCCACAAACTGGTGCTGGCAGTTTCCTAGCCTGAACATGATGTATTTTATGTGGGTAGGTCTGACTGGAATGTGAAAGTAGGCGTCTTTCACATCCAGTGACCCTAGCCAACGCCGTGACTGTAATGATGATATCACTATGCCTAGTGTGACCATCTTGAACCGCTCTTCTTTTTATATGTTTTATTAGATATCTGACGTCTAAAACAGGTTGCCACTTTCCATTTTTCTTGTGGGTCAGGAAGTGCCTTGAAGACAGGCCCTTGCCCCACTGAGAGGTAGGGACCTTTTTCACTGCTTTTGCTTGTAGCAGTTTGCTTTCAGTTCCAGCAGAATTCTTTTTTGTGGGACAGTGAGCTGGAAAGCTTTTGTTTCTGCATTTTTGGAAATTTTGTGAACTGCAGGAATAATCTCTGGCCACTACTTTCAGGATCTACTTGTCTGTGATAATGGTTACTCTTTCTTGGAAGTAGTGGGCCAGTATCCCCCCAAGTCAATAGCTAGGTGACCTGAGCAGAATTATGAGGGGTTTTGTTTTGTCTGAAGCTGGGGAGGGGGAGCTGGTGCTGTAGCAGCATGCTTGAAGCCCCTCTTGTCTCTACCCCTGCAGTAACCTTTTTGGGGTTTATACTTATAGGGCCAGATATTCAGGTTTAGCACGGGATTAGCATGGGTCTGCCATATTCAAAAGGTCAAATAGCGCACGCAAACTGCATTAGAGCTGGGCAAACCATAATTATATGCAAGGGGCAAAGTGAACATGAATATAGGTGCTATGAGATATTCAGCAACTAGCACCACTCTGAGGTGTTTAGCACAACATAGAGCGACCCTTAACACGGTACAAATTATAGCCCAGGAAAAGCTGGTCTTAACCCTGGGCAAACAGCTTTGCACAACATTGATGTTAGCATGGGATTAGCACGGCTTGCGCGACCCTAACATATGATCATGACACTTAGAAACTGCCAGACATGGAGGACACATGCTGCTCACTGATGGCACCACCATGATCTCAACAGCTACCACCAGTCCCAGCCAAGCACAGGCAGTAAGGGGTGATTTGACCCACAGGGGACATCATGGTAGTGTTGCCATACAGCACACACCTGCAGACCATAAGTCTGTGGTGACCAACAGATGCCAGCACACACATGCAGCACTGTGGGCATGGTGGCAATTGAGGGGAGGGTGTATGGATGGCCAGACCTCACCACAGCCCAGGTGTGGCCACAAGGCTGGGACACATCATGCAGTGCACATGGGCCAGTAGTGGGAATTCCCCACCACCAGTGTGCCTGTCGGATCTTACATGCCCCCCCAGCCACATACCGCACAACCGTACATATGCCACAGCACACACAGCCGGCCATGCATATGTCACTGTGAGCATCCCATGCCACAAGTGCAGCATCTGTGGAGCACACAACAGTGAAACAGTACTGTCCACTGTCAGTAATCACCTGCAAGCTGGGCCTGTCACTGTGTACAGTGCAGTGGTCATCACTGCCCTACATACCATAGGCATTGCTGTGCCCCTCATACTAACGGCCCCCTTGCTACTGTAGTGTCTGCTGTGCACTATAGCATGACCTACAGTGTGATGGTTGCATGCAGCACCGCCACCGCCTGTGCCTATGCTGTGTTGTCCCCTGGGGGCACACAATGCTATGCTGTACTGCATACATGTAGCCTGCAGAACCATCATGCACTGTCAGACTGACCTACAGGTGGAGCTGCGGCCAGACCTGGCCAGACCCTGTACCCCCAGACGGACCTACAGGTGGAGCTGTGGGACCCTGCTGTAACGCTTGCACTGCATGCAAAAGTGGGACCAGGACAGAGGCAGGAAACTACAGACCTGTCAGCTTGACCTCTGTGGTAGGGAAAGTGATGGAATCACTTATGAAGGAAAGAACTGTTGAGTACCTAGAGGTCAGTGGGGCACTGGACCCAAGACAGCATGGGTTCACAGTGGGAAGGTCATGTCAGACAAATCTAATTGATTTCTTTGAGTGGGTGACTAAAGTAGTAGACCAGGGAAGGGCTGTGGATATGGCCTACCTAGACTTTAGCAAGGCATTTGACACAGTCCCACACAAAAGAGTAATAGTCAAAAGAACCAGCCTGGGAGTGGGTCCCAGGGGGATAGCCTGGGTAAAACATTGGCTGGACAATAGGACACAGGAGGTAATTGTAAATGGAGTCCACTCTGAAGAAAGAGGGGTCACTAGTGGGGTACCGCAGGGTTCAGTACTGGGTCCAGTCCTTTTTAATGTCTTTATAAATGACATTGCAGAGGGACTGGAAGGAAAAGTATGCCTCTTTGCAGATGACACAAAGATCTGCAACAGGGTTGATACACAAGGAGGTGTAGAAAGGATGAGAAGGGACTTGGCAAGGTTGGAGGAATAGTCAGAAGTATGGCAGCTTGGATTCAATGCAAAGGAGTGCAAAATAGTGCACCTGGGAAACAAAAACCCAGGGAAAGATTACACAATGAGGGGGGAAGTAGTAACAGCAACAACAAGCATTTGTCAATGCTGAATGTTGCTTGCTTCTATCATGCTGTTTAGGTATTTGGAAGTCATTGGAGTGCAAATATTGAAAATTTGCGAACTTACAGTGTAAAGGAGAACTGCGCACTCCACACCGTAAAACAGTCATTTTTAGGATTTTTTTCACCAAATTTTCAACATAGCCATTTTAAGACCTCTGCTCATGAACAGTGTCACTGTGATTTTGTTAATGTGTCCCATACATTGAGTTTGCACACCGACTGCGCCATTGTGCGCTACATGGGCAGAAACACATTTTGGGCAGGATGTGAAAAATGACAGCTGTACTGCTCATGAGGAGGTGTGGTAAAATGGCAATGTTGAAAATCTGGAGTGAACATATTGAAAATTTGCAAACTTACGAGCCTGCGTAGGAACTGCGCAACGCACGCTCGTAAAACAGTCATTTTTAGGAATTTTTTCACCAAATTTTCAACATAGCCATTGTAAGACCTCTGCTTATGAACAGTGTCACTGTGATTTTGTTATTGTGTCCCGTACATTGATTTTGCACCCCGACTGCGCCATTCTGCACTACATGGGCGGAAACACATTTTGGGTGAGATGTGAAAAATGACAGCTGTACTACTCATAAGAAGGTGTGGTAAAATGGCAATGTTGAAAGTCTAGAGAGAAAATATTGAAATTTCGCTGAACTTACAAGCCTCGTAGAGAACTGCATAATGCACACTAGTAAAACAGTCATTTTTGGAATTTTGCACCAAATTTTCAACATGGGGTTTTGGGACCCTTCTCATGAATGATGTCACTGTCATGGTGGTATTCAGGCCTGAAGGGTGATTTCACAGTCACTGCACAGTCACTGCGTGAAATCACCCTTCGGGCCTGAATACCGCCATGACAGTGACATCATCCATGAGAAGGGGTCCAAAACCCCATATTAAATTTGCAAAATCAAAAATGCCTGAGATATGCAACAGTTGAAACCCCTATCTAGCCATTATACAGCTTACCAGCATTTCCTCAGTTACGGTCGGCTTTGAAAGTGCAGGCGTGTTCCCGGTCCACCAAAGATCCAGCGCCCAGAGTCAGGAGGTAAGTATGGGGTGAGGGCGTGGGGGCTGGGTGCGCAGTGGGTGCGGGTTGTGGGGGGGTCGGAGATGCTTGCGGGACCGTTTCGTTTTCAGGTTTAAAATAAAAAAGACATAGTGGGACCGTTTGCCATGCTGGGGTGGGCTCCCAGTGTGGCACCGCGGATGTTGAGGCGTTCAGCCCGGCGGGGATTGGGCACCCCGTCGGCCTATGGACTGATTGCCCGCTGGGGTGGGATCCCAGTGTGGCACCTACAACTGGGGAGAGATGCAGAAAGCTCAGCCGGACGGGGATTGGGCACCCTCATTAGCCACACAGTAGGTGCGGGGCATGCACGCCTGCATGTCGGGGTGGGGAGCCACGCCTTATCTCTGCTCACTGAAGCATAGCTCCCCTTTCAACTGTATGCCACTGCATTTTGGGCGTGTCTAGCAGCTCCAAATGCATGGCTGAAAGCCACCTGCCAGCTCACTGACTGAATTGGAGGAGGAGGCACACCTCCGAAATCTCCGATGATGGCACTATGTTTCTTGCACATGCGTAAGCAACATAAAAATGGAAAGGGACCTGGGGTGATCATATCAGATGACCTTAAGGTTAGCAAGCAATGTGAGAAGGCAGTAGGGGGGGCTGGGGGGATACTGGGATGTATAGGGAGAGGCATCACCAGCAGAAAACAGGAAGTTGTTATCCCTCTGTACAGACAGTTGGTGAGACCCCATCAGGAGTACTGTGTCTAGTCCCAGAGGCCCTATCTCCACAAGAACATAGACAGGATAGAGGCAGTCCAGAGGAGGGCAACTAAAATGGTGCAGGGTCTGCAAGAGAATCCATACGAGGAGAGACTAAAGGAGCTTAATATGTATACCCTTGAGGAAAGGAGAGAGAGAGGGGGGACAAGATAGAAACTTTTAAGTACGTCAGTGGAATCAACAAAGTCCAAGAGGGCAGCATCTTTCAGAAAAACAGATGTGCAAGAACAAGGAGACACAATTTGAAGATGGGGGGGTTCAGGGGCAATGTGAGGAAGTATGTTTTCACAGAGAGGGTGATGGACGCATGGAACAGCCTTCCTGAGGAGGCTGTGGGATCTAAAATTGGGGGAGAATTCAAGAATGCATGGGACAGACATAAGGCAATTTTTGTGGGGGTTAGGAAGAAATAGACTGTTGGTTAACTAGGATCTGCAGCTTATCCTGAAAGTAGGGAAATGAGCAGACTAAGTGGGCCAAGCGGTCCTTATCTGCTGTAAAAGTCTTATGTTTCTATGTTTCAAATCAGGGAATAATGAGATGCTAATTTGGCTGTTTGCCCAGAGACTACCTAAGTAGGCTCATTTGCATGTCACTTTTGAATATGGCAAATCTTAGTGCCGGGCAAACAGCTTAGCTCCACGCTAACGCTTAGTGCGGCGCTAACGGTTTGGGGAATATTATACAGTATTGATCGCTGTTCTTTCACATCTGCTGCTGCCTGCAGCTGTACTGGGTCCATGCATTTGCTGGCACACACATTGGCCACATAGTTCATCTCTACCTGCCCTCACGTCGCTGTGCACTGTGTTGTTGTTGTGGTTTGCACTTCCTGGTTGCTATATTCAGTGCTTATTCCAGGGCTACGTTTGCCCTGCACTCCCAGCCCAGTTTGCACAGCCTCATTCCCATGCTATATTCAGAAGCTGTTTGCCCTGGGCTATTCCTTTTCAATATAGCTTGCTTTGTGCTCCGGGCTATGTTTGCTCACCGGGCAGCGTTACCTTAGCCCAGGGGCAAACCTTTGAATATCTGGCCCAATGTTTCTTGCATGAATAAAGATGGGAAGTTGATGACAGACCCAGTACTTACTGCTCAGGAGTTTAACGCACGATTCTTTAATCTAGAGTCTTACAAAACTGAACTATTAGACTATCGTCAGAAGACTCAGGCCATTAAATTAAATAGACCTAAGTTCTACCTCAAGGCTGTTAAAAGTGTAAAGGTACTAAAACATTCCCTGCTCGGTCCCAGCCTGTGAGTCAGCCTAAAAAGCTAAGAGACAGGAGGGTCAGGCATTGAGTAACTTGCTGCTAATTTTAACCTGTACCAGTCATCTCTGCCTTGAGGTATATGTAAAGGTGCAGGGGCAGAGATGGGACAGGACATTTGTGGGGCTTGTAGTTCTTGGTAACAACTGAGAAGAACTACAGTCTGGGGGGACGCCTCAAAGGAGGATTGTTTTTTACTGAAACTTACATCTTGGGCACAGTTAGGCTGTAAAACATTCATCAGTGTCCTTGGTGGACTATTTATGTTTTAAAACTTGAGGTTATTGTCCCTATGTAGCTCGCGACCCTGACAATGCTTCTGGGTTGCGGCACACAAATACAGGCATTGGCATGAGCGCAGAGTGATTCCCTGTTTGATCCCAGCCTGTGAGTCAGCCTAAAAAGCTGAGAGACAGGACATTCGAGCATTGAGTAACTTGCTGCTAATTTTAACCTGTACCAGTCATCTCTGCCTTGAGGTATATGTAAAGGTGCAGGGGCAGAGACTGGACAGGACGTTTGTGGGGCTTGTAGTTTTTGGTAACAACTGAGAAGAACTACAGTCTGGGGGATGCCTCAAAGGAGGATTGTTTTTTACTGAAACTTACATCTTGGGCACAGTTAGGCTGTAAAACATTTATCAGTGTCCTTGGTGGACTGTTTATGTTTAAAACTTGAAGTTATTGTCCCTGTGTGCTATGCGACCCTGAGAAGCGCTTCTGGGTTGTGGCACACAAATACAGGCGCTGGGCAAGCCAAGACGCCGCTGCGGCTGAGACATGCACGTCCAGCGCTGTTGTAGCGTGTTTGAACAGGGAGGAGAAGGACTAAGTACACAGGTAAAAGAACCACCACATAGCTAAAAAAACATGAGCACAGGTATGGATTGTCTGTTTGTAACCCTGAAAACGGGTGAACTAGGTATAAAATGTAGAGAATGCCATAAGTTCACTCTCGATGTATGTTCTGGACTCCAGCAGTATGTTTGTCAGCAATGTAGTATGATTAAGGAATTAAAAGCAAAACACTTAGGACTGGAATTAGAACTTAAATGATTTAAACAGGTAGAATCATCAGGCAATCTAGACAATGGCTCTCTGAGTATGGTGAATGAGCAACCTATAAAAAGAAGTAGGAATCAGATTGAACAGGATAGTGATTGGGAAGTGCCAACAAATGCTAATGAAAAAAGAAAGGGAGAAGGGCCATGAGTTTTGATATCTCCCTAGAGAATTCATTTGCCCCCCAACACATCTTGAGGCAGGAGAGGAGGATCGGATACCTGTACAAGGAAATGTAATGAATGTTGAAGATGGGCAGGTTACAAATGTGACCAGCATACAAATATTAGAGAGGACCAACAAAATGAAATACCTATACAAGGAAATACAACTGAGGTTGACGATAGGCAGGTTACAAATATGAACAGCACACAAATATCAAATAGTGAGGGCCATTAAAATACTATGGAAATTGAAACTGGAGGCATGGTGAGTGCCAACAGAGTTTATGTATTACGGGATTCAATGATTAAATACATGGATGCCTACACAACTAAAAATTTAAAAGAGATGGTTACTAGCTCATATTTACCAGGGGCTAAATTGGACAATATGGTAACACTTCTCCCCAAAATGGTAAAAAACATAGGGGATACTCCAACAATCCTGGTCCATGTTGGAACAAATAACTTGAAATATACAAGGGAAGACAAAATGTACTTAGATTTTATGACCATAAGTAAATTGGTTAAGGAAATTAATGGGACCCTGATATTGTCCAAAATGTTACCTATCCCTAAGGCAGGTATAGAAACAAATATGAAAGCAAAAAAGGTGAATAATTGGTTAAGAAGATGGGCGATGATGGAAGGTTATGAATGTATTAAGTCTTGGGAGATATTTGAACACAGGCTGGAACAGTTTGGGAGTGACGGGTTACACCTGAGTAGAAAGGGGAGTAAGGAATTGGGATGTCTTTTTAGGGAAGTGGTTGAGAGTAATTTAAACTAGCACAAGGGGGGGAGGTGACTCGGTGAGAACCAGTTTAACTAAACTACTTACTAATCAAACAAGAAAAGGACAGGGAAAGAATAAATCTAAGGAGGTGCTGAGAAATGAACCCAAAATACTGCTTCAATCAATCAATCAATCAAATCTTTATTTATCCAGGCGAACATCGTTGAGCACAGCTCATCTGCAAGATGGACCTGGTAAGGTCAAGGTTCAATTTACATAAATACGTAAAAAATGTTCAATATATGCTTCTGAATGCAAGAAGTATCAGAAGTAATCTGGATGAACTAAAGTATATTTTACTAAGAGATAGGGTGGATATACGTGGAATTACGGAGACTTGGAGTAAAGAGAGGGACTGGGGAAATGATCTTGCAGGGTGTAACTACTTCAAAAAAACAAGAAAAAATAAGACTGGTGGAGGTGTTGGTCTATACACTGCTAGCCACTTGAAAGTGTATCTTTATGAGACCAGGAACAGTTGTGGGTAGGGTTTCAAATAAAGAATGAGACCTACACATTAGGTGTATGCTATCGAGCACCTAGTCTGTCTGATATTGAAAACCAGATTTTTTTCAGATTGATTGAGGACCGGATACAAAAAAAATAATGGGTGACTTTAACAAGCCCAACATTGATTGGACAACTAATCAGGGAAAAAGTAGTACAGATAAAAGATTTTTGGATTTATGCCTTAATGGGTTACACCAATATGTATATGAACCAACAAGGGGAAGCCATATCCTAGATCTTATATTGGGAAGTAATGATAGTCTAATAGAGAAAGTCAGGATAGCTCCATCTCTGGTGAATAGTGACCAAAATATGGTCAGTTGTAATATAAAGACAAAGGTTGACAGAATAGTCGGTAAGACAAAGATCCTGAACTATTCTAACGCTGATTACGTGGGAATAAAGCAGTTTTTGCAGGCATGGAACTGGGAAGCAGACTTAGAATTGTTGGATCTGGAAGAAACTTGGGATAGAATAAGTACAAAAGTGCAGGAATGCATAAAAACATTTGTACCTGAAGTGGTTAAATATGATGGTAAAGGCCATATACCCACACAGTTTAATCAATCAATCAATCAATCAATCAATCAATCAATTAATGCTTTATTTATTAAGCGCCTTTCAAAATCAAGGTGCTGTACAGTCATATAAAAACATCACCAGTATAAATTATTTAAAATCAGTCTGGATAAGCCTGAGAGAACAAATATGTTTTTAACATAGTTTTAAAACTACTGACGGTCAGGCATTCTCTTAACTGACAAGATAGAGAGTTCCACAGGGTCGGTGCTGCAAATGAAAAAGCGCGAGCCCCAGAAGTTTTCAGACGAACCCTGGGAACCTCTAGCAATCCCTCGTCAACAGATCGAAGAGAACGATTGGGGGAGTAGGGAGTTAGGAGATCTTTCATGTAGTCAGGTCCCTGTTCATGTAGGGCCTTAAGGTATGCAAGCCTGCCTTATAGGTGATCCGCCACTGAACTGGCAGCCAGTGCAGCTTAGCAACTGGGGGCGTATGTAGCCTAGAAGTGCCAGTCAGCAGCCACAACTGCAGCATTCTGCACTAGCTGCAAGCGGTAGATATCAACCCCAGGTAGCCCTAGGTAGAGGGCATTGCAGTAGTCAAGATGGATAGTAATGAAGGTATGGACCAGTGTTGGAAGGTCACCCGAAGGAACCAGGTGTTTCACCCAGACGATATTCCTCAGATGCTAAAATAAGGATTTAACCACAGCTGACACCTGAAATTTCAGGGTCAGACTGTCGACAAAAATAACACCCAGGTTACACACCCGGTCTGAGGTAGTGAGCTGGACACCATCAAGCCATAGGCCCAACATGTGCCCAGCTCCAGAACCCGCCCCCGGGTGACCCGGGTCCACAACCAACACCTCAAGTCTTATCCGGATTCAATCTCAGCCAGCTCGAATTCATCCAGTCTTTGATCCCAGAGAGGCAACTATTTATCACAGAGACTGCATCAACCTGTCCGGGCACAAAGGACATATACAGCTGAGTATCATCTGCATAGCAGTGAAAACTCAAACCGTATCATCTGATGATATCTCCCAATGGCAGCATATACACTGCGAACAACATGGACACCAATATGGAGCCCTGCGGCACCCCTCAGGATAGGGGGAGGGCGTCAGAGGAATAAATTCCAGTGACCCCCCTCTGAGACCTACCTATGAGGAAAGTTCGAAACCATTCGAGGATTGTACCCGACAGTCCACAAAGGAACTGCAGGGTCTCCAAAAGCACCCCATGGTCCACAGTGTTAAAGGCTACTGAGAGGTCGAGTAGGACCAAGATGATACAAGCCTTTCGATCTCTTGCCATTAGGAGGTCATTATGTACCCAAACAAGGGCTGTCTCCATGCTATGCCTCTTCCTAAAACCAGACTGGAGAACTTCATAGACATTGTGAGTCACAAGGTGATCATCCAGCTGCAACACAACCACCTTCCCACAAAAGGAAGGTTAGAGACAGGTCGGTATTTAGCTGGATCGTCAGGATCCAACGAGGGTTTTTTAAGGAGTGGTCAAATGACTGCCTCCTTTAGGGGGTCTGGAAAGACTCCCCTCTCCAAGGATCTCCATACAATTTCAGCTAGGATCAGGCAGATAGAATCTACACAACCCACTAATAGGTGAGTAGAACCCGGATCCAAAATACAACAGGTTGGGCGCAAAGTCTGGACGATCTTCACAATGTCCATGAATTCTGGTCAGTTGAAATCGGTCCAGACAGACCAGGTGCTCACCACCTCCCATCGACCTTCGCAACCCCTCATGGGGGGAGCCAGGCTGATTCCGGTCCTGATGCTGGCAACCTTATCTGCGAAGAACCAAGCTAGCTCATCACACTTATTTTGCGAAAATGCTTTTCCGGACTGAAGACAGATTGGATTGCACAATCAATCATGGTTCGAAAGAGTTGAGCTGGTCGATTTTGTGCAGCAGAAATCTCCCTGGACAAGAACTTTGCCTTCTTATAGGAGATTTCCGATTGATAGCCCTCACAATGTTCCAACAATCTAAGCCTGTCAGCATCAAGGCCATATTTCCGCCATGCTCTCTCTCCAGCCTTCGACCAACTCACCTCAACTCCTTCAAGAACCCATCATACCAAGGGTTCCTTGGGCGAAGAGTAAGTGGTCAAACCCAAACTGGAGCAATCAAGTCCAAGGCATCTCCTACTGCCTTATTATAGGCTAGTACTAGATCCCCCGGACTTGTGCTTTCACTCAGCAATCCAGATAGGTATACGTAAACTGGCAACAAAAAAAAGAGAGATTGTACAAAAAGTTTAGGGCAGGCCCCTCGGAAAGTAGGAAACTGAGATTTACACAGATATCAAAGAAGTGCAAACTACATGTAAGAAAAGCTAGGGCAAAAGTGGAGCTGAAATTGGCACAGTGTAGCAAAGATAATTATAAGAGTTTTTACAGTTACATAAGGGGTTTGAAGAAAAGTAATAACCAAATAACCAATATAATGGTGGGTGTTTGAATTCTGGCAAAAGAAGATGAAATAGTTAATGTCTTTAATGAATATTTTATGGGAGTATTCAGGCCAGATCCACCTGGTAGGGAAGGATATAGAACTAGGGCAGGTAGAAAGGCTGGAGGAACATCTAGATTTAGAAATTAAACAAATGCAAATCAGAGAGAAGTTAAATAAATTGAAGACTTCTAAACCATGTGGACCAGACGGGTACCACCCGCTGTTCCTGAAGAACTTAGTGAATGAATTGACTGGACCATTGTGTGCGTTGTTTAATAGGTTACTGAGAGAGGGTAGAGTACTTGAGGAGTGGAGATCTGCACATATTACACCCATATTTAAGGCTGGGAACAAGATGCAACTTAATAAATATAGGCCCATCAGTATAACTCCGGTAGTGGGGAAAATGATGGAGAGTTGTGTTAAGGACGTCTTGAGGCAGGACTTAAGACATCTTCAGGAAGCAGATATCAGTCAACATGGATTCAAGGCTGGTAAATCATGTACCAGCAATCTGCTGCGTTTTTTCGAAACAGTCAGCCAGGCCTTGGACAATGGTCTCTCTGTGGACGTCCTCTACTTAGACTGTGCCAAGGCTTTTGACTCTGGCTCACATCGGATACTAATACAGACCCTAATGGATCTAGGGTATATTTGCAGTTAAGTTTATGGATAAAAGCATGGCTTAGAGAGAGGAATCAGAGGGTCTAACTCAGGGGGTTTCTTTCAGATTGGGGAAGAGTGACGAGTGGGGTTCCTCAGGGCTCCGTTCTGGGACCCCTACTATTTAAATTGTTCGTTGTGTCTATGCAAGTCTCTATTGGTGCATGGATTTGTAAATTTGCGGATGATACAACGATGGGAGCAGTGGTTGATAATCAGGAAGCAATAGTCAGTCTCCAGGACCAACTGACCAAAGTCAGTATCAGTGTCAGTGGCGCAGTAGGTAGCACACTCGCCTCTGAGGCCAGAAGATTAGAGTGCTGTGGGTTCAGTTCCCTCATCTGGCACTTGGGTTAATAACCCAGTACTGACACTGTAGTGCAGCATGAGAGGGGTGCTGCACTTCTGAGGTGCCGTCTTTCGGATGAGACGTTAAACTGAGGTCCCATCTGCCTGGATTGGTGGTAGTTCAGGTGGATGTTAAAGATCCCATGGCACCTATCGAAAAGAGTAGGGGAAATTTTTATTTCAAAAACAAAGCATAGCAAACAGTGTTATTTCACACAAATAAAGAAAAAAACCAAACTGTAATCAAGAATAATGAAGTTATATGCTCACAGCAACTTTTACAAAACAAGGAATAAACACATTAGGTCAAAGAAAAAGGAAAAAAAATCATTAATACCCAACCATTAAGAAAAAAACATACAAAATAGTTTCAGGTACACCCCCTTAATAAGAGAACTTTGAAGGGAAAAACAAAAGATCCAAGGTTTCATCTAAAAAGAAAAACCTGTAATACTTTAGATAAATAACTGTCATATATAAGTAACTAGAAATCAAAAGAAAAAATAAACCTTCAACCTACCCAAAATACATTTTTCCAAAGAATCCCACCAACAGAAGTCCCTAGTGTGTTAATTTCATAAGCATATAATGCATCCAGGTCATTCTGTATATGAAAAAAATTTCTTGTATAGTGTAAATCTTATTTTGTAAAATTCTCAAACATTGTGCTTGCCAAACATGCCATTTAAGGCATGCCAGAAGAACATATACCGTACTTTTATGCCATTTACACCATTCTCGTGGGAATTGGCCCAATATCAAGGTATTATATGTTATAGATTCAAACAGTGGTTCACCCCATCAAAGTGCCAGTGCTGACCACAAGGAGGGAATGTGTGTGCACTCAAAATATAAATGTCGTATTGTCTCCAACTGTCCCTGACAGGAAACTTCTGGACAAGCCCTATCACTTATTTGTTTGTGCATCTGGTTAGCTTTTACATTTAGTTTCTGATGTGCACACAACCAAACCACATCCCGCATTTTCTCCGGTATTCTGGGCTCTATCATACTGGCAAGCAAAATGGATGTATCTATGTCTGTAGAAACTGAAAAAAGGGGTTCCTCAAAATAACAAGTAGTAACAATATGATTATAAAAAGACATTCTCTCATGTGACACAAACCAACTTAATTCAATCTTCCATGAACAAATATATTTAAGTGTGTATTGCACATAGATAGGAAGCTGCCTTTCCACTGGGTGCCATTTTCCTCGACCCCAGGCTGCTAAATAAGGGGCTCCCCACAGAGACATACACATAGTACCTACAGCAGTGTTTTCCAACAAAAGAGGTTGAATAGAGGTATCAAAAAAATTCCCAAAAAAATGCACAATTGGATGTAACATACCTAAGCCACCCTCTTTCCGGGGTCTGTAGGTGTGTGCTCTCTTCACAGGATTCAAGCGACTACCCCATAATAACTGAAAAAAAAGACCCATAATTTTAGTATGCATCACAAAAGGCAAAGGAAAAATACGAGACAGATAAAGAAAAAGAGGGGCTATGTAAGATTTCAACAGGAAAACACGTTTCTTTCGCGTCATTTTCCATGCTTGCCATTTTTTGACTTTAGAAAGAGCCGAATCATAAATTCCGTCCCAATTACTATTTACTGATTCTTGAGAACCAAAAAAACTCCCAAGAAATTTCACTTTAGTAGTGATTACTGGTATGCCAAACAAGTTCACACTAGGAGCTGAACCTAAAGGTAACAAAAAACATTTAGACATGTTAATTTTGATACCAGTGCTCAATTGTACAGAACTTAAGAAGGTCAAGATGTGTCGCCCTGATTCTATATCTGCACTAGGGCAGATACAATCATCAGCATAAGCTAAAATCTTTGAGAAACAGAAACTCTCAGTAGACACAATAGCCTGTACCTGCGTATCCCTGTCAATATATCGTAATAAAGGGTCCAAACCAAATACAAATAAAAGAGGACTCAAAGGGCAGCCCTGTCTAACTCCTATCCGATAAGGGACCGGAACCCCCAAAAAGCCATTAACCAAAGGCGTTACCATAGCTGTGCTATATAGAGTTTGAAGCAGATTTAAAAATATAGACGGTATACCATAGAAAGTTAAAACATCCCAAAGATAGTCATGTCTTAAAGAATCAAATGCCTTTTCTAAATCTAACGCTAGTAGATAACCAGTTAGCTGTTTCTTTGTACCAAGCTCTAATAATTCTCTAATAAAAATTTAATTTTGAGAAATATTCCTTCCTAAGACTGCGCAGGTTTAAGTAGTAACCAACAATTTTTTTGAAACAGCTAATAGTCGGTTATTAAGAATACTAGCCAAAATTTTATAATCAGTGGTCAGGAGACTTAAAGGCCTCCAATTCTGTAATTCCGTAGGATCTCCCTTTTTATAAACAAAAAAGAGGACCCCATTCCCCATACTAAGAGTAATTCTTTGTTCCTGCCAAATAGCCTGATAAACTAGCAACAGCCATGGTGCAAGTGTATCTGCATATGTTTTATAAAACAGGTTTGGCAAACCATCCCCACCAGGTTTAGAAGTAGTGGACAAATGACCAATTGCCTGTGTAATTTCAACTAAGGAAAAAGGAGCCTGAAGGGCATCAATTTCCTGATCCGTAAGTAACGGTATGTCCAAGGTATGTAAAAAGGAAACAGGGGGTGCTAAACCTAGGGAAGAAAAGATTTTTTCAACATGTTCTTGCACCATGTTCCTAATCTGACGAGTATTTTCAACTAAGGTGCCATCAGGCGATTTTAAAGAGGTCATACATTAATGGTGGCAAATTTTGACTGGCTAAATCAAAAGGATTCACTTGCTCTCTAGTACCCGTAGTTAGATATTTCTGTTGTAACCGAAATTGTTTTTCTCTATTCTGGAGAAAGGCTATCATTTTTTCTTTGAGAGCTAAAAATTGTTGCCTCTGTACACCCTGTGAGGAAACTGCCTGTGACAAAAAGGCCATATATCTGGCTCTATACCCCAAATATGTGAGATAGGCATCTCTTGCCCTATATCTAGAAAAGTGCAAAAAAAGACATTTTAAATCCTTTTTCATGTCCTCCCAACAATCCAGAGGGCTATCATATAAAAAGGAGATATTGGACCTTAAGGAAAAAAAGAAGTCTAACTGAGCAGCAAGTGTAACATCCTGTAGGAGAGACGTATTTAACTTCCAAAAACCCCGGCCTAGAACAAGTTTTTGATAATTTCCAAGAGTAAATTTAACAATTAAATGATCAGAAGTTTCCAAAGGCAACATTGAAATAGAGCTACACATAATCCTCTTAGACACAAACGAAAAATCTATTCTGGTAGAGATTGATCCTTTATAAAAAGTGTGTACTGGCGTTTGGTGAAGTAGCTCATACGAGTCCACCAAATTGCTCTTAAAACATACAGCAATGCATTTGTATCACAGAATAATTTTTTTGTCGTACGTCCCCAATCTTTATCTGTTAAACCACAGTTAAAGTCACCCCCCCCATACCACCAACTTCGAGGTATGTAAATATGGGGAAATTTGTTTAAATAACGCCACTCTATCAGCTTTGGACTGGGGGGCATAGATATTTAAAAGTCGGTAAATGCACTGTGAAACAACTATATCCATGAGCATCACTCTACCAGGAACTATATCTAATAATTGTAACACTTTAATGGCTAAGTTTGAAGAAAACAGAATCCCTAAGCCATCACAAACAGCTTCCCCCTAGTGACCAAAAGGGAACACCCCAGCGCCAGTCCTGACTAGCTGCTTTGACACAGTCCAGGGAGTTTAACCTGGTGTCTTGTAAAAAAATAATAGAACCAGGATGAGTACTGAGGCTGGCAAAAGTGGTTCGTCTCTGTAAAGGAGACTTTATACTGTTAACATTAACAGTAAGTAAAGAAATATGCATTGCCAGAAAGGATTAGATGTTAGGAAAAACCAAAGAATTCTAAAAGGCGAAAATCACTTCCGTTTTTTCTGCTTTTTTGGTTTGGGCTTATCATTAACTTCAAAATCCTGGACATGTTCAGGGAGTGAGGAGGCGATAGACGAAAAAATCCGAATCTGCCTCCTCCTCATCTCCGTCTGGTTCTTGTAAAGGAGCAAATGGGTTCACAATGGCGGAACCTACCATTTCTGGACAAAAGGGAGGGGTCCCTGAGCTCATTCTAGATGCTTTTGATCTAGTGACACGTTGAAATGGAATATCTGATGATGCTCCAGGAGGAGGCATACACAAGGGTTCCTGAGTAATACAAGTTTCTGCAATTGGATGGGAAGCAGAGACTGTCAGCCCCTTACCCTGCTACTCACTGGTCTCCGTCCAGGGCAAAGGGTTAGTAACCAGAAGTTCAATCTGCCCCATTTCAATTGAAGATGGAGGATCATGGGCACTGGCATCCATTCCATCAGGGATCGGGATATGAGAAACCTCACCCTCAGTCAAAAGTGGAAGTGCGTCCTGAGCTACAGTCTGAGCTGCATTATGGACTAGCAAATCTTGCAACCTTTGACATTCTCTTTGTGCATTTGCAACAAAAACATCTTGTTCCGCCCTACGGGCAGCGTCAGCTTGGTTATGCGATGCCCAAGAACATGTACGGAATGTGTGTCCCTTTTCTTCACATAAATTACATGTCATGGGGTTTCTACAGTGTGCACCTATATGCCCCAATTCCCCACATAAGCCACATTTTTGCTGGTCACATATATTACTCAAATGACCCAAAGTCCCACATTTATAACAGGCTCTGGGCTGTCCTGGGTAAAAAAGTACTCCTCTATCCCGACCTAAAAAAAAACAATTTGGCAAATGTTTAGTCAGGCCATTCTCAATACGTAAGTCAATTTGATATCTCCAACCCCCTGTCCATAGATTCTCCTCATCAAGAATAGGTTCCGGGGGACTTTAAACAGAACAGTGCTGTTTCAACCAGTATGTAATGTCAGCTACATTCACTCCTTCATTCCGAAACAGAATAGTGATTTTCTTTGAAACTGGTTTAGTTAAGGGTATTGCCAAGTAAGGTTTCCATAAAGGTGTATGTTTCAAAACTAGGTACTGCTTCCAAAACCTGTTCAAACCTGCCGGGTGTTTAAAACTGACATCAAAAACTGTATCCCCTGGCATATGGATCAGGGCGTAAATCTCATAGGTGTAAAACCTCATACTGTTTTTTAATAGTTCACGACCAATAAAAAGTCTATTCGGGATCTCCTCCTGTGACCCTTTAAACTTCAAACGAACAGCATTTCATCATGTGGCAGGCTCATTACCCAGACCAAAAGTGGCTGGAAAAAGGCGTTCAGCAATATTATCTTGCCACACAGAAGAACCTTCATCCTGACCAAGCTCAGTCGTATTCACTGGAGTAGGGGAGACAATACTAGCCTGAGCAACCACATTGGGTGGGGGGGTCAGGAGACTGACTTATATCACCCTCTTCCAAAATTCTAATGTGCTCCAACATATCAGGACTAGGAGTTTTAGATAAAGGATCCGATGTAAGAGCTGTTAGTTGACCTAAAGGAATGCTGGGATCACTGGGAGTCAAGGTAACAGAAGAGGATAAAGAAGCCTCAAGAGGCTTGAAATTTGCATCCCAGGATTTCCCATCTGGAGATCTGACCACCCACAGCTTCCAAAGCTGTGGCCACCCACGGAGGAGATTCAGGAGTCTCAAAAGACCCCACTTTTAAAGAGCTCAGATTTGGAGAAGAGGGAAGGGGGGAGTCAGGATCAGGTAATATAGGTGACTCTATGCTAGTAATACTAGGAGTAACAGTCAAGTCATTTAAACCTTCTGCTGGAGACTGGAAATACAGAGTCTGTAACTCAGTAGTGCTGGATAGTCTTTCAGTGGGGAACAAGGGACCCGCAGCGTCGGCTGCAGTCAGCACTTCAGGAATATCCATGCCAGTAGCAAAAGAGGACTCACCCTGTGAAGCCCCAGGTGTAGCAACAGAATTGAGCAGTTCCTCATCAGATTTTTCATACTCCGTGGCTCCGGTATCCATAACCCTGCTTTCTGATTCCATCAGGAACTCTCCCTGCGCCACTTCCGGTTCCTGTAGGTGCGCATCCCAATAACCAGACCGCTATTGTTCCAACGCCTTTACCAGGTCATTCCGTCGTGCAATATACTGTCGCTCCATATCCGCCAGCTGAATACAAAGATCTGCCTCTTCATTGGGCACATCGATCCTGGAAACGGACTCTTCTTCTGTGTGCAATAACAAAACCGCTGCCCTCACAGCACCTCCGTCCGAGGTAGATTCCATCGTTCATTCAACTATACAAAGGCAATAGCTGAGGAGGAGAGCAGCTCCTCAGCTCTCCACACGTCCTGCTCCATTGGTGTCTGCAAGCCTTCTGGTCGAAATGCCGTCCGACAGCGCCCTCCAGAGTAGGGGAATTTCCCCGGTGTCCTGATAAAAAATTTCCCTCTTTCATTAAAAATACCACCAACAACTTAATCTGGTTCAAGGTCAGTTGGCATTCATCTGTATCCCCCCCCCCCCCGAGTGGTGCCTGAAAATAGGCAGGATTTGTCTGGCACTTACCCGGTCAACAAAAACTAAATAAATAAACTGGAACTCTGGGCTGCTAAGCACCATTTGAGTTTTAATGTGGACAAGTGTAAGGTCATACATTCTGGGGCAAACAATAAAAGAGCTGAATACAAATTGAACAATGTAACAACTGCTAGTACCAAATCTGAAAGAGACCTGGGGGTCGTTATATCTGATATGCTAACATTCAGCAAACGTAATTCAGAAATGGTTAAAAAAAGCTAATAGATTAATGGGAAATATTCTGAGAAATACTAAGAGTAGGCACGAGGGGGTCATGTTGCTGCTTTACAGATCCCTGGCAAGGCCAATATTTGAGTATGGTGTACCCCTAACTGTCCCACAGGAAACAGGTACTGGTAAACTAGTTGAAAGAGTGCAACGCAGATACACGAAGAAGTGGAGTTAAGGACATGGATTATAATGACAGACTGTGTAAACTAAGCCTCTATTCCAAGTCCTATCATTACCTAAGAGGAGACTTATGTTACACATACAGAGGCTTCCACGATGAAATGTTACGGGAGTGTGCTGGATTAAGAAAAAAAGATTTACTAGATAGAAAACTAGATTACATCCATATCAGCTATTAGGAGAGAACTACAGAATGCAGAGATGGGGGGGGGGGTGGTATATATTCAAAGGGTGGTTAGAAAGTGGAACAGGTTGCCACTTGATGTTGTGGGAGCTACCACAATGGAAAAATTCAAGCATATGCTTGACGAACATATGCAGGAAAGAAAATGAGATTATCTCCACTGATGTGGCAAGTCCGTTTATGGCCTTTGGCTGATAGGACTTGAAATACAAACTATGAAACTGTTAAATAGCATGAAGACATACAAGGCCCCTGGCTGGAATGAGCTTTCTCCAAAATTACTAGCTCTCACTGCTCCTTATTTGGCTTTCCCAATCAGCTTGATTTTTAATCTGTCTTTTCAAACAGGGCAATTATCCTCATTATGGAAAACGTCCTATATTGTGCCAGTATTTAAATCAGGCCTAAGGACTGAGTTTTGTGATTATAGACCAATTTATGAACAGACGAACATACAAAATTTGCCAGCAGATAAAGGCCTACTGGTCTATCAAGTCTGATCGAATGTGCAGCTAGCACCCCTTATTCTGTAGCTGCCTTCCCTCCCACCCTTTCCCTTCCTTGATCCTCCCCCTTGCCCTGTCCCAGCCCCTTCTGAAGCAGTCCACTGTTCTACTGGATGCCACTTCTGCAGGTAAAGCATTCCACCCAGCTATCACCCTCTCCATAAAAAAGTGTCTCCTCATCTCCCTCCTGAACCTTCCTTCTTCCAGTTTCGTATCATGGCCCCCAGGTGTCCCTCCCCTTCCTTATTTTGAACAGCCCCTTCATGCCTGTCTTGTTTATTCCTTTCATGTACTTGAAGGCTTCAGTCATATCTCCCTGTCCTAACTCTCCTCTACATGTTCAACTCCCTCAGCCTCCTCTCGTATGGTAAGTCCCCCAGTCCCTTGATCATCTTTGTCACCCTGAGCTGCACCCCCCTCCAGTAACTTAATGTCCCTCTTCAGATATGGGCACCAGTACTGCATGCAGTACTCCAGGTGGGGTTTAACTAATGATCTATACAGTGGCAGAATCACCCCCTCCTCAAGGATTTACCCTTGCAATGCAATCCAGCATTTTGTTGGACTTTGCAGCTGCCTTCCTCAATTGTGCAGAGTTGTTCATTGACCCCATAATGAGCACCCCCAGATCCTTCTCCTCCTCTGTCTTGGTGAGCTGCACTCCCCCAAGATTCCACATTATTTTGCTTCAGTGACAATTTCAATATTATCCATATTGTCAAAACCACAAGAAAAAAGTAGTTTTTGGACAATTTAATGATTATATTAGGGCACATAATTTGATCTCCCCCAAACTACATGGTTTTAAGGGGGTGACACAACACTGAGACTGCCTTGGTCAAGTTCACAGACACTGTTCATAGGGTCATCGAGAATGGTGGTCTAACATAACATAAGATAGTCCGAATGACCCCTGTAAGAAAAGTCAACACAACAGAGTCTTCACAGCCCAGACATCGAGGGAGTGAAGACTACAAACATATAAGTGAGCTTGGGGGATGGCAGGTGGGCATGTGAATGAGTGGTGCAGACTTCATCAAAGAAGGTCAAGAATTACAGTAGGTACATAATTTCCATATCTTCCTGGACATAAAGTCTCCACCACTCATTCACACTGATGGGAGAGTACCGAGCTAAATAGCCCCCTGAGACAGGCAGCAGGGAAGAGAGGAGCTCACTGAGGACAGAAGTCCATTAAGGACTGTCCTGCCAAAGGACTGATGCTGTCTGGCATGGACATCTAATGCATAGTGCTTTATCAATGTGTCCAGAGAGCTCCAAGTGGCCGCACTGTAGATGTCTGCAATGGGAACATTATGGATTTCTGCCAGAGAGGCTGCGACTGCTTTGGTAGAATGAGCGCATACTCTGCCTTCTTGCTTAACCTATGCCATGGAGTAGCAGTGATGGAGGCATGCCACTAGCCATGCTGAAATACACTGGATAGCCATAGGCTGGCCCAGCTGGGCAGCACTAAAGGAGATAAACAGTTGTTTAGAAATGTGGATTTCCTTAGTCCTGTCTAAGTAGAACCACAAGGCTCTCTTCACATCCAGGGAATGTAGGGTATGCTCTCCCTCTTGGAGGCAGTATAGCGCAGTGGTCTAAGGCTCTGAACTGCAAATCTGGTGACATCCAGCAGACCAGACTTGGGTTTGAATCCCACAGCTTCCACTTGCATACTGTGTGACCCTGAGCAAGTCACTTAACCTCTTTGTGCTCCCAGGTCGCTCCTGTAAAAAAAGCTTTCAGCTTAGTGTGCTATACCTGGTTAAACAACTAAATCAAATCAATCATTCTGGAAGTTCACGCAGTAGGTAGGAAGGACCAAGGGCTGATTCAGATGGAACTCTGAGACAACCTTGGAAAGAAACTTGGGGTGGGTCCTGAGAACCACCTTGTCTTTGTAAAATACAGTATATGGAGGGTCTGTGACCAAAGCATGTATTTTCAACACTCTGCGAGTGGAAGTGATGGCCACAAGGAAGGCCATCTTCCAAGTCAGAAATTTTAGGTCACAAGTAGCTAGGAGTTTGAAAGGTTTACAGGTGAGCATGTCTAGCATAAGGTTAATGTCACAAGCTGCTACTGGTTGTCTAACTGGTGGCCTGGTATGCAGAATGCCCTTAAGAAACCTCTTAACCACAGGTAGTTGAGCCAGAGACATGGAGAGTACGGGCTCATGGTATGCTGAGATTGCGCAAAGGTGAACCTTAATCGTGGAGTATTGCAGCCCTGTGTTTGAGAGGTCTAGAAGATACTCTAGGACTTTGTTTGGTTGGCAGGAAAAGGGGTTTCAGGAGGATTTTGCACACCAGATGGCGAAACACTTCCACTTAGCCATGTAGGTTTTCCTAGTAGCTGACTTACATGCCACTAATAGAATATCTGAGACTCTATGTGAAACATTACACCTGTTCACTTCTATCTTCTCAGGAGCCAGGCATGGAGGTTAAGGACCTCAGGTTGGGATGGACTACAGGGCCCTGGGTCAGTAAGTTCATCTGAAGTGGAAGCAGTTTCAGGGAAGTTTTTGATAATCTGTTGATAAATGGAAACCACATCTGACAAAGCCAGAATGGGGTGATGAGAATCATTCTGCCCCACTGTGCCTCCAGTTTGAGCAGCACCCTCTGAACTAGGGGAAGAGGAGGAGGAGAAGGAAATGCGTACAGAAAGTGTTTTGTCCACCGCAGTCTGAATGCATCCTCACAAAAAATGCCAGGTCCTGGATTTCTGGAGCAGAAGAGAGGCAGTTTTGCGTTGAGTGGGGATGCAAAAAGGTCCAGGTCCGGAGTTCCCCACTCTTCATAGAGTGATTGCACAATGCTTGTGTCGAGAGACCACTCGTGAGGATCTGTCTCCATTCTGCTGAGACAGTCCACCAGATCGTTCTGGACTCCTGGCAGGTAGACTGCCTGGATTAGAGCTTTGTGCTCTAGTCACCATTCCCATACTCTCATCGCTTCCCTGCATAAGGGGTAACCTCTGCCGTGCTTGTTGATGTAGTACATCATGCCTTGCTGTCCATTTGATGGATAATGGTCTTATGACAGAGTATGTCCTTCAAGGTCCGGACTGCGAATAGGATGGCTCTCATTTCCAGAACATTTATGTGAAGTTGAGACTTGTTCTGGCTCCATCAACCCTGGGTGTGGAGATCCTGGCAGTGAATTCCCGATCCCAGCAGGGATGCATCCATGGTGATGGAGCTCTGGGGGTCCAATGGGAGTGAAGGGATAACCTTCCCGAAGGTTTTTTCCTCCTGAGACTACCAGGTGAGCGACATTTTCAGCAGTTCTGTCACCTTGATGTGAAAGGACTGTGGGTGTGTGGTTGGTGACCACTGAGTGATGAGCATCCACTGAGTAGTTCTCATGTGAAGGCGAGCCAGAGGCACAGTGAACGCTGAGAATGCCATGAGACCTAACATCCGCTTCATCGAGAGAGCTCGGACCGAGCTGTTTTCTTTGATGAAGTGGGCCATCTGGAGGATGTCACTCCTTCTGTCCTTCAGAAGAAAGGCTTTCGCGTTGAAGGTATCCAGAAGGGCTCCTATGAAGAGGAGCTGCTGGGAAGGCTGTAGCTGTGACTTTCTCAAGTTTAGCAGAACTCCCACAGATGTGAGGAAGTTTGAAGCTGTAGCTACAGCATATTGAGTCTCTTGTCTGGAGGGGCTCATGAGAAGCCAATCATCCAGATACGGGAAAACCTGAATTCTGATCTTCCTCAGATGCGCTGTGTGAACTGCAAAGCACTTTGTAAAAGCTTGAGGCGCTGAGGATATCCCAAAGGCCAGGACTCTGAATTGGTACTGTTGACACAACGCCACAAATCTGAGGTATTTGTGGTGGTTTGGGTGTATGAGAATGTGTTGATAGTCGTTCTGCAAGTCCAGGGAGGCTAGCCAATCGTGTTGATGAATCAGAGGTAAAAGAGCACCGAGTGATATCATCTTGAACTTTTCCTTGTAAAGAAACTTGTTGTAACTTTCTGAGATCGAGAACAGGGTGCATACTGCCCATTTTCTTTGGAACTAGGAAGTAATGGGAGTAGAAACCTGTGCTCTGCTTATCCATCGGTACTATCTCTACTGACCTGCTGTTCAGAAGACCTTGGATCTCAGAGGCAAGAAGGTCTGACTGAGAGAGAGAGAGACAGCCTGGGCTGTCATTTGGGTGGATGATCCAGAAAGGTTTCCAACAGGTTTAAGGAGTAACCCTCGTGGATTATTCTGAGTACCTATCTGCCTGATGTGATCGATTTCCACCAGTCATAAAACTGAGTCAGATGTCCTCCTATTGCCGAGGAAGCGTCCCACTTGAACAGCTGAGGTGGGACCTGGGCCAGAATCTCAGAGGGTGGCACTGGGCGCTTTGGGGCCCTGTGCCTTCTGCTGCATTTTCTTTTGCAGCTGAGAGGTTTGGTTTTTATTAAAGCCTCCTCTGCCTCTACCACGAAAGGACTGATAGTTATGAAACTGATGCCTATTCCTGCCCCTTTGAGGGGCTGCGGGAGGGGTCTAGCTGTTTTGATGGCTGCTCTAGTCTTCTGAGTGGCCTCCAGTGCCTGCTCGACCTGAGAACCAAACAGATACACACCATCAAAAGGCAGGCCATAACTGTCTGTTGGGCATCATTTGTGAAGCCCAAGGTGCGCAACCAAGAATGGTGATGGTACAAATACCAGCTGCCGCTGCTCTAGAGGCAGTGTCAAAGGCATCCATGGCAGCTTTAAGCTGTTGATTGCTGGATTCGGTACCCCTTGTAATGGTTTGAAGGAGTGCTGGGTTAACCTCCGAATCAAGAAGAAAAAATTACTCACCTTAGTAATGTTGTTTCTTCTAATGGAGTCTTGCTATATTATGACATATGCAGTGAGTCCCAACCTTCGAACTGCCCCAGAGGTGAAAGAGTTAACTTTCCATGCCAGGCATGGAACGCTGAGCTCGAGCTTGGTTGAAACTCTGTCTGTTGTTCTTCAAACTCAAACCATCAGATCTTTACGAGCTAAACTCACTGAGGTCTTGTGTGGAAGCTGTAAACCTATGCTAGCCAACTGGCTACTAAAACATAAGAACACATTTTTTGGTCCCAAAACACAGACTCAAGTCAGGAGACCCAAAAATGAAAAAAACACAACACCAAGCACCCCAAAAAAGGAGGGGTGAAAACAACAAGGTGGGCACCTACTGAGTGCCAACACTGCACTGCCCACCCACATCCCAAAACAGAGGTTCTGAGAGAGGTAGGCAGGGGGGGAGGTCATAATATAGCAAGACTCCATTAGAAGAAACAACATTACTAAGGTGAGTAATTTATTCATCACAACAGCGAAGTCTTGCTATATTATGACATATACAGACTACAAAGCAGTACCTCCATGGAGGAGGGACAGAACCTACTTAGGAAATAGGCTCTGAAGCACAGCTGTGCCAAACCCGAGCATCACCTCCTAGCCTGGATGTCCAGGGAGTAATGCTTGGTAAAAGTGTGAACTGTTTTCCAGGTAGCTGCTTGGCATATCTCTAAAATAGGGATGTCCCTGGCAGCAGCCAGGGAAGCAGCTGTACCTCTGGTAGAGTGAGCCCTCAGGCCTGAAGGGGGAACCTTACCCAGTTTTTCATAGCAAAATTGGATACAAGAGACAATCCACCTGGCACTGGATCTTTAGTGGCAGGTTTCCTTTACCAACCTCACCATAAGTGAGGAAACAATTGAGGGAGTCAAACCCAGTGACCTTGGTACGCTCTATGTAGTAACTAAGGGCTCTCTTCACATCTAAGCTGTGCAGCCTCCTCTTGCCAGAGGAGGAATGGTCAGTGAAGTACACTGGAAGGGATATGGATTGATTAAGGTGGAAATCTGAAACCACCTTAGGCAAAAACTTCCTATTGGTCCTGAGGACCACCTTATCTCTATGAAAGGAGATAAAATCAGACTCCACTGACAAAGCTTGCAATTCACTTATACATCTGGCAGAAGTGATGGCTACCAGAAACACAGTCTTCCAAGTCAAGTACTTAAGCTCTGCTGAAGACAAAGGCTCAAAGGGGGGTTGCATAAGCTGAGCAATGCAAACATTAAGATCCCAGGCAGGGGCAGGGTCCCTGAATGGAGGGTTGGAATGAAGCAATCCCTTAAAAAACTTGGAGAATACAGGATGAGCTGAAAGAGAAAAGGACTTACCTGCTGAAATAAAAGCAGACACAGCTGCCAAATGCCCTTTTAGGGTAGTTGGTCTCAGCCCCAAGGTATTTAAGTGGACCATATAATCCAGGACTGTGGGTAAGTCAGCAGATTCTGGGGAAATATGCTTTCCAGAACACCATATGGAAAAGCTTTTCCATTTGGAGTTATAAGTAGCCCTGGTGGAAGGTTTCCTAGAAGCCTTCAGGATATCCATTACACCTTGGGAGAGGTGTAGATCAGCAAACTCTAACTCTTCAAGAGCCAGGCCTTGAGATTGAGAGATTTGAGGTTCGGGTACCAAACCCTCCCCTGAGCACAGGTTAACAGGTTGTGCTTCCTGGGAAGATACAGGGGAAGATGGACTGCTAAGGACAGTAGGAGTGAATACCAGGGCTGTCTGGCCCAATCTGGAGCAATCAGGATCACTTTGCAGGGTTGAGACCTGATTTTGACTAGCACTTTGAACAGGAGAGGGAAGCGAGGAAAAGCATATAGAAACTTCCCTTCCCAATTGAGGACTAAGGCATCCAGAGGCTGAGCCCAACACTGGGGCCTGCAGGAAAAAAGGGGAAGTTGGTGATTGTCTGGGGCTGCAAAAAGATCTATCTGCGGGGTGCCCCATCTGGCAAAGATCACCTCCAAAACTAGGGAGTCCAGTGACCACTCGTGATGGCCCTGTGAAATCCTGCTGAGAGCATCTGCCAGGACATTGTCCTTGCCTGGGAGGTGAACTGCTGTAAGGGAGGTGTTCAGGGAGTAAGCCAGAGACCACAACTTCATTGCTTCGGTGCACAAGGCCATAGACCGAGTGCCCCCTTGCTCGTTGATGTACCACATTGTGGTGGTGTTGTCTGTTCTGACTTGTACAACTTTGTTCTGAACAGATTTGGAAAAAACTTGAAGTGCTAGAAAAACTGCTCTGAGTTCCAACAGATTGATGTGTAGCAGAGATTCCTGAGGGGACCACAATCCCTGGGTAGTGAGGTCGCCCATGTGAGCTCCCCACCCCAAGAGGGATGCATCTGTAGTAAG
The DNA here is from genome assembly GCA_016271365.2 of Neoceratodus forsteri. NCBI lineage: Eukaryota > Metazoa > Chordata > Ceratodontiformes > Ceratodontidae > Neoceratodus > Neoceratodus forsteri. Next base: position 829,615,416 of record CM028137.1, read on the forward strand.
GATTAAGGAATGAGACTGAGTGACAAAAGGAACCCCTTGCCTCAGATTGCTCTGATCCTGCCACCACTGTAGGGCCTGGATCAGGGTTCAAGTAACTGGGATCAATTTGGTTAAAGGGTCTTTCCTTTGAGACCAAAAAGCTCTCAAATGGAACTGTATGTCCCTCATCTGAAATCTTGCTCCCTGTACTACTGCTGTAGAGACGGCCATGTGCCCTAGGAGCTGTAGAAAATGCCTTGCTGGTCAAGAGACCTGCAGGGTGAATGAGGAGGCCAGAGAGAGATCAGGGTCCTTGCCCTGTCCAGAGGAAGGAAGACTCTGGCTTTCTTTGTGTTCAGCTCTGCCTATGAAGGTGAGGAGCTGTACAGGCTCTAGAACTGACTTTGAAAGATTCAGAAGGAAACCTAGAGAGGTGAGCAGTTGCTGAGTTATCTGCAGATGTAACCTTACCTGGTCTGGGGACTGGCCTACTATGAGCCAATCATCCAGGTAAGGGAAGATGGCAATTTTTTGCCTTCTTAGAGAGGCAACTGCTACTGCCCAGGCATTTTGTGAATACCCTTGGAGCAGAGGTGAGGCCAAAGGGCATTGTTCTGAACTGGTAATGGCCTGGGGCAGCTCGAACCTGAGGTACTTTTGATGGGAGCTTCTGATGAGAATATGGAAGTAGGCATCCTTGAGGTCCAGGGACACTAGCCAGTCCTCTGGCCTTAGAGAGGGTAGAATAATTCCCGGAGTCACCATTTTGAATTTTGGTTTTAAAAGGTGCTTGTTTAGGTATCTGAGATCCAGGATGGGCCGCCATTCTCCTGTCTTTTTGGGGGTAAGGAAGTACCTGGAGTACAATCCTTTGCCCTGGTGTAGGGGTGGAACCCTTTCCATAGCTCTGAGAGCCAGGAGGGAAGAGATCTCTGCCTCTAGGGCAAGTGCCTCTGGAGGATTTGCAGGTGGAAAGGATCTGGTTCTCATCTTTGGAAACTTTTTGAAGCTGAGAACCAGTCCCTGGCTTACTACTTCCAGGACCCACTTGTCAGAAGTCAGAGACTGCCAGTCCTGGACAAAGTAAGTCAGCCTGCCCCCTACAAGTAGGTGAGAATCTGCCCTGGCAACCCATCAGGGTGCCTGCTTGGCAGGGGCTTTGGGCTGAGGGGTGGAAGCAGGCCTGCTTGTACCCCATCTGCCTCTCCCTCTAAAGAACCCCCTCTGGGCATAGGCAGAAGAGAAGGCCTGGGCTTGGTAAAAAGGCCTATGAAAAGGCCTGCCCCTGCCCCTGGAAAGCTGCCTTTGGGGAGTGGCCTGCCTTTCCTTGGCCTGTGCACTCCTATAGGTGGTCTTATACTCATCCACTTTCTTCATGTAATTCTCTGTCTGCTCCCCAAACAAAGAATTACCCACAACAGGAAAATCCATGGCTTTAGACTGGGTATCCTGTGACAGGCTAGTACATCTGAGCCAAGCCATTCTGCGAAGTGCCACAGATGTAGCCATGACTCTTGATGACACATCATTAGAGTCCACTGCAGCATGGAATTGCACCTTGGATGCCTCAATACCATCAGCAGCCACCTGCTCCAGCTCCTTGGCAAGCTGGCCAGGGACCTGTTTTGCTAGAGCCATAACTGTGTCCCATCTGGATTTCTGATATCTAGCAACATAAGCCATATAATTTGCCTGTCTGAGTCCCAAGGATGCTGCCATGTACTGTTTCTTTGCCATGGCATCAATCTTCCTGGAGTCCTTGTCTGGGGGGTGTGAAGCCAAGGGAATGTTTGCCTTGTCACAGGCTGCAGCCTGCACTACCCCAACATGGCTGCATTGTTGTGAAAGGAACTCCGTATTAGAGCCTGACAATGTGTTCCTCTTGTCCATTCTCTTATCCACAGGAGGTATAGTGTGAGGAGTTTTTAGGATTTTAAATGTCTGTTTCCCAAAAGATTTATGCAAGGGAATAGACAGTCTCCTAGACTCTGGGATATCCATCATTTCCACATAGTTAGGCTCCTCTTGATCATCCACAGCTTCCTCCATGGGGAGCTGGAGAGTTTCAGCCACTTTTTTTATAGAAAATAAAATGAGAGGGGACTCAGAAAGCCTAGGGAGGACACTCCTGAAGGTCTGTCTGGGGAGATGTCCAGGTCGATGGGCACATCCAGACTTTCAAATCACATTCACTCTCCTCATCTCCTCTTCCCCTCCTCTGGTTCATAATAATCCTCTAAATCGTAGTCTTGAACTGGTGGAACCGCCGAACAGACACTTACCTGATGGCACGGTTCGGTCGGAACATGAAAGCGACTGGACAATCTGAATCGCTTTGGCTATCTCTTCAGCGGTTGGAGAGGAAAGTTTTGGCTCCACACCAGCTGATTTTCTAGTCCTTTTTGCTGGAACTGACCCTTCAGAGTCAGCTCTCCTTTTGGCCGAGGAAGTCTCGCCCTGGTCAGAGGGCACTCCCTCTGGTTCGGTTGGAACCAAACCGGGCTGGCCATCTGGGTCAGCTGACTTCTTGGCCTCCCTTTCCCTGAGCCTACCAACTCTCTTTTCCAGGGTAGCTGCAGGAAAATTTTTACAAATCTGGCAGTCTGCATTGAGGTGGTCAAACTCCAGACAATAAACACAGGTGGTGTGGGGGTCAGCCTTGGCAAAGGCTTCCCCACACACACTGCAGTGTTGAAACCCAGTAGGCCTGGTTTTTCTTTTGGGTTTCTCAGACATAGTGCCAGTCCTAACCAAACTTGCCTGTTTATGGCAATCCACCAAGCAAGACCCTTTTATCGGTTCCCAACCGTGTCATGGGTTGTGGAAAAAACCTTAAGAAATTCCGTTTTCTTTAGAACTGATAAGAACCGGTAACCATACTCAAAATGATAGAATAAAATATTTTTAAATAACCTGATCTGTTCAAACCGAACCGATAAGCCGTTTACAAGTTCCACACAGAAGAAATAATGATAAAACCTATCTAGTACTCACAATACTATAGACAGAGCTTGAACCGACAGGTTGCAGTTTAAATTCGGTCGAAAACCAAGAAAAACAATACTTGAACCGACTAAATGAACCGAGCAGAAGGAGAAATCTCCGGAGCGACTGTTCAGTGAAGCGGAGTAAAGAATCTGATGGTTTGAGTTTGAAGAACAACAGACAGAGTTTCAACCGAGCTCGAGCTCAGCGTTCCATGCCTGGCATGGAAAGTTAACTCTTTCACCTCCGGGGCAGTTCGAAGGTTGGGACTCACTGCATATGTCATAATATAGCAAGACTTCATGTTGTTTGAAGAGCTTCTACCGTAGCCTTGAGCGAATGCCAGAGACTATACACATATTTATTTAGTTTTTGTTGACTGGGTAAGGTGCACTAGCCATAGCAATGATTATTTTCAGGCACGACCCAGGAGTTTACAGAGCCAAAACATTTGATTAACAGAAGCAGAAACAATACTATGCAGTAATAGCATAGGTAGTAATAATACAATGTGGATCGAAAAAAAAAGCAAGAGTACAAATTGAATGAACAATACTGTATAACATAGAATGAAATAAGAGAGCAAGTACAATAAATAAAAAAAAATTTGGCAGTAGTTCAGGAAGAGAAAAAGGAGTAAGATATTATGAGAACAGATACCAGATATTATAATTGTATTAAGAGGATCAAGTAGAGTCAGGAAATCACTAGTGTGACTAGTATTGAGAGAAGTAGCCCTGGTAGCTAGCAATACACATGCCTAGGGTGGAAGCAGCAAAGACTCGCTTTCCCAAAGTGTCTATATTGTGACATTTTTTATTTATTGGACCTGCTGTAGATTCTTGCGGAAGAACAGCCTTGTCATTCTCCGCCAGAACAACGACGGCATCAGCAAAGGCTTGTGAGGCCAGAATGGGGTGATCCTTGGGAGGGGCATATTTCCTGTCTATGGACTTAGCCACAGAGGGAATAAGTGCTGGATTATCCCACACCATTTGCAAAAGTGTCTCAAAAGAGGGTTGCACAGGTGGAGTCTGCAGGTACTGCAGATGCAGCAACTTCCCAGGATCGATTTCCGAAGTCTGGAGAGAGAGAGAGAGGTATTCAAATTTCTGAGTAGAGACTTAAAAGAAAGGTCCTCGACCAAAGGCTCTGTTGAAAGAGGTTTATTCACTGCCCCTAGGGAGGAATCATTGTCAAAGCTGTCCCCTAATCGAAGATCAGGATTGGGCTCAACGTCAACTCCTGCCAGTCCAGAAGGGACTACATAGATAGGAAAAAGATGAAAAGAAGAAGGAGGAGGAGCAGAGAGAATCAGCGTAGAAAACCCCAGTATCTCATGCAGCACTGCAAGCGCCCTCGACACCACAACAGGAGGCGGTGCTGAAAACACAGGCAGCGCTGGCACGGAAAGCAGCACAGTTCTGGAGACCATACCTACGTAAGGACATAGACAGGGTAGAGAAGGTTCAGAGGAGGGCAACAAAGATTGTGCATGGGTTGCATCACAAGTCCTATGAAGACAGGTTGAAGGAACTGAACATGTACTCCCTGGAGGAGAGGAGGGAGAGAGGGGATATGATAGAGACATACAAGTATCTTACAGGGAGGAACAGGGTGCAGGAAAACACTATTTTTAAGCGAAAAAGATGTTTCAGGAATAGAGGGCATGGGATGAAGTTGGAGGGAGGACGATTCAGAGGAAACATGAGAAAGAATTTCTTCACAGAACGGGTGGTGGACAAGTGGAACACCCTGCCAGAGGAAGTGGTGGGAGCTGAAACAATCACGGGATTTAAGAATGCATGGGATAGACATAAAGGAATTCTAGAGGTCAGAGGGAGAAATAGACTTCTAGGAAAACAAACTGAACTTACAAGCTCAAATGGGCAGACTAGGTGGGCCATAGGCCCTTATCTGCCGACACTGTCTATGTATGTATCTATGTACAAAGCGCGATGCTAGCACAGGATGCAGCACCGAGCTTAGCACCAGCACTGGAGAAGCCAGCACTGAGCGTGGTGTCAGAGAGGCCGGCACCACAGCCAGCAGCGCTGCAGCAGAAGCTCCCAACCCTCGACTCACAGAGGAGAAATGAAGACATTCAGCAGGAGATAAAGGCACCGGTGTGGACCCCTGTGCCACAGCCATGTGAGGGGGGATGAACACCAGAGTGTAGCATCGATGGCACTGGAGATGGTGCTGTGTCACCAGGAAGCCCCATCCACCCTGCCAACAGGTCCAAGATTGATAGGCCCGAAGGCCCCACCCACTGCTCCATAAGAGTGGCCCAATGGTGAAACTGCTCACCGGAGGACCCCCCACCGGGCGGGGAGGGACTCCGGAGTAGAGGATGCCGGGCATCAGGGACAGAGACCAGAGGGGACCCCAGAAGAGGTAGAATCTGATCTCTGCCTCCAGAAACCGATGATCAACATGCAGACATACCAGAAGGTGACCTCGTGCGGTGCCATTTCTTTTTATACCGGGAGACTGAAGAAGAGCTCGAGGTCGAGCGGTGCTGAAAATGAGACCGCTTCTTTTTGTGCTTTTGGGAAGACCACCCATCCTCCACGAGCACTGGACTGCCTGTAGTCAGACCCCCCGCTCCGTAGAGGGCAGCGGACCAGATCCAGCCCAGCTTACTGAACAGCTTTCATGCGAAGTCTCCCCACTGTCACCTGCCCCGTTCGTGGTCGGCTCCGTCAAAGGAGGGCTAAAGACATCTTCTGCGATAAGTTACTTATATAAAATTACTATTTTTGTTCTATTTTCTCTAGAAAACAATAAAACTAAAGATAAAGTAATCGAAACTGAAGACTATAGCTGCTGTTGTGTAGCTGTGACATTTTGACTCCTGGTGGGAGAGCATCGTAGTCACTAAAGCACACTTGACGGCGGGGAAAAAAGGAACTGAGGCAGTTGGAGGGTTGATGCCGAGGTAGCCTATACGCATGAGCCAGGCTCACGGTGCCGCTTCTTCATAGCCCTACCTCGGTGCCGGCCCTCCTGAAGATATTTTGCTTCCTCTGGGTCCTAGCTCCTCTGGCATAGTTCCCATCAGTGTGAATAGACTTTATGTCCAGGAAGATTTGACACTCTTTACCGATTGTCAAAATTTCTAACAAAAGAATCACGGAAAATAATTGCGCAGCAGGGCCTATTTCCTGTACTAAATTATGCATCTTTAATAATTGACGCTTCATCAGTTTCCATAGCATCTAGAAAGGAGACACTGCTGAACAAAACTGGTAAATTTGTTATGCTGGCTCCACAACGAACTCATCAGTGCCATATATTGGCTAACCTTGATTGGCTCACTGTACAAAATAGTTATTTTATTTATTTATTTATTTAGATTTTGATAACCGGGTAAACCCACTGAGACCAGAGGTCCCTTTTTCAGGGGCGACTCGGAATTAGTTACAGAAAAGACATTTAAAAACAATGATTTATTTTTCTTTTACAGTAGTTACATATGTTGCACAATCAGACATTAGCGACAGTATACAGGAGTAAAGTAAGGATTCACAGTACAGTTTCAAGTATTATTTACAATAGTTACAATTAGCTACACAAGTGTAGAATGGAAACAATATACATGATTCGCAGACAGGCTCTTATGGCATCGAGTTTCATCTCCAATTAGTAGGGGAAGGAGATAACAACAGTAAATTGACATAAAAGCTTAGGAGATACTTCCAGGAATGAAGGTAGGTTCAAGGCAGTGCAGAGGAGAAGAGTTATAATTTGACTGTATCACGTTTCATATTTAAATTATTGCATACAGGAATGCCTTTATCATTACAAGCTCTTTTGGATACATCTCACACTCCATATAGTTCAAGGTCCTTACATAAACATCAGTTGCCACTCCCCCTGGTATGAACAACTTCTGGAAAAAGGTATTTTGCTTATCGTGCTACCACGGTGTGGAACTCTTTACCAGAAGCTGTTAAGCTCAGTTCAACTATTAGCACTTTTTCTACTGCTGCCTATAATTATTTCAAAAACTTGAATGTTTGCACGTGTGCACTTTGATGCGATGTATTATCTGTTGTATGTGAAATTTGTTAAACTATATGTAATCTTTGTTGTCAGTTTATGTTAATGTGTTATAACTACTGACTTCAGGTCATGTCTGAAAATAGAATTTTACTATTCCAGTGTACTTAGCTGCAATTATAAATAAAAATGAAATGAAATGAAATGAAAATAAGAGGATTTATGGAGCATAGGCTCTTGGGAAGTGCCTCCTGCCCCACCTCCACTACCATAAGGCCTATAGGAAGTGAAGACATTTTCTTTCTCAGTGTTGCTTTTATAAGTGGTTTTGTATTCATCCACTTTCTTCATGTACATCTGTTTTGTCACCAAAAAGAGAATCATCTTCCAACTGGAAATACATGACTTTTGTCTGAGTGTCCTGGGAAAGGATGGTTGCTATTAGCCTGGAGACTGCCTCAAAGAAACTGCCTGTACTAAGACTCTTGAGGCAGTGCCATTAGTGTCCACAGTTGTGTGGAAGTTGGATTTAGTGGCATCCAGGGCTGACTTTGCTGTGGCAATCAGGTCCTGTGCCATGTCCCCATAAGCCTTGTCACCCAGTGCCAGCACTGTTTCCACAGTGCCTTCTGGTACTGGGTCATATGGGCCAAGTAAGCTGCCTGCCTAATGAGCAGTGTAGTACTCTAGATGTACAAAGTTTTTGGCCATGTTATCCAATTTTCTGGAGTCCTTTTCAGGGAATGTGTAAAGAAGGATACCTTATCCCTCTCACGGACCTGTACTACACCTTGATGATCAGGGTGGGCATAAAGGTATTCCATCCCCCCCGTCTGTCTGCCTGATACTTATTTGCACTCTTTTTGTTTACGGCTACACCTGAAGTAGGTGCAGACAAAATCTTAGAAGTGTCTTTTTGTAATGATTTGTGAATGGGAATCAGCAACCTGCTTGTACGAGCTAGCCCCATCACGTCCATAAATTCTGCTTCTTCCTCTGTTTCTTGAAAAGAAATGTTGAGGGTGCTCACCATTTGCCTAACAAAGGAAAGAGGTGTATAGTCCTTTCCAGCCCACTAGCGCAGCAGTAGCGCTTCCGCTCATGACACTGGTGACCCAGGTTCGGGAATGAGCCTGGGTCACTGGAGGACTGGCTGGGGGAAGGAGGCTTGAGTGTCTGGTGGACTGCTCTTCCCCTCAGGGGGGGCTGATTTTTGCATGTCTGACCTGTAGCAGTGGCCGGAGGTACAGCAAGCCTAAGTCAGAATTGGGGGGGGCGTGACCTACATTGGCATGTGCCTTGGCATCCTAGTGCTATCATGCCTCCAGTGGGGAGTACCAGAAAAAACACTCAGCCCTGGCATGACACCGATGAGATGGCCCAAGATTAGCCCTCACCCATTGGTGCTGCAACCTATGAGAAGGACCCTGACGAGACAAAGAAGGTACGAGGGGTACGGGGGTCCCCAAAATCATACTCATCAAGGCTCTGTGGGGGTCCCCCGGGAAAGTGGTGGATGAAGGTGAGTTGGGTACAGTCCCGTAGATGAGAGGGCATAAATACCTGCTGGTGGACCAGGGAGGTCCAGGAGGTGGTGCGGGAAAAGAAGGTAGCCTATAGGCAGTTCAAGTGCTCAAGGAGTGAAAGGGATCGAGGGCAGTACGAGCTGATGGCTAGAAGGGCCACTAGGGTGGTGATGGCGGCTAAGGCAAGGAAGGAGCAGAACCTGGCAGGGAAATTAGGAGAGGGAACAAGGGGTTCTTTAGATGCATTGGGGAAAAACAAAGGGTGAAGGGGCAGATTAGTAGGATTAAAACAGGGGAGAGATGGGCACAGGACCTGGGGGGGCAGGCTGAGGTACTAAATGAGTACTTCACCTCAGTTTTCACAAAGGAAAATGGGGATGCTGCATCATACATGGGAGGAGACAGTGATACTCAGGAGGGGGGGACCCTTACCGATCGGAGGGTCTGGGGAGAGGGGGAGGCATCACTGGCAGGAGGAGGGAAGGCTAAGCAGGAAGAAAAGGTAGCAGAAGTGGAAATCACAGCAGAGAGAGTGAGGGAAGCCCTCAGGTCCCTTAAGACGGAGAAAGCACTGGGGCCGGATAAATTACATCCCAGAGTGCTGAAGGAACTTGTGGATGTCCTGGCGAAACCCCTGGCAGAGTTTTTCACCATCTCTCTGAGGACAGGGTGGGTGCCCCAGGACCGGAAGATGGCGCATACAGTGCCTATCCACAAGGGGGGGATCAAGGGAGGTGGCAGAGAACTACAGGCCTGTCAGCCTGACATCGGTGGTGGGCAAGGTGATGGAGGGCATTGTCAAGGAGAGGCTGGGGGGAGGACCTGGAAAAGTCAGGGTGCCTGGACGATAGACAGCATGGGTTCATCTCAGGGAAATCGTGTCAGACAAACCTTGTGGAGTTCTATGACTGGGTGATGAGTGCCTTGGACCTGGGTAGACCAGTGGATGTCCTCTTTCTAGACTTCAGCAAGGCATTTGACTCTGTTCCTCACATGGGCCTGTTGGATAAGCTGGGAGAAATGGGGGTGGGGAACCAGATGATCAGATGAATAGGGAATTGGCTCCAGGACTGGACCCAGAGGGTTGTAGTTGGTGGGATAGTCTCATCCCCATGGAGGGTCATTAGTGGGGTCCCACAGGGATCAGTCCTTGGGCCCCTCCTGTTCAACGCCTATGTCTCTGACATAAGGACAGGTATCAGGAGTGAGATGAGTAGAGACTCAAAACTGGGGCCGGTGGTGGATGGGGAGGGTGGCCCTACAGGGGGACCTGGAGGCTCTGGAAAGATGGTCTAGAAAGTGGAAGCTGAGGTTCAATGCAGGGGAAATGCAAGGTACTGCACCTGGGGGCCAGAAACCCCGGCCAAGTGTACACCCTGGGGGGGAATGCTACAAGTCTCGATGGCTGAGAGGGACCTGGGGGTGGTGGTGGATGTCAAGATGAACAACTCAGAGACTTGTAGGAGGGCAGCAGCCAAGGCTAACAGGATGCTGGGATGCATCGCTAGGGGGATCACCTGCAGAAGAAGGGAAGTGATACTCCCTCGGTATAACTGCTTGGTGAGGCCGCATCTCGAGTACTGCATGCAGTTTTGGAGGCCACACTTAAAGAGGGACATTAATCTCCTGGAGAGGGTCCAGAGAAGGGCAACCAAAATGATTTGGGGATTGGGGGACAGGACCTATAAGGAGAGGCTCGAAGAGCTAAATATGTACACATTGGAAGAGAGAAGGGACTGGGGGACATGATAGAGGTCTTCAGGTACATGAAGGGGGTAAATAGGGGAGGAACAGTCAGGGTGCTTCGAAGGAAGGAGGAGGGGTCCACTAGAGGGCATGGGTGGAAGCTGGAGGGGGGAAGATTCAGGGGAGAAAGGAGGAGGTGCTACTTCACTGAGAGGGTGGTGGAGCCATGGAATGCACTGCCTAGGGGGCTGGTGGAGGCAGAGATGGTGGAGGGGTTCAAGAGGGGGTGGGACAGGTACAGGGGAAGGGTTCTGGAAGCAAAATCCAATGCAGCGAGAATATCCGGAACTGGGAAGGGAGAAGCCAGAGAAGGTGAGGGGGGCAGCAAGGTCAGCTCCCAGGGTGGGGGCTGACCAAACAAGCAGACACGAAAGACTGTTAGGCCTATTCTGCTGGCATTTTAGTATGTTAGTAAATAGAAATTCCAAAAAAAAAAAAAAGGTGTGTCTATGGAGGCACCTGCAGTGGAGACCAAGGAGGATGCTGGGAACCTCCACAAAGGAGACCCACAGGAGGGTGGCATGAGACCCCACAGGGGAAGAAAACAACTCCTGGTGGGGGACTCAATCATTAAGGGGGTAGAAGTGGGGGAGGAAGGGGATAGGGAGGTAAAGTGCCTGCCTGGCACCACGGCTTGGAGGGACAAAAAGCAAATCCTTAGGATCGCGGGAGCAGCTGCACAAGGGAGGGAGCTGAATGTCATTGTCCACCTAGGGACCAATGACCTGGCTGTGAATGGGGAGCAGAGCAGTGCAAGAGGAGTTTATGGAGTTGGGGAGGGGCCTTAGACAAGTAGCATGTACGGTAACCTTCTCGGAGGTGCTGCCTGTCTATGGCAAGGATGATACTAGAGTATTCTGCACCATGGAATTCAATGAATGGTTGAAAAACTGGTGTGGAGCTCAGGGTTTTGGCTTCATTGGGGACTGGGGAGCCACCTGGAGAGATGCAGGCTTATACTGGCAAGATGGTCTGCATCTGTTCAGGGGGAGAACCAGGATCCTAGGTGACAGGTTTAAATGCTTCATTGGCAAGTATTTAAACTAGCCAAGGGGGGAGGCACTGAAAAGGAGCAGAGAAATCCCAGCCTCCCCCCACAAAGCACAGTAGTTAGAGAGGTAAACACCAAGGTAGAGAAGTCAGTAGGGAGCCGGACAGGGATAAATGCAGAAAAAGGTGTTAAGGACAGGGATGAGGCTGAAAGGGGTAAGGCCATAAAAAATAAATGGAAGGTGATGAGTACCAGTGCCCGCAGCCTGTGCAACAAGCTCCCTGAACTAGTGGCCTTGATGGAAGAGGGATGCCTGGATATTGTGGCAGTCACTGAAACGTGGTACACAGAGAACCATGAGTGGGATGTCAACATACCAGGATACACAGTCTACAGGAGGGACAGGGTGGGTAAAAGAGGAGGAGGAGTAACTCTCTATATAAGGGAAGAGATTAAAGCAACATAACTAAAGAGTAAACAGGAAGTTGATGAGTCACTATGGGTCACCCTGGAGACAGGAAATGGTACCACAATCCGCATGGGGGTTGTGTACAGATCCCCATCTCAGGGGGAGGAAATGGACAAGGAAATGATAGAAGGTATCCTTAAAATGGCAGAAAAAGGGGAGATATTGTTGATGGGGGACCTGAATATGCCAGATGTTAACTGGACTACCTTTGCTGCAGGCACATCCAAGAGCAGGGTCATTCCTGATGTCCTACAAGGGGCATGCCTCAGACAGCTAGTGCTGGAACCCACTCGGGAAGGAGCAGTCTTAGACCTGGTACTCTCAAATGGGGAAGGAGAAAGAATCTCAGTGGCTCAGTAGGTAGCACACTTGCCTCTGAGGCCGGGAGATCAGAGGGCTGTGGGTTCAGTTCCCACATCTGGCACTTGGGTTAATATCCCAGTACTGACACTGTAATGCAGCATGAGAGGGGTGTTGCATTTCTGAGGTGCCGTCTTTTGGATGAGACGTTAAACCGAGGTCTCATCTGCCTGGATTGGTGGTAGTTCAGGTGGATGTTAAAGATCCCATAGCACTTATCGAAAAGAGTAGGGGAATTTCCCCGGTGTCCTGGCCAAATTTCCCTCATTCACTATAAATACCACCAACAGCTTAATCTGGTTCAAGGTCAGTTGGCATTCATCTGTTTCCCCCTTCCCTGGGTCGCGCCTGAAAATAGGCAGAATTTGTCTAGTGCACTTACCCGGTCAACAAAAGCTAAATAAATAATAAATAAATCTCCGATTTAGAAGTGGGTAGCCATCTGGGAACAAGTGACCGCAAACAGCCATAGAGTCAAGCCATACAAAAACAAGAGTATTGGATTTTAGGAAGGCTGACTTTGGGAAAATGAGAGAGTGCCTCAGAAAAGCAATAGCAAATGGGCAAGAAGGAGGGGTGGAGGAACAATGGGAAATAATCTAAACCGCCATCGCAGAGGCAACAAGCCTTTGTGTGAAGCAAATCAATAAAACAAAATGAAGGAAAAAAACACTATGGTTCTCAAAAGAGGCAGCAGGGACGGTTAAGGAGAAAAGGATAGCATTCAGGAAATAAAAGGAAACACAGAAGGAGCAGGACAGAGAACGTTATCAGTTAAAGCAGAAGGAGGAAGGGAAGGCAGTCAGGATAGCAAAGGCACAAACTGAGGAAAAGATAGCCAACTCTGTTAAGAAGGAGGATAAAACCTTTTATAGGTGCATTAGGGAGCGAAGAAAGACCAAGGGAGGGATACAGAGACTTACTAAAGGGGAGGGAATGTGGGCAGAGGGGGACAGTGAAAAAGCAGGGATACTGAATGAATATTTCTGCTCAGTATTCACAACGGATGAGGAGGGGGAGGTACCTAAACCAAAAAAGAGAGAAACTCTGAATAGTGGGGTCGATACCAGTCCATTCACAGAAGAAAGGGTTTTGAAAGAACTCTTGAAACTGAAGGTGGACGAAGCAATGGGGCCTGATGGGATTCACCCAAGAATACTAAAAGAACTAAGGGTAGAACTAGTAACACCACTGACTACTCTCTTTAACAAGCCATGGGAGGATGGAGTAGTACCCGAGGACCGGAGGAGGGCAAATGTGATTCCACTTCACAAAAGTGGGAGCAGGGCGGAGGCAGGAAACTACAGACCAGTTAGTTTGACTTCAGTGGTAGGGAAAATGATGGAATCACTTCTGAAGGAAAAAATTGTTGAGTAACTAGAGGCCAGTGGGGCACAGGACCCAAGGTAGCATGGTTTCACAGCAGGAAGGTCATGTCAGACAAACCTAATAGATTTCTTTGACTGGGTGACCAAAGTAGTAGACCAGGGAGGGGGTGTGGATATGGCCTACCTAGATTTTAGCAAGGCATTCGACGTAGTCTCACACAAAAGATTAATATACAAGTTAGCCAGCCTTGGAGTGGGTCCCAAGGTGGTAACCTAGATAAAAACTGGCTGGACAACAGGACGCAAAGGGCAATAATGCATGAGTCCACAGTGAAGAAAGGAGGGTAACTGGCAGGGTGCATGCAGGGTCCAGTGCTGGGACGGTCCCTTAATATCTTTATAAGTGACATTGAGAGCACCTGAAGGAAAGGTACGCTCTTTGCAGATGACACAAAGATCTGTAACAGGGTTGATACACAAGGTGGGGTGGAAAGAATAAAAGGGACTTGGCAAGGTTGGAGGAATGGTCAAATATGTGGCAGCTCAGATTCAATGCAAAGAAGTGCAAGGTAATGCATCTGGGAAACAAATACCCAGGGGAAGAGTACACAATGGGGGGTGAGTTAATAACAACAACAAAAATCGAAAGAGACCTAGGAGTAATTATATCAGATGGCCTAAAGGTGGGCAAGCAATGTAAGAAGGCAGTAAGGAAGGCGGGGGGGAGGATGCTGGGATGCATAGGGAGAGGCATCAACAGTAGAAAACAGGAAGTTGTTATCCCTCTCTACAGACAGTTAGTGAGACCCCATCTGGAGTACTGCGTGCAATTCTGGAGACCCCATCTCCGCAAAGACATAGAGTGGAGGCTGTTCAGAGGAGGGCAACCAAAATGGTGTAAGGTCTGCACCAGAAGACATATGAGGAGAGACTAAAGCAGCTTGATATGTATACCCTTGAGGAAAGGAGGAAGAGGGGGGACATGATAGAAACTTTCAGGTATCTCAAGGGAATTAACAAGGTAGAAGAGGGTAGTATATTTCAGAAGAAGAGATGTGCAAGAACAAGGGGGCACAATTTGAAGATAGACGGGGGACGGCTCAGAGGTAATGTTAGAAAGTATTTTTTCACAAAGACAGTTGTGGATGCATGGAACAGCCTTCCTGAGGAGGTTGTAGAGTCAGGAACAGTGGGAGAATTCAAGAATGCATGGGACAGGCATAAGGCAATTCTAGTGGGGGTTAGGAGGAAGTAAGCTGTTGATTAACTAGAATCTGTAGCTTATCCATCAGGTAGGGAAATGGGCAGGCTGGGTGGGCCAAGCGGTCCTGAAGAGGTATTTAACTCAGGGGAAGGGCGATGGACTACCAGGGAGTAGTAGGAATCGGGGGGGGGACACAAGTCTATTTTCAAAGGGAAGAGTCCTGAATGGACTTGCAGCTTTGAAGGTGGACAAAGCACTAATGAAAGTCAGGGAGGTACTCATAGCCTAATTTATTTATTTATTTATTTGCTTTTGTTGACCGGGTAAGTCACACTAGACAGCCAAGTGCCTATTTTCAGGTGTGACCTGGGAGAGTTACAAACTTAGGCAGGTACAGTGATAAATCAGTTTTACATACAATGGAATAACAGGTGATGGAATAGAATGACAACCAGTAACAAGTCACGAACCCGGGGGGTGTTACAGATGACCCGGGAGAGTTACAAGTTAGAGCATACACAAACAATGAGTGAGTCAAGATTTACATATAACGGGAGAGCAGGCTAAACCAATATGGCACTCAAGGAGGAGATGGTACGCTTTAGAATGATTTGGGTAGGTAGTTGACAGTGCTCAAAAGGGTTAGGACAAGGTAGGTGCAGTGCACATAATAACCATAACACAGGTTCAGCCATATGTTAAGCCGAATAAGTGCCAGCATGTGGGGGGGGACCTTGGGATGAGCTAACGAGGGGGGGGCAGGTGACCTCGTTTGGGAGGTAAGACAGGGGGTCAGCCATTACTTGATCAGTGGACGAGAGAATAAGTGCAGTGGACCCTGGAGGCACAGAGACCCCCCATGCCTGCATAGTGCAGGGGGCTACGAGGTGCATAGACAGGTGGAGGAGCCCTTCAGGAAGTTTCAAAGGGAAGTTTTAAAGCTTGGATGGGAGGTGGTGGACCGAGTAAGGACTGGGAACCAATTCCATAGTTTAGGGGCATAGTTGGCGAAGGCTCGATCACCCGCAAGGGTGCGTGTCCTAGGAACCGGACAGTTGAGTGTCGTGCTTGACCTAAGGTGGTAGAAAGAGGTGTCAGGGTTGAGGGGAAGGGCAAGGGCAGCGGGGGTGGCTGATCTTACAATGCTGTCAATGAAGTTCCCTACTACAAAGGTGCGGTGTTTCTCGGGAGAGAGCCACTCGAGGCGTGTGTAGAGGTTGCAGCGGTGTGTTAGGGGTGGGGCAGATAGCGCAAAGCAGCAGATGCTGTTGTAGGCCGTGTCCCATTTCGAAAGGCTGGTTTTTGGCATGGGGGCAAAGGTCACTAGCCCATAGCAGAGAGAGGGGAGGAGAACACCCCTGGCTAGGGCCACCCAAGCAGCCGGGGTCAGGCAGTTTTTGGCTCTGTAGGCAAGACCGAGTTTGATGCTTGTAGACTTGCAGACGTTATGGATGTGCAGGGAAAGATCCGGCTGAGGGTCCAGAGTGACTCCCAGGTATTTGACAGCGGCCACCGTCTGCAGGGGCATGCCATCAGCCCCATAGATTAGTAGGGGGGCAGGGCTGGATTTTGTTTTGTTCAGGGAGCTGAAGAGCATAGCCTGGGTTTTCTTAAGGTTGGTGGTAAGCTTGTGTTCCACCAGCTAGGATTGGATCCGCTTGAAGTCGGAGTTTAGTTGGGAATTGATGGTGTCAATGTCGTGGGCGCTGTCCAGAATGACAAGGTCATCGGCATACAGGGTGGTAAGCCCATGGGTGGTAACAGAGGGTAGTTCATTGATGAAAAGGGAGAAGAGCATCGGACCGAGGACGGATCCCTGTGGGACTCCACATTGCACAGTGGTGGGGTTGGAGAAAGTCCAGTTAAAGTTGATGTATTGCTTCCTACCAGTAAGGTAATTGAGGAATCAGGCATTGGCAGAGTTTCAGAGTCCAAGGGAGAGAAGAGTGGAGCTAAGGAGGGAGTGATCTACACTGTCGAAGGCTTTGGAGAGATCCACGAAGATAGCTCCAGTGAGGTAGCCCTGGTCAGTTGCAGTTCTGATCTGCGAGGTGACTACAGCAAGGGCGGTAGCCGTGCTGTGTCCCTTCCTGAACTCGTGTTGGGCCGGAGAGAGGAGGCTGTGTTCCTGTAGGTACTCGGTTAGCTGAGAGGCCACAACTTTCTCCAGAATTTTGGAGGCGGCCGACAGGATAGCTATAGGTCGGTAGTTCAGGGGGTCTTTGGTGTTTCCTTGTTTAAGAACAGGGGTAACCTTGGCCACTTTCCAGACATCTGGGATGACACCAGTGGTTAGAGAAGAACTGAATATATGCGCTATGGGTCTGGCGAGAAGGTGGGCTCCTAGCTTGAGCAGCTTTGGCTCGAGGCTGTAGTGCCCTGCTCCAGTATGAGGGGAGAGGCTAGCAAGCAGCCTCTGGGTCTGTGTGGTAGATACCTGTTGTAGGAAGAAGGAGGGTCGGGTCTCAGGGCCAAGTCGAGAGGTGATAGGGGACTTGGGCTCGGATGGTTGAGAGTTTGGGGACTTGGGGGCAGTGGGCTGGGAAGGGGGCTGCTTGGAGAACATAGTGTTGACGGTATTAGCAATTGTGTGTGGGTTATTGCAGCTAACCCCGACAATGAGTAAGCCCGTGACTTGCAATCTTGCAGAGCCCCCAACCACGCTTCTAATGTTCTGCCAGAAGCTCCTAGGATTGCTGGCTGAGGAGAGTAGGGCGGATCGACAGAACTCACTTTTTGCTGCCCGGGTGGCTTTTTTACAGGAGTTTCTGAGGCACCTGTAAGCAGTGAGATCATTGATGCTTTGTAGGTTTCCCAGCATTTGTCCCTGAGTTTCATTAGGGAGAATAAGCCCCTTGAAGCCATTTGGTGATGGTGCCCTGTACCCTCCTCCTTGTAAGGGGGCATGTTTGTTCTGCACCGGGATGTACTTGATTAAGGATTAATCTAGTGCTTGGTCCGGGTCCAAGGAGGCGGTAACCCCTGACCAGTCAATTGAACTGAGGTCAGCGAGGAAGTCTGGTAAGTAGAATTTTGAGTAGTCCATCATTTGTATCACTTTACTGGGAATCTTTGCCTGAGAGGTGCCCCAAGTGCAGAAGATAGGCGAGTGGTCCGAGAGGGCATCAGGTAGGATGCCCGAGGATGTGATCCTGTCAGGTCTATTGGTCAGGATCCAGTCAATCAGCGAACCCTTGTCCCCCTTGGGGGAGGGCCTTGTTGGTTCAGATATAATTTGGCTCAGGGCAAGGCCCGAGAGCAGGGGCTCATAAGATGTAGAGTTAGACCCCAACCAGTCAAGGTTGAGGTCTCCTATAATCAGGACTTCACTTGTGCCTACTCTCGCATTGACGCTGTGGAGAAGTGAGGAGAGTCCAGGTAGTCCACCTCTAGGAGGGTTGTAGCAGCAGATCAGGTGGATTTTTTTTGTGTGTCCAAGTAGAAGAAGAGTGTGCAGGAGCTCACATGTCGGGGGGTGGTGGTAGGCGGGTGATCAATGGCAATCACATTGAGGTGTGCCTTATAGTAGAGTAGTACCCCACCGCCTCGTTTGCTCCCCCCATGATCGCGTCTGATATGGCTGTACCCTGGCAGGCTGCACACTGCATCGGTAGTGTGTGGCTTTAGCCATGTTTCCGTGATACCCAAGATATCCGGCTTGTAGTGGGCAACCCAGGCAGTAAGCTCAACAAGGTTGTGAAGGATGCTGCGGACGTTTAGATGGACGATTTTTAGCCCCTTGGTGGATCGCCATGGGGGGGGGGCAGGAGGCCAGCCTGGATGGGAATGTTAGTCCCACCCCTGGAGGGCCCAGAGGGGGGGGTGGAGGGGACAGCCATGACAGCAACGAGGTTAGGGGCTATGAGGAGGAATAACAGCGACTGGAATTGTTACAGCCAGTAACTGTGCACAGTAATGTAACAAAACCTGCAGCAAGGTATGTCTTCTTAAAAACAGCAGTGTATTCAGTCAGCTAGGGAATTGTTCCAGCCTGTAACTGTGCACAGTAATGTAACAAAACCTGCTGCAAGGTATGTCTTGTTAGAACAGTAATTCAACAGTTCACTGGAAACAGGTGAGGTTCCAGAGAATTAGAGAAGAGCTGATGTGGTCTGCCTACATAAGAGCAGCAGCAAGGAGGCGGCTAGCAGCTGTAGGCCAGTCTGTCTCACATCAGTGGTGGGGAAATTAATGAAATTAATGGAAACCATGCTAGAGAAAAGACTGGTAGAGTATCTTGAATACAATGAGCTGCAAGATCACATGCAGCACAAATTCATTAGGAGAGGTGTCACCAAAGAAATCTGATTGATATCTTTGACTGGGTGACCATGAAAATAGATCAGGGGAGGGCAGTGGATGTGGCCTATCTGGACTTTAGCAAGGCCTCTGACACTGTGCCTCACAGAAAACTGATTAAGAAACTGAGCAGCCTAGGGATGAGATCCAAAGTGGTGAATTGAGTTAGAAATTGGTTAATAGATAGGCAGCAGAGGGTAGTGGTTAATGGCACTCACTCTAGTGATGGGAGAATGACCCTTTCCTTTACTCTGCTTGCTTATGTATCTGAAGAAAGTCTTATCTCCATTAGTGACCCCTTTGGCGAGCCTTTCCTGTATGTGTCTCAGCTGTCCTCACCACTTGGCTTGCTTCCTTCTGCTTTACTTGGTATACCTCCCTGTCCTACCCCCTCTGTTTTTGCTTATGCCTCCTGAATGCTACTCTTTCCCTTCGTCACCTTTGCAATTCTGTATAGAACCATAATGGTCTTGTTTGCCTTCTGCTTTTCCTTCACAGAGATGTTGGTTGTTTTAATTATGCACCACCCCTTATTTTTCTCCACTGTGCCTCTGTCCCTACATGGGAACCCCCCCCCCTTCGAAGCAGTTTCTGAGGCAGTCTCCAATTTCCTTAAAATCCTCCCTCTTAAAGTCCAGGATCCTCATCCTTGTATGGTATGCCTCTGTGCCTGTCTTTGTGTTAAACCACGCTGTATGGTGATCGCTGGTATTCAGGGAACTGCCAGCTGTGATGTCTGCAGCACTGTCCCTGTTTGTAAGCACCAGGTCCAGCACAGCCACATCCTTAGTGGGTTCTATGACTAGCTACCTGAGAAAAGCCACTAACAGGGAGTTAAGGATGACCCTGCTCCTTGCTGAAGCCATTCTCCACACCTGGTAGACTGAAGTCACCAATTGGCAACACCTTCTTCTTACTTGCCATTCTAATGATGGATTCCACTAGTGCCTCATCCAACTCCTCTCCCTGTGCTGGAGGTTTGTGCATTACCCCAGTAATGATAGAGGCCCCAGCGCCTATATCTAGGTTGACCTTCAGAACCTCAAGCCCCTCTTTTTCCTCTAGGTGACTGTGTACGTCTGTGGCCTTGATTCCCTCTCTCATATATAATGCAACCCCTCCTCACCGCCCTATCTCTCCAAAACAGAGTAGCCTCGTATGACCATGTCCCAGTCAAGGTGCTCAGTGCACCATAACTCCATTATGGCCACTAAATCCAGGTTATCCTCCGTCCATATCTGGAATTTTGTTTCCAAGATTCCTTGCACTGATGCACATAGCTGTCCACACCTTCCTTCCTTCCCCCTGCCTGCTGCCCTGCTTCCCCTACTATTTCTGGCTGTGTTGTTCCCTGAAGCCATTCTTGAGTCACCTCTTCCCTTTTTACCTTCATTATTCCTTGTCTACTTTGATTCTCTACCCTTGCTTAACTGAGTTATATTCGCCTTTTCTTCTGTCTTGTCTCTCTTCTTGCCTTTCTGTGCCCTGTCCTAGGTGAGTTTCCACCCTTTGGGCCTTCCCTTTCTGGTACTTCATCATCTGGGTGAGCAATAATTGCTTTCCTTGGTCTTACTGCCACCCCCCCCCCAGATTGTTTATATGCTTATCCAAGTAGCATTTAAACCTCCCACCATGGATTGTGGTCCCTTTCCTGGAAGGATATAGGCCATCTTGCTTATATAGGCCCATATCCACCCAGGCAGACCCTGAGTCCTCAATGTAGACAAAGCCCTCCTCCATGCACCATGACTTTAACCAGTCATTAAATTTCCTGGTGCGAAGTACCCTTTCCTCTCCCTGGTCACACACAGGTAACACCTCAGAAAAAGTCACCATGTATGCCACTTGCTTAAGGCCCCTCCCCAGCTCTTTGAAGTTACCTTGCACTATTCTTACCTTATCTCTTGCCAACTCATTTGTCCCCAGATGCACAGTGATGTCTAGTTCCCTCTCCACTCCTGCTGCCCTAGCGATCATCTTAATATGCTTTCCATTCCACCAAGCCAAAGCACCACTCAGGCACACGACCATCCTATCCCCCAGCTCCCAAGTATGTCCCCCTTCACAACAGAGTTCCCCATGGGACTTCCAGTAACGACGTGCTCCATGATGGAGGAGTAAGAGCCTAGCTCTGCTGTCACCTACTACAACAGCTGTTTTTATTTTATCTTGTCTCATTGTGTTGGCTCTATCTTTAGTGTTGGTTATTCTGCTTTCTGTGGGAGGCAAAAAGATCGAAGTCTGGTGTCCTGATAGGTGATTCTTCAGTTTCGATTAGCCTGGTAATCCTTGTGATGTGGTGACTTAGAGTATGACTGCGGACCCGGTTGATGGTCTTGCACAACCTTCCAATGCCACAATCTTAGATGAGTGCAAGGAATTTTGGGTCTAATCTCAAGCTTTGCTGATAGATTTAAAGTCCTCTCTCTCAGCTTTACAGACCCAGGTCAGGGATGTAGAGCAGATGGTTATGGGTACAGACACCTGGGCTGATCGCCTGGAATGTATTTTGTTTAAAGTGATGCAGCACCATCAGGAACCTCAAGATTGCTGCGAGGACCTTAAAAATAATTCCTGCCACAATAATTTGAGAATAAATGGAGTCTCAGAGGGGGAGGAAAGTCGTGACATGGTTTCTTTTTTACAGGGGCTTTTCTCTTCTTTATTGGACATAGAGGACCTTTCCCCATTGCAGACTGAATGTGTGCACCAGGCCCTTTCGGCAAAGCCCTCTACCCCTGGAGCCTGGCCCCTCTCTGTTGTTGTCTGCTTCCTTAGCTTTACCACCAAGCAGTAGGTTCTCATCAAGGTTTAGCGAAAAGGGACTCTGCTATATAAAGGTCACTCTCTTTACGTCGATAATGATTAGTCCCCATTGCTGATAGCTAAATGACATGCCTACGCTCCCATTCTGAAGCTGCTGAATGAGCATAAAATCAAGTATGCCACCCCCTATCCTGCCAGGCTTAGTATTCATTTTTCTGATGGGACTCATATTTTTGATGATTCGGACACAGCTCTGCAGGAACTTCAGACTTGCCAATTTGATGTCCCGGTTGAACAGATGGATTATGAAGCTACAAGAGAGAAGCACACCCTGCAAAAAGATCAATCGAGCAAGGTTTCCCCTCATAGCAAGAAACGTCAGCAGAATCAAGCCTTGACAGAGATCAAAGCCATGTGTCTTTTTGGCAAGAGGAATCTACATAGGACTGTGTTCATTCTTTTTTTAGTCATATATCTCTGGCTCTGCCCTTGTTTTTCTTGCTCTTAGTTTAATTTCATTTCCCAGAGCCACTTTGGGGCTTTGGACCTTTTTGGATCCTTTCTTTTCTCTGTTTATGTTTGTCCCGCTTATTCTATTTTTCTTACCTAGCATTATTAGTTTTGCCCCCCCCCACTCAGTTTATGTTTTGTTGTTTTGCTTCCTCAGTAATTTGAGTCTTGTGAGTTCTTTTTTACTTCTTGTTTCTTGGGGACTTTTCTCTTTTGTTTAATTTATTGTGTTTATTTTCTTTCTGCTTTTCTGTTTTGTTTTTGTAGATGTTTTCTACACTTAGAATAGTTGCCTGTCTTGGTGTTTACGTGCTTTGTTATGTTTTGGTTGGTGTTTTTTCTTTTTTTTTTTTAATTTATAATTTTTTTTAATTTTCAGAAAAAAACAGAATAGTGCAAGAAACAAATTCATTTCCAACAAAATCAACGATGATGCAAGCATCAAAAATATTATCAACTTCCTCTACAAGTTATTACTGACTCTAATGTTACATACAGACTAAATTGAAGGAAAATAGTGCCCCAAGGATTTATATAAGAACAGAATTTTAGGAAGGGGTCCCAGATGTAACTGAATGTTTCAATGTTATTTTGCGTTATATATTAGATTTTCTCATTATTAGCTAAACCTTCCATAGAATTTAACCATTGTTGTAAGGAGGGTGAATTTATTTCTTTCCCATTCTTTAGTATTAGTCTCTTAAAAGCAAGGGCAGCAGCAGACATCAAAAGTTTTTTGCCTTTAGACATATTACCAATAAGAGATAAATCTCCTAGAATAAATAACAGGAGAAAAATGGATAGATGCTCCCATAATAATTTGACAACAACCATGTATTTGCTTCCAACCCTTATTAATTCTCTTACAAGACCATAGGAGGTGAGCTAATCCAGCACCCAAGTAACTACATCTCCAACAGGCATCACTTAGAGAAAAGTCTAAACTGAACATCTGGTGAGGGAATAATACAATTAGTGGAGAATTCTGAATTGGATTCATTTACCTTGAGTTTCTCTACACGCCTCATCAGCATTGTTCCAGAGATTATTCTAAGATTCGGTAGAAATTTGGATGCCTACATCTCTTTGCCACTTCAACCTGGCATGGTCAGTTAAACCTTCATCAGGATTATGTATACATTTGTATATTAGTGTGACAGGGTAGAATAGGACCCTGTCCCATTTGTTTTGGAGAAATTATTTAAATGCAAGGATCTATATTCTTTCCTTTTCTCTCTTCTCTGTCTGGCTGCGCAACCAAATTTTCCTGAGAGGCTTCGGACTTGATCAACCCTAACAGTCTCGCAATTCTTTGCCTCTCACTGTCTCTGCTTTCTCTTGCTGTCTGTTTTTCCTCCCTTGCACATCTATGTCAGCTAATATAAAATATATGAGAATTAATGTATGGAGTGAAACTGATATTTGGATCTCTTTTGTTTAGAACATGTTTAGTGTTGCTGTTGAAATGTATATGCATTTATAATTTGAGATAACTGTAAAAAGCCAGAGGTTATTTGAGTGCAAATGCCTAAGCCTTTTGCAAAGGCTGGAGGGACCTCAGGAAGCTCTCAATATTCTAGCAGCTCCTGTAATTTACAAAGAAGAGGATGCTTGCAAAGGATGGGGGTTGAAAAGCCTTATAAAACAGCTGAGCTGAGCTGCAACTAGAGGGATTACAAGAGATTTTATTTTGCTTCTGTATATAGTTATTCTACATAGATACATAGATACATAGACAGTGTCGGCAGATAAGGGCCTATGGCCCACCCAGTCTGCCCATTTGAGCTTGTAAGTTCAGTTTATGTTTTCCTAGAAGTCTGTTGCCCCTTAGCCCTGACCTCCAGAATTCCTTTATGTCTATCCCATGCATTCTTAAATCCTGTGATTGTTTCAGCCCCCACCACTTCCTCTGGCAGGGTGTTCCACTTGTCCACCACCCGTTCTGTGAAGAAATTCTTCCTCACGTTTCCTCTGAATCGTCCTCCCTCCAACTTCATCCCATGCCCTCTAGTCCTGGAACATCTTTTTGCTTAAAAATAGTGTATTCCTGCACCCTGTTCCTCCCTGTAAGATACTTGTATGTCTCTATCATATCCCCTCTCTCTCTCCTCTCCTCCAGGGAGTACATATTCAGTTCCTTCAACCTGTCCTCATAGGACTTGTGATGCAATCCATGTACCTTCTTGATTACCCTCCTCTGAACCTTCTCTACCCTGTCTATGTCCTTATGTAGGTAAGGTCTCCAGAACTGTACACTGTACTCCAGGTGGGGCCTCACTAGTGTCTGGTATAGTGGAATTATGACCTCCCTTTTCCTGCTGGTGATGCCCCTGCCTGTACATCCCAACATCCTATTTGCTTTACCTGCTGCCTTGTCACACTGTTTCCTACCTTGAGGTCATCAGAGATGATAACCCCAAGGTCCCTTTCCTGCTTGGTGCATGCTATATCCTCACCCCCAACTGATATATTGTGCCAGGGTTTTGTGCCCCATATGCATTATCTTGCACTTCTTTGCATTGAATTTCAACTGCCAAACCCCTGACCATTCTTCAAGTTTCTACAGGTCCCTTCTCATTCTGTCTACACCCTCTGGTGTGTCTACTCTGTTACAGAGCTTTGTGTCATTAGTAAACAGTGAAATTCTGCCTTCTAGGTCCTGCGCAATGTCACTGATGAAAATGTTGAATAGGACCGGTCCCAGCACTGATCCCTGTGGTATCCCATTGGTCACTCTTCCCTCTGTGGAGTGACAGCCATTTACCACCACCCTCTGTGTCCTGCCGCCCAGCCAGTTACCTACCCACCACACTACTGTCCTGCCCACACCCATATTCCCCAGTTTGTGTAATAGTCTTGTATGTGGCACAGTGTCAAAGGCCTTGCTGAAGTCCAGATAGGCCATGTCCACTGCCCTCCCTTGATCGACCTCCCTAGTCACCCAGTCAAAAAATTAAATGAGGTTGGTCTGACATGACCTCCCCCTGGTGAAATCATGCTGCCTTGGGTCCTGTAGTCCATTGACAACCAGATGTTCACCAATCTCTCCTTCAGTAGTGCTTCCATGGTCTTCCCCACTACTATTTTATTTTATGTTACTGCAACTACAAATAAATAGTTTTGTGGAATTTTACAACTGCTCCTGGGTTTTCTCTGTGCTTCCTGAGCTGTGCATCAATGACAATTAGGTTAAAACCCTTGGGGAGATACGCAATATTGAAAAGAGAAGACCATGACAAGTTGGAGGGAACAGAATAGTCACCACCCAGAACTGTGTTAACTAGGAGCTTTCTTAGTTGAAGGTAAAAACAGAAACCACACTTATTGAGACTATATTTGTTACAAAGAACCTCAAATGTAGAAGCCTATCTGTTTCATCTAGCAGATCACCTAGCAGATCACCAAGCACATGTATACTTTTCTGCTTCCAATATGTGAAAGAAATACCCCTACTATCCAGAGATAACAAGGGATTTCCCCAAATGGGCATAAATTTCAAGGGAACATATTCAACTTCTTTAAGGCAATTGAATTCTTTGCAAACCAATATTGAAATCTGTAAAGTAGGGTGATTTGCAAGGCCTGAAGGACCACAAATGAAGAATAAATCAGGCAAATGTAAAGGGGCAACAATATCCTTTTCTATTTTAACCCAGAGAGGAGTAGAAGATAGATCCTGACTTAAAAACCAATTAGCCAGTTGTTTTAATTTATAGGCCCAGAAATAGCCCTGCCACCATGTGAGACAGTTGGCGTTTTTTCTGATTCCGAGTGTTAGGCTGTTTTCTACTGCTCCTCTAGGAGTGGGTTTCTTTTTATGTTCTTTCTTTTTGTTTTTCTTATTTTCCTTTGTTTTTCTTTTTTTTTTGGCCCCTTCCTTTATTCGTTTTACCATGGAGGGTTTCTGTTCACTCCGATCAATTTTTTGCGTATCTTACTATTGGTTATTATCCTTGTTGACCTAATCAGCTGATATTTGTTTTTGTTATTATTCTTTTTTTTCCTCTCCCTTCTTGTGCTTTTGAGTATAAATGGCGATATTAGCACTAATGATGGTTTTGATTGCGACAAGTGAAGACTGTTGGCATAGCTCAGTTTGCGTGTTTTATCTCTAACTATATGCTGGCAGTCAAGCACCTTGGTCCTGTTAGCCTCCGACTTTGCTTGTAGTGCTCAGCTTCTTTTACTGGCAGAGATTTTCATTTCTTATGTTTTGCTGCCCTCTTGTGGATCTTTGTTAGAATTTTTTTTCTCTTAGTTTTATGGGTTTTCGTTTCATGATGGGCAGTTGTTTTTTTTTTTATGGTTACCAAGCCCTACATTTTCATGTGGTTTATCCAGTCCTCGGGACCTAGGTGGTTTTTATATTATTGCTAGAGTGTCTATGTATATCTGTGGGCACTGTCCGTTTTGGCACCTTTTTCTCTTCTGCATAATTTATAACCCTATTGGGTTTTTATTTCCTTCCTTATTTGATGGCAGCTGTTGCTCAGGAGGGAAATGGGGTGGAGCTCGGAGGGTTGTTTCTTAACCCCTCCTTTTTGGGGGGAAGGGGGATGTTCATGAGTTATTGGTTAGGGATCTTGGATTTAGCTATTTTTTCATTAGGAGGGTAGAGAATTATGTACTGTAGTTGTCCTTCCTCATGGATTTTCTTTTCTTTGTTTATTCCATATAGGTGGGTCAGGAGATGAACACCATGTCTGTGCTCTCTATGCCTTTTCTAATAGTCTTTTTTTGTTCTTTTTGAACCGGGGGACCTGGTTGGTTTCCTGTTGCTCCCTCCCCCCAGCACCTAGAAACTTCCAGGCGTTGCCCAGGAGTGAAGGTTTTTCTACTCACTCCTTTCTTTGGAAGTCAGTTTGTTTCTGTTTCTCTCATCACACGTGTCTGGTTCAGCCTGTCTTTGTGGGTTGCTTGCTTTTCTTTTTCTTCTCTGAGAATGGACTGGTTCCCAAGCAAGTGTGGGATCTTTTCTTATTTGCATATAGTTCATGCTATTTTTCCCTGTTTTTGGTTTTATTCTTGTTTTGGGGATGTTCACTGAGGAGGGATTTTTAGGGGTTAGGTTAGTTTGGGGGTTTCTTCATCTTTTACCACTGTTGTTCATTATACCTTTATTCTCTTTGGTGCCTCCCTTTTTCTGATTTTTTCTTTTGGTATCTATTGCAGCTTTCGGAGCTTCCAGATTGTATTTTGTGGATACTTTGTTTCTGTTATCTTACTTTTTTCCGGTTCGGGGTCAGTTTAATGGATTGTTATTTTATGTTATTTTTTCAGTATTTAAATACAAGATATACTGTGGTTTAGCATTATGGTGTTGTTCAGAGGCAGTTTTGGGGAGGTGGGGTGCTTTTTCCTCTTTTTTTTTTTGGAGGTGTACGAGTGGACTATGCTTTTGGTATTTAACTTTTCTTTTGGTAAACAGATTTTTGTATTATTTGTATAGAAACATTTTCCTTATGAAGTCTGTTCTTAATAAATTAGTTTCTTATAACATGAATGGTATTCATAATCTGGTTAAGCATACCCATCTCCTTCAGTATTTCCATCAACAATGGGTGTATATTGTTTTTTTTTGTTTTTTTTAACAGGAGACACATCTGTCCCCTGTTGAGCATTTAAAATGTCAAAACTTGGGTTCTGAGTACATATTTGCTTCTTATTGCTCTGGTAGGCAAAGGGGGTCATAATTTTATGTCACCTGGGGCTTCCTTTTGATTTGTCCCAAGTTCTTGAGGATGGGGAAGGGCGCTAACTGATTGTTACAGGCTGTTTATTTGGTATACCCCTTAGGCTCATTAATACTTATTTTCCTCCAGGCATTTAATGATGTATTTATTTAAGTCTTTGATAACCGGGTAGGTACACTGATCCTCTGTACCGTTTTCAGGCATGACCCAAGCCACAACATGCAGCACAGAAGTAACAGTATACAGTGGAATTACAAAGAGAAACTTAATACTTTACAATTATAGGCAGATTGGAGCAGGGAACTTCAAATTTACAATGAGTCAACAGTAATCATTAAACATATTACTCAAAAGTTCCACCATACGGAAGAAAAATAGATAGCTTGTACAGCAGTATACAGGGATTGACCAGAGGACAAATTAGGTGCAAGCACCACAAGTAAGAGTGGCATGAACATGTGACATAAACTAGGAATACATAGGCACTGGAGAAGAGAAACAAGGAGGGGGCAGGGGTGCTGGGAGGACACAGCAATGTGGAAAAGGTGCAGAAGGACAGGACAGAAGCGATAATAAAAGGAAGCAAGTAGGGGAGGTGAGAGGGAAGATGACTACCCTGGACAGCAGAGGCATTTGTCTTCACTTAGTAACCAGGATTTGAAACGGTACTTGAAAATGCTATGGGTATCTAGGGAGCGGAGGGGCATTGGGAGACTGTTCGACAAGGAGGGCACAACAGATAGCGCTTTGTCCCCATAGCAGTAGAGAATTCGGGTGACTGATGTCACATGTAGGCATCTCCAAGGGGCCCAGGCCTTCAGGAGGGATGCATATGGAGATATCACACCGCATCTGAGGGTGCTGTCGATAAGACAGTCAAGGGCATAGTCAAAACAAAAGGGGAGTGGGAGCCAGCCCAGTAACTGGTGTAGGTGACAGTGATGGGTGGAGTATGGTGCCAGGAGAGCAAAATGGCAGATGTTGTTATATTTTGAGATAAGACATGTGCGTAGGGTCAGGGACATATGCGAGTATACTGGGGAGCAGTAGTCAATAATAGGTA
This sequence comes from Neoceratodus forsteri, assembly GCA_016271365.2. Taxonomy (NCBI): domain Eukaryota; kingdom Metazoa; phylum Chordata; order Ceratodontiformes; family Ceratodontidae; genus Neoceratodus; species Neoceratodus forsteri. Next base: position 829,644,340 of record CM028137.1, read on the forward strand.
GTAAGTTTCCTATGGTAATAGCCAGATGGGTTTCACTGGTTAGGAATGATTTTAGTTGGTAAGCTGCCCCAAGTTTTTGGTTAACTCGACGTATTACAATGGTGACATGGTCCGTATAGGAGAGTGAGAGGTCAAGGGTTAGGCCCAAATATTTGAAGCTTGGCACATTTTGTAGAATGGGTCTGTTAGTACCAAGAGGGTGGAACCAGACTTGGTGATGCTAGTTGTTAGGTAGGGTTTAGACCTGAAAAGCATCAATTTAGTTTTATTTGCATTAACTAGGAGCCAATGTGACTGAAACCAGGTGTATACAGAACTAAAGTTATGGGACAGGATGGTGACATGTTTTGTAGGGTCCTGTCACTATAAAAGAGGACAAGGTCATCGGTAGACAGCAGAGCATCACAGGTAAGACAATCAGAGGGGAAGGAATTAATGAACAGGGAGAATAGCAGCGGGCCAAGGATGAAGCCCTATGGAACACCTGTTTACTAAGGCAAATAAGGCATGAGGGGGCTGTTCATAAGATTCCTAGGATGTAAACTGGTCATTAGGCCCATGAATGCTCCTATCTTAACTAAGACACATGATAACTTAAAGTCAGCCCAGAAAGTAGAAAGGCGTCAAGACGCTTTTTAAATTCTGTTTTGGTCTTACTGATAACTATTTCCAGGGGTAATTTATTCCAAGGATTAACAATTCTTAAGGTGAAAAAGTACTTTTTGCTTAAATAATTGAAGTGTTTACCAGCTAGCTGAAGAGGGAGACCTCTGGTATCATGAATATTGTTTTTAAATGTCAGTCCAAGTTCTGTCATTAGGTATGTGTCATGAATTATATCAAATAAAAAGAGTAAGTCTCCCCTAAGGTGACGTGTTTCTAGTGTCATGAGGTTTAGGGAGTGTAATCTGTTCTCATATGGTTGGTTATATAGACCAGGCATATGTTTGGTGTATTTTCGCTGAACCTTTTCTAACAAGTTACAATATGATTTCTTATAAGAGCACCACAACTGGGATGAATACTCAAGATGAGGTCTTGTGTATGCTCTAAATAGGAGTGTCATAATCTTAGGGTCTCGAGATTTAATGTTGCGCCTTATGGACCAGATTACCCTGTTAGTTTTGTTGATTGATTCATTGATTTGTTTTGAGTATTTCAAGTTGTTAGAAATGATAATCCCTAAGTCTCTTTCATCGCTAGAGGTTGCCAAAGTTGAACCACCTAAGATGTATGTTAAGTTTGGATTTTTCATGCCCAGGTGCATAACCTTACATTTACTGGTATTAAGCTTTTCATGCCCAGTTGCATAACTTTACATTTACTGGTATTAAGCTTCATTTGTCATTTACTGGTATTAAGCTTCATTCCCCATTGATTGACCCAGGTTGTGCTTTTATCTAGGTCTTGTTGGATAGTGTCTGTTTTTTCTTTTTTTGCACAGGGACCACCAAGTTTTACATCATCTGCGTATTTTATCAATGCAGGAAAAACAGTTTTTGATCATATGTGATATGAAGGCTTCAAAAAGGCAGGGTCCTAAAACAGAGCCCTGTGGTACACCACTAGGGACATTTCCATAATCAGAAAGTTGTCCATTAATTAATACCCTTTGTGTTCTGCTATCCAGCCAGTTACATATCCAGTTGATGATGCATTTGTTGATCTTGAGATTAAGCAATTTAACTTTCAAGGCCCAATGTGGCACTATATTGAATGCTTTACTAAAATCAATGAAAATAACATCACAGGGAAGTTTCATATCCAGGTGGTAGCTAATTTGTTCATAGAAACACATTAAGTTTATTAAACAGCCTCTGCCTTTTTTTAAACCATGCTGTTCCGGGTCATGTCTGTCCAGTGTTGGTGAAATGATATCTTTGATAAGTCTTTCCATTATTTTACAAATGGAAGAAGTGAGACTAATGGGCCTGTAGTTTTCCCATGAAGTCTTGGGGCCTTTTTTATGGCTAGGGATGACATTTGCATTTTTCCAATCATCAGGGACAAAATTATTAGACAGACTGCCTTCAAATATCTTTTTTAATAGATAAGCAAGACAATCAGCAAGTATGTGCTGTAGTGACCAGGAGGGTAGGGGAGATGGCAGGGCCAATGCATACAGATTGAGATCTCCTGGAGAGATAGCTCTTGAACCACAGAGAGGTCCCCAGGGAGTAGCCAAGTTTATGGAGGATGGAGAGTAGTAAGGGGTGGTCGACCAAGTCGAATGCTTTGGACAGGTCTACAAAGACGGCCCCCATGGCTTTCTCCCGGTCCATGTTCCGATGGATGTGATTTGTGAATAGGGCCTGGGCAGATGTAGTGCAGTGAAACTTGTGGAAACCGTGTTGTTGGTGTGACATAAGGTTGTATTTGTCAATGTGGTCAGACAGTTACCGATGGACAATCCTTTCCAGAAGCTTGCTAAGGTGGGGAAGCAGGGATATGGGCCTATAATTATCTGCTGATCACCACTTTAAAGATGGGCACCACCCTAGCATGCTTCCAGGAGTCAAGCAAAGAGTAGGTGGACAAGGCCAGATTAAAGAGGAAGGTGAGGGGTTTTAGGATGGCCGGGGAGATTAGTTTGAGCATAGCTGGGAAAAGGCCATCGCTGCCAGGACTGCCACGGTTGGGTAGGCTTTTTAGAATCTTGGTGGTGTCTTTAGTGGAGATAGCCCAGAAACAGAAAAGAGGGGTGGGAGAGTTAGCAGGGGGAGAGGTGGTGTGTGTGGGTCAGTAAGATCAGGCCCAGGGCTAGTAGGAGACTGGGTAGGTAGCTTGCTAAGGTGGGCAGACAGATCAGAGAAATTTTTATTGAATGCCTGGGTGACCTCTATGGGATCAGTCAGGTGGCCAGACGTGGTGTCTAAGTGGATGGCAGAGGTTTGGGTGAAGCAAGGAGCCAACTGCGCCACAGAAGTGGTGCGGGTCCCCAAAACAGTCCTTTTGTTGATTCTGGAAAAAAATCATGCTTTTGAGGCAGGGCATCCTGCTTACACCGGTTTTGCAGGTGCCTGTATTGGTTCCAAAGAGCTGGGGAGGGGGCCTTTTTATAGTCCAACCACATTCTGTCCCTGTCCCTTATCATGGCCAGGAGATCTTTTGAGACCCAGCGAGTGCAGCCCCCCTTCACTCTCTGGGTAGTGAGGGGAATGTGTCGATCTTGTAATTGTAGGAGGACGGCAGTGAAAAGGCCCACTGCCTCAGACACATTCGTGAGAGAGTAGAGGGCAGACCAGTTAATTGCTATAACATCGTCAAGCAGGGTGGGAATATCTGGGTGTTTAAAATTGTGGAAAGAGAGGAGTTTGGGGGGTGCGTTTGGTCTTAGTAAATCAGACCATATAGGTGGGGGAGTAGTAGCTGATGACATCAGCTAGCATTCCCAATAGAATTACCTTATCCTCTCTGTTGGTGGCAACCCAGACTAGGAGAGTGTGGTTTTGAGTCTGTTTGTTATGCCTGGTGGGAACGGGATGACTTGAACCAGATTATGTTGCTTTTACAGCTTTGAATAGTCTATCTCCTGGGCACTTAACCAGTTCAGGTTAAAATCCCCAAGGAGGATGGTGTTCGGGGGGGGAGCTACCCAGACATCCATGGTAGGAGGTGAGACCTGGGGTGCCTCCTGTTGGGGGGCTTGCCTCCTGTTGGGGGGTTGTAGTAGCATCCCACATGGATCTTTTGGCAGAGCTGATGGTCAGCTCAATAATGAGCCAGTAGCTAGAGGATCTGGGGTTGGAGTGAGGGATAGGGAAAGCAGTGAGAGGCTCACTGATATAGAGAGCCATACCACCACTCTTTTGTTTGCTTGTCCTATCTTGTCTCAGCATGGAGTATCCTGGTAGATAATAGGCTGCATTGGGGAGGTGGGGTTTTAGCCACGTTTCAGATATACCAAGGACATGTGGTTTGTAGAGGGCTACCCTGGGCTTAATGTCCGTAAATTTAGACGGGAGGCTGCAGAGGTTTATGTGGGCAACTTTCAGCCCAATAGAAGCGGACCATACAGTATCGACATGGTCTATAGTGGTATTTGCACAACAGGGTGGGGGGTGCAGTGTGATGGAGTACAAGAAGGAACCTAGTAGGCAACATTTATGTTTGGATAGCAAGGCATAGGAGAGGGGTCCCATATGGGTGCGCTCCCATGTAAGTAATGGGTGAGGGGGCACATCTGATCAGAAGGCAGGAGTGAAGAGGGAGAGGAGCGCTTGGTCTATAGCAAGGATAGAGGCACCAAGATCGACAACTAGTAGGGTGCAGAGTAGGGAGGCTGCCAGCAGAGGGAGCACAGCTAGTTTCATACTGAGAATTAAAGTAAATGCTGAAGGTTCCCCACATGTCTTTTACACATAGTATGCCACTGCCAGACATGCTTCAGATGTTGAAGCTTATTTGTTTCGTAAAAAATCTGTCATAGTCATTTTTTTCTGTTTTATCCTCCAGTTTTCTATGTGTGGCCACACCTCCAGAATGATGTCATACCAGAGAGCTGTCAATGTTTTACATACAGCAACAAGGAATGCTGGGTAATTTATAACATTGACTTAAATGTGCCTTGCTCAGAAGTACAGTCCCTTATGTTGGTAGTGGTGAGCACTAATATGTAAATGTCCATAGCAAGGCATTGTGGGTAAAATGCAAACCTGTTTTCCAGTTTGCTTATTGTGAGATGCTGTCCCATATTTCTGTAGTAATGTTAACAATATAAGCTTTTGTATGGTTATTTTTACAACAATGCATTGTGCATACCGTATCTAGCTACAAGACTTTTATACTGAGAAATATAGTCTCCTATTTCTGCAGTGAGCACAGAAATACAATACCCTGTATAATAATTTATATAGTGAGGCATTGTGGTACAGTACATAGCTGGTTTGTCTATCTAAATCTAAAAACTGACAAGTGTCCCTTTAATAACTTTGTTTCCCTGGTATGATGTCACAGTTGAGGGTTGTAGCACGGAGAAAAAAGGGGCAGGTTATGCAAATGAAGCACAGCACCAAAATAAATGGATTTTTTTCATGGAAAACAGCACTGTTTGGCAGTTTAAATGGTAGGAGACTGATTCAGAACACCTACATGTTCCAACTCCCATTTGCTATGGGAAACTTCAATATTTACTTTAAAGAGCAAAGGTAATCTTATGCAGCAGTAGCAGGTGTTGGCCTAGGGGTTAGAACACCTGACAACGGCAGCAGGCTTGAGCTGGTGGAGGTTCAGGTCCCTCGAGGGGGAGATACACAAAAAGCCGCAGCCAGGGGGAGGCAGAAATGAATCAGTTAAAGGTGGCAGGCTGTTGATTAGGGACAGAGCACTAGGGGAAGTGCAGATTATGAGTAGAGTGTTCTTAAAGGACTCAACAGAGTAAATCAAGTGGGAAAAATAGTGGAGGAAGAGATCGTAAAATTAAGGGTGCAATGAGCCAGAGGAAATTGTTCCCTATGCGATGGTCCAGTGGTTAGGGTCACTGCCTCTAAAACAAGAGGTTGCAGCATCCTCCACTCCCAACCGAAGCACCCTGAACCTGAGCAACAGCTATGCAATATAATGCATAGGAATACTCAGTGTGTGAAGGACAAAAAAAAAATAGTGACCTCTAGGGGTAGCTTGATATAACTTGCAAATGGGAAACTGGACTGGTTTGTTTGTCTTTTTACGATAAATTTAACTATCAATCCTGCACAAATTCTTAATGTAACTACACTGAGCCACTAAAGGAAGCTGCAGAATGCAGACAGTAGCGAGTGAGAAAACAAGTCAGCACTGGTGTGCTGGCGGAAAGGGGCCAGGTTAAAATTTGCTGTTCACTGCTCTCGAGACAGAGTGCCTCAGCTGAGAGTGGAGGATGTCTCATACCTGCTAGTCTGAACGGCGGCGTTTCGGAGCTCCCAAGGCAGCAGGTGTGTGCTGGAGGGGGTCCTGACCTGCTAGTCTGAGTGGTGGCGTCTGGAGCTCCCAAGGCAGCAAATGTGTGTTGGGGGGGGGATCCTATCCTGCTAGTCTGAGCGGCGATGTTTTGGAGTTCCCAAGGCAGCAGGTGTGTGTTGGAGGGGATTCTGACATGAAAGGGAATACATAAGCGTACTTTTTTCTCTTTTTTTCACTTCTGTTGGAACATTTGCTGGGGCAGTTGATTTGGGGAAGGAAATTTAAATCTTACCTTTTTCCCTGGACACCTCTCACCCTAAAGTTCTTCATTTTTCTCCAGCTAATCAGTTTTTACATAATAATTTGCAACTTTTGGGATTGGTGGATGTATGGCGACACTTGAATCCTAAGATGCAGGAATATACACATTATGCGACTCATTATGGGAGCCATGTGAGGCTTGAAAGTTTTTAACTACCATGGAACATCTTGGTATACCATCCTGCTTAATTATAAGCCTTTGATGGTAACAACTGACCAGGACTTCAATCGGTGGTCCACTCTCCTATTGTCTTTTTTTCAACGGGTCGAGGTGATTCAGTCTAATGTTTTGCCTTGTATATGTTTTTTTTTTTTTGCAGATTCTCCCCCTTCTACACCCCCCACCTGTATTATATTTGGGATTGGCAGCAGATGTTTTTGAATTTCCTTTGGAAAGAAAAGAAACTCCGAATTCAGGCAGCATTGTTATCACTTTCAGTGGACTGGGGTGGGAAAACTTTTTCCTAATCTTTAATGGCATGCATTGCCTATCAGCTGCATATATTTATGGACATCTTTATTTCAGGCGCACTGGAAGGAAACTGAGTTTGCTTTGAATGATCTTTGTGATATTAGTCATATACTTTATTCTCAAGCTCCGCAATATCTTCCTTTTTCCAACTTTTTTCGTTCAACCCGGGAGGTTTTTATTGTTTGTCATAGAGTCCGTACTTAAGTTTTGAACACCGATGCTTTATTTCTGCTTTAGCCTGGAATCGCCACATTCCTCTTCCAGAGAAATAGACAGAGCAGTAGAACGTGCAACACAGGTACTTAGAGAGCAACTACTTCAGTATAAGGAAAGGACCACTGCCAACAGAATATCCTTAGTAGTCACATATCATCCTGACCTTGAACTTCTACATAAAATTATTAAGGACCTCCACCCTATATTTAGTGTGGATGAGACTCTAAATTGTATTTTTCAAGAACTACCACTACCATCTTTTAAACAACCTCCTAATTTAGCCAACCTGATTGTTAGGAGTAAACTTGCACCAGAACAGGGTACCATGACACTAACTGGTACACGACCCTGTAATCAACCCAGAGGTAGGACTTGTGAGCTCATTTCCACTTCGGATTATGTGGTTACATCACAAAACAGACTATTCAGGATACAGGGGAATTATACCTATACATCACATAATGTTATTTATTTCATTCAATGCAAAAAATATCCACGCACAGGGTATGTTGGAGAGACAAGCCAAAAGCTCTCAGCAGAATGAATGCACACAGACATATCATTAATATAAAGATGACTGGCAAACCAGTGGGGCGACACTTTTCTCAGAATGACCACTCAATCTCAGATATGTCAGTAATGGTCTTAAAAGGACATTTAAAAAATACACAACAGAGGTGGACTTTTGAGATTAAGTTTATTTTACTTATCAATATGGTAGCAGACGGCATGAATATTGATTCGGTTTCATGACACAATACCCCACTTAAGCTTACAGAGACTTTTAATTCATAGGATAGACATTTACAGGACTTCAGCGTGTTATTTTGTTTTATTTTCATAGAGTCCTTTTAACTGATTATCAACATGTTGGTTTCTCACCAAATATACATGTGTGTGGGGGCTGGGGAGGTTGGGTTGTCTTGGGTAAGTGTGTTTGAGGGGTTTAGTGTGGGGGGGATACTTCTGTGTGTGTTTTGGGAGGGTTGGAGGATGGTGTGTTTTTCTGTGGGTAAGGGGACTGTGTGTGGGGGTGGATGGGGTTGAGGTTGTGCTTACATATTTAGGTAGGCTTCTATTCAGGCACATCATAATTATGCTACAGGGTGTTAGGACTCTTGGCTCACATACATAGTGAATATACACTTCTTTTCTAGTTATCTTTTCCCGGGGGGGGTGGAGTTTAATTCCATTGGGGTTTTATACAGATTCTGAAGATTGTTTACGTACATATAGTTAATTGATTATATACTGACTCATTATTGAACTTTGAACATTTTAAGATGCATCAACTCATTTTCTAGGTGGTCCTTGAGAGACTTATTTTTTTTTTTATTTGGTAATATTACTGACAATTTACATAATCTTGTAAAAATATTGTTACAGCACTGTAGGTTTTAATGTTTATAGAGTGTGTTAACTGGTTGAGAGTATAGTTTAGAAAACATCTCCAGATAAGTTTAATTCTGTATGAATGTGTTAAACAGGTGTTCATACAAGGTATATTTTTCTTATTCCCCCCTTATTTCCATACATACACTTCAGTTGTACAGTTTTTTTATCATACAATACTATGATGTTTCAACTTGGACATTTGTGGTATTAAATCTAAAGGTCTTACTTTTAATTTTGCATGTATTCTCATAACACACACATTCATTAATACTTCCAGTTAGAGGTTTTGTCTGCTTGAGTGTTCAATTTATCTAATTTGGATGTCATTTGACCTTGAAAAGATTCTCAGTAGTAGCAAGCTAATGGCATGCTATTCGTTCCATTTAGATTTGTGATTTTTTGAAATAGGTACTTTAAACCAACGTGAATTTTTTTCTGGGTTTTATACATGATCTGGGTGTTAACAGAATATAATTCTCTGAACAACTGTCATAAGTCTCTGAGGAAGGACTTGGTTGGTCCGAAAGCTTAGACATTTGTTTATTTTTGTAACATCTATGTTGATCCAATAAAAGGTATCAAACCATTTGCTTCTGGATCATATTCCTTTGAATTCTTTTGATCTCTTTCTTCATTAGTGGGCTAGGATGGGCCTGCATTATGTTCTCCAAATAGAAACAGAGAAGTTGACAGCAGATAAGGACCACAAGACCCACCCAGTCTGCCCATTTTTTCTAACTTATGAATGTGCCATAGGCCTTTACTCTGTCAATGGCTTATTTATTCATACTCTTCTGCCTATCCCATGCCTGTTTGAAGCCCTGCACTGTATTCATATCCACCACTTCCTGAGGTAGGCCATTCCATGCATCCACCACCCTTTCTGTGAAAAAGAACTTCCTCACATTACCCCTTAATCGGCCTCCCTCTAATCTCACGCTGTGTCCTCTTGTCCTGCTATTTTTCTTATATTGAAAAATGTTAGACTCTTTCACCTTGTTAATGCCCTTAGGATGTTTGAATGTTTCAATCATATCACCTCTCTCCCTCCTTTGCTCTGAGGTATACATATTCAGCTCCGTTAATCTGTCCTCATATGTTTTCTGATGCAGTCCCTGCACCATTTGGTTGCCCATCTCTGGACTGCCTCCATTTCGTTAATGTCCTTGTGCAGGTGCGGCCTCCAAAACTGCATGCAGTACTCCAGATGGGGCCTAACCAGTGTCTTGTAAAGAGGGATTATTACCTCCCTCTTATGACTTGTGATACCCCTACTAATACACCCCAACATCCCTCTAGCCTTACCTACTGCTTTAGTGGTCTGCTTGGATGATTTCAGGTCATCTGTGATGCTGATGCCCAAGTCTCCTTTTTCCCTTGTGACTTCCAGCAACTCCCCTCCCAACCTATAGGTAGCTTCAGGGTTTCTCTTCCCTATGTGCATGATCTTGCACTTCTTTGCATTAAACCAGAGTTGCCACTCTTCCGACCATTTTGCCATTTTTTTCAGATCTCTTCTAATTTTGCCCACCCCATCTGGATCATCTACTCTGTTGCAGATCTTGGTGTCATCTACAAACAGACAAGCCTTACCCTCTAGTCCATCTGCAATGTCACTAATGAAGATATTGAAGAGGACTGGCCCCAGAACTGATCCCTAGAGGTACCCACTTGTGACTTGCATCTCTTCTGACTGTATACCATTTACCACCACTCTCTGTTTTTGCCTGCCAAGTTGCCACCCAGTTGACCAACTTGACCCAATTCTCGAGCCTACCCAGCTTATTAATCAATCTTCTATGTAAAACAGTATCGAAAGCTTTGCTGAAATCAAGGTGGGTGACATCAACTGCACCCCCTTGGTCCACCATTCTGGTTACCCAGTCAAAGAAATCTATGAGATTAGTTTGACAGGACCTTCCTGTTGTAAACCCATGATGTCTTGGATCCTGTGCTCCTATGGATTCCAGGTGTTGCACTATCCTTTCCTTAAGGAATGCCTCCATAATCTTGCCCACAACTGAGGTAAGACTGACTGGTCTGCAGTTCCCTGACTCCTCCCTGCTGCTACTCTTGTGGAGCAGGATCACATGAGCCCTTCTCCAGTCTTCTGGGACCTCTCCTGTGCTCAGAGATTCACTAAACAGGTCTGCTAATGGCTCTGCTAGTTCCACCCTTAGCTCCTTTAGTACCCTGGGATGTATGCCATCAGGTCCTATTGCCTTGTCCACCCTGAGCTTAGCGAGCTCTTGTAGAATCCTTTTTTTTGTGAAGGGACTTGTGCACACCTCCCTCCCCCCTGTGTCCATGGTGCTGAGCTGTGGTCCCTGCCCTGTCTTCTCCTCAGTAAATACTGAGCAGAAGTATCTATTTAGGATAGATGCTTTTCCCTGGTCCTTCTCCACACACTCCCCCTTATCCCCTTTGATCTTAGCAATACCCCCTCTGGACTTTCTCCTTTCACTAATGTATCTATAGAAAGTTCTTTTACTGTTCGTGCTAGTGTTTCCTCAGTGTGGGCCTTTGCCTGCCTTACTGCCTTCCCTGCTTCCTTTAGGGAAGTTTGACATGCCTCCCTATCTTCGTCCTGCTGCGTTCCCTTATATTTTCTGAAGGCAACCTTTTGGCTCTGATCTTTTCTGCTACTGTTTTTGAGAACCAAAGTGTTTTTCTCCTTCTTTTGCTCTCGCTTTTCTCCCTAACACAATGAGATGTTACTTCAAGTATTGCATCCTTAATATTTGCTCACTTTGCCTGTACCCGCTCACCTGTATTTCTTCTTGCCAGGGCTAGCTTAACTCTGTTGGATATCTTATCAAAGTCAGCTCCTCTGAAGTCCCATAGTTTTGCATTGGAATGGGATGATTTAGTTCTAGTGGCCAAACTGAACCGTACCATGTGATGGTCACTGGCCCCCAGGTGACCTTCTACCTGGAGATCTGTGATCCTTTCCCTATTAGTCAGTACTAGATCCAGGATAGCCCTGTATCTTGCAGATCACTGTACCAATGTTTGAGGCCCTCCCCCTGCAGGGAATCCACTATGTGTCTAGTTCTGGCAGATGTTGCTGCTGGTATTGACCAATCTGTATCTGGCATGTTGAAGTCTCCCATTATCAGAACCTCCCCTTTAGCTGTCATGTTTTGTACATCTTCTAACAGTAATGTGTCTATGTCCTCCCCCTGGTCTGGGAGCCTGTAGACAACCCCAGTTTGTATGGATGTCCCATTTCCTGTTTCCAGGGTGACCCACAGTTCTTCTGGCTCCTTATATGCATTCTAAATTTCTGTAGCTTTGATATTTTCATTCACATAAAGGGCCACCCCACCTTTGCACCTTGGTTTCTTCTGAACAGTACATAGCTGGGTACTTAAGTCTCCGATGTGTGGTTACTGGTGAACCATGTCTCACTATTGGCTACTATGTCTAGTTTAGTCTCTGTCATTGTTGCTTCCAGGTCTGGGATCTTGTTTCCCAGACTGCGGGCATTTGTGTACATGATTTTCCATTGGCCAGATTTTGGTGCGTTAGTTGTGGGGCGAGATTCGGCTTTTCTCCTGCACGTCATATGGGGAGGCGGACCTTTTTCCTTACCTGGTGATGCAAATGAACTACAAACATGCTGAACTCCTGTTTGATCACTAGTTGAGGGGGAGGGGTTTTCTTCCCATTCTATGTATCAGGTGCTACACCCACCTCTCCCCATTTGCTAGTTTAAATATTCTGCAAAGACATCAAACTTCTGCTCCAATACACTGACTTCCTCCTTAGTCAGATGCAGTTCATCAGATTTAAAGACCTTTCACTCCCAAAACTGATGCCAGTTACCTACAAATTTGTGTCCTTTTTCCTGGCACCAGCCCTTGAGCCACATGTTTAGCTCCCCTATTTTCCCTTCTGTCTGCTCCCCTCTCCCAGACCAGCAGGATCTCAGAGAAGGAGGCGCCAGATGAAATGGATGACAGATTGTCTCCCAGCCAGGTCACGTGTTCCTTGGTCTCTACAACTGACTGGTTGGCAAGATCGTTAGTCCTTATGTGTACCAACACCTCAATGTCTTCTCCTGCTTCCTGCACGATTTTAGCAATGCAGTCAGTGTCTCTCCATGATGATGTACTTGGGAGACATCTGACCATTACCCCCGGCTGGAGGTAAGTATCAACTCCTCGAATCATGGAGTTCCCTATGATCAGAAATGTTTTGGATTTCCTTTTTGCTTTTTTTTTGTTTTGGTCCCTGTTTTGGGTGAGTTTTGTAGCACTAGCTCCTGTGCTAAAGTGTCCTGCTCTGCAGTGTCCTCTGCTCCTTTGTTTGATTTCAGAGATAGAGGTAGATACCTGTTTGTAGTTTTTATATGGTTTGTGGAGGTGATACATTGGTGAGCACTGAGTGATGGGGCACTTGATTTGCCCCTCCTAACCACCTGCCAACCTCCTGGACCAACTACCCTGTGTGGTTGAGGTGCTTCAGTTGGATGTTGGGGAAATGGTGGGTGGTTCTTGTAATACATTTCCTCCTGAATATGTGATTTGAGGTGCACAATCTCTGCTCATGCTGCCCGGAGCTGAGTCCTTAGATCGCCAATGGTCCAGCATGTAGGACAGCGTCCTAAATCCTGTATAACTGCCCTTTTGAAAAGTGTCCCGCAGTACCTGCAGTTAATAAGATCCATTCCAGTTGAGCTGCCACGTTTATAACCTGGTCTGAGTAATAAGAAGGAAAATAAAAGCAAAAGTTAGATTTTTTTAAATTTTTTTTTGTTTGTTTTTGTATAACTTTTTATAACAAGTTAAATTAATTGTGCTCCTGTAAGTGAGGTCACTGTGTGGATTCTCCTTTGATCCTCCCCTTCCTGCTTTGCTACAGGAAATGTCACGACTGTGCTACTCTATAAAAGGAGTGTAGCATGGGGTGGTTGGGGATGGGGGGTGTGGGTGGTTGGGCCCTTCCCCTGCCGGAAAAGAAGAACCATGGATGAAAGAAACAAGGAGGTAAGAGCAGAAACAATCAACCAACAACAAATGCAGTAGCTATCCCTCAGTCTGTATCTTGTATGTGTGCCTGTAACTAGCCCTGAAAACTTAGCCTAATGATACCTAAAACTGTAAAACCTGTAAGCACCACCTGTAACAATTTCACAGGAGATATACCCTGCAAAACACACTTTGCTACAGAAAAAAAAAAAAAGCAGTAAAAAAGTAACAAAACCTGTAAGCACAACCTGCAGAACCCTTTAACAGAAGATATACCTTGCTAAAAACAATTTGAATCAGAGAAGATTTCAGCAGTAATCTATAAGCACAAAACAGTAACGAACCTGTAGGCACACGCTGTAACAAGGCAGCACCAAGTATACCCTGCAACAGCAATTTGAATCAGAGAACAATAAAGCAGTAAAATGTAAAAAGAAAAGAGTAACAAAACCTGTAAGCATAAAAAGAAAATAATAACACACAGTAAATCTGCTTAGCCAAAAGAAGCCTTAATCATTTTCCTTGCTCTGATAATGTTGTTCCTTGCTCTGTCCTTACAAGCAAACTTAGAAGTTTGATTATAAAGGACTTAATTATTTTGTGGATCTTCAGACTGCGTACAAGCTACTTTCCGTGGATCATTATCACTATCTGCAACTTTGGGCTTACTTTCAGTCTTTACCACATTGGTCCAGGTTTGTATCTGGCTCTAGGTCACTGCTGTTAGCTTTGATCATTTCTAATCAAGTTACAGAACTGTAGGAACACTTAATTGGCACTATTTATTCGGTATTTCATTCCTCTACCACTGAATCTACTGTTCTGATTTTTCATCGGTGGTTGGCAGACATTTAGATGAAGTATGATTTTTCTCAGTGGGCGAGGTATGCCTTACCCACATATAAGCTTTGGGTGGCACCATATCTTAGGGAGTTTGCGTGGAAGTGCAGAATGCACTTCTTCAGGACCCTGGTTTCTTCTCTTTGTTATTTGTCCCTAGTGCTGGAGCCTAATGAAGGCAAAGTGGTGAGCGAACTGAAGATCAAGTCCATGCTTTTTTGGTTGTGTCCTTGTTTGGATTCACATTGGTCGGAGATTTCTCGGGTGATTGCCCATATCTTTAATGTTATTTCTACACTGTCCCCTGTATTGGTTTTGTTATATATACCTATGGGTGACTTTCTGTTGCATGGTAGGCAGTTTAAATTACTATTCATTTTATTGATCTGTGCCAAAAAAACCTTATCACCAGGCTATGGCATCAGCCTTGCCCTCCACAGGTGGCTCAATGGGAAGCACTTGTCGCCACCATTTATAGGCAGGAACGGTGTAGCTTTGCTTATTTGAATCTTTTAACTGTATTTGAGAAATCTGGAGGTGATGGGTACTTTAGAAAGTTAGTGTTAACACTGATTTTGTTCCTAAGAGGGTGCCACCTCATTGGTTGGTGGGGGGTTTCTTTGTAGCTCTGCTGGTTCTGCTTCTGGGACTTACTCTTTTGTTATTATTGGATATTATACAGTACTGTTTTCTTATTCTATACATGTTGTTATGGTTTTATTCTGTCCCCCCTGAATATAGTTAACTTTGTTTATGTTATATATGATTCCTGGCATGGGGTCATACCACTGCACACAAAAACAGTGCAGCTACAAACGCCGCAAGGAAAATGGTGCCGAACACATACAGAGTCAGACAAAACACTGACTTGGACCAAAAGCGCATGCCCATGAAAAACAATGGGACTTTATATTTTTTTGCGGGGTGCTTCACCCCCACACCCCTCACACCCCCCGGCACTTAAATAACTAACTCGGGGGGGGGGGACTTTGGGGATGGGGAGAAACTCAGGAGGAAGAACTTTGTGTTTTTTTTTTATTTAAAAAAAACACCGGCAAAAGCAGTAGCACAGAGAGACCTGGGGGGAACCAAACCACAGTCTCAGGTCTCCCAATTTTGCTGTGTGCTGGTGCCTTAGCCACTTCACCACAGGAGCAGCTCAAACAGGCACCCAGCGTACAGCAACTTAACACTTTCTTAGTGATACTTAGAATGACAGGGATAGTGGTAATTCCCTTCCGCTACCATACCCCTGCTGCTCTACCCTGCGCAGTTATTGCTGCATGGTTTTAGTTGTGGGATATTGACCTGGTACCATGATTCCCCTATGTGTAATCATTTTTTTTTGTTCATTGCTTTATGTTTCTTGGAGTTCTGTGTCTTTATTATCTTTTTTATTATAGTTGAATTAGTATAATTGTTTTGTGCATATGTTGATTTTCATCTATATATGATTGTACTATAGTAGTGGCTGCCTTTTCTTGTATATTTCTTACTAACATACTAAAATGCCAGCAGAATAGGCCTAACAGTCTTTCGTGTCTGCTTGTTTGGTCAGCCCCCACCCTGGGAGTTGAACTTGCTGCCCTCTCTCCCTCTCTGGCTTTTTCCTTTCCAGTCCTGGATATTCTCGCTGCTCTGGTTTTTGCATCCAGAACTCTTCTCCTGTACCTGTCCCACCCCCTCTTGAACCCCTCCACTGTCTCTACCTCCACCTGCCCCCTGGGCAGTGCATTCCATGGCTCCGCCACCCTCTCAGTGAAGTAGCACCTCCTCCTTTCTCCCCTGAATCTCCCCCCCAGCTTCCACCCATGTCCTGTTGTTCTTTGTATGGTTCTTTTATTAAAGATGTTCTTATAAAAAAAAAACAATAGCGCTAATCACCAGCAGTATAGTATAGTTATTGTTGATTGGTTAAAAAACCATTACAACATTACAAATGACACTAAGAAATATTAAAATGCATCTCCAGCAAATGCACAGGTGGTACATTTTCCAGGTACCTTTTGCACAATAAATTGTATTTGTCCAAACAATAAGACTGTTGATTAAAACAACTTAAAGATCAATTGTTAATAAATATAACCTGAAAAACACTTTCATCATAAATAAACCCTTAATATCACAGCATGACCCATGCGTATCGGATCAATAATATCTAATATTTAGGGACATCTTTCTATAAAAAAACTACAATCAGAGAGAAGATACTTCATTCTCTCTGGGTATACTATTTTTGTAGTAGCCACTAATATTACTATTTCACCAGCCTTCCTCAGGCTAATTCTGAGATGAAAATCGGGGCATAATAATTAAGTCCCTTTTTAGAGTACCGAGACATCCTGCAGAAATACTTCAATACAGGCAAAATGAGATGGCTCGGTCACTGAAATCACATATAAGATCCCCGTGTTGTCTGTAATACCATCCCCTTTTTGGTGACACTCCTAGGTGCACCCCACAGCGCATGCTGCCCCATGCTTCTTTTGTCAACCAGGTATGGGAGGAATTATATACGGACTACAATTAAGAATCAATTATGAGTTTGCCTAGACCACAGCTATTTCCATTCGTCAATTTTTTTTCTTTCCACATTGAAACCACAGGAACCCATTTTAGGGCCATTTGTGTCTACCGACTCATATCTAGGACAACAGGGCAAACCACAGTAATTAGGTCCCATTTAGGGTACAGAGACTTCCTGCTGAAATACTTTGCTGCAGATGAAATGGAAAGGTTCCGTCACTGAACCTACATTAAGAAATCCCCATGTTGTCAGCAATACCTTCCCATTTTGGTGAAACCCCAAGGTGCACCCCGTAGGAATGCTGCCCCATGCTCCTAACGTCACCAGGTATGGGAGGATTTATATGCCGACTACTAACAGGAAATCATATCCTGGTTACCCCAGACAATACCTGTTTCCAACTGTCTACACTTTTCTTTCCGCATTCAGGCCTAAGGAATCCATTACTGGGAACCACTGTGGCTACCCATACCTAGCCCAGTACTAAGCCTCTAGCAGCATGCCGCAGGGTTCGGTGCTCAGACCAATATTATTCCAGATTTTTATTTCTGATTTAACAAGTAATCTAAACTGTTGGGCTACCAAATACGCTGATGACACTAAAACTGGAGGGCCTTGTGGCAACATAGAGGAAGCAAACTATATTCGGCAGGATCTTGACAGCGTTTCGGTATGGGTTAGCAAATGGTGTATGTTATTTAACCAGGACAAATGTAAAATTATGCATTTAGGGAAAACTAATAAAACAATAAACTACATATTCTGTAGTAATAATTTAAATACTTGCTCATCTGAAAAGGACTTAGGCTAATTTGTATCTGATAACTTAGGAACTGACGAACAAACTCAAGCTGCTATTAAATAATGTAATAACATTATTTGGTCTATAAAAAGAAATATAATTAATGGTGACCATAAATATCAACTGGATTACCATTTTGTTAAAAATGCATATCAACCGGATTTCAGGTTATTATGCTCTAAAGGCAATAATAAGCCGAAATCAGGTTGATATGACACTTCATAATAATCTGAAATCAGGTTGATATGACATTCCCCAAAGAAAAGACTTTAAAACTGTTGTATTCCATTGTTTCACAAAAAGTGTTTCAACTGCAGTATTTTCAAATGTGTTTTATTCATGTACAGTACAGTTCAATTTCTTCAAAAATAAAACTACACTCTAGCTAAAAAATGTCTTTTTCTTTCAAGCTGCTAGAAATACAGTCTAAACCTCCATACCAGCAATTATAAAAAATAAAGGCTAGGTAAGTTTGATGTTATGCATTTTTTTCATACACCCTCAGTGTGTGATGACTACACAACCCTCTCGAGCTTCACTCTCGAGGTTTATGGGTCATCACACAACTCGGGTGTATGAAAAAAATCCATAACACACACTTACCTATCTATTATTCTGTATATCACCACTAGAAAAAGTTCTGTTATGATGCCACCATATCGAGCCTATGTCCACCCACAATTAGAATATGCATCTCAGATCTGGTTTTCTTCAAAAAAACTGGAAAGACACAAATTAGAGAAGATACAAAGGAAATTTATTAAATGTGTTGAAGGATTGGAAGGATTAGATTATGATGAAAGATTAAAAAAAAATAAATTTAATGTCTATAGAAACAAGAAGGCTAAGGTCAGATCTTCTTTTCATGTACAACACTATGCTGGATCCAATCCTTTTATGTGATCTTGGTATAGAGTTTAAACAAGACAGGAACACCACAAGAGGGCACCCATTACAAATACAGGGAAAAAGGTTCTGAACTAATAAACGGAAATAGTTTTACATGTCCAGGATTGTTAATCCATGGAATGTACTTCCTGAAGACCTAATAATAAGTAGGAATAAATCAGTTTTTAAGTACAGGTTAGGCCAGTACTTATTGAGTGGACCTAATCTTAAATATTTTTAAATGACTATCTAGAGCAAATAAGGGCTTTGCCTACTAGCTCCATGTCTACCTCAGTATGAACCTCAGTAGATTATTTAGGCATATCAGTTCAGCACTCACATTTTTCTAACCCATCTTTCTTAACTACCATTTTACATTGTTTTCAACATATTATAATGACAAACAGTTTGAACTTATAATCAGTCATCTGGTGATCTAATAAAACATTTCATAGTTTGTACCAGGACCCTGTCCACCTAGAATCAAAAATCCGGGCTCCATTCACTTAGGGGTCCATTATTTAAGATAACAACCAAAGGCTCCAATGATATTCAGGAGTCCATTGATTATAAAACAGAGTGTGCGTTTTAAGACATAAAACATACAGCAAAGTAATACCTTTAAAAGGGAATAATTCCCCACTATAAGCAGATTTACGTGAGTCACTAAAGCAGCATTTGTAAAAGATTCAAGTCATTACACATGCCAAGCTTAAACCGATTGGCTCCATTTCCAGGAGTTACCTGCAAAAAATGGCCTCAAAAGAATAATTTGTGCCAAGCTCATGTTATTCCTTACTGCGACTGGGACCAATCTGCCTTTTTTTAGTTGAGGTTCCCATATGCAGTATATGTTTTAGCTATTAAAGCCAAGAGCAAACAAGTAATCAAATATAGTTAAGGGGGAACTCTGATTAATTCAAAGAGTTAAAGTGGCATACCACAAATTTTATTCAGTTTTACAAGCACTTTGAATTGCATAATAAATCAAATTACCATACCCCTGTGTGTGTTAAGCCTTTTTCGCCAAATCTGGCTCAGAAATCACAGTATCAGGGGGTTTGCTCAAGATACCCCTTTCCAAGCCTCTATTCAGCCCAACGCCCAACATTTAAAAACCGAGGTATTTGTATTCTCCATTCAGTATTATAACCTCCTGAGCCAAACAAGACCTTTTGAATACAGGGCAACAACTGAAAACAAATCTTAACAGTACCTCCACAAGAGAGAATCTTCAGCAGCAATGAGACATAGATTCTTTGTCTCTCGCCACACCTCATTCCCAACAATTAGCAACCATGTGTCATTCACCATTGATATGGGCCTCTGCCAACTGCAGAGTTACTGTGGTTCTTCTCAAACTTGGGGTCCGTCTCACTTTTCTTATAATTCAGTCTCAGGGGAGGTGATCCACCCAAAAAAGAATAACAAAGAGAAGCACTCCTCTGACTGTAATTCCTCATTTTAAAATATCAACACCTTTCCCCTTAGGCAACAGTGGCATACCTTTAAATTAAGAAAAAGCACCTTAAGTGCTAATAGTGCAAACAATTCAACAGGCTCTTTCTCTCTCAATGGGTCCGAGTCCAGGCGGCCAATACACTAGTCGTCTCCTCCTCCAACTCTACTCCTGATGTTCTCTGACTCCAGTAGGTGCACTCCCTTCTCCTTTTTTGCTTCTGAACCCCCAGTACTGGCATCGGCTCAGACTCCTGTTTTTTTTAATTATAATGAATATCCAGCTACATGCCAAGCACTGACAAATGGTCAACACAACTGGGCAGAGGGTAAAAAGCAATTAACAGCTTATTTTCAGCTTAGTAAAGGCACTTCACTGGAGACTGTAGATGAAAATAATATAGGTTTCATTCATGAAAACTTTAGCAATACTTTTTAACACTCTGCCAACACTCATTCAGTGCAGCGAGTGTCAGACAAGATGCCAGGGCTAACAGGTGGCCAGAATGGTAATACAAAATGAAAACCACTCTATAACTTTCCCAACTAAAGCAGCAATACCTCTCCAGAACTTTAAATCAAAAAAAATAAAGTAAGCTTCATTCATAAAACTCTCTAAAAATCTTTGAGTCGGCAGCAAGGAACAAGACCGAGCTGCGTGGAGCAGAGCAACACCGCAGTCATCTTGCTGCTCCCCCCTCCCCCACTAGCAGTAGTTCCTCTTAGGCTGAGGGCTTATCCCTCACTCTGTAGGGCCTCCATTTCTGAGGACCCCTACCTCTGCCCTTCCCACTGTGATTTGTGCCTCCTCCTGGCTGCCCCATCTCACCAGTATGGTGGAGAAATTTTGCAGTGGTATATGTAGAGGTGTGTACACTGTTCCCACTAGCCTCATCAAGCTCACCAAGATCCAAGAGCTCACCAAGGTCCACCCGCTTTGCCTAGGTATCCTCTGGAGCAGCGTTGGCAGTCTTGGTGGTCCCTGGTTAGGGCAGAAGGTCCTCTGTACTCTTGCCAGTTCGACCTGGAGTCCAGCAACCTGTGTTCACAACCCATAGAGATGAGTACATATGGGGCAGTACCTTAGTCTACAGAAGGTCTCCCGAAAGACTGTCACACCACAACCATTGCACTGCACCACTCCCATGATTCTTACTTTCCTTTGCTTAGTGGCTTTGCAAGTTTGGCTTACCCTTCTGTCTCTGTCCTACTCCTGTGATACTGCTACCTCTCGCTTTTGCTTCCCTGAAATTAGTCTGTTATCCTACCCTAGATAGGGTGTCTCCTGTTTCTGCTTTCTTAACCCTCCTACTTGTTCCTAATTTGTGCTTGGAGTCTACTGTTCCTTACCCAGTTATATTGTATATACCAATTATAAGTGGATCAGGTTGGAGCGGTAGATGTGGCATACCTGGATTTCAGGAAGTCCTTTGACACCGTTCCACATAGAAGACTGGTGAACAAGCTGGCCTGTCTAGGAGTGGGACAGAAAGTAGTAAACTGAGTAAGAAGCTGGTTGTGCAGCAGGAGTCCGAGGGTGGTGGTAAATAGAGTCTGCTTGGGAGAAGGCAGGGTGACAAGAAAAAAATTACTCACCTTAGTAATGTTGTTTCTTCTAATGGAGTCTTGCTATATTCTGACATATGCAGTGATGTCCAACCTTTGAACTGCCCTGGAGAGGAAAGAGTTAACTTTCCATGCCAGGCATGGAATGCTGAGCTTGAGCTTGGTTGAAACCCTGTCTGTTGTTCTTCAAACTCAAACCGTCAGATCTTTACGAGCTAAACTCACTGAGGTCCTGTGTGGAAGCTGTAAACCTACACTAGCCAACTGGCTACTAAACATAAGAACACATTTTTTGGTCCCAAAACAAAGACTCAAGTCAGGAGACCCAAAAAATGAAAAACACAACACCAAGTCACCCCAAGAAAGGAGGGGTGAAAACAACAAGGTGGGCACCTACTAAGTGCCAACACTGCACTGCCCACCCACATCCCAAAAACAGAGGTTCTGAGAGGGTCAGGCGGGGGAGGTCAGAATATAGCAAGACTCCATTAGAAGAAACAACATTACTAAGGTGAGTAATTTTTCTTCAAACAACATGAAGTCTTGCTATATTCTGACTATATCTGAGCTTCTAAAGCAGTACCTCCATGGAGGAGGGACAGAACCTACTTAGGAAATAGGCTCGAAGCACAGCTGTGCAAACCGAGCATCACTCCTAGCCTGGATGTCCAGGGAGTAATGCTTGGTAAAAGTGTGAACTGTTTTCCAGGTAGCTGCTTGACATATCTCTAGAATAGGGATGTCCCTGGCAGCAGCCAGGGAAGCAGCTGTACCTCTGGTAGAGTGAGCCCTCAGACCTGAGGGAGGAACCTTACCCAGTTTTTCATAACAAAATTGGATACAAGAGACAATCCACCTGGCACTGGATCTTTTAGTGGCAGGTTTCCCTTTACCAACCTCCTCATAAGTAAGGAACAATTGGAGGGAGTCAAACCTGTGACCCTTGGTACGCTCTATGTAGTAACTAAGGGCTCTCTTCACATCTAAGCTGTGCAGCCTCCTCTCGCCAGGAGGAATGGTCAGTGAAGTAAACTGGAAGAGGTATAGATTGATTAAGGTGGAAATCTGAAACCACCTTAGGCAAGAACTTCCTGTTAGTCCTGAGGACTACCTTATCTCTATGAAAGGAGATAAAATCAGGCTCCACTGACAAAGCTTGTAATTCACTTATGTGTCTGGCAGAAGTGATGGCTACCAGAAACACAGTCTTCCAAGTCAAGTACTTAAGCTCTGCTGAAGACAAGGACTCAAAGGGGGGTTGCATAAGCTGAGTAATGCAAACATTAAGATCTCAGGTGGGAGCAGAGTCCCTGAATGGAGGGTTGGTGTGAAGCAATCCCTTGAAAAACTTGGAGAATACAGGGTGAGCTGAAAGAGAAGAGGGCTTACATGCTGAAATAAAAGCAGACACAACTGCCAGATGCACTTTTAGGGTAGCTGGCCTTAGCCCCAAGGTATTTAAGTGGACCATATAATCCAGGACTGTGGGTAAATCAGCAGATTCTGGGGAAATATGCTTTCCAGAGCACCATATGGAAAACCTTTTCCTTTTGGAATTATAGGTAGCCCTGGTGGAAGGTTTTCTAGAAGCCTTCAGGATGTCCATTACAGCTTGGGAGAGGTGTAAGTTAGCAAATTCTAACTCTTCAAGAGCCAGGCGTTGAGATTGAGAGATTTGAGATTCGGGTACCAAACCCTCCCCTGAGCACAGGTTAACAGGTTGTAATTCCTGGGGAGACACAGGGGAAGATGGACTGCTAAGGACAGTAGGAGTGGATACCAGGGTTGTCTGGCCCAATCTGGAGCAATCAGGATCATCTTGCAGGGTTGAGATCTGATTTTGAATAGCACTTTGAACAGGAGAGGAAGGGGGAAAAGCATAGAGAAACTTCCCTTCCCAATTGAGAACTAAGGCATTCAGAGGGATTGAGCCCAACACTGGGGGCCTGCAGCAAAAAGAGGAGTTGGTGATTGTCTGGGGCTGCAAAAAGATCTATCTGCGGGTGCCCCATCTGGAAAATATTACTTCCAATACCAGGGGGTCCAGTGACCATTCGTGATGGCCCTGGGAAATCCTGCTGAGAGCATCTGCCAGGACATTGTCCTTGCCTGGGAGGTGAACTGCCGTAAGGGAGGTGTTCAGGGAGTAAGCCAGAGACCACAACTTCATTGCCTCGGTGCACAAGGCCGTAGACCGAGTGCCCCTTTGCTTGTTGATGTACCACATTGTGGTGGTGTTGTCTGTTCTGACCTGTACCACTTTGTTCTGAACAGACTTGGAAAAAGCTTGAAGTGCTAGAAAAACTGCTCTGAGTTCCAACAGATTGATGTGGAGCAGAGATTCCTGAGGGGACCACAACCCTGGTAGTGAGGTCACCCATGTGAGCTCCCATCCCAAGAGGGATGCATCTGTAGTAAGGATTAAGGAGTGAGACTGGGTGACAAAAGGAACCCCTTGTCTGAGATTGCTCTGATCCTGCCACCATTGTAGGGCCTGGATCAGGGTTCGAGTCACTGGGATCAATTTGGTTAGAGGGTCTTTCCTTTGAGACCAAAAGGCTCTCAAATGGAACTGAATGTCCCTCATCTGAAATCTTGCTCCCTGCACCACTGCTGTAGAAGCAGCCATGTGCCCCAGGAGCTGTAGAAAATGCCTTGCTGGTCGAGACACCTGCAAGGTGAATGAGGAGGCCAGAGAGACCAGGGTCCTTGCCCTGTCCAAAGGGAGGAAGGCTCTGGCTTTCTCTGTGTTCAGCTCTGCACCTATGAAGGCGAGGAGCTGAACAGGCTCTAGAACTGACTTTGAAAGATTCAGGAGGAAACCTAGAGAGGTGAGCAGTTGCTGAGTTATCTGTAGGTGTAACTTGACTTGGTCTGGGGACTGGCCTACTATGAGCCAGTCGTTCAGGTAAGGGAAGATGGCAATTTTTTGCTTTCTTAGAGAAGCTACTGCTACTGCCAGGCATTTTGTGAACACCCTTGGAGCAGGGGTGAGGCCAAAGGGCATTGCTCTGAACTGGTAATGGCCTGAGGGCAGCTCGAACCTTAGGTACTTTTGATGGGAGCTTCTGATGAGAATATGTAAGTAGGCATCCTTGAGGTCCAGGGATGCTAGCCAGTCCCCTGGCCTTAAAGAGGGTAGAATAATTCCCAGAGTCACCATTTTGAATTTTGGTTTTAAAAGGTGCTTGTTTAAGTTTTTGAGATCCAGGATGGGCTGCCATTTTCCTGTCTTTTTTGGGGTAAGGAAGTACCTGGAGTACAACCCTTTGCCCTGGTGTAGGAGTGAAACCCTTTCCACGGCTCTGAGAGCCAGGAGGGAAGAGACCTCTGCCTCTAGGGCAAGTGCCTCTGGAGGATTTGCAGGTGGAAAGGATCTGGTTCTCATCTTTGGAAATTTTTTGAAGCTGAGAACCAGTCCCTGGGTTACTACTTCCAGGACCCATTTGTCTGATGTCAGAGACTCCCAGTCCTGGACAAAGTAAGCCAGCCTACCCCCTACAGGTAGTTGAGAATCGGCCCTGGCAACCCCATCAGGGTGCCTGCTTGGCAGGGGCTTTGGGCTGAGGGGTGGAAGCAGGCCTGCTTGCACCCCGTCTGCCTCTCCCTCTAAAGAACCCCCTCTGGGCAAAAGCAGAAGAGGAGGCCTGGGCTTGGTAAAAAGGCCTATGAAAAGGCCTGCCCCTGCCCCTGGGAAGCTGCCTTTGAGGAGTGGCCTGCCTTTCCTTGGCCTGTGCACTCCTTTAGGTGGTCCTATACTCATCCATTTTCTTCATGTAATTCTCTGTCTGCTCCCCAAACAGAGAATTACCCATGACAGGAAAATCCATGGCCTTAGTCTGGGTATCCTGTGACAGGCTAGTACATCTGAGCCAAGCCATCCTGTGAAGAGCCACAGATGTAGCCATGACTCTTGATGACACATCATTTGAGTCCACTGCAGCATGGAATTGCACCTTGGATGCCTCAATACCATCAGCAGCCACCTGCTCCAGCTCCTTGGCAAGCTGGCCAGGGACCTGTTTTGCAAGAGCCATAACAGTATCCCATCTGGATTTCTGGTATCTAGCAACATAAGCCATATAATTTGCCTGTCTGAGTCCCAAGGATGCTGCCATGTACTGTTTCTTTGCCATGGCATCAACCTTCCTGGAGTCCTTGTCCGGGGGGTGTGAGGCCAAGGGGATATTTGCCTTGTCACAGGCTGCAGCCTGCACTACCCCAACATGGCTGCATTGTTGTGTAAGGAACTCCGTATCAGAGCCTGACAATGTGTACCTCTTGTCCATTCTCTTATCCACAGGAGGTATAGTGTGAGGAGTTTTTAGAATTTTAAAAGTCTGCTTCCCAAAAGATTTATGCAAGGGAATAGACAATCTCCTAGACTCTGGGATATCCATCATTTCCATGTAGTCAGGCTCCTCTTGATCATCCACAGCTTCCTCCATAGGGAGCTGGAGGGTTTCAGCCACTTTGTTATAGAAAATAAAATGAGAAGGGGACTCAGAAAGCCTAGGAGGGGACACTCCTGAAGGTCTGTCTGGGGAGATGTCCGGGTCGATGGGCACATCCAGACTTTCAAATCCACATTCACTCTCCTCATATTCCTCTTCCCCCTCCTCCAGTTCATAATATTCCTCTAAATCGTAGACTTGAACTGGTGGAACCGGCCGAACCGGGCACTTACCTGATGGCACCGGTTCGGTCGGAACTGGAGAAAGCGACTGGACAATCTGAATCGCTTTGGCTATCTCTTCAGTGGTTGGAGAGGAAAGTTTTGGCTCCACACCGGCTGATTTTCTAGTCCTTTTTGCTGGGACCGACCCTTCAGAGTCAGCTCTCCTTTTGTCCAAGGAAGTCTCGCCCTGATCAGAGGGCACTCCCTCTGGTTCGGTTGGAACCGAACCGGGCTGGCCATCCGGGTCAGCGGACTTCTTGGCCTCCCTTTCCCTGAGCCCACCAACTCTCTTTTCCAGGGTAGCTGCAGGAAAATTTTTGCAAATCTGGCAGTCTGCATTGAGCTGGTCAAATCCCAGACAATAAACACAGGTGGTGTGGGGGTCAGCCTTGGCAAAGGCTTCCCCACACACACTGCAGTGTTGAAACCCAGTGGGCCCAGTTTTTCTTTTGGGTTTCTCAGACGTAGTGCCAGTCCTAACCAAACTTGCCTGTTTATGGCAATCCGCCAAGCAAGACCCTCTTATCAGTTCCCAACCGTGTCACGGGTCGTGGAAAAAAACATAAGAAATTCTGTTTTTTTTAGAACCGATAAGAACCGGTAACCACACTCTAAATGGTAGAATAAAATATTTTAAAACAACCTGATCGGTTCAAGAGTGAACCGATAACAGTTTACAAGTTCCACACAGAGAGAAATAATGTAAACCTATCTAGTACTCACAAATACCACAGACAGAGCTTGAACCGACCGGTTGTGGTTTAAATTCGGTCAAAAAAACGAGAAAATAATACTTTAACCGACAAAATGAACCGAGCAGAAGGAGAAATCTCCGGAGCGACTGTTCAGTGAGGCGGAGTAAAGAATCTGACGGTTTGAGTTTGAAGAACAACACACAGAGTTTCAACCGAGCTCGAGCTCAGCATTCCATGCCTGGCATGGAAACTTAACTCTTTCCTCTCCGGGGCAGTTCAAAGGTTGGACATCACTGCATATGTCAGAATATAGCAAGACTTCATGTTGTTTGAAATGTGGTGCCTCAGGGGTCAGTACTAGGCCAGGTCCTCTTCAATGTCTATCAGCAACATTGCAGAAGGGCTAGAAGGGAACGTCTGCCTGTTCGTGGATGACACAAAAATCTGCAACAGGGTGGACACACGGGGATGGGAATGAGGAATGATTTATGAAGTTAGAAGAATGGTCAAGTGTTTGGCAGCTGGGTTTCAATGCTAAAAAGTGCAAAGTCATGCACTTGGGGCACAGAAACCAGGGGGCTATATACCAATTGTCAGGGGAGGTACTGACAACCACCAAATGGGAAAGGGCCCTGGGGGTAATCATTTCTGATGACCCAAAGATAGCCAAGCAGAGTGAAAAGGCAGTGGAAAAGGCTAGTAGAATGCTGGGGTGCATAGGAAGGGGTATCACCAGTAGGAAGAAGCAGGTAGGGTTGTCCCTGTACAGGTCACAGGTAAGACCACACCTCGAGTACCACCTCCGGAAGGACAAGGATTGGGTGGAGGCGGTACAGAGGCAGGCAACCAAAATGGTGCAGGGACTATATCAAAAGCCCTACAAGGGGAGACTAAGAGAACTGAATATGTACTCACTGGAGGAAAGAAGGGGGGGTATGATGGAAATAGTCATATATGGGTAGCATTTTTCACAGAAAGACAGACTCGAGGACAAGGGGTTCACACTATGAAGCTGGAGGGGTGAGGCTCAGAGGGCATGTGAGGAAATATTTATTCACAGAGAGGGTGGTGGAAGCCTGAAACAGCCTCCAAGCAGAGGTGGTAGGTGCCAAAACAGTTGCAGGATTAAAGCATGCATGGGACAGATACAAGGGAACCTTGAAAGGACCACAAGGGGTGGGGATGACTAGAGACTGTACAAG
This sequence comes from Neoceratodus forsteri, assembly GCA_016271365.2. NCBI lineage: Eukaryota > Metazoa > Chordata > Ceratodontiformes > Ceratodontidae > Neoceratodus > Neoceratodus forsteri. The sequence goes on from CM028137.1 coordinate 829,672,253, forward strand.
GGCTGTGGTGGCACAGTAGGCAGGGAAAATGGGCAAACTGGATGGGCCAAAGGGGTCTTTATCTGCCAACAACTTCTATGTTTCTATACAAACTGTATCTACCTGCCCCATACTGTAGCTGGTTGTCGCAGTATACAGTAAGCAGTTACGTGTTTCCTTTTACCTTCTTTTGGTGTCCCAGCTGCAGTCTCTGGTAGACCTGTAGTAGCCCTATGGAAGCCCTGCAGATGCTGCTAAGGGAGGTGCTCCACTCCTGTGCTGTGCCATTCATGCACTGGGACACGAGCATGGTGGGGCACACTGGATGTTACTCTTGTTATCTTCCTTTGCTAATTCCTGGTGTTCCCGGATTCCTGTCTCCTCTAAGCCTGCTTCAGCGCCCCATCACCTTTTTCACAGAGTGCAGGTAACCACTTATGTCACAAAAGACTGCAAATATTCTCCCACCTAGGTTTCCATCTTGGCTAACAAGAGTTTCAGACATGTAAAGAACAGCCCCAAGAACAATGATCCAAAAACCACTTACTTATGTGTATTCACAGAGAACTGAATTCGATTAAATTACGTTCCTTGCTTTAAGTTAGCTGGTCTGTTCTCCCTTCTTTTCAGCCATCTTAAATGATATCCCAGAGCTGCCTCCTTAATTGAGCTTTCCCAAACATAGAAACACAGAATTCATTCGAAGAAAGAGACCGATGATCCACTGAGTCTGACGATATTATACTATCTAACTCCCAGACCTAGTGCCCTGTGGGGTTGTCCCCCTCACTTCCCCAGCCCTAGATTCCCTCAGTGGGACTATAAGGCCTGTTGCTCTGTCCTAGCCACGTATGAACTCAGTTATGTTACCTGCCCCTACCACATCCACTAGTAATCTGTTCCACAGCTCCACCACCCTTCAGTGAAGTAGAACATCCTCAAATCCCTCTTGAATTTACTCCCAACTAGCCTCCAATTGGGCCCTCTTTTACGGCCTCCCTATTTCTAACAACCAGATTGTCACTTTTCACCTTATTTATACCCCTCAGAAACTTAAATGTCTTTATCATGTCCTCCCTCTCGCATCTGACCTCTAGTGAGTATACGTCCAGAGCCACCAGCTGTTCTTCATAGGATCTGCCTTGCTGGCCATGAATCATTTTGGTGACCCTCATCTGTACTGACTCCAGCCTGTCTTTGTTTTTTCTCAGGTGAGGGCTTCCCTCAGAACTGGGCACAGTATTCCAGGTGAGTTCTCACAAGAGATCTAAATAGCGGCAGTATCATTTCACTTATTCTGCTACCAAAACCCCTCCCAATACACCCCAACATCTCTGATGACTTACTAAATGCCTTATTGCACCTACTGGTTTGCTTGCGGAAGTCACTGATGATGACATCCAGATCCCTCTCCTCTGCTGTATTGGCAACAAGACCCTTTCCATCTAGTAATCCGTGTGTGGGTTCCTTTTTCCTATGTTCATCACCTTTCACTTCTTGCATGGAGTCCCAGCTGTCTAAACTATGACCACCTTTCCAGCTTCTCTAGGACCTTCTAAATTTCCCCAACCCCCTTCCCTGCCTTCTACCCTGCCTCATATCTTTTTGTCATCAGCAAAGAGACACACCTTGCCCTGGATACCCACCCCTGTGTCACTAATGGACATATTGAATTGGACAGGTCTCAGTATCAATCCCTGTGGCATCCTGCTCATGACATGCGAACATACACATGAACATATGAAGAAGCCAGCAGAAGAAGGCCATTTGGGTTATCTAGTCTGCTCGTACTGATGGGTTCACAGCTTGAGCTACTGTCCCTGCCCCCTTCCCACTCCTCCCATCCTCCCTACCCATGATCCTTACCTTCCCCCATACTTATCCCAGCCTCTCTTGAAACTGCCCACTGTTTTCAACGAGACCACCTCTTCTGGTAGTGCAGTCCAAGTGTCCACCACCCTCTCTGTGAAGAAGTGCTTCCTGACCTCCCTTCTAAACCTCCCCCTCTCCAGCTTAAGACTGTGCCACCTCATGTTATGGTTGCCACTCAGCTTAAAGAGACCCTGCTTATCCACCTAATTTATCCCTTTCAGGTACCTGAAGGTCCCAATCATGTCCCTACTCTCTCTTCTTTCCTCCAGGGAGTACATGTTCACTGCCCTCAGCCTCTCCTCGTATGCCTTACCCTGCTGACCTACTATCATCTTTGTAGCCCTCCTCTGGACCTTTTCCAGCAGGTTAATGTCCTTTTTGAGGTGTAGGCACCAGTACTGAACTCCATACTCTGGATGTGGCCTCACCAGTGACCTGTACAAGGGCAGTATAACCTCCTCTCTGCTACTACTGATCCCCCTAGCAATGCATCCCAGCATCTGTTTTGCCCTTGCTGTGAGGTCCTTCTCCTCCTCTGATGTAGATACCTGGACTCCACCCAGGTAGTACTCCATCCTGGGATTCTTGGCTCCAATGTGCATAATTTTGCATTCCTTGGCATTGAAGCCAAGCTGCCAGATCCTGGACCACCTCCCCAGCTTTTCCAGATCATCCTGTAGGTCCTGTATCCCTTCAGCTGTGTCCACTCTCCATCAGAGCTTGGTGTCGTCTGTGTATAGGCACATTTTGCCCTTAATGCCACCCCCAATATCATAATGAAGACTTTGAACAACACTGGCCCCAGCAACAAGCCCTGTGGGACTCCACTGGTGGCCTCTTTGGTACCAGATAACTCCCCCCCCCCCAAACCACAGCCTGGGTTCTCTCCCTCAGCCAGTTTTCCACCAATCTGGACATCTTATCCCCAACCCTTAGGTCCACCAACTCCTTGATCAACCTTTTGCGGGGCACAGAGTCAAAGGCCGTGCTGAAATCCAGATAGAGTGTTTACCGCTTGGCCTGTCTACTGTCTCAGTGACTCAGTCAAAGAAGTCAATCAGATTCGTTTGACACGATCCCCTCCCCATGAACCCATGCTGCCTCGCATCTGCAGATTTGGGCCCATTTACTACCTCCCTCTGTAGCCTCCCCCACCCTCTGTTGCCTCCCCCAAAGCCAGTTCCCCACCCAATAGACGAAATCCACCACATCACTGTCGGAATTTACCAGATTCATCCATGAAACCCTCAACCAAGGAATCTGTGAGGGGGGGCAGTATTCATTGACCTGACAAAGGCCTTTGATACTGTTAACCACCAACTCCTACTCAGGCAACTGACCACTCTCAAGCTCTACAAGGATGCACTGCCCTGGTTTGCAAGCTACCTCAGGGGAAGGGTCCAACATGTTAGGATTGCTGGCGTCACCTCTGATGAAAAACCAGTGCTCTCAGGTGTCCCGCAGGGGTCTATACTGGGGCCATTACTCTTTTCTCTCATCCTGAACAGTCTCCCTAGCATCTGCCAACAGAGAATATTACTCTGTGCAGATGATGCACAAGTGTTTACTAGCAACCAAGACTCTAAACAACCTGAGAGTCAGTTGCAGTGTGATTTCAGTCATTTTGAAGAGTGGTTTAGCTCACATAAACTCGTCCTGCACTACAGAAAAACTAAGGTCATGACATTCTGAAATGCACAGAGCAAGTATAAACCTCTGTCCCTCACCATAAAGAACCACATGGGGACTTCACTTGAACATGCTCCTGAGTTTAAATATCTCGGTATCACCTTGGACAGTTCCTTTTCTTACACGCGGCACACTGGCAATGTAGCTAAGGCCGCCAACATATGGATCGGCCTGCTTCACAAGCACAAACACCCACCGATGCCCTTAGACTGGCCATCTACAGCTCCATCACCTCCATCATCGACTATGGTCTAGTCATCTTTGGCTCTGCTTCCCCTACTGCCTTCCGGAGGATACCGGTGACACTCAACAAGGCCTGTAGGCTTCTGATGGGTGCTGCCTGCCTAACACACACCTGTGACCTGTACGCCCAGGCCGGATGGCTACCACTCCTTAGCAGAATACAATACCAGACCTGCTTGTTAGCCAAAAAAGTTCTCCTCGAGCTCATGCCATCAGGAGTGGCAAAGCTCCTTACTGCCAACAGCATTATCCAGCTTACACACAGTGCTCTATATCAAACCTTCCAGGTCCCCAGATGCTGGACCACAATGGGTCAGAGGTCGTTCATGCACAGGGCTCCTCAGTGGTACAATACCCTTAACAAAGAAACACTTACAACTGCGATGCTTGGTACCTTTAAAAGTCAACTCTGACTATTCCTCGCCTCTACCACTCAATGTGACTGCCTCTCCTAAGTAACTGCCCCCTCATTTTACCCTAGTCAAAGGTAACCTGTAACCTCCCTTAGAGCTCCACTTTTTTGGCACCAGTTTCTACCCCCCAACCCTTACACCCCCCCAACACCACACTGCCTCACCCACCCCTCCCCTCTCTAATGGTACTATCAGATATGGGGCCCTCCAGCCATTCCACCTTGCACTTTTGCCACCCAACTCTACCCTCCGACAATGGCCCTTTAGCCTGCCTACTTCTTTCTGACTCCCTCCTACCCTATACTAACTACATACTGTTCACCCTGAAACTTGTCTGAAGCTGGTTTATGTTGTCTCTCTTCATTTTTGACTGTATAATAAATGCTTAGACATCTTTGTTTTTAAGACTGTAACCATTGTTGACCTTTGTATGTATGTTACCCTACATCCTTTGACGTGGAACCTTTGTAAATAAGCAGCTCCTGCTCAAAGGTATTTGTAATCCTAGAGTTTAAATAAAATAAAATAAAATAAAATAAAAATCCTTCTCTATTGCCAAATCCTCCAGTTTTCTCAGCAGCCTCCTATGTGGCACCAAACTGACGGCTTTGCTGAAGTCAAAGTAAAGCAAATCTATAGCCTGCTAATAACCTAACGCCCTAATGATCCTGTCGAAAGCAGTATCAGATTGGTCTGGCATGACCTCCCTGACACAAACCAATGCTGCTTGTCATACTACAGTTCATTGTCATCTAATTAGGCCACCAGACTTTCCTTAACTATGGTCTCCATTAGCTTACTTACAACGGAGGTAAGATTGACCATCCTGTAGTTGCCCAAGTCCTCCCTGTCTCCCCCCCCCAACACTCGTGGAATGAGACTACATCAACAGACCTCCGATACCCTGCCATTACCCCAGACTCTAGTGAGTCATTAAACAGTTGGGTTAAGAGTTCAACTAATTCTGAAGCCAGTTCCCTGAGTACTCTAGGGTGCAGGTCATTTGGGACTGGTGCTTTAACCACAGCCTACAGCCCCTTTTTCACCCATTTAGCCATGATCTCTACCCTCCTCATATTCTGCACCCACATGTGGCTGCCTTGATCCTGCTCTCTAGTACAGGATCAGTGTCTTCAACCGTGAATACTTAGCAGAAGTAATTGTTTAGGACATTAGTTTTCTACTTGTCATCTTCTCTTGCCCTCCCCACTCAGCTAGCCTGACAATCCCTTACCTGCCTTTCCTTGTTTCTCTAATATAGCTAAAGAATTATTTTCCTCTCTTTTCACACCCTCAGCAATCTGCAGTTCCATGCCTGCCTTTGCCACCTAACACCCTTGCCTCATTTAACCTAGTCTGGTACTGCTCCCATTTCTCGTTTACCTTATTTCCTTGTACTTTATAAAGGTAATTTTTCGACCCTCACAGACTCCCTTACTTCCTTTTTTTTATCCCACCTTGCTGCCCTTCTCACCCTACTCCTTCGGACTTGGTCAATCCCCTTGTGGATCCCATCCACGGTTTCTGCCCCTAGAGTGCCCAGCCAACTCCTACCTTCACTCGTTCTCCACCCTCAGAGTGCCTGCACATTGGAGTCTTGCCCGTGGGTAGGAGATCCCAGAGGGACCAGTCATCATCCAGGGTTGAGAGGGTGTTTTTTTTTCTGTTTTTCATTCCCTTGTTGTCCCTCTACCCCTGAGGACGTCGGCACGCAGGACTGACGTCCAGACAGATGGCGTGCTGATGCACGCTGTTGTCAAGTGCCCAGACGTCCTCCCCTCCCTGGCTCTCTGTAGAGCCGCCTGTGCCCTGGTGCCCATGCTTCCACCGGCCCCGGAGCGTCGGGTGCTCACAACACCCCAGGATCCCACCCCTGGAGGAGGACAGCATCCGTTGGGACGCTCGATCCTCCTTCTCCCCTATGAACCCCGGCAACCCGAGTCCGTTTCCGAACCCAGGTCGCCAGCGTGGTGTGAGGTGTGGCGTCCAGTGCCTCAACCCTCAGCGCCACCGGGCCGGCTTACCTTACTTCCTTTTAGAACCAGATTGGCCTTCCTTTTGTGTTTTTTTAATGACCTTTCTGGTTTAGGTTCCCTCACTAGCACTATATCCCCTTTTATTACACCTCCTTCCTGATTTCCTACCCCAATTCCTTATCTCTACCTTCCTTTTACCCCAAAAGTCTAAAGACCACCCCCAATCTAATACTTTTCTAACAGCCATAGTCAGCTGTACCCATATATACTCCACTCTCCTTCACCTTGACAGTCCTATCCTCTAAGCCTCTATTCCCTCCCTGATACAGAGGGCTACTCCCCCCTCCTTTTCCCTTGGATCTGCCTCTCCTATGGAAGGTGTAACCAGGAACTGCCAGATTCTAATCATTGTTCCAGAGGCCTACATTTCCGTGATGGCTACCAAGTCTAACTTGGCCTCTGCCACCATCGCCTGTAGTTAACTATCTTGTTGTTAAAGGGAAACTGCCAGTTTTTCAGGGACAAAAATGTGGGATCTATAGGTTCCGATTAGTTGAAATGTAACGTATTTGAATTTTTTAAATCATTACTCTGCTGCAATCTTTATTTTCATCTGGTTGATCCTGCACCCCACCGCCAGCCATTCTCTTCCCACAGTCCCCATGGCCAGTCCTCTGATGACAGCTCATAAGGGGCTACGTCACGGGGGAATCCTATGTGCCACTGTAGTTGTTAAAGATTTACAAATATACAGCATCTGTTTGTGTGGTTAGAAGCACAAACAGGTGCTGTATATGTGTTAATATTTTACAACAACAACGACACTACCACATAGAAAACCCCTGCTGCTTAGCCCTTCAAGTGCATCATCAGAGGGCTGGCTGCTGAGGACTCTGGGACAATAATGGCTGGCGGGGGTCGCAGGATCGACCAGATGAAAATAAAGATTGTAGCACAGTATGTGATTTAAAAAATTCAAACACATTGTGCTTCAGCTAATCAGGACCCATATGTTCCATGCTTTAGTCCCTGAAAAGCTGACAGTTTACCTTTAAGGTTTCTGGTATTTGGGCTGACAGCCTTCCATGCTCCCACCCTATTTCCTCTCCCCTTACAAATTCCCCATTTTCTGCCCATCACACCTTTCCTGCTTCACCAATTTCATCTCTTGCTATCTGGTTTGTCATAACCTCTATGCTTCCCACCACCAGCCGATCACAACTGCTAATAGATATTCACTCTAGCTACTGTGGTTTACCAACAATGACAACATAATCCACAAAAATCTGTAAATGTCATGCATGAAACAGAGGGAACTGTTCCTACCCATGGGGATGCATACAGAAGAAATTTCTTCATACTTACCATAATTTCCTTTTCTGTTAGCTCCAACATTGTTAATGGGTATTTAATACATATGTGTATTGTGCACTCCTACTGGGGTAATGGTACAGCCCAAAGCTGTAATAACAGCATAGAACCCTGGGCACATGACAATTTCAAATAGCAATGGCTCTTCAGTCCCCTACTGGCCTTGAAGTGCCTACATAGTGGAATGAAAAGTTAAATTACTGGTGTGCTTAAAGTATACAATCCATTCCTTTTATCAATACAATACATACTACATGTGCAGAAAAAATAAGTTTTATCTGAAGAAAAAACAATGATTGATGTCTTATCTTGCCCTTGAAATGTAAGGTACCTGCTCTGCATTTGTGCGTCTTGTGTAGAACCAGTCTTCCTTAAAACTGCTTCTTGGCAAATGAAGCAGATAAATCAGCGTGGGCTGTCAACATAAAATTGCATAACAGGAATAAACACGATAAGATTCAGTGTAACTGCAAAACAGAGTAAACACTAACCTGTAACAGAGAAGCACCACTTCATGTTCATAAACATCAACCTGTTAACCTGTGTGCCTGCAATTCAATAAATTGCTTCCTGTTTTCCCATTAGCAAATAAAGCGGAATAGGATGTCAATAATATTTGTGAAGTATAATTTCTGGAGAAAAAAACACCACATCCCATACTCATATTGGACAATGTTTTCCAGTAGGAGCCAAGCCTCCTGGGAGAGGCCCTACTGACAATGTTGAAGCTAACAGAAAATACAGGTTACTCACCTGTAACAAGAGTTCTAGGAATGGTATATGTTGTTCATCCACACTTACTGGCAGGTTCCTTGCCGCTTTAAATCTTGTCAGAAGGTCTTCAAGCTGGCTCCTCCCACCCACCTGGGTGGTAAAACTCTTGGCTCTGCCCCATGACGCCAGATCTAGCCCGCTGGAAGCCAGGTTGTGCGCCGAAGCTGGGGAGGTCGGGTGGGTTGTGTGGATGAACAACATATACCATTCCTAGAACTCCTGTTACAGGTGAGTAATCTGTATTTCCAGGGACATGGACATGTTGTTCAATCCACACTTACTGGCAGACTCCTAGCAGTTCTCCAGGAGGAGGGAGGCAAGGCACACACCACCTACTTGGAAAATAAGGACTGGAGAACCGAGGTCCCAAAACCAGCATCCTGGCATGACTCAAGGTCGATGTGGTAGTGGGTAATGAAGGTGTATGCTGACTTCCAGGTAGCAGCCCTGCAGATTTCCTGGATAGGGACGTCCCTGGAAGCAGCCACCGAAGCAGCAGTATGGTGGGTAGAATGAGCACTTATCTCTTTGGGAGGCTCCATGCCTGCCAACCTATAGCAGAGATCTATGCAGGAGGTGACCCACCTGCCTATCGTCACTTGGCTGCAGGTCTTCCAGGTGCGGCTTCAGCGTAGGTGACAAACAGCTGGCAATCCTCTCTCCGAACTTCAGCCGTCCGCTCCTTGTAATAAGAGAGCACTCTTCTAGGGTCCAAAGTATGGAGCCTATATTCGGCCTCCGAGGTGTGATTGGAGTAGAACACCGGCAGAGTCAACACCTGGTTAAGGTGAAACTCTGACACCACCTTCGGGAAGGAATTTCGGGTGGGGGCGCAGGACAACCTTGTCCCTGTGGAAGACCAGATAAGGAGACTCGATGGAAAGTGCCTGGAGCTCTCTCATCCTTCTGGCTGACGTGATAACCACCAAGAAGGCGGTCTTCCATGACAGGTGAGAAATATTACACCTGTGCATCGGTTCCAATGTCTTGCCCATGAGCTTAGCCAGTACCAGCAGTAGATCCCACAGAGGTGGAGGTTCTCGCACTGGAGGGGATATGTGATCAAGGCCTTTGAAAAAGCACCCGACCACCTTCTCCTGCACCACCAACTGTTTGCCGGCCTGTGCCCGGTAAGCAGAGATGGCTGCCAGGTGCACCTTAAGGGTCGTTGCCCGAAGCCCTAGCTGAGAAAGGGACCACAGGTAGTCCAGAATGCTGACCAAGGAACAGGAGGAAGGGTCCAACCCCTTATCCTGGCACCAAATGGAGAATCTCTTCCATTTGAAGGCATAGCATTTTCTGGTCGACTCCTTACGGGATGCCTCAACAATGTTGAGGACCTCATCAGAAAGACCCAAGGCCTGGAACTCTCGCTGCTCAGAAACTAGGCCAGGGATTGAAGGTCCGGGTGGAGTACCTTTCCCTTGTTGACTGAGATCAGGTCCGGGTGGGCTGTAAGCCGCCTCGGGAGTCTGGAGCTGAGGCCGAAGAGGTCTGGATACCAGAACTGGCGGGGCCAGTCTGGGGCTACCAGAATCAGCTGCGCCTTGTCCCTCCTCACCTTGAGAAGCACCTTGTGGATCAAGGGAAATGGGGGGAAGGCATAGAAGAGGCCCAGGGTCCACGGCCTTGAGAAGGCATCCCCCTACAGCGAGCCCTTCTGAGGGGGACGGGCATGAAACAACCTCAGCTTCACGTTCTCCCTGGAGGCAAACAGATCCACCTGAGGTGTGCCCCAGTGGGAGAACAGATCTTGTACTACCTCTGGCAGGAGAGACCACTCATGAGATGCAGCGCCTATCCAGCTGAGGGCATTGGAAAGAGTGTTGGAGGCTCCTGCCACATGGATGGCTAGGAGACCCGCCTCCAGACTGCTCACGAAGAACCAAGTGCAGAGAGTCTCCTTGCACAGAGGCAAGGAGCGCATCCCACCCTGGCGGTTTAGGTAGTACATGGTTGTGGTGTTGTCCGTCTGGACCTGGAACACTTGACCCCGTACAAATGGAGAGAAGGCGGTGAGGGCTAGTCGGACCGCTCGAAGCTCCAGCAGGTTGATGTGACATCAAGACTCCTGAGGGGACCAGAGGACATGTGCTCTGAGCTCCCCTAGATGGGCATCCCAACCCATCAGAGAGGCATCGGTTGTTAGAGTGACCATCGGCTCTGGGCAGACAAATGGGATACCCTCCTTCAGATGAGCTGGAATGAGCTACCACTGAAGAGTGTTCCACATCTCCTGGATCACTATCACTGGCTGGTCCAGAGGACTGGATTGCTGTGACCATTGGCAGGCCAGCCCCCATTGAATGGGACACATGTGCCAGCGGGCCCAACGGACCATGCTGGTGCAGGCTGCCATGAGGCCCAGGAGGTGCAGGAAGTCCTGGACAGGGCACAATTGCCCAACCAGAAATGATTGGACAAAGGAGGAAAGAACCTCGGCCCTGTCTGCCAGGAGCCGTGCTCTGGTTCGAAGAGAGTCAAGCTCTGTCCCGATGAACTGAATCATCTGTGTTGGCACGAGTTCCGATTTGACCTCGTTGATGAGGAGGCCAATCTGAGAGCAGACCTGGAGGGCCAGATCTCTGGACCACTCCACCTCCATCCTGGAGGGGGCTGAAATCAACCAGTCATCCAGGTAAGGGTACAGCCGGACCCTTCGGCACCGCAGGAATGCTGTCACCACTGCCATACACTTGGTGAAGACACCGGGAGCTGGAGAGAGGCCGTAGGGCATGGCCCGGAACTCATAAAGGGATCCCTCTGCCCTGAAGTGGAGGAATTGCTGATGAGATGGACAGATTGGGATGTGAAAGAATGCGTCCTGGAGGTCCAGAGAACAGAACCACACACCTCATTCAAGGATGGAATGATCTGAGCCAGAGTGACCATCCTGAAGGTTCGAGACCTTAGGAACTTGTTCAGGTTGTGTAGGTCTAGAATGGGGCACCAGCCCCCCGTCTGTTTTGGGACCAGAAAGTACCTGGACACAAACCCTGGGTCTGGTGGAGGATCCGCCACCTCCCTGATCACCTCCTTCTGGAGGAGCAGGGCAATGTCGGCTCAAAGAGCCAACAAGAGAGGCTGCAGACCCCGTAGCCCCCCCCATGGGGTGATGGCTCGATAGGGTGGGGACTGCTCGAATTCCAGAGGCAGACCCTTTCCTACCACTTCCAGCACCCAGCGGTCCGTGGTGATATCGGACCAGGCGGAAAGGAAGTGGCGGAGCCATCCACCCACAGGGGGAGCCCGGGAAGGAGTGACGAGGTTGGGGGCGACATCCCTCAACCCGTCACTGAGCAGGCTTAGAGGAAGGACCGGCTGAGGAGCCTCCTGGACCTTTCACTCCCAGCTTCCTGCTGGAGGAAGCAGCAGGCTTGGCTTTGGGGTGCCAAGTGCGAGCCTGCTGGCCCTGATGCTGGTGTTGCTGGGTCGAACGTGACGCAGGGGCTGAATGACAAAAGGGCTTACGCTGCTGCTGGCAGCCTTTGTCCTTCTGGGCAGACATGACTGAGTCCTAGGTGGCGTTGGACTTGTCGATCTGCTGAAGATGCCCTTTCAACCCGGGACCAAACAAGTCGGTACCCAGGAAGGGAATGTCTGCCAGCTTGTGCTGGGTATCTGCCGTGAAGGTGGAGATCCGCAGCCAAGCTCTGTGGCGCTTGGCCACTGCAGCCGCTACTGACCGGGCACATGAGTCAGCGATGTCCAGGGAAGTCTGGAGCTGCTGTTTAGCCACCGCCCTTCCCTGATCCCGCACCTGCTTGACTGTAGTTTGGAGGTCAGCTGGGAGATGAGGAATCACCTCATCCAGGGAGCCCAAAAAGGCATGTGAAAAGTGTGCCATCAGGACGGTTGATCTGGCCTGACGAAGGCCTAGGGAGGAAGCAGCATAAACTTTCCGCCCGGAGTAGTCCAACTTCTTGGACTCCTTGTCGGGGGGCTTGTCCATGTCCCAAGTGTTCCCGGAACACCGGAAAACGCTGTCGGTCACAAGCCCGAGAAATCGGAGAGTGAACCGGTTGGAATAGCACACTTCCGAGCCATCCTGGCCGAGGTTGCTGGACAAGAAGCTGGCCGCTGCCATAGCTCCAGGGCCGGGCCAATGATGGCTTCGGCTACCGGGAAGGCCTCCATAGGGAAATCCCCTCAGTCCAGTATCTCCTTGAGGGAATACTTGGCACATTTTGAAACGGGTTCGAGCTTCATCCCAGTGGACTCTGAAATGAGTCGAAGCATTCCAAGGAACGAGGATGGTCTCTTGTCCACCGACTGACTCCCGGTGGACTCCAGGTCAAGCAGCCTGGAGAACAAGGAGGAGTCATCGTCAGACTCCGAGGAGTCATCGAACAGCTGCCGAGCGCCTGAGCCACCCTCCACCTGTCGAGGTCAATCGGGAGTGAGGGTGACCAACAACCGATGGGGCAAGCCCTGACCTGACTGAGAATCCTTGGTCGGGGCCCCAGATTTAGATTGTGGAGGTGCAGCCAGTTTCGGCCGAACAACCGGTGCCAGCTTCAGCTCCTCGACTACAACAAGGGGTTGTTTTGGCTGCTCCAGTGACAGCCACTTAATGGCCGGGGAAGGCAATGGAGTCAGCTTATTCCCAGTCAAAAAGAGCTGCTGGCACATTAGATCCTCGTAACGCCGATGCAATTTGCGCCGGAGCCTATCCTCCGAAGAGGACGATGATGAGGATGAGTGGCGCCGCCGCTTTCCAAGGTGCCGAGACCGAGACTGCTGATGTCGGCGGGATCGGCTGGACCTGGGAGAGGTCCAAGACCGAGACCTTCAGTGTTTCCGAGGGTGGGTCTGAGAGGGGGCCGGGGAAACCCGCTCCTCCCTCGGTTCAGGGACCTTAACCGAGGATTCCACCGGGGGACCACATCGACAGGTGTCTCGGCTGGCTGACCTGACGGGGACACCGTGAAGACAGCGGCCTTAGCCACAACCTCGACCGAAGTGGGCTATCTGGGGAAGGGGACCTCTCCCGCTCCCACGAATGTCGACGGTGGGACTTACCTTTGGAGTCCTTCTTTTTGGACTGAGAGGAATGTTCCGAAGGCCCTTCTCCCTTGGTGGAGAGGGATTGGCAAAGCTCCTTAAATGAAGCCGTGTAGGAGGAGCCCAAGGAGAGCGGGATAAATGCCACGACCGAGGATGATGATGCTGCGGCCTGGGCCGCCTCCTCCTCGAGGGCGATCATCTGTTCGAGCTGTTCAGCTAAGCCCAGAGCCACGGACACCGCCCAATGGGCCTCCTTCGACTTGACCGGAGGATAACGTTTCTCTGGGCGCCCAAGTTGCAATCTGGCAGCGCGATCCTCTAAGACCGTAGCCGAGAAGGACTTGCACAAGTTGCAGGCCTGTGAGTCATGGCCAAGCACCAAGCAGTAAACGCACGTGGAGTGCAGATCGGTCCAGGACATCTTCTGCCCACAGGGGCACCGACGAAATCCGGGAGTCGATTTGTCCATTGCAGCCGTGAGGGAAGATAAAGACCGAAGTCTTGAATTTTAAAATTAGTTTCGGGTTAACCAAAGAGTTTGGATCCAGGCCTAAAACGCAGAGCGCAAAGGAGGGAACCTGAGCTTCCAAGCGGTAAGGAAGATCTGGCGTCATGGAGCGGAGCTGAGTTTTACCACCCGGGTGGGTGGAAGAGCCAGCTTGATGACCTTCCGGCAAGATTTAAAGCAGCAAGGAACCTGCCAGTAAGTGTGGATTGAACAACATATCCATGTCCCTAGAAAGAAAATTACAGCAAGTATGAGGAAATGTCTTCTTTCTGTAGTGCTCCACATTGTCAATGGGTATATAATACATATGGGCTCTAAGAAGCAGTACCTGTGTTTCTGGTGGGGGGGGGGTATTGACCCCATGGGATCAAAACGGCGGTCTACTTCTGCTAACTGCTCTTAGAAATCATATGACCTCCCGGTTTGTTCCTTGGGACGATCCTCTTGAGGCTCCCAGTGCTGCTGCTATAACTGACACCTAATCTGTCATAGTACTCAGTGTAATCCCTTTGTCTATTCACATCTGCAAAAACTCCAAGATCCTGTAATTAGTATAGCTGCGTGCTTAACAGAATTATGCACAACCTTATCTGCCAAGTGAAGGGGTTCCCATTTCCTCCTTCATAACGGGTAAAAAATCTCACCCGTGGCCTATTGTTTTATTGTTTATCAAGTCTAGGATTACAAATACCTTTGAGCCTTGGCTCTTTTACAAAGGTCCCACATCAGAGAAATACAAATTATGGGGAACATCAAGACAGACATTACAAAAATGTGGACATTGCAAACAGAGTACAGATTAATACAATTCAAGGGTAGCATTGTAACAAGGCAGCCAGCGGCATTTGTCAGAGAAAATAGACAACAGATAAGAAGTGCCAGAGTAATAGGGAGAGGGAAGAGGGAGGGGGAAGGAATGTAGGATGGGTGGGGAGAGGGTGAAAAGTGCAGCATTGGGTATACCAAGATGTGAGGGTAGAATCCAGTGAGGAGGGGAAGGGGGGACAACTAGAGCAGAAAGGGAAGTGGAGAAACAAGGTTAAGTTGGGCAGTCACAGGAGCTGTTGGTAGTCAGATAGTCCTGGAGCCTAGTTTTAAACATACCAATTGTTGGGGCAGAGGAGATGGTTGGGCTGAGGCCATTGAACCAGAGTGGCGCTCGATAAGCAAAAGAGTGTTGTCCCTGTGAAGTGTGACAGTGGGGGACTTTCAGTAGCTTTTCAGTAGCCTAGGAAGATGTTTTCTCTGGTCCGGGTCTGCTCATTCCTGATCAATAATCTGGTCCCAGTGTACAAAGTTAGAAAAGCATTTCGGAGTGGAGGAGCATGCAGCCAGTATCAGATTCATGTCCAGGGCCTCCATGGCTTGTACTTGCTTCAACTGTAAGGTCCTACAAGCCTCCTTTTTGAGGTAGGACAGGGAGTTTGTATGAAAACAGGGGAGGGATCAGACTCTTTCTCTTAAGCTCCATCAACTCACCCTCCTCTTTTTCCTCAGCGAGGTCCTCCTCATCAAAAAGCATTTTTGTGTCAGGATTTTCCTCAGAGTCCCCTGAATCATCATCTTGACCTTCTCTATGGTCAAGGTTGGGGTCTGTCTGCATGTCGGGCTTAGCAGTTTTATCCTGCATTCGTGCACCTGGACGTGCCTGTATGGTGTCCCCCCCTCAACCTGAGGGGCCCACCTGAGGTTTGGGTGTGTTGGTGGTGATGTCCTGCAGAACATCAGGAGACAACAGCCCACTTAAGATCAACAAAAATAAAACTGTACAACCTAACCTAGCCACTGCCAGTCAATATCCCAGGGGCACCCCTCCGCTCCAGCTCAGAGTTCAACTGGGAGGACCAACATAGATATATTAGATTGCATTTCACAATTAGGACAATAAAAGTCTAAAGGGGAGTGTCTCATCACCCTCTTGCAGGTCTTACATCACTTGAATACCACAGGTCTCTAATAAGTCATGGTGCCAATGGCTGAAAAAACAGAACTTTGTTATAAACTACCCACTAAATGGTAGCTAGGGCTCTTAATGCTGCTGGCAATAGAATTACAGCTTCCTTATTACCCCTGATCAACTACCAATGGATTGTATTAGATATATGATTCCTGGAGCTGCCTGGCAGAACCTAAGAAACAGTTCCTGTATGTCGGACCTGCTGAACAACCCTATGCTGCTGCCTGGTGTGGCTCCCAAATCAAAAATACACTGTCTCTCTTTCAGTTTATATAACTTTCTCCACACAGCTGCTTGTAGACAGGATAAGGCATAGGAAGCACATTAAGAAGTGTGCAGGAGCGCCAGTGACATCACGCTGATGGGTGTGATGTCACCACATGTTTGGGAGCACACCCAGCCAAGGACACAAAAACACTGGGCGGGAGAAGTGCGAAAAGCACTTAGTATGCTATTGCCAGGCAAAAATCCCTGCTGGCTGATCACCATCAATGGCTGACTTGTCACATGGCTGCAGAGAAGAAGAACAAACGCACCATGAAGTGTGAATAGAAAACAGAGTGGCTGTAAACTCTGATAAAGCCTGGTAAGCCTGAAAATAGGCAAGATTTATCTAGTGCACTTACCCGGTCAACAAAACTAAACAAATAAATAAAAATTGGAACACCGACCAAATCTGACAACAAAACACGCTGTCCAAAACTTTACTTCACAAAATGTCCTAAAGGAAGCACAATTCACCCAGGCAGTCCACCATTCACCCAGGCAGGCTACACTAAGTCCCAGAAGCAACCCAGGGAAAAACTCTAATAAAAAAGTGTTTTTTCCTGAATCAATTGAAATTCTGAGATAACTCAGACCTGCCCTTTTTTTTTTTTCCACTTTCTATATCCTGGCTGGTCCACTTGTCGGCCATCAGCCCTGGTCACGGCCCCTGGGACTTCCACTGCCATCTACTACCGCTTGTCCTCAGTCACCCCCGGCTTACCCCCCGGAGAAGGGCTGCGGCATCGGTCCCCTCATCCGTGCCGCGGAACAAGTATCTAGTTGGGATGTTATTATAGCTAATCAAGCCCCAGGAGGCTTCACTTAGACAATGGACCCACCCGCCTACTCTTTTTTCCTGGTTTTCTTGGAGGCGGGGATGTGTAATGACGCCAGCGTCCACCCTGCCTCCCTGTTGACGAGCGCTGGTAGCGTGAGTGACTCCCGTTCTCCACCAGGGGTCCTCATTATGCTTACTCATTACACTTCCCACCCTCCACCCGGAGAAGGAGAGCCGTCCATGGGACGCTGTATCCTTCTCCCCCCGGCCGACCCTCCGATGACTTGAGTCCATTCCTAAACCCGGGTTGCCGGCGCCGCAAGTGGAAATCCAACCGCTGCGCCGGCGGGCCAGCACACCTGCACTTAGTTGTACTAATAGAGAATGGGGGGGGCATAGTGCAAATGTCACTATAAGACAGGAAAGGAAAGAGGTAGTTAAACAAAGATCTGACTGCCTACCTAACTAAAGCTCCCCAAGAATAAAAAGTTAAAAATATATACCTGGGCACCAAAATTGAAAGAGAAATTAAAGACCTGGACAACACCCTAGTTAAGCAATAGCACAGGTCCCCAGTCCAAGCTGGAAAATGGGGAAAATATTAGCAGATTAGTTCATTTGAAAGTCACAGCTTTAACAGGCATGATTTCTAAATTTGAGGGTGCTCCCTGAATCCAGGGAGCCCCAATCTGCTCAAGACTGCTGCACTCTTATCACTGAAATAATACATTTTACAAAATCTTCTTTAGATAGGCACTTCTATGCTGTTTACCCTTTTGTGGTACAGCCAAGACTGGGAAGCCCTTGCTATTTGGAATCTTCATGTACCCAGGATTCTATGCTGTTACTGCAGCTTTGGACTGTACCATTACCTCTAGTAGGGGTACACATTATCCATATGCATTAAATACTCATTGACAATGTGAAGCGTTACAGGAAACACCAGTCATTAGTGGCTTAAGCTAGAATGTCTTGAATGTTTAACAAAAATACAAGACAATCATAATCATGAAACTGGGTATCATTTTCTTCCGAAGAGAAAGCAGGGTGTAATTTGCTGTCATAACCAGCTGGTTATAACAACAGTGCATCAGCCTTCCTCACTCTACCTGTGTGCAGGATACTTCCCTTGCACACCTGGTTTCACAAATTTCAAGCATGAATAAGTGCAGTACTATAGTTTAAACCTCAGTTTTTCCTGCTAACAGTGTCTACAAATTTCCAGAGTTCAGGCTTGGCTCATTGGCATACTGCTGTCTCTAGGTTCGCAATGGCGCAACATGAAACAAGCATTTGTCAATGCCGAATGTTGTCTCGCTGGCATTGGTAGTGCAGGAGTTAGATATGCATAATAGGAATGGCAGTGAAGTATTGAACTGACGCCAACCTCACCCCCACCCTGAAGAGACACATTTTCAACATAGGCATTCTGGGACCTCCTCTCATGAACAGTGGCACTGTGATTTTGTTAATCTGTCCCAAAAGTTGATTTCCCACAGCGACCACGCCAATCTGTGCCACAGGTGCGAAAACACATTTTGGGCACGAAGTGAAAAATGGCAGCTGTACTGTTGATAAGGAGGTGTGAAAAATGCCAGTGCTGAAAAATCTGTCATGAAAATATTGCAAATTTGCGAAGTTACAAAGGTGGGTGGAAACTGCGCAACGCATGCTTGTAGCACAGTCATTTTATGGACTTT
Organism: Neoceratodus forsteri; assembly: GCA_016271365.2. Classification (NCBI taxonomy): domain Eukaryota; kingdom Metazoa; phylum Chordata; order Ceratodontiformes; family Ceratodontidae; genus Neoceratodus; species Neoceratodus forsteri. Next base: position 829,690,787 of record CM028137.1, read on the forward strand.
CATCATCAAGTTTTCAACATATGCATTTTAGGACCTCTGCTCATGAAAAGTGTCACTGTCATTTTCTTAAACTGTCCCGAAAACTGATTTCACACAGCGACCGCGCTATTCTGTGCCGGAAGTGCGAAAACACATTTCGGCCAGGATATGTAAAATGACAGCTGCACTGTTCATAAAGAAGTATGGAAAAATGCCAATGTTGAAAATCTGGAGTGAAAATATTACAAATTCACAAAGTTGGCCAGCCCGGTGGTGCTGAGGGCTGAGGCGCTGGACGCCTTACCTTGCGCCACGCTGGCAACCCATGTTCGGGAGCGAGCACGGGTTCTCAGGGGTCAGCGGTGGTGGAGGAGAAGGATTGAGCACCCGAGGACTACTCTCCTTCTCCAGGGGAGGGAGGGGGACAGCAGCTCTCGGTGTATGACTGGCCCCTAGCAGAGGCTGGGGACAAGCGCACCGAAGCTCAAGAAGAGCATTGGATGCAGCAGACACTTGGAGGAGTGCTTGAGGTAGCATGCACACTCACTCCTTGGCATCATTGCCTCAGGGGTAAAAATGGAGGAAAAACAGAAGGCACTTACGGGCAGAATGACCAGATCTCCGTAGGCACTCCCTTCGCGACGGGCAGTAATCCTTGGTTCCGGATTTGTGACAGATGGTGGAGGGGGTCCTGCCACCCTGCCATGGGGGGCATAGCCGTAGGGACACACCAAGAGGTAAGCTGAAAGCAGGGGACAGGGATGGAGGATCAGACAGGTATGCTGAAAGTGCCTGGGAGAAAAGAAAAAATTACTCACCTTAGTAATTATGTTTCTTCTAGTGGAATCTTGCTGTATTCTGACAATTGCAGTTAGCCCCAGCCTTTAAACTGCTTGGGAGAACAAAGGGTTAACTTTTCTATGCATGGCATAGAATGTTCATCTCGAGCTCAGTTGATGTCTCTGCCTGTTGTTATTCAAACTGCAACCGTCAGATCTTTACGAGCAGAACCCATTAGGTGTTCTGTGTGGAAACTGTAAAATTTTTAACTAGCCAACTGGCAGAAAAATAATGTTTTGGGTCGCGAAGACTCAAGTCAGGAAACCCCAAAACAAAAAACAATCAAATGAAATAACATTTCACCCAAAGAGAACAAAGGGTGTAAAAGGGGGCACCTCTAGAGTGCCAACACTGCGCCTGCCCACCCACATCACAAAAATCTAGGTTCTGAGAGGGGAGGCAGGGGGAGGTCAGAATACAGCAAGACTCCACTAGAAGAAACATAATTACTAAGGTGAGTAATTTTTTCTTCAAACAACATGAAGTCTTGCTGTATTCTGACAATTGCAGACTACCAAGCAGTACCTCCATGGAGGATGGACAGAAGCTACTTTGAGAATAGGCTCCTGAAGTACTGCTGTGCCAAACCGAGCATCACTCCTAGCCTGGATATCCAGAGAGTAATGCTTGGTAAAAGTATGGACTGTTTTCCAGGTGGCTGCTTGACAAATTTCTAAAAGAGGGATATCCGTGGCAGCAGCCAGGAAAGCAGCTGTACCTCTTGTGGAATGAGCCCTCAGGCCTGAGGGTGGAGTTTTACCCAGTTTTTCATAGCAGAATTGTATACAAGAAACAATCCACCTGGCAATAGATCTCTTGGTGGCAGGTTTTCCCTTCCCAACTTCTCCATAAGTGAAGGACAACTGAAGGGAGTCAAACCTGTGACCCTTGGTATGCTCTATATAGTAGCTAAGGGCTCTTTTAACATCCAAACTGTGTAGCCTCCTCTCCCCTGAGGAAGAATGAGCAGTGAAGAAAACAGGGAGAGACATAGACTGGTTAAGGTGGAAAGCTGAAACCACCTTAGGCAAAAACTTCCAGTTAGTTCTTAGGACCACTTTATCTCTATGGAAAGAGATGAAGTCAGATTCCACTGACAGGGCCTGCAATTCAGTGATACATCTAGCAGAAGTGATGGCTACCAAAAACACAGTTTTCCAAGTCAAGTACTTAAGCTTTGCTAAGGACAAAGGTTCAAAAGGGGTTTGCATAAGCTGAGCAATGCAAACATTGAGATCATAAGCATAGAGCAGGATCCCTAAAGGGGGGGATTGGTGTGAAGCAATCCCTTGAAAAACTTACAGAATACGTGATGGGATGACAGTGAGGAAGACTTGCCTACTGACAGGAAAGCATAAACAGCTGCCAAGTGTACCTTGAGAGTAGCTGGTCTGAGACCTAGGCCATTGAGATGGACCATATAATCCAGAACCGTAGGCAATTCAGCAGTGTCTGGAGAAATATTCTTCTTAGAACACCAAATGCTGAAACTTTTCCATTTGGAGTTGTAAGTCTTTCTGATGGAGGGCTTTCGAGAAGCCTTGAGGATATCCAGAACCCCTTGGGAAAGATGCAGATCTGCAAACTCTAACTCTTCAAGAGCCAAGCCTTGAGATTGAGAGACTGAAGATTGGGGTACCAAATCCTCCCCTGAGAGGATGTTAACAGGTTCTAATTCCTGGGAAGAGACGGGGAAGATGGACTGCTAGAGACAGCAACAAGGGATACCATGGCTGCCTGGCCCAGTCTGGAGCAATCAGAATCACTTTGCAAGGTTGTGACCTTATCTTGACTAACACTTTGAACAGGAGAGGGAAGGGGGGAAAGCATACAGAAATTTCCCTTCCCAGTTCAGAATCAGAGCATCCAGGGGAACTGAGCCCAAGACTGGGGGTCTGCAACAAAAAAGAGGAAGTTGGTGATTGTCTGGGGCTGCAAAAAGATCCATCTCTGGGGTGCCCCACCTTGAGAAAATCACCTTCAACACCAGAGGATCTAGGGCCTATTCGTGATGACCCTGAGATATTCTGCTCAGTGCATCTGCTAGAACATTGTCCTTCCCTGGAAGGTGAACTGCTACCAGAGAGGTTTGCAGGGAATAAGCCAGGAACCACAACTTCATTGCTTCTGTGCACAAGGCCATAGACTAAGTGCCTCCTTGCTTGTTGATGTACCACATGGTGGTGGTGTTGTCTGTTCTGACCTGACCCACCTTGTTCTGTACTGATTTGGAAAAAGCTTGCAGTGCCATAAACACTGCCCTGAGTTCCAAGAGACTGATGTGTAGAAGAGATTCCTGAGGAGACCACAGTCCCTGGGTGGTGAGTTCCCCCAAATGGGCTCCCCAGCCCAGCAGGGAAGCATCTGTGATAAGGACTACTGCATGAGACTGAGTGGCAAATGGAACCCCCTTGCCTCAATTTGCCCTGATCCTGCCACCATTGCAGGGCTTGGATCAGAGTTCGAGTCACTGGGATTAGTTTGATAAGGGAATCCTTTCTTTGGGACCAAAAAGCTCTTAAGTGGATCTGAATGTCCCTCATTTGGAATCTTGCGCCTTGGACCACTGCTGTAGAAGCTGCCATGTGGCCCAATAGCTGAAGGAAATGCCTTGTGGGTTGAGACGCCTGAAGGCTGAATGAAGAGGTCAGCTCCATGAGAGCCCTTGCCCTTTCCAGGGGATGGAAGGCTCTTGCTTTTACCGTATCCAGCTCTGCCCCTATGAAGGTGAGGAGCTGCACTGGTTCGAGAACTGACTTTGATAGGTTGAAAAGAAATCCTAAAGAAGTGAGCACTTGCTGGGTCACTTGCAGGTGTGACTTGACTTGGTCTGGGGACTGGCCCACTATGAGCCAGTCATCCAAATATGGAAAAATGGAAATCTTTTGTCTTCTTAGGAAGGCAACAACTACTGCCAGGCACTTTGTGAAGACCCTTGGGGCTGAGGTTAGGCCAAAGGGCATTGCTCTGAACTGATAGTGGCCTGAGGGCAACTTGAACCTGAGGTACCTTCTGTGGGAGCACCTGATGGGAATGTGAAAGTAGGTATCTTTGAGGTCCAGGGAGGCTAGCCAGTCCCCTGGCCTTAGAGAGGGAAGGATAATTCCCAGAGTTATCATCTTGAACTTTGGCTTTAAAAGATGTTTGTTCAGGTATCTTAGGTCCAGGATGGGTCACCACTCTCCTGTCTTTTTGGGGGTTAGGAAGTACCTGGAGTACAGTCCTTTGCCCCAGTGTAGGGTAGGTACTCACTCTATAGCTCTTAGAGCTAGGAGAGAAGAAACCTCTGCCTCTAGGGCAAGGGTTTCTGAGAGATTTGCAGGTGGAAAAGATCTGGCTCTCATCTTGGGAAATTGTTTGAAGCTGAGAACCAGTCCCTGGCTTGCAACTTCCAGGACCAACTTGTCTGATGTAATAGACATCCAGTCCTGGACAAAGTAAGCCAGCCTGCCCCTACTGGGATAGGAGAATTGACCCGGGCAGACCCATCAGGGTGTCTGCTTGGCAAGGGCTTTAGGCTGAGGGGTGGATGCAGGCCTGCTCATCCCCCCTTCTACCTCTTCCTCTGAATAACCCCCTCTGTGAAAAGGAAGAAGAGGACTGTGCTTGGTAAAAAGGCCTTTGGAAAGGCCTGCCCCTGCCCTTGGACTGCTGCCTTTGAGGAGTTGTCTGCCTTTCCTTGGCCTGAGCACTCCTGTAAGTGGTCCTGTGTGCGTCCATTTTTTTCATGTAATTCTCTGTCTGCTCCCCCCCATAGAGAATTACCCATTACAGGAAAATCTATGGCCTTAGCCTGGGTATCCTGTGAGAGGCTAGTACATCTGAGCCAAGCCATTCTCCGAAGAGCCACAGATGTAGCCATGACTCTTGATGATACATCATTGGAGACTACAGCAGCATGAAACTGAACTTTTGATGCCTCAATCTCATCTGCAGCCACCTCCTCCAGCTCCTTGGCAAGCTGGGGGGAAGCCTGTTTAGCCAGTGCCGGTACAGTGTCCCACCTGGACTTCTGGTACCTGGCTGCATTGGCCATATAATTAGCCTGCTTGAGTCCCAAGAATGATGCCATGTACTGCTTCTTTGCCATGGCATCAGTCTTCCTGGAGTCCTTGTCTGGGGGTGTGATGTCAAGGGAATGCTTGTCTTATCACAGGCAGCAGCCTGTACAACCCCAACATGGCTGCACTGCTGATAAAGGAACTCCGTATCTGAGCCTGAAAGAGTATACCTCTTGTCCATTCTTCTATCCACAGGAGGTATGGAATTGGAAGACTTAAGAATTTGTTGTGTCTGTTTCCCAAAAGATTTGTGGAGGGGAATAGACAGTCTCCTGGACTCTGGGAAGTCCATCATCTCTACATAGTCAGGCTCCTCCTGATCCTCCACTGCCTCCTCCACAGGGAGCTGGAGGGTATCAGCCACCTTTCTGTAAAACATGAAGTGTGAAGGGGACTCAGAAAGCCTAGGAGGAGAAACACCTGAAGGTCTGTCTGGGGAGATGTCCGGGTCAATAGGCACATCCAGACTTTCACCATCACCATAATCATCTTCCAACTCTCCTTCCTCCTCAAACTCCGGTTCATAAAATTCTTCCAGGGTATAATCCTGAACCGGGGGAACTGATCAAACCGAGCCCCTGCCAAAAGGTGCCGGATCAGTCGGAACAAGCTGCGATTCCAATAACATGAATCGCTTTGGCTATTTCATCGGGCGGTCGAGTATGAGATTCTGGAACCGAACCGGCCGGCTTGTCTTTGCGTTTTCTTTTTGTCTGAACTGATTCCTTATAATCGGCTCTCCTTTTGCCCGAAGAAGTATTGCCCTGGATAGAGGGCACTCCTTCTGGTTCGGCCTGAACCAAACCTGGCTGGCCATCTGGGTCAGTGGACTTCTCGGCCTCCCTTTCCCTCAGTCTACCTAATCTCTTTTCCAGGGTAGATTTGGGAACATTTTTACAAATTTGGCAGTCTGAATCGAGGTGGTCAAACCCCAGACAATAAACACAGGTGGTGTGGGGATCGGCCTTAGCAAAGACCTCCCCACACACACTGCAGCGTTGAAACCCAGTGGGCCCATTTTTTTTTCTTGGGTTTCTCAGACATGGCCAACCTAACCAAACTTACCCTTTTTTTGGCAACCGCCAGGCAAGACTCCACTATCGGTTCCTGACTGTGTCACGGGTCTTGGAAAAAAACGTACTAAAACCGGTTTTTTTTAGAACTGATACGGACCAGTAACCACACACTAAAGTAAAGTACAAATTTTACCTGAATGATCGGTTCAGCCAAACCGATCCACACTTTTTACAAGTTCCACTCAGAAAACAGAACAAAACCTATCTAGTACTCACGGTACCACAGACAGAGACTTGAAACGACTATGCGGAAACAACAATTTCGGTAGAAAAAACGACCGAAAACTGACACTTCAACCGACTTTGAACTGAGCAGCAGGAGAAATCTCCGGAGCGACTGTTCAGTGAGGCGGAGTAAAGAATCTGATGGTTGCAGTTCGAATAACAACAGGCAGAGACATCAACCGAGCTCAAGATGAACATTCTATGCCATGCATAGAAAAGTTAACCCTTTGTTCTCCGGGGCAGTTTAAAGGCTGGGGCTAACTGCAATTGTCAGAATACAGCAAGACTTCATGTTGTTTGAAATAATGAGTAGCTGCAAAAAACAAAAAACAAACTCACGAAGTTACGAGCGTACGTGAAAACTGCGCAATGCACGCTTGTAAAACAGTCATATTTTGGATTTTTTTCACCAAATTTGCAACATAGGCTTTTTGAGAGCCCATCTCATGAACAATGGCACTGACATTTTGTTAATCGGCCCCAAAAGTTGAATCTGTGCAGTGACCGCAAAATCACCTTCTGGGACCAAATAACGCCATGACAGTGACTGAATTCATGAGGAGCAGCCCCAATAACCCCATGTTGAAAACTTGGTGCAAAAATTCCAAGAAATGCCCGAGATATACACCAACGTTGAAAAAACCCTATTTATGCCATTATACAGCTTACCGGCATTTCTTCAGTTCGCGATCGGCTTTGAAGAGTGCTGAAGTGTTCCCGGTCTACTGAAGATCGTCCCGCCAAACTCCAGAGGTAAGTATGGGGTTGGGGAGGCAGAGCGCAGGGTGGGTGCGGGTTGGGGAGGGAACAGGACAGACCGCGAGGGACTGTTTTCTTCTTTTACAGGCAGGGTATGAAATTCGTGAAAAAAAGTGCATGCCCACTTGGGCATGTAATAAGCAAACGTACATGCCCAAGAAACTATTTACATGCCGTCCCTTAGTATTTAGATTTTAGGTAGTCCACAGAGTAGCTTGTGAAATACTGTTTATTCCTAATTTAGCTTCTAGTAGGTAGTTTAGAACACAGAGGTGATGGTTTGCAATTACTTTACTTATCTAGTTAGGTAAAAGAGCTTTTCTGAGATATTTCTCAGTCTCCAGCAGGGCCAGCAACTTCTACACTGCTACAGCCTTCAAACTCTGAGAATGGCACTCTCAACCTTTATTTAGGTAGGGTATGTAGGTGCTATTAATGTACAATAGCTGAAGTAGCTGAGTTTTGTCTTCAAGCCTTTTAAAAAGAATACTAGTTCTGCTTCAAGTTATAAACAGCTTTTTTTTCATTTGATGGCTGGCTTAGTTAGCTTCCAACACACTGCTTAGTGCTTTTTATTGACGGGAGAACAGGACAGGAGACAGAAATTTTTCTTTGAAATTTGGTTCCACTTCCCAGCAATTTCAGTAGGCAGCTGAATACATTAAAAAAAAAAAGACTGCTTTAGCCTGAAAGGTGCCCGAGAATGGCCCCAGAGACCCACTCTGTTGCAGTCAAGCTGCTTTTTATTAGTAGTACTGTCTCTGCCTGTTGCAGTACAGTCCACAAACTGCTATGAAATAAAATATCTTAGGCAGCAGTACTTTTGGTGAAAGTAATTAGTTGAAGTCAATAAAGAGCTTGCACTCTGCTTCCCATAAGTCTCTCTCACCCCAAAGTCTGATCCAGATTTTTTTCTGTTGCCGATTTCCCGGATGGGAGAATTCTTTCCTCCCTTCTGCCAGCTAGAGATGTTTGCAGTTTCACTTTCACCCACCTTTCCCACCTAAGTCCCCTACCTCATTTGTAGACCAACTTTGAAATAATACTATACTATTGGCTCTTAAAAGAGCTTTTTTTTTTGGGTGGGCTCAGAAAAGTACCCGATCGCGATCGGCGATCCTGACTGCTGTGGCCACTCAAACGTTCACAGTACACTCTGTGAAAGCGCGGTATGAACTAAATGTGTCCAACTCACTTGGAAAAAATGCTGCGCTTTGCAGGGTCCTCGTCAAGTCGCACAGAAGGAAGGAGGTGGGTAAAGTATCACACTAGAGTCACCAGTTGGTATCTGAGCCTGCAACCCCGCCTCCAGCAGTGACGCACAGACCCCTTCTCACTTACGGTTGGATACTGGCTGTGCTGATGAAACTCCCACTTAAGGTTGCTTCTCTCCTCTGCGAACCAGCCAGCCCTGCCCCCCCCACCGGAAAATGATGCGTGATGGTTCCGACTCACAAAGGGGAAAAAACATCCATCCCAAACAAAATATAAGCACAGAAGGGATTTAAAAAAAAAACGGAGCTCTGACTGATTTAAAAAAAAAAAATGGACCTCTGACTGCAGGAATACCTTAGGTGCCCAATGGGACAGGCACTAAACAGCAGCAGGTGTCCTGAGACAAAAGTGCCTGCCCTGGGGCACCTAAGGTATAGGAATTTCACACCCTGTTTACAGGTTAAAAAAAAAAAAACATTGCAGGACTTTTTTTTTTTTTTAGGGGCATTTGGCATACTGGGATGGGCTCCCAGTGTGCTACCTGAGTGTTGGGGGGGCTAGCTGACGGGGGATTGGGCACCCCTGTTGGCACATACCGAAGGGGGAGCTAGAGCTGAGGGGGATTGTGCACCCTCTGGCATACAAAAAATTGGGGGGCATTATGCCGACAGGGAGTGGGCTCCCCCATTGGCACATAAACTGGGTCAGGGCATGCCGACAGGGGGATTGGGTGTCCCTGAAGTTGGCATTGTGGCAGACAGTGGCAGTAGTCACTGCCACCATTGTTTACTAGAATGCTTCACCAGGAAAGGCACATTGGGAGGTGCCGCTGCATGACGAGCTTGGCTCTCATTGCAGCGGACCTTTTCTTAGATGTGCTCACTACATTACATGTTGCTGGTGTGGTGCCTGCATGCTGCCTTATTGGGGAATGAGGGACGCACCTACTGATGCATGCCCTGCATTTGCCCACAGTGACCGCACCTCCAAATCTGCTACTACTGCAATATGTTGGCTGGCGCACAAGCGCGAGCCAACATAAAAAGTTAAAAAAAGTTAAAGTGTATCGTGGCTGTAAAAACCACACTTCAGACCAACTGTGCCTTTCAGCTAGTGCTAACTCTACCCTCCTCTGCTCCAAACACTTCAGTTGCCACATAAAACGAATTACAAATTAAAGGCTAAATCATGAGGCGCATGAGAGAGAGAGAGAGAGAGAAAGAAAGAGAGAGAGAGAGACACACAGCAAGCCAAAAGTACTCCAGTCATAACCACTGATACTGTGAACAGTAACACCATCTAGTGGCCAGACTTACCACTTTTCCACATAAATCCCCCAGGTGAGAAAACAGTGTCCAGCAATTACATAACAACCCTCAGGTAGCTGTGCAAAAAAATCCAACTTTATACATATCTTGATGCTATCACAAATCTCATGAGCTTCGCTCATGGCATTTCTCAAGCATCAGACACCTCTGGTGTGTAGAAAAGTCTCATTAAACACACCTACCATACATTATTCTATTGCCTCCAAGAAAAATGGACATAGACAAGTCTGTTCAATGATTTTAATGAGTTTAAGGTGGTGGAGATCCTTAGACAATGGGTGAAAGCATTTCAGCCTTCTGATTGGCTGAGGGACTTCTGTAGCTGGGCATCTATCAGACAACAGATGCCCAGCTATTAAAAGTATCAGCCCAGCTAACTCCATCGCCAAAATCCTGTTGCCCACCCTCCTCCCTAATTGGTTAAAACCTCCTCATTTTGATTTCAAATCTCCATTTTCTTGTCTCACTTAGCGAGAGACTAGCCCCCAGATCCTTGTTTACTTACAGTACAGTCGCCCGGTATTTACTAATTAGCCCAGACACCACTCAGAAACTGTCCAAAACAAGCCAATCTACTTTTTTTCTGTCTTTTTTTCTTGATTTTAACTGTATTTTTATTTGCTACTCTGCATCTCTCTCCTGCGACTCACATGCATTCCGTTCTGCTGCCAGTCATCCAACATCCCAAACCAAGAAATGACTTACCAGCAAAATAGATGACTCCTCACAAGTTACTGCCCCCCAAATTAAAAATAATATCTGTGCTAAAGGCTTTAAAAAAAGAAAAAATAAAGCTCTGCCATCTCTCCTCTCAGTCATGCATCTTCAACTGCCTCGTACAACGTTAGACGCTCATACACGTCACCGCTCGCAAACCCATTTTGCCATCCAGCACTGAAATAAATAAAATAACACTGAAGTCAGACAATACCTTCTCTGTGTCCTGAAACTGCACTAAAAAAACCCAAAAAAACATGAAATGGTACAAAAACAGTCCTGGAGATGGTGGAGTGGAGGGGGAGACCAAAGAAGAGAATAGCTCTGTTGGGGGGGGGGGCAACAACAGATGGAACGCCACAATAAAAAGATTTAAATTCCATTTTTCTTGTGTTTTTCATAATTTTTTTTTTATTTTATTAAATCCCATATTCAAATGTTACAGCAAGCCCATTTTTCTAAGCGCAATAGTACCCTCCAGGGTGGGCGGTATGGGCTATACCCACCCTGCGACGTCAGGCCTCACTAAGTCCCTGGGTGGGTGGGTATAGCCCAATACTGCCCACCCTGTCGGGTATTATTGCTTGCTTAATTTATACATGCAATGTAGGTATACATTATATTGACAACAGCATAAGATATTTGAACAATAGGATTAGATAACAATTTATAATTATATTCTGTATATATTTTGAGGCATGGTTTTATTACATAAATAATTTTCAATCAAATCAAAATGAGACAAGGATTTCTGTTAGGGGTTCTAACATATTTATTTTATTTATTTAGAACAAAGTCATTGGTTTGTTTTCATGTTCAAAATGATGTCAAATGTTCCTTAAAAAGGAATCAGAATATATGACAGTTTGGAATACCATATAAGTTGGAATATACGCAGATTAACAACATGCATGCAGAACACAGAATCACAGATGTTAGCAGTTAAAGACTAAGGGTCCATAAAGTCTAACCATAATGAATGTCCTACTTACACAATGTTGATTATAATTGTGTGCACAGTGCTATATCTTTTAAATGAAAGACGAAAAAGACTGCTGTGATGCAAAATAAAGCTACTGTTGCCTATGTTAGCATGCTGGAGTCCTCTGGTGCCCTCTGGTGCCAAGAGGCCATGTTCGCATAGCTTATATCTTACAAGCCGTGGCTATCTGCTGGAATAATTTGGTTGCAACACCCATACTCCGTGCCCCAGTGAAAATCCCCTATTGTACTACACTCAGACAAACTCTTTCACATGTCACACATTTTTCACAAGAAAATCTTTTTTTACTGACTGATAGTTATTTCTGTGGCTTACAGGGAATTCTTCAGTTCAACAATGTGAATATCGGGCAGCACGTCACATACCAGCATGATTACATACGGGGTGCACTCCACACCACAGCACTGCCTGGCCCAGCTTAATCTACTTTTATGCCTTTTAAAAGAAGCACAAAAAGAGTAACAACTTTCTTTTTACTAAATTGGCTGCAACTGCCAACATCCTAGTCAAACCTATCAGTAGCTTGGTGGAAGTTCTACATTCAACATTCTTGAAAGCTATTGAGTAACAAAAATAGCAACAATGTAAGCTTTCCTAGCATGAATTAAATATAAAATAAACATGGATTAGTCTTAATAGAGTAAATGCTGACTGAAGTGCAACTCAAACCGAAAGGGCAAGTACTGTCACGACTACAGCACAGGGTACAACAGATGAGTGTAAAAACTTTGTGCATTTAAAATCTTTATAAAAAAAGAAATGATATGGTGCACTACAGCAGCACAAATGCACAAAGAAAGTACTGAAGCCAACAAATGTTGTACACCAATACGTATTTAGAGAAGAAATCCTACTCTTTTGTGGTTTCAATTGAATAGGCATGGGATTTAAAAATATGGAATCGCTGTAAGGAAGGCTGTCTCCTATATAAATAGAGATATGAGTGCTATAATACCACTTTGTAAGAGTACTAGTACAGTCACAATATGAAACAGGAAAGTAATTCATTTTTTTCAACCAAATAAAGAACGTTTTCTCTATCATAGGAAGTCTATAACTGGAAATCTGTGTTAATGAATAAAAGCAACAACACACAGGACTAAGTAAGCATCAATCCACGATGAAGGTGGCATCTAATGGGGAATTAATGCATGGTTGGGACCGTTGTGGCATGAGGCTGCAGGCCAAGTGCCTACAATGTCCCAACCATGCATTAATTCCCCATTAGATGCCACCATCAGAGTGGATTAATATGCTTGTAACATGGTCTGTTCATTGCTAGGAGTCTGATACATAACTGTCTACTGTTGTAATGAATCAGACGCTGACAACAGTGCAATAAGACACTAATGATTGCTGTACTTTTCACACGTTAAGATCACGCGGTCTTACATACATATGTGTCATTTCAGACATCTTGCAGGCAACTACTACGATGCATGCCTCAACGATTTGTATAACTTTTTCCATATTTGCAATGGCTGTTATTGTTCTACCGTGCTCAGGAGGACCGCGCTTGGCAACTTCTACTCATTCGGAGTCAGCTTGTCTTGCTCATTTGCATAGCCCGTTTGCTGAATAACCGTGTGTTCTTTACCTGACGCTGCTGTTCACATTCCTACTTCTTTTGTCCCACTGTCCATTTTTCCAGCTACTTGTTGATGTCTGTGTCCATGGATCGTACCAAATAAATACAGGTTACTCACCTGTAACAGGAGTTCTAGGAATGGTATATGTTGTTCATCCACACTGTCTGGCAGGTTCCTTGCCGCTTTAACTCATTCAGTCCTCAGGAGCTGTTTGTGAGTTCCACCCCTTGTGCCCTGTATACCTTTAACACTGCATCCTGGAGGTTTCAGAGCAAAATCAAGCCAAAATGAGCTTGCCACAAACAAATGCGAATAGCTCATGAACCGTAGGTGCTACACACAAAGTATGAGTGGCAAAATTGTTCAGCACTAAATCACCGTTCTAATGGTACTATGCACTTAATTATAATCAATTAAGTTTTTTTTAACAACATTTGAAATAGCAGAAACATTGTTTTCTATCAATAAAAATGGCAAATTAAACAATTTTTAGTGTGTTAATGTGACATATCAACACAAAATTAAACATTCATACAGTATATGTTGTTACCAGAGTAATTTTGTACTCAAAAGCAAATTTTGTTATATACAACATTGATGTTTTACCCATTTTCTTCAAGGTGGTTAGGTGAGGCTTGATGCAGATTGTCAGGCATACAGGCCATACCATAAACAAATGTAAATAACTCCTAAAGTATACATGACACACACATAGTGTCAGTATCAAACTTGTTCAGTGGTAAATTATCTTTCCAACGGTCCTATGCTGTCAACTCTACTCCCTACAATTTTTTATTTATGTAGCTGACATTACAAAAAGGGGTTCTTTCCTCAGGTAAATGAAACCAGGTCAAAACATATTTGTGGGAAATATGTACCTGATCAACACCATACCAAAGTTCAGCGCTAAATTACATTTCTAATGGTATTATTTGCCTAATTATAATCAATGTGTTTGATATTCTATCTGCAATATTTGTGTTCTTTTACATAAAAACTAAGGTTGCATATCAACACAAACTTCACTATCCTGACCTGACCCCCAAAAAACATTTAGTATACTAATCTGATACTAAACACTAATCCTTCTGATGTATAGCATGTGTTTCGATTCTTTTTAGCCACCCATAAAAACCACTCTAGCAACGATGCAAACACCTGCTGAACTCTAACAAATACCCACCAAGTACAAAGAAAGTCACAGTATCAAAACACTAATAACCACAATGAACACGTGCACACAGCAGCAGCACAAATATGGCCAGGTGCACGCGGCACAATGTCATGCAATACTTGTATCGACACGAGCACTGTTGCCCACTTGTGAGCAAAACAATGTACAACCATGTGCACGGCAGCACCCATGGCATTCTGGCACGGCAGCCACAAGTTGTAGCATTTAGAATACAGAAGGTCAACAACATTACTAACATCACAATTATTTTTTTTTTCAGATGGTGTACCATAATGATCTGCACTGAAGAAATTACAACATTCTTACCGTATTGGATTGTTGCACATCCTCGACCTTCATGCCTCTGTCATATGTACTTCTGTAAATACATCATTTCCAACCTCTGTTTGTTGTGTCATTCTGTAAATAAAGTAGTTCCACCCTGTCCTGTTAGATTCCTTCAGTAAAAGACAAAGCTCCAACCTCTCATCTGTTGTGTGTGTCATATTTTTATAAATTCCCATGTCCATGTCTCCTCTGCTTGACCATCCTCTGCTGTTCCTGTTGCCCTAGGTGTCACAGGCCCTTCATGCCTCGATTGCAGTCACAACATGCTTCACTTGGTGTCTTCTGCTCTTCCAGCTCCCACATACATGACTTGGCTTCAAAAGAAACAGTGCATCCAATGTGTCTGGCAAATGAAAAAAAAAAATACTGAGCTAAAACCTCCTCTCCACGTAAACGGAAAGAGGTACTGGAGGAAAGAACAACAGGCACACCAGATTTGTCACGTGTCACTTTGTATATCTGACATTTTTCTCGTATCCCTCTTGATCAGAGTTGTCTAGTTTGCTAACTTCTTCCAACAGCAGTTCACACTCTGGCAGCTGACACATCGTCATCAGTATTCCACCATACATCATCATTGTGATGTCACCACTGCTGCCCGTGGATCCGCTGAGTGGCTGAGTCACTGTGTCACTATGCTCACACATGATGTAGTGGGTGGCCAATCACAGAGAGTCTGCTGCCTGGCTGAGAGCTGCTACACTCGTCACACATTACAGCCGGTGACAGAAAATCCAAATTGACCAAAGGGAGGAGAAACTTTCTGAGATATAACAAGGTAACAGTCGACTCCCAATGTAATGCCACATTTCAGACCTCCATTACCTCTTTCGTTTGTGCCCCTTGGTCTGGTGAGTGAAACAACCACCCCCCCCACGCCAATTCTGTCCTGTTCTCTGCATGCAGTCTCTCCTCCTCCACTCAGTTCTTCGCTTTTCTTGTTAGACACCACGCTCCCAATCCTTTCTGGCCTTTATGTTCAACCCGTCCCCTGTCTTTCACTCACCAGACCTCTTTTAGCTCAGTATTTTGCATTTTTATTCTGCACAGCCCCTGCAATGACAGGCATGGCACAGTTTTGTTTTGTTTTGTTTGTGTTTCTATTTTTTTTTTAGCTCCTGAACACCGACGGGACAAACCCAGCCACACCCAATACTCATGACAACCCACTCGCGCCTGTCTCTTTCTCTCTCTCTCTCTCTTTCTTTCTTTCTCTTTCTTTCTTTCTTTCTTTCCATAACCACCCACCCTTATTCTCACGTAACCCCACCATGCGACACTGTTCTGCCATTGCTTTTACTTTTGTCCCCCCTCACTCACGAGACGTCTTTTAGCGCAGTCTTTTTGTTTTTTCAATGGGGAAGCAAAGTCAATGACTGGCATGTCACTGTGTTCTCTTGTCTCCAGTATGCACACTAATTTATTGGTTTATGGTCATCACTAAGTCATCTTCATTTGTCCTGTCAGCCTATTCTCATGCCACTTCCAACATGGCATCAGTTCACCTATGTTGTGGTACTCCGGAAAGCAGTCAATGCAGAGGTGGACGTTGCAGTCCGGAATAGAACCCTGGCTCAGCACGCATCTTCTTCAGTGCACAGTTTCTGCACCTAGCCTCTTTGCTTTCAGCGGATAGTGAGGTCCATCAGAACCTCGGTCCTGCTCGAGTCCTGCAACTGTGGCACTGCTTCCTGTTGTTGTACCCTGCTAGCAACTGTTCCGAGAGAAGAATGCGAAACCGAGCTGTGTGTGCTTGTTCACCTTTCCTTTCTTTGACCGCTGCACATGGTTCACACTTTCTCGATAGAGGGTAAAGGCATTGGCCGTGCCATGTCCCACAGGAACCAAAGGAGGTATAGCCACCACTTTTGACCTTCTTGTGCTGGGGTACTGCACGCGTAGCTGATCTGCGATGTCCACTCCATTCATGTGCATGTTGTACTGTTGCAGCACAGTTGGACACGGAATAGAGGCAAGAGTCCCATCTCTCTGTCTCCGGGACACAGATGTCGATGGCAGTGTTGGGTCATGGTTCGTTGACAGAAGGAAAACAGGATTGTTGTCCTTCCAAGCAGTGGCGACAAGTGCTCCATTCTGAAGGTGTTCATAATGGCCTCTATCTTTCCTCCGCATTGCAACTTTATTGAATTGCTTTGGCCATCCCGTCCTGTTTGTTCGCACTGTGCCACATGAGTATAGGCCATCTGTTAGAAGTTCCTTTGCAAGCTTATCGGAAGTGAAGTAATTGTCATAGTAGACATGGTACTTTTGCCACGCAGATCTGTTGTCAAGTCTTTTACTACCTTTCACCAAGGCCCATTTCAATAGCTCCAGGAACCTTTCCTGTGTACACCTGAAAGTCAGAGACGAAACCATTATGGGCATCTGCTAGAACCCACACCTTGATCCCATAACGCTGTGGCTTGTTTGGCATGTACGCTGAATGACAGACGTCCTCTGTATCCAACCATAGCCTCATCAACAGACACTTCATGGTGAAGATGGTACTGTTTTGCATGCTGGCGCGAACTTGGTCCAGCACTGGACGAACATGATGTAGTTTGTCATGGTTTGGGGATCCTCTGGTGCATACTGTGTGTTGTCATTGGCATGAAAATACTGGTGAATTTTCTCATAACGCTCTCGAGTCATGACTTGTGCAATCGGAAAATGTCCATAAAGATGATTTTTCCCCCAGTACATGCGGTAGTATGGCACCTTTACCACAGACATGTATATCCAAATCCCAAGAAAGGCTTTTATGTCACCTGCTGTTACTGGACTCCATCGCGTGTCCACCTTCTGCGCCTCCACCTGCTTCCGTTCACTGTATCGATTGGTCTCCTCTGCAAGCAGTTCATACAGTGATGGAGGAAACATCAGGTTCATAAAGTCCAGTTCTTTCTTCTCCTCACTCAGTAGTGTCACAGGCCCTACAGGCTCCTTGAAACCATCTATGTGCACGGTCTGCAATCGACTATCCCAAACATCATTATGATAGTTATCAAGACTCGTAGCTGGGTCTTCAGCATCCATATAATCGGTTGGAGGAAAGGCACGCTGCAGTGTGGATAAAGGGCGATCATCTTCGCTGTCACTAAAGTGCCTGTCACGCCGTGAGAGTTGTGAGTAGCTCAACTTCCTCCTCTCGTTGACTGCAGCTTCTGCCGAGAGTAGCAAGTGGCTGATCATCATCATCATCATCATCTTCAGCATCATCAGCATCTTCAGCATCATCAGCATCGTCGCTAGCAGTAGACTTCCTTTGGTGCACTAGCATTGCTAGAGGTCTCTCATCCTCTTCACTCTCAGTTGAGTGCCACTGCCGTCTTTGCATCGAGCGAGTTTGCTTCTCCTGTTCCTTCACAGTGGACTGCCTCTGGCCCCGTAGCGTTGCAAGTGGGACATTGTCATCTTCACTGAAGTCACTGTCGTGATTCATTGGCATTAACTCAACTTGTATATCAGAATCATCGAATCCCATGAACTCCTCGTCACTGTCACTGCAGCTGTCGAAAAGGCCATTGTCTATGATCGTAACCATTTCTGCTTTGGCGGTTCTCTGTAGTGGTACACTTTATGCGGTGTCTCAAGGCGTTCTGGGTCTCACGCTGTTTCACGTCACTCTGGGTCTTGCATCGCTCTGGGTCTCTCACCGTCTCATGTCGCTCTGGGTTTCACGTCGCTCTGGGTCTCACGCCGTCTCACGTCGCTCCACGCCGTCTCACGTCACTCTGGGTCTCACAATGCCTCACCCCTACATGTGGTCTTCTCAAGTTGTTCTGTTGTGTCTAGAACAGAAACACAACCATAGATTTGTACTGAAGACAACAGCTGCATGGCACATTAACTTCTCAACCAACTACAGTATATGCATAAAAAAGAATGAACACTCTGCCAAGGGAATGTAAACCTTTTCCTGTCAGGAAAAGTACATGCTATCTGATTGCAGACACCAACATACTCAACTACTGAACAAAAAATACACACAACACCCGTTATGAGACCACTGAGAAGTATATACAGCACTATAATAACAGAAACAAATGAGCATCTGTAGCCACTGTCCCTATATTAACGCTTAGTCCATAAAACATAAAAATAAAAAAGGTACTGCCCACTCGATACCTAGAATGGTAACGCCAGGTGCAGATTTTGCAGTTCCCGTGGTGATGGGGGAGTTGTTTCCATTGCCTTACATAGCGGCTGTGGGTTCACACCCACTACGACACCAAGCACATTAGCAAAATATATTGTTTCGGGCATGCACAGCTCCGACACCCCTGCCATGCCCGACACCACAGATACACAGCATTACATCAAAACAGACATTCCCAACTGCTGGGGGTTCAGACCCCACACTCAAGACACCAAGCCTAGAAATAGAAACGTTGATTTCGGCCATCTTTAGGTCCACCCCCACCCTCCCGTCCACGGCATCTGAGCCACACAGCAGAGCAAGGACTGTTTTGTGTATGATGGTGCCAGGTATCAGAGGCGGAGGGAGCACTGGACACCAGGGAATGGTTTCCGTATTTTCGCGCCTGATATCAGAGAGTGTGGGGAGTGGCCGGACACCGGACACTGGTGAATGCTTTTGTTTTTTCTGGGGCTGGGCATAGGAGGGGGGAAACATGCCCAACTCTCCAATACCCAGCACCAGTATACAGAAAGCATTCCCTGGCATCACGGGGTTCCCCCCTTACCCTCCGATACCCCACACAAAAATACTGACAAAAATAAACCTGGTCTCCAGTGGTACCTCCCCACCCTCCAATAGCTGGCACCATGATAGCAGAACCCTTCCGTGCCATCTGAAGGTCCCCCTCCACCCCCCACCATGCAGCAAACAGCAAGAGAAACAAACACAGACATTCCCAGCTGCTGGGGGTTCAGACCCCACACTCAAGACACCAAGCATAGAAATAGAAACGTTGATTACGGCCATCTTTAGGTCCAACCCCACCCTCCCGTCCACGGCATCTGAGCCACACAGCAGAGCAAGGACTGTTTTGTGTATGATGGTGCCAGGTATCGGAGGCGGAGGGAGCACTGGACACCAGGGAATGGTTTCCGTATTTTCGCGCCCGATATCAGAGAGTGGGAGGGCTGGACACTGGCGAATGCTTTTTCTGTGCTGGGGCATGGAGGAGGGAACATGCCCAACTCTCCAATACCCAGCACCAGTATACAGAAAGCATTCCCTGGCATCACGGGGTTCCCCCCTTACCCTCCGATACCCCACACAAAAATAAACCTGGTCTCCAGTGGTACCTCCCCACCCTCCGATAGCTGGCACCATGATAGCAAAACCCTTCCCCGAAGGTCCCCCTCCCCTCACCCTCTGGTTCACACAGAAACCTGCCCTCTGGCAAACATATGGAAGTCTTACCTGGAGAGGGTTCTGGAAGCCGGAAGGTCAACAGCTCCTCTATAGTGGAGATGCAGGAATGAAAACTGCAGACAGCAAAAAACCAAAAATCAGAGCGGCAAGAGTGGGTTGTGGGTCGCAAACAGCATAAAGGAGCAGGATGAGTGGCTGGTACAGTCCACCATTCTGACCATAGCATGTCCTGAAGAATGCTTCCACCATGTTGATCCTTATTTTACAAGCTTTAATGCGAACACAGAATTAATACAAAAAGCATGTGCAGCAGTTGGAGATTATAGAGATTAGTAACTTTTCGGCTTCCAACACCTAAAACCACTAAAGCACTTGAAGTTAGAGGCCATAAAACACATAACACATAAAAATAATAATAATTGGTGGAGAGAGTGACAGCACCTAACCAGAAAGCCATGTAATACAAATATGAATACACAGGGACAGTGGCCATCTATGTGTAAAACACAACTCATTCATAGTCTAATAAAAGTCTAATAAAAATACTGCACTGCCAATGTAAATCCTAATAGCAGACTAGCGTGTATATGCGCTGTAATGAGTCAAACGGCTGGAATGAAAGGCAGCACAACAGCGTGGTACGCAAGGGCGAAAATTCAGGAGGAGAGAACGTTGGGGGGGGGCAGCCGGCAGACAAGAGGACCACAGCAGGTGGGGGAGCTTAGTGTAGGGTCCATGAGGGCAGCAGGACAGGCGGTGGATTACAATGCAGGCTGCGACCCAGACGATTGGGCATGGAGACGGGGGGGTAGGGCGATGGTCGACTGCCAAAGGGGATGACGCAGAGTGCAGCAACAGATAGCCGACTGGCAATGCAAAACGCCACAGACGTTGAAGACACAACGGCACTTGCTGCAGGACAGTCAACCGCAAGCAGTAGTAAGCAAACGATAATCCAAATACCCAAAATACCCCCCAAAAAAACCGGCAAAAGCGAGAGAGATGAGAGGACTTTCTCCACCACCCTCAGTCACAAACTCCTTGGCGACACGCCATTCTCTCTCATTCAGAGCCGTGCAAGACATATAGTGTTACAAATAAAAACCAAAAAGCAACCCAGCATAAAGAAATGTATGCTCTGCATTGCGATGTAAGTTCTTACCTGGACAGCAGTGAAGATAAGGCTTTTTTTTGCCAACGCTAACAGACAAGACGCCGTTTACAGCGCTTACAAATGGAGGCTCCGACGTGATTTTGTCGCGTTTTCAAATAGGAGCTACTAGTTTGCCAGCCAATCGATGGAGGGCTTACATGTGTAGTACATGTAGAGATACATAAATAAGTCCTCCGATGATTGGCTGGGTAAATATTAAGGATTAAAATGCTGACGTCCCCAGACGTGCTCTGGCCTGGGAGGCAGTAAATGGAGTACGTCTGGAGTCGCTATTGACCTGAGGCACAATTAGTTTAGGCGCCCTCTACAGACGTTTCTCGGCCTGAATGAGTTAAATCTTGCCGGAAGGTCTTCAAGCTGGCTCCTCCCACCCACCTGGGTGGTAAAACTCTCGGCTCCGCCCCATGACACCAGATCTAGCCCGCTGGAAGCCAGGTTGTGCGTCAAAGCCGGGAGGCGGTGGTAGTCGTAGGATGAACAACATATACCATTCCTAGAACTCCTGTTACAGGTGAGTAACCTGTATTTCTAGGGACATGGATATGTTGTTCATCCATACTGTCTGGCAGACTCCTAGCAGTTCTCCGGGACGATGGAGGCAAGGCACACACCCCCTACTTAGGGAATAAAGACTGGAGAACTGAGGCCCCAAAACCAGCATCCAGGCATGACTCAAGGTCGATGTGGTAGTGGGTGATGAAGGTGTGTGCTGACTTCCAGGTAGCAGCCCTGCAGATTTCCTGGATAGGGACGTCCCTGGAAGCAGCCACCGAAGCAGCGGTATGGCGGGTAGAATGAGTTGTTATCCCTCTGGGAGGCTCCATGCCCGCCAGCCTATAGCAGAGATCTATGCAGGAGGTGATCCACCTGCATATCATCCACTTGGCTGCAGGTCTGCCAGGTGCGGCTTCAGTGTAGGTGACAAACAGCTGGTGAACCTCTCCCCGAACTTCAGCCATCCGCTCCTTGTAGTAAGCGAGCGCTCTTCTAGGGTCCAAAGTATGGAGCCTATATTCGGCCTCCGAGGTGTGATTGGGGTAGAACTGCAGCAGAGTCAACACCTGGTTAAGGTGAAACTCTGACACCACCTTCCAAAGGAATTTCGGGTGGGGGCACAGGACAACCTTGTCCCTGTAGAAGACCAGATAAGGAGACTCGATGGAAAGCTCCTGGAGCTCTCCCATCCTTCTGGCTGACGTGATAGCCACCAAGAAGGCAGTCTTCCATGACAGGTGAGAGATATCACACCTGTGCATCGGTTCAAATGGCTTGCCAATGAGCTTAGCCAATACTAGCAGTAGATCCCACGGAGGTGGAGGTTCTTGCACCGGTGGGGATATGTGATCAAGGCCTTTGAAAAAGTGCCCGACCACCTTCTCCTGCATCACCGACTGCTTCCCGGTCCGCGCCCCCGTAAGCAGAGATGGCAGCCAGTTGCACCTTAAGGGTCGTCGACCAAAGCCCTTGCTGAGAAAGGGACCACAGGTAGTCCAGAATGCTTGCCATGAAACAGGAGGAAGGGTCCAGGCCCTTGCCCTGACACCAAATGGAGAATCTCTTCTATTTGAAGGCGTAGCATTTTCTAGTCGACTCCTTACGGGATGCCTCAACGACATTGAGGACCTCGTCGGAAAGACCCAAGACCTGGAACTCTAGCCACTCAGGAACCAGGCCATCAGGTGCAGGGATTGAAGGTCCAGGTGGAATACCTTCCCCTGATTGACTGAGATCAGGTCTGGTGGGCTGGAAGCCACCTCGGGAGCCTGGAGCTGAGACTAAGGAGATCTGGATACCAGAACTGGTGGGGCCAGTCTGGGGCTACCAGAATCACCTGCATCTTGTCCCTCCTCACCTTGAGAAGCACCTTGTGGATCAAGAGAAATGGGGGAAAGGCATAGAAGAGGCCCGGGGTCCACGGCCTCGAGAAGGCATCCCCCTGCAGCGAGCCCTGCTGAGGGGGTGGGCATGAAACAGTCTCAGCTTCGCATTCTCCCTGGAGGCAAACAGGTCCACCTGAGGTGTGCCCCAGTGGGAGAACAGATCTTGTACTACCTCCGGCAGGAGAGACCACTTGTGGGACACAGCCCCTATCCGGCTTAGGGCATCGGCCAGGGTGTTGGAGGCTCCTGCCACATGGATGGCAAGGAGATCCACCTCCAGGCTGCCCACGAGTGACCAAATGCAGAGAGCTTCCCTGCAAAGAGGCATGGAGCGTGTCCCACCCTGGCGGTTTAGGTAGTACATGGTCGTGGTATTGTCCGTCTGGACCTGAACCACTTGACCCCATAGAAACGGAGCGAAGGCGGTGAGGGCTAGATGAACCACTTGAAGCTCCAGCAGGTTGATGTGGCATTGGGACTCCTGAGGGGACCAGAGGCTGTGCACTCTGTGCTCCTCCAGATGGGCACCCCAACCCATCAAAGAGGCATCGGTCAATAGAGAGACCGTCGGCTCGGGGCAGACAAATGGGATGCCCTTCTGCAGATGTGCCAGAATGGTCCACCACTGGAGAACGTTCCACATCCCCTGGATCACTGTCACTAGCTGATCTAGCGGATCGAAGTGCTGTGACCATTGGCTGGCCAGACCCCATTAAAGGGGACGCATGTACCAACGGGCCCAACAGACCACGCTGGTGTAGGCCGCCATAAGGCCCAGGAGGTGCAGGAAGTCCCGGGCAGGGCGCAATTGCCCAACCTGAAATGATTGGGCAAAGGAAGAAAGAACCTCGGCCCTGTCCGCCGGGAGCCATGCTCTGGCTCGTAGAGAGTCGAGCTCTGCCCCGATGAATTGGATCACCTGCTTTGGCACGAGTTCAGACTTGGCCTCATTGATGAGGAGGCCAACCTGAGAGCAAATCTGGAGGGCCAGATCTCTGGACTGCTCCACCTCCACTCTGGAGGGGGCTGCAGTCAGTCATCCAGGTAGGGGGTACACCCAGACCCTTTGGTGCCGCAGGAATGCTGTCACCACTCCCATGCATTTGGTGAAGACTCTGGGAGCTAGGGAAAGGCTGAAGGGCATGGCCCAGAACTCGTAGAGGGATCCCTCTGCCCTGAAGCGGAGGAATCTCTGGTGGGACGGATGGATTGGGACGTGAAAGGATGCGTCCTGGAGGTCCAGAGAACAGAACCACATGCCTCGTTCCAAGGATAGGATTATCTGAGCCAGAGTGACCATCCTGAAGGTCCGAGACCTTAGGAACCTGTTCAGGTTGTGTAGGTCGAGAATGGGGTGCCAGCCCCCCATCCGTTTTGGGATTAGGAAGTACCTGGACACAAACCCCGGATCTGGAGGAGGATCCGCCACCTTCCTGATCATCTCTTTTTCGAGGAACAGGGTGATATCAGCTCAGTGAGCCAACAGAGAGGCTGCGGACCCCGTAGCCCCCTGAGGGGTGACGGCTTGGAAGGGCGGGGCCTGCTCAAACACCAGGGGCAGGCCCTTTCCTACCACCTCTAACACCCAATGGTCCGTGGTGACAGCAGACCAGGCAGAAAGGAAGTGTCAGAGCCATCCCCCCACGGGGGGAACCCAGGGGGAGTGACGAGGCTGGGGGCGACACCCCTCAACCCATCACTGGGCAGGCTTAGAGGAGGGACCAGCCGAGGGACCTCCTGGGCCTTTTCCTCCCTGCTTCCTATTAGAGGAAGCCGCAGGCTTGGCTTTGGGGTGCAAAGTGCAAGCCTGCTGGCCCTGGTGTTGGTGCTGTTGGGCCAGACATGCCACAGGTGCAGAAGGGCGAAAGGACTTATGTTGCTGTTGTCGACAGCTCTTGTCCTTCTGGGCGGAGGTGACCGAGTCCAGAGTGGCATTGGAATTTTCAATCCGCTGGAGGTGACCTTCCACTCCAGGGCCAAAGAGGTCAGTCCCCAGGAAGGGGACATCCGCTAGTTTATGCTAGGTATCCGCCGTGAAGGTGGATATCCTCAGCCATGCTCTGCAGCACATGGCCACTTCGGCCGCAACTGATCTGGCACAGGAGTCTCCAATGTCCAGAGCCATTTGGAGCTGCTGTTTTGCCACTGCCCTTCCCTGGTCCAGTACCTGCCTAACCGTGGTCTGCAGGTTGGCCGGGAGATGAGGGATCACCTCATCCAGGGAGCCCATGAGGGCGTGGGAGAAGTGTGCCATCAGCACGGCCGAGTTGGCCTGGCAGAGGCCAAGGAAGGATGCAGTGTACACCTTGCGCCCGGCATAGTCCAGCTTTTTGGACTCCTTGTCGGGGGGCTTATCCACATTCCTAGCATTCCCGGAACACCGGAAAACGCTATCGATGACCAACCCCTCAGCAGAGGGGTGTTCCGAAAAACCGGACAAAGAACCGGTAAGGACCGCATACTTCCTGGCCATCCTGGCCGAAGGTGCAGGACAGGAAGCAGGCCAATGCCAGAGCTCCAAGGCTGGGCCAACAATGGCTTCAGCCACCGGAAAGGCCTCCGTGGGTGAATCCCCTCTGTCCAGTATCTCTGTTAGGGGATACTTGGCCCACTTGGATATGGGCTCGAGCTGCATCCCGGTAGACTCTGAGATGAGCCAAAGCAGACCCATGAAGGACGATGGGCTTTTGTCCATCGACTGGCCCCCAGAAGACTCCAGGTCAATGGGCCTGGAGAACAGGGAGGAGTCGTCGTCGGACTCCGAGGAGTCCGCGAAGAGCTGCCTGGGGCCTAAGCCACTCTACACCTGCCGAGGATGGTCGGGAGTGAGGGTGACCGACAACCTGTGGGGCAGGCTCTGACCCGACCGAGAGTCCTTGGTCGGTGCCCCTGATTTCGGTTGTGGAGGCGGAGGTTCCACCACAATCGGTGGGGCAGCTGGTTTTGGCTGAACAACTGGCCCAGGCTTGGGCACCTCGACTACAGCAAGGGGTTGTTTCGGCCGCTCGGGTGACAGCCACTTGATGGCTGTGAAGGCCGGCTTGTTCCAGGACAGAAGTAACTGTTGCCACATTAGGTCCTCGTAGCATCGACGCAGTTTGCACCAAAGCCTCTCCTCTTCCGAGAAGGAAGACGAGCAGTGGCGCCGCTTACTTCAGTGCCGAGACCGCTGATGTCGGCGGGATCGGCTGGACCGAGACGATGTCCGAGACCGAGACCGAGATCCTCAGTGTTTCCAAGAATGGGTCTGGGAAGGGGCAGGGGACACCCGCTCTTCCCTCGGCTCGGAAGCCTTGACCAGGGACTCCAGCACCGGAGGCACAGGCAAGTCCTCGGTCTCCACCGGGGGAACCGGTGAAGAAGGGTTGTCGGCTTCACCAGTTGACAGCCCGTCCGACGGGTCGAGAAAATCTCGACCGCATCGACAGGTGTTTCGGCCAGCTGACCTGGTGGGGACACCGTTAAGCCAGTGGCCTTAGCCGCAACCTCGACCCAAGTCGAGTGTCGACTGTCCGGGGAAGGGGACCTCTCCCACTCCCACGAATGCCGACGGTGGGATTTACCTTTCGAGTCCTTCTTTTTGGACCGAGAAGAATGTCCCGATGGCCCCTCTCCCTTCATGGAAAGGGATTGGCAAAGCTTCTTAAAAGAAGCTGAATAGGAGGTACCCAGAGAGAGCGGGATAAATGCCACAACCGAGGAAGAGGATGATGTGGCCTGTGCCACCTCCTCCTCCTCGAGGGCGATCACCTGCTTGAGTTGCTCAGCCGAGCCAGCCACCGTGGTAACTGCCCAATGGGCCTCCTTCGACTTCACCGGCGGGTAAGGCTTCTCGGGGCACCCAAGCTGTAACTGGGCAGCGCGGTCTTCCAGGACGTTGGCCGAAAATGAACGGCATAACTCGCAGGCCTGTGGGTCATGGTCTAGACTGAGGCAGTAGACGCACATGGAGTGTGGATCCATCCTGGACATTTTCTGCCCACATAGGCACCACCTAAATCTGGGAGTTGATTTATCCATCGCAGCCGCAAGGGAGTAATTTGACCGAAATCTTGAAAATTTGAGAATAAGTTTCGGGCGAACTGAAGAATTAGGATCCAGTCTACACGCAGAGCGTTAAGGAGGGAATCTGAGCTTCCAAGCGGTAAGGAAGATCTGGCGTCATGGGGCGGAGCTGAGAGTTTTACCACCCGGGTGGGTGGGAGGAGCCAGCTTGAAGACCTTCCGGCAAGATCTAAAACAGCAAGGAACCTGCCAGACAGTGTGGATGAACAACATATCCATGTCCCTAGAATTAAACTTCTCGCTTTCATATACCGTGAAGCAGTCCAACTGAAATGGATGTCCACTTGGTTCATCAGCGACGTTCTCCCGCGTTCCCCTTTCCGGGATCCCACTACCTTGTCCCACAACAGGCTCCCCATATCCGTCTCTCTCTGTTGCTGTTCCCCGTGTCCTTGACATTTTCTGCTTTGTCCTGCTGTCCAGTTTCCCTGTCTCCTGCCCTCCTAGTCTCCAATCCTCTTATGGACTTTCTCAGAACATCTATCATTCCTCTCTTCGTCCTCTAAGTCACCGATACACTTTCTCTCTCTCTCTCTCTCTCTCTCTCTCTCTCTCTGTCTCCCTTACACTTCTCCTAGTCCCCGTCCTATCAACCTACTTGCTGTGACAAAACTTTTATGCCGCCCTGTTTTAGTTGTTCTCTTTTTATATACTGCTCTTTTCTTGTATGTGGCTAGTTTCTGAATTTCACAGGCAATATGGCATTATAGTGCCATAATGCCGTGTTGCTCCTGTACCAGCTGACGCAACTGAACCAATTGTGTTTATTTCACATCTTCTTCTTTTTACCATGTTACAATCCAGAACAGTGTCCAGGTTTTATGATTTTAGTTGACCTAGTAGTCAGGAATACATTGTAACTAGAAACAGTAGTTTGCATAAAGTCTACATTATCATTATCTGCCCCACCATTAGCAACTATAATCCTATAAGGAGGGACTGGTGTAGGATCAGGCTAAAGTACTGTGATTAGAATATAATGAGTAAGAAAATAACTTTCATTGACAGAATATTTATTCTTTAAAATTACAGTATATGATAACATGATTAGTTCATATTAACAATGCTTGTCTTTTTCTTTGGAGATAAATAAGGTAGTGATTTGTTTTAGAGGGTTTTAACATTACAATTTGAGGTATGTTGACTACAAAGGTAATACATTCATAGTCCAAGTTTATATAAGCATGAAAATGTTCTATAGACATAAATAGATTCTGGCCCGGATATTCAAACTGCGCCCAAAAAGTGCGCAACAGCAGAAGCAAGCGCAAGTCAACTGCACCCATGCGCAAGAAGTGCGATATTCAAAAACTGTGCAGGTCAAGATGCTCCTGTGGCACACGACTGAATATCGTGCCACCTGAGCCATAGCACAACCATCGATGTGCAGTTGCGCAGTTCAGATGCACCATAGCGCAACCAGGGATGCTCAGTGGAGCAGTCCAGATGTGCCATAGCACAACCAGGGATGCCTCATGGAGCAGGGCAGCAGTGCAACAGCACAACCAGGGGTGCGCAGGGACAGGATGCAGGGGCCCACCACCCATGCCACAGATGGGCAGAGGAGCACACAGCAGAACAGATATTGCTCCCCCACACCCCACACACTGCACAACTGGTGGAGAGCCGGAATAACCACCGGCCCATGGATACCAGCAACCAACCCACAGCCGGGGCATGGTGCCCCAGCACACCCCCTGGCAAGCTGTGACTGGCACACAAGGAGGGCCGACCACCCCATGCCACACCATCCCACCAATGCAGAGCACACCCTGCACCATGATCACCATACACCCTGCCCAGGAGTAGCGCCCAACAGTGCAGGACACCCCATGCATGCCACCACCCCCACTGTGACAATGCAACCCTGTGCACCATGGAGCTATGCAAGGCAGCCCCACCATGAGCACCCTGCAGTGGGCGGCAGCAGACAGCAATGCAACAACTGCATACACAGTGCCACCCTGCACATTCCCCCCGAGGTACAGCTGAGAGACCGACCATGCGTCGGCACACGAGGTACCCCACATGTGGCAGGGCATGCCCCGGACCCCACCACCAGCGATACAGCAACCTGCACACCCTCCCAAGGACACATCCTGTCCCAGCACTGGCCACAACAGCCAGCACAGACACACACAGTGTTGCATGGAAGCATGCGCCACACAGGATGCAACACACTGCATGGACAAACACCCACCTATACCCAAGGACACACCAACGCAGGGACACAGTAGCAGGTCAACCAAGCCACTGGCATGTGGCCATGGCAGCCCTGTACACATGGCCAGCACCCCTACATGGCACAGGTGTGCCAGCCACCCTGCGCATGCACCATGAAGCTGTATGCCACCAGCATGCAGCCGGAGCACAAGTGACAGACAGTGGAGCACATTCCCTGCAACAGACACAAATGACAGCATGGAGGTGGGACAACAACAGCGGAGGCCACAGTGCCACCCGAGGCAGATGGGCACCACACCGGTGACAGGAGGCAGCCTGGCATTGTGCTGTGTACAGTGGTTGTCCAGCATGGACAGCCAGAACTGACATACCAGCAGATGGTGCATATCACAGACATGCAAGGGTGTCAGCTGCACAGCCCATGGACGGTCTGACAGGGGCGCCATGGACACAGAGCATGCTCCGTGGACCACTGCACAGGCAACCAGTACACAGAGAACAACATACAAACCACAGACAGTGACTGATTCCCCCACCCACACCATAGGCGGGTCCCTGCCGGACACACACACACGCCCATGCTTGCACCACCCCCGACGCCATGCACACCACTGCAGCCAAGCACCTGTAGCCCGCTGCAAATCAGAGACCCCCACAGTTGTCATAAAAAAATGTATGTATTAAACAATATAAACAATCAAACATATTTACAAAGATATACAAGGTTGGGGGGAAAGGGCCACAAACCAGGTGGGGGCGGGCATGGGGCAGGGGTGTACAAATGGGAGAGGGAAGAAGAGGTGTGAGGGTGGGTCCAGGGGGGTTAAGTCAAATAGGGGGCATGGAGGGCCTAATGCCTGCCCCGCTCTCCACTCCTGTGCCTCCTCCATCCACTACGGCGCCGGACCCCATCCCACTTCATCCTCTCCAGTATTGCAAGAGATGCTCTTGCAAGCTGCAGCAGCTCCTGCACTCCTCTTTCAATGGCCATCCAGCATTGTCCACCTAAGACAAGGGAGCAGAGTCAATATGCGTGACTGTCCAGCCCCCTGCAGCCCACCCATTGTGCATGGAATACAGCAGTGTGCCACACCCCTGTGATGGTGTGCGACCACTCACAGTGACCGCGTCCACAAGACCTGCCTACCCAGGCACCCACAGCCATGCGGACCGCTGCACACACCCACCGCCCATGTCCTGCACAGCACCACCGTGGCCGTACAGTGACATGGCTATGCGGTGCGAAGGCAGTGGCACAGCCATGTACCCGGTGCACGCATGGACCACCATTGACGCACTCCCAGACATGTAGTGCCACTGGACAGTGCTGACTGTAACAAGTTGCTGCATGGCAGTGGTGTCAATGGATGGTGGCCGTGCCCCGCTGCCCGCCCTGTTACACAGCATGCAATAATAATCATGGATGTAAGGCACTCACCATCATCAGGCTTGTCCCTGCGCCTGTCTGGTCCTGCATCCCTCCCGGCCTGCTGGTCATCTTGGTGCCGCCTCCTCTCCCTCGCCTGCCGGCACTCCTCTGGGCCTAGGGTGCAAACATGGAGAGAGGAACATCAGTACAATCTGGTAGAAAAATCCCCCCGCCCCATGTGTGTGCAATCCCACACAGCCATACCCATCCACCCCCCCACCCCGATACCACCACCACGGCCAACACTGGACAGTCCCCCCATGTGCTGGACATATGCCACCGTGATACCAGTATGGACATTAACAGTGTATGGATGGGGCACCTACCTGGCCATGGCACCGTGCCCCTCCTGGTATGTGCCTGCAGGCAGGCAAGCCTGTCCGGGTCCCTGCGCTGGAGGTCCCCGTATCGGTGGCGACACTGCTCAGCTGTGCACCCGATTCCTATGACCTCCTCCAGCGCCACCGCCACCTCCTTCTATACTGCACTCCTGGCCCTGTCCAGGGGTGCATCTCCAAAAAGTGCCCCAGCATGGGGCTCTACTATGGCCATCAAATTGGCCAGCTCCACCTGGCTCCAAACAGCAGCCCTCCTTCTTGCCATCTCTGAAGCTGGTTGGAGTCAAAATGGCACTCGGTAGCGTGGTCTGCCACGTGCAGATGCTGCGTGGTACAGTGCTGCCATTCCCTATCACGCTGTCACTGACCAGCGTGATAGTGGTGCACCCATGCGGACGCATGGCACCTCGGGGGCAAAGGTCGGGCACAGGTTCAAGGGTCTCGCGCACGGACCGCCACAGCGTGATTGGTATTACCGCGCGTAGCACGACGGTGCCTGTGTGCCACTTCCTAGCGTTTACCGCGCTGTGGCCCCAGTGCGCCTACAGCGCCCCAGTTCCAGAGCACCATACATGTGAACAGTGCAGTAGTGCCACTGACACAATGGTGGCCGTGCTCTGCATTGCCTCCCATGCACAGCACATCAGCAGCGCGGCAGGCGTCGGAGTCATCACCCCGGGCATGCGCCGTTTGGTGTCTACTGCACATGTCACAGAAATGCGCCCTTGCCTGCACACGTTCAACACAATTGTGCAAAGCACAACAGCGCAATATTCAGCCGGCATATGCAAATCAGCTAATCAGCCATTCAATGGTGCAGATACTGCATTTGCATCCACTTATAATTGCGCCTCACCTCATTTGCATACGTTGCGCTATAAAAATGCGACATCGGGCTGAAGTGGCCAGTCTGTTATTGCAGTCTATTGTGGTGAGTTGCATGCTGTTTGGGAGTGTGGACTGTGGTGTGTGGGACGTGCATGGGACTGCACAGTCACAGGTAACACCTGTCATTCTCACAGGATGAAGAATGAGCGATCGTGAGGTGGAGGAAGAGGAACAGAGACTTGGGAGGAAGAGGAGGCCTAACTTCACAAAGGCAGAAACAGATGCC
This sequence comes from Neoceratodus forsteri, assembly GCA_016271365.2. NCBI lineage: Eukaryota > Metazoa > Chordata > Ceratodontiformes > Ceratodontidae > Neoceratodus > Neoceratodus forsteri. The sequence goes on from CM028137.1 coordinate 829,722,629, forward strand.
CTGTTTGAGGCCTACCTCTACCAGGAGCCGCTGCTCAGCAGACGGTGGGGAACACCACAGGCCTGTGCTGCTGCATGGGAAGAGGTGGCGCGTGCCGTCAACCTGCATGGCAGCCACCAGCGGTCCATGCAGGAGTGCAAAAAGAAGATGGGCACGGACAGGCAGAGGATTAAGGACAAGGTGGCTGCCATCAGGGCAGCATGGGCTGCAACTGGTGGGGGACAGCCAGCTGTGCAATGCCTGACCCCACAAGAAGAGCGGGTTGCTGGCAACATGCGGCGTTGTGCCATCGAGGGTGTTCCAGGTGGTGGATTCCAGATGGATGGTAGCCCATCACTGCATGGTAGTTCCTGGTCTGTCAATGGGGGGGCAGGGTAGGGCAGATACATCAATGCTACTGTGTTCCCTTACAGCTCCTGAGCGTCTACATGGGTCAGCGGTGGTGGGCTTGTCCACTGAGGGCGATACCGTGGACATATAGGAGGGCCCTTCCACCTCCACAGGCATCCAAGGGTCAGGGCGACAGTGGGTCTGCCTGGCCGTCTGGACTGATGTTCGTGGAGCAGGTGCGGAGGAGGCCCTGCCCGTGTCCCAGCGTGCCAGCATGCATGGATGCCAGCATGCTGAGACTCGGGCTGGTGCCGGATCCATCACTGATGATGATGGAGCTCACTTCATGGACAGTGATACGTGTGGGCCGCAGGATGGCCACACAGCAGGTGACATCACGGGCATGGCTGTGAGTGGCGCCACCGTGGAGGCCTGCATGACATCACAGTCCCAGCATGTGCCTGTCTGCACCAGTGGAGCAGCACTGGTGTGTGTCCAGGACAGTGGGGCTGTTGCGGCCACTGCGGGCGGCACTGTTGAGCCCTGGAGAGCGGCAGCCAGAAGGGCAGTGTCAGCAGTCGGCCAATGGCCATGGGGGTACAGTGTCAGGGGGCGGCGTCAGTGCACCGCCTGTGGACATGTCCAAGCCTGGCCCTGGTGTGCGGCACCCACCCTCAAGGGGTGCTGCCCATCAGGGCTGCGAACACCGTGAGGGACAGCGTGCCGATCAGGCAGATTACCTCTTAGAAGAGCACACCCGCATACGCCAAGAATCAGTCGATCAGCGGTTGTGGCTTGTGACGGCGATGGATGCACTCAGTGTGGCTCTGTGCCAGGCAGAGGAGTGGTGCAGCAGAGACACCACTCTGCTCCTGGCAGGGATGGACCAGATACAGGAGGATGTGACCGCTGCCATTGACAGGCTGACACAGACAATCACAGCTGCCATGGCCACAGTGAGCACACAGTTATTTGCCCATGTGTCGCAGACACCCCACAGTGCAATGATCCACCCCCCCATTCCCAGCGTCCTGCGACATCCTTCTTGTCGACACCGGGTTCAGCTGTGGGCATCCCGAGCACGCCTGGCACAGGCATGTTCAGTGTGCTGCAGACCCCTGCGCGAGCACAGTCGTGTTCATGCAGCAGAACCCCTGGGGGACTGTCGGTGCCACCCCATGAGGCCATTGGTCAGCCTGTCACTGCTGGTGGGTCTTGGCAGGGCCGCTCATGCATCTGTGACAGCCGTGGCACTGTGACGTGTGACTGACCCATCTCCCACCATGGCTACTGTCTGATGCTGCTCTGTGTGCATTGTGTTGTTCAACGTGCAATGCACGGGTGGGGTACCCGGCCCTGCACACACACACACACACATGTTCCATCTGCACATCCTCCCGGCTGCTGTCCGCTGTGGCATGTGCATGATGATGCCTGCATTGCGCTGTCTGCCACTGTGCAATGGTGCCCAGCATCTGACATACGCACAATGATAGGCACTGGGCGTGGTGGTCTGTGGACGTGTGTGTAGCTAGGGTGGCGGTTGGGGTTGGCATGCCTCCTACCCTTGTGCATGTCATGTGGGGTGTGTGTGTGTGTGTGACCGCATGCTGTGTTTGACCTTGCACATCCCTGATGGCATGTGCTGTTCCATGCTCGGCCAATTCCCTTAACGACATGCACCCCTGGGGTTTGTCCATGCATGTTTGTGGGTTGTGCCCTTGCCACTGGTGGTTGCACATGGCCCCATGATTTACCTGGGTTGGTTGAAGTGCTCCTCTGTGATGGTGTCCCAGTGCAGCTGTGCCATCCGGATCAGTCGGGGGTCCCTTCAACCAAGGGGGGGCTGCCCATCACCATCTTCACCAGCGTCCTCATCGTCCCCATCACTGTCCCCCTCTTTGACCTGTACGGCTATCCCACAGTCGTTGGCCATGATGTGCAGGATGCAACAGGCCAGGAATAGCCCACAGGCCTTTGAGGGGCTGTACTGTAGGGCACCGCCAGATGTGTCCAGGCAATGGAAACGTGCCTTCAGCATCCTGAACACCCACTCAATGACATTGCATGTGGTGGTATGTGCCTCATTGTAGCGTTGCTGTGATGGGGTCACGGGCTGCCAGTATGGTGTGAGCAGCCAGGGACGGAGTGGGTATCCACTGTCACCTGTGTGTAGAGGGTGGACATTAGTTTGGTGATCAGCGTCGCCCTGCCTTGAGCCATCTAGGCCAATACCCATGTCACCTCTGACCATGCCCCTCCCAAGCTCCATGTCTTTCTGCGTGATTTGCATACTCACCACCTAGGTGGCCAGTGGGGATGTCCCCACTCTCGATCCTGTGGCACAGTGCAGACTGGTGCCAGATGAAGGCATCATGTGCTCCCCCAGGGTGCGTGGCACAGACATTGATTATGCACCCCCTAGCATGGCACACCACTTGGCAGTTGATGCTTGCATACCCCTTCCGATTCATGTATGCGGCCCCTTCAGGGCCAGGTGGCGTGCAGATGGCCACATGGGTGCAGTCTATTGCCCCGAGCATGCCAGGCATACGCGCTACCCTGTTGAACTCCTGTATGTTTGCTCTGCGCTCCGCCAGTGTGCTGGGGAAATGGATGTACTCTGCAGCATATGGCAGCAGTGCGCTAAGGAATTGGGTGAGGAGGCGTGATGCGGCCAACTGGGTTATGCCTGTCGTGTCCCCTGTTGGTCTCTGGAAGGTACCCATGGCGAGCAGGCACATGACAGCTGTCACTTTGGTCTCCACTGACAGAGCATGGCTTTGTCGTGTGGGTGCCTGCATCACATCACTGCACAGCTCACAGAGCTGCCTCAGGATCACCTGGTTCAAGTGGTACCGGCCCACAATCTCAGTTATCAGTGTACAGCTCGAAGCTGATGTGGGCTCGGTACTGCCTGTTGGGGGCATACCACCGACGGGCCCTTCCATGGCCGCGCCCCCCTGCTGCCTGCCTTCTCACCCCCCTCATAACTGCCTCCATCTGGATGGTGGCACTGGCCATGTCTCTGGCTTGTGTTACCCCCCCCGGCAGCTGTTTCTCTGTTCCTCCCGCTGTCCTTGCTGCTACTCCCCCTGCACCAGGAACACCTCCCTGTAGTGGCCGTACTGCCCATTATCTGTGCCCTCAGTGCTGTGTGGCACTTCCCCCTTTTGTCCTGCACTGTGGCACAGGCTCCCCACACCTTTCCTGTTCCTGGAGGTTCCAGGTGCTCTGTCCTGCTCCTGCCCTGTCCTGCTCCCAGTTTCGGTGTGCCTGTGTGGCTGCCTGCAGTTCACCAACATGTGGCTTCCCTGTAGAGTTCTTGCACCTCTCTCTTGTTCCTTTTTATTTTGGATCATTTCTGCTATTGCGCAACTTCCGTTTGCTCCCCTATTGCGGATGGCGCATGTTGTTGAATATTGCACTGCACCATTTATGCATGGTTCCTCCCCCTTCAGTTGCGCATGCATTCATTATCATTGCACATTGCGCATTGTGATTTGGGGGGCACATCTGCCTCCCGCTGAATATCGCAGAATGGCGCATTTTCGGACTTGCACTGACGCATCCCTGTTGCGTATGGCGCAACCCTTTTGAATATCTGGGCCTATATGTATATAATAATTAAATAACATTGAAGTCTTGCTTTTTCTGGCACAAATCTTTGTAAATGAAACTATTATAAATATGCTTTCAGGAACAAAATATTAAGAACTCTTCAGATAGAATGAGTTGCGAGCTACTCTGTAAAATGCATATCAAGATAAAATTAGTTGGACACCATATAGGTATGGCATTGTGTTTGTATTTAATTTTCATGTTCCTATTTAATTATCTGCACTTACTCTGTAACCAATTTCATCTGCCTCTCAACCTGTAATGTTATCCATCCCATATGTAAACAAGCTGAGGTGGCGCAGTGTAGGAGAATGGGGTGAGAGTTAGGGCCAATGACCCCAACGCACAGCCCGATGCCTGTTGGTGAGGCCAGGGTTGGGGTAGGGTGCAAGGGGTGGGAACCCTAATGTCAAATTTCCTCGCTTTTTTCGCTGTAGAATAACCCTAACTGATACATCAGCGAAGTTTTTTGCATAGAATTTCCTTACTTTTTAAGAGTGAATAGAAAAGTAGAAAGTTGCGCAAGTTGGCGGGAGCGGGGGGCCCGTGACGGGCCATATTACACACCTAATGACTAAAAAGTACATTGACAACAGCATGACCAACCACTAAACAAATGTAAATGTAGTAGAACAATAGAAAACGCTGTCCGCAAAACATTAACAGCGCCACACAATCTCTCTACAAAAAATAAATTGTCCGACATGTAAGCACTGCAATTCGGATCTACAGGACATCCTGTCAACACGCTCCAAATTTCAAGTGAAAAGACCAAACTGTGTCCGAGATATAACATGTCACAGTTTGAAATTTTCATTTGTCAGACTGGCACAGTTCCACACCTGTTGACATTTAACACACACAATGACTGAAAACTACATCCATGACACTAAGGCTAGGTATCCTACCAATTTCAAGGCACCACCACAAGCAAAATGCTGTCCACAGAACGTAAACTGCGTCACGCCATACCTCCGGTAAAAAAAAAAATTCTGACACATAAACAGCGTAATTTACATCCACAGGACATGCCGTAAAACACCCTCCAAATTTCAAGTAAAAAGACCAAACTGTTTCTGAGCTATTCAATGTTAAAGATTGGTAAAATTTCCCTATCTATTGCATTATAAAAAGTCTGCCCATCTTGTCCTGCTCTCACGATCAAAGATGGCGATCAAAGAATCTTGTGATCAAAGAATTTACAGGCTCACGAACAAAGAATTAAAAATGCTATAAATCAAAAAATTGAACTAATTCCAGTAAACCAGTGCAATGGTTCGACACAACGAAGCCCCCTGAGCAAAACCCACCCTCATTTGATTTCCTAGGACACACCTGGGCTGAGAAAATTGAAATTTTAATCCGGCCATCTTGTCCTTCCCTCACAATGCATGATTCAAAGAATCTCGCGATCAAAGAATTTGCAGGCTCGCGATCAAAGAATTTGCAGGCTCACGAACAAAGAATAAAAACGCTTGTAATTTTAAAAATTGAAAGAATTCAGGCAAACCACTGCCATGGTTCTACAGAATGAAGGCCCCTGAGCAAAACCCACCTGTATTTGACTTTCTAGGGCACCCCGGGCTGAGAAAATTGATTTTTTAATCCGGCCATCTCGTCCTACCTCACAATGCACGATCACGATCAAAGAATCTCGTGATCAAAGAGTTTGCATTGTCACGATCAAATAATTTGCTCGCTTGTGAACAAAGAGAGAGGGACAAGAGGGCAAGATTTTAAAATTACTTTTCTCAGCCCAGGGGTGCCCTACAAACTTAAATGAGGCAGGGTTTTTGCTCAGGGGGCTTCGTCTGCCCCATCTGAATAACAATAATACTGTATTACATTTTCCTGGTAGTCTAGTGCCCCCCCATCATAATAAATAATATTATCATGTGTAATGTCCTTGTAGTCTAGTGCCCCCTCCCCCCAATGTGTATGTTTTTTCATCCATGGTAGTCTAGTGCCTCCCCGAGTTGTATAAAATAATTATCACTGTTAATATCCCTGGTAGTCTAGTGCCCCCATGTGTAATTTTTTTCATAGTCTAGTGGCCCCCCTGAGTTGTATTAAATAATTATTACTTTTAATATCCCTGGTTTTCTAGTGGCCCCCCGAGCCGTATGAAATTATATCCATTGACATTGTACATATCCGTGGTAGTCTAGTGGCCTCCCCATCATAATAAAATAAATCATCATTTTGTATTTCCTGGTAGTCTAGTGGCCCCCCCACCCAGCCGTGCCAGCGCTCCCACCCTTTCCCAGCCGACAACTGGCACAGCCCACCTCTCACTTCCATGGCCAGCTGCCGACTGTCTGCATTATGAGTGCTAATACAAAGAGGCGCTCTGAAAATATTTGGAGCCAATCCAAATTAATTCATGGGCATTTTCATATGCTTCCCATGATGCTTTGCATTATTGGGGTATGTGTAATTTGTGTTTTCTTAAAAATGTGGATGTGTGGCCAATATCCTCCGGGATAACCCATGTCACAGTGCATTTGCTCTGGGGTTCTTTTGTAGTGTATATATCTGTATGTAAATATTTACAGTATCTATCTCAATTGTACAAAATTTGTTGCCCCTGTTCCCAGGTCGCACTTGGAAACCAGTCTCGGCTCAGTGTGCCTTTCCTGGTTACCAAATGTTTACATAAATAAATAAAACATTCACTGTCTCTTACATACAGTATGCACTTTCTGCCAAGAATACAATAAACCAACCAGAGTTATAGTTGCAATAGATTACGTACAGCCTTGGTGATGACCCCCTTCATAGTTCCTGACAGAGCAGCTGCCATTCCAAAGTGTCCATTGTTAGGATGGGCATGGCGACTTTGAAGCCACTCCCAACCTCTCCCAGAACATTCTTCACAGGCACTTTCACACTGTCAAAATGTACTTCAGCTGTATTTGAGGCTTTGATTCCCATCTTTTTCTCCGGTGGGCCACTGAGAATTAAAATAAAGTAAGGTAATTCATACATGCTCCAACAAGATAGGTTTCACTCACAGCCATTTGTGACTCAAGGTTGTCTTTTGCCCTCAGCATTGACCTGAGGGCAGGGTTGCCACATGGGTAGTGTGTTTGTCTCACCTATCTTCATGCTGATTGGATGCAGCAGATCACTCAGCTTGACTTTTCATTGACACATGAATGATGAAATGCTATTGGCCAGTTGCTAGCAGCACTGTGTAGCACTGCTACACGGGCAGAGTGTCAATCCACTCCTGAATGCCAGAATCAAGTGACATGACTGACGAGTGCTTATTCATAGTAATATTATTTTTATCATAGGCATACTACAGTATTCCCCCCCCCCCCACTGATTCTCCAGTTTTTCCTATCACTCCTGTACTGTTCTGGCTGCTATTCTCCTTCTCTAACAGTTGCCATAATGGCCCATTATTAAAAATGTCAAGAAAATATTAGTATTTCTAACCATATAAATATTATTGTGCATTTAATAACTGTGGTTGCCACTGTTGATACTGCAGGTGGGTTTGGTTCAGCATTTACCCAGTTTTCTGTCTGCGCTGCATCCAACCCCGGTTTGCTACAGGTGCTCACCCTGGGGTACTGGCTCCTCACTTGTCACAGTGTATTGTCCTTGTGGCACTTGATGGGCATGTTTAAGAAATTGCTGCCTTCAGGGCAATTGTTTTTTCATTTGCTACTGTCCTAAAGTATGAGGTTCCCTGTTGATAACTCTCCAGGGCATCACATACTGCAAACTGCACATGCAGTATCCCCAGGGCAGCACATAGTGATAACTTAACAGCAAGTACCTCATGGGCAGTGCATATTGTTAACAGGCAATAGAATAGACAGGACAGAAGTCAATGCCTGCACTCTACCCACAGGGCAGAACTGATTGACCATTGTAGAAGCAGTACTCCAAGGGCTGTACACATGGCCAACCATACTATGCCTACCTCAAGGGTAGCATGCTGCAAATATTAACCCCTGAAGCATCACATGGACATTAGATACCCCAAGAGTAGACACTGTATGGTTGTTTATGCTGTTGCTTGTTGACAACATATGCTGCCCATGGAGTACAGTACTTGTTATGTTATCACTACATCAAGAAGAAGGGAAGGGACATCATTATGTCAGGTATCCTACCAGCATACGGCCACCAAGAATACTAAACCAAAAATATTAACATCCTAAATAGCTGGCTGAGGGACCTTTGCTTATAAGAGAACTACAAATATTAGGACAATGCTGATGCATTTAAAGACTCACGACTGTATAAACCCGATGGTCAACACTTAAATAAAATGGGCTCCAGATACCTAGTTAGAAGGTACAAGGAAGATATACAGATGCATTTAAACTGATTGACAGGGGGACAAATGGTCAAGACAAATTAATAGTAATGGCACTTTAGTTACGAAGTGTGGCAAATTGGAATCTGCAGAATGGAGCTGTTTACTACTAAATGCCAGAAGCTTAACAAATAAGTTATAGGAATTTAAACATTTTATGAATTCACAAGATATCCATATATGCACAGTTATAGAGACTTGGTGGGATGGGCATGATTCCTGGGACCAAAATATTGAAGGATTTACACTGTACAAAAATACAGAGAATATAGGAGAGGTGGAGGGATAGCAATTTACATATCAGACAATATCAAATCAGAAGAGATAGATATAAGTCCGAGTGAACCTGATCAAATCTGGGTCAAGCTGATTCCTCATACACAGTGGTTGACACCAAATATTAAAAAACTTGTAAACAAATAAAAAAACAAAAACAAATTGTATAAAAAATTGAGAATTAGCAGCCTTAAAGAAAATAGGATGGGGAGTTTACAAAAATATGGCAAGAATATTAAAAAACAAGATCAAAATTGCTAAAGCAAACTATTACTTAAAAATTAGCAACCAGAGTAAAAGATAATTACAAAACTTTTTATTCATATATAAATAATATCCTTACTTTTCATCAGTGTTTAATAGTAGTAACAACACAAGAGCAGTTGAATTAACATCAAACAATACACAGCAAAGGGTGGTTATTGACACTCAGGAAGTGGTGAATAGGCTAAGGAAGTTAAATCCCTATAAATCCCCAGGTCCAGATGGCCTGCATCCAAGGGTCCTTAAGGAACTGGGCAATGAAATAGCATCACCCTTAGCTTATATATTTCAGGCATCAGTAGACAGTGGGGAGATGGTAGAACACTGGAGGAAGGCAACAGTATCCCCGCTTTTCAACAAGTTCTAGTCAGAGCCGATATGGCTGCGCCAAGCTGGTACCTGTTCAGGTACCAGAGCAGCGGCAGCACAGCTCGTAGAGTGCTGAAGCACCGGCGGCAGCATTGGAGCTGGTCACAGAGCGGCGGCAAGCGGTGACGGCTGCCATTCAAAAGATGGCGGTGACACTGCACATGCGTGATACTTGCAATGCGCTCTGAAAGCAGAAGTGCACCTATGAAGCAGTACACCTTGGGGAAGGGGAGATCGTTCTGTGGAAGGAAGTTCTGTTACAGAGGACAGCTACTGTAAAGTAAGTGCTGTCATGACGTTGCTGCAGCACTGTAGGAGAACACAGGGTTGCATTCTGGAGCCAACCCCGTGTTCTCCTACAGTGATGGTATACCATCTGCGAAGCTCCACCCACGCAGCCGTAAAAAGGGATCTAAATCTGATCAGTCAAATTATCGACCGGTTAGCCTTACTTCAATTCCATCCAAAATATTGGAGGGGATTCTGAAGGATATTATTCTAACATTTATTGATCATAAACAGCTTACAGATAGTTCTCAGCGTGGATTCACCAAGGAGAGGTCAAGCTAAACTAATATGCTTGGGTTTTATGACAAAGTGTCAAGGAAACTTGATGAGGGTAGATCAGAGGGTATACTGTTTCTAGACTTTTCTAAAGTCTTTGGCAGGATACCTCCTGCTGAATTACTGTCAGTAGTGCATGAGATGGGTATACAGCATCCCATATTAGTCTGGGTACAGGATTGGTTGAGGACTAGAAGGCAGAGAGTTTGCATTAAAGGTTCCTTCTCTGACTGGGCAGAGGTGACCAGCAGAGTACCCCAGGGTTTGGTGCTGGAGCCATGCGTTTTCAACCTATATGTGGCATCATTGCAGTATGAAACTCAGGACGTGTGGTTATCCAGATTTGCAGATGACTGCAGGCTGGGGCGTTGGTAGGTAACAATAGAGGAGATACTCCACTTCAAATCGCACTGAACTATGTTTCAGAGTGGACAAAGGAATCTAAATTAACTCTAAATCAGGGGAAATGCATGTTTATGCATCTAGGGAAAAATAACCCCTGCCATATATACATTCTGAATAATCAACCATTAAGAGTTACAATGGAGGCAAGAGACTTGGGAATTCTTGTATCCTAGAATATGAAGTTCACGGCGCATTGTAGGAATATCACCCCAAAAGGGAATAGAGTATTGAATTACATATAAAGACAAATAGCTGCAAGAAACAGGGAGGTCATACTGCCCATGTACATGTCTCTGGTGAGACCAGTTTTAGAATATGGCACACAGGTCTGGTCATCCTGCAAGATGGGGGATGTGGCAATGCTGGAGAGGATACAGAGGAGGACTACCAGAGGGATAAGTAACATGGCAGGAAAAGACTATGAGGCGAGACTGAGAGCTCAGTCTGTTTACACTGGAGTATAGGAGGAAAAGAGGTGACATGTGCCTAGTACATAAGCCATGGTCAGATAATGATCTGTGGGGAAACCTGGGGCTAAAAGCCAGTGAAAAGGTGTACAATACCCAAGCACACCCCTTCCAGTTAAAGAGCAAGCTCAACAAAACTAGCAAGGACCAGTAAATGGTTAAACCAAAGGGTGGTTCATGACTGGAACGAGCTTCCTTTGGAGGTGGTGGGTACTAAAACCTTGCAGATGTTTAAATATAAATTAGGTATATTTTATCAAGGGAAGATGACATGTTAGTACCCCAAAGCCAGCATAATTGACGTTAGTCTACCTAGTTCTGTATGACTCCTATAGAAACAAAATTTGATGGTAGATAAGGACCACTTGGCCAACCTAGTCTGCCCATTTTCCTACCTAATGGTTAAGCTGCTCATCCTAGTTAACCAACAGTCTACTACCTCCTACCCCACACTGGAATTGCCTTACATCTGTCCCATGCATTCTTGAATTCCCCCACTGTTTTTGACTCCACAACCTGCTCAGGAAGGCTGTTCCATGCCTCCACAATCCTCTCTGTGAAAAAATATTTCCTCACATTACCTCTGAGTCATCCCCCCTCTATCATCAAATTGTACCCCCTCGTTCTTGCACATCTCTTTTTCTGAAAGATGCTATTCTCTTGGACTTTGTTGATTGCCTTGAGGTACTTGAAAGTTTCTATCATGTCCCCCCTCTCCCTCCTTTCCTCATGGGTATACATATTAAGCTCTTTTAGTCTCTCATCATGTCTTCTGGTGCAGACCCTGCACCATTTTGGTTGCCCTCCTCTGGACAACCTCCACCCTGTCTATGTCTTTGCGGAGATGGGGTCTACAGAACTGCATGCTTTACTCCAGATGGGGTCTCACCAACTGTCTGTACAGAGGGATAACAACGTCCTGTTTTCTACTGGTGATGCCTCTCCCTATGCATCCCAGTATCCCCCCCAGCCCTCCTTACTGCCTTCTCACATTGCTTGCCCACCTTTAGGTCATCTGATATAACTACCCCCAGGTCCCTTTCCATTTTTGTTGTTGTCAGTATCTCACCCCCCTCATTGTGTACTCTTCTCTTGGTTTTTGTTTCCCAGGTGCATTACTTTGCACTTCTTTGCATTGAATCTAAGCTGCCATACATTTGCTCATACCTCCAACCTTGCCAAGTCCCTTCTCATCCTTTCCATCCCACCTTGTGTATCAGTCCTGTTGCAGATCATTGTGTCATCTGCAAAGAGACATACTTTTCCTTCCAGTCCCTCTGCCATGTCACTTATAAAGACATTAAAAAGGACCGGTCTCAGTTACTGAACCCTGCAGTACCCCACTAGTAACCCCCCTTTCTTCACTGTGGACTCAGTTTACTATTACCCTTAGCATCCCATTGTCCAGCCAGTGTTTTACCCAGGCTACTACCCTATGACTCCTACATGCTGTTCTTAGGGTACTGCTTGTGCAGTCTGCACTATGCAATGCCCTTGGGGTGTATCAACAGGGAACCGCATGCTTCAGGGCAGCAACAAATGACATACAATTGCCCAGAGGGCAGCAACTTCTTAGACATGCCAATGAGTGCTGTACAGACCATACACTGTACCAAGTGGGCAACCAGTACCCAGGGCGAGTACCTATCGCAAAATGAGGTTGGAATACAACAAACACTGAAAACTATAGGAAACGCAGAACCAAAGCCACTAACAGGATGAACAATGGCAACACAATAATATCATTTATATAATGAAAAATATTAATGTTTCTAACATTTGTAATACTGGGCTTTTATGGCAGTTAGGACAGAAAGAGTATAGCAGCCACAACAGCAAAGGCATCACGCTGAAAACTGGAGACATTGATGAGGGGAATAGTGTGCTTACCATAGAAATAAAATTATTATAAATAAGCACGGAGCAGCCATTTTGGAGGGCAGATGGATCCTCTGCCCATGGGGCAGCACTGCAGAGCTGTGCATGACTGGACAATACCATTTCATATTCTTGGGCCAAAGTAAAGATGAGCTGAGCAAGCTGCTGCATCCAATCAGCACAAAGAGGGGGCAGGATGAACACACTTCTCATGGGGCAGCACTGCCTTCAGGTTAATGCTGAGGGCAAAAAAAAAATAACCACAATCTCATTTGTGTTTCACTTCCACAGATAGGTTGCATTCATAAAGGGACACTTTCAACCTTTTTGTATCATATTATTTCTAACTGAAAACCCACATTTTGTGATTGCTTACTATTTCTAAAATTTGTTGATGTTGCTGGCTTTACTTCCTTTCTTAGTAAAACTGAAATATGTGCTAATGGCACGGTTATATTACCCAAATTGTTTTGTTTCAGTTCCTTGATCTACTTATATTGCATACTTCCTGGACATTAGGAACTCTCCAAACAGTATAGGCACACATGATGCAATAGTTTCAATTCTCCCTGCTGCATCATGAGTGGCTTGACTGTGTAGGGTGTGTTTCCAAGTCCAGAAAAGACGAAGGCTAACTTAAGCCTCATAGAATAGTTTAAAAAACACATTTGATGATTGCTCACATTATGTTGGATCTGCTGTTGTAGTAGTTATAAGGGGGTTGACAGTGTCCCCTTAAAGCTTATGAAAAGTTTATTTATAAAAGTAATATAATAACTGGTTAGTGATGATTATCAACTGTGGGCAGAAGCTGTCAAACTCTGTTATACACGATCGTGTATAATCACCCATGTATAACAGAGTTTGATTATACACATATGTGTATAACCACCTATGTATAACAGAGTTTGAAAATTTTGTCAACAAACTATTAAAAAATTCAACTTCATAAAGGGCTAAAGAAAAGGCTGTAGTTTACATTGATGCTAACATTGCATTTATGTGAGTAACAAATAGTTTTGTAGCATCTGAAAAAGTAAGCATCAGCCTTCCAATTAAAAAAAAACTGCTCTGCCTGTTCCCTAAAATGTCTGCAAAATGTGTGAAGTGATGACATCATTGGAGCTAGAGGCAGAGAGCTACATGGCTCTCTGTAGTCTATAGTCTCTATAGTTTAATTCTCTACTTTGCTGTAAATATCAAACTTGTTACTCCCTCCATCAGCAAACTTATTGGTCTCTTGAAAACTGTAAAATACAGCTCTCAGTAACACATTCAATGCAATGTATAGCTGATCTTGATTCTACAATATTGTATAACTGAAAAAAACGTAACTTTTACCTGCCATTCTATGGCTATATGTATTAAGTGTTTGTATTTTTTTTTCTGACATGGAGCCTTTGTAAATGAGTCCCTGACTCAAAGGTTGTAATCCTAAAGTCTGTTAAATAAATAAATAGTTCTGTTTTACCCCTTTGTTCAGGATTGTTTCACCAAAATGATTAAAACCATGACTTAACATGTGGATTATATGGGTTGAAATATTGGGGGACAAATTACTTAAATTTCTCGTTGGCCTATGTTGCAGGCCACTAGATTCAAGCCAAAAAATAAACCAAGATATCATAAAGAGCATAAATGATAAGTCAAACTACAATGAAATGATATTGATGGGAGATTTCAATTTTCCAGGGATAAATTGGAAAAATAACATAGGTAGTAACAATATGGAGAACTTATTTTTAGATACATGTTTAATAAATGGATTATATCAATTAATTCATAAATCTACTCGAAATAATAATATACTTGATTTAATATTAACAGATGTTCCGGATAAAATAAAAAAACATCATGATCAAACCATTACTACATAGTGATCATAGGATAATTACATTTAACAGTTCTACTCAAATAAAATCTGTAGTAGGTAAAACAGTTGTTAAAAATTATAACAGAGCAAATTTTATTAAATTAAAACATGATTTTTCTAGCTGGAAATGGGACAATAAATCAGTGTCATGTAATGACTTTTGGATAAAAATCAAAAATAAAACCCTTGGGTTGGAAAACAAATATATTCCAAACCGGACTGTGTATAATAAAAAAGGTAAAATTCCATCATGGATAACTCCAACTATTAGTAAACTAATTAAACAAAAATAGAGATACTTCAAAGCCATGAAAAGAGAAGGAAATTGATATAATATATGGAAATATAAGACATCTTTAAAAAAATGTGAAACTAAAATAAAAAATAAGGTTTGAGACAAATCTAGCCTATATTAAAGATGGTGGAAAAAGTTTTTATTCTCATATAAATAATAAAAAACCTAACTCGAGAACTGTTGGGCCATTAATTATTGACAATAACGAAATTACACTTCAGGATAGTACAGAAGAATTTAACAAATACTTTTGTTCAGTCTTTAATGATAAATCTAAAACTGTAAAACAATTAACAAATAACATAAGCAAAAGGGATCTAGAAAGTGAGATAACTAAAGAGGAGATTATGACTAATTTAAATAAACTAAATACAAATAAATCACCTGGACCAGACAAGTTACATCCAAGGTTATTGAAAGAAATTAAAGAGTGGCTTGTAAATCCGTTATACAAACTTTTCAATTTGTCATTAAATACTGGTGATGTTCCGAATGATTGAAAAACAGTTATTGTGACACCAATCTTTAAAAAGGGTAATCAATCACATATACAAAATTACAGACCTATTAGTCTAACCAGTATAGTGGGTAAAATCTTCGAATCAATACTCAAAACTAGGCTTGAAAGTGATTTACAAAATAGGGGACTAATGGATAAATCACAACATAGCTTCAGAAAAAATAGGTCTTGTTTATCAGGTAATATGGCCTTTTATGAGTATATAAGTAAAAATTAGGAAAATAATAAAGCTCTGGACATAGTATTTCTTGATCTCTGTAAGGCATTTGATAAAGTACCACATGGACTCTTACTAGAGAAAATGAGATCTTTAGGACTTAAAAATTCAGTTATAAACTAGGCAGAAGAATGGTTAAATGACTGTACCCAATGTGTAAGTATAAGGGGACACATATCTGGAATACGATCTGTGACTAGCGGAGTCCCTCAGGGATCAGTCCTGGGACCAATTCTTTTTGATATATTTATATCAGATATGACATCCGACCTAAATAGTTTTGCTATAAAATTTGCTGATGACACCAAAATAACAGCACAGGTTGAAACCTCAATAGATGATCAAAAGCTTGCCAGTGATTTAAAAAAAATTTAAATATGGCCAGATAAAAATCAAATGTCCTTTAGCATTGACAAATGCGTCATTATGCATTTTGGGAAAAAAAACCTGCACTATCAATATGAATTAAAGGGCCAAGTAATAAGATCTGTAACACAGCAAAAAGATTTAGGCGTAACAAACTCTGACCTAAATTTTCAAGTTCATTATAACAACATTATAAATAAGACCAATAGGCTAATAGGCTGTATAAAGAGAAGTTTTACTTCCAGAGATAGAAGACGTATTATGCCACTGTATAGGGCTTATGTGAGGCCACATCTGGACTATTGTTCCCCTCTGTGGAGCCCCTATCTCAGATGAGACATAAATAGAATAGAAGGGGGTACAACGGAGAATAACTAAATTAGTAGGTGATATTTCCGGCAAAAGTTATGAGAAAAGATTAGAAGAGCTGGGTATGTATTCTCTGGAACAAAGAAGGAAAAGAGGGGATGCTTTATTCATGCACAAGATTCATAATGATGATGAGTTACTGACACAACTGGATATGTCTTATAATAAACATAACTGTAATTTAAGAAGTCACAAATACCAGTTGACCCTTACATATCCTAAAACAAATAAAAAGAGATCTTACTATACACAAAGAATAATTCCCTTGTGGAATTCATTCCCTAGTTCCCTAGTAGAAAATGCTGATCATGTTAGTTTTAAACACAGACTTGATGCATTATTGTTATAATAAATGTGGAATGTACCAGCTTGGCTGGAGACATGCTTAAATGGGCCTCGGCCTTTTGCATGTCTATACCTCCCAGTATAACTCCTAGTATGTTAGGCTATGATTTTGTTCATTTTGTTTACTTTAATGTGCCGAAATTGTGCCGTAATCCAACTGACTTTTTCTTTGGCAAACTGCAGCGCAGTACAACTCTCCAAATACCTGATGGTCTAATGGTTATGAGATGTCCCGACGGTTGTAGCGAAGTTCTGGTCTAGTCTGGTCCCGTGCCAATGATCATGCTTTGTTGTTAATCCAGAAATGTGCTTCTCTTACAGTCTTCGTTTTCCTTATGAACACCTCCACCTCCTGCAGATAGCCCATCAGCCATCAAACAGTTTGCCATTCACACTCTGTCCTTGGTACTGCCTGGGGCCACATATGATCTTCCCAGTCCCACAAAGAGAATATCACACTTCAGATTGTAATCTTGTGCTTCAGACAGTAGTGCACACCTATACCGCTATGCTTCATTGACTGGCACTGTTAAGTGATGCCTCCCAAATCACTCTCTGGTCCTCTTTCATCAGTGTTTCACTTTTGCTCCCACAATAAACATTAGGCAGATCACCACCCTTTTGCACAAAGAAGGCAGTATGTGTAGTCTCCCATTTCTTTCTGCCTCAATGACCAACAACTATGTCTTCCTGGAGAGCCAAGCAGTAAGTACCAGAACACACCTGAAAAACTGCTGTTCATACTCTCATAAGGGCTGAATCTACTAAAATTGTATTAAGTAGTAGCTACACATGCAGCCACAACTGTCTCTCCCTTTCGGCAAAAAAATGATTTATGCTGGAAGTGTAACTACACATGTAACAGCTGTTGCAAAATGCAACATACATAGTTACATTTGCCAGACAGAACTGATTTGAGGCAGAAGGGAGGCAAGAGTAACTGCAGTAACTACCATTTCTTGCAAACTGTGTAACTACACCAAACCAGAAATGTGAAACTAGTTAACTACTACATTGTAGTTACATGTAAGTACACAGTAGTTACACTGTAGTCATACCGTAGTTTCAGTGTAGTTAAGGACACTTAAAATAAAGTGTTACTCAACATTTTTGTGCAGGGGGAGATGTACTAATGTCTTGATCAAGTCCTCCTTACCTCCAGCATTGGTCTACCCCCTTACCTGTGATCAGAGAAATCTGGCAGGACAGTCCTCAGAGCTGTATGCCATAACGGCAATCACGAATAGTGATTGCCATTAGGGCAAGTGCACATCGTGAATTTCGGTGATGCACACTCGCGGTGAGGAGCAAGAGGGCGCCTGAAACCTAGGGGACATTTTTTTAATGCTGGGGACCGTAACCCCTCCCCCTACTAATGGATTCTCAACTCCAGGGGGGTGCATGTCAGGGGGTGTGTGTGTGTGAAAAACGTAGAAAATGTAAAGCCACCTAACAGTAAAAAAAAACAACAAAAAAAACGTGCAGCACTGGACCCGAACGCTGCACTCTGCATCTCTCAACTGACCAGCAGTTCAGTGCAGCAGCTACCCGCCACACCCCCCTCCCACATACCTTCCCTTCCCTTGCCTCTCCCCCCCACGTGTGCATGCACATATACGTGCAGACTTTCCCTTGCTGTATGTCGCCCACCCCGTATCCGGTCACCCCACCGCCAGGTAGTCCTCAACACAGGCACCGTAATTGAGTCACCATTTTTGTAGGTGCTCAATTGCGGTCGCGTTGTTCACAGGTTACCAGTCCTCAGCAATCTTCTTGCAGTCCTTGTCCATGCCCTCCTCCACAATGCTAGTTGTCTGACTCACCATTCTTCTGAATCTTAAATGTGGTACACACAGTCTCCTCAATACTGTCTCAACAAACCTTGACCCCCACCCGAAGCTAATCTCCCTGCACTGAATCCAGGCATCCATTTAGGTGCCACAGTGCCGCTCTGAGTATTTGTCATCACTGCCTGCTCTCGTCCATGGTCAGGTAGTGATCATGGTGCTGGTAGCCCCACATCTCAGATCTCCCAATGATCTGCTCACCTTCCCCATGCCTGAATATAGCTGTATCCTACAGAAATGGCCTCTTCACTCTCCCTCTAGTATTCATTTTTTACTTCCTGCTCCCCACATCAAAAACTGGTGAGCTCACCACCTTTCCACATCATGAATGCTGTTAGTACAGTCCCTCTTTTTTTTTGACATATCAAAAATAAACACAATCTTTCCGATAAGCTAGGCTGATAGCAGCAGGACACACGGGGGGAAATGGGCTGTCTTAGCCTTATAAGAGCTAGGTTCCTTTGATTAGGCAACATTAAATGACAGATACATGCATCATTATGCACATCATTTAATAGTCCCTAATCATAGGTAGTCTAGACCTTATGAGGGTAGGAATGCCCATCTGTCTACCCTATGTATGGAGAAGGAGTGATGAGCAATTGCCAGAGGGGACTGAGGATACCATCCCTGCATGGTTCAGCTATATTCAAGGAAGGGGGAAGAAAGGAGGTGGGAAAGTTAAACAGATCATTGTGAGATCTGAGATATAGGGCTGCCAGCATTGTGATGACTACCTGACCATGGATGAGAACAGGCAGCAATAGCAAATACTTGGAGTGTGAGGGCAGCACCTAAATTGTTACCTGGATTCAGTGAGAGATTACCCTTGAGGGGTTTGTCGAGGTTTGTTGTGACAGTATTGAGGGGACTGTGTATACAGCATTCAAGATTCGGAAGAGTGGTGAGCCAGCCAACTCACACTGTGAAGAAGAGGACAGAAAAGGATTGGAGGAGCATTGCTGAGGACTGTCCTGTGGGGTTCTGCAGATCACAGGTAAGTCAGTAGACCTACACTGGAGGCTGGGTGGATTCATGCAAGGCATTAGTATGCCTCCCTTGCCTAATAATGTTGTTATCCATAGCAAGTCCAGCCCTTAAGAGGGCATGAACAGCAGTTTTCCTAGTCTGTCCCAGTGCTTCTTTCTTGGCTCCCCAAGAAGACATATGCAGACGATACTAAATTAGGGGGCAAGGTTAATAATCAAAAAAATATTTCTGCATTAAAGAAGGATTTGGAAAACTTAACATTTTAGGCAAATGAAAATCATATGCAGTTTAATCAAGACAAATGTTTAGTAGTGCATTTCGGTGTAAATAATCCAAAAACGATATATTATATAAACGGACTACCACTTCACTCATCAAATTGTGAAAAAGATTTAGGGATATATGTTAATAATAAACTTACATCAGATGTTCACTGTGTTAGAACTGCTTGCATGACCAACAGACTTTTGAGGCAAATAAAATGCACTTTTGTTAATTGCACTGAACAATACCTTATTCCATTGTATAGGGCATACATTAGACCATATCTAGACTATGGCTCCCCCTTCTGGAATCCAAACCAAAAAAAAGACATAGCAATTCTTGAACAGGTTCAAAGGAGAGTAACAAGAATGATTCCAAGATTAACAAACTTGGATTATCAGAACAGATTAAAAGCTACTGGTCTCTTCTCTCTTCAAACTAGAAGATTAAGAGGTGATATGCTTATGGTTTTTAATTTAATAAATTCACCAGATCTAATGGAAAAATGTGGTCTAACACTCTCCAAAAGGAGACATGTTCCGAGACTGCATAATAAACAGCTTGAAGGAAAAACTTATAAAATCAGCAAAAGGGGAAACTTTTTTCCAATAAGAGCATCCATTGTATGGAACACCTTGCCACAAGAATTGGTAGAGGCAACTAGTGCCACTGTCTTTAAATACAAATTAGATGTTTGGTTGAGGGATAATAGATAAATAATGTCCCACATAGTGTGGGGAACAGTCTCGATGGGTTCTGGCCTTCTTCTGTTCTTTCATACCAAGTACCAAGTACATAGCTGTTGGTTAATGAGGCAGGAAAAAATCATACTGCCTTCATTGTGCATAAGGGTGGTGATCCACCAAATGTTTATTGTGGGAGCAGAAGTGTAATGTTGATGAAAGAAGACTTGAGAAACTTCCTGTGATATCACCTCTCTAATGGCAGCCTAGCTCTGTCGGCTCCTAAACCTCCCCGCTAATCGGCTTCCAAATCACAGCATTTTCCAGCTGATACCATCGGGAACTGCAAGAAGGCAAGTAGTAATGCCTAAGATGAGCGATCCAAGTATTATAAACGTGGACAAGGAGCGAGATGAGACCGGATTGTCAGACGGGGACTGGGGGAGTGAGGGCTCACAGGCCTCAGCTACATCCCGGCGCAGGAGATCTCAGGTGAAACAACTACCCCTCACTACAATACAGAGGCAAATGTCCCTAATGCTTTCGGAACTGCAGGACATCAGGAAAGAGATGCGTTCCACAGCCACAGCACTTCGAACAGACATCTCAAAACTGGAAAAGCAGCATGAGACCTTAGAGGTACAGGCCACCGAGGTAGATCGCAGGGTGGATGGCGCGGAGCATGCTATATTACAGCTAAACCAGGAAGTACAAGGCCTGCAAGCAAGAGCTGAGGATGCGGAGAGTTGAAATCGGAGAAACAACATCAGCATTTCTGGGTTCCCGGAGGGTAAAGAAGGTTCTGATATGCTTAATTTTGTCAAACAATTAATTCGGCAGGCAATGAAAACCCCAGAATCTTTTTCCCTGGAGTTAGAGAGGGCCCACCAAACACTCGGCCCGAAGCCTGCCCCAGGTGCCTGTCCACGCACCATCCTGGCGCGATTCCTTCGCTTCCAAGAAAAAGAAACAATCCTGCACACAGCGTGGAAGCAAGGGGCTGTATTCTTTCAATCACACAGGATATACTTGGAAAATGACTACGTTCCTGAAGTAATGAGTAGGAAGAAGCGGTATATCCCTGTTATGCGGGCCCTAAAAACAGCCAGGCTTCGGTTCCAAACCCCTTACCCTGTGAAATTAGTCATCCAATTCCCAGAAGGGGCCCAGACCTTTGACTCGGCGGCCGATGCCATAGTGGAACTGAAAAACAGGGATATTGAGGTTTCACAAGGCCAGACGGGCCAAGGGCAGACCATAGCCTTCAGACTGTCACAACAAGCATGGAACTCAAGCAGCAGAGACTCACGCAGACAGCAGGGGAAGGAAGCAATCCAAAAGATAGCCGAAGCTATACGGAGTCAATCGCAGAATCCCTCCTCTGGTATTCCCCCTTAAAAGATGAAGGGAGCTGGACTACCCTCCTGAGGACTGTGAGGCTGTGTGTTTTTTCTCCCGCAGGGAGGTAATTAATTTATGAAGACCACTTCAGATCCGCATGTGAAGGATTGTGGTCGAAAGAATACTACTGCGCCTCAGCTGGCTACCTGATGAGACTTTCCAGGGACAGATGTCACATTTCATCAAAATCAGATAAGTCCCAGTCTTACTAATTTTTCCACACCTCTCTTTTTCTATCAATATCTGTGAGCTTTACTACTGCTTATAACAAAATCACCCTAACACTAACCGCCTTGGTACCGCTCCCCACCAGTGCAGGTTCATATTCTCCTCACAAACCTATTCTTTGGTCCAGACCTGCCTGCCAGAGACTTAGTGACCTTTTGATATGGAGCCGCAGTGGCAAGGGGCCCTGCTCTCTCTTTGATATCCAGGACTGGGACTGCAGAGTTAACAAGTGCATATTAACAACTAATCCCACTGGAGGTGATGGCTGATGAGGGGAGGTGGAGAACATATTCTGAACGAAGCCACGACTGCACCAGGTCAAAGCAAACTAACGCAGTCAGGGGGGTTGGGGAGACAGGGGGTGGCTAGCCCACACCCTACAGAGTAGACAGGTCTCAAACTGAGTTCCCTCCCCCCTGCTCCCGGGGACCTGAGAAAAGGGTACTGAACCCATTACAGTTTTCCCGTATTTGGCGGGGTGACAGAGCTGATCTCCTCAGCTAAGTACTTAGTTAAAAAGGCCCTCTCGAAATATAAATACAGATAGAGATTACTGGGGAGGTATGAGGAGACTAGTGATGTTCCCAAACCCCCCCCCCTTTTTGTCCTTTTTCTGTTGCCTCCTAAATCCTCTTCCTATAGGCACTCTAAAGTGCTTAAGGCCTCTACTGTCATCAGGGGCATAGGTGCGCAACTCGAGTACACACCAAGGTCATGATGCATGACCATTTCCATGGAAGTTACGCAACCCGGTGGCTGACCAGTTTGGTTCTGTTGGCCCAGTTGGCCCAAATGTTCTCCTGGGCCCACTGAACCTGGGAGATAAGCTCCCACACAAGTTATTTGGAATGTTACCAAGTTAAGGTTCATTTTGTTACTGTTAACTGGACTATTAGTTGCCAAAAGGCTATGATAATAAACAACTGCCTATCTAGATATACCATGGGGTTACCCCCAAACCTGCCATTGGGCAGTCGCTGATTTCTAATATATGTCACAGGGATTTTGGTAAAGTGTGTATTGTCAGGTGGTTTAAAACAGTGTGTATTAGTGAGGTATGAGAATGGCTAAACATAATTTAAGATTATGCTCTTTGAATGTCAATGGCCTGGGAAACCCTATTAAGAGATCCAGGATTATTACACTCCTAAAAAAGACCAATGCAGAGCTATTGTATATGCAAGAAACACACATGATGCAAGCAGAACACAAGAAGCTGAGGGGAAGAGGCTTCACCTAGGTATTCTCAGCAGCAGTGGGGAGTGGGGGAAGGAAGCGCGGGGTCGCCATCCTGATCTCAGACTAAACGCCATTCAGGTTGGTGAAGGAGTGAGCAGACCCAAAGAGCAGGCTTATAATTGTACAGGGCTGGTTTCAAGAGCAGGAAGTGACGCTGGCGAATATGTATATCCCCCCTCAGGGGCAAATACCCCGGTGATTAAATTCCTACTAGATAAGGTGGTTGCTATGACTAGAGGTACCCTATTGCTAGCAGGGAACTTTAACATCACGCCGAACCCTTCCTTGGACTCCACCAGGACACTGAAAAGCAGGCAGCCAGCCCTGCATACATTCTTTAAACAATCTGTCCAGAAAATGGGCTGGACAGATGTATGGCAATCCCTCTACCCCAGGGTCAGAGGGTATTCATATTACTCAGCAGTCCATGGCACCTATACAAGCATAGATCATTGCTATACACAAAAAGAAAACCTGGGAAAGCTGCTTGATGCCAAGATGGGTGTCATAGCCCATGTAGACCATGCTCCTATAATCACCTCCTGGCACCTGGGAATGGAAAGGTGCTGCACTAGATGGAGGTTTAACCTAGCCCACCTTAAAAAACGAGTCCTTCTGAGAATTCCTTAAGGACACAATAGAGAAAAATCACTGGAGATAACTCAGACCCGGACATTCCTGCAACTATTAGGTGGGACACCCTGAAGGCAGTCCTTAGGGGTCACCTAAAGCACACCAACATGCTGGTTAAGCTCGAACAAACACTTCAATTCTTGCAAATAGCACACCAACAGGGCGAAAGCTCAGTACTGCCACAGATTAAACAAACCAAAAAAGACTTGGATATGATGCGCACGCAACAGGCCGAAATGGCTTTGGCATTTTTAAGGCAAAAATACGGGGGAGATAGGCCCCAGGGCCTCTCATCTCCTGGCTTACCGACTATGTAGACAATGTAAGCTGTCTACAATTGCAGTGATAAAAGACCCAAACACAGGCACTCACCTGACTAAGCTGAGGGATATAACTCAAGCCTTTACGCACTACTACAAAGACCTCTACACCCCAAAGTAGCAGACAGACCCCAACAGTATTAATTCCTATCTGGCCATACTCAGCCTCCCCGGTCTCACTGAAGACCAACGGACCTCCCTGTCGGCCTCTATTACCCCAATGGAGCTGATGGCGGCCATATCCAGATCAAAAACACAGAAGGCCCCTGGGCCAGACAGGTATGGGGCTGAGTTTTATAAAAGTAAGACCCAATCTATAAGCCGTTTACTTCTATGCGCCCTAAATGAGGTTTCACAAGGTGACGCCTCCCCTCCCAAGCTGGTCGTACACAACAATCTCTCTCATCCCTAAACCAGGAAAGGACCACCTCCATGACAGCTCTTATAGGTCCATATTGGTCCTTAACACAGACTACAAATATTTTACGTCCACTCTGGCGCGAAGATTAGATGCAGTTCTCCCAACCCCAATAGACCTGGACCGAACAAGCTTTGTAAGTACCAGATCTGCCACTGACAACACACATAG
The DNA here is from genome assembly GCA_016271365.2 of Neoceratodus forsteri. NCBI lineage: Eukaryota > Metazoa > Chordata > Ceratodontiformes > Ceratodontidae > Neoceratodus > Neoceratodus forsteri. The sequence continues at coordinate 829,747,318 of CM028137.1, forward strand.
AGCCCTACATGTAGTCCATGAGATGCAAACTAGCGGATAGTAGAATGTCCTTCTCAGCCTAGATCCTGAGAAGGCATTCGATCGAGTGCCTTGGTCGTTTCTCTTCTCTACCATGTCTAGGATAGGATCCCCCCTACTTTATAGCCATTATCTGGGCCCTATGCTCCTCTCCTCAGGCATGCATAAAGGTTTCCAGCCACCACTCAGACTATTTCCCCCTGCATAGAGGGACAAGACAGGGCTGTCCCCTATCACCAGGCCTATTTGCTATCTTTATCAAACCTTTGGCACAGGCAATTAGACAGGCCCAAGGGTTATCGGGTATACGCATAGAGGGTATTGAGCACTGTATTGCACTACACACAGATGACGTCCTCCTCTTCCTCTCTAACCCTGAAGAGTCTGTTCCAATGGTATTCCAAATACTGGGAGATTATGGGGCCTGTTCAGGGTACAAGCTTAACACTAACAAGACAGACACCCTCGTCTTCCACTTTGATCCCCCCGGGTGACTTAGGGAGAGATATACCCCTTCAGATGGAACCTGGATAGATTAAAATATTTAGGCGTCCACCTGACAAGGTGTCAGGAGGACGCTTTACATTATAATTATGACCCCTTTCTTTCACAAATGAGGCAAGACCCGGAGAGATGGAACCTACTACCTTTGAATCTGCTACAAAGGGTGGAGGTGATAAGGATGGTGATCCTTCCAAGAGCCCTATATCTCTTCCAATAGATACCTCTCAACCTCCCGGCAAGGCTATACTGAGCATGGAATGGAGCCACCTCCAAGTTCATTTGGGTAGGTAGGCGGCCCAGAATTAGATTTAGTTCCCTTACCCTTTCTAGGACACAGGGAGGACTAGTGCTCCCTAACCTTAAACTATATAACTGGGCCTCCCACATAATGTTCCTACTTCGCCGGTGTTCTAACAATGCACCAGCACGCTGGGGAGCAACTGAGGAGGACTTGCTGCCCCATCCTGAGTGGGAGAGGGAAATGTTTCACCGGGGACCCTCTCTCCCCCAAGGGCAGGGTTCCTCAAACCCCTGGACCACCCACCAAATTTGAGCCTGGCGCATCATCCGAAAATCACTAAAGATTACCCCATTCCTGGTAATGCTCTGCTCAATAGGGCAACAGGGAGATTTCCCCCGGGGCAGAGAGATCACACCTTGAGAACTTGGAGGCACTTACACCTTATGAGTTTTGCCCAGCTCCTCATGGGATCCAGGTTTAAAACTTTTAATGAGATTAGGCAGGAATTATATCTACGGCAGTCAGATTTTTATCAGATATTTACAAATTTGTCACTATTATGACGCACTCCCATTGGAGGTGTGCAACCTGGAAGGGCACCCCCACTTAATAAAGCTACTACTTCAAGTAAACCGATCCAATGGCCTGCCACATGCCATTTCGATCCTTTATAAATCCCTGATGGAGACAATAGGGGAAAACACATACGGGACATTGGAAAAGTGGAACTCCGAGTTAGAACTTCACCTTACCTGAGAAATGTGGGTGACAATCTGCCTCTCAACTGCTAAGCTTACTTGCTCACAAGCATGGCGCCTGTTTTCCTGGCAGCTCCTCATCAGATTTTTCCATACACCGGCCATAACCTCATACTTTGGTGGAACTACATCGACCTCATGTTGGCGATTATGTGGCGAAACCAACGCCCATCACTTACATGTATTTTGCAACCATTCTTGGGGGCCATCCGGTGGGAACTGGAGATGATATGGGGGCAAGAGATGCCATGGACTGGAGAGTTATTTTTACTGCATGTCTTTCCACAAGAACTAAGAGGCACGTACAGTGCTCCCATGATGGGAATAATGTTACTGGCTGCAAAAAACGCCATCACCAAATGTTGGCTCATCAAAATATCGCCCACAATTGAAAACTGGAGATCCACAGTTAATAGCATCTATAAGGCAGAGAAAATTACCTATACCCTGAATGACAAAACATCGCTCTGTACCATGAAATGGAGCAGATGGATACTCTATATCATGCCCAGGGATCAGGATTTTGTCCCTTAGAAAAGAGAAGAACAACCCAACACCCCCAGGTACCACCCTCATGCACCTCCGGCTTCCATTTGGGGGAACAGCAATATGCTGGGGACCATTCATGGGGTGGGACTCTCTTGGACCCAGGGGAGAGTCAGGGAGACATGGAGAACAACCAGTACATAGGAGGGAGAAATATAGTAATACTATAAGACCACACAGAGTAGAAGGTCCTGGGCAGGTGGGGGTGTGAAGAGGTGTCCAGGGCTCCAGAATAAGGATACGGGACTTCCGGTTCCGCCATGGCTCAGGAAAGCAGCTAGAGAGCGAGCTCCCATGATGACCTGCTTAAAAAAAAAAAATAACAAACTGAGCATTTAAAACCTCTAAAATGTCCAGTGGGGGTACACAAAAGAACAAAAATCCCAGTTCATGATCGCATCAATCTAAGGGGGACAAAGAGACTCTGGAACCTCGCAGTGGCTCCCCCACCCACATGGTGATGCAAAATCGAGCAACCGAGCCTGCAATGGCCTACGATACAGATGAAGAGGCAGACAGGCTTTCTAGACATCGTTTCGACCTGATCTTAAAGGAGTAAAAGGAAATGAGGACCAAGAACAAAGCGGAGTTTGGAAACTTGACCCAAAAATTAAATACCATGGAGCGCCGAGTACAAGAGGCAGAGGACCGAATATCTCAAACGGAAGACAATCTCATGTATTTGGGAAGAACGGTGCAGGCCCTCTGCTACCATACTATGGACCTAGAAGAAAAATGTATTGATTTGGAAAGTCGAGCCCGCCATGATAACCTGCGAGTATATGACCTTATAGACGGAGCAATGGCAGATTTCATGGCAGAATTACTCAAAGATGTCCTTGGTCTCCCACCTTTATACGAGCTGAAGATAGAGAGGGCGCATAGAGCCTTGTTGCCGAAACCGAAAGAGGAGACTGCCAGACCCCGCTCTGTTATCATAAAATTCAGCAGCTATCATTCCAAAGAAGATATACTAAGACGAGCTTGGCAGAAAAAATAAGTCAAATACTTGGACTCACGTTTGTTTTTTGATCAGGACTATCCAACAATGATTCAACAGCAACAGCTGGCGTATGGCCCCTAATAAAAGTTTGAAAAGAGAGACGGCTTAGAATCCAAACGCCTTACCCCACTTGTCTCAGGGTACATTGGGAATAGGGTCCAGAAATATACGATTCTCCACAGAAAGCCAGAACTGCCATGCTGAAACGTGGACTACCTGTCCCAGAGCTTCGCGTGCAGGCGCCGCAGAGGAAAAGAGAGAGAGAGTTGTAGGATGGTAGCTCAATTTAGCGAGGAAAACTAGAAGATCTCTATATCAAGGTGCATCACGATCAGTTTCCCTTTTACAAGATTTGATCAAGAAGCTACCAGGAGTAGAGGAGAGTGACCTTGAAGATTTGGGAGAGGACTGAAGCACTTGTAAAACTATACGGTAACTCCTCTAAGGCCCTGCTGTATTTTGCATCAACCTGGGGAGAAGAGACAAAATGCAAGACATTTCTATACACCTCCAGAAATGTTGGTACTAATGTGTAATAAAAGGCGGGGATCCATGAGCTGTCTTTTCTCCCCCCAAGTTGAAAAAGATAAGAATGCTCCCCATTACTACAAAGTATTAATATCTACATAGAGAAAAGTTTTGAGGAGTAACGGTTGGGGAGGGATGAGACCAATTTTTTCTGGTCCGTTAGAAGAAGGGCCAAAAAATGCAGGCCTTAAGGTGTGCTATGTGGAGGGGGAGGGAGATAAAAGCCTACTTTAAAGCATACAGAAATGCTAAAGACCCCCCAAAGAAGATTGTATCATGCTGGGTAAATAAGGTAAATAAGAAGTATTACTTTGAATCGATGGAAACTCGCTCAGCTGAACGATTTAAGTTTAATTAAGGGGAGAGGGTTGAAGTATGTTTACTGAAATGGAGGGATTAATACGGACTTCCAGGGGCTATGGTAATTGAGAGAGGGAATATGTTAACTACTGTATTGTGTTCCTAAAAAAGAAGTACAGACACAAAATTAAAGCAAGTCGAAAAGGGAATACTATATGAACACTACAGATCACTACTTAGTTCTTGGGACTGCCCTGGTCCATTGGCAATTTCTCATCGAGCTCCACAATTTATGTGAGAACTCGAGAAGGGGATCCCTCTTGGGAGGGAAATCTTTTTCTACCCCCTTTGGCCCTTCCCAGTTAAGGCAGGGCAAAGAGGCCTATAGTAACTAGGCCTTCTGCCTTGGAAGTCAGGAGTTTTTTCCATTTTTCTTTTTTGAGTAGGTGGTGACATTCCCACCCTCTCTAAAATATGTTGGTTTCTTGTTTATATAAAATTCTTGTTATAGTAGTTAAGTGTTTACATTTATCACATACATGTTTGCTGCCTAAATTGTTGCCACAACTCTCCCTAACTTAGGGTCACTCTCTGCAGATCGTGAGCCAGGGGAAGTAAAGGGGAAATTAAAAGAAAACAAATATAATATGTAACCATGGCCAAGTTATGTACAAATTTCCTTTCTTTTAATGTCAATGGGTTAACAAACCCTGTAAAACATGGTGGCCCAGATATTCAAAAGGGTTGCGCCATGCGCAAGTCCTACATTGCGCCATTCTGCGATATTCAGCAGGAGGCAGTTGCGCCACTGAAAACAGGTTGAGCAACAGCGCAATGCAAATGAATGCATGCTCAACAGGAGGGGGAGGAACCATGCATAAACTGCGCAACCCGATATTCAGTCGGGTTGTGCAGAGATTATGCATCGCAACCCCCAACCTGCGCCTGCACAACTTTGAGCCAAAAAAGGATCAAGTTGAGGGCCACCACAGGTGAGCTGCTGTATTGCAGGGTGCAACACAGCAGCTGCCACCAGTAATCTGGCTATCCAACTATCCCTATGCCCTCCCACCAGCCTGATGCGGGCAGAGCATTAAAAACAACCCCCCACCCAAACATCTCCCAATGCCCAATCGCGGGCAGAGCGTATCATAACAACCCCCAAACAGCTCCCAATGCCCGATCAGGGCAGAATGTGAAACAACCCCAATTGCCCGATCATGGGCAAGATAATAAAAAAAGACCCCCCAGGCGAATATCTCCCTGGTGGTCAGTGGACCGTAATGCCCAATCACGGGCAGAATGTCCAGTGACAACCCCCAAACATCCCTGGTGTCTGATGTCCCCCCACCCCACCCACCCGAAGCCCCACCACCACGCTCCCCGGCAGCCAACCGAGAGCAACATCCACCGCCTACCGCCCGCAGTTAGGGCTGACGCACCCCAATGCACACTCCAATGCCGGTTGGGGGTTGCGCTATGGGTCCAAGGGGGTTTTCAACCCTAACACTGAATTTCCTCACTTTGTCGCTGTGGAACAACCCTAACTAATGCATTAAACGGAGTTTTTGCTCTATATATATATATATATATATATATATACACACACAGAGAGAGAAAGATAGATAGGTTAGATGGATACATGTATGGCACAAAACAGCTTAATACTCATTAAGGTTGTTAGCACAGAAAACTCAAATCCCACAATGGTTGGAAATAAAATATTAGGGTTGTAAACCCAATGCCCAAAAAGGTTAGAAAGTTGCTATTAGGATTGTAATGCCTACGTCCCACCTGCCCTATCACATCCCCAACCTGTATGACCCAAGGAAAGTCTACAGATACAGGGGCTCTACAATGCCGGTTCGACAACATTTTTGTCAGCCGGCATCGTAGCGACGGTTTGTGGTCAACATAACTCCAGTATGTCTCCCGGTCCTGTTTTTATCGGAGGGCTTACCCCTGAACCCCCATGTAGGGGGGCTCTGCCTGCCTGCACCCCCTGTACTAATGATTGTCAACTCCAGGTCAGAGTTGACTCAGGGAGGGGGTGCAGGACCGGGAGACAGTGTGCCCCTGTCTCGGGCACACCAACACAGCGACCTGTCGGCAAAGTGTCGATTTTGCAGGCAGGGTTGTAGTTCGCTGTGTTGGTTTGTCATACTGGGTATACCAGGTACAGGGCCATGCATCAACAGTATGATACCTCATACAGGGCCAACATATTTAAAATTGGTAAATAACAACCCTAAACCCCACCCTCATGATCGATGGTGAACGTACATGTCTGGAGACATGCCACACAGGTTTGCTGTTTCATACGTATGCTATGAATTCTACATCTTTAATTAGAATACTCTGGGGTGCAAGCCTGTGGACATTTAAATACATTTATGATGCTGGCCGAGTGACACAGAGGGCTGAGGCACTATGCATCTTACCTCTCCCATGTTGGTGACCTGAGTTCGGGAACAAGTTTAGATCACCAGCCAGTTTGGTGGGGGGGGCCTGGAGAGGATGATGTGGCGGCTTGGCAGCTGTTTTCTTCTGGAGTGGAGGTGAATCCTTTTCAGCGCTTGGTTGCCACTGAGTGGAGGCTTGGTGGTAGTGCTACACAGATTGGGAGCTTGCACTAGGCCAGGGAAGGGTGGAATGGGGTGTCTGGTTCCAGAGCGCATGTGCACCTCCATGCACATGTGCTACTGTATCGCCAAGGCCCAGGAGAGTAAGGGGAGAAAAGAGGGTGGAAAAATGGTGTAGCCAGGGCATTAATGAAGCCCTGCCCAGAGTGTCGAGGCCTACTGTGCTGAAGCATTGGAAATGCATGATGGGGGAGATTGATGAGGTAGGTGGCCGGCCATCGGCACCCAGGAACCATAGGAGGATAAAAACCTTTATAGAAAAAAATGCATTTATGACGTGTGCCTTAGTTTGCGTACAATATTCTAGACCCTGCACAAAGCAGTGGAATTGTTACCAATTTGTAACTACTACACACTGCACACTTGTAATTAGCTTTCTTTTGGGCACATGCATAGAAACAGTGAAGACAAGTTATATATTTGGGAGATGCATACGTTTTTATACAGGTTCCTGATGCAACATAGAAACATAGAAACATAGACTTTGACGGCAGATAAGGACTGCTTGGCCCACCTAGTCTGCCCATTTCCCTACCTAGAGGATAAGCTGCAGATCCTATTTAACCAACAGCCTATTTCTTCCTACCCCCCACAAAATTGCCTTATGTCTGTCCCATGCATTCTTGAATTCTTCCACAGTTTTAGACCCCACAACCTCCTCTGGAAGGCTGTTCCATGTGTCCATCACCCTCTCTGTGAAAAAATACTTCCTCACATTGACCCCTGAATCATCCCAGCATAACACCCACCCTGGAGGGCATTATTCCTATTATACAATGGTTCATGAGTGTAAAAAAAAAAAAATGAAAAGATAAAAAAAAAATACATTTTAAAGTACATTTTTGGTTTATTTAATGCGTAGGTTTACTTTTTTTTTAAATAGTGCTGATTCACTGTTTTGGCCAGTGGATGGAGCTGCAAACGTGCATCGCACTGATCTTACTTCGAGAGGGCTCTTGCAGTAGGTAATTACATATAGGACTGACCCGGCAGGCGTCAGGACCACACAGAAAAATTTCTAGCTAGCAGTCTTTGGCGGGGGACTACCCCCACGTCAGGTGACCGATGTCATGCGATGTCAGTATAAAGGGGCGGTCCCCCACACCTGCCTTCCAGTTCTTTTCCGCTGTCGACTTGTGAAAGTTCCTTGTGGTACAGTTTAATCGCTCATTAGTCTTCCGTCGGTTAGTTTCTGAACTTTTTGACCAATTTTTTTGCTTAAAACGTCCATGTATGCTGTCCCCGACGCCTTCTGAATCGCATAAAAATAAGTGCGACCCATGCTGTTCCCAGCTGCCACATAAGGACGGACACTCCCATGCTTCTTCTGCTTAGGCCTGGACCACCCTGTGGAGAAGTGCCAGCACTGCCAAAAGTTCAGTTAAGCCATCTGAAAATGGAGGCAGCAGTCCCTGGAGGCCCATAGTTTTAAGAAAAAGATGGCTTCCATGGAGAAGGAGTTGAGGCAGGCTTCCACTTCCCCTGAAGGCCACATGGAAAAAGGACAAGCACCGGGACTGGGACTCGACCACTACGACTTCCGTGACTCTGGCTGGAGTCGCGGTTCTCAAGGTAACGTCAACTCTGGGGGACCGCTCCTTGACGACCGTCTTGGCGGTGTCCAAGACGGTGTCTCCCCACCTGTCGGGCTCGTGCTTGGGCCCCTCGGGTACCTCCAGAGTAAAGGAGGCCTCTGCTCCCAGGAAGGTCGCTGCCATGTGGCCCTCTGGGTCGAGCGGGTCCGCTAAGTCAGACACTGGTGCCACCGACATCCGTCCAGGCAAGACCAGTAAGTCGCCAGCTCCTTTGGGAGGAAGCACAGTCCCTCGTACGCCTGACAAGGCCGCATCCCCAGCGCAACCTGCTTCGGGTCAGTGTTCCGATAAGACGGATGCTGGCTCCTCCAATGCTCACCTAGATCCAGCTGATAAGCCAGACATCGGCCCCTCCAACGACCGCCCATCAAAAGAGCCTACCTCGGACCCCTTCGACCAGTCCATCATCCCAGGCTCACCGCAATGCTTGACGTTGCCCTCTGAGGCTCCTACGTCTCCTCTGCTGGACCCCGGGAATTTCAACCCTCCATCCCTGGTCGACACAGAGGAGCTGGGTACACTGACGTCAGGGCTCCCTCCTACAGTGCCGGACCCTCTGACACCAGATCCTTAGATGCCGGCTCCGACGCCGGCCTACCCAACGCCAGCCGACTTCACTCTTCTGGACACTGCTCCAATGCTGGCCCGATGCCCGTGGGGCCACCCTTACCTTGCCCGCCTGCTGGGCCTTTCCCAAGGCCCTCTGCTCCATCAGAGCCTTTGGCAACCGGTATCCGGCATCACTAAATCCTGTGCCGCCCTACCTGGTACCGTAGTATCTGATGCCGCTGTACCCGACTCCGCTTTATCCAATGCCGCAGTACCCGGCACCACAATACCCGACGTTGGGTTATGGATACTCGCCATACGGATACCCTCAATATCCATATCCCCCTCCTCCTCCTCCTCCTCCTCCGCTGCCCCCACCACAGCCGCTGGTGGACTTGAAGGAGACACTGGCTGCCTGGTGGGCCAAGTCCAAAGCTCAGCTCACCAGGGTGGAGAGTCATCTGCCGGTGCTTGACCCTGCACAGAAGGCCCGGAATTGTCCAAGGATCCTCTATGCCAGAGACGGAAGACTCCCTTCCCCTTACCCGACACCAGAGGTGAACCCTCTGGCTCTGGGGTGGGGAGGATACGCTTCTCAGAGGCCTTCCCAAAGGGACCGTTCCTTCCCTGCATTGGGAGGAGCCTTCCTCCTCTATGTCAGAGACCTCTGACTCGGACTCAGGGGGATGCTCAGATCCGGATGACGAGCCTCATACTCCAGAATGTCCCAGGCCAAGGACTCCTCCGAAGTCCCCTCCGGAGGATCCTTCCTTTTTGGAGTTATTGAGAAAGATTCAGGAAGTTCATCAGTGGCAATATCTGGAGCCAGATCCACAGTGTAAAAAGCTCGCTGCCCATTTGGATTTGCCTGAGACCGCTCCTACATTGATTCCACCCTTGAACAAGCCTCACACAGACCTTGTTTCCATTATTTGGAAACAACCGTCCACATTAGGCCCCCCTTCCGAGGAAGGCAGATCAGCTATATCAGGCTCCCAAGGGAGTAGATTCTTTGAATATACACCCCAAGGCAGACTCGGTCATGATTAGCACTGCTCACGGCCGCTCCACCAACCCCAAACATCTCAGCTCGTCTCCGCCTGACAAGGAGTCTCGGCTTCTGGGTCAGTATGGGAAGAAAGTTTATGCATCTTCTACCCTGGGTATTAGGGCCCTGAACTATGTAGCACATATGGGAGACTACCAGAAGACCATCCTGAGTCAAGTGGAATCTAAATTGGACTCTCTTCCTGAGTCTCAGACGAAACAGGAAGTGGCTGACCTTGTCCGTTCTGCTCGTTCGGCCAGTCATCACATGCTTCGTGCCACCTACGATGCAGTGGACGCAGCTGGACAGAGTTCAGCTTTCCCCATAGGTCTTTGGCATCATGCCTGGCTCTGGGTGTCAGGTTTGGCTCCTGAAGTGCAATCCGCTATTCAGGATGCACCCTTCAGGGGTTCAGTGCTGTTCGGCGGTGATGTCAAGGACATCATCACCAACCTGCAGAGAAGGGCACTGCACTGAAGTCCATGGACTTTCTGTACAGACCCCCTCAGGGACAGCGTTGCCCCTTTCATCGATGTACTTGACCAAAGGCGAAACCACAGGGCAAGTAGGCAAACAAGCATCGGGCACCTCCAGCAACCAAGACTCCCCCACCCAAAAAACCCATGGGAGCCTTCAGCCACTGCACTGCCCCACACCTCCTGAGTCCTCCCCTCTCCCATGGCCTCTGGATATCCCTGAAGAACCAGTAGGAGGGAGGTTCTCCTTCCATCTACTGGGCTGGGGAGGATACATCAGATGCTTGGGTGCCCCAGCTGATCGCAGCAGGACACTCAATCGAGTTTCTTCAGAAACCGCCCCGAAGACCACCCCCCAAGTCATCTTACTCCCTTGAACATCTTCCTCTGGTCCAGAAAGAAATCTCCTCCATTCTCTCGAAGGCAGCAATAGAACCAGTTCCACATCACCTTTGGGGGACAGGTTACTATTCCCATTTCTTCCTAGTTCCAAAGAAGATGGTAGACATGAGGCCTATTTTAGACCTCGGTTCCCTGAACATGTTCGTGGAGTATAAACGCTTCAGAATGCTCTCCTTGCAGAGCCTTCTGCCTCTTCTTCGGCAGGGACAGTGACTGTGCGCTTTAGATATGCAGGATGCTTACCTGCACATCCCAGTTCACCCTTCCCACTGCAAATTACTTCGGTTTTGTTTTCAGGGGGGCCACTGCCAATTCAAGGCCCTCCCATTTGGTCTTTCCTTGGTGCCCCCCGAGTATTTACCAAATGCCTGTCTGTGGTAGTGGCCCACCTGTGTACCCAGGGAGTGCAGGTATTCCCGTACCTAGACGACTGGCTCCTGGCAGCCCTGTCCAGGGAGGAGATTCAGCACTCTCTTTCCTTCACCCTGCAGATTTTCACCAGCCTGGGCATCACCATCAACCAGGCCAAGTCCCATTTGGTTCCTTGCCAAAGACTCCAGTTTATCGGTGTGATCCTGGACACGACCATCAGCAAGGCCTTTTTGTCTCTGGACAGGGCGGACACCCTCCAGACTCAATCAAGTCTGCTGTCCAGTCGCAGATGGGTCAGTGCCAGGTCAATCCTTCACCTCCTTGGGCTTATGGCAGCTGCTATCCCGACAGTTCCTCGCTCTCGGCTCCATATCAGGATCTCCCAGTGGACACTTCAGTCTCAATGGCACCAAACACTGGACGACCTAGACCAGAAGGTTCTAGTTTCTGATCCTATGGTCAGGGACTGGCAGTGGTGGATGGTGCAAGAGAACCTTTGCCAGGGAGCTCACTTCAATATCGAACCCCCCTCCCAGACATTGACAACAGATGCCTCAGGAGAGGGCTCTAGGGTCTCGCAAGACTCGGGGCAGCTTGTCCAAGCTCAAGCAGAATTTGCACAAGACCCTTCACTCCTCCTTTCTTTCCGGTCATCTAACCATCCAGACAACATGTGTGTGGTCTGGTACATCAACAAGCAGGGAGGAACTCTTTCCTACCCTCTGAGCAGGGAAGCAATGAGAATTTGGAGTTGGGCTGTCCAGCACAACCTTCACCTGATGGCTGTTCATGTTCCAGGAGTAGAAAACACGTTGACAGACCACCTCAGTCAGTCTTTAGCCAGAGCCCATGAATGGGAACTAGATCAAGAGGTAGTAGATGACATCTTTCTGCTCTGGGGAACCCCTCAGGAAGACCTTTTCGTGTCTCCTCAAAATGCAAAGCTTCCCGCCTTCTGCTCGCTTGCTCCAGGGTGAGACATTTTCTGGTGGGGTGCTCTGTCTCTTGAAATAAAGCTCAGTGTCATGCACATAGGAGCGAGGAACTCAAAGACAGAGTACAGGATGAGGGTATAGTATTAGAAAATACTTCAGAGGAGAGATACCTGGGGTGATATTAGCAGAAAACCTTAAGCAGTTGTTGCAATGTAACAGGGCAAGTGGGAGGGCAAAAAGAATGCTGGGGTACAAAGGTAGTGACATCAGCAGCAGAGGAAAGGAGGAGTTCTTGCCCCTCTATAGATCTCTGGTGTGACTGCACTTGGAATATTGCATGCAGTTCTGGAGTATGCACCTTAAGGATAGAGAAAGGGTGGAGGCAGTGCAGGGGTGGATTACCAAAGGTATCCAGAGCCAGCAAGGGAAACTCTATTAGGAAAGACTTGTGGACCTTAACATAGAAACACTGGAGGCCAGAAGGGTGAGGGGAGACATGATAGAGATGCACAGGTTTCTACATGGAATAAACAGAGTTCACAGAAAAGAGTTGTTCATATTGGGCCTTATGCACCATTTGGGCATAGGTACACGCAACATGCGTGTACCCCACCTGCATAGCTGTGCACCCGCTGACAGGTGCACACCAGCAGCATTCATGACAGCTGACCACCTGTCCGTGGCCCCACAGCCCAGCACGCAGGACTCCGCAGGGTGGCCAGGGGTGGAGTCTCTGGGACTGGCCGGATAGCCAGTCGCATTCCCGGCCTGGGTCCCACACAGGATCCCTTGCGTAGCAAGGCATGCGATGACAGCGCACCACACGGAAGTCAGATGGGTGGAGGCTATGAGGGTGAGTGGTGGGTATGCCACCAACTCGTCCGTGATGGGGCACCGAAGTGGTGCACCCGGAGATGGCGGTGGGTGGGGGGAGTGTGTCTCGAAGCAGACATGGGGCAAGTGGGCGGGGACAGCAGACCCACAGTATAGAGCGGGTGCTCTGCTGGGAGAGGGGCATACAGCCATGACCGGTTGGTGCCATCATGTATTGGGGGAGGTGTCTGTGCACAAACTGGGTGGCATGTGTGGCTCTACGAAGATGGCACCCTGTGCCGTGATGAGCGGGCACTCATCCATTTGGTTGTCCCAGCCCTCCCCATCTGCCTTGTGGGCTGGGGCAGCACGGAGGGCTACTTCACAGTCCCGCTGTTCTGGTTGGTGGTTTCTGTGGGGGCGCGCAGTGGGTTACGGCAGGGTCCCTGCTGTTCTAGCCTTCTCCGCACTGTGCCCCCCCAGATCACACTCACGCGCCTTTGTGACTGGTGTGTAATGCCGGCCTGCCCTCAGCAGATTGCTCCTCTGTCTTGACCAGGAATCGCTTTTTGCTGCACTCTGTGTGCATTCCGTCTGGGGCACATAAGGGTGCAGAGTGGTTCCACACGCGTATTCACTCCACCTGAATGGTACATAGAGAGAGGGGTGTGGAAAAGTGCAATAAATTACCAAAGGGGTGGTCTGTGTCAGATCAGTGATGGAATTTAAGCACACATGGGATAGACATATGGGACTAGTACTGCTCAGGGGTGGGGACTGCTCGAGGGTAGGGGAAGTGAGTAACCACTAGAGTAATCACAACATACCATAGGTAGGACTGGACAGACTAGGATGGACATGGGGCCTTTTTCTGTTGTCATTGTCAATGTTTCCAAGTTTCTAATGTTATGGTTGGTAGCAATGAAAAAAAATAAGTAACTTTCTCTCTGGTGACAGGGAAGACTAGCTCGGCCTCAGCCACTGGGATGTGGAACTTCAGAAAAAGCAGACTTTGCCAGGATGAAGGACTTGGTGTCCAAGTGTCTAGAGCAGCTGCATGAGGCTGGAAATTTAGAGTATATGTTGGATTCTTTGAAAAGGATGCTTGAAGCAGCCAGAGAGGTTTTCATCACTGTACACTATAAGAGAAAGAGGGCAAAGAAGTTCCAACCAGCTCAACAGGAACCTAAGGCAATTGACCCTGAACAAAAAGAAAGACCAACACTGCTTGATGGACTTAGAGTCCTTTTCAACACTAAATTACTATGCAATGTAGATGTAGCTACGATATATTAACAGTGATGCAGTTAGAGCTTGTATGAAAAAAAATCCCACTAACTATGGGAAATAAAAAAACAAGCATTTGTCAATGCCGAATGTTGCGCTGGCTTTGGCTTTGGTAGTGCAGTGTGGAAACACATTTTGGGCAGCATGTGAAAAATGACAGCTGTACTGTTCATAAGGAGGTGTTAAAAAAATGGCAGTGGTGAAAATGTGGCATGTAAATATTGCAGATTTGCGAAGTTACAAGGGTGCGTATGCAATGCACGCTTTGTAACACAGTTATTTAAAGGATCTCTTCGCACCAAATTTTCAACTTAGGCATTTTAGCACCTTTGCTCATGTACTAGTGTCACTGTCATTTCTCAAACTGTCCCTAAAAGTGATTTCTCACAGCGACCGCACTATTCTGTGCCGGACGTGCGAAAACACATTTCGGGCAGGATGTGTAAAATGACAATTGTACTGTTCATTAAGAGGTGTGGAAAAATACCAATGGTGAAAATCCAGAGTGAAAATATTACAAATGCACAACGTTACGAACGTGCGTGCAAACTGCGCAACGCACGCTTGTAACACAGTCATTTTATGGAGTATTGTCACCAAATTTTCAACATAGGCATTTTAGGACCTCTGCTCATGAACAGTGTCACTGTTATTTTCATAATCTGCCCTGAACACTGATTTCCCACAGCGACCACGCTATTTTGCGTCAGAAGTGCAGAAACACATTTTGGCCAGGATGGGAAGAATGACAGTTGTACTGTTCACAAGGAGGTGTAGAAAAATGACAATGTTGAAAATCTGGCATGAAAATATTGCTAATTCTGAAGTAATGACGTATGAAAATCATGTTAATCCATCGCCTCATAACACAGTCATTTTATGGAGTATCGCACCAAATTGTCATTCCTCAGTCATTTTATGGAGTATTGTTACCAAATTTTCAACATAGGCATTTTAGGACCTCTGTTCATGACCAGTGTCACTGTTATTTTCATAATCTGCCCTGTACACTGATTTCCCACAGCGACCGTGCTGTTGTGTGCCGGAAGTGTGGAAACACATTTCGGCCAGGATGTGAAAAATGACAGCTGTACTGTTCACAAGAAAATTACAATGTTGAAAATTTGGCATGAAAATATTGCGAATCCGCCAAGTTACGAGCGTGCATAGCAACTGCGTAATGCACACTCGTAAAACAGCCATTTTTTGAATTTTTTCCACCAAATTTGCAACATAGTCTTTTTGAGAGCTCACCTCATGAACACTGCCACTGTCCTTGCGTTAATCAGTCCCAAAAGGTGATTCTGTGCAGTGACTACGAAATCACCTTTCAGGACTGATTAACGTCATAACAGTGCCAGAATTCATGAAGAGGGGTCCCAAAAATCCCATGTTGAAAATTTGGTGCAAAACTTCCAAAAAATGCCCGAGATAAGCATCAAAGTTGAAAAAACCCTATTTATTCCATTATAGAGCTTACCGGCATTTCCCCAGTTTGCAGTCAGCTTTGAAAAGTGCAGACGTGTTCCCGGTCCACGAATACGTCGGCAAGCTCCAGAAGTAAGTATGGGGTGAGGGAGTGTGGGAGGCAGGGTGTGCAGTGGGTGGGTGGGGTGGTGGGAGGGGTAGGGAGACTACGAGGACCGTTTCCTGTTTTCAGGTGCGGACAGTTTTCTTTTTACAGGATTTTTTGGGATACAGGAACCGACGGGGTTGGGCACCCTCGGCACGTAGGGGAATGGTCGACACTAGCTGAGGGGGATTGGGCACCTTCAGCACAGAAGAAAGGGGGACATCATGCTGACGGAGTGGGCCCCAGTCGGCACATTAAAGTGGGAAAGGGGATGGATGCTAACGGGTTTGGGGCACCCCCGGCCGGCAAACAACAAAGCTGGTAAGGATGAGCCGAGGATTGGGCACCTCGACAACAAAAGGAAGGGGACACATTATGCCTATAGAGTGGGCTCCCTGTTGTTATCTACATGAGAAGCAGGGTAAAGCCGACCGGGAGATTGGGCACTCCCGAAGTCAGCAGTTTAGCAGTCATTGTGCCGCCATGTTTGTAGCTGGCGAAGCATGTAGGAAGGTCCGCAGCATGTGACGAGCTTTGCTCGCATTGCAGCAGACCTTTCCTTTGATGTGATCCCCACATTAGTATGCTTGGTGTGGCGCTGTCATACAGGCTGATTGGGGAATGAGGGATGCACCTACTGGTGCATGCCCTGCATTCGCCCAACAGCAACCGCACTTCCAAATCTCCACTACCGCAAGATGTTGGCTGCACAAACGTGCCAACATAACAAACTCTGGTTAGAGCTGAAATGGCTGTGGAGAGCTTTTGTGATGCTTTTATCCATTATGTCTAATTAATTTGCATAATGCAGATCTGCCAAGAGGCAGTTTCAATGTGGTTTTCCTTTTACACATTTTTACAATGTATTTTCCTAGAATATGCCTCCTGATTGCTGTATATTTAGCCTGGATAGTTCACAGAAGAAATGGCATCTTTTTTTCAGGTGGTGAAGCATTAGCATTAGGACACTGGAATGTGTCATACGTAGGTACAAGATGTGTGCGGGCGATAATGCCCAGTGGCCATACACCTCAGGCACTCGCATGTGGATCCATCATCCCGGTGCCGTTGCACTAAGTGTGGGTGAAAGCCGATGCTGTACTCGCTCACACAGGTCCTGGAACAGGCATGTTACAGCTGACCTCCCATTTGTTTGTACAATTGGGAACCACAAACGCACTATTCATAGCCTGGAGCATACACTACAAATGCCATTGCAGGATACCACACCCCATGGCACCCAGGATACATCAGCAGTCTGGAGGGTGGCATGTTACACATGGGAATGGGGAAGAGTGTATAACAGCAGAAGATACAGCATTGACAAGGCATGCATTGCAGGTATGTCAGTTCCCTCTTACGGTTTGCCAGGGACATACACACAGCATACACTGGTGGGTCCGCAGCTTGTGTAGTGCCCCAATGTATGGTATAGCCACTTGGGTCATTCTGGAGTGAAGGCCCCAGCCTGGGTCCAGTGCAGTTGGCAGCTGGCTGTGGCAGGGCATGGAGGGCAGTACCAGTCTCTGCAACAGCTAGGGTATGAGGGAGCGCAGTTGTCTATGTACCAATGCAGAGGGTGGGAGTCCTCTATCCTATGGATATGGACCGTGGTTTCCTCTTGTGCGATTGGGTCCAGGGGGCCCTAAACTATGGAGCTCTTCAGGGATGGAGTTGGATCGATCGGAGATTGGAAGGGGTACTTTTAGTCCACCAGGGCTGCCAGTCTGCTGTGCACTTGGGTGCACTTCCACAGCCCACCTCTGGGTGGCTGGCTGGCTTAGGTCAGCTATTCATGGCCTGGCTGTGGGCTGCACTGCTCTGGGCTGCGAGGGGCGAATTTTCTACTGAGTATGCCTCAGCACAGCATATGCATGGGAACACACCCTCAACTTGCACGGCATACTATTTGTGTGCATGCTGGCTCATTCCCTTGTGGCAGATGCATCCCACATGTTTGAATATCATGCTGTGGTGCATTGTTGGAGTTGCGCAGCACATCTCACATTTCCACCGGGATGCGCTGCTCATCTCCTTTGAATATGGGGGCCCTGGACTAGGCTACCCTGAAGAAATACATTATCAAAATGGAAAAATCATGACTCTACTAAAAACAAGATATTGCATCAGATCTGGGACAGCCTGAGCAAATACAGTGTAGAAATGTGTAAATGAGGATCCCTATGATGGTGAGATGTAGCATCTCCCCTGTGCTATCCAGGATACGAAATATAGGATAAGAAATATTTCAAGGAAATATGCTCTAAAATGAACTTTACTGTGGTCACTGACATAAACAAACTGTTTCTTTATTGTAATAGTCACACAGGAGTCTGGTGTGCATATTATATGGGACACATACAAACAGAGGTGAGAAAGAATACGTGCCTCAGCTGGGACTTGAAGCCAGGCTGCCCGTAATACCGTTCTGATTGCGCTAACCAGTTGCACCACTGAGAAAAATGGAACCTGGGCCATCCCTGAGCACATTACTGTTTCTCAGATGCACAACTCAATGGCAACACAAATATTTATTTGAAACAATCACACAGGAGTGTGGTGTGCATAATGTATGGAACACGTACAAACAGAGGTAAGAAAGAACAAGTGCCTCAGCTGGGACTTGAACCAAGGCTGCCCAGAATACTGTTCTGATTGAGCTAACCAGCTGCACCGCTGAGACAGCTGGAACCTGGGCCGTCCTCAAGCACATTACTCCTTCTCAAATGCACAACTTAATGGCAATACAAATATTTATTTGTAACAATCACACAGGAGTGTGGTGTGCATATTTTATGGAACACATACAAACAGAGGTGAGAAAGAATAAGTGCCTCAGTTGGGACTTGTACCCAGGCCGCCTGGCAGTATTGTGGCCATGAAGATGGTGTGTAGTGTGTGTGTGTATGTATGTGTGTACAAAATATAAGATAAATATTGAAAGGAAATCTACTCTAAACTGAACTTCACTGTGTTCACTGACATAAACAGTTTTTTTATAACATATTACAATGCAGTATTTATTTTGAATGCTGTGGCCATGAGGATGGTGTGTATAGTGTATATATATATGTGTGTGTGTGTGTGTGTGTGTGTGTGTGTATTGCTGTAGCTCAATATATTTTTTCCCCAAAAAGATAAAAAATGGCTTCTTATTGATACATATTTAGTCTAAGCAGTTCACTGAAGACCTGGCATATGCCTGAGACTGCTCATCAAATAGAGTATGTAAAGGTTAAAAAAACAGTGTAAATCATTGATTTGCTGGGGAAAGGGTAACATTTATGAGGTATGAATCTTTCTCGAAAGACAATACATTCCCAAGTTAAACTAGTATCAAGAAGCTGTTTGAATGCTTAGTATTTAAATGTGCAAATCTCCAGTTTTGTAGGCAACCAATATTTAACAAATATTTAACAAGCAGTTTCAGTTTTCTAATGGCATCTGATAAGCAGCCTGGAGTTATGTCTCCAACATTCTTAACAGAAAGAACAGAATATTTTATTTCAGTTGACTGGAAGGATAAATTGAAAAATTTAAAACATGTGTTCCACGATATACCATTTTCCAGCTATAGATAGCAAGAGGACTGTAGGCTCCAGAGGTTAAAAAAACAGGGCAAATCATAGATTTGCTGGGGAAAGGGTGACATTTATGAGGTATGACTCTTTCTTGAAAGACAATACATTCCCAAGTTAAACTAGGATCAAAAACATGTTTAAATGCTTAGTATTTAAATGTGCAAATCTCCAGTTTCATAGGCAACCAATATTTATTTATTTATTAAATTTTGATAACTGGGTGAGCCCACTGGGCCCCGAGAGTCCCTTTTTCAGGGGCAACCTGGGGGTTACATAGATTTTTACAAGGGATTGTATACAGCAAGATACATAACATAAGTCTCATAGTCACATAACAGTGTAAACATAGAGGCAATTCATCAGATAACAACAGTGTTGGACTTGGACCATGGAGTGTGCGGCTTACACTTGGCTATTTAACAAGCTGTTTCAGTTTCCTAATGGCATCTGATAAGCAGCTTAGAGTTATGTCTCCAACATTCTTAACAGAAAGAATCATAGGAATCATAGGAAGGATACTGAGCCAAATGGACTTTCGTCCTATATGCTCGCCATTTCTCCTAATTTCTAATCTGATTCATATGCCCGTCCCATTTAGATTTAAACTCAGTAATTGACTGACTAGCCACAACCTCCAACGGTAATCTGTTATAATCGTACACTATCCTTTGATTAAACCACTGTGTACTTCGTACTTTCTTCCGCTTTGATGTTGTTAGCTGCATTGGGTGAGACCTTGTATTATACATACTATTATTTAATTCTAGACCAGTGATATCCCAAAGATCATCACTTTGCCAAACCTTACTGTACACTAAGCACATATCGCTCGTTTTCTTCGCTCCTCCAAAGTATACATATTCAACTCCATCAATCTGGTTTCGTAATTTTTCCCTACCATATTGTGGATAGCTTTTGTTGCTCTTTTCTGGACCCGCTCCAACAACATTGAGTCCTGTTTTTTAAAGGGTGACCACACCTGTGCTCCATACTCCATGACAGGCCTCACCAAAGAAATATACAGAGGCATAATAACAGTCCTACTTCTGGATGACATATGCCTCAGTATACAATTTAAAATTCTATTTCCTTTTTGGGCTATATTTTGACAATGTGGTGAGAAGGACATATCACTGGATACTGTTATGCCCAGATCTCTTCCTCGCTGTTATTTTTAGTGGTGTATTTCCTAACATATAAGATAATTTAGGATTTCTGTTGCCCAGATGCATAACGAAACATTTATCTTTATTTAGTGTCAATTTGAATTTATTTGACCATATGTCGATATTATCAATTGTGTCTTGTAGATTTGATGTATTTAGTCTAATATTTACTTCGCACCAATCCTAAAATCATCAGCAAACTTTTGTATCCATACAGATTTTGTTTTATTTGAAGTGATGATACATAAAGATTAAATAAACAAGGGCCCAGGACCGATCCCTGGGCACCCACTAGTCACACGAGACTATCGGACTGTTCCCTCTAATGCTCACACATTGATTTCTATCGTAACCAGTTTTGAACCCAGTTTATAATATAGGGTTTATAATCAGATTTCTCATTTGTTGTAATAATTCAGGGTGAGGGAGCTTGTCAAGGCCTCGAGAAATCTAGAAACAGCACATCAACAGGGTTTCCTTATTTAATCTATCTATAACATGGTTATAGAAGGCCAACATATTCGTCTGACACGACCTACCCTTAACAAAACCATGCTGAAATTTATCTGTGAGATGATTTGTTTCTAAATATTCATTTATTCTATCCTTTAATACTCCTTTAAGAAGGGAATATTTTATTTCAGTTGGCATGGGAAGATACATTGAAATGTCCAAAACGTGTTCCACAAAACTCCATTTTCAAGCTACAGATAGCAAAATGGCTTGGCTGTAGGCTCCGCCCACAGCAATAAAAATCTCCTCATGTGTAACTGCGGCAAGCTTTTGTTACAGAGTAGAACATGTGATATTTTTGGGTCTGCAAAATCTTGCCCGTGATATGATGCTGTCTTAGGAGTCCATGAAGTGTCAGCCAAAGACAGATGAAGTTTCACAGAGGTGTTCTTGATACTTTATGCTCAGTCCAGTATGCTTGACCAGTAGGAGATTAAGAGTCATTTTTGATGTTTAGTTTCCCACTTTTGGGGGGGGGGGGCAGGATTTTTCTCTTTTACTTTAAATTTAACACGGCTTATTACGTATGAAGTATCGCACAATACTTGCAGTATATTTAATGCAATCTGTTTTCATGTGTTTGAGTGAATGAAACATTGAAATGCAATAAGGCATTATACTATACTTGACAACTGTCATTGCCCTTCCTTTACATACGAATATACGAACATATGAAGAAGCCAGCAGAAGAAGGCCATTTGATCTATCAAGTCTGCTCGTATTGCGGGGTCCACAGCTTGAGCTAATGTCCCTGCCCTCCCTCCCCACTCCTCCCATCCTCCCTACCCATGACTGTTACCTTCCCCATGCCTATCCCAGCCTCTTAAAGCTGCCCACTGTCTTCAATGAGATGACCTCATCCGCAGCGCATTCCAGTGTCCACCACCTCTCTGTGAAGAAGTGCTTACTGACCTCCCTCCTAAACCTCCCACCTCCAGCTTAAGACTGTGCCTCCTCGTGTTATGGTTGCCACTCAGCTTAAAGAGACTCTCCTTATCAACCTTATTTGTCCCTTTCAAGTATTTGAAGGTCCCAATCATGTGCCCCCTCTCTATCTCTCTCCTGTCTTCCAGGGAGTACATGTTCAGTGCCCTCAACCTCTCCTCATACGCCTTGTCCTGCTGACTGGCTATCATCTTTGTAGCCCTCCTCTGGACTTTCTCCAGCAGGTTAATGTCCTTTTTGAGGTGTGGGCACCAGTACTGAACTCCATACTCTCGATACAGTCTTACCAGTGACCTGTACAAGGGCAGTATGACCTTCTCTCTCCTACTACTGATCCCTCTAGCAATGCATCCCAGCATCTTGTTTGCTTTTGCTGCTGCTTTCTTGCATTGTGTGGCATACTTCAGGTCACTAGTGATCGTCACTTCCAGGTCCTTCTCCTCTGATGCAGATACTCAAACTCTACCCAGGTAGCACTCTGTCCTGGGATTCTTGGCTCCAATATGCATAACTTTGCATTTCTTAGCATTGAAGCCAAGCTGCCAGAGCCTGGACCACCTCCCCTGCTTTTCCAGATCTTCTTGTAGGTCCTGTATTCCTTCAGCTGTGTTCTCTCTCCCACAGAGCTTGGTGTCATCCATGAATAGGCACAATTTGCCCTTAATGCCATCCCCAATGTCATTGATGAAGACATTGAACAACACCAGCCCCAGCACCGAGCCCTGTGGGACCCCACTGGTTGCCTCTCTGGTGCCAGATAACTCTTCCCCCACAGCTACCCTCTAGGTTCTGTCCCTCAGCCAGTTTTCCACCCATCTGGCCATCTTTTCCCCAACTCAAAAATCCACCAACTTCATGATCAACCTTTTGTGGGGCACAGAGACAAAGGCCTTGCTGAAATCAAGATAGAGGATGTCTACCGCTTGGTCCCTGTCTGCTGTCTTAGTGACACAGTCAAAGAAGTCAGTCAGATTTGTTTGACACGATCTCCCCCCATGAACCCATGCTGCCTCTCATCCTGGAGACCATGTTCCTCTAGATATTTCATCAACCTTTCCTTTAGTACGGACTCCATGAGCTTGCCCACAATGGAGATCAGACTGACTGGTCTGTAATTCCCTGGATCATCCTTGGGACTGCTTTTGTGGAGGGGTACTACATGTGCTGTTCTCCAGTCCTGCTGCACCACACCTGACTCTAGTGAACTATTAAACAGGTCTGCCAGTGGCCCTACCAGCTCCTCATCCAGTTCCTTTAGTACCCCCTTTCCCTCCTCCCCCACCACTGACAAAGGACTCTGGTTCTGCCTCTGTCTTGCTCTCGGGGGCTCCCCGTGTTTTTCTTCCCATTTCCCACCATCTGGATACTGTGTACTCTTTGTTAAACCCCTTAGTTTCAACATTATACCAATATCAACTACATATAGTACCATGTTAAAGCGAAGGCTTTTCTCTCTGTATCTGTTTACCCTGTATTTGATTTAGTTGCCTACCTCACCACTGCATTTGTTCTTCCTTATTGTAATTATTGCTTGTCTCTGTATTGCTGACGTGGAGCCTTTGAAAATGAGTCTTCGACTCAAAGGCAAATTCTGAAACTTCAATAAATGAAATAAAATACCCTTTAATGTACTCTGTCCGGGCCTGGTGATTTGTCCACCTTCAATTATAGCAGACCCTCCCTCACTCTATCCTCCTCTATCACTACATCTGTGTTCCCCTTCCCCCGTTCCTCTTTTCCCTCCTGAAGGTACTGGTCCATCCTTCTCTCTGGTGAAGATGGAACAGAAGTATTCATTTAGTATCTTTGCTTTTCCTCCCATTATCCTCCGCCCACTCCACCCCTTTCTTAAGCCTAACAATCCCTTCCTTCTTGTCCCTTTTCTCACTTATATAGTGAAAGAAAGCCTTCTTCCCCTTATTAATTCCTTCAGCTATCTGCAGCTTCTTCGGTGCCTTTGCTCACCAGACTCCCTTACTTGCCTCATTAGCCAACCTTAGGTAATTTCCCCTATCCACCTCTCTCTTGGTCTTCCTGAATTTTCTATAGGCCAACCTCTTTTCCCTTACTGCCTTGGCAATCGCAGAACAGAACCAGCTGGGTGCTTTGGCCATTGTGTTCTTCCCCCTGAGCCTAATGCACTCATCTGTGGCAACCAGTATTCCTTCCTTAATGATGGACCACCTTTGGTCCACCCCCATATCTGCTCTGATGCTCGCCAGATGGCTCCTTAGCACTTCGCTCATTTTCCTGAGGTCTGCCCACCTGAAATCCAAGATTTTGGTCTTAGGATGCTTTCCCTGCCCATATCCAATTGGAACCACACTGTGCAATGGTCACTTCCACCCAGTGGCTCCCTGACCATTGTGTCTTGTACTTGCTCCCCATTTGTGAACACCAGATCAAGAACTGCCTCAGCTCTTGTTGGTTCAGTGATGCCCTGAGTCAGGAACCCACTCTGCAGTCCTTCCAGGATCACCTGACTCTTAACACATGTTGTGGATGGTATGCTCCAGTCCACCTTGAGCAGGTTGAAGTCCACCACAATTACCACCTCTCTTTCCTCACAGCTTCCAATATTTGTGAGATCATTTCCCTGTCCCTATCCTTATTTTGACTAAGTGGTCTGTAAATCACCCCCCAACCTTACCTTTCTCCCTCTATTGGACCTTAACTGAACCCATAATGCCTCCACCTCCCCTTCCTCTGACTCCTCCCTCGTGCAAGTTATTCCCTCCCTGATATAAACTGCCACCCCTCTCCCCTTCCCGACTACCCTATCCCTCCTGTATAGTTTATATCCAGGAATTGCAAGGTCCCAGTCATGCTGTGATGTTGCCCAAGTCTCAGTTACTGCAGCTATGTCCACCCTCCTGTCTGCTAATAGTGCATGCAGGTCATCTGTCTTGTTTCCAAGACTCCGTGCATTCAGAGACACCACCCTCCACCTAGAGTCTGACCTTCCTTCTCTTCCCTCTTTTCTTCTGTCCACATTTATCCCCTCTGTATGCCCCCCTACACATACCCTTGTTATGTGTTCCTCACCCCTTCCACCCTTTGCTAACTGTGTTTTTGGCCCTTCCACCTCCTCCCTCCAGACCTCTTCCATCACTGTGGGGGGTTCACTGACCAGCTGCTCTCGGTGTCTGTGGGTCTGCACACCTACTGCACACCTACTACCCCCCCAGTAGTTTAAATTAAGTGTATAAGAAGAAGAAGAAGAATCCACATTTATATAGCACTTTTCATACATAGTATCCCAAAGCACTTTACAAGCAATGCTAGATTGATAGTGAAGTGACTGAATGTGTGGTGGCGGCCATATCGCACATCATCACCCACACACAGCCTGGATAATTGCATGAACCGGTTTATGGGAAGGGGAATGTTGGCCAGAACACCGGGAATTTTCCCTGCTGTTTGCGAAGAGTGCCCTGGGTTCTTTTTCTTCCACCTAGACGCCCGCCAGGACAACACCAGGATGGGCAGAAGAGACCTTGGTTTAACGTCTCATCCGAAGGACGGCACACCCCAGCAGTACAGCACCCCCCCAATACTTCACTCGGATGCCAGCGATTTTTAGGTGCGAGTCCAATCCCAGTGTGGGATGAGAACCCACGACCTTCTGGTCCGGAGGCAGATGTGCTACCAACTGAGCCACGCTGACACCTGTGACTACGGTGTAGTGGTTATGTATTCCCCCAATTTGTTCCTGAGTACCCTCAAACCCTCCCTACTGAGGCATAGTCTGTCTGGTGAAAAGAGTGCTTTGTTTGACCAGGTCTCCTCCTAGTCCCAAGTACAGATGAACCTCTTCTCCCTGCACGATTTCCTCAGCTAGTCATTAAAATCCTCTATTCTTTTTTTCCTTGCTGTGCTGGCCTTTGGTACTGGTATTACCACTGAGAAGGCTAGTGAACTTCCATTCTCCCTGCAGATTTTCCCTAACTCCCTGAACGTACTTTGCACTATCTCAACCTCCTCCCCAGCTAGGTCATTGGTTCCCAAATGTATAACTAAATTAAGTTTTCCTCCAATCTCCCTTCCTGTTTCCCTTCTTCTTGGGCCCACCTTCCCCGCTGTTATCCCTGGCATACAAACCACCCTCCTGCTTGCATTTGAGTCCCCTTTTCTTCCCTAGTGAATCCCCCTAATTATGGAGTCCTGTGATTACCACCCTTACATCCCCTACATCCGTGCTCCCCGTCCTTCCTTTCTTACCTTCGGTACTAGCTGCTTCCTCACCTAACTGCTCCCTATGCACCCTGTTGAACTTATCTACACATCCACAATTTATCCCTCATAAATGTTTTTCCATCTCCCAATCTGCTCCCCCCCTTCTGACTATCTGTATCTACTTTCAGTTTCCCCCTCTCCTCTTCCGTTCCTTTTCTCTCCCCCATCCTCCACTCCATTTTGTCTGCATATTCATCCCTGCCCACCCTGATTAGTTCCCTCCCCTCCCTGTACTCCTGCTTTCAACCTGATTACTTTCCTCACCTCCTGCTGCCCCCTTCCTCCTTGCAGATAGTGGTGAAAATCTATTCAGTAAAGGCACCCCTTTAGAATTTCCCACCCCTGATACTACTCTCACATTCCCACCCCTTCCCACTTGCCATTCCTCCACCCTGGGCCCCCTAGTCCTCTGAGGAAGAGGTACTCCTGTATACTGGGTACTCCTCCCCACTCACATCACCTGCCTGATGGCATCACTCCCCTGGTCATCACCGCTTTGCCTTTCCCTCCATGGCTCTGCTCCTCTGACTTCCACACCATCCTCCCCAGCTCCCATCTGAGCAGTCTTATTTTAGCCCTTAGCTGCTCCAGGTTCTTACACACAGGACATCCCCCTTTACTCCACATCACCTCCAGAAAGACTGCTGGCACTGCCCTACAGCTATTGCAGTTTACCACTCTCCTGCTTCCCATACATGTACTTATTCCCCTATATCCTCCCAGCCCAGCTTCTCCTAGCCTCCAGTTATGCATAACTATAACATTCAAAAATATATAAATTCCTATCTTACTTTACCATCAACATGCAACAACAATCTCAATAATCTAGAACTCAGTAGGCTGCTACTTAAGCAATAAGCCACGATGGGGTGTGGGTTATCGGGGGATTTACCACAGCTGGAGTGGGCGTCTCGTGGGTAAATCCTCACCAGCCATGGTAAATCCCCTGATAACAAACATTCTCTGCTTAGCTTATTGCAATTATACCAAGGTTGATTTTTGTTGCTATTATAAAATGCAACTTTTAAAGAGGTTGCTTTGTTTTTTTATTTTTATTCTATTTATTCCTGTGCTGCAGATGATTTGGATTGTTTGCTCATCAACAGCCATTGATCATCGGAAGATTTACACCGGTGGTAAACTGCAACTCTGATGATTTCATTGGCTGTTCACTTATGTTTATGGTATAATTCCAGTGTTCTATCAATACTAGAACAGTATGCCAAGGAAGCTGTTTCTTAACAAACACTTGATTGTAGCTAAAAACAATATTTTTAATAAATGCCTTTTAAATTACAGTACTTAGTACTAAGTACGTCAACGTAGTTTAGATAAACAGTATAAACCCGTGAAGTTCAGTGCTTTCTTTTATCTGTTGTGTTGTTTTACCATAGGAATCCAAGTCCTTTGAGGTGAATATGTTTAAGGGGAAAATTGTAGCAGAACAAGTGTTTCCTTTTCCTACAGGTAGGAATGCATAAATGTTTATTTTCAGCAAGGATTTCTTTTTGTTTTTGAAATCCTAGGACTTTTGTTACCATTTTTGTCTGTGCTGAGTCAAACCATCAGTCTTAGTTAATAAGAAAGTTATTAGTATCAGTTGTGTGTTGGACAAACCTTACGAGTAATGAATACTTCACTTTTTTCCCCCAGTTGTTTTCTGTGTTTTTTATAATCTTTATCTTTAGACAGTTGTGCACACAGCCTTACCAAGTGCACTATGTTGGATTTAAAGGGAAAAGGGCAATACCATTATGTCACTGGGCATTTTGTCTAATGTTACTGGCATGCAACACCCCTTCCTTAGTCTACTGAGTGTTCATAGGAGCAAGTGAGTTATGTCAACAAAGGGGTGAAGAAATAGGACCTGATATGGGCACTGTCGTCTTTTTTGTGGAGCCACACATCATTATTAATTTATTACAAATCAAGGGAAACAATGATTGGAAAAGCGTAAAATATTTTATTTTTTGAAATCTTGGAATTACAAACCTTTGAGTCATAGGCTCTTTTGCAAAGGCTCCATGTCACAGTACAAAAACAGATACAAAAAACATACAAACAGGTATCAAAATAAGGTAACTCAAAGTGTGCAGCAAAGACCAGGTGAAATCATAAGAAAGTGTACAAATCACAAATCTCAAGCACAATTACAAATCATAAATTTTAAGACAACCTGTACATGGTATATCTGCGGCTATACCTTGACTCAAGCAAGGCCAGCAGGCAACATTGCAGATGATGGAAAATCAAATTGTAATGGGGGAGAGGGAGGGAGTGAGGGAGCAGGAGCAGCCAGGGTGGCTTTGTCAGACCAGAAGAGAGAGAGGGCACAGTTAGTTAATAGTATCAGAAAGTTATGGGCAGTCACAGCGACACGAAACAAGGAGATGTTGCCTGAGATTTAATTTGAAGAGACCTAGTTTTACTTCCGAGGAGACAGCACATGGCAGGTTATTTAGCCAGAGAGGTGCTCTGTACATAAAGGCCCTCTGGCCGGTGGGAAGTTCTGCAATGAGGTACTAGGAAGGGGGTTTTGGAGGCACTTCTGGTGGTTCGATTTATGGGGCAGGAGAGAGAAGCTGATGGATGGATGGCTGGAGGAGAGAGACCAGAGGCAATCTTTTTGGCTGCAAGGCAGGTATGGTAGCATAGTCTACCCTCAAAGTTTAACCATCATGCTTGATAGTACATGTCACAAGTGTGTGTGAACCTGTCACAACCAGTGATCAGTTGACATGCTTTATTCAAGGCTACCTTGATATGATTTAGGACAGAGTTTGCCGGGCCCGTACACTATTATACTAGCTTCGGAAGTTTATAGTGGGGGCTCAATTTACTAATGGTGGATTTTTTTCTAATTGAGGGGATTGGGAGGGAGAGTACATGATGTAATAACAAGTATTTTAAGGTGCGAGGGTAGTTGGAGGAAAAGGGGCTTAGGTGCATAGAGTATATTGCAAAGTGAGGTTGGGCCAAACAGGTGCCACTAGTCTGAGGATGGGAGATATCTTCAATATGCCCCACAGGGGGTGGAAAGAGGGTTTGAGGGTAGGAGATGGGAAAGACAAGAAACAAAAGGGGAAGGGGGAGGACAGGAAGCAGTGGCTGTCCTTTCTTTTAAGGAGGAATGAAAAACAAAGAGAAGAGGGGATGGTGTTTAAGGGAGTAGGAGCCAATGTAATGGCTGGAGAACAGGTGCACAGTGAGCAGCACAAGACAGTTTATAGCTATAACTACTGGGAAGGTAGTTACAACATTGTGTGGGGGGAAATGAGAGAATGAGATAAGATCAGCTGGCAGTGCTCAAGGGCAGAGCACAGTGTGAGACGAGGAGATTTAAAGAGTGACATGGGTGGGGGAGGGTGGATGGGAGAAAATTTGAGCTAAAATAGATTGCAGTAAATTTCAGCTAAAAGAGATTGTGGTGTAGAAAGCTGAGAAGGTGGCTGAGCTAGCTGCCGGTAGAGAGGTGTGTGGGCGAGCCAGTCAGCACAAGCCCAGCAAGTTCAGCATCTAGTCAGACAAGCGTTGAGTGAGACCACCAGAATTTGAAGATTAAGCACCCTAGAAGGGACTGTACCTGTAGATTGCAATTTGTTGTAGCTGAAGTTGCTGGAAGGGGGAGGGGTGTGGCAGCAAGACAGCCCGCCCATGTAGTGAGTTCCTGGTCTGGGGAACAGGCTATGGAGGGAAAAGAGGGGTATTAGTTAAAAAGAGAAGGGAGGGGCGGGGTTGCCAGAGGCTACACAGGGCAGAAAGGAAACGAGTAAGCAACCTGGGAGAGGGGCACAGAAGCAGACAAAAGAGCAGCAGGGGACTGGAGACAGAGAGAGAATCAGACTTAATGGGGAAAGTTTAAACTTAAACGGTGGAGGGAGGGTGTGTGTGGGTCAGTTTGGTAGGAAGAGAGAGAGAGAGAGCGGGGGGCAGGGCGGGTCAGTGCTGAACACCAGAGGGAGGTTTTAGAGTGAAGGCAGAGGGGAAGGGACAGAGCACAGGGAAGCACAGAGTAAAGACAAAAACACAGGAATATAGCCCAATTATAACTCTAAGCAATAGATTAAGCACCTTAGAAGGGATCATACCTGTAGTTTGCAATTCCTTGCGGCTGAAATTGCTGGCGGGGAGGCAGGCAGCAGCAGCAAAGAGAGCTACACCAACATGAGTGAGTGCCTGGTTCAGGAAGACAGGCTGTGGAAGGAAAAAGAGAGGGGAGTTAGTTAAACAGAGAAGCGAGAGGTGAGGGTTGCCAGAGGCTGCACAAGGCAGAAGGGAAACGATTAAGGATAAATCATGGGACAGGTACAGAAGCAGACAAAGAGCAGCAGGGGACTGGAGACAGAGGAGAATCAGACTTAATGGGGCAAAGTTTAAACTAAAATGGTGGAGGGAGGGTAGTGGAACAGGAATATAGCCCAATTATAACTCTAAGCAATAGGTCACAGTATTACAGTAGATCAAGACAATGGGAGAATTGATGCAGACACTAAAGCAATTCTAACAGTTTTAACAATGGGCTGTGGGTTAACAGCAGAATTATTTAAAAACTAAGACTAAGCAATGACTAAACAAGCTTTGAAAATTTGATCTAAAAGAGATTGTGGTGTAGAAAGCCGAGAAGGTGGCTGAGCTAGCCGCCTGCAGAGAGGTGTGTGTGAGCAAGCCAGTCAGCACAAGCCCAGCAAGTTCAGCGTCCAATCAGGCAAGCACTGAGTGAGTGCACCTTAGAAGGGACCATACTTGTAGTTTGCAATTAATTTCGGCCGAAGTTGCAGGCGGTGGCAGGAAAGAGAGCCACACCACCGTGAGTACTCGGTCCAGGGGCACAGGCTTTGGAAGAGAAAAGAGAGAGGACTTAATTAAATAAAGAAGTGAGGGGTGAGGGTTGCCAGATGCTGCACAGGGCAGAAGGGAAATGATTAAGGCTAAATTGGGAGGCTGGTACAGAAGCAGACAGAGCAGTAAGGGACTGGAGACAGAGGAGAATCAGACTTAATGGGGAAAGTTTAAACTTAAGCAATGAGAGGGAGGCGGTGTGGGCCAGTTCAGTGGGAAACAAGAGAGAGCAGGAGGGGTGGGGGGCAGCTGAGCACCAGAGGGAGGATTTAGAGTGAAGGCAGAGGGGAAGGGCAGAGTACAGAGAAGCACAGAGTAAAGTCAAAAACACAAGAATATAGTCCAATTATAACTCTAAGCAATAGGTCATAGTATTACAGTAGATCAAAACAGTGCTAGAATAGATACAGTCATTTCAGCAGAGTTATTTAAAAAGTAAGACTAAGCAATGATTAAACAAGCTTTGAAAATTTGAGCTAAAAGAGACTGTGGTATAGAAAGCTGAGAAGGTGGCTGAGCTAGCCGCTGGCAAAGAGGTGCATGAGCAAGCCAATTAGCACAAGCCAGCAAGTTCAGCATCCAGTCAGGCAAACGTTGAGCGAGGCTGCATAAATTTGAAGATTAACCACCTTAGAAGGAACTGTACCTGTAATTTGCAATTCCCTGCGGCCGAAGTTGCTGGCAGGAGCAGTGGGCGGTGGCAGCAAAGAGAGCTGCACTGCTGTGAGTACCCGGTCAGGGCACAAACTGTGGAGGGGAAAAAAGAGGGGAGTTAGTTATTTAGAGAAACAAGGGGTGGGGGTTGCCAGAGGCTGCACAAGGCAGAAGGGAAATGATTAAGGCTAAATCAGGGTGCGGGTACAGAAGCAGACAGAGCAGCAGGGGACTGGAGACAGAGAGGAGACTAAGGCTTAATGGGGGAAGTTTAAACTTAAATGGTGGAGGGAGGGAGGATGTGGGACAGTTCAGTGGGAAGATTGAGAGAGAGAGAGATCAGGGGGGCAGGGCGGATCAGCGCTGAGCACCAGAGGGAGGAGTTAGAGTGAAGGCAGAGGCGAAGGGACAGAGCACAGGGAAGCACAGAGTAAAGACAAAACACAGGATATAGCCCAATTATAACTCTAAGCAATAGGTCACAGTATTACAGAAGAGCAAAACAGTTGGAGAATTAATGCAGACACTTAAGCAGTTCTAACAGTTTTAACAGTGGGCTGTGGGTTAACAGCAGAATTATTTAAAACTAAGACTAAGCAATGATTAAACTCGTTGAAAATTTGAGCTAAAAGAGATTGCGGTATAGAAAGCCGAGAGGGTGGCTGAGCTAGCCTCCTGCAGAGAAGTGTGTGAGTGAGCCAGTCAGCACAAGCCCAACAAGTTCAGCGTCCAATCAGGCAAGCGTTGAGCGAGGGTGCCCAAATTTGATGATTAAGCGACTTAGAAGGGATCGTGCCTATAGTTAGCAATTCCTTTTTGGCCGGGTTATGTGGCGGCGGCAGCAAAGAGAGCCGGACTATTCGGAGTGAGTGCCAGTCCAGGGCACAGGCTGTGGAAAGGAAAAGAGAGAAGAATTAGTTAGATAGAGAAGAGGGGTGGGGTTGCCAGAGGCTGCACAGGACAGAAAGGAAACGATTAAGGCTAAATTGGGGAGGGGCAGAAGCAGATAAGAGCAGCAGGGGACTGGTGACAGGGAGAATCGGACTTTATGGGGGAAAGTTTAAACTTAAACGGTGGGGGGGTGGGACAGTTTGGTGGGGAGAGAGATCAGGGGGGCAGGGCGGGTCAGTGCAGAGCTCCAGAGGGAGGATTTAGAGTAAAGACAGAGGGGAAGGGACAGAGCATGGGAAGCACAGAGTGAAGAGAAAAAAACAGAAATATAGCCGAATTATAACTCTAAGCAATAGGTCACAGAATTACAGAAGATCAAAACAGTGCAAGAATTGATGCAGACACTTAATTCTAACAGTTTTAACAGTGGGCTGTGGATTAACAGCAGAATTATTTAAAAACTAAGACTAAGCAATGATTAAATAAGCTTTGAAAATTTGAGCTAAAAGAGACTGTGGTATAGAATGATGAAAAGGTGGCTGAGCTAGCCGCCAGCAGAGAGGTGCATGAGCGAGTCATTTAGCACAAGCCCAGCAAGTTCAGCGTCCAGTCAGGCAAGCGTTGAGTGAGGATGCCTAAATATGAAGATTACGCACCTTAGAAGGAACCGTACATGTAGTTTGCAATTCCTTGCAGCCGAGGTTGCTGTCAGGGGAGGTGGGCAGCGGCAGCAAAGAGAGCTGCACCACCATGAGTGAGTACCCGGTCTGGGGGCACAGGCTGTGGAAGGGAAAAAAGAGGGGAATTAGTTAAATAGAGAAGCAAAGGGTGAGAGTTGCCAGAGGCTGCACAGGGCAGAAGGGAAATGATTAAGGCTAAATCAGGGTGCGGGTACAGAAGCAGACAGAGCAGCAGGGGACTGGAGACAGAGAGGAGACTAAGGCTTAATGGGGGAAGTTTAAACTTAAATGGTGGAGGGAGGTGGGATGTGGGACAGTTCGGTGGGAAGATTGAGAGAGAGAGAGATCAGGGGGGCAGGGTGGATCAGCGCTGAGCACCAGAGGGAGGAGTTAGAGTGAAGGCAGAGGCGAAGGGACAGAGCACAGGGAAGCACAGAGTAAAGACAAAAACACAGGAATATAGCCCAATTATAACTCTAAGCAATAAGTCACAGTATTACAGAAGAGCAAAACAGTTGGAGAATTAATGCAGACACTTAAGCAGTTCTAACAGTTTTAACAGTGGGCTGTGGGTTAACAGCAGAATTATTTAAAAACTAAGACTAAGCAATGATTAAACAAGCGTTGAAAATTTGAGCTAAAAGAGATTGCAGTATAGAAAGCCGAGAGGGTGGCTGAGCTAGCCTCCTGCAGAGAAGTGTGTGAGTGAGCCAGTCAGCACAAGCCTAACAAGTTCAGCGTCCAGTCAGGCAAGCGTTGAGTGAGGATGCCTAAATATGAAGATTACGCACCTTAGAAGGAACCGTACATGTAGTTTGCAATTCCTTGCAGCCGAAGTTGCTGTCAGGGGAGGTGGGCAGCGGCAGCAAAGAGAGCTGCACCACCATGAGTGAGTACCCGGTCTGGGGCACAGGCTGTGGAAGGAAAAAGAGGGAATTAGTTAAATAGAGAAGCAAGGGATGAGAGTTGCCAGAGGCTGCACAGGGCAGAAGGAAATAATTATGGCTAAACTGGGGAGCGGTACAGAAGCAGCAAGAGCAGCAGGTGACCAGAAACAGAGAGGCTAATCAGACTTAATGGAGGAAAGTTAAACTTAAACAGTTGGGGGGGCAGTTCGGTGGGAAAGGAGAGAGAGCAGGGGGGCAGGGTGGGTCAGCGCTGAGCTCCAGAGGGTGGATTTAGAGTCAAGGCAGAGGGGAAGGTTCAGAGCACAGGGAAGCCCAATTATAACGCTAAGTAATGGGTCACAGTATTACAGTATATCAAAACAGTACAAGAATTGATGCAGACACTTAAGTAATTCTAACATTTTTCATAGTGGGCTGTGAGTTAACAGCAGAATTATTTAAAAATGAACACTAAGCAGTGATTAAACAAGATTTGAAAATTTGAGCTAAAAGAAATTGCTGTGTAGAAAGCCAAGAAGGTGGCTGAGCTAGCTGCCTGCAGAGAGGTGCGTGAGCAAGCCAGTCAGCACAAGCCCTGCAAGTTCTGCATCCAGTCAGGCAAACATTAGGCGAGGGCACCCAAAGTTGAAGATAAAGTGCCTTAGAAGGGACCGTACCTGTAGTTTGCAATTCGTTGCTGCCGAAAATTGCTGGTAGGGGAGACGGGCAGCGGCAGCAAAGAGAGCTGCACCGCCGTGAGTGAGTGCCCAGTCCAGGGGTACAGGCTGTAGTTTGCAATTCCTTGCGGTTGAAGTTGCTGGCAGGTGAGGTGGGCAGTGGCAGCAAAGAGAGCGGCACTGCTGTGAGTGCCCGGTCTGGGGGCGTAGGCTGTAGTTTGCAATTCCTTGTGTTAGAAGTTGCTGGCAGGGGAGCCGGGTGGCGGCAGCAAAAGAGAGCTGCACCACCATTAGTGAGTGCCCAGTCCGGTACCACAAAAGAAACTGAAATATTTAAAGTACAGTGCCATGCAGAAATCTAATTTGTGATGAACACTTCCTGGAAAACTATACTGCTGCTTTAAAGATGGTGCATGAAAAGACAAGCATTTTTGTTTTGTGTAAAGTGCGCAGCTTAGCAGTTGGAGTACAACTAACTCAGTAGCCCATAGTAATAGACTTATAAATGTTTTAAGAGCATGTTCTGAATTGCTGCTTGGAGGTAAGTATAGTATGGAGCTTGGTGCAGTATATGTAATTGTAGCAGCTACTACACCTTTCATTACATCTCTATAAAGATACAGCAACAAGGAATTCTGTGTAGATTATAAAAAAAAAATGTCCTTATTCAGCAGTGGAGTCTCCTTTTTTTGTAGTGGTGACTGCAGTATAGTGCCTTAATATAATGGTTACAGCAGTATAACAGCCAATATGCTGATTTACATGCAGCAACAAGGAATTCTGGATAGATTATAAAGTTAATTAAAATTTTCTGTACTCAACCGTGATGTTTCATATTTTGGTAGTGGTGACTACACTATAGCATCTGTTATGCAAATATATGTGGGCAAGGCATTGTGGGTATAATATGAAGCTGTCTTCTATTTTTCTTTACTTGGAGGTGCAGTGTCCTTGCTTGGTCATGGTTGTCACAAAAGCGTTCCGCAGGTCAGGCCCTCTGTTCCCACAGTGCCAAACCTCGAAGTGCAATATGTGAACAGGAGACAAACAGGGTAACCCTCTTGTCTGTTTTGAGTCCAAAACACCTACCAGCCTCGAGTCACGAGGTCAAACATTAACCCTTTTTCACTAATATGCCCAGTTAACAGGATCAAATATCACACCCTCTTCGGGGTAATGCAGTGCAGTACTTAACCCATCAGGCACCCAGCCTGGTTCGTAATCCCTCTTTTGACTCAGTTGAGACCTAGGTACTTTTTCTTACCTGAGTGCACATTGTAACACACTATAAGCGCTTAACAGTTCTCTCAGACTCCTCAACACTGTACCAGCATTCACAGTCAAAATGAGAAAAGACTCAGGCAGAATTAAGGAAACCAAAAAAAAGTTTACTAAAATTAAAAATAGCAAACAAATACAAATCACAGAACATATATACGTTAATGTTTATAGTCAAAAGAAATGGAAATTACAAAAACAGAACACCTTGTAACTGAATTTCTAGTTCTAACTCAGTTTTCAGTTGGTATTACCTATTCTTGACAGAAGTGCCCTTAAAGGAGATAGGAAATGATTCTGTACTAGTGTTACCTATCACATAAATCATTAATGCCAGTGAATGTCCTTTATATGTCTCTGTTATGATTTGAATGCTCAAAATTGTATTTTAAAGTTCCATTCATTTTCAGTACTGCCTACCAGCCTGACACCGATTTATTTTTTGTATCGGGAGTCCACGCGTTGCGAGTCGTGGAATGCTGACAACACAGACTCCCAATACAATGCTGCTCTGTAACTGTCTACTAGTCGGCACCTCCACTAGAGATTGACTGGAAAATTTAATTTGTAAGGCAACCAGCAGCCCAAAAAGCAACCAGAACCCCCCATCCTTTCTTCCAGGGCCAGTCACGTTACACATACTGCACTGAAATTGAAGCAGCTCTTCACATAAAGATCACAGTTTAATTTGTTAATCATACTCTGATCCAATCTGTTTGATTTCATTTCAGTTGTCCAGTGGGTCATTGTCAGTCCCCACACCACTCTATTGCTCTATTGAGACCAGGAACATTTAAATTATACAACACACAGTACTGTTCACAAGTATTCAGGGACCCTCAAAGACATTTCTTCACTTCCTCACTGACCACTGATTAATGGAATTAAACTGCAAAGCAGAAAGCCGCATTTTGTATTAGCCAGTCAGCGGCCAACAGATGAAGTGAGAGTAGGGATGCGCCAATCATTGAATACTGAATTTTGAAAGGCGGTGCAGTGCTTACCTCTGGTTTCTGTTTCCTAGTACCGTCAGCCTCCCCCGAATCCATCAGTTGTGAAACTGGCAGCGGCCCGTGGTCTAATAAGCCCCCCCCGAAGAAAAGTGAATCAGGGCCGGGCAGGTACTGCCTTTTTGCTGATATCCTGTATGCCTGCAGATCCCTGGATGACCCAATTACACTGAGGCACCAGAATAATGGCCGTAGAAGGCTCCATCCTCATCGTGATGCTGGAATGTTTCTTTGGGACAGAGTTAAAAACATATGCTGCTTTTTCAGGCCACCAAATGGAAGCTGTGTGTACCCGTTCTCGGTCACAATTTGCAGGGGGTAAGGGGGGGAGGAGATCGGATTCCTTCAGCTTTAGGAGGTGCCACCTTTTGTGTTTCCCCAATCCTGGCCAATTCACTTGACGGCGGGGGGGTGTTAAACCACCAGTCGCAAAACTGATGGATTCGGGGGAGGAATAACAAACCAGAAGGGCAAAATGTCCACTGGCGCAAATTAATTCTCGTAGGCTCCTGGCTTTGATTTCAGCAGAGGCTGATGGTGGTGCTGCTGGGCCACACGAACGAGACAGAGATAGGCTAAGATTTTCAGGCAGAAGATCCACTAAACAAGAGGGCATGGTGTGAACTGAAGGGCACCGGGGAAAGTATGGTTTCATGACTAAAACAGGCTGTGCTGACAACTTCCCAGGT
The DNA here is from genome assembly GCA_016271365.2 of Neoceratodus forsteri. Lineage (NCBI taxonomy): Eukaryota > Metazoa > Chordata > Ceratodontiformes > Ceratodontidae > Neoceratodus > Neoceratodus forsteri. Next base: position 829,784,954 of record CM028137.1, read on the forward strand.
GTTTGTACGGCGACTGGCTGAGGATAAAGTGGGGGTGCTGAAATGAGCTGAAGCTGGTAGCCGAATGATTTTATGAAATGGCTGATTAATTTCGAGCACTTTGATTGGCTCATAACATTGTGTTAATGTGTCCAACACATACAAAGAAGATCAGGCTATGCCAGCTGGCCACTGATCCTAGAAATATGCCCACATAGAACATTGAGAAAAAAAAGCAGCCATCTTTATTCTCCCACTAACCGAGTCCCCAGACACAGAATGTAATTGTCGCTAGCCCTGAGCATGGCACTGATGGCACTTGAGCACCCCCGTTCCCGGCTCATCAGAACTGTTGATCCCACCTACTCACAATACTGAGGCCAAAGAGGGAGCGCTGAATTTTAACTGAGTTTAAAAATTCTGAAGCTTTTTTACCACAAACTTACCATTCCTGCTCGGACTGTGGTATCACCTGATGCTGGCAAACAGCAGGATCAACCAGATATTTTTTTTTTGTTGTTAAATGAAGGTAGAATCAGCCAGATATGTAAAAAAAAATAACAGAAAGACAAACTGAAAAAAAGGAGAAAAAAGAGTGCTGGTAGTTGTGTAGTGGGCAGTGGATGTAATGGTGGCGCCGTGACAACTCCATGATGGGGAAAAATACAGATACGGAAGCCTAAACAGCTCAGAAGTCCTCAACTCAAAAAAAAAAAAAAACAGTAGGCGGAGGAACAATGTTATTAAAAATTAACACAAATTTTCAAGTTTTCCACTATTAAATGTTATATATTTTAGTTATCACATGAATCCATATGTTAGGTAGCCATTTCATAAGTGCAGTAAGCCACTCCAGGGTCTGTGTGTTAGACACTTTAACACACGGCTAGGAGGCTGGACACACTTGGCCAGAGGCCTCGTAGCTCACTGAGCCTCCTAGCCGTGTGTTAAAGTGTCTAACACACACCCTGTCATGTCTTATTGCTTTTCTTATTGTTTTTTTTCTTTGATTCGAGCACCTGTTTCTGGTGAGCTGGTGCTGTCTGAAAAAATAAGCCTTCCCTTTCAAACAACATGAAGTCTTGCTATATTATGACATATGCAGTGAGTCCCAACCTTCGAACTGCTCCGGAGGTGAAAGAGTTAACTTTCCATCTCAGGCATGGAACGCTGAGCTTGAGCTCGGTTGAAAACTCTGTCTGTTGTTCTTCAAACTCAAACCGTCAGATTCTTTACTCCGCCTCACTGAACAGTCGCTCCATAGATTTCTCCTTCTGCTCGGTTCATTTTGTCGGTTAAAGTATTATTTTCTTGGTTTTTTGACCGAATTTAAACCGCAACCGATCGATTCAAGCTCTGTCTGTGGTATTTGTGAGTACTAGATAGGTTTACATTATTTCTCTCTGTGTGGAACTTGTAAACTGTTATCGGTTCGCTCTCGAACCGATCAGGTTGTTTGAAAATATTTTATTCTATCATTTAGAGTGTGGTTACCGGTTCTTATCGGTTCTAAAAAAAACGGAATTTCTTACGGTTTTTCCACAACCTGTGACACGGTTGGAAACCGATAAGAGGGTCTTGCTTGGTGGATTGCCATAAATGGGCAAGTTTGGTTAGGACTGGCACTATGTCTGAGAAACCCAAAAGAAAAACCGGGCCCACTGGGTTTCAACACTGCAGTGTGTGTGGGGAAGCCTTTGCCAAGGCTGACCCCCACACCACCTGTGTTTATTGTCTGGGGTTTGACCACCTCAATGCAGACTGCCAGATTTGTAAAAATTTTCCTGCAGCTACCCTGGAAAAAGAGTTGGTAGGCTGATGGGAAAGGAGGCCAAGAAGTCCGCTGACCGGATGGCCAGCCGGTTCGGTTCAATCGAACCAGGAGAGTGCCCTCTGACCAGGCGAGACTTCCTCGGGCAAAGGAGAGCCGACCTGAAGGGTCAGTTCCAGCAAAAGGACTAGAAAATCAGCTGGTGTGGAGCCAAACTTTCCTCTCAACCACTGAAGAGATAGCCAAAAGCGATTCAGATTGTCCAGTCGCTTTCTCGGTTCTGACCGAACCGGTGCCATCAATAAGCACCGGTCTGTCCGGTTCCACGGTTCAAGACTGAGATTTAGAGGAATATTATGAACCGGAGGAGGGGGAAGAGGAGTATGAGGAGAGTGAATGTGGATTTGCAAGTCTGGATGTGCCCATCGACCCGGGCATCTCCCCAGACAGACCTTCAGGAGTGTCCCCTCCTAGGCTTTCTGAGTCCCCTTCTCATTTTATTTTCTATAAAAAAGTGGCTGAAACCCTCCAGCTACCTATGGAGGAAGCTGTGGATGATCAAGAGGAGCCTGACTATGTGGAAATGATGGATATCCCAGAGTCTAGGAGACTGTCTATTCCCTTACATAAATCTTTTGGGAAGCAGACTTTTAAAATTCTAAAAACTCCTCACACTACACCTCCTGTGGATAAGAGAATGGACAAGAGGTACACATTGTCAGGCTCTGATACGGAGTTCCTTACACAACAATGCAGCCATGTTGGGGTAGTGCAGGCTGCAACCTGTGACAAGGCAAATATCCCCTTGGCCTCACAACCCCGGACAAGGACTCCAGGAAGGTTGATGCCATGGCAAAGAAACAGTACATGGCAGCATCCTTGGGACTCAGACAGGCAAATTATGTGGCTTATGTTGCTAGATACCAGAAATCCAGATGGGATACTGTTATGGCTCTTGCAAAACAGGTCCCTGGCCAGCTTGCCAAGGAGCTGGAGCAGGTGGCTGCTGATGGTATTGAGGCATCCAAGGTGCAATTCCATGCTGCAGTGGACTCAAATGATTTGTCATCAAGAGTCATGGCTACATCTGTGGCTCTTTGCAGGATGGCTTGGCTCAGATGTACTAGCCTGTCACAGGATACCCAGACTAAGGCTATGGATTTTCCTGTCATGGGTAATTCTCTGTTTGGAGAGCAGACAGAGAATTACATGAAGAAAATGGATGAGTATAGGACCACCTATAGGAGTGCACAGGCCAAGGAAAGGCAGGCCACTCCTCAGAGGCAGCTTCCCAGGGGCAGGGGCAGGCCTTTTCATAGGCCTTTTTACCAAGCCCAGGCCTCCTCTTCTGCTTTTGCCCAGAGGGGGATCTTTAGAGGGAGAGGCAGATGGGGTGCAAGCAGGCCTGCTTCCACCCCTCGGCCCAAAGCCCCTGCCAAGAAGGCACCCTGATGGGGTTGCCAGGGCCGATTCTCAACTACCTGTAGGGGGCAGGCTGGCTTAATTTGTCCAGAACTGGGAGTCTCTGACATCAGACAAGTGTGTCCTTGAAGTAGTAAGCAAGGGACTGGTTCTCAGCTTCAAAAAATTTCCAAAGATGAGAACCAGATCCTTTCCACCTGCAAATCCTCCAGAGGCACTTGCCGTAGAGGCAGACACCTCTTCCCTCCTGGCTCTCAGAGCTGTGGAAAAGGTTCCACCCCTACACCAGGGCAAAGGGTTGTACTCCAGGTACTTCCTTACCCCAAAAAAGACAGGAGAATGGTGGCCCATCCTGGATCTCAGATACTTAAACAAGCACCTTTTAAAACCAAAATTCAGAATGGTGACTCTGGGACTTATTCTATCACCTTTAAGGCCAGGGGACTGGCTAGCATCCCTGGACCTCAAGGATGCCTACTTCCATATCCTCATCAGAAGCTCCCATCGAAAGTACCTCAGGTTCGAGCTGCCCTCAGGCCATTACCAGTTCAGAGCAATGCCCTTTGGCCTCACCTCTGCTCCAAGGGTGTTCACAAAATGCCTGGCAGTAGCAGTAGCTTCTCTAAGAAGGCAAAAAATTGCCATCTTCCCTTACCTGGACGACTGGCTCATAGTAGGCCAGTCCCCAGACAGAGTCAAGTTACACCTACAGATAACTCAGCAACTGCTCACCTCTCTAGGTTTCCTCCTGAATCTTTCAAAGTCAGTTCTAGAGCCTGTTCAGCTCCTCACCTTCATAGGCACAGAGCTGAACACAGAGAAAGCAAGAGCCTTCCTCCTTTTGGACAGGGCAAGGACCCTGGTCTCTCTGGCCTCCTCATTCACCCTGCAGGTGTCTCAACCAGCAAGGCATTTTCTACAGCTCCTGGGGCACATGGCTGCTTCTACAGCAGTGGTGCAGGGAGCAAGATTTCAGATGAGGGACATTCAGTTCCATTTGAGAGCCTTTTGATCTCAAAGGAAAGACCCTCTAACCAAATTGATCCCAGTGACTCGAACCCTGATCCAGGCCCTACAATGCTGGCAGGAGCAGAGCAATCTCAGACAAGGGGTTCCTTTTATCACCCAGTCTCACTCCTTAATCCTTACTACAGATGCATCCCTCTTGGGATGGGGAGCTCACATGGGCGACCTCACTACCCAGGGGTTGTGGTCCCCTCAGGAATCTCTGCTCCACATCAATCTGTTGGAACTCAGAGCAGTTTTTCTAGCACTTCAAGCTTTTTCCAAGTCTGTGCAGAACAAAGTGGTACAGGTCAGAACAGACAACACCACCACAATGTGGTACATCAACAAGCAAGGGGGCACTCGGTCTACGGCCTTGTGCACTGAAGCAATGAAGTTGTGGTCTCTGGCTTACTCCCTGAACACCTCCCTTACGGCAGTTCACCTCCCAGGCAAGGACAATGTCCTGGCAGATGCTCTCAGCAGGATTTCCCAGGGCCATCATGACTGGTCACTGGACCCCTTGGTCCTGGAGGTGGTATTTGCCAGATGGGGCACCCCACAGATAGATCTTTTTGCAGCCCCAGGCAATCACCAACTTCCCCTTTTTTGCTGCAGGCCCCCAGTGTTGGGCTCAGTCCCTCTGGATGCCTTAGTCCTCAATTGGGAAGGGAAGTTTCTCTATGCTTTTCCCCCCTTCCCTCTGCTGTTCAAAGTGCTAGTCAAAATCAGGTCTCAACCCTGCAAGATGATCCTGATTGCCCCAGATTGGCCAGACAACCCTGGTATCCACTCCTGCTGTCCTTAGCAGTCCATCTTCCCCTCTGTCTTCCCAGGAATCACAACCTGTTAACCTGTGCTCAGGGGAGGGTTTGGTACCTAAAATCTCTCAATCTCAAGGCCTGACTCTTGAAGAGTTAGAGTTTGCTGATTTACACCTTTCCCAGGGTGTAATGGATATCCTGAAGGCTTCTAGAAAACCTTCTACTAGGGCTACTTATAATTCCATATCAAAGAGATTTTCCATATGGTGCTCTGGGAAGCATATTTCCCCAGAATCTGCTGATTTACCCACAGTCCTGGATTACATGGTCCATCTAAATACCTGGGGGCTGAGACCAGCTACCCTAAAAGCGCATCTGGCAGCTGTGTCTGCCTTTATTTCAGCAGGTAAGCCCTCTCCTCTTTCAGCTCACTCTGTATTCTCCAAGTTTTTCAAGGGATTGCTTCACACCAACCCTCCATTCATGGACCCTGCCCCTGCTTGGGACCTTAATGTTTGCATTGCTCAGCTTATGCAACCCCCTTTTGAGCCTTTGTCTTCAGCAGAGCTTAAGTACTTGACTTGGAAAACTGTGTTTCTGGTAGCCATCACTTCTGCCAGACGCATAAGTGAATTACAAGCTTTGTCAGTGGAGCCTGATTTTATCTCCTTTCATAGAGATAAGGTGATCCTCAGGACTAACAGGAAGTTCGTGCCTAAGGTGGTTTCAGATTTCCACCTTAATCAATCTATTTCTCTTCCTGTGTACTTCACTGACCATTTCTCCTCTCAGAGAGGAGGCTGCACAGTTTAGATGTCAAAAGAGCCCTTAGCTACTATTTAGAGCATACCAAGGGTCACAGGTTTGACTCCCTCCAACTATTCCTCACTTATGGTGAGGTTGGTAAAGGGAAACCTGCCACTAAGAGATCCATTGCCAGGTGGATTGTCTCTTGTATCCAATTCTGTTATGAAAAACTGGGTAAGGTTCCTCCCTCAGGCCTGAGGGCTCACTCTACCAGGGGTACAGCTGCTTCCCCTGGCTGCTGCCAGGGACATCCCTATTCTAGAGATATGTCAAGCAGCTACCTGGAAAACAGTTCATACTTTTACCAAGCATTACTCCCTGGATATCCAGGCTAGGAGTGATGCCCGCTTTGGCACGGCTGTGCTTCAGAGCCTATTTCCCAAGTAGGTTCTGTCCCTCCTCCATGGAGGTACTGCTTTGTAGTCTGCATATGTCATAATATAGCAAGACTTCATGTTGTTTGAAGAAAAAATTACCTTAGTAATGTTGTCTCTTCTATTGGAGTCTTGCTATATTATGACCCCCCCCCGCCTGCCCCTCTCAGAACCTCTGTTTTTGGGATGTGGGTGGGCAGTGCAGTGTTGGCACTTAGTAGATGCCCACCTTGTTGTTTTTCACCCTTCTTTTTGGGGTGACTTGGTGTTGTGTTTTTCATTTTTTGGGGCTCCTGACTTGAGTCTTTGTTTTGGGACCAAAAAAATGTGTTATTATGTTTAGTAGCCAGTTGGCTAGTGTAGGTTTACAGCTTCCACAGAGGACCTCAGTGAGTTTAGCTCATAAAGATCTGACGGTTTGAGTTTGAAGAACAACAGACAGAGTTTTCAACTGAGCTCGAGCTCAGCATTCCATGCCTGACATGAAAAGTTAACTCTTTCACCTCTGGAGCAGTTCAAGGTTGGGACTCACTGCATATGTCATAAATAGCAAGACTCCAATAGAAGAAACAACATTACTAAGGTGAGTAATTTTTCTTACTGATTAAAAAATACAATCTGCTAACAACTTCTGAGTAATTTGTACTGTGAGTGGTCGAGGATGAAGGGACTGAGCTGAAGACTATCACCAGTTGCCAGTTTATTTATTTACATTTTTTTGAGTAGGGCATCTATTAGTAACATCAAGGGGTGCTGATCAACAATTATGTACAGTTGGTTGGATCAGTTTCTGCCTGAAGCACCACACACCTTGTCTTCTTGCTACTGTAACTCAGAGTTAATGGTGTCAGCATTTTAAAATGGAGCACGCGCTGACTCGCTACTGAAAACAAAGCTGTGGAGTTAGTGGTGGTTTCAATAATGCTAAAGAGCATACAAAATGCACTGGTAACATTCACAGAAAAAAGATACACACACACACACACACACACACACACACACAGGTAATTTTCTCATATTTCAGATTTATTGAATAGTTTAAAACATGAATAAATCATTTCATATCTCCTTTAAATCCAAAACACCAGTGTGTGTGTGTGTGTGTGTGTGTTTCTCTTCAAAGTTGGAATAAGAGTGAGCTACAGTCCCTCAAACAGCTTGGCAATATTCAAAGTTCAAAGTCCCAACTTCCTTGTGATGTCACAGCACATGAGGTCACTGTTAGTCCTGTAATTAATTTGTAATATGACTAAGTGTACCCAAAAGGGTGTCATTTTACTGCTTGCTTGAAATCTGCAAAGATAGCAATATTAAATTATAACAGTCTCTTTCCTCATCAGCATTCCCCCCTTTGATCTTCAGAAAAACATCCTGAAACCCATTTTGCTTAGCTGTGTGAATTGTCACAGGCATCCAGCAGAACTGGCTTCCCTCCTGATGTCATAAAAATGCAGTCTTTTATGGCTAGTTTCCTAGGTTTTACAACCTGTTACAACCTGGTGTATAGCAGCTAACACAGGCATGACAGGTAGCTGTCAAAAGAAAGCTCTTAATAAATGTATCCACTGGGTCAGTTTTACTACAGCCAGCTGTTCCAGCAAGCAGGGGCCTTTGGGGTCAAAAGGTCAGGCCCCTTCAAAAGCTAGTCTTTCCCATGGGCCTGCTGTCATATTTTCCCAGCAGACATTCAAAGAAACATATTTTTATATCACAAATATGATCATAACTAGTAGAGGGTTAACATGTCACAATCCTCTCTCCTAGACTGAACTTGGGGGAATCTGTTCCTAGGCATGGGATGAGTTCTCCAAATTCAGTTTACTACTCTAAGTGACATGATAACCCGACCGCGTTTGAGTTTGCTATCCCTGCCCTGTGAGTGACAGTCATGTAGAAACATAGAAACAGAGAAACATATGCACAAAAGATTAATAAACAAGTTAGCCAGCCTGGGAGTGGGTCCCAGGGTGGTAGCCTGGGTAAAACACTGGCTGGACAACAGAACACAGTCGGTAATGGTAAATGGAGTCCACAGTGAAGAAAGGAGGGTTACTAGTGGGGTACCACAGGGTTCAGTACTGGGGCCGATAATTTGTAATGTCTTTATAAGTGACATTGCAGAGGGATTGGAAGGGAAAGTATGTCTCTTTGCAGATGACACAAAGATCTGCAACAGGGTTGATATGCAAGGTGGGGTGGAAAGGATGAAAAGGGACTTGGCAAGGTTGGAGGAATGCTCAAATATATGGCAGCTTAGATTCAACGCAAGAAGTGCAAAGTAATGAACCTGGGAAACAAAACCCAGCGGAAGAAGAGTACACAATGGGGAGAGATACTGACAACAACAAAAATGGAAAGAGACCTGGGGATAGTCATATCAGATGACCTAAAGGTGGGCCAGCAATGTGAGAAGGCAGTAAGGAGGGCTGGGGAATACTGGGATGCATAGGAGAGGCAACACCAGTAGAAAACAGGAAGTTCTAGGAGTGTGGATTTGTTGTTCATCCGCACTCTTTGGCATGTCCCTTTCCCCTTTAAATCTGGCCGGAAGTCTTCAAGCTGGCTCCTCCCACCCACCCAGGTGGTAAATACCTCGGCTTCGCCCCATGATGCCAGATCTTGCTTTCCGCTGGAAGATTCAGGTTCCCTCGTGCTACTTCTGCAGTATCGTAGGCCCTGGATACTAATCATAGGTATCATAGGTTATACAGAGCAAGAAGACCATGGTCCATAATGCTCGCCAGTATTAATTATATCCTACTATGCATTTTTGTTTCAAATAGGTGTCCAAGTAATTTTTAAAAGTATCTTTAAAAGTATCAACGGTTTTCACCACATTCGCTTTCTTTGAAACTCGTACAAGTTTACGATTCCAATCCGAGCGCATTGGACATGGAGGACAAGTTATCCCCTTGGTTTCGTCAGTGTCCCTGTGGACAGAAGATGTCGCACACCGATCCCCACCTCTCGTGTGTTTATTGTTTGGGTGTCATGCATAACACCTCTTCCTGCACCATCTGCTTGGCCTTTCATCCCAACGTTCTGGATGACTGCAAGGTGCACCTTAAGCTGGGGAGACCGGAGCTTCTCAATCCACCGGTGAAATCGAAGGAGGCCAGGTGGATGGTTTCTGCCGCTGAAGGATCTGCCGAGCAGCATAATCAGATGGCGGCATTTGAAGAAGAAGCTGCCCAAGCCTCGGTCAGCTGAGGTTTTTTCGTGCCACTAAACCTTGGCTCTTCCTTCACAGGATCCTTTCGGGAACTGTGCTAGTCTCTCCCCACCAGGGGTGAGGCACCCTCGGGCATGCACTCCTCCTGCCCTAGAAAATGGGACAAGGACCCCAAGTCTTCTTCTCGGAGAAGATGTTCCTGGGACCAAGAAAGATCTGAAACCCAGGATCTTGTGGTCTCGGCCTTGGTCGAGATCGCTTCCTCGGCTGCCGGCTTCTCGGATCTTCTGTCAGGCCAAGGCACCGAGGTTGAGGAAATGGCCGAACTGGCTGAGATATCTCTCTCACCCAATCGAGCTGTTGTCGGCGACCCTGGTTCGATGACTCATTGGAGAGGACACCGATCATTTCCTTCCCGATGAGGAGACCCAGCCCGGGTATCCTGATCAAGAGACAGGAGCTGGAACTTCAGTTTTCACTGACTCCAGCCTCTCCCGATCGAACAAGCCAACCCCGTCAGTCTCGAGCGAGGACCAGGACCCCTTTGGTCGAAAAAATGAAAAATGTCATAAACACTCTGGAAGAGGTATCACCACCGATCCTCATCCTCCTCGGACAAGGAGAGACTTCTAGCGGAAGCTCCGTGGTGTTATAGGACCTTATGTGGCAACAGCTAATTCTGACGGTCATAAACCGGCTCTCCTAGCTTCACGGCCATTACTTGGCCCGAACCTCTTAGGGCCGATGGACACGCCTCCGGATCCGAAGACTCGTTCTTCCTCTGGTAGGACTGCACACATTCCTGTTCGCCTGTTCCGGTCTCCCCACCAATTTTGGTTGCGCCACCACCTAAGCAGCCTCAGGGAGGGGCTTTCGAAAGAGGACCGGACAGATATGGGTCTGCCCTGTTGTCTGTCCATCACTGTCATCCCGATAGCCCTCGTGTATTGAAGGGGACATAGGCAGGAGACCCTTATATCCCGACTCTTCGGACTTGGATACCACTGGTCTACACTCACACCCTGATGATGAGTTGTCAGTGACAGACTTGGAGGAAGGTCCTTCCTCTTTCAAACAACATGAAGTCTTGCTGTATTCTGATTAATTGCAGTTAGCTCCAGCCTTTAAACTGCCCCAGAGAACAAAGGGTTAACTTTCTATGCAGTGCATAGAATGCTGAACTCGAGCTCGGTTGAGGTCTCTGTCTGCAGCCCTTTGAAATCCAACCGTCAGATTCTTACGAGCAAAAACTCTAACTACTCTATGTGGAAATTGTAAAAGTTTTACCTGCCAACTGGCAACAAGAGTTTTGAATTCCCAAGGAAGACTCAAGTCAGGAAACCCAAAACCAAAAACCAATTCAAATAAGAATAGCAATAAAACAAACACCCAAACAAAAAGAGGAGGGTGTATAAGAAGCACCCCTGAGGTGCAACACTGCACCTGCCCACCACTTCCCAAAAAACAGGTTCTAAGAGGGGAGGCAGGGAGGGAGGTCAGAATACGGCAAGACTCCATTAGAAGAAACACAGTTACTAAGGTGAGTAATTTTTTCTTCAAACAACATGAAGTCTTGCTGCATTCTGACTAACTGCAGACTACCAAGCAGTACCTCCATGGAGGAGGGAGAGAACCTACTTTGGGAATAGGTTCTGAAGTATTGCTGCACAAACTGAGCATCACTCCTAGCCTGGATATCCAGAGAGTAATGCTTGGTAAAGGTATGGACTGTTTTCCAGGTGGCTTCTTGGCAAATTTCTAGAGAGGGATATCCTGGCAGCAGCCAGAGAAGCAGCTGTACTTCAGGGAGTGAGCCTCAGGCCTGAGGGGTGGAATATTTCCTAGTTTTATAGCAGAATTGTATACAAGACACAATCCACTTGGCAATAGTTCTCTTGGTGGCAGGTTTGCCCTTTCCCTTCTCCATAAGTGAGAACAACTGGAGGAATCAAACCTGTGACCCTTGGTATGCTCTATGTAGTAGCTAAGGCCCTTTTAACATCTAAACTGTGTAGCCTCCTCTCCTGAAGAAGAATGATCAGACAGGAAGAGACATAGACTGATTCAAGTGAAAATCTGAAACCACTTTGGGCAAGAACCTTCTATTGGTTCTAAGGACCACTTTATCCTTATGAAAGGTGATAAAATCAGGTTCCACTGACAGGGCTTGCAATTCACTGATACGTCTGGCAGAGGTAATGGCTACTAAAAACACAGTTTTCCAAGTCAAGTACTTAAGCTCTGCTGAGGACATAGGTTCAAAGGGAGGTTGCATAAGTTGAGCAATGCATACATTTAAGTCCCAGGCAGGGGCAGAATCTCTAAAGGGAGGATTGGTATGAAGCAAACCCTTAAAAAATTTTCAGAACACAGGATGAGATGATAGTGAGACTTCCCCACTGACAGAAAAGCAGAAACAGCATAAGCCATTCAAATGGACCATATAAACCAGAACTGTAGGCAATTCAGCAGTGTCTGAGGAGATGTTTCTTGGAACACCAAATGCTGAATCTCTTCCATTTGGAGTTATAGGTCTTTCTAGTGGCGGGCTTTGAGAGGCTTTGAGGATATCTAGAACCCCTGAGACAGATGCAAATCTGCGTACTCTAACTCTTCAAGAGCCATGCCTTGAGATTGAGAGACTGAAGATTGGGTACCAAATCCTCCCCTGAGAGGAGGTTAACAGGTTGTAATTCCTGGGAAGAGACAGGGGAAGGTGGACTGCTAGAGACAGCAACAGGGGTACCAACGCTGTCTGGCCCAGTCTATAGCAATCAGAAACACTTTGCAAGGTTGTGACCTTATCTTGACTAGAACTTTGAACAGTAGAGGAAAGGGAGGGAAGGCATACAGAAATTTTCCTTCCCAGTTCAGAATCAGAGCATCCAGAGAGACTGAGCCCAAGACTGGGGGTCTGCAACAAAAGAAAAGAAGTTGGTGATTGTCTGGGGCTGCAAAGAGATCTATCTCTGGAGTGCCCCACCTTGAAAAAAATCACCTTCAACACCAGAAGGTCCAGGGACCATTCGTGATGGCCCTGTAAGATCCTGCTTAGTGCATCTGCTAGCACATTGTCCTTCCCTGGAAGGTGGACTGCTATCAGAGAGGTTTGCAGGAATAAGCCAGGGACCACAACTTCATGGCTTCCGTGCACAAGGAAAAGCTAACAGCAGTTAGTCAGAATACAGCAAGACTCCATTAGAAGAAACACAATTACTAAGATGAGTAATTTTTCTTCCAGGGCATCCTCCGCCTTATTTCAGAGTCAACCAGTATGCCCTTGGAGCCTATCCAAAAGAAGGCAGAATATCCTGTCATGGATATCCTTAAGAGGGGGATACCCGACGGAGGCCTTCCCAGTGGCCAAAGCCATTGTTTGCCTGGTCCTTGAGCTATGGCAGTGCCCTGCTTCTTGCCCGGCTCCATCTGCCCGCATGGCTCACAAGTACATTGTACCCATGGGGTCCTTGGCGGGTTTCACAGAGCATCTCTCGGCCGAGAGCCTTGTGACTGCCTCTGTGTTTAGATGCACGGGTAACTCGGCGGATACTGACCACTCTCCGGACAAGGAGTCCAAGCATATGGACCACTTTGCTCGGAAGGTGTATGCGCCCTCATCCTTGGGCCTTCGTCAGGCCAGTTCGGCAGTGATCATGGCACACTTCTCTCATGCCCTCTTGAGGTCGCTAGATGAAGTCCTCCCTCATCTCCCAGCAGACATGCAGACCACGGTTAAGCAGGTCCGTGAACAGGGCCGTGCTGTTGCAAAACAGCAGCTCCAGATGGCCTTGGATATTGGAGATTCCTGTACCCGCTCACTAGCAGCTGCAGTGACCACTCGCCGCAGGGCCTGGCTGAGGTTATCCTCTTTCCTGGCAGATACTGAGCACAAGTTAGCTGATGTGTCCTTCCTTGGCACTGATCTCTTCAGTCCGGGAGTGGCAGGTCACCTCCGTGCATAGAGCAGTCCAATGCCACCTTGGATGCCACTTCTGCAAAGCGTTCTTTGGGCAAGAATCAGCAGAAATGCAAGAAGAAGCCTTTTTGGCACTCCTCTCCTGCGGTTAGACAGCCCTCCTTCCAGGGTGGTCAGCAGCACCAGCAGCAACAGCAGGCTCAAGCTTGGCACCTTAGGCCCAAGTAGGGTCCCCAACAGCCCCGCAAAGGAGGTTGAGGTGCCGGTCCAGGAGCCTCCTCCTCCTCTAAGCCTGCTCAGTGATGGGTCAGGGGTGGCCAGTTCTGGGTCCTCCGGTGGGGGGCTGGCTCCGCCACTTTCTTTCTGCCTGGTCCGGTATCACTTCAGACAGGTGGGTCCTGGAAGTGGTGGGTCGGAGACTGCCTCTAGAATTCGAGCAGTACCCCCCTGCCGAGCCCGTGCCCCTCAGGAGGAAAGGATCTCAGTTTGCACTCAGTTGGCCCTTCGGACAGAATTGCTCAGCTCCTCCACAAGGAGGCAGTAGGTCCAGTGCCAGATCCTCCTACAGACCCAGACTTCGTGTCCAGGTACTTCCTGGTGCCTAAGCGGACAGGAGTTGGCGCCCCTTCCTCGATCTCCACCACCTGAATCAGTGAAACTTTCCATACTCTATAATCAAGTGGCACAGTTCGCCACAAGCTCCTCTCCTAGGAGGCATCACTGTGAGGCACTTAGGGAACTTAAATGGCCCACTCTGTGACACAAACTCCTGCATCTTGCCACTTGTCTTGCCTTCAAGTTCTCTACCCTAGGTCTCTCTCCCCATCTTAGAGGACTACTCTCCCTAAAGAACAAACCCAACCTTGCAATCATCTGCAAACATCTCCTGGACATCCTCGGATACGCTCCAAGCAAGGCAAATGCTCTTTCAGATTTGCTGCCTTCCACCTATGGAACTCCCTTTCAGCTAGTCTGACTGACTCTCCCACCCTTAACCAGTTCAAGTCTGGACTCAAACTTTATCTTCTCAGTCTCAGTCTCTGTGGCTGCAACCGTTAGCTCCCAAGTCTTGGGCTCATGCCAGCTGAACTGCTCTGAACCTCCCTCTATCCTGTCTTTATTCTGCCTAGCCTATGACGTCAATCCTCCTTGTTGTCTAACTACCCTTCTAACTGGTGGGTAACCAGGTGTCTGAATGAGAACCCGATTTCTACTACTGGATGCTGTTGCTAACATTTATCTATGAAACTAATGTAATAGCTGTAAATCATGACTGAGTCTAATTGTGAGCCTGATTGTCCTATCCCTGTATGCTGTTGCAATGTATATTTGTATAACTTATATAATTAGTGTAAATAATGCCTTTAAAGGAGAAGACTCCTGTATATTTATGATTTGGATATGTCTGATGTATTTATTATACATTACATCAAGTACTGTACATATGTCAATAAGAGATCAGCCATTTCTTCTGTTGCAACACATATCTAGAGTTTGAGGCTCTGACACAAGGTAGTAAAATGTCAAGCAAGCCTCCATTTACATGCAAATGAGTCACTTGCAATACAGCCCCTCCCATTCCTTGATGTCACTGCAGCAACAGTACAGAACAAAACATAAGGGTATCAATGCTGTCTATCCTTATTTTAGTTTAAGTTTGCAATGGCTTAAGGCAGTTCTGCCATGCAAGTCACACAGGGAGTGGTACTTGTAGCCTTAATACTGCATGTGTAGAGCAAATAATACATCTAATAATATCGAATTCACAGGAAACAAAAGCTGCTCCTGTGTACTGCTCATTTCTCTCTGTGAGACAGTTGTAACATGTTGTGGAAAGCAGTAGACTGAATCAGTTAATCAACCAATCAACCAACCAATCAATCAATTGAGCAGTCAATCAGTCACTCTGTAGTGAACCAGGTGAACACCCTTGAGAGGATTCATTTATAAGGTAGGCTTGAGCAGTTTCCCAAAGGATCACACAAGACTGAATTCTTCCTTTGCGCAAATTATACACTTCCCTTTCAGCAGCCTGAAAGTGGAGCGCTAGATCACTTACTTTATAAAGTGTATTGTTTTACATTGCAAATGCCCTTACATCTAGGTTCTGACTGGAAATACCAAGACACAGAATGCATATGGCATGGGAGGAATGAGCTAAGCAAATACAGAGTACTACAAACACTGAGACTGATTAGTTTCTTTACCTACAACAGCTGAAGTATAGCATCTGATTTGTGAGGGACATCCTACTTCAAATGCTGGCATTACAAAGTGTGTGTGTGTGGGGGCTGCCACAGCTTGTTTTCAGTACCTTCAAAGTGAAGTGCTGTAGCTCTCACGCCACTGCTAATGATTTATAATGGGAATGAGGGCACTGTTAAAGTCATGGACCTGAGGGGCCATCACAGTTCCCAACGAGGTTAGGGGAACTTATTATGGGTTAGAGAGTAAGGGACTTTAGTAGGATTTGAACCAGAGTTTCCCAGTTCATGTGCCTGTGCTTTAACCACTAGATTACTCTTCTTCCATATGCTGCAGCTGATGTCCTGGTAACCTATTCCTTGTTATAGCTGAACTCTTTATTGCCTTACATCAGCCACCCAATCACTGACTGCCTAGTTACAAAGGGAAAGGGGCATTTTTGCAAGATTGTGTCCCACTGCTGGTGTCAATCAAAACAGAGAATGCTAACACACACAGAACATAATAAAACAGCTATATAATACCACTTAAGACTCTTGTTGTACCCAGGGTCATTTATTGGGTAAACTGTTTTTGCTAACAGAAACATTAACACAACTCATACAGGCACTTCCTTATAGGCATACTGTATACACATGTCAAATCAGTGCTGAATCATACTCATATGGTCCTAGTCCCTATTAGACCTGCACTTCAGGATGTGCACAACACTTAAAGAGTTCCCCCATTACTCAAGTGGGGGACCAAACATTGTGGGTTCTGTTTACTGGTGGAACAGCATTTAGTGCAGCACCATTATCTGTTGCTCTGATGACATCACCCTCCAGCAGCATTGATGGTAAAATGGAGGACAAACACATTGATAACTTCTGAGGGCTGCATATTTGTATTTATAATCTAGATTTGGACAGCAATAGGACTGCTGACAACTAGAGGAAGAACACAACAGTTACACATAAGGACTTGGGAAAATATGGGTGTGAAACTTTGGGAGACTTCCCTTTAAATGTCTCTGTATGTAATTAATTCTGGGTCGCCTCTGAAAAGGGACCTCTGGTCTCAGTGGGCTTACCCGGTTACCAAAATGTAAATAAATAAATAAATAAAATATCTCAGGTCTCACACCTTCCTGATGGTAACTCTGAATCAGATCATACCATCTCTGGCGCAAACATGTGGTTCTGTTTACTGGATCTACAGGACATGTTTTCTCCATATCCCAATCCGTCTGTCCCACCAGCGGTTCCTCCGCTTCAGGGTGGAAGTGACCCTGTATGAGTTCCAAGCCATGCCGTTCAGCCTGTCATCAGTCCCTCAGGTCTTCACCAAGTGCATAGCAGTGGTGGTGGCCTATCTGGGGCATCAAGGGGTCGGATATCCCCTACCTCGATGATTGGCTCCTGGCAGGTTCCTCCTGCAGGAGGTGGAGAGGTCCAGGGACCTGGCCTTCCGAACCTGTTCCCAATTGGGCCCTGATCAATGAGGCCAAGTCAGAACTCATGCCTCTCAGGTGATGGGCTTTATCGGGGCAGAGGTCAACTCTGTCAAGCCAGAGCTCGGCTCCCGTGGACAGGGCTGAGGTTCTTTCCTCATTTGCCCAATCATTTCTGGTTGGGTACTTGCGCCTGTCCTGGACTTCCTGTGCCTTCTGGGTTACATGGCGGCATGCACCTCAGTGGTCCGTTGGGCCAGATTGCACATGCACCCCTCCAGTGGGAGCTGGCCACAGTGGACTCAGCATCAGGGTCATTTGACCAGCTGGTCACTGTCACCCAGAAGATGTAGGATGCTCTCCAATGGTGGATCGTACAGGTCATCTGCAGGAATGGATCCCGTTTGTCTGCCCGAGCTGACAGTTATTCTCACAACTGATGCTTCTCTCATGGGCTGGGGAGCCCACATGGGGGACAACAGAGCCCACGGGTTCTGGACCCCTGAGGAGTTCCGATGCAACACATCAACCTGCTGGAGCTCAGAGCAGTCAGACTGGCACTGTCAGTTTTAGCTCCTCAGCTCCGGGGTCAAGTGGTTCAAGTCCAGACGGACAATACCACGACCATGTACTACCTCAACAAACAGGGCAGCATGCACTCCCGTCTGCTATGAAAGGAGGCTGTCTGGATCTGGACCCTTGTCAGCCGGTTGGAGGTGGATCTCCTTGCCATCCATGTGGCAGGAGTCTAGAATCAACTGGCTAATGCTCTCAGCCGCATAGGCCAGACATCCCACAAGCGGTCTCTCCATCCAGAGGTAGCTTACAATCTGTTCTCCCATTGGGGAAAACCGTTGGTGGACCTGTTTGCCTCCAGGGAGAACACCAAGCTGAGGCTGTACCATGCCCGCCCCCTCAGCAGGGCTCGCTGCAGGGGGATGCCTTCTCGAGGCCATGGACCCCAGGCCTCCTCTACGCCCTCCCTCCATTTCTCTTGATCCACAAGGTGTTACTCAAGATGAGGAGGGACAAGGCGAAGTTGATCCTGGTAGCCCCAGATTGGCCCTGCCAGTTCTGGTATCCAGATCTCCTCAACCTCAGCTGCAGGGCCTCGGAGTGGCTTTGTACACGCCCGGACCTGATATCATTGAACCAGGGGAAGGTATTCCATCCGGACCTTCAGTCCCTGCACCTCACAGCCTGGTACCTGAGTGGCTAGAGTTCCAGTCTCTGGGTCTTTCCGAGGATGTCTACACAGTTGTGCAGGCATCTCTTAAGGAATCGACCAGGAAATGTTATGCCTTCAAATGGAAAAGGTTTTCCATTTGGTGTCAAGATAAGAGTCTGGACCCCTTATCCTGCTCTGTGGCTAACATTTTAGACTACCTTTGGTCTCTCTCCAAAGGGGGTCTGCGGTCATCGACCCTTAAGGTGCACCTGGCAGTCATTTCCGCTCCACTGGTGCGGGCCGGTCAGTCAACATTGGTGCAGGAGACAGTGGTCGGGTGCTTTATCAAAGGCCTTGATCACGTATCCCTCTGGTAATTGAACCTCCACCTCTGTGGGATCTCTTGCTGGTTTGGCAAAGCTCATGGGCAAGTTTCGAACCCATGCACAAGTCTGAGCTCTCACACTCACTTGTCATGGAAGACTGCCTTCCTGGTGGCTATCACATCAGCCAGAAGGACAGGGAGCTCCAGGTGCTTTCAGTGGACCCCTTATCTGGTCTTTCACAGGGACATAGTTGTCTTGTGCCCCACCCGATTTCCTTCCAAGGTGGTGTCAGAGTTTCACCTTAACCAGGTGTTGACTCTGCCTGTATATTACCCTAACTACACCTCAGACGCTGAGTACAGGCTCTATACCCTGAACCTCAGATGTGCTCTCTCCTACTACAAGGAGAGGACGGCAGAAATTCGGGGAGAGGTTCGCCAGCTGTTTGTCACCTACACTGAAGCCGCTTTTGGCAGACCTGCAGCCAACGAACCATTGCAAGATGGAGTACATCATGCATAGGTCTGTGTTAGGAGTTGGCGGGCATTCTACCCACCATACTGCTTCCAGGGACTTCCTATCCAGGAAATCTGTCGGCTGCTACCTGGAAGTCAGCAAACACCTTCATTATCCATTACCACATCGACCTTGAGTCACGCAGGATGCTGGTTTTGGGGCCTCGGTTCTCAATCTCTGTTTCCTAAGTAGGGGTGTGCCTTGCCTCCCTCCTCCCAGAGAACTGCTAGAGTTCTGTTAAAGAGTGGATGAACAATATATCCACGCCTCCTAGAAAAACAGGTTACTCACCTGTAACAGTAGTTCTAGGAGTGGTATATGTTGTTCATCCACACGCACTCCACCCAACCTCCCGCTTTAGGCGCATCGCCTTGCTTCCAGTGGGCTGAGATCTGGTGTCATGGGGTGGGCCGGTATTTACCACCCGGTGGGTGGGAGGAGCCAGCTTGAAGACTTCCGCCAGATTTAAAGGGAAAGGGACATGCCAAAGAGTGTGGATGAACAACATATACCACTCCTAGAACTACTGCTACAGGTGAGTAACCCATTTTGTTGGCCTCTTTACAGACAGTTGGTAAGACCACATCTGGAGTACTGTGTACAGTTCTGGAGACCCCATCTCTGCAAAGACATAGACAGGGTGGAGGGTGTCCAGAGGAGGGCAACCAAAATAGTGCAGGGTCTGCACCAGAAGACATATGAAGAAAGACTAAAGGAGTTTAATATGTATAGCCTCGAGGAAAGGGGGGGCACGATAGAAACTTTCAAATACCTCAAGGGAATCAACAAAGTCCAAGAGGGTAGCATCTTTCAGAAAAAGAGATGTGCAAGAACAAGGGGGCACAATTTGAAGATAGAGGGAGGATGGCTTAGAGGTAATGTGAGGAAGTATTTCTTCACAGAGAGGGTTGTAGATGCATGGAACAGCCTTCCTGAGGAGGTCATAGAGTCAGAAACAGTGGGGGAATTCAAGAATGCATGGGACAGACATAAGGCAATTCAAGGTAGGAGGAAGTAGGCTGTTGATTAACTAGAATCTGCAGCTTATCCGTTAGATAGGGAAATGGGCAGACTAGGTGGGCCAAGTGGTCCTTATCTGCCATCAAATTCTGTGTTTCTATGTCGGAACCCATCAAGGCAAGGCTTCATCTTAAAAGCCTACCGTTTTTTTTACCCATTTGTGGCAGCCAAACCAGGGAGTTGTGATCTGTTTGTACCTCGAAGTGCCGCCTATATGGTATGGCTCTAACTTTAGTGCCCACACCATTGCAAGGCATTCTTTCTCCACTGTACAATAAGCCTGCTCCCTGGGAAGTAACTTCTTACTGAGGTATACTATTGGGTGATCTTTCCCTTGGTTAGATGTTTGACTAAGTACTACCCCAATACCCACATCTGAGGCATCAGTCTGGACTACAAAGGGTTTTCTATAGTCTGGACTGGCTAATACAGGAGCACTGCACAGTGCCTCCTTTAGCGTGTAAAGGCTTGCTCACAGGCTGGTTCCCAGACAATGTTTTTAGGCATTCTTTTCTTTAACAGACCAGATAGGGGAGCGGCCAAAGCACTGTAGTTTGATACAAATTTTCTATAGTACCCATGCGGTCCCTAAAAAAAAACTTCAAACCTGCTTCTGTGTTTCAGGTCTGGGCCATGCCTCGATTGCCTCAATTTTTTCTTGATTAGGATGGAGTCATCCCCAGCCTACTACATGCCGAGGTATGCCACCTTAGCCAAGGCCACCTGGCACTTTTCAGCTTTTACAGAGAGCCTGGCCCTCTGCATCCTGCCCAGCACTTTCTTAAGTTGGAACTTGTGTTTCTCCAGCTGGCACTGAAGATGGCAACGCATCCAGGTACGCCATGGTGTACTCTTCAGCACCATTTAACACCTGGGTTCACAGCCTTGGAAGGTGGCAGGGTGTTCTTCATTCCGAAAGGCATTACTTTAAACTCAAATAACCCTAATGGTGTGATGAAGACCGACCTCTCCCTAGCTCTATCAGTTAACTCTACCTGCCAATACCCTTTGTCAGGTCAGTAGTGGTAAAGTAGGTCGTCCTTCCCAATGTGTCTAGTAGTTTTCTGTCCATGGCATTGGGTGGGCATCTGACTTTGTGACTCATGTTAAGCCCACGATAGTCCACAAAAATGAGTAAAGCAATCAGGTTTGGGAACAAGGACTATGGGTGAGGCCCAGGGGCTGTGGGATTTCTGGATTACTCCCTAAATCCAGCATTTCATCCACCTCCCTCTAATGTCCTTTTTGGACAGCCTCTGACACCCGATATGCTGTCCACAGTATGGGCGTTTGTGTCCCTGTCTCTACATTGTGCGTCGCTAAGGGGGTTAGTCCAGGCCTGGTGCTAAACAATGGGGCAAAGTCTGCTAAAACCTCCCTTACTTCCTGGATCTGGTCCAGGGTCAACTGGGA
Organism: Neoceratodus forsteri; assembly: GCA_016271365.2. NCBI lineage: Eukaryota > Metazoa > Chordata > Ceratodontiformes > Ceratodontidae > Neoceratodus > Neoceratodus forsteri. Next base: position 829,806,244 of record CM028137.1, read on the forward strand.
TGACATTTTAATTGCCTCAATAGAGGACTCCCGCTTGCTTTCTTCCAGCAAGTCCAGAAGGGGGTCTTCCTTGTCTGTCCCCTTCCCAGGACTACACACTGCAAAGACCATGTCAGTTCTATTTGCATATGGCTTCATCTTGTTGACATAGTACATTCTTTGGGTATGTCTCCTGTCAGGCAGTTCTATAATGTAATTTACGTCATTCACCGGTCTGGTTACTTTGTATGGTCCTGCCCACTGCCTGTAGCTTATTTCTCCAGAGTGGGATTATGACTATGACCTCCTGACCTACAGTGTACGAGCGAGCTCTGGCTCTCAGGTCGCACTCATACCTTATGTTTTTGTTGGACAGCTGCCAGGTTGCTCTGGGCTGTTCCAATAAGCTCCTTCAGCTTTTCCCAAACTTAAGGACATAATCCACTATGGGAGTTACCTGGGTGGCATGCTTGTCTTCCCAGTCCTCAAGGATCAAGTCTAGGGCCCACGTACTCTGCATCAATATAAGAGCTCAAGGGTGAAAACCCTGTCGACTCTTGGGCACCTCTCCTGTATGTGAACAACAGGTGGGAAGGTATTTCACCCAGACCCTCCCATGCTGTTCAGCAAACGCTGGAGCATCAATTTAAGTGTACCATTGAATCTTTCCACAAGGCATATTGGCTTGTGGATGATAAGGTGTCATGCATCTCTGCACCACCCCACACTTCTTCTACAAAGATTTCATCAGGTCCGACATGAAGGAACCCTCGATCGTGTTAACCTCCTGCAGGAACCCAACACGGGTGAAAATCCCAGCAAGGCATCTGCCACTTTTCTGTCCTTAGTGAGGATAAGGCGACTGCCTCTGGGTACCTGGTGGCATAATCCACCACTGTTAGATAAACCTCTTCCGGAGGAGCTGGGGTATTCAAAGGCCCCACAATATCCATTCCTACCCTCTGGAATGGCTCTCCACTATAGGTAAGGGAATTAGGCGGCTTGGGTTTGCTTACCTGCCTTTTCTGTTTCTTGGCACCGTGATGAGACCTGCAATACTCCTTAACCTGCTGGGTGAAGTTGGGCCAATAGAAATTCAGGGCCAATCGCTGCATAGTGCATATGATTCCCAGATGTCCAGGCATGGAATATCGTGAGCAATCTTGAGCAACCGCCACGGTACCCCTGAGGGAACGACAAGCTGCCTGCCCATCACCCTCCCTCTGTCCCTGTGTATATATCAGTCCATTGTCCCAGTAAACTTTATATTTCCGTCACCTCCCAGCGCCTGTCAGAGTCTGCCCAAGCCATCAGGCTCTCTAAACTAGGGTCATTTTACTGAGCAGCTGCAGAATCTTACACATTCCCAAGGCATGGGACAGGACCCCTCCATGTTCTAAACTAGGTCCTTAGCTCTAGAGTCAGAGCATTCAGGGTCACTGCCATCCCTAACCCTCTGACCATTGGCTACCCCTCCTTCCTCAGAGTAACCTTCTGTAGTTGTTCTGTTAACTGCTACATGGGGAATTTCTACCCCCCCCTTTGCTATTCTCCATATCAGAAGACACAGACTGGGGAACCAGCCTCCCAGTGTTTTCCACAAGGGCTTCTATAGGTTCCAGGGGACTACAATTTACCTTTGCTGCTTGACTGTGGGTAACTGCACACACCATCCCCTTTTAGAGATTGTTCCTGATAATCACATCCAGGGAAGATTTTCTGCCATTGCAACTGTTTTCACAGTCTCTCCTTTCTCAACCCAGTCCAGGAGAATGCTAGCAAGTGGCAGCGTTTTCTCCTCCCCAGTGAATCCCCATACAATATCAAACTGATTGGGTATAAGCTGTTCAGGCTCAACTAAATCTCCTTTTACCAAAGTCAGGGGCGCCCCCATGTCCCTTAACCCAGGAGTCTGCACCTCATTCACAGTAACTGGGTGTATGTGCTCCCTCATGTTTACTGGCATGCTTTCAGGGATACACAAAGAACCCACTTCTTTCCCAGCACAACTTTCTGCACTCTCTGCCCTTTTAGGACATTGCCCCTGTCAATATGTCCAGGTTGTTTGCAAACCCAATATTCATTTCTTTTTTCAGGCAAATCTTTTTTTTGTAACCTGGGGCTGCTCGCTTTTGGTGGAGGCAGTGAGGGTTTTAGCTGCCCTGAAGGCATGCTTTTCCCTTTATGCGCTGCCACGCCTGCCCCACTTCCTCTCAGAGTAGGTTTCTGCTGGCATAGCAGTCCGAGAGCTCGGCAGCCTCCTGCACTGTTTCAGATCACTGTCCTCTAGTCAGGCTTTCAGCTCTGCTGGGTAATCCCAAAAGAACGGCTCTAAAAGTACAACATTCTCAATTTTCTCTACAGAGTCTGCTTGTATCCCTTCCTGCCAATGTTTTAAAAACTGACGTTGTTTAGTGGCTAGCTCATCAGAGCTCATATCAGGGCTTCTCCTGAGCTTACAGACTTTAACTCTGTATGCCTCTGCTATCAAATCATATTTTTTCAACAAAGCATCTTTAAGTTTGCCATAATCATTACTGTCCTGATTGTTCATTTGACCCAATGCATCATGAGCTTTCCTGGTAAGCAGCGGGATAGCTGGAGCTCCTGGACCGCCTGGGAATTGTTGCCTGAATGCATACTTTTTCAAATGAGTTTAAAAATGCATCCATATCCTCCCTCTTTAAATTCAGCTATTAATTCAGAATTTAATTTGTAACCCAGTCCTGGAGTTCTAAGTGCATCCATGTCACTTACCTGCTCTGGCACTGGTCTTTGGAGTTGTAGCTTCTCCAGTTCAAATTTCTCTGGCACTCTTTCTCCTCTTGCTCAGCTTTCTCTGAAGCTATCCTCTTTTTCTCGCCCTCTCTCTGAATTTGTCACTGTTTTTCCTCGGCCTCTGTTCTTGCTCAGCCTCTCTCTCTGAAGCTGTCGCTCTCTTCCTCTCACTCCATCTTCATCTCCTCTGTTCAAGCTCCCTTCGCTGCTGTGCTTCTAACCTTTCTGCTCAAACTCCAGCTCCATTCTCCGCAACACCATCTGCAGCCTGATCCCTTCTGGCTCCAGCATGGTGGTGACCTTCTGCTGCTGCTGTGGATCTCAGCTTACACTGGTCCTGCTGTCCTCCTCCCTGGGTCTGGACACTGCAATGGACCCTGACCCCTCCACGCCCAAGGTTTGGTCCTTTCCAGTCACTGACTGAGACTCGAGGTCTTGGGCATTGGCTGCTGCAAGAGCCTCCATGAGGTGCTGCTTGTTTCGCCCCTTGCAATGGACTCCTGTCTCCTGGCACAACTGCCTCAGGTAGTCTGCAGAGTACTCGCTGTAGCTGGAAGCCATCTTCTTCCCTAATCTACAACTACACTAGCTACACCCAAAAAAAAACCCAATAAACAAGTAAGGAACTAAATAACCACAGTGATATACTTCTTTATTTTTAATTCACTGCCTTATTTTGCATGTGAGTTATTATCAATCAATCAATCTGACACACTGGACTGTTAATGCTTGTGTTACCAAATACTTTTAAATCACACCGCTGCCAACCAGATCTGTTACAGACGCACTCCGCAGGTCAGGCCCTCTGTTCCCACAGTGCCAAACCTCGAAATGCAATATGTGAACAGGAGACAAACAGGGTAACCCTCCTGTCTGTTCTGGGTCAGAAACACCTACCAGTCTCGAGTTCTGAGGTCAAATATGAACCCTTTTCGCTACCACGCCCAGTTAACAGGATCAAATAGCACACCTCTTTAAGGAAATGCAGCAATACTTAACCCAGCGGGCACTCAGCCTGGTTCACACTCCTCTTGACTCAGTTGAGACCTAGGTACTTTTTCTTACCTGAGTGCATATGGTAACACACTATAAGTGCTTAACAGTTCTGTCAGATGCCTCAACACTGTACCAGCATTCACAGTCAAAATGAGAAAAAACTCGGGTAGAATTAAGGAAACCAAAAAAGTTACTAAAATTAAAAATAGCAAATAAATACAAAACACAGAACGTGTATATGTGTGTGTCTGTGTGTCTATATATATATATATATAGATATAAATGCTTACAGTCAAAAGAAATGGAAATTACAAAAACAGAACACCTTGTAACTGAATTTCTAGTTGTAACTAGTTCTAACTCAGTTTTCAGTTGGGTATTACCTATTCTTGATAGAAGTGCCCTTAAGTCCAGAACACCAGTGTATGTTCTCTTTCAAAGTTAGAATACGAGTGAGCCACAGTGCTCCTCAGACAGCTTGACAATATTCAAAGTTCAAAGTCCCAACCTCCTTATGATGTCACAGCACGAGATCATTGTTAGTCCTGTAATTAATTTGTAATATGACCAAGTATGTATCATGTTTGCATTTTTGTACTGTTCCCATTTGTAACATAGGACATTGTTGTAAATGGGCAAATGTGCCTAACAATTGTTCCCTGTATAAAAATAAACGTTTAACAAACAAACAAAGAAAAGGGTGTCATTTTACTGCTTGCTCGAAATCTGCAAAGATAGCAGTATTCAATTATAACAGTTTCTTTCCTTATCAGCATTCCACCCTTTGATCTTCAGAAAAACATTGTGAAACCCATTTTGCTTAGCTGTGTAAATTGTCACAGGCATCCAACAGAACTGGCTTCCCTCCTGATGTCGTAAAAATGTAGTCTTTTATGGCTAGTTTTCTAGATTCAAAGTAGTCATTTTACAACCTGTTACAACCTGGTGTATAGCAGCTAACACAGGCATGACAGGTAGATGTCAAAAGGAAGCTTTTAATTTATTCACTGGGTCAGTTTTACTACAGCCAGCTGTTCCAGCAAGCAGGGGCCTTTGGGGTCAAAAGGTCAGGCCCTTTCAAAAACTAGTCTTTTCCCATGGGCCTGCTGTAATATTTTCCCAGCAGACATTCAAAGAAACATATATTTATAATAATAATAATAATAATAATAATACAGCGCCTTTCTATTTCCAAGGCACCTTACAACTTAAAACAGTTTAAAACAAGCATTAAAATCCAAAATCTTAAACATAAATAAGGAATCATATTCAGAATTCAGTTCAGTTTTTTACAAGGCCTTTTGCCAAAGAAAAGTTTTAATCCTCTCTTAAATTCCTCCACGGAGGTGCCTCCCATAACCGGCCAGGGTAGAGAATTCAAAGGGTGGCACAGCATAAGAAAAAGCTCTAGAGCCAGATAATTTAAGTTCATGCTTGGAATCTCTAGCAACCCCTTGTCGGCCGAGCGGAGCAATCACCCAAGGGAGTAGGAAACCAGAAGTTCTTTCAGATAGGCTGGACCCTGACCGTGAAGGGCTTTGAAAGTCAGTAAGCTGACTTTAAAGGTGATCTGCCACCGTATAGGCAGCCAGCGCAGTTCGCGCAACACCGGGGTAATATGACAGGATCTACTAGAGCCTATCAAGATCCGGATCACAAATATGACCATAACTACAAGAGGGTTAACACATCACAGTGGTTACTTAAGCAATAAGGCATGACAGGGTGTGAGTTATTGGGGGATTTACCCATGCCTTGTGTGGTGTGTCATGAGGTGCAGCCGAGTGACTTAGCCACACAAGAAGTGGGTAAATCCCCCAATAACCCACACCCTGGAGTGCCTTATTGCGATTATACAATGGACCCATTTGTAAAATAAATTTTAAATGTGTTTCAGTATGATTTTTATAAATGCCATTTCTCAAAGATCTCAGATATTTCTTTTCAAAATGAAGCATTGTGCACACACTGATAGCTGAGACGACTTCTTTACTGAAAGATGTACTCTCACTTCTGTAGTGATACAGAAATATAATAGCCTATATACTGATTTACATAGTGAGGAATTTTGGGTACAGTAAATTGCTAATTTTTCTATCTCCCTAATCTGCATGAGGAGTGTTTTTTTTTTTTTTTACTGATGACATTTGGTCATGTGTGTGCTGGGACTGGATCCATGATGTTATACTGGGACAACAGCACAGGTCCAACCCCAGACTGACCAGTCAGAGCTCAGCATTCTTTCTTGCTATTGTATAATGATCATTTTTTGTTTTGAAGTCCTCAATGAAGAGAAGTCACAATTTTTAAAAGAACTAGTGGGTCCAGTGTCCAGTTTTTTTGAGGTTTGTACTATTAGAGATAACTATTTGAAGGCTTGTGTTACAAGAATTCTTGATGAAACTTTAACAGAAAGTTGTAAGATGTTGAACTCCACTACCTTGCAGTGATGACAAAATGAAAGTACAACTTTGTTTAGATAGGCATTAACCCCTGGAGAAATTTAGGAATTTAAATATAGTATTTAGGAAATAAAAAGTCTAAGTTGCAGTATATAGTATATGAAATAAAATTATTATTTCAAAGTTACAATTTTTGCCTCTGGTTATAGTATATGTAAAACATATAGGGCAGGATTTGCAGAAGTGATGACGTGGGCATAATTCACATTTTTGGGCTGCACCTACAGCATACAGTACCAAATGTGCCAAAACATTTGAATACTGTTTTCAAATGTTTGAAATATTTGCAACACATTTACCTGCTTTACGATAAAAATCTGATGCATCTGTCATATACTGACATGTGTCCATTTCTTGATGCAAATTGTGGCACCTGTGCATGACAGTTAGACCAACTTTTAGATGGTTTATTGTACTGGCACATGCATTGGTGATGAAGCATGATCGTACACAAGTGCTTGATGCTTATAATCAAAATCCTGTCCCAGTGTTTAGTACATTCAGTTTTCTTACAAGTTTAACCAGGAGAGTCAACTCAAGCTGAGTATAGCTCTTTCACAGAAGAGTCCTCAGGCAAGATGTCAAGTGCAGTGCATGCAACACTAGCTTAGCATTGCTATTCAATTTTAGGAATAATCAACAATAGATGTTGACATACAATAATTACATATGGCATAATTAAAATGTTATTTTCCAATTATCTAATTTCAAACAATAGGGAATTCTATATGGAAAATTCATAGTTGGAGAAAGATTTATTTCACAGTGGTAATCTACATTTCGGAGTCAAGCAACTGTTTAGATCGACTTCAGGGCCTGATACACAGTTGCAGCAAAGACTACTCTGCACCCTGTTCCACCTGGCAATCCTTTGTGCTATACACAAAGGAGTCTCATGCCTTTCAAATGTGCCCCAGTCAATGAGCATTGTACCAGCCCTGGGAAAGGGGTGGGGTCTGCATGCTAATGTTGCTCCGACTTCTAGCAGATCTGCAACAACTGCACTTAAAGTAGAGAGCAGATCCTGAAAAATACTGTGAAAATCAAACAGATGGAAAACAGCCATGCAGCACCACTTAATCAGGGTGGCTAACCCCAAAAGTCAGAAAACCAAGCAAGTAGTGGTGCAACAACTTACAGTAGAGAGGGCAGACAAGAGTGGGTGAAGGAGGAGTAAGTTTAGGATCCCTAAATTATTGTTTATATGTTTGTACTGCAGACAGATGTGGAATCAAAACTGGAATCTAAATCTGATTACACATCCAATACTTTTTCTTTGCTGGTGGGAGATTCTGATTGTTGGCCTTCACTACTGAAATTCAGAATTCAGAAAAAGGTATGGAACCCAATTCATCCAGTTCCATCAGGTGGATTCTGAGCAACCCTAGTCTATACTGTCCACTGAGATGCTACCAGATCCAGTAACAGATAACTTGGTAAATCCCAAATGCCAACAGAAAGTCCAGTACATATCTCTCATCTTCTAAGGATGTATCTTGTGGAACTCATTAAATTTGGGAATCAGACAGGCTAGCACTGCCCACATACATTAGAATAGAATTAAACTACGCTTTAAACAGAAATTATCTCAGTGGCACAAATCAACTTTGCTCACTGATAACTATTACAGTCACTATCCACAGTCTATGCATACTGTATGTTCACTACTGCTTCAGTGTGCACGCTACCTAAAGCTCTATGGGCTAAATGTTTTATCTTTGTTGCTTTTATATGTCCAGTTTAAATGTGAAGTCCTATTGCCACAGGGCCTGCTCAAAACTGATCTACTTGAATGTTCAAGGAGTTATTGTGTTTAAATATTCTTAATAAAAGTCTTTCTTGAATGTGATGAAAACAGAAGTGAATGACCCTTCAAAGAATGACAGCCTTGAAAACGTGGATGACAAATCCATGAAGGGGCTAAAAGAGATGGGAAGCGTTTGGGTTACAAATATCAGAACAGCATGGTGGTCTGGCCTAAATAATACCAGGTAAGCAATAACATCCATTTCTCACAAGAATAATGATCATTTGTGTTTAACAACATCTATCACTTAAGCTAGTCAAGAAAACAGAAGCATTTTGGAGAGAGAGGGGGACACAGCAAAAACTATAATAGGATATTGTTGATGATGATTAAAGAGCATCTGACATGTTTGGAGTATTTAAGTCTTTCCATGGTGCAGCCTGCCACAGGGTCTAGCGGAAGTGCTAAAAATATTTTTAAGTCTGTACAGCATACAGATGTCTATTCTATCCAGTCTGTCCATTTTCATCATAACACCAAAGCCCTGTGTTTCTCTGGAACCCCCACTGTAGGCCACTTACAAACCAGTGTTTGTATTATACTAGGTGGGAGCAGGCCAACTGCTTTCTTGGCTGAATAGCAGAACTGGAGGTGGGAGGTTGTCTGCACTGTACTTAGTCTGTATAACTAGGAGGCCAGCATGCATTTTGTGGGTAGCATATTAATGCAACAGTAATCCTCTCATAAAAATTGGAAAATTGGCATGTTAACTTGGCTGCTTCAGTGTAAGAACAGTGTCAGGTGTTCTTTAAAATAGCAGTTAGTTCACCAAAACAATTATCATACATGTTTTCAGTCTTAATACATGCCTGACATCCAAAGATGCATCATGAGTATATCTAACATAGAAACATAGAAGCTGTCAACAGAAAAGGGCCTCTTGGCCCACCTAGTCTGCCCTAAAGTCCCTACCTACTGTGCTACCGTAGACCCTATTAGATCTCAGCCTTACCCCAACCTGTTACTGAGGTCTCCTGTGTCTATCCCATGCAAGTTTGAATCCTGCTACCATGTCTGCACCTACCACCTCTGCTGGAAGGCTGTTCCAGATGTCACCACCCTTTTCTTAAAGTATCTCCTCATGTCCCCTCTAAGTCTCTCCTCTTCCACCTTCATATCATACCCCTTATCCTTGCATATAAACTTTCTGTAAAAATGCCCCCAACTGTACCTTATTAATACCTTTGAGGTATTTGAACATTTCTATTATTTCTCCCCTTTCCCTCCTTTTCTCTAGGGAGTACATATTTAATTCCTTGAGTCTTTCCTCGTAGGGCTTCTGATGTAGGCCATGCACCATGTTGGTCACCATTCTCTGTACTGCCTCCACCAGATCTATGTCTTTTTCAGAGATGGGGCCTCCAGTACAGGACACAGTACTCCAGGTGGGGTCTCACCATTGATCTGTACAAAGGTAACACTACCTCCCTCTTTCTGCTGGTGATACCCCTCCCTATGCACCCCAGCATTCTACTTGCCTTTCCCACTGCCTTATCACACTGCTTTGCTACCTTCAGGTCAACAAATATAATGACCCCCAGGTCCCTTTCCTGTTTTATGGTTGTTACCACCTGCCCCCAGATAATACGTTGTCCTTGGATTTCTGTGTCCCATGTGCATAGTTTTGCACTTTTTGGCATTGAAGCTTAGGTGCCAAACCTTTGATCAGTCTTCCAGCTTTTCCAGATCATCCCTCATTTTTCCACCCCTCCTGGTGTGTCCACTCTGTTGCAGATTTTCGTGTCATCCATGAACAGGCATACTTTCCCTTCCAGCCCCTCTGTGATGTCGCTGCTAAAGGCATTGAAGAGGACTGGTTCTGGTACTTACCACTGTGGCACCCCACTAGTCAATGCGCCTTCTTCTGAATAAACCCCATTTGCCACCACCTTCTGAGTCCTGTTACTTAGCCAACTTCATACCCATTTTACTACTTTTGGACCCACTCCCATGCTGCCCAGCTTATTTACCAGTCTTCTGTGTGGAATGGTGTTGAAGGCCATACTGAAATCCAGGTATGCCACATCCACTGCTCCTCCCTGATCCACATCCCTAGTAACCCAGTCAAAGAACTTGATTAGGTGTGTTTGGAAAGATCTCTTCCTTGTGAACCCATGCTGCCTCAGATTCTGTAATCTATTTGCCATAAGGTATTCCCCAACCCTTTCTCTTAGTAGTGTTTCCATAACTTTGTTTCCTTCCAATGTTCTAAAACTGCTTTTATAACTAGTATCATAGTTAGTGACTTATGTCAGTAAACATAGCCACCACCAGCAATTTTGAAACATCCCTTGAGATGACTTTTTGAACTTAAATGCTGGAGTCATACTGTGGCTGTATCAGGATTCCATCTTGCTGGAGGTGAACAGGGTGCAGGATGGGAGGCAGCATGGCTCTGTCAAGGGCAGGTCATTCCAGACCAACCTGGTGGAATACTATGACTGGGTGACTAGGCAAATTGATGGGGTCATGCGGTGGTTGTCCTGTACCCTAGACTTCAGTAAGGCCTTGATTCAGTGCCACATGGGAGATTTGGAAGCAAGCTACAGGGCACGGGGCAGGAGCAAAACTGGTGGTGTGGGTGGAGAACTGGCTAAAAGATAGGCAGCAGGGAGTGGTGGTAGGTGGGTAATACTCATCCCCTAAGCCTGTGACAAGTAGTGTTCCACAGGGGTCGATGTTGGGCCCGTGCTGTTTAACATATATATTACAGACATCTTGGAGGGCATCAGCAGCAAAATCAGCATTTTTGCGGATGACACCAAGATGGGAGCGGTGGTGGATGACGAGGTTGGGTGGCAGGGGCTACAGGAGGATGGCAAGGCTAGAGCATGGTCTAACAGATGGCAGCTGGGGTTCAATGCAAAAAATGCAGGTACTGCACTTCAGAACAAAAATCCGAGGAGAAGCTGCCATCTGGGGGTGCTGCTGGAGGACAGAAGAGGAGAATGATCGAACAATTCCATGTAATGCAGAAAGGCAGTAGCAATGGGCAACAACATGCTGGGGTGCACTGCAAGGGGTATTACCTCCAGAAAAAGGGAGGTTATTCTGTCGTTATACAGATCGGTGGTTAGACCCCACCTGGACTACTGTGTGCAGTTCTTGCACCCGTACCTACAAAAGGACATTAGGCTGCTGGAGGGGTGCAGCGTAGGGCAACCAAGATGATTCAGGGCCTGGGGGAATTGCCATATGAGGTCAGACTAGGAGAGTTAAACATGTACACACAGGAGGAGAGGAGGGACAGGGGGAACATGATTGAGACCTTCAAATACATGAAGGGGATAATAAAACAGACACAGAGGGTCTATTCAGGAGGAGGCTGGGGAGAGACACTAGGGGCCATAACATGAGATTGGGGGGTAGATTCAGGAGGGAGGTGAGGTGGGATTTCTTTACGGAGATGGAGGTGGCAAAGTGGAGTGCACTACTGGCCTAGGTGGTGGCATGTAACACAGTGGAATGCTTCAGGAAGGGGTGGGACATGGCAGGGAGGATAAAGGGAGGGAAGGGAGGGAGGGAGGTGGGGCAGCTGCTGAAAGGGCTAGCTGCAATCTCAGGCAGCCTAGATAGACCAGGATGGCCTTTTGCTGCTGGCAACTTTCGTATGTTCATAAACTGCACAGCACCACACAAAGTTTGTTTAGTTTTATGATACTGGATGTGGCAAGAGTGTAGGAACTTTTAAAAATATTGAAAACCCATATCTCAATTAGGAATAAAATAACACACAGTTTTCCCTTGCTATAGTGAACCCCTCTGTAAGGAATTTCTGTTATAGTGAACACCTATGATGGCTCCCATTGTTACCTAATTAGGCATAATAAGACTTCACCATAGTGAACAATAGCTGTAGTGAACAAATTGGCTGGCACCAGAGGTGTTCCTTGTACAGAGACAATGTACGATGGAATGAAAAATGGATATGTAGAAAATACACCATGGCCTGACTCATAGTACGTCATTTATCTTCACAAGTGAGGGGCAGGATCATAAATCATGCATGCAAAGCCATTACTGAGTTATGAAAGTCCTGCCCCTCATGAATTAATAACTGTTATATTCAGAGTGAGGCCTTTGTGTGTCCAATATATACTTAAGTAATAAGCCACAACAGGGTGTGCATTATATGATTGTAATAACTGGCTAGTCTTTTTTCCTATAGAAGGAGCAGATGATAATTTGCTGTTATATACAGGGGGTTATAACAGCAAACCACTTTCCTGCTTCTTCTACTGCCTTCTGCACTACATCTTCTTGCACACTTGCAAATGCAAATTCTCCTTAGGAAGCTGTCACAGCTCTGTTGTGGCTGTAAACGAGTGGGAACAGAACAAGTTTTATTTCTATTAAAAAAACATTGCAATTGCATTTAACTTTGCTGTACCTTCAGAGAAAGTCTCAGTAAAGTGTCTTTTACAGTCCAGTTGTGGAGATTTTCTGGTTTTGTCCAGGGTTTCCTTAGTTTTTTTTCCTGTGTGTTTTCATTCGTAGGTATGTAAATTAGGGTTATTAAATACACATTCTTTTACTGGGTTGCCTAGGTGATATCATAACTTCCTGACACCAGGGTTCCCATAGAAACCAAAAGGATCCCTGATGTCAGGAAATTATAATATCACCGAGAGCAACTAAATGTACTTAATATCTAATTTACATATCTGTGACTGAAAACACAGAGAAGAAAAAAAGGAAACCTGGACAAAACCAGAAAATTACACACCTGGACTATAAAGACACTTTACAGACTTTTCTGTGAAGGTACAGCAACGTTAAAAGCAATTGCCTCAAAAAAAAGTTTAACTGTTAACTCAACTTTTGGCCTTGCATGTCCCCATTTCATGGCCCAGAATGTTCCCATTCACTTCACAAGAACTGAACTTAATGAAAAAAAACCCAGCATGTTCAGTAAAAAATAAAAAGAACTTTTGTTGTAAAAATTATTATTATTACAGTTGCAACTTCAATTTCTTCTGCTTTTTTCTGAAATAGTTTGAAAATAACCAACTACTGTTCAATAAAAAAGTTGGGTTCCTGGCAAACATGTGTAGCACAATGTGTTTTCCACTTTTTTGGTGAAAAAGACAAGCCAGCAATTACATCTAACAAAGCATGGGGGTGAGTGCATAAATGAGAAATTAATGCCCGCCCTCAGTGTGGAATGCTTTAACAAACACTTCGGGCTTCACCCTCGAGGTTTCTGTAGCATCCCACACCTCAGGTGGATATTAATTTCTCATGATCTCACCCCCATGCACTATTGTATATTTAATGCATGACCCAGGGGTGTAGTAAGGCACAAGGCTGAAGGCCAAGTGTCCTTATGCTCCTGGGAAGTGCATGAAAATCCTATGATGCTCATCCTGGAGGAGCTTATTATGCTTATAGAACGGTTCTAAGTAAGTTTTCTTTTGGGGGGGGTAATGAGATTTGGCACCTGACTGTGCATTTATTGAGATTTAATGCATGGTCAGGTGACATCTCTTGACCAATTAAATTTCTAGATTTTTTCTAGCCATTTTATAGTGTAAGTTAACACCACTGCTGAGTAGTGTTGCTTGAATAGTATCCTATCAATTACGATACTACCAGATGCCAGCCATTTTGCTGGATAGTGGGGGATCCGATGTCAGATCCCTGGATCCGACCTGGGATCCGACCTCCGACTTGGTCAGATCCCAGGTCGGATACTGCCACTATCCGGTGGATCACAGTCAGATCCACAAAGGCACTATCCGAGCATCACTACTGCGAGATGACTCTTGAGTGGTCTCAGTGACAGTATTAATGTATGATTGTTCAATAATATATTAAACTCTTAAAAACCTGCCTAAACATGCCTGTTTTCAGGGCAGCTGTGCATGAGACACTCTTCATAGAATAGGAGTGTCAAATGCACAATGGAATGCAGGGTTTTAAATAATTGACTAGCAGTTTTTTTCCTTGGGACAATACTAACTGTACAGAAATCATTTATATAGGTTTTCTAGAAGTGTTATGTTTGTTAAACACAGTGAGGCAAGTGCTATGCATTTTCACAATGTTTTAGAACTTTTATGAGCAAAATGCTAATCAATTTTTAGAGTTAAATAAAACCCTGGAAAGAAGCGCTCTGATTGGCGAGGAGCATTCCCTCAATCTATAAAATGTATTTTAAATTGAAGAGCTTTTGGATTAGTTTGTTCAATGAAGATTTAACTGTGTCTGTTTGCTTTTACCCGCTCGGTTTAGAGTGCAACAGAGGCTATTGTGATGTTGTGATGTTATCAGGCATTGTGCAAAGTGCTATCCCATTGGTTAAGAGCTCCATTGTGACCAACCTAAAGTGGACATGTATGCCAATAACCCACCTAACATTAATTAAATTATTTATTCTCATTTAGAATGCTTCAGTGGCTAATATAACACATTTATATTTAAGGCTGGGCTGTTACCTACATAGTATAAATTTATATTTTTATTTGTACTAACTGCTGACTATATTGCTTTTAAAAATATTTTTACCAATGCTTCATGCTTCTGCTTTAAAGGTTCAGGTCTTACATTATTTTGTTACCAAGTTAAAATTATTATGACCTTGTCAGTTATGGTGACTGAGTTGGTATATTGTAAAGAAGGTACTACTCACTAAGCATTAGGACGTGTTGTGGACTGGCCCAGGAGTGATCAGCTTCTACTCAGAAGCCCTAGCTTTACCCACTTAGAACTCAAAACATGAGACTGAAGTTAAACCATTCCCTTTTTCCTGCAGACCAAAGGTATACGGAATCACAGCAAGTATGTTGCCTTATTTGTTTTCACAAAAATCTGAGAACAAAATTAAATGTAACATCATATTTATTGAGATGTTATATCAATAATATTACATAAGCCAACACTTAAATACTCACCAAAATGTGAGGCATCTTGGAGATGATTATATGTGACTGATTTTGTAACAGGATATGTTATAATACTGTTGTGTACTTTAGGCAACAGTTGCTGATTTTGTTACAAACTCAGAAAGTAATGTACACTTGCACTTCATTTGCTTTCATATTTATGTTATCCTTGCATGCAGATAATGAATTCATTCCTGCCCTAATTTATGTGCAGAAGATATTTTTCTCCTAAAATGAACACCAGCTTCTGGTCCATTTAACTGGAAAACTGTTAAAGGATTAACAATTGTGCATGCCAATATTATAATTCTGTTACCAAAAATTGGCGGGTTCACATTAATGGCACTAAACCAATATCCAGATGTTACCATAGTATTAGAAACCTGGTTGGCGTCTAGACGAAACAATCAAGAAATTGTTTCAGGAGGTATGACATTTTGTAAAAATGGAAGTGAAAAGGGAGGCAAAGTAGCAGTTTGTTAATTGCAGATTAAGGCTGATCTAAAGTTGTTCTGTACCCACTTTGCATGCCTGGAGAGGTGCTTGTGTGGTGAGTAGAGTGAGGATGTCCTACTGTGTACTTGCAGTTTGTTTATTTATTTGAGATTCGGAAATAATCTTTGAGCATAGATTCATTTACAAAGGTTCCACATCGAGATAACAAGCTAAACAGACATATAACAGCACAGGTTTATGCATCCGTTGTCCCAGGATGCTAGACTCTTCCACACCCAACCCCTTACTGTTGGCACATTTATGTGTGTGGCAGGATTGGAGTTGGGCACAGGGGTAGAGGTGGGCATGGGCTTTATTCTTGGAGCTGTTTCCTTGATGTAGAGGGCTGGCAGAGGAAGCAGAGTCTTCACTGCCATAAGGACAGCAAAAGCAGGTAAGCAGCCCCCTCTACATGGCCTCCAGACATTCCTTAGAGTAAAATCAGCCCTTCTCCACCTGTCCCAGTCCTCTGCATTGGTAAGGAGGGTTAGGGACATAGTAATGATAAAGAACTAATGTAACCTAATATTGGTGCATATCTCTGAGCTGTACTGCATATCTAAAATGACAAAACACTCAACTGGGGCTGCACATCCAAGTAAGAGAAATAAAATCAGTAGTCCAATGGCAATTTACAGACAAATTTCAAGGTTTATTTTGGTGGAGCTCAAGAAACAATGCACTATACCCCGTGTTTCAGGTCCTGGCGTGACCATTCATCAAGAGGTGTGTCTCTGTATGTGGTGATGCCTTATAAAGCATTTAGTTAACAAGTACATAATTAAATAATACCACAACCAAAACACCCATCAGCACAAAGCCATGTAAAAATTCTAAAACAATCTATTCCAATTAAGTTGGAGACCGTGGACTAAATAACACAACATTATAGTAGTTAGCCCAGCCCCCAGGAGGCAGTATAGCGCAGTGGTTTAAGGCTCTGAGCTGCAAATCTGGTGATATCCAGCAGTCCAGAACAGGGTTGGAATCCCACAGCTTCCACTTGCATACTGTGTGAGCCTGAGCAAGTCACTTAACTTCCCTGTGCTCCCAGGTCGCACCTGTAAAAAAGTTTTCAGCTTAGTGTGCTACTCCTGGTTAAACAACTAAAAAATAAATAAAAAATCTGAACATTCAAATTCATAAATATGATTTATGGCTTATGTTGTATAAAAAGGTACAAAAGGCACAATTAGAAAAAAAAAACAGGATAAACAAGGAAGGGTGGGGGAAGGGGAAAAAAAGCAGAAATGGGGAAATAGTGGCGGCAATAGACAGAAAGACCACAGAAACATATGCACACACAAAGCAAGTGGCTGTTAGACCTTAAAAAAAGTTTCAGTTATGACATGAACCAAAAAATAAACAAGGAGTGCTTCCTGGCAGTGAGGAGATGCATCATGTATAAATAGACATGGACCTAAGTGTTTCAGTATGATAGTGACAGTGTAAAGAATAAAAAGATGGCTGCATTGTGTTTTCTATCTTCAAATAATTCAAGCCACACCAAATTAATTTTTCCCTCTGGTTTATTTTCTGTTTGTGAGTCTTCAATACAAGTATTCTGGTCAACTTCTCAATATAGGCATTCTGGTTTTTGTTTGATGCTAACTATTCAAGTTTTATACAAGGTTTATATAAAGAATTCTTATCTTAAAAACTACCAACTCCTTAGTATAGGCCAATCATATAACTAGATAACCTATTAATCTTAGAGTGTGGTGAATAATAGTCAAAGCATAGCGATAACTGTATTTTTCTCATAACATCACAAGGTGTTTATCACATATTCTTACACAATATAGAAGGTTCTTTGTGTGCACATCGTTCATAAACAAGTAATACCATCCTAATAAGGGCATACTATCCTGTTGAAGTTCACTATAGTACATCTAAATGCTGACCATTATAAAAATCATAAGGTAAAGTGTTGTGTAATCATCACAAGACAGGCATCACAAGACTTTTAACTAGGTCTTGTGAGAAACTGTCATAGCTAACTATTTGAGTAAACACATTTGGTTATATAGTATAAAAAATTACACTGAAGCATTCTATAAATGCTCCAAACCTATCTTTGTAGCAGGTGCCTACTGCCAACCTGGCTCAAAACCCCAAATTGCTATTGACCTCATAGCCACTTTAGCTAGCCACTCCTCTGTTGGTGAATTATATATAATGGGAGACTTCAACAAAAACTGGTCTACCATTCCTAGAAAAGTGCTAAATGCTATACATGAACTCAACCTAACCCAAATTATCAAAGACCTAACTAGGCTAAACCATAATACGGGTAAACACTCCATGCTCGACTGGGCCCCCACCACTCACCCATAGGGTTATCAAATTGGGCACCTTAGCTGATGCTTTCAGTGACCATTGCATGACTTTCCCTGGTGCGCAGTGTTCACCAAGTCCCCTACAGAACTTTACAAATCCATTCTTACAAATCCCTGAACATTGCCCCACTTCTTTATGACTTGGCTACCACTAATTAGCTACCCATATCTGCTGCCAGTAACCTAAACGATGCAGCCAAATATTTCCGTGACCGATTCCTTGAAGTCTGGAATCAACATGCTCCATTACACCGGATTCGCGTACATGGTAACCACCTCCCCAGATCTCCTCAAAACTTATTGCTTGCCAAAGGGTGCGTGACGCTGCCTGGAAGATCTATAAAAGTACTATGCTTCTTAAAGACTATGAGGCCTGCCGTGCCCTTAGAAACAAATGCACAAAAGCCACTTGGTTGGCCAAAGCTGAGTACTTCAGCAATACCTTTAACTCCAACATAAGCAACCCGTCCAAATTCTGGAAGGTAATCCACTCTCTTTTTTCTCCTCAGGGCTCTCCCTTCCCCCCCTCCTCCAACTAAATAATACTGTCATCTCCGACCACCCAAGTTTTGCTGCAGCTTTCAATTCATACTTCACCTCTTGCGCCACTGCCCTGCTTGGCTTCCTCCCAACCATAAACAATTCATCCTCCACATCTACTAGGAGTCCACCAGCTCCACCGCTTGGTTTTTCTTTCTCCAAAATCCTGACTACTGATATGCTGATGGCTTTGGAGGCCCTCAACCCTTGCAAAGTTAACTCCCCTGATGGGTTGAACCCGAAGCTACTAAACCTGTCTGTCTCGGCCATTGCTTCCCTGTTGACTGCCCTTCTCAATCTCTCATTTCATTTGGTGGAAATCCCCCTTGATTGGAAACATGCAATCGTCCTCCCCCCAAATGGCGGCGACTCCTCTTCTCCTGGTAACTACTGCCCTATATCTCTCCTCCCTACACTAGTCAAACTACAAGAACAATTAGTCCTACATCAACTATCCTCGTACCTCTCTGACACAAACTTCCTCACCCAATACCAATCTGGGTTCTGTAAACATCACTCCACAGCCACCTCACTACTCCGAATCACAGATGCAATCCTGACAGACATGGACTGCGGTCACATCACCATTGACATTTTTATTGATCTCGCCAAAGTTTTTGACACCGTATCCCACTCCCTCCTGCTCTGTTTCCTCTCATCAGCCGGGCTGTCTGAACACACCATTAAATTGTTCAGCGCCTACCTCAGTGACCGCTCACAGTCGATAAAAATATCCGACTACATCTCCCCTCCTCTACCCATATTCTCTGGTGTCTCTCAAGGGTCCATACTAGGTCTGATCCTCTTCTCCATCTTTCTAAACAACCTGCCATCCATCTGAACCTCATCTTTTATACATATGTATGCTGATGATATGATTCTTTTCACTTCTGGGTCACCCGGGGTTGACGCCTCCAGGCTCCAAAGCGACTTCAATAATGTCCAGAGGTGGTTCCAATCTCACCAACTCTTCCTTAACACCAGGAAAACTGTATCCATGACATTTGGCATGTGCCAGAAACTGTCAAAACTCCAGTTGCCCCCCTCTTTCACTACCCTTGACGGGGCAACCATAATTGCCACCAAGTCGTTCAGGTACTTGGGCGTTTGGTTGGACCAACATCTCACTTTCTCGGCCCACATTGATGCCACTATAAAAAATCTTCGCCCAAAACTTGGCGTTATACAGAAACCACTTCTGCCTGCCCTCGAGACTAGATGAATTGATCCAAAAATGATCCTCGAGTCAAACAACATGAAGTCTTGCTGTATTCTGACATATGCAGTGATGTCCAACCTTTGAACTGCCCCAGAGATGAAAGAGTTAACTTTCCATACCAGGCATGGAATGCTGAGCTCGAGCTCGGTTGAGACTCTGTCTGTTGCTGTTTGAACTCAAACCGTCAGATTCTTTACTCAGCGTCACTGAACAGTCGCTCGGAGATTTCTCCTTTGCTCGGTTCAATTTAGTCGGTTAAAGTGCCGTTTTCCTCAGTTTCGACCAAATTTAATCCGTTAATCTGTTGGTTCAGTCTCTGTCTGTGGTATCGTGACTACTAGATAGGTTTATTTTCTTGTTCTTCTGTGTGGAACTTGTAAACGTGGGATCGGTTCGGTTTGAACCGATCAGGTTTGTTTAAAAAAGTTTATTCTACTTTTAGAGTATGGTAACCGGTCCTTATTGGTTCTAAAGAAACCGGATTCATTACAGTTTTTTCCATGACCCATAACACGGTCAGGAACCGATAAGGGTTTCTTGCCTGGCGGATTGCCGGAAAAAGGGTAAGTTTTGTTAGGACTGGCAATGTCTGAGAAACCCAAAAGAAAAACCGGGCCCACTGGGTTTCAACACTGTAGTGTGTGTGGGGAAGCCTTTGCTAAGGCTGACCCCCACACCACCTGTGTTTATTGTCTGGAGTTTGACCACCTCGATTCAGACTGCCAGATTTGCAAGAATTTTCCTGCAGCTACCCTGGAAAAGAGAGTTGATAGGCTCAGGGAAAGGGAGGCCAAGAAGTCCGCTGACCCGGATGCCAGCCCGGTTCAGTTCCAACTGAACCAGAAGGAGTGCCCTCTGACCAGGGTGAAACTTCTAGGGGCAAAAGAAGAACTGACTCTGAGGAGTCAGTTCCGGTTAAAAGGAAAAGAAGGGATAAATCAGCCGGTGTGGATCCACAGCTTCTTTCTCCGACCGCTGATGAAATAGCCAAAGCGATAAGGATTGTTCAATCGCTAACCCCGGTTCCGACTGAACCAGCACCATTGGTAGGGGCTCAGTTTGGTCGGTTTCCTGGTTCAGATTATAATTTAGAAGATTTTTATGAACCGGAGGAGGAGGAGGAAGGAGAGTATGAGGATAGTGATGGTGATTCGAGCGTCTGGATGTGCCCATTGACCGGACATCTCCCAGACAGACCTTCAGGGTTTCTCCTCCTAGGCTTTCTGGTCCCCTTCCCATTTTATGTTCTACAAAAAGTGGCTGAAACTCTTCAGCTTCCTATGGAAGAAGCTGTAGAGCGATCAGGAGCAGCCTGACTATGTTGAGATGATGGATATCCCAGAGTCCAGGAGACTGTCTATTCCATTCATAAGCCCTTTGGGAAACAGACAATAAAATTTTTAGGACTCCTAATTCTATACCTCCTGTGGACAAGAGAATGGACAAGAGGTATACTCTCTCAGAGCTCAGATATGGAGTTCCTTACCCAGCAATGCAGCCATGTTGGAGTAGTGCAGGCTGCTGCTTGCGATAAGGCAAATATCCCTTGTCTTCACACCCCAGATAAGGACTCCAGGAGGATTGATGCCATGGCAAAGAAACAGTACATGGCAGCATCCTTGGGACTCAGGCAGGCTAATTATGTGGCCTATACAGCTAGATATCAGAAGTCTAGATGGGACACTGTAATGGCTCTGGCTAAACAGGTCCCTGGCCAGCTTGCCAAGGAGCTGGATCAGGTGGCTGCGGATGGTATTGAGGCATCCAAGGTGCAGTTCCATGCTGCAATGGACTCCAATGATGTTTCATTTAGAGTCATGGCTACATCTGTGGCCCTTCGTAGGATGGCTTGGCTCAGATGTACTAGCCTATCTCAGGATACCCAGACTAAGGCCATGAATTTTCCTGTTGTGGGTAATTCTCTGTTTGGGGAGCAAACAGAGAACTACATGAAGAAAATGGATGCATACAGGACCACCTATAGGAGTGCTCAGGCCAATGAAAGGCAAACCACTCCCCAGAGGCAGCATTCCAGGGGCAGGGACAGGCCTTTTCATAGGCCTTTCTACCAAGCCCAGGCCTCCTCTTCTGCTTATGCTCATAGGGGGTTCTTCAGAGGGAGAGGCAGATGGGGTACAAGCAGGCCTGCTTCCACCCCTCAGACTAAAGCCCCTGCCAAACAGGCACCCTGATGGGTTTGCCAGGGCTGATTCTCCACCACCTGTAGGGGGCAGGCTGGCTTACTTTGTCCAGGACTGGATGTCTTTAACATCAGACAAATGGGTCCTGGAAGTAGTAAGCCAGGGACCAGTTCTCAGCTTCAAAATTTCCCAAGGAGAACCAGATCCTTTCCACCTGCAAGTCCTTCAGAGGCACTGCCCTAGAGGCAGAGGTCTCTTCCCTCTTGGCTCTGAGAGCCATAGAGAGGGTTCCACCCATACACAAGGGAAAAGGATTGTACTCCAGGTACTTCCTAACCCCCAAAAAGACTGGAGAATGGAGGCCCATCCTGGATCTCAGATATTTAAACAAGTACCTTTTAAAGGCAAAGTTCAAAATGGTGACTCTGGGAATAATTCTACCCTCTTTAAGGCCAGGGGACTGGCTAGTTTCCCTGGACCTCAAGGATGCCTATTTCCATATTCTCATCAGAAGCTCCCACCAAAAGTACCTCAGGTTCGAGCTGCCCTCAGGCCATTACCAATTCAGAGCAATGCCGTTCAGCCTAACTTCTGCTCCAAGGGTGTTCACAAAATGCCTGGCAGTAGTGGTTGCTTTCCTAAGGAGAAAAAAGATCTCCATCTTTCCATACCTGGACGACTGGCTCATAGTAGGCCAGTCTCCAGACCAATCAAGTCACACCTACAGATAACTCAGCAACTGCTCCCTTCTCTAGGTTTCCTTCTGAATCTTTCAAAGTCAGTTCTAGAGCCTGTGCAGCTCCTCACCTTCATAGGGGCAGAGCTGGATACAGCAAAGCAGAGCCTGCCTTCCCTGGACAGGGCAGGACCCTTATCTCACTGGCATCTTCATTCACCCTCCAGGTGTCTCGACCAGCAAGGCATTTTCTGCAGCTCCTGGGACACATGGCTGCCTCTACAGCAGTGGTTCAGGGAGCAAGATTTCAGATGAGGGACATTCAGTTCCACTTGAGAGCCTTCTGGTCTCAGAAAAAGGATCCTCTAACCAAACTAATCCCAGTGACTTGAACCCTGATCCAGGCATTGCAGTGGTGGCAGGATCAGGACAATCTAAAACAGGAGTTCCTTTGTCACTCAGTCTCATTCTCTAATCCTTACTACAGATGCCTCCTCTTGGGGTGGGAGCCCACTTGGGGACCTGGCCACCCAAGGGTTGTGGTCTCCTCAGGAATCTCTGCTTCACATCAATCTATTAGAACTCAGAGCAGTGTTTCTAGCACTTCAAGCTTTTTCCAAGTCTGTTCAGAACAAAGTAGTTCAGATCAGGACACACAATACCACCACAATGTGGCATATCAACAAGCAAGGGGCACTCGGTCTATGGCCTTGTGCACAGAGGCAATGAAGTTGTGGTCTCTGGCCTATTCCCTGAATGCCTCTCTTACAGCAGTGCACCTCCCAGGGAAGGACAATGTCCTGGCAGATGCTCTCAGCAGGACATCTCAGGGCCATCACGAATGGTCCCTGGATCCCCTTAATTTGAAGGTGATCTTCTCCAGATGGGGCACCCCACAGATAGATCGTTTTTGCAGCCCCAGACAATCACCAACTTCTTCTCTTTTGCTGCAGGCCCCCAGTGTTGGGCTCAGTCCCCCTGGATGCCTAGCTCTCAATTGGGAAGGGAAGTTCCTGTATGCTTTTCCCCCATTCCCTCTCCTGTTCAAGGTGCTAGTCAAAATCAGGTCTCAACCCTGCAAGGTGATTCTGATTGCTCCAGACTGGGCCAGATAGCCCTGGTACCCTCTCTTGTTGTCTTTAGCAGTCCACCTTCCCTGTCTCTTCCAGGAATTACAACCTGTTAACATGTGCTCAGGAAAGTTTGGTATCCAGATCTCAAATCTCTCAATCTCAAGGCCTGGCTCTTGAAGAGTTAGAGTTTGCTGATTTGCATCTCTCAAGCTGTTCTGGATATCTTAAAGGCTACTAGAAGCCTTACCAAAACAGCTCACAATTCCAAGTGGAAAAGATTTACTATATGGTGCTCTGGGAAGCATATTTCTCCAGAGTCTGCTGGCCTGCCCACAGGCCTCGACTATATGGTTCATCTCAATAGCTTGGGACTCAGACCAGCTGCACTAAGAGTGCATCTGGCAGCTGTCTCTGCCTTCCTCTCAGCAGGCAAGCATTCTTCCCTTTCAGCTCATCCTGTATTTTGTAAATTTTTCAAGGGATTGCTGCATACCAATCCTCCCTTCAGGGACCCTGCCCCTGCTTGGGACCTTAATGTTTGCATTGCTAAGCTTATGCAACCCCCTTTTGAGTCTTTGTCCTCAGCAGAGCTTAAGTACTTGACTTGGAAAACTGTTTCTTTTGGTGGCCATCACTTCTGCCAGATGCATAAGTGAGTGTCAGGCCCTGTCAGTGGAGCCTGATTTTATCTCTTTCCATAGAGATAAGGTGGTCCTCAGGACTAATAGGAAGTTTTTGCCTAAGGTGGTTTCAGATTTCCACCTTAACCAGTCTATGTCTCTTCCTGTTTTCTTCACTGACCATTCCTCCTCTGGGGAGAGGAGGCTGCACAGTTGGATGTGTAAGCGGTACTTAGCTGCTACATAGGCGCTCCAGGGTCCAGGTTTGACTCCTCAAATGTTCCTCACTTATGGTGAGGTTGGTGGGAAAACCTGCCACTAAGAGATCTATTGCCAGGTTGCATTCAATTTTGCTATGAAAAATTAGGTAGGATCCCACCCTCAGGCCTGAGGGCTCACTCTACCAGAGGTACAGCTGCTTCCCTGGCTGCTGCCAGGGATATTCCTATCTTAGAGATTTGTCAAGCAGCCACCTGGAAAACAGTACATACTTTTACCAAGCATTAGTCTCTGGATATCCAGGCTAGGAGTGATGCTCGGTTTGGCACAGCAGTGCTTCAGAGCCTATTTCCGAAGTAGGTTCTGTCCCTCCTCCATGGAGGTACTGCTAGTAGTCTGCATATGTCAGAATACAGCAAGACTTCATGTTGTTTGAAGAACAAAATTACTCACATTAGTAATGTTGTTTTCTTCTAATGGAGTCTTTCTGTATTCTGACCATACTCCTCTCAGAACCTGGGTTTTGGGATGTGTGGTGGCAGCAGCAGTCTTCTGTTCGGGAAGTGCCCCACCTTCTTTTCTCACCCCTTTAATTTGGGTGGGTGGGTGTTGTGTTTTGTTTTATTTTTTGGGTTTCCTGACTTGAGTCTTTGCTTTGGGACTAAAAATCTTTTATTATATTTAGTAGCCAGTTGGCTAGTGTAAGTTTACAGTTTCCACACAGGACACCCAGTGAGTATAGCTCGTAAAGATCTGACGGTTTGAGTTCAAACAGCAACAGACAGAGTCTCAACCGAGCTCGAGCTCAGCGTTCCATGCCTGGCATGGAAAGTTAACTCTTTCATCTCTGGGGCAGTTCAAAGGTTGGACATCACTGCATATGTCAGAATACAGCAAGACTCCATTAGAAGAAACATCATTACTAAGGTGAGTAATTTTTCCTTTTTGACTATGGCGATATCGTCTATTGCTCTGCTTCTGTCACTTCCTTAGCAAACTTGGATACTTTCTACAACTCCTTCTATCGGTTTGCTCTAGATGCACCTTCCCTCACCTACCACTGTCACTTGTACCAAGCCTTAGCCTTCCCTTCCCTGACAAACAGGTGACTGCATCACTGTGAAAATTTCACCTCGCTAAGTACTGGTTTGGTACACTCCCTTCCTACTTAAATTCCCTAATCTCCCCCCCTCCTGACTTCTAAGATCCCACGACCACAGAACACTCTCTCTTTTCCATGGAGATCCACCTCTAGTGGGCAGGCCTCCCCCTTCTACTGCCTCCCTCAACTGTGGAATTCTCTTCCTACCCAGATCCGTCCTCCTCCTCCTCGCCTGGCTCATTAAATCAAGCTTACACAACTTCCTCTCTGTAAATTGCACTTGCCCTAGTTCTGTCTCACACCTGTCTGTTGCTCTGGTTGCCTAACCCAACCAATCAATGCACTTACAGTCTCGGCCAACTCTGGCTCCTATCTCATTCTTGCTTTATCATCTCTCTCTCTCTCTCTCTCTCTCTCTCTCTCTCTCTCTTTCTCTCTATAGTTCTGCTTTCCAAGCCCTAGTGTGAGCTCGCTCCTCTACCACCTTGTTATCTCACATCCTTGTCCCAACCTGCTACTACTATAGAGTCTGTAGTGGGACAGTCCATTGGTCCCTCCTGCTGTTAGGCTACTGGTGTGACTGCCACTACATGAGGGCATAGCTACTGGATTTTACCTATGTCACTCTGCAATTACTTGTGCTGCTTGCTATGTGTTGTTCATGCATACCCTATGTCTCTGTGCTATTGTGTAAATTATGTGTGCTCATTGTTACTATGTAACTCCCATCACCCTTTCCCCAGGTCATACCAGGAGACGAGCAACTTGTTGTTCAGTGTACCTTACCCTGTGAAACTTTTCGATAAATAATTAAAGGCCATACTTTATAACTCAGTTTAACTATTATAAAGGTTATACTGAAATAAATGTTATACTACAAAATGTTACACTACAATATCCCTCTTCTGTGACTCTATGATTAGAGATCACACAAGATGATGTTGCCATTGTAACATTTGTATTTGTCGAACTATGTGTTTTATTTTATGATACAATAACAATTGTACAAAATAAACACATACTACAATACCTTACTGCAATACGTAACCCACCACTATGAGGTTGGACTAGTACCCAAAGCAGCCGATCCCCAATCCCACCAGGATATAATAGGGATGTATGATGACTGTCTTTTTACCTCTTTAGCAGAGGCCTTCTGTGCCAAAATAAGTCCTTTTGTTTGTTGACGATACAACAAGGCACCAAGTGTCATTTTATCAATTTTGGGTAGGTCGAAATTGGGTGGAGCTGCCAAATCAGTGAGTAAATCTAAGGCCGTACTGGAACCATCGATATGGGTAACATTTGTTTGGCTATAGGCAGGACGTTCCCTAAGGGTCCAATTTGCAGCCTACAGATCTTGTCACTACACCCTCATCATTCCAAGGTTGACCTGCAATTACACACCATGACTGGTTCCATCTCATAGCTTGGTGGCATTGATTTGAAGATGTTGAAGTAATTTACATTGTTCAGGAAACCATGGGGCAGTTGATGTATCTTCCCCACATATCAAGGTTTCCTGTTCTTGTATTCACTGTTGCTTTGGTAGGACAACATATTCATTGAGTACTGTGATAAAGTGTCACCTGGTATTTGGAATGTCATCATCTTGTCATGTATTAATACTCCCAAATTACTGATTTACCACGATATTTGCGGTGGTTCAAAACATACAGGTAGTTATCACTAGTATGGAAATGCATGTCGCAGCATACATGTGCTTACTGATTTGGTGAATTCCATACTTTTGTCATAGCTAAGTGTGGTAGGAGTACAGTGGGATGATTCAATAATCTAGTTACATTGGTCTCACCTATTTCTAAGGGTAACCTATTGGTTTCAATTGTATTAACTCATTAACTAGATAAGCATGTGCTTTAGCAACTAATTGAGAACAAGCCAATTCTATATAACTTTCTCTAGTCATATTAGAAAGTGAGTTATAAAAACGGACTGATATTTGTGCAATAATTTAAAAATTCTGTGAGGTTGCTCTAAATGCAAACCAATCAATTTCTTCATTATCAGCTGCCAATTTTACAGTAGTTGATAACGGTCCAGTAGCCATATCTTTAAAGTTGTTTCTAAAGAATGAATATGACCTTTTAAAACCACAGAATCAATACCATTAGCAATTCCTAATCCTGAGCCCAACCAGCCCCACCGTCTGTTCTGAATGAATAAGCCTGGGGTTGCTTCTGCAGAAATTTGAAATGACCACATTTTGTGTCTATCATGGTATCGATTTAACATATTATTATAATACTGTTGCCATACTATTACGAAGCCCGATCCCTACATTGAGGTGGTAACCGTGGAAAAGGCAAATATAGCAACACATTATTATACTGTAATTTACAAGGATAATGTAGAGGATATACTTTTGTGTCAAGATGATACCATCTGATGGGGCAGAGACTTTTGCCCTAGTATACCTTGTTCTTGATACACTATATCCCATGCCCCAAAATTATGCCATGCTGATAAGCTAACATTACAGGCCATTTCTGACCAATGTCTCTCTTGAAAGACACGCTCATATGTTAACAATGGATATACTTTTTAATGGTAACATTGTAAAAATGTTTTAATCCTACAGTATATATTCTAGTTGTATTATATAGGAAATGCCACATATTACGTTTGACCACGAGAATAATTTAATGCAATTGTAGTTAATGGATATGGTAATATGTCCTTTAATTTCATTTGAAATAAATCTTGTTCTTCTTTGTTAAATTGTAGTATCTCCCAATGTGGAACGGATATAAATCCCTCTCTGGGCTGTTGAGTTCACTGCACACATCGCTGTTCCAGGCCAGGCTTCTGGCGAGCATCACCATGTCACATTTTGACATTGTCGGTTACAAATAAAGTACCATTTGACAAGAAGATATTCAGTGTGTTCATGTCGTTCTCCTAATAGTACCGGGAGAGCCCACACTGTACGATTTGCACTGTTCTTGTTGTATAAACTGTTCCATATGTGCCCTGGGCATCCATTGAATTGTTCAGAAGTGGCCAGGATCAGTAAGGTACTGTTCAGCATTAGTACTGGATACATCATTTTACTTCACCTATTGGGAGAAACAGAGCAGTATCAGTTGTCATCATTTAAAGGCTGATACAATTTACATTGGTCCACGTGGACCCATTTGGTCTCTGTAGACCCTTGTCAAATTTGTCGGACCTGAATGACCCATGGTCCCAAAACATCAATGACGTCATAGGGTTCCATCCAATTAGCATACCAGGGTCCCTTTTGACCAAAGTTTTTCACCATGACGTGATGACCCCTTTTAATGGGCTGTATCACTTTTTATGTTTGCTTGCACGCATGTACAAGAAACATAGTGCAATGATCCAAAATGCAGTGCCATACAGTTGAAAGGGAGAGCTTCGCTTCAGTGAGCAGCGCTCCCCCCAACACAGACGCACGCCAGCACGCATATTGTGTGCTCATGCGCTCTCCCCCCATGCACACACTGTATAGCCGACGGGGGTGCCCAATCTCCAATTGGCTTCACCCCCCCAAAAAAAGCTTTGCAGGTGCCACGCTGGGAGCCCACCCCAGCGTGGCAGAAATTGTTATGGCCGACGGGGGTGCCCAATCCCCCGTTGGCTCCAGGCCCCTCCAACACCCTTCCAGCTGCCACGCTGGGAGCCCACCCCAGCGTGGCAAACGTCCTGCGTCGTCTTCCTATAATAAAACAAAAATCTGTAAACAAGAAACTTTCCTCGGCAGTCTCCCTGCCCACCTGCACCCTCTCTGCACTCTGCCTCCCCACCCCACCTCACCCCATACTTACCTCCGGAGCTCGCACAATGATCTTCGGTGGACCGGGAACATGTCTGCACTCTTCAAAGCTGACCGCGAACTGAGGAAATGCCGGTAAGCTGTATAATGTAATGAATAGGGTTTTTTCAACTTTGCTGCATATCTCAGGCATTTTTTGGAATTTTCACACCAAATTTTCAACATGGGGTTTCTGGGACACCTCCTCATGAATTTTGTCACTGTCATGGCATTACTCGGGCCGAAGGGTGATTTCAAGGTCCTGCGCGAAATCACCTTTCGGGACCGATTAATGAAATGACAGTGCCAATATTCAAAGGTGGCTCTCAAAAAGCCTATGTTGCAAATTTGTGAAAAATTCTAAAATGACTGTTTTACAAGCATGCATTATGAGTTCCTATGCACACTCTTAAGTTCGTGAATTTTTAATATTTGCACTCCAGATTTTCAACATTGCCATTTTACCACACCTCCTTATGAGCAGTACAGCTGTCATTTTTCACATATTGCCCAAAATGTGTTTCCGCGCATGTAGCGCACAATGGCACAGTCGTTGGCGAAATCAAGGTATGGTACACATTAAGAAAATCACAGTGACACTGTTCATGAGCAGAGGTCATAAAATGGCTATGTTGAAAATTTGGTGAAAAAATTCTCAAAAATGACTGTTTTAGGAACACACGTTGCGCAGTTCCTATGCACGCTCGCAAGTTTGTGAATTTTTAATATTTGCACGCCAGATTTTCAACATTGCCATTTTACCACACTTCCTTATGAGTAGTACAGCTGCCATTTTTCACATCTCACCCAGAATCTGTTTCCGGACATGTAGCGCACCACGGTGCAGTCGGTTTGCGAAAGCAATGTTTGGGACAGATTAAGAAAATTACAGTGACACTGGTCATGAGCAGAGGTCTTAAAATGGCTATGTTGAAAATTTGGTGACAAAAGTCCATAGAATGACTGTGTTACAAGTGAGCATTGCGCAGTTTCCATGCACCCTTGTAAGTTCATGAATTTGTAATATTTTCAGTCCCGATTTTCACCAGTGGCATTTTTACACACTTCCTTATGAACAGTACAGCTGTCATTTTTCACAGCATGGCCGAAATGTGTTTTCACACTTTCAGCACAGAAATGCGTGGTCACTGTAGGAAATCATTGTTCGGGACAGATGAAGAAAATCACAGTGACACTGTTCATGATCGAAGATTCCAAAATGCTGTGTTGGCAATCTGCTGTAAGAAATCCCCAAACTAATTACATTACAGGTGTGCGTTGCACAGTTTCTATGCACGCTTGTGACTTCACCAGTTTTTTTAATATTTTCATTGCAGATTTTCAACATTGCCGTTTTTTACACCTCCCCATGAACAGTACAGCTGTCATTTTTTTACATCCTGTTCGGAATGAGTTTTTGCACCTGTGGTGACAAATGCCATAGTCGCTGCGCAAAAGCAGCTTTCCGCTAACAAACTAATATGAGGTGGGGGTCAGAAAAAAAAAGTTGAAAATTTGGGTGAAAATACCAATGAATGCCTGAGGTGTTAGGGTTTCTGACCATAACGCCCCACCCTGTAGAGAATGACAGGCATCAGGGCTGTGACTTGGGATTGTCGTCTGCAGTGCTCATACCATTCCACCCCCACCCACATCCTGAAGCCACTGAGAGGCATTGAGGTGTGCCTTGGACTCTTCGGCCCCAAAGTTCATCCCCATTCTCCTATACTGCACCCATCTCACCATATTTCCTGATGGAATGGGGTGCGCATAAGGGTCTTAGACCCCAAGGCACACCGTGACACTTGTCGGTGTCTGCAGGGTAGGGTGTGGTGAAATGGCATGGCTGTTATGCCTGACAACCCAAAGGCACACCCCAATGCCTGTCAGTCTCTGCAGGGTGCTGGTGGGGTTGGCTTCAGTTCAATACTTCACTGCCATTCCTATTATGCAGCTCTGTAACTCCTACACTACCAATGCCAATGCCAGCAAGCAAACATTCAGCATTGACAAATGCTTGTTTATCATGTCTCTGTTTGTTTTCCAATGAATCTGTGCCATATTTCTGGCAGTGGGGTAAATAAATAGCTAACTGTTTTGCAGCTGTTGCAAAAATACACATCAGTTTTGATGCGGTCTAACACTGGTGTCGATAGATCTGGATCTGAAGGATAGATGCA
The DNA here is from genome assembly GCA_016271365.2 of Neoceratodus forsteri. Classification (NCBI taxonomy): domain Eukaryota; kingdom Metazoa; phylum Chordata; order Ceratodontiformes; family Ceratodontidae; genus Neoceratodus; species Neoceratodus forsteri. Next base: position 829,837,553 of record CM028137.1, read on the forward strand.
GTTGCATATCTCATCCAGTCATCAATTAGTATGGGCTATAGCCAATTCTCTTGTTTTCAGTACCTCTAATATCCATTAGGATTTCTGTAAGTTGTCACCCACCCTTTACCAGTATCTAACACTGCCTTTTCAGTGCATTTTTCAGAGTCGATTTAACCTTTCTACCATTCGGATGACTGTGGATAGTAGGGTAAGCAAGCGTTGAAGTGGTACCAGAATACCACACAAAGCTGTCATTACTTTCGCTGTAAAGTTCCTCTATCACTTTCAAGTATTCTGGGAAAACCCCAACATGAGAACACTTGTTCCCATTAGCTTTTGCAGTAGCTGTAGCACTATCATTTTGTATGGGCTTCTACCCATTTGGAAAATATGTCAACAGTGACTAGTAAATACCAGAACCCCCCTTTTGCAGTAGGCAAGGGCCCCACATAATCAATTTGTAAGCTGGACCAAGGACTGTCCGCTAAGGGTATACGGCCTAACAGAACCCTCTTACCAGACACTGGAGGATTCATCTGTGCACAGATGAGACGAGCCTCCAGGCATTGTTTGACATCTTTTCCCATTTTTGGCCACCAATATTTTTGTGCCAACATTTTGCAAGTTTTGTGGAGTCCACAATGACACCCAATGCAATGATTATCCATGATAATATCTGTTCTGAATGAAGTGGGTGATATCCACTTCCTAACCCCAGATTTTCATTCCCGTACTACCATATCTTCCCATATGGTAACATGCTGAGTTGCACCTGTCAGTGTCTTTCCATTGGTTCCGACAACCTACTATTCAAGCATCTGTATTTTGGATACGCTTCAAACATGGGCCTTGTGAGACGGCAGCTATCCATTATATGGTGTTTGTCAAATTCGTCCATCTCCCACAATTGTGTAGAGTCACCTCCTAGAGGGTCTACCCATAAATTTGTTTGTTTGGCTGCCACTTGAGCTAGGTTGTCCACTAAGTTATTGTTTAACTCATGGATATCCTTTGGATACTTTTGGTGTGCTCTTACTTTACAGATTGCTATTTTAATGGTGTTTGAGCTCCTATGTCCCATATATGTTGTAATATGGGAGCAAATGCGACAGGTTCCCCAGATGCTGTCCGCGGTTCTCTTTTCATCCAAACAGGAAGAAAATCTAACAAGGAATTGACAACAAAAGCATAGTCTAAGAAGATAGCAATAGCCTCCTGAGGGTAAGCCATAATAGCTCCGTGGACTGCCTCCAATTTCACTCAAGGGGCAGAAAATGATGATGGGCATTGTACTAATTTTTTTGATTAGTACTCGGTGTCCATATGGCATATCCTCTATGGAAATGTCCATCCTCCCAAAAGCGAGAGCCATCTACATAAACATCTCTTGCTTCAGTATTTGGTTCTGCAGCAAATATGGGTTTAAAATCAATTTCCATTACAGTTCCACAATCATGTGCCTCTTCCTCTCATGCCATTAATTCAACTAACATAGGTGAGGTACATTTTTCTACAGTGTTATTTTTCTCTTGTAGAGCTACAGCCCATTTAACCAAGCACTGTGAAGACACTCCTCTCACATCCCTTTCAAGTAGAAATTTCACTGGAGCGTGAGACGTTTGCAGGATAATTCTGTTAAACCCCACAATATGTTCTGTGGCTTGTATAGCCCAATATACAGCTAACAAATGTTTTACACATTCTTCATATGTCTCATCCACAGGTGTTAGTACACGAGGAAAAATATCCCACAGGACATAAAGTCCCTGCTCTCTTTGTAATAGGACTGCATTAATTACCTGATCTGTTGCATGTACCTGTATTACAAAGTCAGAGGACTCAGAAGGACTAGAGCTGGAGCTGTCATTAGTGCTTGTTTAAGAGCCATAAAAGATGTTACAAGAAACAAATCATAGAAATAAAACATTTTTTTAAGCTAGTTGACATGTGACATTTAAATAAATCTTGATTACTTCTTTTTTATTTTTAGACAGTAAATCACATTTTTCATGTCAGAGTGAAACTGTTCACTTATATGGCTTAGAATACAGCAGGACCTGAAATATCCTGACAAGATAATGTGCTCAACTTAGTTAAACATGGAAGGTCAAACTGTGTTGCAAAAGGTCACTAATTTCAACAGGTGAAAATTACCATATTTTTAGTTTTGGCAGCTTTTTACTTAGTTGAACACTCAATTAGATTAAAGGAGGTAGTTATTCAACTTTAACTCTAAGGAGATTTGGCACTACAACTGTGTCTCTGCTGGTAATGTATACAAGGACTGTTTTTTTTATATGAAAGGTCTTGGGCTCCTGATTGGCATGATCTAATCTCTTTATTTCCTATGTGATTGCCCAAGGCAGCCACCCTATCCACATGCCCCTTCCAATGCTGCCTCACATCTGCAACTGCAGTTTGCAGACAATGAGCCAACACTTCAAAACCAGAACATGTCATGAGATGAGACATAAAAATAAACCAGAGTAGCTTAAACTTCACTCCAGCATCATTATAGTTAACGAAGCTGATAACAGTCATTACCAAATACAGTATTGTTTTTGCAGTTCTCCAAATAAGTACAGAGAACAGCGTGACCTTGGGCAGCAAGGAATAGCTGTACAGACATAAGCGTTTGTACTTAGATTCATTATAAAGTCTTAATTCTTAATCCACAAACTTCCCTTTGTGCCACACACTTAATTTATATTCACTGTCTTTAGTCTCTGTGACATATTTGGCTATATTTGGCTATATTTAAGTATATTCAAGTAATGAGCATCCTTTTTCGCTAACAATTCTTTCTTCAACTGACACATCCTAGCAGTTATTTCTAATTGATACTGTACGTACATTTGACATATGTTAGCTAACTTGGTTTTATCTGATTTACTTCTCTCATTACGGTCTGTACATTGTTTAATTAAACATAAGTATACATCTTCCTGCTGTTCAGGAGAGCTGTACGAACCTTCTTGAAGGTTTGTCTCTAAATATTTACGTAATATGGAATCCATATTTTCGTCAGTAGGTTCACTGGCAAATCACGTCTGACTTCTCCTCAGCTTCCTTATGTGTCTTCCGACCTCCCTCCATACATAAGTAATTAGTTCAGGTATGGTAGGTGTTCCTCACAGTGGCTTCCTTCTCAGTTTGTTTGATGTTGTCAGCAACCATATAGACTGTCTTCAGACATCCGAGTCACGGCACCAATTGTAAGGAATAAAAAGAGGGCTGCGTTGTGTTTTCTATCTTCAAATAATTCAAGCCACACCAAATGAATGTTTCCCTCTGGTTTATTTTCTGTTTGAGAGTCTTCAATACAAGTATTCTGGTCAACTTCTCAATACAGGTATTCTAGCTTTTGTTTGATACTAACTATTCAAGTTTTATACAAGATTTATATAAAGAATTCTTATCTTAAAAACTACCAACTCCCTAATATAGGCCAATCATATAACAAGATAACCTATTAATCTTACGGTCTGGTGAATAACAGTCAAAGCATGGGGATAATTGTATTTCTCTCATAACATCACAAGGTGTTTATCACATACTCTTACACAATATAGAAGGTTCTTTGTGTGCACACTGTTCATAAACAGGCAATGCCATCCTAATAAGGGCATACTATCCTGTTTAAGTTCACTATAATACAACTAAATGCTGATCATTATAAAATCATAAGGTAAAGTGTTGTGTAATCATCACAAGACCGGCATCACAAGACTTTAACTAGGTCTTGTGAGAAACTGTCATAGCTAACTATTTGAGTCAACACATTTGGTTATATAGTATAAAAAATTACACTGAAGCATTCTATAAAAAGGCTGTACTTTAACGCGCAGTTTAACTATTATAAAAGGTTATACTGAAATAAATGTTATACTACAAAATGTTACACTACAGACGGTCACTTGAAATTAAATGAAACAAAAAAATTAAGTAGCATGGGGGTGCAATGAAAAAGAAATGAGTGGGTAAAAATTACGATGATAAAAATTAAAAAGTAAAACAAACTGAGGAGTGAAATATGAAGTGAAGGGGGAAGAGAACAAACATAATTATAAATCCATATATTACAACATAGAAATGTAATAGCAACAACAAGTCAAGTCAGGCATATTATTAGTGTAGATATGGAGTAATGCTCAGAGTTTCATTAAGTCCAGATGGTCATAGGGATTTTAACATGCAGATCCGTTTTGTTTCTTTTTGGAGCAGCAGCAGTTTATAATCCCCACCCCAAGTATGGGTTGGATATCTTTGAATGCCCATAAAGCAAAATCTGCTCACGTCATTTTTACGAAACTGTGTAAAATGCAGTCTGACTGGGCTTACAGGGGTGCCTGATAAAATAGATGGGACATGCTCCTGTATTCTCATCTTTAAATTTCTAATCATTTGTCCCACATATAATACATTACAGGAACAAGTGAGGACATACACTACAAAATCAGAATAGCAATTAATAAACTGTTGTACTTCAACATTGTTCCCACTAGCTGGGTGAACAAAAAGATTCCCTGTAATCCCATATTTACAAATGCTGCATCTCCCGCATCTGTGGGTGCCTTTAGGTAATGGAGGCAACCAGTTATTTTGTATTCTTGTGGGTTTGAGCTGGTCACTCTGTCCCTTATAGTGGATCCCTTACTATAGATTATCCTGTGGTTCCCACCCACAGCCTTAGACAGTATATTATTGCCCCTTAAAATGTGCCAATGTTCGGTCACAATCTGGGAAATTTATGGTGCAAGATCATTATATTCAGTGACACATTTTACTGTTGCCTCATTCCCTTTCTTATTTCTAGGTTGTAGTAATGAAATCCTATCAAATGTATGGGCTTTAGCCAGGGCTGTATCTAATGTGGACCTTGTATAACTGCATAACCTCTTTCCACAAACTTGTGCATTTACTGTGCGTGTGATTCAAAGGCAGCACCATCAGAGCAGTTCCTCCATAAAAACGAATGAACTGCCCATAAGGAATTGCTTGAATAGTATGCTCAGGGGGTACAGTAGTTAGGGATGTAAGTTCGTCATGGATGAGGTTTTAATTACTCATTGTTTGTTCATGAAATCATTAGTAAACAGTAGTAAATGTTGTGGCACTGTCATCATTGCTGCATTCTGATGACACTAGTGAAAGTCATGGAAGTCCTGAATAAAGATCAAACGTCATGGAATCAATGACGTGTATGACTGTCATGACAAACTTACATCCCTAACAGTAGTGGCCAGTAAAGGGTGTTAACACTCGTTGGTTTTGTAAAAGTGCTAGTGTGAATTTGACCTCTGCTAGCTACCTAATGACAATATTCAAAAGTTGATTTCAGTTTCATGAGAATTAGCAGTAAACTATAAATTTAAATTATTTTGATTTAGTTCTTGTACAAATTCCTGTGCTGTCTCTTCAGTACCACTCCATATAACTATGATGTCATCTGTATAATGAACCCAAAAACAATCTGTTGAAAAAATGTCTGCCATAGGCAACCCTACAGTGTCCTCCTACCAACCCAAAATAGGTAGTCATGGGAGGGCCCCATGGTGGGTGCCATGGCAGTACCTAAACCTGTAAATAAAATCATTATCAAATAGAAAGTAATTTGTGGTAAGAATCAACTCTGTTGTGTTCAACAGAAAAGCATGTGGAAAATCAACTGCGGCAGGATTATGTCCAAAATGGTAAATTAAAGCTTGTAGTCCCAAATTGTGGTGAATGGAAGTATGTATATAGGGAAGAAACATTGATGGTCAACAAATGGTAACCTTTTTTCATGTCGCATTCTGTAATTTAGATAACAAGTTAATTGTGTCTCTTAGATAAAATGGTATGCTAGCTATGAGTTCCAGGAGAAAAGAGTCTATGAAAACAGAAATGTGCTCAGTCAGGGATACTTGACTGGAAATTATAGATCATTCAGATGGATTGTGATGATCTTTGTGATTTTGGGGAAGTATATATAGGGTGGGAATTTTAGGATATTCAACCACCATATATTTTCTTACCTGTTCCATAATTGTCCCGTCTCACAAGCATTGTACTAAAAGTCATGAATTCTCTGTTTAAATTATAGTGTTGGGTCAGACAACAGTTTTTTGTAATCAGCACTTCACTGAGTTGCTTCAAAATTTCTTGGCAATAATTAGATTTGTCTACCACAACCACGAGACCACCTTTATCAGCCTGTTTTATTTCAATTGATTTTTTTGTTTGCCAGCTCTTTTAATGCTTGCTCTTCCTGTGATGAAATATTTTGCTGTTTTTTGGGCCATTATGATTTAAGTTATTTATCAAAATCTTGTAGCTCTAATGTCTGGTATGTCTGTAATACAGTGAAGCCAAATGCTAAGGGAGAAAAGGTTGAATTAGGCTTAAAGCGTGATTTTCTCCCATGTGCATATTCTGTTGACCATTGACCTCCTTCTTTGATATTAGTTTCTAAAGATATGGATGAATTTTCAATTAATATAGGTTCACTCCAATTTAAATCTGTTGTATTTTGAGATGAAGTCTGAAATTCTGACTCCTCTGCTAGGCTGATTAAGGCTTGCAAGTCAATATTGTTTTATAATTCAGTAAGCGGTATTAGTTTTCTGCAGCATATTACAGTGAGTGATACCCTGATACCATTGAGGGCTGCCAATACAGTCAACAGTCCAACATACACAACAGATACATTTGCAAAATACAACAAAACATATAACATGAACCCCCCTGTTCCGTATAACCCTCCCCCAAAGCCTGCGCATCCATTACTAAGAAAATCAATTAACCAGGACTTGGTCATCTAGGGCTGCCAAAGGGATAACAGGGCCAACAGGGGTTCTCATAAAGACTGGAAGGCAATTAGTCTATGACACATATTGGCAATGTGCTTCTCCAACTGAATGGCAAGCAGGATTTCTTGATACCATTCTAGAACTGGTGGCAACGAGTCCTCTTTCCAGTTAATTTTGCTGTGGCAGACACCAGGGCAAGGTGGGCTTTCTGATTTCTGGGTGTGCCAGGAGGAAATAAAGTTAAGAGACAGCATTCAGGGGTAAATAACGAATCTAGACCCAAAATAGGATCCAAAAATATCCTTAGTAGAACTCCAAAATTGTTGGATCTTCAGGCATTCCCACAACATATGGTATAAGGATCCCGGCGCTGCCCTACACCGGGAACAAAGTGAGGATGCCAGTTTCCCTATTGTATACAGCCTAACAGGTGTATAATACAGTTTATGCATAATATTAAACTGGGTGAGTCACAACCTGTCTTGCTTAGTAAATTTATATGGGGCCTTCCAATCCTTCCTCAAAAAGCAGGCTCTGCAGGAAGGGACAGTGTTTGAGCCCAGAGTGTCCCTGCTGCTGGGACCCGCTCAGTTTCTAGCCAGGTGGAGGTATAAGTGCTGACTCGCTGCACAACCAAATCGTTCATCCAGTGAGCCAACTTACTGATATGCTGTGATTTTTTATTTATTTATTAAGTCTAGGATTACAAATACCTTTGAGCCTTGGCTCTTTTACAAAGGTTCCACGTCAGAGAAATAAAAATTATGGGGAACATCAAGACAGACATTACAACAATGTGGACATTGCAAACAGAGTACAGATTAATACAATTCAAGGCTAGCATTGTAACAAGGCAGCCAGCGGCATTTGTCAGAGAAAATAGACAACAGATAAGAAGTGCCAGAGTCATAGGGAAAGGGAAGAGGGGAGAAGGGGAGAAGGAATGTAGAAAGGGTGGGGAGAGGGTGAAAAGTGCAGCACTAGGTATACCAAGATGTGAGGGTAGAATCCAGTGAGGAGGGGAGGGGACCACTAGAGCAGGAAGGGAAGTGGAGAAACAAGGTTAAGTTGGGCAGTCACAGGAGCTGTTGGTAGTGAGATAGTCACAGAGCCTAGTTTTAAACATACCAATTGTTGGGGCAGAGGAGATGGTTGGGCTGAGACCATTGAACCAGAGTGGCACTCGATAAGCAAAGGAGCATTGTCCCTGTGAAGTGTGACAGTGGGGGACTTTCAGTAGCTGTAGTGTGGATCTCCTAAGGCACCATTTGTTAATTCGGTGTTGTAATAGAGTTGAGACCCCAGAAGGTGCAAGGCCAAGGCAGATTTTTTTGCCATGGAGCAGGTGCGGAACTTTTTGCGGTTTGATAGTTGGAGCCAGCCGGTCTGAGTGTACAGGTCACATGTGGGTGAGACGGTGAGCACCAGTGATGAGCTGACATGCCTTATTTAAGGCAGTTGAGAGGCGTCTAAGGGTTGTGGTTGTGGCCGAGCCATAAATGATGAGACCATAGTCTATTACAGAGATCACAGAGCTCAGAACTGCAACCTTCAAAACTTCTGGCGTGAGGTGTGGTCTGTGTTTGTAGAGGAGACCAAGCCGTGTATTAGCAGCTCTAGCTACGTTATCTACATGAAGTCCATAGGAGAGATTAGGGTCAAGCTGTATCCCTAAGTATTTGAAGGACCCCACCTGATCTAGAGTGTTCCCCTGGGTGATGGAGATAGCCAAGTGGTGTAGCTTGTGTGGGTTATGAGAGCTGCAGAAGAGCATAGATTTTGTTTTCTTGTCATTGAAGACCAGTTTATGATTAAGAAACCATGTCTCTACAGAACTGAAACCAGGTTGAAGGTTGTGTTGAAGAGTTGCAGGATCTTTGTGAGTGCAGAATACAATAGCATCATCGGCATATAGTATGATCTGCTCAGAGCAGTGGTAAGGGAAGGAGTTTAAGAAAAGGCTAAAAAGGATGGGGTCCAATATGGATCCCTGTGGGACACCCTAGTGAACAGGCAGGGTGTCAGAAAGAGCGTCTGCAATTTTTACTCTCTGCGACGGGTTTTCTAAGTAGCTTTTAAACCAGAGAGAAGAGTCAGTTGATAGCCCGGCATTCAGTAGTTGGTGTATTAGTAGTCCATGGTGTACTGTATCGAAGGCCTTGGAGAGGTCGACGAAAACAGCCCCTGTGAGAAGGCTGTTGTCAAGGGATTTGTGCAAAGCTCCAGTGAACTCAAGAAGGGCTGTGGTGGTGGTGCTGTGATCTTTCCAGAAGTCGTGTTGTTGTGGACAAGGTATATTGTATTTATCCAAGTGGTCGGTAAGTTGATCAGCCACGATGCGCTCGAGTGCCTTAGAGACTGGGGGCAGTATGGAGATAGAGCGATAATTTGAGTGATTCGTCTTATCCCCACTTTTATGGATGGTTGTCATGGTGGCTGTTTTCCATAGGTCTGGGAATTTTCCACAGCTGAGAGAGAGTTTAGGATTTTGTTAATGGATGAATTACCTCATCGGGGTGAGCAACAGAAGCTTAAGGTCCAGGGTGTCGCTACTAGATCTAGATTTAGAGATAGCTGCAGTAATATAGCGGTGAGCTTCATTCAGCCTTACCTCCCTGAAGTAGAAGAGGGGATGGTTAGACTGAGGGGCTGAGGTATTTGGGGAGTAGGCCCTGTTTTCGAAAAAGTCATGGCGTAGAACAGCACTAAGGTCTGAAAAAGCTGTGTTAAAGATGTTTGCGATCACCTTGGGGTCGAGGGTTGAGGATTCATCAACCATTAACATGGCTGGAGAGGTTTTTGCCTGCTTCCTGGTGACATCCTTGATATTGTCCCAGAAAGCACGACCATTTCCCCATGTATTGGTGAGAGCGTCTTTGTAATAGGTGGATTTCATTAGCCATATGGCTTTTGTGCAGGCATTTCATGCTTGTTTGTAATTTTGGATGTCCAGTTGTTTGCCAGTCACCCTGGCAACTGCCCAGAGGTGATCCCTTAGTTTCAGCTGTGAGAGAAGAGCCGCGGTGACCCATGGGTTAGAGAGAGATTTTGTTTTGCGCCTTTTAGCAGGGGTGAAGAGGTCACAGGCTTTGTTGAAAATTGAGATGAAGTGATCAAGAGCCAAGTTAACATCTGTTGCTTCACAGATGGGTAGCCAGTCTTATAGAAGCAAGTGTTGTTTGAGATGTGGAAGTTTTCCATGAGGAAGGACTCTGCTAGTGATAATTTTGGGAGGGGGCTTAAGGAATTTGTTAGACCATGCACACATGACTGGGGAGTGGTCACTGAGAGAATCTGGGAGAATGGTCGTATGAGAAATCCTTGTGGGGTGAGTGGTGAGGACCCAATCCAAGAGGGTACCGGTGCCAGTCTTGTAGTTAATCCTAGTAGGGGAGTTTACCATTTGCATGAGGTTAGCAGCTGAGATAGAGTCTTTATAGGCACTGGCGCTCAATGCTAACCAGTTTATGTTGAAATCCCCTAGTAGAATAAGTTCAGCTTCGGGAGGATGAGAGTTGATAAAGTTTAGGACGTTGTTGAATCCATGTTTTGGGTCCCTGGGCAGGATGTATATGGAGACAATAGTCAGGGCTTTATGGTTGGGACCTAGGACGACTTTTATTGGCAGAATCTGGGCTGAGGCAGAAAGTGATGGAGTTGCTACAGGGTGCCAAGACAGGGAGTCTTTGATATAGATTGCACAACCACTGCCTTTTTTTTGGATATCCGGTCCAGCCTGTGGACATTGTAGCCCTGTATTGTTACTGCTGAGTCAGGAACTTTAGGTGTCAGCCAAGTTTCCACCACTGCAAGGATGTCAGGGTTGTATTGGCATATGAAGGCTTAGAGTGCATCAAGCTTTGGTAGTAGCCTGCAGATATTAATGGTTGCAAGGATAAGGGCACCTGGAGTTTGTGTGTGGCTTGAGCTTCTAGGGCCAGGATTGGGATGGACGCGCTGCCTGAGATGAAAAGGAGGAGGAGTAGGAGTTTAAGGAGCAGAGTCGCAGCTCTCTGAGAAACAGTTTTGATCATTGTTTCCGAGCTCCCTGAAGGAGGCGGTGGTAATTCCCCTTCTGAAGAAAGCTTCTTTGGACCTGGACTCTCTGGATAACTACAGACCGATCTCAAACCTTCCTTTTATAGGGAAGGTGATTGAGAAAGTAGTGGCCATACAGCTGGACGACCGCTTGACCATCCATAACATCTACGAACCTCTCCAGTCTGGTTTTTGTAAGAGACATAGCACCGAGACGGCGCTGGTTCGGGTGCTCAATGATCTCCTGATGGCGAGGGATCGGAGGAACCGTTCTAGTCTGGTACTCCTTGATCTCTCTTCAGCTTTTGACACTATAGACCATGGGGTGCTGCTTGGATGGCTGAGGTCCATCTGCGAATTGTCAGGTACGGTCCTGAGGTGGTTTACATCTTTCCTCACCAGCAGGAGTCAGAGAGTGGTGTCAGGGATTTTTTCCTCGGACCCTTTCTCCCTGCCATGTGGGGTTCCACAGGGTTCAGTGTTGCCCCCCGTGTTGTTTGCAGTGTATATGCTGCCCCTAGGAGACATTGTAAGACTGTATGGGCTGAGGTTTCACTGCTATGCTGATGATACCCAGCTCTACCTGTCTTTTGTCCCCGACCAGGATAGAGCTATCATGCTACTTAATACCTGCCTCGCTGAAATCCAGGACTGGATGAACTCGAGCTGGTTAAAGTTGAATGCCGGAAAGACAGAGGTGATGGTAATGGACCCGGATTGCCGGATAAAGGGGTTTAGGGCTGATCAGCCCTCTGGACTTTTTCTCGGGGGCTCTCAGATCCTTTCCTCTGAACAGGTGCGAAATCTGGGGGTAGTGCTAGACGACGGGCTGACATTATGATCTCAGGTGTCGGCTGTCGTCAAGTCTTCCTTTTATCATCTTAGGAATATCTCCAGGATTAAGCACCTGGTTCCATCCGGGGACTTGCCTACATTAGTTCATGTCTTTGTGACTTTGCACCTTGATTATTGTAACTCCCTGTACTTAGGGCTTTTTGGGGGTTGAAATCTGCTGCCTGCAGCTCATGCAGAACGCAGCAGCATGATTGTTAACTGGGGCTTCTCGAGCATCCCATATTACTCCTGTGCTGCGCGATCTGCACTAGCTGCCAATTAGATGGTGGATCACCTTTAAAGTTGGTTTACTGACTTAAAAAGCCCTACACGGACTGGGCCCCAACTACTTGAAAGAGCTCCTTGTGCCATACCATCCGGTGCGACAGCTGGGTTCTACTGACAAGGGGTTGCTAGAGATTCCGAGGGTGTCTTTGAAATCTTCTGGGTCCCATGCATTTCTGCATGTGGCCCCTACTCTCTGGAATTCTCTAACTCATCAGCTTCGGGAGTACATGACTGTGGAGGGGTTTAAACAGGCTTTGAAAACCTTTTTATGGATTCTTGCCTATGATGGCTCCACATAATTTTGATCCCCTATTTATTATGCTGTTTATGGTTTTATATAATTGCAACTGACTTTTATCTTTTTGTAGAGCGCCTTGATGGCCTGAAAGGCGCTTATGTGAAATAAAATGTATTATTTATTATTATTTTGACTATGAGTGGGGCAGGTGCCTGTAGGGAGACTTCGCATGAAAGCTGTTCAGTCAGCCGGGCTGGGTCTGATCCACAACCCTCTCTGGAGGGGGGATCTGACAATGGACGGTCCAGTGCTGGGGCGGGATGGGTGGTCCTCCAAAAGCACAAAAAGAAACGACCCCATTCACGGCACCATTCGGCCTCGAGTTCTTCTTCAGCCCACCGGTCGAAGAAGAGACGGCATTATTCGAGGTCACACTCTGGTACGTCTGCACGTAGACGTGGGTTGTTGGGGTCAGGGGCCAGTCTCCGCCTCTTTCAGAGTCACCGTTTTTTGTCTCTGGCAGCTGGCTTCTTTGACACAGGAGCCCCTCTCCGCCTACTGGAGGGGCTTCCAATGAGCGGTTTCACCATTGGGCCGCTCTTATGGAGCAATGGGCTTGGAGGTTGTCCTGCCTGTCCGAACCAGTCAGTCCATCGCCGGGGCCTTCGAGCCTGTTGATTTTGGATCGGCAGGTGGGGGGGGCAGTTAGGACTTCCTGGTCGTGCGGTGCCTTCTTAGGTGCTGTCGACTCTGCACCCCAGTGTCTATCCCCTCACATGGCTGCAGCGCAGGGGTCCACACCGATGCCTTTATCGCCTGCCATTTTTCATTCTTTACCTTTAAATCACAGTTCACAGACTTCTGTGGCAGTGCCGCTGCCTGCGGTGTCAGCTTCTCCAGCATCGGGAGTTGTGTCAGCACTGTGTGCGGTGCTGCGCTGCCTGTTAGCGTTGTCTTCAGCGCCAGGGATGGTGTCAGCACCGTGCGTGGTGCTGCGCTTCCAGGCAGCACCAGGCACGGCGCTGTTTTCTGTGTCGGCGCTGTCTCTGTACTCTGCGCTGCTCTCTTCGGCGCCAGGGATGTGTACAGCACCACATAGTTTCCAGTGGTTTTTGACTCTGATTCTGTCTCTTCCTCTTCTTCCTCTTGGTTTTCATTCCTTTCCTGTCTATACAGTCTCCCCTGGACTGTCAGGAGATGATTTTGAGCCTGATCTATATCTTGGCTGGGTGATGATGTTGATGTCAAGTATGCCCTGGGGGCAAGGATCAATCCTCCTCAGAGCCTGTTGTTGAAGCACTTTCCTTTAAGTATCTGCGCAAAATTTAAATTCTACTCTTTCTCCAGACCATGGAAATCAATCCTGGGAGCTTCTGCCTCCATTATCTACATGTCTGAAATCCGATGGATTTAAGCAATCTGGTACAGCCCTCTTTTGTGACTCTTTCTCAGATGGTGTGGAAGAATCCGGCTCTTATTCCCTCTGTGGCAAAGTCCATAGATAGGAAATATGCCCCTCCCAAGGATCACCCCATCTTGGCTTCACAAGCCTTTGCTGATTCCATAGTGGCCCTGGCAGAGAATGATAAGACTGTCCTCCCTCAGGAATCCACAGCCCGTCCTATAAACAAAGAATCTCGCAAGATAGACACCTTGGGTAAGCGAGTCTTTGCTGCCTCAACCCTGGGCATGCGACTAGCTACCAGGGTTATTTTTCTCAATACAAGTATGTTCTTTGGCATTCACTCAAAGCAAGGTAGAAGCTCTGCCCAAGTCGGAGGTTAACTCAGAGCTACTACAGACCATAACTAGAGATCTTACTTTGAGAGGGCTCTTGCAGTAGGTAATTACATATAGAGTGCAAGCCGGCAGCACCAGGACCCACGGAAAAATTTCTGGCGGGGACACTTCACGTCAGGTGACCAACGTCATGCGATGTCAGTATAAAGGGGCGGTAGCCCACGCCCTCCTTCCAGTTCTTTCCCGCTGTTAGCTTGCGAAAGTGCCTCGCAGTTAAGTTCATTCTGCTTCGTCAGTCTGTCGTCGGTTTTATTACTGTTTTTTCTTGAATTTCTCGATAATACTTTCATTATCTGCCATGTATGTCGTCCCCTACTCCATCCGATTCGCATAAAAGTAAGTGCGATTCCTGTGGCGCCCAGCTTCCGCATAAGGACGGACACTCCTAGTGCCTCTTCTGTCTAGGCCCGGATCACCCCATGGAGAAGTGCCAGCACTGCCAGCAATTTAACACTGCCACCTGCAAATGGAGGCAGCAGCCCCTGGAGGCCCATATCTTGAAGAAGAAGATGTCCTCCATGGAGAAGGAGCTGAATAAGCTTCGGCAGGCCTCAACTTCCCTGAGGGACACCGTAAAAGAAGGAGAAGCACAGGGAATGGGACTCCTCTTCCCACGGCCACCGCGACTGGCTGGAGTCGCGTGATGAAGTAACGTTCACCCCAGGGACCGCTTTTGATGGCGTGCCTGGAGGTTTCCAAGGTGGCAGCATCCTCCGCGCGGCTCACGCTTGGCCCATCGGAGACTCGGACAAAGGAGGCAGTTGCCCTGGGAAGACCGCCACCTTGTGGTCTTCCGGTTGAGTAGCTCCAGTAAGCCAGATGTCAGTGCCACCGATGCCTGCATGGACAAGGCAGCTAAATGCCTGACCCTCCAGGGCGGTGCACAGCCTTGAAAATGCCTGCCAAGACCGCTCCTTCCTCGCGGCCTTCATCGGGCGTTGGCTCCGATAAGTCGGACGACGCACCTCTGACGCCCGCCCAGACTCCTCCGGTAAGGTGGGCGCCACTCCTCCGCTGAACACACAGCATTAGAGCCAATGCGGACCCGACCAGTCCATCATCCTCTGCTTGCCGCAGGCCACCATTGCGGACCGAGGCTTCAGCATCTCCCCTGTTGGACCCCGGGGATTTTAGTCCTCCTTCCCCAGGTGACAACGAGGATGCACAGACCCCTCAATTTCTGGAACCTAAACAGTTTTTCAGAAATCCTCTGCACTGCAACGAGGATGCAGGTATGCTCCCTTCAGGTCTCCCTCCCACTGGGCCGGATGACATGACATTGGACCCTCGGACGCCGGCTCCGACGCCGGGTGACATTCCCTTACCGGATGCTGTCCCAACACCGACCTGACACCTGCTGGGCCTCCTGTACCTGGCCTCCGCCGCTGGGCCTCTCCCAGGGTCTTTGCTCCATCAGAGCTCCTGGTGCCCGAGTACCTGACCTTGTCTTATCCGACACCGTCCTACCTGGGACGCAGTACCTGCGCCGCAGTACCCAACACCAGCCTACCTGACACCGCAAGTACCTAGTACCTCAGTACCCGACACCTGGCTTCCTGCTGTCAGGCTACAGATATCACCCACGGATACCCACAATATCAGTATCCTCCTTCTCCTCCACCTCCACCGCCTCCAGCCGCAGGTGGACCTGAAGGAGATTCTGGCTTCCTGGTGGGCTGAAGCCATGGCTCAGCTTACCAGGGAGGTGGAGAACTGTCAACTGACGCTGGACCCAGTTCTGGACCCCTGTCACCAGAGACGAGATACTCCCTCCTCCTTACCCGACACCAGAGGTGAGCCCTCAGGTGCCAGAGCAGGAGAGGACACGCTTCCCCGAGGGTTGGCCAATGGGTCCTTTCCTCCCCTGCATTGGGAGGGGTCATCTTCTTCTTCCTTTTCGGAGACCTCGGACAATTCCGATGGGTGCTCCGATCCAGACGACGAGCCACGCACTCCAGACCATCCCAGGCCTAGGACTCCTCTGATCCTTCTTTTCTGGAGTTGCTGAGAAAGAACCAGGCGGTCCACCAGTGGCAATCTTTGGAGCCAGATCCACAGCAGACGAAACTCGCTGTTCATATGGATCTGCCAGAAACTGCACCAACATTGATTTCACCCTGGATCAAGCCTCATGCGGACCTTGTTTCCACTATTTGGAAGTAACCATCAGCATTAGCCCCCCTTCCGAGGAAGGCGGATAGGTTATACCAGGCTCCGGAGGTTGTGGATTCTCTGAATACACACCCCAAAGCCGACTCGGTCGTGATTAGTGCCGTGCATGGCGGTATGGCGAATCATAAACATCTCAGGTCATCTCCACCGGACAAGGAATCTCGCCTCCTGGACCAGTACGGGAAGAAGGTGTATGCTTCTTCCACTCTGGGGATAAGGGCCCTGAATTATGTCACACATATGGGGATTACCAGAAGGTGATCCTGAGTGAAGTGGAAGCAAAGTTGGACTCCTTCCTGAGTCTCAGACTAAGCAGGAGGCGGTATTTAGTCCGTTCTGCCAGTCGGCACATGCTTTATGCCACGTACGATACAGTGGACGCTGCTGGTTGGAGCTCGGCTTTAGCTGTCGGTATGTAGCATAATGCCTGGCTCCAGGTGTCAGGTTTGGTCCGAGAAGTGCAGTCCACTGTCCAGAACGCACCCTTCAGGGGTTCTGTGCTGTTTGGTGGGGATGTCAATGACATTATCACCGATCTGCAAGAGAAGAGGACTGCACTGAAGTCTGTTGACTCTATGTACAGACTCCCTCAGGGACAGCGTCGCCCTTTTCGCAGATCTTCTTGGCCCAAAGTGAAACCTCAGGGCAAGCAGGCCAATAAACGTTGGGCCCCTCTGGCTGCCATCCCCCCCAAAAAAAGCGGTGGGAGCTTCAGCCGTAGTGCTGCCCCACACCTCCTGACTCCTCTCCACTCGCACAGCCTCTGGACCTTCCAGAGAAACCAGTAGAAGGGAGGTTCTCCTTCCATCTACCGGGTTGGGAAAAGATCACTTCAGATGCTTGGGTGCTCCAACTGATAGCAGCAGGACACTCAATCGAGTTTCTTCAGAAACCACCCAGAAAGAACCCCCCCCCCCGGTCATCTTACTCCCCGGAACATCTTCCTCTGGTTCGGGAAGAAATATCCTCCCTTCTTCTGAAGGTGGCGATAGAGCCTGTCCTGACCCACCTTTGGGGGACAGGTTACTATCCCCATTTCTTCCTGGTTCCAAAGAAATCAGGAGACGTGAGGCCTATCTTAGACCTCAGCTCCCTGAACTTGTTCGTGGAGTACAAACAGTTCAAAATGCTCTCCCTGCAGAGCCTTCTGCCCTTACTTCAGCAGGAACAGTGGCTGTGTGCACTGGACATGCAGGATGCCTACCTGCATATCCTTATTTGCCCTTCCCACCGCAAATTCCTCTGGTTTTCATTTCAGGGAGACCACTACCAGTTCAAGGCCTTCCCATTTGGTCTTTCCTTGGTGCCCCAAGTGTTCACCAAATGTCTTTCAGTGGTAGCAGCTCACCTGCATACCCCGGGAGTGTAGGTTTTCCCGTACCTGGATGACTGGCTCCTGGCAGCCCCATCCAGGGAAGACTTCCTCCGCTCCCTTTTCCTTACCATTCAGGTCTTTACCAGTCTGGGTATTACTATCAACCAGGTCAAGTCCCATTTGGTCCCTCACAGAGGCACCAGTTCATCGGGGCGATCCTGAACACAACCACCGGCATGGCATTCCTGCCACTGGACAGGGTGGCCACCCTCCAGGCTCATGCAAGCCTGCTGTCCAGTCACAGGCGTGTCAGCACCAGGTCAGTCCTTTGCCTCCTCGGGCTCATGGCGGCTGCTATTCTGACAGTCCCTCGCACTCGGCTCCACATGAGGATCTTTCAGTGGACACTTCGGTCTCAGTGGGGTCAGCTGGTGGACGACCTAGACCAAGAAGTCTTGGTCTCCAACCCTATGGTTTGGGACTTACAATGGTGAACGGTTCAGGAGAACCTTTGCCGGGGAGTTCCCTTCTGCCTCAGACCTCCCTCCCAAACTTTAACAGATGCCTCAGGAGAGGGTTGGGGAGCCCTCCTAGGGTCTCACAGGACTCAGGGCTCCTGGTCCAGGCTCGAACAGACCCTTCATATAAACGTACTTGAGCTCAGGGCCATGCTGTATGCTGTACAAGCTCTGAATCTGTATGAGCTTCCCAGCCATCTGGCTCTCCAGATGGACAACATGTGTGTAGTCTGGTACATCAACAAACACGCGTTCCTACCCTCTTTGCAGGGAGGCAATGAGAGTTTGGGATTGGACTGTGCAACACAGCCTTCACCTGATGGTGGGTCACGTCCTAGGGGTCTAAAACACGCTGGCAGACCGCCTCAGTCTTACATCAGTACGGGCTCATGAATGGGAACTTGATCAGGGATAGTAGACAATATCTTCCTGTGCTGGGAACACCTCAGGTAGACTTGTTTGCATCTCCTCACAACATAAAACTTTCCGCCTTCTGCTCGCTCGCTCCAGGGTGAGGCATTTTCTGGAGGGATGCTCTGTCTCTAGACTGGAAGGACAGATTCATCTATGCCTTCCTGATTCCCTTGATTCCGAGGGTCTTACACAAACTCAGTGCAGAAGGAGCTCGCATGAGCTTAATTGCTCCTTTCTGGCCCAGGCAAGTTTGGTTCTGTCTTCTGCAACAGTAATCAGAGGAACCTCCTCTTCCACTGCCTCTGTCACAACTTTTGCTGACCCAGGATCAGGGGACCCTGGTTCATCCAGTCCTCAAATCCCTTCAGTTGCATGCGTGGCTCCTGCAGACGTAGCTCAAGCCCAATTTGGGGTCTCCTGCTTGTGGCTGCAGTCTGGTGGATGCCAGAAGCTTTCACTACAGTAGTAGCCACAGACATTGCCAGCTATTTCATGAAATTTCTGTGATATTGCTAGAGAAATCTTCTGCCTCTGCATTTTCACAGTATGGGCAGCAGAGAGAAACTCTTTAGAAATTTCACGAAATATCTGGAAATAGCTGTCAATGTCCGTGGCTACTACTGTAGGTCTACCAATGCCATGAAATGGAAACAGTTCTCTATTTGGGCCTCTTCCAAGGATTTCAAGCCATTCCCGTGCCCTGTCAGGAGAATTCTGGACTATATGCGTCGGCTCTTTGACCTTGGTCTCAGCCACTCCTCTCTGAAAGTTCACATGGCGGCTATTTCCGCTTATCATGTTCCTTTTGGGGACAGAACTTTCACGCAGCTGGAAGTCTGTAAGACTTTACTTAGAGGGGTTCTCCACTTGAGACCCCCATTCGCATTCCTGCCCCTCCTTGGAATCTGAATTTCATTCTGAAAAGCTTACTCTGCCTCCTTTTGAACCAGCAGCCTCAGCAGACCTTGAAGTTCCTATCCTGGAAGACTCTCTTTCCAGTGGCCATTACTTCAGCTCAAGTATTTCTGAGCTTTAGGCCTTCATGTGCAGAATCCATTGTTGATTTTCACAGGGAATGTGGCTCTGCATACCAACCCTAAGTTTCTCCCTAAGGTGGTAGCAAGAATCTACACTGAATCAATCTGTTGAGCTACCTGCTTTCTTTATGCAACACTCCAATCAAGGGAGTACCTCTTGCAAACTTTGGATGTGCATAGAATTCTGAGATACTACACCACTAAGACAAAGGATCTCAGAAAATCTGATCAGCTTTTTGTCTCTTTTGCTCACAAAGAGAAGGCAATCCGTTACCAAGCAATGCCTATCTAAATGGTGGTCTCATTGTGTTACTTTCTGTTATGACAAGTATCAGAAGACCCTGCTGGGTCAAGTCAAAGGTCACTCCACTATGGTGTCGCTGCCTCTGCCACTTGTTTCAAGAACGTGTCAGTGGCTGACATTTCATGCAGTCATAACTTGGACTTCTATCCATACCTTTACGAAACACTACAGTTTGGACATTGCCTCTCATAATAGAGCAGGCTTCAGGTTGGCTGTTCTGCAAGGTCTCCTTTCTTGAGACCCTTTCAGCTGGAGGTTCTATGGTTGTGTAGTTTTCTTCCTCCCGTGTGCTTCTCCTTGTTCCAGACTGCTTGGGACTCAGTCCTATATGTAAATACCTACTGCAAGAGCCATCTCGAAGTAAGATAGTACAGTTATGTAAGAACTTACTGTAACACTAGATCTTTGAGAGAGGCTCTTGCAGTAGGTAATACCTTCCCGCCCTCCATCCTCCTTAGCTTTTTCAGCTCCTTTTCCAGGATGGGAAATATCTGCTTCTCTCTCGTCTTCCCTTTTGGCCCTTGGTGGAAAGAACTGGAAGGCGGGCGTGGGAACCACCCTTTATACTGACGCCGGTCACCTGATGTGGGGGCCATCCCTCCAGAGACTGCTAGCTAGAAATTTTCTGTGGGGTCCTGACGAATGCCGGCTTCAGTCCTATATGTAATTACTCACTGCAAGAGCCTCTCTGAAGATCTACTGTTATGGTAAGTTCTTACGTAACTGTATTATATCGAGTCCAATATTCAGCAAATTAAAGCTGCAGTGGACACTTGCAATTGCTTCCAGTGCAGTGGCGGCTGGCATTTGCACCCGTCACCATTCCTGGCAGTATGTATCTGTTTGGGCCTCAGGTGGAGCAAGCACTAGAGGCCACTCAGAAGACTAGGTCTGCCATTAAGACAGCTAGACCCCAGCCTGCTCCCTCTTAAGGAGGTGGGAACAAGCTTCAGTTTCACAACTATCAGTCCTTTCGTGGCAAAGGCAGAGGTGGTTTTAATAGAAACCAAACTCCTCAGCCACAAAAGAAAATGCAGCAGAAAGCACAGGGCCCCAAAGTGCCCAGTGCCACCTTCTGAATTTCTGGCCCAGGTCCCACCTCAGCTGTCTGAGGGGGGACTCTTCCTCAGCAGTAGGAGGATATCTGACTCAGTTCTGCGACCAGTGGAAATCTATAACATCAGACAAATGGGTCCTCAGAATAATCTGTGAGGGTTCTCTCTCAGTCTCTTGGAAACCCCTCCAAATCATCCTCCCAAGCGGCAGCCAAGGCTGTCTGCGGCACAGTCAGATCTTCTTGCTTCCGAGGTGCAAGGCCTTCTGAACAACAGGGCAGTAGAAGTAGTTCCGCTGGATCAATGAAACACAGGTTTCTACTCCCATTACTTTCTGGTTTCAAAGAAAACTGGCGGCATGCACCCCATTCTCGATCTCAGAAAGTTTTTTTATTTGTTTAGTTAGTTTTTAGTTGACCGGGTAAGTGCACTAGACAAATCCTTCCTATTTTCAGGCACAACCTGGGGGAAGGGATACAGATGAATGCCAACTGACCTTAAACCAGATTAATCTGTTGGTGGTATTTTAGTGAATGGGAGAAATTTGGCCAGGGGCACGGGGAAATTCCCCTACTCTGCAGTAGGGGGAGCTGCCGTCCAAGTTGGTGGATGGCAGTCAGGGTCTGGATGGTGATGAGGAGGTTGTGCTTCCCTTGCAGCCGGAGGTTCCATCCCCGACCTCGGCTGTCGCTAACTGTGGGGATGATGAGTTGGTTACAGAGCTGAAGGATGACTGTTTAGCAGTCCCGATAGATATGCCTCATAGGGTTGAGGCAGCAGAGATGGCGATGTTGTTGAACCAGCATGTGGAGCCTCCAGTTTCGGCAGGGCATCAGAAGAAAGCTGGTGACAGTGCGAGCGTTCCCATGACAGGAAGGGAATCCTATCAGACAGAGTAAATGTTTTTCTGGTGAGTCAGCGAGTGGCTGACAGAAGTGAGGGTACTGCATCAGAGGCTCATGACGCGGTGGAGAGGAATGCAGGAGGAATGCTGAAGCCGGTTGAATTGCCTAGGCGGGACGCTCCCTTTACAGGAGAAAACTGGTCGAAAGATGTGGTGCTTTTGAAAGCTGGATGGATCATGCAGGAGGATGGAAGTTGGATCCCTGACTCCAAATGGATTGATTTTTCTTCTACAGGTGATTCGGATGGAACTTCCCAGTCTACCATGGTGGTCAAACAGGGCTGCTGCTGTTCCAGTAACCAAGGCATCTCAGGTTGGTGATGGTAATCCTATTTCTGATGTTGAGAGTCAGGATCTGGATGGGGAGCAGAAAATGCTTTGACAGGGCCTTGGTTGATTTTTCGGATACCTCTCCAATGGCTTCCCTCCCTTCCCGAATGGAGAGAAAGATAGGACTGGGCCTTTCTTTTGGATTTATTTAAGAACAATAAGTTGAACAAGTCCCAAGACATAATGCTGTATGCTCAGGTACAGAGGTGGGATGCAGGAGCACCGGATAGGACATATGTGCCAGGACTTTATTAAAGGATTCTATGCAATTTCATGTGCAGTGGACATATTTGCCCTTGTCAGTATAAGAGGTGAAGATTATATTGACATTAGTGTTAAGTCGTTTATGGGCTTAGATGCATTTTGGAGGAAGTATGAAACTCTTAAAATGACTGCTTTATGGACTCTATTTGGGCAATTCCTTGACCAAACCTCTCTTTAAAACTGTGAACATTTTGTTTAGAAATTAGGTGCTAATGTGGGGATATTCAATTCTGGTTGGGGAAAAATGTGTTGTTTTGGGCCTCCTGAGGCCATCATGGATTTGGAAGGTATTTGACTGGGAATTGAGTTTAAAGAAAATTGCAAATGGTTGAGAATGAGGTTCATATATACTGAACAGTTTTTTCTCGGTAAAGACAGAAGGGTATGTTTTATCCTGGACAGCCAAAAGCTTGTTATAAATGTGGAAGTGGTAGGCATCTCAGTAGTATCTGTGATAGGGTGAGATGTGCTTTGTGTGGGGGACTATGATCATGACAGTGTTGTTTGCAGAAATACATTTAAATGTAACTTATGTGATGAGCAGGGCCATGCATACCATCAGTGCCTCTGGGCAGGTCAGAACAGGACTGGAGGCCTGGATAAAGACACACTTATCAACCAG
The DNA here is from genome assembly GCA_016271365.2 of Neoceratodus forsteri. Lineage (NCBI taxonomy): Eukaryota > Metazoa > Chordata > Ceratodontiformes > Ceratodontidae > Neoceratodus > Neoceratodus forsteri. The sequence goes on from CM028137.1 coordinate 829,860,459, forward strand.
GCCCAGGATAGATGCAGGCCGCAAAGGCCTGATCCCCCTAATAGGGAGAACAACCAGGAAGAGGATCAATCTGCTCACCCAACCACTGATCCTGCACAGGATGATGTAGACATCTCTACTTGTAAGGATAGTTCCCACTCTCAAAAGATGGGATACTTTTTGTCCTCATTCATCTAAGACAGATCAGAATCTTCAAACTATGCCCCCCCCCCCCGGCTGAATTTCAGCTCCCTAAAAGGGTTACCAGGTCTGGGAGTAAGTACAAGGCCACACCTCAGCAGGTTCCCCTTCAAAACCCCTTTTCATTTACTTCAAGATGGGGATGTTGGGTCTGAATCAGATGTCTCGTCTAGGTCTGAGGTGATTTCTGAAATGGAGTGTGAGGATGAGAATACTTTGATTGGTAGGGGGTACAAAGAAAAAGTAGAAAGGAAACGAAAAAAAGATAAGGAGTAGCTCCCACTATGTTAAAACATGGCATCTCTGCGACTGGCATCTCTTAATGTTCGTAGTAGAAAGAACATTAAGAAAAGAGCTGCGGTTTTATCTTTTTGTGAAGATATTAAAGCTGACATAGTGTTTCTACAAGAGACCAGATTGCACTCCTTACAGGAGGTTACCTAAATGAAGAAATTATGGCCTTGGGCTTTGTTTTGGACATTTAGGGAGGATGCTGCAGATGGGTTAGGAGTTTTGTTTAAGGTATCTCGAATACAGGTACACAGAATTGCAGATATTGCACCCAGGGCGCAGTGGTTGGATTTCCATTTGTGACGCCAGTAACCCGGGTTCGGGAACGGAGCCGGGGAGCTGGATGGCTGGCCAGGGAGAAGGATTGAGCATCCTCAGGGCTGCTCCTCTCTGGGGTGGGCTGGGGTGAATGCCCAGTGCAATGACTCTCTGGCGTGGAGGCTGGGAGGAATCGCAAGTGCCGCATCCAAATCCATTGAGGGAGGGGCAGACACAGGCTGTCATTGCCGTCCCTGCCCCTGGGAACGCAGGAAAATCTTGCAGCCGCCACGAATGATGCCTGCCCTGGCCCTGATTAGCTTCCAGGCCAGCTCCTGAACTGATTCCACGATTCCAGCACTGAGCTCAGGTGCTGCAACCCCACCCTGAGGGGGGAAAGCTGGGGGTATTGGGAGAAGCAGCTGGTATGGAATGGGGCTCAGGTGTCCGTAACGGTGCTGACATACTGGCGGCTGCAGGCAGCAAAAAGAAGTAAATAAAAAAAAAAAAAAAAGATATTGCACCCAGGAGGGCTTTTTTGGTGGATTGCTATTGAATGGGTTTTTATTAAGGTTAATAAATACCTATGCTCTGCAAAGTAAGGCTGCCAAGGTAGATGTGTTTGATAAAATTAAACCTTTTCTCTTTACGGATAAACATGTTATTTGAGGGGGAAGGGACATGAATTGTGGGTTAGATTTAAAAATTAAGGATAATGTCAAAAAAAAGGTTTACTGTGATGCACATGCCCTTCAGGACACTTTAGTGCTTACTGGGCTAAAGGATACATACAGAATATTACACAAGGATAAATGGGCCACTTATTACAGAAGTGCTTTATCCACTCGAACAGATTATGTTTTTGTGTCTAAATGTCTATATCCTCAGAGATTTCAGCTATCCTTTTCTGAATTCACAGATCATGTTTTATTATTGTGTGAAATTTCTTTTAAAAATATTCCCCCAAATTTCCAGCAGGACAAAAAGTACAAAACCGCAAGAGGTTAAGCAAAAATTGGATGAGATATTTTTATGTAGAAAGTCAGTGGCTGTGATGTTTGAGGATTGGTTACACTGGTGGATAGATACAAAAACAGAACTGAAGAAGTTTTTTATTGATTATGGGAAATTTACTAGTAATAGGGATTATTTGAAATACTTGGAATATAGGGACCAGTTTTATAAGCTGATGTCTTTACCGAATGTTTCAGATTGTCAGATCAAATCACAATTGGATGAGATAAAAGCTAAGATGTTTCTGCATCAATATAATAGGGTGATCTCTTTAAATGCTGAGCTTAAGTATGGTACAGAGAAACAGCCTTATTCAGATCCTTATGCAGCATGTAAAGATAAAGTGGATCATAAAGTTATGATGGGGTTATATGATAGCAAAGGTATTTTGAAAACATCTGATATGGAGGTTTTAGATATTATTCATTTGAATATGCTTCAAACTTTAGGCACAGAACAAGTTTTTTTAAGACCATGGGGACATGATATACATTTTTAATTCCTCATTTGGAGGGAAATTTAGTAGCAGAGTTAGAAAGGCCTATCTCAGAATTGGAGGTTAACGAAGTTATTGCTCAGTTAAAAACAGGGGTCTCTCCAGGAGCAGATTGGTTAACAAATGAATTGTATTAGCAATATATGGATGAAATGAGTAGTATGCTTCCACATGTGTTTAATAATTTGAATGTGACGGGGGTTGGGGGACAGGAATTTGTCTGTGCATTAGTGGTTTTAATTTTCAAAAAGGAGATAAGGTGACCTGAAAAGCTGAGACCTATAAGCCTTCTTAACACAGACTATAAGATTTTTTCTTCCATTTTATGTAAAAGGTTGCAAAGGGTGGCATCTGTGTTGTTTCACCCTGCACAAACGTATTCCATTCCAAGGAGGAATATAAAACAAAATCTGATGCTATTGAGAGCCTTAACTGAGTTTGGTAATCAGAATAAAATATTAGGATTTTTATTGGCATAAGATAAGCAAAAAGCCTTTGATAATGTTTCACATGAATTTTTATTTACAGTATTGGAGAAGTATGGGCTACCTAGCCAGATGATTAGCTAGATTAAGTGTTTGTATACCAATGCCTCTTTTGCTCCTATAGTTAATGGGATGGTAAGGAATTGTATTGATTTAAAAGGGGGTTCATCAGGGTTGCCCTTTAAGCCCTTTACTTTTTACTTTTGTGTTGGACCCTATGATTAGGATTGTATGAGATAACTTGGTTCAAGGGATTTCCCCGGCTATTGATATTGCTCCTCAAAAAATGTCTGCATATGCAGATGATGTTTGTCTCATGGTCAGGGACTCTGTCTCTGGTATAAGAGTGCTGCAAATTATTAAGGAGCTTCAGGGTTCTCAGGGTATGCCTTAATTATGAGAAAAGTATAGGGTTACAAATGGGGATCGAGTTACTAATAGGTTCTGTTTAAAATAGTGCATTCTCAGATCGAGGTTTTAGGGGTTTATTTTGGAAGTGGGGATATTGCTTATGTAAATTGGAAGAGAAATTACTGATGGGGAAAGAAAAGTGCAGGTATGGAAATCTTGGGACCTATCAAAAAAGAAAAGGGCAATGATAATTAAAACATTTCTTCTCCCAATCTTCTTATACATTAGTCATGTTTTTCCAGTACCGATAAAACTTGAAACACGGATATTAAGTTATTTCTTCCAAATGCTTTGGGGAAGCAGATTAAACCCCATTAAAGGGATTTTACTTATTTATGTGCCAAAGATGGGGGTTTAGCTATGATTAATCTTGTGGTATTTCATTATTCTTTCTTCTTCAGTTCCATTTTGTAGATGGTCCAGAAGGCCTGGAGGATGTGTGGGCTGGTTGGACGGATGAGTTGTTTCACTTCTTTTTCAGTATTGGGGAGATCAGGGATCAAAAGTACTAAGGGTTAGGTATTCCCAGTTTTCAATCCCTGGGTTTAAAAATTAAAAGTATGGAAACTGTAAAAAGAGGAGGCATTTTATTCAACAGAAAACAGATTTATGTTAGAATTATGGAGATGAATTTCACAGTTCAAGTTGATTTTCCAAAATGTAGTCCATCTAAGTTGCATTATGCTCAAACTTTTGAGAGATCCCAGGGTCCCAGTACATATGTGGGATGTACAGTGGCTTTGTTGTTATGGTAGATTGGGGTTGAAGGGTCACTGGAAACAAGGCAGTGGAAGAGAGGGAATGTTTGAGACGGGTGTGGGGGACAATTGGAGACTCTGGAACATTCCTATATACATTGTGAGTATATTGTGCATTTTTGGCACAATTTAGGAAGGAAATGGCACTGGGGCCACATAACATATGAATCTTTAATTCAAACAACATGAAGTCTTGCTGTATTCTGACAATAGCAGTGAGTCCCAACCTTCTAACTGCCCCAGAGATGAAAGAGTTAACTTTCCATGCCAGGCATGGAACGCTGAGCTCGAGCTCAGTTCAGACTCTGTCTGTTGTTGTTTAAACTCAAACCGTCAGATTCTTTACTCCACCTCACTGAACAGTCGCTCTGGAGATTTCTCCTTCTGCTCAGTTCAATTTGTCAGTTAAAGTACCGCTTTTCTCGGTTTTCGACCGAATTTAAACCGTAACCTGCGGTTCAGTCTCTGTCTGTGGTATTTGTGAGTACTAGATAGGTTATATTTTATTCTATTCTGTGTGGAACTTGTAAACGGTTCATCAGTTCGGTTTGAACTGATCAAGTTGTTAAAAAATCTTGAATTGTACTTTTAGAGTGTGGTTACCGGTTCTTATCGGTTCTAAAAAAAATGGATTTTATTAAGGTTTTTCCATGACCGTGACACGGTCAGGAACCGATAAGAGGTCTTGCCTGGTGGATTGCCATTAAAGGGTAAGTTTGGTTAGGACTGGCACAATGTCTGAGAAACCAAAAGAAAACCAGGCCCACTGGGTTTCAACACTGTAGTGTGTGGGAAGTCTTATAAGGCTGACCCCACACCACCTGTGTTTATTGTCTGGGGTTTGACCACCTCAATGCAGACTGCCAGATTTGTAAAAATTTCCTGCAGCTACCCTGGAAAAGAGAGTTGGTAGGCTCAGGGAAAGGGAGGCCAAAAAGTCAGCTGAACTGGATGGCCAGCACGGTTCGGTTCAAACCGAACCAGAAGGAGCGCCCTCTGACCAGGGCAAGACTTCTTCGGGCCAAAGGAGAGCCGATTCTGAGGCGTCAGTTCTGGCTAAGAGAACTAGAAAAGAAAAATCAGCTGGTGTGGAGCCAAAACTTTCTCTCCAACCACTGAAGAAATAGCCAAAGCGATCAAAATTGTGCAGTCATTTTCCCTGGTTCCGACCGAACCGGCATCATCAGGCAGGCGCTCGGTTTGGCCGGTTCCATCGGTTCAAGAGTATGATTTAGAGGAATTTTATGAACCGGAGGAGGAGGAGGAAGAGGAAGAGGAGTATGAGGAAAGTGAATGTGGTTTTGAAAGTCTGGATGTGCCTATTGACCCAGACATCTCCTCAGACAGACCTTCAGGAGTGTCTCCTCCTAGGCTTTCTGAGTCCCCCTCCCATTTCATGTTTTATAAAAAAGTGGCTGCAACCCTCCAGCTTCCTATGGAGGAAGCTGTGGATGACCAGGAGGAGCCTGACTATGTAGAAATGATGGATATCCAAGAGTCTAGGAGGCTGTCTATTCCCTTACACAAATCTTTTGGGAAACAGACATTTAAGATTTTAAAGACTCCTAACACTATACCTCCTGTGAATAAAAGAATGCACAAGAGGTATGCATTGTCAGGCTCAGATATGGAGTTCCTTACACAGCAATGCAGCCATGTTAGTAGTGCAGGCTGCAGCCTGTGATAAGACAAATATCCTTTGGCTTCACACCCCAGATAAGGACTCCAGGAGGATTGATACCATGGCAAAGAAACAGTACATGGCAGCATCCTTGGGACTCAGACAGGCCAATTATATGGTCTATACTGCTAGGTATCAAAAATCCAGATGGGACTCTGTTATGGCTTTAGCAAAACAGGTCCCTGGCCAGCTTGCCAAGGAGCTGGAGCAGGTGGCTGCTGATGGTATTGAGACATCCAAGGTGCAATTCCATGCTGCAGTGGACTCCAATGATGTGTCATCTAGAGTCACGGCTACATCTGTGGCACTTCGAAGAATGGCTTGGCTCAGATGTACTAGCCTGTCACAGGATACCCAGACTAAGGCCATGGATTTTCCTGTTGTGGGTAATTCTCTGTTTGGGGAGCAGACAGAGAATTACATGAAGAAAATGGACGAATATAGGACCACCTATAGGAGTGCTCAGGCCAAGGAAAGGCAGGCCACTCCTCAAAGGCAGCATCCCAGGGGCAGGGGCAGGCCTTTCCATAGGCCTTCTCAGCCCAGGCCTCCCTTCTGCTTATGCCCAGAGGGAGTTCTTTAGAGGAGAGGCAGACGGGGCACAAGCAGGCCTGCTTCCACCCCTCAGCCCAAAGCCCTCACAAACAGGCACCCTGATGGGGTTGCCAGGGCCGATTTTCACCTACCTGGGGGGCAGGCTGGCTTACTTTGTCCAGGACTGGGAATCTCTGACATTAGACAAATGGGTCCTGGAAGTAGTAAGCCAGGGACTGGTTCTCAGCTTCAAAAAGTTTCCAAAGATGAGAACCAGATCCTTTCCACCTGCAAATCCCTCAGAGACACTTCCCTAGAGGCAGAGGTCTCTTCCCTCCTGGCTCTCAGAGCTGTGGAAAGGGTTCCACCCCTACACCAGGGCAAAGGGTTGTACTTCAGGTACTTCCTTACCCCAAAAAAGACAGGAGAATGGTGGTCCATCCTGGATCTCAGATAATTAAACAAGCAGCTTTTAAAACCAAAATTCAAAATGGTGACTCTGGAATTATTCTACCCTCTCTAAGGACAGGGGACTGTCTAGTGTCCCTGGACCTCAAGGATGCCTACTTCCATATTCTCATCAGAAGCTCCCATCGAAAGTACCTCAGGTTCGAGCTGCCCTCAGGCCATTACCAGTTCAGAGTAATGCCCTTTGGTCTGACCTCTGCTCCAAGGGTATTCACAAAATGCCTGGCAGTGGTAGTTGCTTCTCTAAGAAGGTAAAGGATTGCCATCTTCCCTTAGTGGATGACTGGCTCATAGTAGGCCAGTCCCCAGACCAAGTCAAGTTACACTTACAGATAACTCAGCAACTGCTCACCCCTTTGGGTTCCTTCTGAATCTTTCAAAGTCGTTCTAGAGCCTGTCCAGCTCCTCACTTTCATAGGCACAGAGCTAGACACAGAAAAGGCCAGAGCTTTCCTTCTCCTGGACAGGGCAAGGACCCTTGTCTCTGGCCTCCTCATTCACCCTGCAGGTGTCTCAACCAGCAAGGCATTTTCAACAGCTCCTGGGCATATGGCTGCTTCCACAGCAGTAGTGCAGGGAGCAAGATTTCAGATGAAAGACATTCAGTTCCATTTGAGAGCCTCTGGTCTCAAAGGAAGGACCCTCTGACCAAATTGATCCCAGTAACACGAACCCTGATCCAGGCCCTACAGTGGTGGCAGGATCAGAACAATCTGAGACAAGGGGTTCCCTTTGTCACTCAGTCTCACTCTTTAATCCTTACTACAGATGCCTCCCTCTTGGGGTGGGGGGCTCACATGGGCGACCTGACCACCCAGGAGTTGTGGTCCCCTCAGGAATCTCTGCTTCACATCAATCTGTTGGAACTCAGAGCAGTATTTCTAGCACTTCAAGCTTTTTCCAAATCTGTTCAGAACAAAGTTATCCAGGTCAGAACAGACAACACCAGCACAATGTGGTACATCAACAAGCAGGGAGGCACTCGGTCTACAGCCTTGTGCACAGAAGCAATGAAGTTGTGGTCTCTGGCTTACTCCCTGAACACCTCCCTCACGGCAGTTCACCTCCCATGCAAGGACAATGTCCTAGCAGATGCTCTCAGCAGGATATCCCAGGGACATCACGAATGGTCAATGGATCCCCTGGTCTTGGAGGTGATATTTTCCAGATGAGGCACCCCACAGATAGATCTTTTTGCAGCCCCAGACAATCATCAACTTCCCCTTTTTTGCTGCAGGCCCCCAGTGTTGGGCTCAGTCCCCCTGGATGCCTTAGTTCTCAGTTGGGAAGGAAGTTCCTGTATCTTCCCCTTCCTCTCCTGTTCAAGTGCTAGTCAAAATCAGATCTCAACCATGCAAGATGATCCTGATTGCTCCAGACTGGGCCAGACAGCCCTGGTATCCACTCCTACTGTCCTTAGCAGTCCATCTTCCCCTGTGTCTTCCCAGGAATTACAACCTGTTAACCTGTGCTCAGGGAGGGTTTGGTACCAGAATCTCAAATCTCTCAATCTCAAGTCCCGGCTCTTGAAGAGTTAGAGTTTGCTGATTTACACTCTCCCAAGGTGTAATGGATATTCTGAAGGCTTCTAGGAAACCTTCCACCAGGGCTACTTATAATTCCAAATGGAAAAGATTTTCCATATGGTGCTCTGGAAGCATATTTTCCCAGAGTCTGCTGATCTGCCCACAGTCCTTGATTATATGGTCCATTTAAATAGCTTGGCTGAGACCAGCTACACTGAAGGTGCACCTGGCAGCTGTTTCTGCTTTTATTTCAGCAGGTAAGCCCTCTTCTCTTTCAGCTCACCCTGTATTCTCCAAGTTTTTCAAGGGATTGCTTCACACCAACCCTCCATTCAGGGACCCTTCCCCAGCTTGGGACCTTAATGTTTGCATTGCTCAGCTTATGCAACCCCCTTTTGAGCCTTTGTCTTCAGCAGAGCTCAAGTACTTGACTTGGAAAACTGTGTTTCTGGTAGCCATCACTTCTGCCAGATGCATAAGTGAATTACAAGCTTTTTTCAGTGGAGCCGGATTTTATCTCCTTTCATAGAGATAAGGTGGTCCTCAGGACTAACAGGAAGTTCTTGCCTAAGGTGGTTTCAGATTTCCACCTTAATTAATCTATGTCTCTTCCTGTGTACTTCACTGACCATTCCTCCTCTGGCGAGAGGAGGCTGCACAGTTTAGATGTGAAAAGAGCCCTTAGCTACTACATAGAGTGTACCAAGGGTCACAGGTTTGACTCCTCCAACTGTTCTCACTTATGGTGAGGTTGGTAAAGGGAAACCTGCCACTAAAAGATCCATTGCCAGGTGGATTGTCTCTTGTATCCAATTTTGTTATGAAAAACTGGGTAAGGTTCCACCCTCAGTCCTGATGGCTCACTCTACCAGAGGTACAGCTGCTTCCCTGGCTGCTGCCAGGGACATCCCTATTCTAGAGATATGTCAAGCAGCTACCTGGAAAACAGTTCACACTTTACCAGCATTATTCCTGGATATCCAGGCTAGAGTGATGCTCGGTTTGGCACAGCTGTGCTTCAGAGCCTATTCCTAAGTAGGTTCTGTCCTCCTCCATGGAGGTACTGCTTTAGAAGTTGTTATTGTCAGAATACAGCAATACTTCATGTTGTTTGAAGAAAAATTACTCACCTTAGTAATGTTGTTTCTTCTAATGGAGTCTTGCTGTATTCTGACCTCCCCTGCCTGCCCCTCTCAGAACCTCTGTTTTTGGGATGTGGGTGGCAGTGCAGTGTTGGCACTAGTAGGTGCCTTACCTTGTTGTTTTCACCCTTTTTTTCTTGGGGTGAGGGTAAGTGTTTTTCATTTTTTGGGTCTCCTGACTTGAGTCTTTGTTTTGGGACCAAAAAATGTGTTTTATGTTTAGTAGCCAGTTGGCTAGTGTAGGTTTACAGCTTCAACACAGGACCTTAGTGAGTTTAGCTCGTAAAGATCTGACAGTTTGAGTTTAAACAACAACAGACAGAGTCTCAACTGAGCTCAAGCTCAGCATTCCATGCTTGGCATGGAAAGTTAACTCTTTCATCTCCGGGGCAGTTCGAAGGTTGGGACTCACTGCTATTGTCAGAATACAGCAAAACTCCATTAGAAGAAACAACATTACTAAGGTGAGTAATTTTTTATTTTAGGAGGTGATTCAGATTTTTTAAGAAGATATCACCCCAGTACACTAAATGTAATCTTTGCTTGTATAAAGTTTTACCTTTGGTAGGCAGGTGTCAGTTTATATGCAACATGTTATTCTGCTGAATTCTGCTATTATTTCACAAATAGAGACGGAAGGTGAAAACTACAGATTTCTTACAGATGGAGAGGAGGCAATTTTATGTATTTTGGAAACATGTGGATTGGTTGATTTAATGTATATTTTTTATTTAAAGTTATACTACTAAGATAAATTTGTTAATTTTTGTTTTATACACAAGGTACGGGTGGTTTGTGGTTTTCAGGATGGAAGCTGTGTTTCTTTCTGATGTTATGTACTTGCAATAAAAAATTCCCCTACTCTTTTCAAGAAGGTCCATAGGATCTTTAACATCCACCTGAACTACCACCGGGACAGGCAGATGGGACCTCGGTTTAACATCTCATCAGAAAGACAGCAGCTCAGGAGTGCAGCACCTCCCCATGCTGCACTACATTGTTAGTATTGGGATATTAACACAAGTGCCTGGTGTGGGATAGAACCCACAGCCTTCTGATCTCCTGCTTCAAAGGTGAGTGTGCTACCTGCTGAGCAACTGACACTGATAAGTTAAACAAATTCCTCTACAAGGAATAGTTCAAGATGATATCACTCGGTACCCTGCTACCTTGATTCATCAACACGATTGGCTAGCCTCCCTGGACATGCAGGATGCCTACCAACACATTCTCATACACCCAAAGCATCACAAATACCTAAGGTTCATGGCGTTGGGTCAACACTATCAATTCAGAGTCCTGTCCTTTGGGCTATCCTCGGCACCTCGAGTTTTTACAAAGTGCTGTGCAGTTCTCATGGTGCATCTAAGGAAAATCAGAATCCAAGTATTCCCATATCTGGACGACTGGCTTCTAGCAAGCCCCTCCAGGCAAGAGACTCTGGAGGCCATAGCCACAGCCTCAGACTTCCTCACATCCATGGGAGTCCTGCTGAACCTCAAAAAAGTCATAGTTGCAGCCCTCCCAGAAGCTTCTCTTCATAGGGACCCATCTGGATACTTCCTGTGCGAAAACATTTCTTCCAGAGGACAGAAGGAGCGATATCCTACAGATGGCCTGCTTCATCAGAGAACACAGTTCAGTTCAAGCTCTCTCAATGCAGTGGATGCTGGGTCTCATGGAATCCTCGGTGTTCACTGTACCTTTGGCTCATTTCTACATGAGAACCACTCAGTGGATGCTTAGTACTCAGTGGTCCCCCCACCATTCACCCTCACTCCTTTCTCATCAAGGTGACAGAACCTCTGAAGAGGTCCCTCACCTGGTGGTCTCAGAAGGACAACCTTCTGGAAGGGTATCCCTTTGCCTCTCTCTGGATCATCAGATCTCCATTACCATGGATGTGTCCCTGATGGGTTGGGGAGCTCACTGCCAGGATCTCCACACTCAGAGCATGTGGACTCAGGACGAGTCTCAACTCCACATAAACATTCTGGAAATGAGGGCCGTCCTCTATGCAGTCCAGGCTTTGAAGGACATACTCTGTCACAAGACCATGCTACTTCAAACGGACAAGGCAGTGATGTATTACATCAACAAACAGGGCGGTGCACACTCTTACCCATACGCAGAGAAGCTATGAGAGTGTGGGAATGGTGCCTGGAGCACAAGGCTCTGATTCAGGAGGTCTATCTGCCAGGAGTACAAAACGAACTGGCGGACCGTCTCAGCAGAATGGAGGCAGATCCTCACGAGTGGTCTTTCGATTTAACTGTCATTCAATCACTCTTCGAAGAATGGGAAACTCTGGACCCGGACCTTTTTGCGTCCCCACACAATGCAAAACTGCCTCTCTTCTGCTTCAGAAATCCAGGACCTGGCATTTTTTGTCAGGATGCTTTCAGGCTGCAGTGGACAAAACTCTTTCTGTACGCATTTCCTCCTCTTCCCCTGGTTCAGAGAGTACTGCTCAAACTGGAGGCACAGGGGGCAGAATGATTCTCATTGCCCCATTCTGGCCTCATCAGATTTGGTTTCCATTGATCAACAGGCTATCAGAAACCTCTCTGAAACCACTTTCCCTTCAGATGAACCTTCTGACCCAGGGCCCGGTAGTTCATCCCAACCTGAGGTCTCTTCATCTCCACGCCTGGCTCATGAGGAGATAGAGATGAACAGGTTTAATGTTTCTCGTAGAGTTTCAGATATTCTTTTAGCTACACACAACCGGCTCCCAGAAAGCTATACAGCTAAATGGAGCGTTTCTCTGTCTAGTGTGAAAATCCTCTTGGAATCCTTTTTCCTGCCCACCGAATAAAGTCTTGGCGTATCTCTTAGACCTCTCAAACACAGTCAGAGTTCATCTTTGTGCAATTTCGGCATAACATGAGCCAGTACTTTCTATGTCTCTAGCTCAGCTTCCTGTAGTTAAGAGGTTTCTTAAGGGGATTCTGCATACCAGACCTCCTATTAGATGTCCAGTTGCAGCCTGGGACATTAACCTTGTGCTAGATATGCTCACTCATAAGCCTTTCGAGCCTCTAGCTACTTGCGAGTTGAAATTCCTCACTTGGAAGATGGCCTTCTGGTGGCCATTACTTCTGCTTGTAGGGTATCAGAAATACACGCCTTGGTCACAGACCCCCTGATTTCACTGTATTTCACAAGGACGAAGTAGTTCTTAGGACTCATCCTAAGTTCCTTCCTTAAGCTGTCTCAGAATTTCATCTGAATCAACCTTTAGTCTTTCCTACCTTCTTCGCTAACTTCCAGAATGAGGGAGACCATATCCTTCATTCTCTGGATGTAAAGAGAGCTTTGCGGTTCTATCTGGACAAAATGAAAGAAATCCACAAGGCTCAGCAACTGTTTGTCTCCTTCCACATGACCTGGCTGGGTCAGCCTATTGCTATCAGGTGCATTTTAGCATGGTTGGTGGCATGCCTTCGCCACTGTTACTCCATGGTACAGGTCAAGCTGGAAGGCAGAGTGTACGCTCACTCTACCAGAGCAGTCACGGCGTCTGTGGCAGAAATTCGTAATGTACCCATTGCAGACATTTGCAATGCGGCTACCTGGAGCTCCATGCATACTTTTGTTAAGCACTATGCCTTGGACGTCCATGCCAAACAACATCAGTCCTTTGGCAGGACAATTCTTAATGGACTTCTGTCCTAAAAAGTGAGCTCCTCTCTCCTGCCACCTGTCTCGGGGGATTATTTTAGCTCGGTGCTCTCCCATTAGTGTGAATGAGTGGTGGAGACTTTACGTCCAGGAATATATGGAAATCACGTACCTACCATAATTTGTGATCTTCTTGGACAAAGTCTCCACCACTCATTCACACACCTGCCTGCCATCCCCCGAGCTCACTTCTCTGTTTATGGTCTCCACTCCTTCAATATTTGGGCTGTGAAGACTTGCTTATTTGACCCTTCTTACACGGATCATTCTGACTATCTTATGTCTAATTTTTAGGTTAGTCCTCTCTAGGTTAGTTATGCTGCACTCCTTGGAAAAAAGGTACTGAGGCAGTTGGAGGATCAATGCCGAGATAGACAATACTGCAAGCCTGGGTCACAGTGCCACTCCTCATGGCTCCATCTTGATGCCAGCCCCCTGAAAAAAGCTTGGCTCCTGCTGGGTCCTAACCCCTCTGGCGTACTCCCATTGGTGTGACTGAGTGGTGGAGACTTCATCAAGAAGATCAAGAATTACGGGTATGTAATTTCCTTATTTGGATCCACTTAACAAAATCAACTGGGACCCCAAAACTACTGAGGGAGGTGAATAAAACTCCAGGAAACCCTATCAAATGCTTTCTGGCATCAAGGGAGACCAGTGCAGATGGAGCTTGAATTCCTAGACACCAAGATTAAGTGTAGGAGTTTCCTCATATGATCTCCTGAGGTCCGCCCGACATAAAACCAACCTGGTCATGTCCAATAACTTCTCCCATAACTGGTGCAAGGCAAGTGGCCAATTTGGCAAGATTTTCATGTCCGAATTAAGAGAGAAATTGGTCGATAGTTACCTGGGTGCAAGGGGTCCATGCCAGGTTTGGGGATGAGGGTTATTGAAGCTTCTAAGAGTGTGTGGTCTCCCACACCCTGCTCAAACCAGGAGTTGAACACCTCTGCCAAAGCGGTGCCACCTGGTGAGGCATACTTTGTACAGGTTGATCTTACTTGAGAGGGCTCTTGCAGTAGGTATTTACATATAGGACTAAGCCGCCAGGCGTCAGGACTCCATGGAAATTTCTAGCTAGCAGTCTCTGGTGAGGACCGCCCCCACGTCAGGTGACCTTAATCATCTGACTTGTCCCGGTATAAAGGCGGTTCCTTACGCCCGCTCTTCCAGTTCTTTCCCACTGTCGGCTTGTGAAAACTCCTGGTAGAACAGCACTGTCAGCCATTCGTCGGTCTCTAAGTTTTCAAACTTTTCAACTCATTTTCTCTAATTTTCTATTTTTCAAACAATTTGCTGTGTATGTCATCCCCAACGCCCTCCGAATCGCATAGACGCGTGTGGTTCCCAACTTCCACACAAGGACGGCACTTCTTGTGCCTCTTCTGTCTAGGCCCAGACCACCCCGTGGAAAAGTGCCAGCGCTGCCAGAAGTTCAACTCTGCTACCCGCAAGAGAAGGCAGCAGTTCCTGGAAGCCCATATCCTTAAGAAGAAAATGGCCTCCATGGAAAAAGAGTTAAAAAAGCTTAGGCAGGTGTCTACGAAGGTCATAAGAAAAAGTGCGACAAGGAGAAGCACCGAGTGGAATCTGCTTCCACAGCAGCCGCGACTTTATTGAGTCATGCACTCAAGGTAACATCCTCTCTGGGGGATCGTTCCATGACTGCCATCTTGGTGATTATGAAGAAGACATCACCCCCTACCTCAGTCTGGCTTGCACTCAGGCCCTTCGGAAGCCTCCAGGGCAAAGGAGGCCTCCGCTCGCATGAAGGTCGCTTCTTCCTCGCTGCTTTCCGGTCAGATCAGGTCCGGTAAGTCTGACGTCTGTTCCACCGACGCACTCCCAGACAAGGCTGCTAAGTCACTTACCCCTTCTGGGAGTGCCCAGCCAAAACACCTCCTGACAAGGCCATCCCCTTCGTGACCTTCCTTGGGCAGGGAGTCTGATAAGTCAGATGCCGGCTCCTCCAACGTCCCGCCGATTCGCCAATAAGTCGGATGCTGGCTCCACCGACGCCCGCCCAGCCAAGAAGCCTGCACCAGACCCCATCAAACAGTCTGACGCCTCAGGCTTTCCACAGCGTCTCACCACATTGCCCTCTGAGGTCCCTGCGTCCCCTCAACTGACCCCCAGGGATTCTAACCCTCCTTCCCCAGTTGTCACTGAGGACATTGAGACGCTGCCATCAGGGCTCCCTCCTCCTGTGCTGGATCCTCAGATGCCGGTCCCGACGCTGGCCAAACCTATGCTATGCGGTGTCCCTTTACCTGATCGCAGGCTTATTCCTCCATCAGACCTGCTCGACGGTATAACCACGCCAGACCCAACACCCACGGGGCCGTTTCCACCATCTGGCCCGCCAGCAGGGCCTCTGCCAGGTCCCTCTGCTCCATCAGAGACCCTGGTATCCTGGTAGCTGACATTGCAGTACCCAGTGCCGCAGTACCCGGCCCGTCAGTATCAGATGCACCAGTACCTGATGCCGCAATATCTGGCGCTGCAGTACCTGACTCCCGGGCTACCCACCGTTGGGTTACGGATACTCCTTTTATGGATACCCTCAATATCCATATCCCCCTCTTCCTCCACCCACTCCTCAGCTGCCGGTGAATCTGAAGGAGACCTTGGCCTCCTGGTGGGCTGAGGCCAAGGCTCAGCTCACCAGGGAGGTAGAGAGTCATCTCCAGATGCCAGACACTATACAGGATCCCCTACGTCAGAGATGGGAGACTCCCTCCCCCATGCCTGACACCAGAGAAGAGCCCTCTGGCACCCAAGGTGGGGAGGATACGCGCCCCAGGGAACTCCCCAGAGGGGCCATCCCTCCCCCCTCATGGGGAGGAGTCTTCTTCCACTTTGTCATCTTCGGTCATGGACTCTAAGTCTGGCCACTTTGACCCCAAAGACGAGCCCCATACTCTGGAATGCCCTAGCCTGAAGGATCCTCCAGAGTCTCCTCCAGAGGACCCTTCTTTTCTGGAGTTACTGAGGAAAATTGAGGAAGTTCATCAGTGGCAATCAGTGGAGCCAGACCCACAGCGTAAAAAACTTGCTGCTCATCTGGATCTGCCCAAGACCGCTCCTACGCTGATTTCACCCTGGACAGAGCCTCATGCAGATCTTGTCTCCACCATTTGGAAACAACCATCTGCGTTAGCCCACTTCCGAGGAAGGCAGACAGGTTTAACCAGGCTCTGGAGGGTGTAGACTTTCTTAGTCTTCACCCCAAGGTGGATTCAGTCATCATCAGCACCGCTCATGACCACTCTGCCAATCCTCAACACCTTGGCTCATCTCCTCCTGATAAGGAATCCTGGCTTTTGGACCAGTACGGGAAGAAGATCTATTCCTCTTCTACCCTAGGCATCAGGACCATTAACTATGTGGCACATATGGAGGATTTCCAGAAGGCCATCCTTAGCCAGGTGGAATCTAAATTGGACTCCCTTCCTGAGTCACAGACTAAGCAGGAAGTGGGTGACCTTGTCCGTTCCACTCGCTCGGTCTGTTGGCACATGCTACATGCCACTTACGATGTGGTGGACATGACTGGAAGGAGCTTGGTTGCCATAGCTCACGTAGGCCATGCCTGGCACCGCATGTTAGGTTTGGTCCATGAGGTACAATCCGCTATACATGATGCTTCCTTCAGTGGTTTGGTGCTGTTCGGGGTGATGTCAAGGACATCATTACTGAACTGCAGGAGAAGGGTACTACACTCAAGTCTGTCCAGACTATGTACATGCCCCCTCGAGTGCAACGGTGTCCTTTTCATTGCCAAAACCAACAATGACAAAAACCACAGGGCAAACGTACCAACAAACGTCAGGCCCCTCCAGCGACCAAGACTCCCCCCAGCAAAAACGCTTCGGGAGCCTCGGCTGCTGCGCTGCCCCACACCTCCTGACTCTCTGCCTCACCCACTGCCTCTGGAGGTTCCAGAGGAACCAGTAGGGGGGAGAGTCTCCTCCCATCTGCTGGGTTGGGAGAGGATAACATCAGACACTTGGGTGCTCCAGTTGATATCGGCAGGACATTCAATAGATTTTCTGCAGAAACCACCCTGAAGATCACCCCCCCCCCCAGTCATCTTACTCCCTGTAACATCTTCCTCTGGTCCAAGAGGAAATCATCTCTCTTCTCTTGAAGGTGGCAATAAAGCCAGTGCCCACTCATCTTTGGGATACAGGTTACTATTCCCATTTCTTCCTAGTTCCAAAGAAGACGGGAGATCTGAGGCCTATCCTAGATCTCAGCTCCCTGAACATGTTCATGGAGTACAAATGCTTTAGAATGCTCTCTTTGCAGAGCCTTCTACCACTACTTTGGCAGGGACAGTGGCTATGCACTCTGGACATGCAGGATGCCTACCTGCATATCCCCATATGCCCCTCCTACCGCAAATTCCTTCGGTTTTTACTTTCAGTCTTTCCTCTGCCCCCCAAGTGTTTACCAAATGCCTGTTTGTGGTAGCAGCCCACCTGCGTACCCAGGGAGTACAGGTATTCCTGTACCTGGACGATTTTCTCCTGGTGGCCCCGCCCAGGGAGGAACTCCTGCACTCCCTTTCCCTTACCCTGCAAGTTTTTACCAGCCTGGGTATCACCATCAACCAGGCCAAGTCCCACTTGGTCCCATGCCAATACCTCCAATTTATAGGGGGGGATTCTGGACATGACCACTAGCAAAACCTTCTTGCCCCCGGACAGGGTAGACACCCTTCAGAACCAGGATCATCTTCTGTCCTGTTGCAGGAGGGTCAGAGCCAGGTCAGTCCTCCACCTCCTTGGGCTAATGGCAGCTGCCGTTCTGACAGTCCCATTCACTCGGCTCCATATGAGGATCTCTCAGTGGATGCTTCGGTCTCAATGGAACCAAACCAGGGACAATCTAGACCAAGATGTACTGGTATCAGATCCCATGATCAGGGACTTGCAATGGTGGATCGTTCAGGAGAACCTGTGCCTGGGAGTTAATTTGTACATCGATCCACCCTCCCAGACATTGATGACGGACGCATCAGGAGAAGGCTGGGGTTCCAATCTGTGGTCTCACAGGACTCAGGACAACTGGTCCAAGTTCGAACAAAACCTGCACATAAATGTGCTAGAACTGAGAGCAGTTCTTTATGCCCTTCAGGCTCTACTCTCCTTCATCCTCATACAATCAGACAACATGTCTGTAGTCTGGTACCTTAACAAGCAGGGAGGAATACGTTCCTACCCTCTGTGCTGGGAAGTGAAGAGAGTCTGGCATTGGGCAGCCCGACACCACCTTCACTTGACCGTGGTTCATGTTCCGGGAGTGGAAAACACACGGGTAGAACCAACTCATTCGGTCCTCAGCCAGGTCCCACGAATGGGAGCTGGAACAAGAAGTAAATGACATCTTTCAGCAATGGGGAACACCTCAGATAGACCTGTTTGCCTCTCCTCAAAACGCAAACTTTCTGCCTTCTGCTCGCTCGCTCCAGGGTGAGACATTTTATGGCGGGAAGTTCTGTCTCTCAGTTGGAGGGACAGATTCATTTATGCCTTCCCTCCCATTCCTTTAATTCCGAGGGTCCTGAACAAGATCAGATCAGAGGGAGCTCAAACAATTCTCATTGCTCCCTTCTGGCCCAGGCAAGTTTGGTTCTGTGTTCTGCAACAGTTTTCAGAGGAACCTCCACTTCCTCTTCCTCTTCCTCTGTCACAGCAATTGTTGATCCAGGATCAGGGGACCCTTGTTCATCCAGGTTTCAAATCCCTTCATCGCCATGCATGGCTCCTGCAGACATAGCTAAAGCCTGCTTTGGAGTCTCTCCTGTAGTAGCGGACATTTTGATGGAGGCCGGGAAGCCTTCCACCAGGTCCACCTATGCAATGAAGTGGAAACAGTTTTCTATTTGGGCAAACTCGAAAGACTTCAAACCTTCTCGTGCCCAGTCAATAAAGTCCTGGACTACATGCATCACCTCTTTGATCTAGATCTCAGGCATTCCTCGTTGAAAGTCCACATGGCAGCTATCTCAGCCTACCATGTTCCCTTTGGAGACAGGACTTTGCTTAGTTAGAAATCTCTAAGACTGTCCTCAGAGGGTTCTCCATTTGAGACCCCCTTCTGCAATCCTCCCTCCATAGGACCTGAATTTCATCCTGGAGAAGCTTACACTGCCTCCCTTGAGCCAGCAGCAACAACTGATTTGAAGTTCCTTTCTTGGAAGACACTCTTCCTAGTGGCCATTACTTCTGCTCGGCGCATTTCGAGCTTCAGGCCTTGATGCGTATAATCCGCATTTGATTTTCCACAAGGAACGTTGGCTTTATGCACCAACCCTAAGCTTCTCCCTAAGGTGATGGTTGAATCTGCACTGAATTAATCTATTGAGCTTCCGCTTTTTATGCAACACTCCAGTCAAGGGAGTACCTCTTGCACACTTTGGATGTTCACAGAATCCTGAGATACTACACCAATCGAACTAAGGATCTCAGGAAGACTGATCAGCTTTTGTCTCTTTCACTCACAAAAGTGCTGTTTCTAAGCAATGCCTATCAAAATGGTTGGCATATTGTATCACTTTCTGTTATGACAAATACAAGACCCTTCGGGTCAAGTCAGAGTCGCTCCACCAGAGGAGTAGCTGCCTCTGCGGCTTGTTTCAAGAATGTGTCAGTGGCAGACATCTGTGCACCGTAACTTGACTTCTGTCCATACCTTCACCAAACACTACAGTCTGACATTGCCTCTCGCCGAGAGCAGGCTTTGGGTTAGCTGTTCTACAAGGTCTCTTTTCATGAGTCCTATTCAGCCCTGAGGTTCCATGCTATGGATAACAATCCTCCTCCCAAGTGTTTTCCTTGTTCCAGACTGTTTGGGACCCAGTCCTATATGTAAATACCTACTGCAAGAGCCCTCTTGAAGTAAGATAGTCCAGTTACGTAAGAACTTAGCGTAACAGTAGATCATCAAGAAAGGATCTTGCAGTAAGCATTGCCTTCCCGCCCTCCATCCCCCTAAGTTTCCTTTGCTTCATTTCCACTGGGGGGAAATATCCTCTTCAAACAACATGAAGTCTTACTATATTATGACCTATGCAGTGAGTCCCAACCTTCAAACTGCCCCGGAGGTGAAAGAGTTAACTTTCCATGCCAGGCATGGAACGCTGAGCTCGAGCTCGGTTGAAACTCTGTCTGTTGTTCTTCAAACTCAAACCATCAGATTCTTTACTCTGCCTCATTGAACAGTCGCTCTGGAGATTTCTCCTTCTGCTCGGTTCATATTGTCTGTTAAAGTATTGTTTTTCTCGGTTTTCGAACGAATTTAAACCACAACCTGTCGGTTCAAGCTCTGTCTGTGGTATTGTGAGTACTAGATAGGTTTTACATTATTCTTCTGTGTGGAACTTGTAAACGGCTTATCAGTTCAGCTGAACCAATCAGGTTAGTTACAAATATTTTATTCTATCATTTAGAGTGTGGTTACCGGTTCTTATCGGTTCTAAAAAAAACGGAATTTCTTCTGGTTTTTTCCACGACCCGTGACACGGTTGGGAACCGATAAGAGGGTCTTGCTTGGTGGATTGCCATAAATGGGCAAGTTTGGTTAAGACTGGCACTATGTCTGAGAAACCCAAAAGAAAAACCGGGCCCACTGGGTTTCAACACTGCAGTGTGTGTGGGGAAGCCCTTTGCCAAGGCTGACCCCACACCACCTGTGTTTATTGTCTGGGGTTTGACCACCTCAATGCAGACTGCCAGATTTGTAAAAATTTTCCTGCAGCCACCTTGGAAAAGAGAGTTGGTAGGCTCAGGGAAAGGGAGGCCAAGCAGTCCGCTGACCTGGGTGGCCAGCCCGGTTCGGTTCCAACCGAACCAGAGGGAGTGCCCTCTGACCAGGGCGAGACTTCCTCGGGCCAAAGGAGAGCTGACTCTGAAGGGTCAGTTCCAGCAAAAAGGACTAGAAAATCAGCTGGTGTGGAGCCAAAACTTTCCTCTCCAACCGCTGAAGAGATAGCCAAAGCGATTCAGATTGTCCAGTCGCTTTCTCCGGTTCCAACTGAACCGGTACCATCAGGTAAGCACCTGGTTTGGCCGGTTCCACCGGTTCGAGACTACGATTTAGAGGATTATTATGAACCAGAGGAGAGAGAAGAGGAGTATGAGGAGAGTGAATGTGGGTTTGAAAGTCTGGATGTGCCATCGAACCGGACATCTCCCCAGACAGACCTTCAGGAGTTTCCCGTCCTAGGCTTTCTGAGTCCCCTTCTCATTTTATTTTTTATAAAAAAGTGGCTGAAACCCTCCAGCTCCCTATGGAGGAAGCTGTGGATGATCAAGAGGAGCCTGACTATGTGGAAATGATGGATATCCCAGAGTCTAGGAGACTGTCTATTCCCTTGCATAAATCTTTTGGGAAACAGACATTTAAAATCCTAAAAACTCCTCACACTATACCTCCTGTGGATAAGAGAATGGACAAGAGGTTCACATTGTCAGGCTCTAATACGGAGTTCCATTCACAACAATGCAGCCATGTTGGGGTAGTGCAGGCTGCAGCCTGTGACAAGGCAAACATTCCCTTGGCTTCACACCCCCAGACAAGGACTCCAGGAAGATTGATGCCATGGCAAAGAAACAGTACATGGCAGCATCCTTGGGACTCAGGCAGGCAAATTATATGGCTTATGTTGCTAGATATCAGAAATCCAGATGGGACATGGTTTTGGCTCTAGCAAAACAGGTCCCTGGCCAGCTTGCCAAGGAGCTGGAGCAGGTGGCTGCTGATGGTATTGAAGCATCCAAGGTGCAATTCCATGCTGCAGTGGACTCTAATGATGTGTCATCAAGAGTCATGGCTACATCTGTTGCACTTCGCAGAATGGCTTGGCTCAGATGTACTAGCCTTTCTCAGGATACCCAGTCTAAAGCCATAGATTTTTCTGTTGTGGGTAATTCTCTGTTTGGGGAGCAGACAGAGAATTACATGAAGAAAATGGACGAGTATAGGACCACCTATAGGAGTGCACAGGCCAAGAAAAGGCAGGCCACTCCCCAAAGGCAGCTTTCCAGGGGCAGGGGAAGGCCTTTGCATGCCTTTCACCAAGCAAAGGCCTCCCTTCTGTCTATGCCCAGAGGGGTTCTTTAGAGGGACAGGCAGATGGGGTACCAGCAGGCCTGCTTCCACCCTCAGCCCAAAGCCCCTGCCAAGCAGACACCCTGATGGGGTTGCCAGGGCCGATTCTCACCAACTGTAGGGGCAGGCTGGCTTTACTTTGTCCAGGACTGGCAGTCTCTCACTTCAGACAAGTGGGTCCTGGAAGTAGTAAGCCAGGGACTGGTTCTCAGCTTCAAAAAGTTTCCAAAGATGAGAACCAGATCTTTCCCACCTGCAAATCCTCCAGAGGCACTTGCCCTAGAGGCAGAGGTCTCTTCCCTCCTGGCTCTCAGAGCTGTGGAAAGGGTTCCACCCCTACACCAGGGCAAAGGATTGTACTCCAGGTACTTCCTTACCCCCAAAAAGACAGGAGAATGGCGGCCCATCCTGGATCTCAGATACCTAAACAAGCACCTTTTAAAACCAAAATTCAAAATGGTGACTCTGGGAATTATTCTACCCTCTCTAAGGCCAGGGACTGGCTAGCATTCCTAGACCTCAAGGATGCCTACTTCCATATTCTCATCAGAAGCTCCCATCGAAAGTATCTCAGGTTCGAGCTGCCCTCAGGCCATTACCAGTTCAGAGCAATGCCCTTTGGCCTCACCTCTGCTCCAAGAGTATTCACAAAATGCCTGGCAGTAGCAGTTGCTTCTCTAAGAAGGCAAAAAAATGCCATCTTCCCTTACCTGGATGATTGGCTGGTAGTAGGCCAGTCCCCAGACCAGGTCAGGTTACACCTGCAGATAACTCAGCAACTGCTCACCTCTCTAGGTTTCCTTCTGAATCTTTCAAAGTCAGTTCTAGAGCCTATACAGCTCCTCACCTTCATAGGTGCAGAGCTGAACACAAAGAAAGCCAGGGCCTTCCTTCCTCTGGACAGGGCAAGGACCCTGATCTCTCTGGCCTCCTCATTCACCCTGCAGGTCTCTCGACCAGCAAGGCATTTTCTACAGCTCCTAGGGCACATGGCTGCCTCTACAGCAGTAGTACAGGGAGCAAGATTTCAGATGAGGGATGTCCAGTTCCATTTGAGGGCTTTTTGGTCTCAAAGGAAAGACCCTCTAACCAAATTGATCCCAGTTACTCGAACCCTGAACCAGGCCCTACAGTGGTGGCAGGATCAGAGCAATCTGAGGCAAGGGGTTCCTTTTGTCACCCAGTCACATTCCTTAATCCTTACTACAGATGCATACCTCTTTGGGTGGGGAGCTCACATGGGCGACCTCACGACCCAGGGATTGTGGTCCCCTCAGGAATCTCTGCTACACATCAATCTGCTGGAACTCAGAGCAGTTTTTCTAGCACTTCAAGTTTTTTCCAAATCTGTTCAGAACAAAGTTGTACAAGTCAGAACAGACAACACCACCACAATGTGGTACACCAACAAGCAAAGGGGCACTCGGTCTACGGCCTTGTGCACCGAAGCAATGAAGTTGTGGTCTCTGGCTTACTCCCTGAACACCCCTTACAGCAGTTCACCTCCCAGGCAAGGACAATGTCCTGGCAGATGCCCTCAGCAGGATTTCACAGGGCCATCACGAATGGTCACTGGACCCCCTGGTTTTGGAGGTGATCTTTGCCAGATAGGGCACCCCGCAGATAGATATTTTTGCAGCCCCAGACAATCACCAACTTTCCCTTTTTTGCTAAGGCCCCCAGTTTTGGGCTCAGTCCCTCTGGATGCCTTAGTCCTCAATTGGGGAGGGAAGTTTCTATATGCTTTTCCTCCCTTCCCTCTCCTGTTCAAAGTGCTAGTCAAAATCAGGTCTCAACCTTGCAAAGTGATCCTGATTGCTCCAGATTGGGCCAGACAGCCATGGTATCCACTCCTTCTGTCCTTAGCAGTCCATCTTCCCCTGTGTCTTCCCAGGAAGTACGATCTGTTAACCTGTGCTCAGGGGAGGGTTTGGTACCCGAACCTCAAATCTCTCAATCTCAAGGCCTGGCTCTTGAAGCGTTAGAGTTTGCTGATCTACACCTCTCCCAAGGTGTAATGGATATCTTGAAGGCTTCTAGGAAACCTTCCACCAGGGCTACCTATAACTCAAAATGGAAAAGGTTTTCCATATGGTGTTCTGGAAAGCATATTTCCCCAGAATCTGCTGACTTACCCACAGTCCTGGATTATATGGTCCACTTAAATACCTTGGGGCTGAGACCAACTACCTAAAGTGCATTTGGCAGCAGTGTCTCTTTTTATTTCAGCAGGTAAGCCCTTCTTCTTTCAGCTCATCCTGTATTCTCCAAGTTTTTTAAGGGATTGCTTCATTCCAACCCTCCATTCAGGGACCCTGCCCCTGCCTGGGATCTTAATGTTTGCATTGCTCAGCTTATGCAACCCCCCTTTGAGCCTTTGTTTTCAGCAGAACTTAAGTTCTTGACTTGGAAGACTGTGTTTCTGGTAGCCATCACTTCTGCCAGACGTATAAGTGAATTGCAAGCTTTGTCAGTGGAGCCTGATTTTATCTCCTTTCATAGAGATAAGGTGGTCCTCAGGACTAGGAAGTTCTTGCCTAAGGTGGTTTCAGATTTCCACCTTAATCAATCCATATCCTTCCAGTGTACTTCACTGACCATTCCTCCTCTGGCGAGAGGAGGCTGCACAGCTTAGATGTGAAGAGAGCCCTTAGTTACTACATAGATCGTACCAAGGGTCACAGGTTTGACTCCCTCCAACTGTTCCTCACTTATGGTGAGGTTGGTAAAGGGAAACCTGCCACTAAAAGATCCATTGCCAGGTGGATTGTCTCTTGTATCCAATTTTGCTATGAAAAACTGGGTAAGGTTCCCCCCTCAGGCCTGATGGCTCACTCTACCAGAGGTACAGCTGCTTCCCTGGCTGCTGCCAGGGACATCCCTATTCTAGAGATATGTCAAGCAGCTACCTGAAAAACAGTTCATACTTTTACCAAGCATTACTCCCTGGACATCCAGGCTAGGAGTGATGCTCAGTTTGGCACAGTTGTGCTTCAGAGCCTATTTCCTAAGTAGGTTCTGTCCCTCCTCCATGGAGGTACTGCTTTATAGTCTGCATGTGTCATAATATAGCAAGACGTCATGTTGTTTGAAGAAAAAATTACTCACCTTAGTAATGTTGTTTCTTCTAATGGAGTCTTGCTATATTATGACCTCCCCCCCATGCCTACCCCTCTTAGAACCTCTGTTTTGGGATGTGGGTGGGCAGTGCAGTGTTGGCACTCAGTAGGTGCCCACCTTGTTGTTTTCACCCCTCCTTTCTTGGGGTGCTTGGTGTTGTTTTTTCATTTTTGGGTCTCCTGACTTGAGTCTTTGTTTTGGGACCATAAAATGTGTTCTTATGTTTTAGTAGCCAGTTGGCTAGTGTAGGTTTACAGCTTCCACACAGGACCTCAGTGAGTTTAGCTCGTAAAGATCTGACGGTTTGAGTTTGAAGAACAACAGACAGAGTTTCAACCGAGCTCGAGCTCAGCGTTCCATGCCTGGCATGGAAAGTTAACTCTTTCACCTCCGGGGCAGTTCGAAGGTTGGGACTCACTGCATAGGTCATAATATAGCAAGACTCCATTAGAAGAAACAACATTACTAAGATGAGTAATTTTTTCTTCTCTCTCGTCTTGCCTCTTTTCGCCTTTGGCGGGAAAGAACTGGAAGGCGGTCACCTGACATGGGGGCGGTCCCCCGCCAGAGACTGCTAGCTAGAAATGTTTCTATGGGGTCCTGAAGCCTGTGTCGATGGCAATTGTTGTTTCTTTTCTCTCAGATACTTGGTTTTCTTTGGCAGTTAACTAACGTTGCAAATTAATTTGATAATTGGAAAATTCTAGTTGTTCTTTTAAAGTTATTAGTTTTTCTTTTAGCTCATTAATTTCTGAAGTTAACTCTTCACTCTTCATCTTGATCAGTTAAAATTGTAACAAGTTGTGAGGTGCACGTGTTAAGAGCTCCAGTCCATCGTTCTCAATAACTATCTTTGAGGAAGCCACCTGAGGGTAATTTGTCAATCCTGAATCCCCATGGGGCCCAGTCTTTAGCTTTATATACTTTTAATGCTTCCTTATTATAAAACATATTAATTTCCTTGGATTTAAACTTTTCAGACTCTGAGAATAAAGATTTTAAAGTCTGTGCCTCTTCTGTTGGTTGTATACTGGCTGTGAATAAATCTCTGGTCCCAAGTCTGCATCATGCTGATGCTTCCACTGTTTCAAACAGATTGAATGACTCTTCTGACTCTGACTGATCAGCAGGGCCACTGGAAAATTGCGGAAAAGGTTACCTAAAATTGCGGTAAATTGAGGGGGTTCTACTGTAGACCCTGAGTGCTTCACAATAAATCTTTTAATATTTTCTGCAGCATATATTAGTCAGTATAACTTGCTAAATGAATACACTGACACCTGAATATGTTTAAAACATAAAGAAAAGTTTATGTTCCTAAAAAGAATACTAAATTGATAAGCTATCGTAAGCGTTGCCTATCTTTCAAAATTTAAAAACATCTGCCTCATACAGTTCTAAATAGATTCTATAAAGTGAGCCACAGCAAATCAATATTAAATAAATCCAGAAGAAATATGTTTTTTGTTTCTGGCTATAGAATAATGAAACCTAATCAACAGCTGTTTACATAGTGCTCTGCCAGCTATTCACCCACTTTGGTACAAGAAAAATAAGCAGATAGAGTGGTGAATAATTGAGTTTTAGTAAAATGTTGTTAGTGTTTAATGGTCATAATTTGTACTGTAGGTACTGTACACTATTTTGAAATCACATATTTAAACATTAAATCTGGGGGGTTATTGGGGCTGGCAGTATAATCTAGGGGTAAGAGTAACAAACCGTGAATGAGCTGATGACATCTAGCACACCTGGGTTTGATTCCCACAACCTCCACTTGCACACTGTGTGATTCTGAGCAAGTCACTTAACCTCCTCAGTGCTCCTGGGCTGTACCTGAAAACAGGCAGTTGTGCCTAGTGGGCCTTACGTGGTTACCAAAAACATTAAAAATTATATTTACTGCATCATACAGTAGTCAGGGTACCCTGTAATTTACCTTTACAGCCTTTGTTTTACTCTGGCTGCAATGATTTTGTTTAGTTAAAGATAAATGTTAAGATACATTTTGTGTTTTATAAGTTTTAGACTTTTGTCAGGTTTTCTTTGCAGTCTTTGCATGTGAGCATCTAGAGGTAGTTGCTAAGAGTGAGATCACTGTTAACAACTAGCTTATTCAAGTTTAAAATTGGCAGGGCCATAAAAAATCCACAGTTGTTTGAATCAAAACTAGTCTGAATGAAAGTATGTTCACAAGGAGTAACTTGCCCTTCCACTTACAAAAGGACTTCATAGTTAGCACCCCGTTTAAGTAAATGGGATAATTTGTACCTTTTCTATCATCTTTTGTTTCAGTCTGAGGAACTGAGGAAACACTAGCACAAACAGTAAAAGAAGGTGACAAGACTTTCTATAGATACATTAGTGAAAGGAGAAAGTCCAGAGGGGGTATTGCTAAGCTTAATGGAGAAAAGGGAGCATGTGAGGAGGAGGACCCTGTAAAGGCATCTATCCTAAATAGATACTTTTGCTCAGTATTCACTGAAGAGAAGGTAGGGCAGGGCCCACAGCTCAGCATCATGGACACAGGGGAGGGAGGTGAGCACTACTCCTTCACAAAAGAAAGGGTCCTACAAGAGCTTCTAAGCTCAGGGTGGATAAGGCAATGGGACCTGATGGCATACATCCCAGGGTACTTAAGGAGCTAAAGGAGGAACTAGCAGAGCCATTAGCAGAATTGTTTAGTGAGTCTCTGAGCACAGGAGAGGTCCCAGAAGACTGGAGAAGGGCTCATGTGATCCTGCACCACAAGAATGGTAGCAGGGAGGAGGCGGGGAACTACAGACCGGTCAGTCTTACCTCAGTAGTGGGCAAGATTATGGAAGCACTCCTTAAGGAAAGGATAGTGCAACACCTGGAATCCATAGGGGCACAGGATCCAAGACAGCATGGGTTTACAAAAGGAAGGTCCTGTCAAACTAATCTCATAGATTTCTTTGACTGGGTAACCAGAGTGGCGGACCAAGGGGGAGCAGTTGATGTCGCCTACCTTGACTTCAGCAAAGCTTTTGACACTGTTCCACATAGAAGATTGATAAATAAGCTAGGTAGGCTCGGGGTGGGTCAGAAGTTGGTCAACTGGGTGGCAAACTGGTTGACTGGCAGAAAACAGAGAGTGGTGGTAAATGGTATACAGTCAGAAGAGATGCAAGTCACAGTGTGGTACCTCAGGATCAGTCCTGAGCCAGTCCTATTCAACATCTTCATTAGTGACCTAGCAGATGGACTAGAGGGTAAGGCTTGTCTGTTTGCAGATGACACCAAGATCTGCAACAGAGTAGATGATCCAGATGGGGTGGGCAGAATGAGAAGAGATCTGGATAAACTAGCAGAATGGTCAGAAGAGTGGCAACTGGGATTTAATGCAAAGAAGTGCAAAATCATGCACATAGGGAAGAGAAACCCTGAAGCCACTTATAGGCTAGGAGGGGAGTTGCTAGCAGTCACAAAGGAAGAAAGAGACTTGGGCATCATCATCACTGATGACCTGAAATCATCCAAGCAGACCTCTAAAGCAGTAGGTAAGGCTAGGGGGGTGTTAGGGTGTATTAGTAGGGGTATCACAAGTCGTAAGAGGGAGGTAATAATCCCTCTGTACAAGACATTGGTTAGGCCCCATCTGGAGTACTGCGTGCAGTATTGGAGGCCACACCTTCACAAGGACATTAACCAAATTGAGGCAGTCCAGAGAAGGGCAACCAAAATGGTGCAGGGACTGCATCAGAAGACATATGAGGACAGATTAACGGAGCTCAATATGTATACCCTTGAGCAAAGGAGGAGAGAGGTGATATGATCGAGACATTTAAACACCTTAAGGGCATAAACAAGGTGAAAGAGTCTAACATGTTTAAATATAAGAAAAATAGCAGGACAAGAGGACACAGCATGAGATTAGAGGGAGGCCGATTAAGGGGAATGTGAGGAAATTCTTTTCACAGAAAGGGTGGTAGATGCATGGAATGGCTTACCACAAGAAGTAGTGGCTATGAATACAGTGCAGGGCTTCAAACAGGCATGGGATAGGCATAAGGGAGCAATACAAATGACTATGAATAGATAGGTCACTGACATAGCAAAGGCTCATGGCACATTTATAAGATAGAAAAGAAATGGGCAGACTGGATGGGCCTTGCGGTCCTTATCTGCCGATAACTTCTATGTTTCTATGTTTCTGTGTGGCAACAAAAAGTTTTCTGATAGACTGCTTCAACTCAAAACAAATGTTAAGTGTTTAAGTGTACTTATGCTTGGCCAGTGGATTTTGAAACCAAACAAGACAAGGATTCAAAAGAAATCAGTGTCACATAAAATCCTTGCTTTACCTTGCACTGCATTGTTTCGGCCAAACCCAAGTCTGCATGCAAAATTGTCAATATATTTGAGAGTATTTTATTGAAAATGTTAATACTTTTTACACAGTTCAATATAAAAACTCAAAAATTGCAAGAAATTGCAGAACATGTCAGTTTTTGCGGAGAATGCTGAAAATTATGGATTCCGCAAAAAAATTGCGGGCGCAATTTTCCAGTGGCCCTGCTGATCAGTATTTGTTGTGCTCACTACTGCAGTTCATGGATATAAATGAAAAAAGTTTAAGATTCACACACCCAAGTGGTGCTCCTGTCTGTATGCACAGTATACAGAACCTATTGCTTGCTAGTCAGTCTTCCACAGCTGCAGGTTTGGCTTTCCAGTCGTATGATCAGAGTCAGGGTACTAGTGATGCTGAATAACAGAAAGGTCACAAGATAAAATTAGCTTGACATGAAAGTTCCAAGTCTTTCACCACAAAGGCCGTAACTACAGTATAGCTGGTTTCATGGAGTGATGAGGCACTAAGCAGACAAACATAAATCATGCGCTTGGGCAGTTGTGTGGGTGCTAGATCGATTCAAAAAAGGCCTCTCTTAATGACAAAACACACAACTGAGGCTGCACATCCATGGAAGAGAAGTAATAAAATCAGTAGTCCAAAGGCAGTTCACAGGCAAAGTTCAGGTTGAATTCGGAAGAGCTCCACGAAACAATGGCACTATACCCTAGTGCTTGGTGTTCTCATATGACCCTTCATCAGGGGATGTGTCTCTGTATGTGGTGATGCTCAAGCCCATACAGATGATTGGCTTTCATTACCACAACCTAGAAGTAAGAAAGGGAACGAGGCAACAGTAACATTTGTCACTGAATATAATGATCTTGCACCACAAGTTTCCCAGATTGTGACCAAGCACTAGCACATTTTAAGGGGCTATACTATGTTGTCTTAAGGCTGTGAGTGGGAACCCCAGGATAACCTGTAGTAGGAGATCCACTATAAGGGATTGAGTGACCAGCTCAATGTCCAAACCGCAAGAATACAACATAACTGGTTGCCTCCATTACCTAAAGGCTTCCATAGATGCGAGAATCCAGCATTTGTAAATATGGGATTACAGGGAATCTTATTGTTCTACCAGCTGGTAGCAACAATGATGAAGTACAGCAGTTTATTAACTGCAATTCAGATTTTGTAGTGTATGTTCTCACTTGTTCCTGTAATGTATAATATGTGGGATGAATGATTAGGAATTTAAAGATGAGAATACAGGAACATGTCTGATCTATTTTTTTGGGCACCCCTGTAACCCCAGTCAGACTGCATTTTATACAGTTTCATAACAATGACGCAAGCAATTTTAACTTTATAGGCATTGAAAAACAAGCAGCCCATCCTTGCGTGGGGATCGTAAACAAATGCTACTCCAAAAAGAAACAAGATGGATCTGCACTTTTAAGATCCCTAAGACCATCATGACTTAATGAAACTCTGGACATTACCCCATATCTACATTAATAATATGTCTGATTTGAATTGTTGTTGAGATTAAATTTCAAGTTGAAACATATGGATTTATAATTATGTTTGTTCTCTTCCCCCCTCATTTCATATTTCACGCCTCCATTTTTATTTTTTACTTTTTATTTTTTATCCTCAGTATCCTTTCCCACTCATTTCTTTTTCTTCTGTCCTCCGTTGTGCAGCTTTATTTTTAGTTTCATTTAAGTTCAAGAGACCATCATCCTTCCTAATACCTTATTGAAGCACTTAAGTCTATGTCTATTTGACATGATGGCCCAGATATTCAGGGTTGCACATGGCGCAACAGTGGTTGCGCCATGCACAACCCACTGATGCGCCCCGGTGCAATATTTAAAAGGAAAAGGCGACAGACAAATCCCGGCTGCACTGGAGTGCATCAGTAATGTATGCAGGCACAGGTGGGGCGGGCGCCCATGCATAACCTGCAGCCCGATATTCAGGCCGGGCTGTGCAGAGTCATACATCGCAACTTCATAGCGCCTGCAAAGATGCGCCCCAAAAAGGAACAAGTGATGGCCACCCACAGGTGAGCTGCCACATTGCAGGGTGCAACACAGCAGCTGCCACCTGTGGGTGGCCACCCGAGTTCCTGCTGCACCTGGCGGAGCCCCCATGCACCGATCGCGGGCATCTATAATGGCCCCCAAGTCCAATATCCCTGATGGTCCAGTGGACCTTTCATGTGCCCGATCACGGGCATCACTGGTATTCCCCAAGTCTAGTATCCCTGGTGGTCCAGTGGACCGCACTGAACCCGATCGTGGGCATCATTAATCACCGCCCCCAAGTCCAATATCCCTGGTGATCTATGTACCCCCACCCACCCGCCCACTGAGCCCCACCACCCCTCCCCCATCAGCCAGCGGGCAGAAGCACCCCACCGCCTGCCGCCCCGCCACCCGCCGATTGACAGCTCAGTAGGGCTGCATGCCCATTGGTTCACAGCATGAGCCAATGGGCGTGCAGCCATACCGCCTACTACTCGGTCAGATATGTGAGATAGAATTCAGTTCACATGTCTACGGGACTAGTAATGCGATATGGAAGCTTCACATGCCCGTAATCATGCAGACAATGCAACCCTACTGGCAATCGTCAGCGGCGGCCGAGCGGCAGGCAGTGCTGCCGGCGGCGAGGGAGGCGGTGGTGGGCTCAGTGAGCGGAGTGAGTGTGTGCTAGATCACCGAGGCCAGACTTGAGGCAGTAATGATGCCGCGATCGAAGCCAGTGCGATCACTGAACCACCAGGCAAGTGAGAGTCAGTGATACCAGCGGCAAAACACACTGAGATCACTGGACCACCAAAGTATTGAGCATTTTCCTCTTACAGGACTTCCGCGATTGGGCTGCAGGGGGTGTCAGTCCCCGATGGCTGCTGCCTGGCAGGGCACCAGGTGCAAGTCGTCGGGGATCAGCGCACCTGCATGCTAATGGCATGCAAATGTGGCTGTAATGAGATGCAAATGGCCCCCTGTGTGCCTTGCATAACTTATGGCCCCATTTGCATGTCCCCGTTTGAATATCGCAGGTGCTGTGCATGGCGCAATGGCACTTGCGCCACTGTATCTCCATGCTCCACTCTGGCCACTTGCGCTGGTGCAGTGCCACTGCGCCATGCACAGTGAGGGTGGCCAGGGTGCGATATTCAAAGCTGTTGTGCCATAGCGCAGCTCCACTGAGTATCGCCTCTAGGCTACACCCATGCGCAACAGTTGAGCTGCGCCCAGGTTTGCGCCACATCCTGGCACAGTTTGAATATCTGGCTGATGTGTCTCCTCATTGCCAGGAAGCACACCTTGTTTCTTTTGTGGTTCATTTCATAATTGAAACTTTTTTAAGGTTTGACAGCCACTTGCTTTATGTGTGTATATGTTTTGTGGTCTTTCTGTCTGTTGCCTCCACTATTTCCTGTTTCTGCTTTTTGTCTTTAGCCCCCTTGTTTAACCTGTTTTTTTCCTAATTAGCCTTTTGTACTTTTTATACAACATGTGTCATAAATGATATTTATAACAGTTTGAACATTCAAATATTTTTTTGGTTGGGTTAACTACTATAATGTTGTTATTTAGTCCACGGTTTCCATCTTAAATGGATTTTTTTATTAATTATTACGTGGCTTTGTGCTGATGTGTGTTTTGGTTGTAGTATTATTTATGTACTTGTTAACTAAATGCTTTATAAGGCATCACCACATACAGAGACACACCTCCTGATGAAGTCCTTGCGTGGACCCAAAGCGGGATATAGTGTCATTGTTTCCTGGATCTCTATCAAAATAAACCTTGAAATTTGCCTGTATATTGTCATTGGGCTATGATTTTATTTCTCCTCCTGGTATGTGCAGCTTCAGTTGAGCGTTTTGTCATTGAGAGAGGCCTTTTGAACTTGGCTAACCCACACAATTGCCTGTGTGCATGGTTTTTGTGCCCATTGTATATCTGAGACCCCTGCTGCTTTTATAACTTTGCAATATTTTTTATTTTTTATTTTATGTATTGTATATGCAACCCCACCCTTTGAATTAGTGCATTGACCAATGTAAGTTCACTCTTGATGTTTGAGTGCATGGCTCAGGATTCTCCCGCTTTTAGGGGTAATATTGCTGTTTCAGCTCACCGTAAGCACCTTGTAAACAGTCCTGTAAACCAGTTCACCTTTTACTTTCCTCAGGAGCTGTTTGAACAGAGGTAACTTTGTGTGACAATACCCCCACTCACACAGGGACATTTAGTCACTTGACTCCTCTTTACTGGGTCAGAGCGTACTGATGGCACACAGTTCCTGCCAGTCACAGAAATGCCAGTCACAGAGACCCAAGTCAGTTCAATTTGTACACAGTTAATTACAGTGCCCTTTGAGTATTGCTTTGACCTAACACTCCAGCCAAGCGCAGACCTGTAACCATGTTCTAGACTTTCCCAATCCTTGCTGTGGTCAGTATCACTGAGCACGTGTAATGCTACCTAGTTTCATGTTAGCAGTTTTGGTCCTCATAATCCCTGATCCCTGAATTGGTGCTTTTAGCGTTGAACCAAACCTTTTCCTTCTGCCGTAAGCAAACAGTAATAGCAATTTGCTAATCTGTAATGATGCACTGGTGAGATGCCCAAAATTATCAGGGGAATTAGTTTCTTTTGCCTTGTGCCCAGCAGACCAGCTTCCCTATCTGTTTCCTGGTGTCAGGAACTCCAACTCAGCCAGAGCTCTGATTCCATGCAGTACCTTGCAGTCCTCACTCCCAAATGCCTAGTTTATCATCTTGGGGACTTTCTTCACAGCATATAGTGGCAGCCAGTGCAGGGAGTATGATACTGCTCCATTCACATCTCCCAGTATTGCTACAGCTGCATTCAGTTGAATGCAGCTTTAGCGACTGATATCACATTACAGAACACCATCACCAGTGATACAATTCTTGATGGCAGTGTTACCACTGTAGTTATTTAGTGTCATTTCACAAAGTAATTTTTGGATTTGAAAAATAACCAAAGGAAAGGAATGTGGTTTTATATAGTACCTTTCATGTACACTGTATTACAAAGTTATATAATGGCAACAGCTATCCGGGTACTAGTGTTTATGGTATTAGCCCAGTCCTGGTGTAGGACTAGAACCCATGACCTTTTGGCCCAGAGGTGACTGTGGTTTACATTGCTTACAAAGACTGTGGTCAAAATTACTATCTGCTCTCAAGAAGGAGGTTGATTTGAACTGTAGTGCCTATATGGGTCTCATGTCTGAGCCTTATCAAAAGCAAGAAAACAGGGCACACTGGTGTTTATGAATGACCACAAGATGTTGTTTGCCTAAAACATATAGGCTGGTGGTGGCCATTACACTTTGTATTGGATTCCATTTTGGTGGCTTTCAAGCTCGAGATCCACCAACAATAAAGTGAACAAAAGTACAATAATTACACTCTTCAGCTGTAAGGATCTTCACTGATTCAAAAATGCAACCGTTGTCCCAAGATCCACCAAAAATCTCTTGAGATCCACGTTGGATCTAGATCCTATGTTGGCCACCATTGTGATAGCATTCAGACTGTTACAACTGATTGGATGGATCACATTTCAGCAATTCTGATTTAAACAAGATGTTTCGTCAAAGTGTTCACCTAAAAAGAAAATTATGGTCAGAGCCAACATGGCTGCCGTGCCATTTAATAGTGCTCATGGGGTTCCAAGAACAAAATGCAGTTTCGTTTCACCAGAAAAAAGAGGCCACCATGCCCAAGATGGCCGCTGTGAGCTCTGTGTGCATGTGGACTTCACTGCTACTGCAGAAGAGAAATCGTGCATGCGCAACTGCAGAAGTGAAGTCGCATGTGCATTGAGCTCACGGTGGCCATTTTGGGCAAAGCAGGCCTTTTTTAATGAAAGGAAAGTGACAGGCAGCAATCAGATAGTGCACCTGCAAGGGGGGCTTCAGCTGCGGAGGGATGGGGTGGAGACACAACAGTAAACCATTCACCGTAGCACTGCAGAAGAACAGAGGAAGAAACCAGTCACATGCTTCCAACATCCCGTCTCTCCTTTGTGTGATAGCAATACATCAGAATGGGTCTGCACTTGCAGCCATAAAAAGGCTAGATGCTCTGAAAAAGTCAACAAAAGTGTCAGCAGAGACAGCTTCCCCAATCACCAGTCTAATGCATAGTCTGCAAAGAAACCAGCAAGGGTATACATTCTTAACTGAGGTACTCTCAGAGAAGAAAGACTTGAAGAAAAACATGCGAGATTCAACCTCTCACTCTAGTCTGAGGAATTCTAAAAGGGAAACATTTGTGGCTTTAAAGCTCTAAAATAAGTATAAGATTCTTAAAGTGGAAAACCAAATTATTATACAACTAAGATGGGACTAACAAAGATTCAAGAAATTATTGGAAACTAATTACAGTCTGTCTGATGCTGCCTCCCTGAATCCGTGATTTGCTTGAAACATGAGTACGTTACTCACTGCAGACTAGTATGCAGTGGCCCAAATGTTGAATGAGTAGTTTGTAAATTTTCCTGATGTAGAAATGCTTTTAAGATTGGTGTGGACAGAGAGGACAGTGAGGCAGTTGGAGTCTTACAGTACTCAAACATTTAGATTTTGACAGATAAGAACTGGGGAATATTTCAGATCTTTGAGTGCTTTAAAGGGTTATTAAGTCAGCTGGGCTGGACAAGCTGGAAACCAACTTTTAAAAATCGGGGCTAAAAAGGTAACTCCAATTGTTACCTAGTTTTTAATTGGATCTTAAAATGGCATTTTCCTACCAATTGGAAAATAAGTAAAATTATTCCTAGTCCTAAAGGGCTAGAGGCCAGTAATCCTCTAATTACAGGCCAGTGGCTCTATGCCCATGCTGTTCAAGTTACTGAAGAAGCAAATCCCTTCCAACTTTCTGAATGTCTGAGAAAGCATAGTCTTCAGATGCCTGACAAGCATGAATATAGAGCTGTTATTCCACAAACACTGCCATGGCCAATTTTAATAATATTTTACTGAATCCCTTGTGGCTAAAGGAGATCTGGGCAGTGTCTGCAGATTTAACTAATATTTTTGACCAGGTGAACCATACTCTGTTGCTTGAGTGACTAAAATGTACATATGTAAATGCTGAACCTTTACTATTGTTCAAATCTTACTGGGACCAGTGGTCCCAAAAGTATAAATAAAATAATTCTCTATCAAAACGTGTGAAATCACTAGATGGTTAATTTAGAGTTCAAGATTACTACTCTTTTTGGTCACGATAAATGATCATAGATACATAGATACATAGACAGTGTCAGCAGATAAGGGCCTATGACCCACCTAGTCTGCCATTTGAGCTTGTAAGTTCAGTTTGTTTTCCTAGAGGTCTATTTCCTTACCCCTGACCTCTAGAATTCCTTTATGTCTATCCCATGCATTCTTAAATCCGTGATTGTTTCAGCTCCCACCACTTCCTCTGGCAGGGTGTTCCACTTGTCCACCACCCGTTCTGTGAAGAATTCTTTCTCATGTTTCCTCTGAATCGTCCTCCCTCCAACTTCATCCCATGCCCTCTAGTCCTGAAACATCTTTTTCGCTTAAAATAGTGTTTCCTGCACCCTGTTCCTCCCTGTAAGATACTTGTATGTCTCTATCATATCCTCTCTCCTCCTCTCCTCCAGGAGTACATGTTCAGTTCCTTCAGCCTGTCTTCATAGGACTTGTGATGCAACCCATGCACAATCTTTGTTGCCCTCCTCTGAACCTTCTCTACCCTGTCTATGTCCTTACTGGAGGTATGGTCTCCAGAACTGTACACTGTACTCCAGGTGGGGCCTCACTAGTGTCTTGTATAGCGGAATTATGACCTCCTTTTCCTGCTGGTGATGCCCTGCCTATACATCCCAGCATCCTATTTGCTTTACCTGATGCCTTGTCACACTGTTTCCCTACCTTGAGGTCATCAGAGATGACAACCCCAAGATCCCTTTCCTGCTTGGTGCAGCTATATCCTCACCCCAACTGATATATTGTGCCAGGGTTTTGTGCCCCATATGCATTATCTTGCACTTCTTTGCATTGAATTTCAACTGCCAAACCCTTGACCATTCTTCAAGTTTCTGCAGGTCCCTTCTCATTCTGTCTACACCCTCTGGTGTGTCTACTCTGTTACAGAGCTTTGTGTCATCAGCGAACAGTGAAATTCTGCCTTCTAGATCCTGTGCAATGTCACTGATGAAGATGTTGAATAGGACCGGTCCCAGCACTGATCCCTGTGGTATCCCACTGGTCACTCTTCCCTCTGTGGAGTGACAACCATTTACCACCACCCTCTGTGTCCTGCCACCCAGCCAGTTACCTACCCACCACACTACTGTCCTGCCCACACCCATATTCCCCAGTTTGTGTAATAGTCTTCTATGTGGCACAGTGTCAAAGGCCTTGCTGAAGTCCAGATAGGCCATGTCCACTGCCCTCCCGATCCACCTCCTAGTCACCCAGTCAAAAATTCAATGAGGTTGGTCTGACATGACCTCCCCTGGTGAAACCATGCTGCCTTGGGTCCTATAGTCCATTGACAACCAGATGTTCCACCAATCTCTCCTTCAGTAGTGCTTCCATGATCTTTCCCACTACCGAGGTGAGGCTGACTGGTCTGTAGTTCCTGCTTCCTCTTTGTTCCCACTTTTGTATAAGGGGACTACATCTGCTGTCCTCCAGTCTTTGGGTACCTCCCTGTTTGCAGTGATTGGCTGAACAGGATAGCCAGAGGTTCAGCCACCACCTCTCTTAGTTCTTTAAGGACCCTGGGGTGCACCCCATCTGGCCCCATTGCTTTATCAGCTCTTATTACTTCCAGTTCCTTCAGGACCCTTTCTCGTGTAAAGGGACTTGTGTCCATTTCTGCACCATTCTCACCCCTTGTACTCCCTTCAGACCCATTACCCCCCTCTTCCTTAGTAAAGACTGAGCAGAAATACCTGTTCAATATGTCAGCTTTACTGTTGTCATCCTCCACGCGGCTCCCATCCTCCCCCTTCAGTCTCACTATCCCTCCCTTTGTCCTTCTTTTTCAATTATGTACCTGTAAAGGTTTTGTCCCCTTTAACCACTGATTTTGCAATGTGTTCTTCTGTCTGAGCTTTGGCTTCCCTTACTGACTTCCCTGCCTCCTTTGTTTCTCCTGGTACTTCTCCCTATCCCCTTCTGCCTGTGTCTTTTGGAATTGCCTGATATGCAATCTTTTGGCTTTCACTTTCTTTGCTACCTCTTTGGAAAACCATAATGGTCTCCTCTTTCTTTCCTCTTGCTAACCTGCTTAATGCATAATTCTGTTGTTCTTATAATCCCCATTTTAAATACTGCCACTGTTCCTCAATCCCTGATTCCTGTCCCATTCCCTTAATGCCTCTTTCAAGCATCTCCCATTTTCCCAAAGTCTGCCCCCTAAAATCCAGGATACGTGTTTTTGTGTGGTTTGGTTCTGCTCTTTCTGTGATTTCAAACCACAATGACTGGTGGTCACTGTTACCCAGGTGCTCCCCACTGTTACCCCATCACACTGTCCCTGTTTGTGAGCACAAGGTCCAGTATTGCCTTCTGCCGAGTTGGTTCCATGACCAGTTGCTTGAGGAAGGCACCTGAAGAGTCAGGATAAATCTGCTCCTAGTTGATGCTGCTGCTGGGATGCTCCAGTCCACGTCTGGTATATTGAAGTCTCCAACAAGTACTGCCTCACCTTGTCTGCCATCCTTTGGATGGCTAGCATCAACTCATTATCTGTTTCTTCCTCCTGGGCTGGTGGTCTATAGACCACACCTGTGCGAGATAGCTGGCCCCATTTTCCTTTCCAGCTTAACCCACAGTATCTCTCCCCATTTTGTTCCTCCTGGATCTGTGTGGCCCTTATGTCATTTTCACATACAGTGCCTCCTCCTCCCTTCCTGCCTGCTCTGTCTCTTCTGAATATCCAAGGGCCTTCTCTCATTCCATGGCAGAATGTATGCTAGTGATGCAGTTATTGTGATATCATTTTTTGTTTATTTAACAGGTCAGGGTTGCAGGATACGTTCTATGAGATAAGAATCTAATTTGCAGGACATTCTATGTGAAACAGTATAATATAATACTAAAGAAAACACAAGTGCCATGAAACAAACTCAAGTTACAGAGCATGTACAGAACAATCTAGTATTTAACATTTTAGTTGTACAGAATTTTTAAAACAAGTAAAGCTAGAACAGTTTCAGAAATGTGGAGATTAGCTATTCCAGGCATGGGGGCCACAAAGGAGAAGTTTTCTCTACCATAAACAGAAAAATATTTAGGCTACTGGTAACAGTGATGCTGTACTTCCTGTAAGGAAACAGACAAATATGGAACAGATTGATTATGAACAGCCTTATCAAAGAAGTCAGTATACTTCTCTTGTAGAGGGCGAGGAAACCACTTTAACTTTTGAAGCAACAAACAATGAGGAGTGTCCCATTTTACTTTTAAAATAAAGAATAGCAGTTAGCAGTACACTGTATTTAATGGGGATAATACAGCTCAGAAGCGTGATGGTAATTGGTGTCTACATAATCCAAAATTGGAAGAATTTCTTGAGCCACTAAATGTTTTCTGTCTTCTACAGTTAAGCATTTTCTGGCACATTTTAAATGGCCTAAACATGTTCGAGTTTGGGGGAAAGTTTTTTCAATGTGGGTTTTAAAAGTAAGAGAGGGATGAAAGTAGAGCCCTAGATAATAAATTCTGTGACTCTTTCCAGCTGCAAATTTTTTTAAAGAAATAGTAAAACATTTTAGATTATCCAAATTGTGTTGTGAACTGAATAACATTTATAGCATCAGCTTATACACTAGGAGATCTGGAAGTAACTCTAACAGGATTTTTTTAGCTAAGAGAAGTGGTTCGCCAAATCAGGGCTATATAAAATTTGAAGAAAATTCAGTGTATGCTCTTCAAATCTCAATCTAGTTAAATGCAACCAGAAATAAACATAAAACCCCTTGGTGACTCATCAATTAAAAATGTGACAAAGTATGAGTTCTTGGACGTATATTGTAACCGTATTTTAAGTTTCTCTTCTCACATAAAATCAAAAACAACTGAAACAAAACACTAGAAGCTGTGAGACAACTAGCCTTCTGCGTACTTGGATGGCTAGGCAAAACAGCAAAAAAAAATGTCCAATCCCTGATTATGGTCGTTGTATGTTTTGACCTGCAGATAGTCACAATGTGGTCAGATTTGTACGCTTTACAATAATATTGCAAGATGTGTTCTTTGATGTAGTTTAATGATGCATCTTTGTCAACAAAGAACATCTAAACTGGTAACCTTTGGCAACAAGAATGAAGTAGAGTTTTTGATTATGACTTAAAAATCTTTTACATCCCAAACTTATATATCCCTTTATGCTTATCTATTCCAAAGTTTAAAAATAGTACAAGATACAGTAATCACAAAGAAAACATGCTTTGAGGGTTAGTGCTCCTGAGATTGTTAGGAGACTGAGTTTCATGTCCACTAAAGTTGGTGCAGCAGCCTCCTGGAGCTGAATCTCATTTGAGACCCCTACAGCAACATTATTTAGCAAATTCTAGAACAGAATAGAAAATTGGTTCATGTTTGTAACTGTTTTTAATTTTCTTTATATGCCCCAGTGAATAAACAGTGCATATGTATAATGTGCCATAGTATTTAAATGCATGACAGTTATCTTTGTATCAGTATTTACAGTATGCTGAATACTACAGGACTGCTCTTAAAAGTAAAACCTTGTTTCTAAGTGTACTTACCTATATAAAAGTAAATCTTCTAACCCCAGGAATCCATCAGAATAGCTTTGCACATTGTAAAGCTATACTGATGGATAACATTGCACATTGTAAAGCTATCTATCAGTATGGCTATTGAGTTGCCCCAGAGATAGAACTTATGCTAATTTAAGAATTTAGAATAGCTCAAGGTCAAACTGTGCATAGTGGTCATGCTCCCCTGGCAAACCGATGCCAGTTTTGTTTCTCGAGAGCAGTTGTCCTGAAGTATAGCTCCACTCTTCTGGCCTCCAGAATGGTTTAGGATTTCATTTGAAAAACACTGTCATCATGTAATTAATAGGTGAATAGAATAATAGGCAGTATAAAGAGATCATTCACCTCTAGAGATAGAGGATGTATCCTCCCTCTACAAAGCCTACATAAGACCGCACATGGACTATTGTTCACCATTATGGAGTCCCTACATGAGAAGAGATGTAAATGGGTTAGAAGGAGTGCAGCGAAGAGTAACAAAAATTATTAATAATATGCACAACAAGAACTATAACGTGAGACTCCAAGAATTAAACTTATATCCACTAGAGCTGCAGAGGACTAGGGGTTACCTGGTACTTATTTAGCAGTTTAAACTATCAAAAGACCCTGAACTAATGACTGAATTGGGCATGTCTTATAACTTACGTGACTATAATCTAAGAAGCCATACACATCAATTGTCACTAACCTATCCCCAAATAAATAATAGATGCTTCTTTTTTTACCCAAATAGTGATTCCATTATGGAATGCACTCCCTACAGCTACAGTTAACTCCACTAGTCCTGAAACCTTTAAAAATGGCATAGATAACTATTTACTTAACCGTGGGTGACTTGCCAGCTTGCTGGAGATGTACTCATGTGAACTACAGCCTTCTGTACATCTATCAGTTCTTAGTATGAATTTTAGTACAATTTCCCTTATAAATATTACTTTTAAGTGTTTCTGAAACCCTGTGCTAGTTAGGTTGCTTTCTTTGATTTATTTGTCATTTTGTGGTTTCTGCAGTTCTATTTGCTTCCCAGAAACTGGAAAAGGCCACAAGCTAACTCGGTTCCTGTCCTTAGGAAACACTTTTGCTGTGGACAAAATACTAGTTAATATACTTTTATTTTTATAATAACCACTTATTTTCTTTTCCTAGTATTTTTAAGTGTTAGAGATATAGTTTCTGTTGCAAGGGGACAGACATGTTTTAGCTGACAAAACTTTTATAACTGACATCAAAACAGCCTATTTGTATTATGAACTCTGTAAAATGTTTTGCCCTAAAATGCAAAAGAAAAGGGCTAATAAAACGGAAGACTATGGCTTCTCAGTCTGCCTCAATGTCACCAAAGCACAGTAAAGGCTTGGATGAGGGTTGTTCCCCTAAGAATCAGCAGCAGTCCCTGTCAAGGGACATATAAAAAGAAAAAGCTGCATCCATTAGAAAGTACGGTAATAATGGTTCAAAAGCCATGGTGTTAGAAAAGGGGAGACCTGAGTCCAGCGGTGGCAAAAGTAAAAGTAAAACAGCATCGGAAAAGGCACTGAGAAACGGTGTCCAAAGAGGAAAAAACATGCATCTCTCATTCCTCCTGAAAAATCAAAGGAGCAGACAGTGGGCACAAGACAGATGCCCTCAGTAGAAGACATGACAAGGGCACAGCAATTTGTCCATGACTGCCAGACAATGGGAAATTTCATGAATATGCCTGCCCCCCAGGCTCCAGTTTCACACCAACTGCCTGTGGAGGAGGAAGAAATATACTATGAAGATGAGAAGGAAGGTGAAACCCTGGAACTAGATGGTTCACCTGAGCAGTAATTCAGTTCTCCTCTCAGGTCTTCAGAGGATTGCATATCCCACTACTCATTTGTTAGGCAAATGGTAAACACGCTCAACATCCCCTGCCATGAAGCTGTGGAGGATGAAGAGGAGGCAGAATTTATGGTCATTATATGTTTGGCTCCCACAAAGAGGTTCTACTTCCCTCCACAGATCTCTCCAAAAGCCATTGCCAGCATTGTGTCAGCACTTACTTCAGCTGCTGGCATTGATAAGAACGTCATAAAGAAGTATCAGGTAGATAGTCAAGGAGATGAGTACCTGTATCTCCACCATGATCATGAGGAGTGATCCAGGCTGCTGCATGTGAGAAGGCTAAGGTACCTTTCAAACAACATGAAGTCTGCTGTATTCTGACATTATGCAGTTAGCCCCAGCACCTGAACTGCTCTGGAGAGGAAAGAGTTAACTCTATGCCAAAGCATAGAACATTGAGCTTGAGCTCAGTTCAGACCTCTGTCTGTTGCACTTTGAAGTGTAACCGTCAGATTCTTTACTCCGCCTAACCGAACAGTCGCTTCGGAGAGCACTCCTTCACTATCGGTTCGGTCTAGTAAAAACGTTGGTTTAAACCGCTATTTTCTCATTTATTTCGGTTCAGATCCCTGTCTGCAGTACAGTAAGTACTTAGGTAGTGGACTAGTGCTATTCTGTGGAAATTGTAAAGTAATATTTTCAATCGGTTCAGCTGAACCGATTGTCTGTTAATTTTTCTTCAAGTTTACTTTGGTTTCTGAATTTAGTATGAGGTACCAGTCCTTATCGGTTCTTAAAAAATCTTATTTTTAACGTTTTTTTTTCAAACACCCATGACACGGATAGGAACCAATGAGGGAGTATTGCCTGGCTTTTGCTGAAAAAAGGGTAAGTTTTAGGATGGTTTTGTCTGAGAAATCCAAAAGAAAAACCAGGCCCATTGGGTTTCAACACTGCAGTGAGTGTGGGGAGTCCTTTGTTAAGGCTGATCCCCACACCACCTGTGTTTACTGTCTGGGTTTTGACCACCTTGATTCAGACTGCCAGATATGTAAAAATTTTCCAAAGGCCACCCTTGATAAAAGATTGGATAGGCTTAGGGAAAAGGAGACCGAGAAGTCCACTGACCCAAATGGCCAGCCCGGTTCGGTTCCGACTGACCCTGAGGGAGT
The DNA here is from genome assembly GCA_016271365.2 of Neoceratodus forsteri. Taxonomy (NCBI): domain Eukaryota; kingdom Metazoa; phylum Chordata; order Ceratodontiformes; family Ceratodontidae; genus Neoceratodus; species Neoceratodus forsteri. The sequence continues at coordinate 829,904,757 of CM028137.1, forward strand.
GCCACTGACCTGGGCGAGACTCCCTCAGGCAAAAGGAGAGCTGATCTTGAGGGGTTGGTTCCAGCAAAAAGAAATGAAAAAGAGAAATCGGCCGGTTCGGACCCAGAGCCGCATCGTCCAACCACCGAGGAAATTGCCAGGGCGAGTAGTATAGTTGAATCCCCTGCTCAGTTCCGCTGATCTGATGCCTCCCGATAGGCGCTCAGTTTGTATTGCCTCCGGTTCCAGATTATTCCCCAGAAGACTATTATGAACCGATTTGGAAGGTGAGGGATTATGCTGCTGCTGCTGATGATGATGATGGTGGTGGTGATGAAGGTCGGGATGAGCCCATAGAACCGGACATCTCCCCAGACAGACCTTCTGGTGTTTCCCCTCCTAGGCTTTCTGAGTCCCCTTCCACTTTGTGTTCTACAAAAAAGTGGCAGAAACCCTCCAGCTCCCATTAGATGAAGCTGTTGAGGAGCCTGACTATGTGGAGATGATGGACATCCCAGAGTCCAAGAGATTGTCTGTTCCCCTTCACAAATCTTTTGGGAAACAGACACAGAAGTTACTTAAAACTCCAAATTCTTTACCTCCTGTGGACAGACGAATGGACAAGAGGTATATGTTGTCAGACCCAGGTACAGAGTACTTGTATCAGCAATGCAGCCATGTTGTGGTTGTGCAGGCTACAGCCTGTGATAAGCTAGCATACCCTTGACTTCACCGCTCCAGATAAAGACTCCAGGAAGCTGGATGCCATGGCTAAAAAACAATACATGGCATCCTCCTTGGGACTCAGGCAGGCTAACTACATGGCCTACACCGCCAGATACAGAAGTCCAGATGGGATACTGTTCTGGAACTGGCTAAACAGGCCTCCCCCCCAGCTGGCCAAGGAGCTGGAGGAGGTGGCTGCTGATGGGATTGAGGCATCTAAGATTCAGTTTCTTGCTGCTGTGGACTCCAATGATGTGTCATCAAGAGTCATGGCTACATCTGTGGCTCTTCATAGGCTGGCTTGGCTCAGATGCACTAGCCTATCACAGGACACCCAGGCTATGGCCATGGATTTTCCTCTCATCGAGAATTCTCTGTTTGCAAAGCACACAGAAAATTATATGAGGAAAATGTACGAATACAGGACCACCTACAGGAGTGCACATGCCAAGGAAAGGCAGGCAACTCCTCAGAAGCAGCAATCTAGTGACAGGGGCAGGCCCTTTCACAGGCCTTTCTACCAGGCACAGGATTCCTCTCCTTTTCCTCAGAGGGGGTTCTTCAGAGGGAGAGGCAGAAGGGGGATGAGCAGGGCTGCATCCTTCTCTGAGTCTAAGGCTCCTGCCAAGCAGGCACCCTGATGTGTCAGCCCAGGTCAACTCCCCAATTCCTGTAGGAGGCAGGCTGGCTTACTACTTCCAGGACTGGAAGTCCGTTACCTCAGACAAGTGGGTCCTGGAGGTAGTAAGCCCAGGGACTGGCCCTCAGCTTCAAAACATTTCCAAAGCTGAGGGTCAGGTCTTTTCCACCTACAAACATCTCCGAAACCATTGCCCTAGAGGCAGAGGTTTCATTTCTGCTGGCTCTCAGAGCCATAGAGAAAGTTCCTACACCCCACAGGGACAAAGGTCTGTACGCCAGATATTTCCTTACCCTGAAAAAAAACAGGAGTGGCAGCCCATCCTAGATTTAAGATGCTTAAACAAGCACCTAGTAAAGCCAAAATTCAGGGTGATGACTCTGGGAATAATTTTTCCCTCTCTAAGTTCCAGGGGATTGGCTAGCCTCCCTGGACCTAAAGGATGCCTATTTTCACATTCTAATCAGGTGCTCCCACAGAAAGTACCTCAGGTTCGAACTGCCCTCAGGCCATTATCAGTTCAGAGCAATGCCCTTCGGGCTAACATCAGCCCCAAGAGTGTTCACAAAATGCTTAGCAGTAGTAGTGGCCTTTCTAAGGAGACAAAACATTTCCATATTCCCATACCTGGATGATTGGCTCATTGTGGGTCAATCTCCAGACCAAGTCATGTAAAACTTGCAAGTGACCCAACAAGTGCTCACTTCTCTAGGATTCCTTCTCAATCTTCCAAAATCAGTTCTCAAACCAGTGCAACGCTTGACCTTCATAGAGGTAGAGTTGGATACTGTCATAGCAAGAGCCTTTCTCCCTCTGGCAAGGGTAAAGGCCCTTGTAGAGCTGGCTTCTTCTTTTCACCTTCTGGTTTCTTGACCAGCAAGGCATTTCCTTCAGCTCTTGGGCCACATGGCAGCTTCCACTGCAGTGATCCAAGGGGCCAGATTTCAGATGAGGTACATTCAGTTCCATTTGAGGGCTTTTTGGGCTCAGAAAAAAGATCCTCTAACCAAACTAATTCCAGTGACTCAGATTCTGATCCAGGCTCTCCAATGGTCATTGGATCAGGACAGTCTCAGGCAAGGGGTCTCATTCATCACTCAGTCTCATTCTGTGGTTCTAACCACAGATGCTTCTGTCTTGGGGTGGGGAGCTCACCTGGGAGTCCTCACAGCTCAGGGAGTGTGGTCCCCTCAGAAGTCTCTTCTCCACGTCAGTCTTCTGGAGCTCAGGGCAGTGTACCTGGCTCTTCAAGCCTTCTTGGACTTGGTACAGAACAAGGTGGTTCAGGTCAGGACAGACACCACCACCACCACGTGGTACATCAACAAGCAGGGAGGCACTCAGTCTGCGGCCTTGTGCACAGAAGCCATGAAATTATGGTCCCAGGCTTATTCTCTACAAATCTCTCTGGTAGCAGTCTGCCTTCCAGGGAAGGAAAATCTGCTAGCAGATGCATTAAGCAGGATTTCCCAGGGCCATCATGAATGGTATCTAGATCCCCTAGTGTTGAAAGCAATATTTTCAAGGTGGGGCACTCCAGAGATAGATCTCTTTGCAGCCCCAGACAATCACCAACATCCTCTGTTTTGTTGCCCCAGTCTTAGGTTCAGTCCCCCCGGATGCTCTAATTCTGGATTGGGAGGGGAAGTTTCTGTATGCCTTTCCTCCTTTTCCTCTACTTTTCAAAGTTCTGGTCAAGATAAGGTCACAATCTTGCATAGTGATCCTGATTGCCTAGCAGTCAATCTTCCCCTGTCTCTCCCCAGGAATCACAATCTGTTAACCTCCTCTCAGGGGAGGATTTGGTACCCCAATCGTCAGTCCCTCAATCTCAAGGCATGGCTCTTGAAGAGCTAGAATATGCAAATTTGCATCTGTCTCAAGGGGTTCAGGACATTCTCAAAGCCTCTCGAAAACCTGCTACCAGAAAAACTTATAACTCCAAATGGAAAAGATTCAGCATTTGGTGTTCCAATAAGCACATATCCCCAGATACTGCTGACTTGTCTACAGTTCTGGATTACATGGTTCATCTTAATGGCTTGGGCCTCAGACCAGCTACCCTCAAGGGACACTTGTCAGCTGTTTCAACTTTTCTGTCAGTGGGAAAGCCCTCCTCACTGGCATCTCACCCTGTTTTCTGTACATTTTTCAAAGGTTGCTTCATCCAGTCCCCCTTTGAGGGATCCTACTCCTGCTTAGAATCTTAATGTTTGCATCAGTCAGCTTATGCAACCCTTTTGAGCCTTTGGCCTCAGCAGAACTTAAGTACTTGACTTGAAAAACTGTGTTCCTGGTAGCTATTACCTCTGCCAGGCATATTAATGAACTGCAAGCCCTGACAGTGGGGCGGATTTATCTCATTCCATAGAGATAAGGTGGTCCTTAGAACTAACAGGAGGTTCTTTTTGTCTTTGGTAACTGCTAAGGCCCACTAAGTACAAGAGCCTGTTTTCAGGGGCAACCTGGGAGCACTGGGCAGTTAAGTGACTTGCTCAGAGTCTCGCAGTATGCAAGTGGAGGTTGTGAGACTTAAACCCAGGTCTGGTCTCTGCTGGTTGTACCAAGCTCATTCACAGCTCATTCCTTTAACCTCTAGGCTACACTGCCAGCCAAAAGTGGTTTCAGATTTTCTTCTGAACCAATCCATGTCTCTTCCTGTATTCTTCACTGATCATTCTTCTTCAGGAGAAAGAAGATTACACAGTTTGGATGTTAAAAGGGCTCTTAGCTACTACATTGAGCATACTAAGGCACTTAGGTTTGACTCCCTCCAGTTGTTCCTCACTTATGGTGAAGTGGGGAAGGGTAAACCTGCTACTAAGAGAACTATTGACAGGTGGATTGTCTCTTGTATACAATTCTGCTATGAAAAGCTAGGCAAAGTACCCCCTTCAGGTGGAAGGGCTCATTCGACTAGAGGTACAGCTGCTTCTCTGGCTGCTGCCAGAGATATACCCTTATTAGAGATTTGCAAAGCAGCCACCTGGAAAACAGTCCATACATTCACCAAGCATTACTCTCTGGATATCCAGGCAAGGAGTGATGCTAGGTTTGGTACAGCAGTACTGCAGAGCCTATTCCCAAAATAGGTTGGTACCCTCTTCCAGGGAGGTACTGCTTGGTAGTCTGCATAATGTCAGAATACAGCAAGACTTCATGTTGTTTGAAGAAAAATTACTCACCTTAGTAATATGTTTCTTCCAATGGAGTCTTGCTGTATTCTGACTCCCTCCTGCCTCCCACTCAGAACCTGTGTTTTGGGAAGTGGGCTGGCAGGCGCAGTGTTGCACCTCAGGGTGTACTTGGCACTCTCCTTTTTAGACAGGAGGAGTGGGTTATTTAATTTTATGTTTTGATAATTACATATTGTTCGCTACCTAGTTTTTTGTTTTGGACTTCTCGACCTGAGTCTTTTGGGAATCCAAAATATTGGTTGCCTTTGGCTAGTGTATTTACAATTTCCACATAGTGGGGGAAGTTAGTTAGTGCTAGCTCATAAGAAACTGACAGTTACACTTCAAAGTGCAGCAGACAGAGGTTTGAACTGAGCTCGCACTCAACATTATATGCTTTGGCATAGAGTTAACTCTTTCCTTTCTGGAGCAGTTCAAGTGCTGGGGCTAACTGCATAATGTCAGAATACAGCAAGACTCCATTAGAAGAAACACAATTACTAAGGTGAGTATTTTTTTCTTCTCTACCTGCCTCCTAAGGATTACAGAAAGCTGGATACTATGGCCAAAAAAGTGTACACAACAGGTTCCTTGTTCCTGAGGCAGACAGCTTACATGGTGTACACAGTTCAGTACCAAAATGCACTATGGAATTCAGTCCTGGCACTAAGCAAAAAAAGTGATCAGTGAAGTGGCATAGGACTTGTCTGACATAGCCAAATGAACCCTGGATGCCACTAAGTACTAATTCCATATGGCCGTGGACCTACAAATGACTCTTGTTCAAGAGTCCTGGCCCATGCAGTATCTCTTAAGGAGGTTTGCTTGGCTTAGGGTTACCATGCTATCCCAAGACACACAGACAAAGGCTATGGATTTTTCTTTTGAGGGAAACTCCCTGTTTGGTGACAAGACAGAGGAGTACATGCAAAACATGGATGAATATAAAACCACTTACAGATGCAACACTGAAAAGGAAAAGGCCCCCACCTCCTACAGGTTTTATGGAAGGGTGCAGGGTAGGGGTTGCTACCCAAGACATTATAGCCCTTATGAGTATCAGCCCCAAAGAGGTTACTGTAGGAGCAGGGTCAGGAGGTGCACTAGGCATACAACTGCAACATCAGACCCTAAGCCACAGCAAAAGCAGTCCCCATTACAATTCTGCCCAGGTTGCCTAACCATTGTCGGTTGGGGAAGACTGATGCACTACTTCTGGCAGTGGTTACAAATCACCACAGACAAGTGGATCTTGGTAGCAGTGAGCCAACTTTTGTCCCTGCAATAAAAAAATTTGCAAAACTGTAGAAGCCAAAATTGCTCCCTCTTACATGCCAACAAAAATAATTCTATTAGAGGTAAGGAAACTGCTGCTAGCAAGAACAGTGGAGAAAGTCCCTGCCTCACAATGGGGCAGGGTTTATTTCCAGGTACTTCCTAACCCACAAGAAAAATGGGAGTGGTAACCCATTTTAGTCCTGAGATATCTGAATAAACATAAAAAGGAAAGATTCAAGATGGTCACACTGCTCTGTGATACCATTCCTTCAGCCAGGGGACTGGTTAGGGTCTCTGGATCTGAAAGATGTCTACTTTCATATCCCAGTCAGACATGCACACAGAAAATGCCTCAGGTTCAGGTTAGGAAACTGCCAATATCAATTCACAGCCTTTCCATTTTGCCTCACTGCAGCACCAAGGGTTTTCACAGAGTGCCTAGCTGTGGTGGCAGTACATCTGAGAAGCAAGGCATGGTGTTTTTTCCCTAACTGGACAACTCAGGAAAACAGAACAGGAGCTAAGGTGTTGCATGCAGATGGTAAAAAACACCTTAGAAAGCCTAGGCTTCCTGATAGAGCTACATAAGTCACAAACAGAACCGGCTCAAGTGTTGGACTTCATAAATGAAGAGCTGGATACTCTGCAGGGAAAGGTTTTTCTTCTGTAGATGAGGATACCAAGTCTGATTGCCACTACAAAATCCTTCATACAAGGCCTGCAAGGGATTTTTCAACTCTGAGACACATGGCCTCTTCCACTGCTGTGGTAAATAGGGCCAGGTCCCAAAAGAGGAACATTCAGTAACATTTAAGAGAGCACTGATCCCAAAAGTGGGATTCTCTGTCCAAACTGGTGCCAGTAACAAAAACATTGCTAAAGGCACTTGGGTGGTGGAAGGAAGAAGGTAACCTCAGAAAGGGCATTCCCTTCCACCAGCATTCACTCACAAGCATCAAGATAAGACAGGCATGGGCAAGGGACATTTTGGAGGCATGTTTTGGGTGATGCAAGGGAAGAGGAGTGGTCAGAATTCTCCAGAATATGATCTCGGGGAGATGCTGGGAATGTTTCCACATTCACCAGCAAGGACAGGAACACTCCTCTGTATTCGCTCCAACCCATCCCACTGCTAATGCCCACAGTTCTGACCTGAGACATGGAAGATCTTAGCCCATACTAGGCAAGACAACAGAGATAAGTGGTGGGGTAAGGTCAAATAAGACACAATAAATTTTCTAGGCATGGCTGGACTCTCCTGGGCAGGTCCCACTAGAGTAGAGCAGGCCCAAGGTGGACCAAAGGTGAACCAGACATGCTGGAGAAACGAACAGAGATTGAATAACAGAATTCAATCTACAATAAAGAAGTTTGGGGAGAGCTTGTGCTACAGGTGAAACTGTAATCTACACAATAGGTAAAAGTTTATTGTCAATGTTAATATAACATTAATAAGCAAATAAGTAAAGATTCATGAAGATTATGGGACTGGCTTGCTGACCCTAGTCTCCTAAGTAAAGGTGAAGTTAGTTATCACTGGGCCAGCTTCTGGATAAAGTTTGAAGGTTACATACATAAAAAATAGATGGTATTGGTAAAACATCAAATATCTCATTCACTAGGATTTTTAATTGCACAGATTATTAAAACACAGATTTTGCATTTTTAATATCTTTCAACAAACCTTCAATTTCCTATATGTTGCTGTATGCTCGACTAGTAGAGGTGGTTGGCAAACATGACCTTGGAGTGGGGATAACTCTTGGCGCACATCAGTCTATTGACTTTAAAGGAATTCTACTGTTTGGAAATGATGACCAGAAGAAAAAGTACTTGCCTAAACTGGCATCTGGTAAGAATATTGTTTTATAGTCACAGATGAAGAACAATTAAATAATTATTTCAATTTTGTGCTGTATTTCTGTGCAATAAAAATCAGTGAGCATATTTATAACTGTGACCCAAAACACTAGCTTAGAACTTGTGACCAGTTAATGCTAGTGGTTTAGGCCTAGAAGTAAAGCTGTATTAAACACAGTTTTCAAATTGCTATATTTAGGCTCCCAGGCAGGATTCTGCCAGGGGTCCCACTTAAGTTATTGGCACCAGCTCCGTCAAGCTAGTGTGAGCCAGCCTGCGAATGAGCAATAGTGCTAGGTAGGGAAGCCTGCATCTAAAAGTGGAGGATGTTGGAAGGATGTAAATATCCAAGATCCATTTTCGGGGCAGGTAGGAGGCCTCGAACAGCAGATCAAGTGTGGGGACTTAAATCTGTTTCTCCCAGGGGAGAGGGTATTTTCTGTTCCTTTCCCTCTTATGTCTCCAAAAAAGTGCTAGCACACCAATGAAAAAGAATGAGGTCCACCGTCCACAGTAAGACCTTCTTTCAAGTTGCTTTATTTAGCAATTTTAACAGTGAATCCCCAAAGGACAGAAGGACATCCACACAAGGCCCCGACACTTCGGGTTAGAAAAACCCTTCGTCGGTGGGCGTGGTAAGGTACTGGAATATGTCAGCATATAAATATCACATGCTTATATAATATTCATTAGACAAATTAATCCTTCCATTCAGTGAACAAAAATACAAACATAAATATATGTTTCCAGTAATCAAATACAAAAAGCATATGGAATTCACAACTTGAGATCTTATGTGCTAATCCTAGAAAGAATGATCTATTTTTAAAAGTTAGGAAAATTATTTTTACATACATAACTCCATTTTTTGTTTTGGGAGATACAAAATTAATACACTTCTTCTACGTATTTTTCACATCAAATACAAATCAAGTACCAAGCTGTTAATTAAAAAGCAAACAAAATAGAGGCAGGTGCAAAGCACGAAAATAGTGATTCTTGCTCAGATTTCCAGTACATACTTTTGCAGCCTGAATCCTTATGTTAGGGGAGCAGCAGCTTTTCAGGGCTTCATGTCTGCACTACACCAATAGATGAAGGTAGAAGGGTAGATGGTCCCAAAAGCCTAAAGAGAAAATGAAAAGTAAAGCACATTTGTAAAAAAAACTTTTTAAAAACATAAACCCAGACAATGCATATTTGCAATACTTTGTCTTAAACTATCATTTTTTTTAACTTTGGATTTTTGAAAAATGTTAGACTGTATTTCATCCATTTTAGAGTAACCATCCAGAGACATTCTTTAAATCAAAAGGAAAAAAAATAGTTTTAAGCATACTACACTGCAGTAAGAATAATGGTTGCCTAAAGATCTTTATATATCAGGCACACTTCACGCTGTCTTTTATTGTTTTATCAAATATGGTTTAATGTTCCATTCATTGTTTAACCCCCTAGGTTTAACATTCTTTAATGAAAAATCAAATAGATTCTCTTTGTAAGAAGATTTTGTCTGTTGCCACCTTTTTCTTATGGCTTAATATGTTCTAGGCCCATAAAACTTAAATCAGTGATTCTGGAGGCATGTGCAGTAGTAAAATGGGTACCTACAGGGGTATTCTCTCTCTGATTCTCTATGGAGCACATATGTTCCTGGATCCTTTTCTTTAAGGGTCAAGCAGTACATCTGATGTAGAGTTTTTCACATGTGCACCAAAGTGCATACACAACAAATGGTGTGTCGCATGTGATGTACTCTTTGATTTTTTACTCTTACATCAGAGTCCTGGGGTGTTGGAAAATTTTCCCTTGGCATGCATATCTGCAACTGATGCAGTGGTGACATTTATAAAACCAGCAGATCTTGTCGGAAGCCATGTGTTACTCCATTTAGGTATTCTTTGGGAGTCTACTATGTATTAATCTATCTTTCAGATTAGTAGCTCTACTGAAAGTAACCCTTGGAGTGTTACCCACTGCCCTAGAAACTGTTTAATCACATCAGGCTATTCCAGTTCTTATGGATAATGTTCCCTAGTTTCCCTGCTATTGAATTATATTTTATAATGAAAGTAATGGGTCCAAACTTAGCAACTGGTTCAGACTGCTTGAATTGTAGTAGGGTATTGGGTATTTCTTTCTAGTCCCACCACTTTTCTTTTGCTGATTCTAACTGCTCCCTGTCATAGCCCCTCACCAAGAACCTATTTATCAACTCTCCTGCCTGTATTTCAAAGTCTTCTGGCTTTGTACAATTTCTTCTCAATCTAATAAATGAACTATATGGAATAGAGTTTTTCAGCTGAGGGGGCGGGGGTGAACACTGCCCACTCTTAATATTGAATTGGTTACCTCCTTTATCTGCTGCTTTCACAACCAGTTCTTTATTTTTTGAAAGTTCATCAAGAGCATCTCTTTCTTTTTTTGAAAGGTTAGTTTTTCTTGGAGCTTCAAATGTTTCCAAAATCTCGGAGACTTCTTTTGTAACAATTTTCTCATATGCAATATATTCACACTTATTACAAAAGGTCAAAATGTAGATTTGCCTTTAAATAAAGCAGCTCTTACGCTGACAACATCTGATGTCTGAGTATTCACGTCTGTCACCTGATAAATCCCTGGTTGTGAACCCTGAAAGTGTTCATCCTTTACCTCAAGTTCAGCTCTGAGTTCCCCTTCTGATATTAAATCCAATCGTATTCTATCGGTGTCTTCAGTTATAGTATCACCCCCTTCCATTTCGAGTAACAGGAAATCTATGTCTTCAAAGTTCCTAACGGGCTCAATCGCAGTGAGATCCTCTGTGTAGCCCATTGTATTTTGCTGATGCGTTTTATTCAAGAAAAAATATTTAAGCCTTATTTTATGAAAAAACTTTCTTAAATCAATATTAATTTGAAATTTATTGACACAAAGTGTTGGTATAAATGACAATCCCTTTTTCAGTACTGCAATCTGGTTCTCTGATAGGGGAGTACCGAAATATTAATTACTTGTAGCTTGGTGTTTTCTTTGAGGACCTTGTGTTTCTTGGTCTCACCTCTTTTTCCCCTTCCTTGTACACCTTTTCCTTTTTCTTTCTCTTGTGCCAATTTGTTTCTACTCTCAAAAAAAACTTTTCAGGCACACTGCTTGTTCCCATTATTTCCTGTGTATCTACAGTTGTTTGATGAGATCCGATGTTATGTGATGGTCTCAAACTGCGTGCTGTTGAATCTTTACTTTTATTTTTATGCTGCTCAAAAATACAGGTTACTCACCTGTAACAGGAGATCTTACTTCGAGAGGGTTCTTGCAGTAGGTAATTACATATAGGACTGACACCGGCAGGCAGCAGGACCCCACAGAAAAAGTTCTACCTAGCAGTCCCTGGCGAGGGACCGCCCCCACGTCAGATGACCAGCGTCAGAAGACGTCGGTATAAAGGAGCGGTCCCTGACGCCCGCCTTCCAGTTCTTTCCCACCGTTAGCTCGTGCAGCACCTCATGGAAAAGTTTGTGCTTCGTCAGCCCAATCTTCGTCAGTTTTACTGAAATATTTTTGTTTTTTTCAACTAACGTCAGGTACCATCGTCAGTGTATGTCATCCCCTACACCCTCGGCACAAAAATAAGTGCGATTATTGGCAGCGTAACTACTGCGACAAGGACGGCCATTCCCTGTGCCTGTTCTGCCTAGGCCCCGATCACCTGGTCGAAAGTGCCAGCACTGCCTCAGCTTCAATGTGGCTACCCGGAAAGGTGGCAGCAACCCTGGAAGCCCATATTCTGAAGAAGAAAATTAGTTAATGGAAAAGGAGCTCAAAAAACTGAGGCAGGCATCCACTTCCCCCAAAGGCCATTGGAAGAATAAGGATAAGGAGAGGCACTGGGACAAGGGCTCCTCTACCGCGTCTCCCTCAGGAGCCGCCGGGACATGGGGACCACTCCTTGACGGCCGCCTCGGAGGTTTCCGAGGGGGCGTCGGCCCGGCCGTCTGGCTCATGCTCGGGCCTTGCAGGCACCTCCGGGCAACTGGAGGCCTCCGCACCTAGTTCGGCCGCAGGCTCGCAGCCTACCAGTGCGGGCGACTCCGGTAAGTCGGCCGTCAGCTCCTCTGATGTCTGCACGGAGAAGGCTGATAAGACGCATGACCCTTCGGGGCGGCGCGCAGCCTCCACTCCACTGGACCAGGCCGATCCTTCTACTCGACCTGCCTCCGTGATGGCCCCATAAGCCGGACGCCGGCTCCTCCAGTGCCCACTGGGAGCTTGTCCTCAAGCCACACATCGGCTCATCCGATGTCCGGCTGGTGAAGGAACCGATGATGGACCCTCCCATGCCCATCGTACCCAGTTCCCTGCAGCCTTCGCTGCCGTCTGGGGACCCAGAGTCCCTCCAGCCCGACCCCGGGGATTTTTGCCCTCCATCCCCGGGCGATGCTGGGGATCTTCCTCCTCCATCAGACCATCCTCCAGTTGGTGCGTTGGATCTGACTTCGGCTCCCTGGACGCCGGTTCTGACTCCGGCTCCTCCAACGTTGGTACCTCCGACACCAGGGCCTCTGACACCGGCCCCGACGCTGGTTCTACCAACTCTGGGAGACATCCCGCTCCCGTGGGGCCCTCCGCCCTCTGGGTCCTCCAATGTGGACCTGCCCGTGAGGCCACCAGCCGCACCGTCTGCTCGGCAGCCCCGGCTCCGGGTACCCTCCGTCCTATCTGATGCTGACGCATTTGGGACGCAGGGATCCGGGCGCCAGAGTACCCAACGCCAGTTTTTCCAAGCTGCAGTACGAGCACTACAATACCCAACACCGGCTACCTGCAGCTGGGTTTTTGATATGCTCCATACGGTATAACCCATATCCTTATCCCTCCTCCTCCTCCTCCTCCTGCACCACCCTCACAGTCGCTGGTGGACCTGCAGGAGACTCTGGCCTCCTGGTGGGCTGAGGCCAAGGTTCAGCTCACCAAAGAGGTGAGAGCCACCTTCTGATGATGGTGCCATCCCAGGTTCCCATCGTCCGGGCACACTCCCTCACCATCTCCGGACTCCAGGGTTCTTCCGTCTGGATCCAGAGAGGGGCAGGACACGCTTCCCTAGGGGTTTCCCAAGGGGTCCGTTCCTCCTCCAGGTTGGGAAAGGGAGTCTTTATCCTCTTCATCCTCCTCTTCACCCTCGGACTCCTCAGATTCTTCCGAAGGTTGCTCTGAGAGAGATGATGAGCCACACTCTCCGTCGAAGCCCAGGCCAAGGACTCCTCCGAAGTCTCCTCTGGAAGATCCTTCTTTTATGGAGTTGCTTAAGAAAATCCAGGAGGTTCATCAATGGCACTCCCTGGAACCAGATCCTCAGCGTCTGAAACTCACTGAACATCTATATGTGCCCTTGACAGCTCCTACCTTAGTGCCACCCTGGATAGAGCCTCACGCCAACCTTGTTACCACCATATGGAAACAGCCGTCGGCTTTAGCCCCACTTCCTAGGAAGTCGAACAGGCTATATCAGGCTCTGAAGGGTGTTGATTTCCTGGATTCTCACCCTCGTGCCGACTCGGTCGTGATTAGTGCCGCTCACCGCCGGTCGGCCAACCCCAAACACCTTAGCTCATCACCACCTGATAAGGAATCACGCCTTCTGGACCAGTATGGGAGAAAGATCTACACTTCCTCCACGCTGGGGATCAGGGCACTGAACTATGTCAGCCATATGGGGGACTACCAGAAGGCCATTCTGACCCAGGTGGAAGCCAAATTGGACTCCTGCCTGACTCCCAAGTCAAGCAGGAGTTAGTTGATCTTGTTCTCTCTGCTTGTTTGGCCAGTCGACACATGCTTCATGCGACATACGATGCAGTGGACACTGTTGGATGGAGCTCAGCTTTTGCTGTAGGTCTACAGCATCATGCTTGGCTCCGTGTGTCAGGGTTGGTCCCGGAGGTGCAATCTGCTATCCAGAAAGTACCCTTCTGGGGGTCGGTGCTTTTCGGGGGTGATGTCAAGGACATCATCACCAATTTGCAACAGAAGGGGACGGCACTGAAGTCAGTTGATTCCATGTACCATCCCCATCAGCAGCAGCACCGTCCCTTTCGCAGATGGAATCTGCTGGCGAAACCAGGAAGGTGGGCCACAAAATGCGGGCCCCCAGCTGCTAAGCCCCTCCTGCCCAAAAGCAGCAGGTGCTTCAGCTGCAGCGCTGCCCCACACCACCTGACTCCTCCCCTCTCCCACAGCCTCCGGACTCCCCGGAGGAACCGGTAGGGGGGAGGTTTTCCCTCCACCTTCAGGGCTGGGAGAGGATAACCACAGATTCTTGGGTGCTCCAGCTCATAGCAGAGGACACTCGATAGAGATTCTTCAGAAGCCACCTCACCACCCCCCTCTGAAGTCGTCGTATTCAAGGGAACATCTTCTCTTGGTCCAGGAGGAAATTTTGGCTCTCCTGCTGAAACAAGCAATAGAACCCACCCCCTTCATTTTGCAAGGACAGGTTACTATTTCCATTTCTTCCTGGTCCCAAAGAAGACAGGAGATCTCAGACCAATTTTGGATCTCAGTTCCTGAATCTTTTCTAGAATACAAAGGTTCAGGATGCTTTGGTGCAAAGCCTTCTGCCCCTCATCCGGCTGGGTCAATGGCTGTGTGCTCTGGATATGCAGGATGCTTACCTGCACATTCCCATTCGCCCGTCCCACTGCAAATACCTTTGTTTTGCATTCCAGGGGGACCACTACCAGTTCAAGGCGCTCCCGTTTGGTCTATCCTTGGCCCCCCAAGTGTTTACCAAATGCCTGGCAGTGGTGGCGGCCCAAATGCATACCAGGGGAGTGCAGGTTTTCCCGTACCTGGACGATTGGCTCCTGGCGGCCTCGTCCAGGGAGGAACTCCTGCGTTGCCTCTCCCTTACCCAGCAGGTTTTTGCCTGCCTGGGTATTACCATAAACCATTCCAAGTCTCATCTGGTCCCAGCCCAGAGACTACAGTTTATTGGGGCGATTCTCGATACGACCACGGGCAAGGCCTTCCTGCCTCTGGACAGGGCGTCCACCTCCAGACCCAAATAAGTCTGCTGTCCGACCACAGGAAAGTCTCTGCAAGGTCGGTCCTTCGCTTCAGGCTCATGGCAGCTGCTATCGATGGTTCCTCGGCCCGACTCCAGCATGAGAATTTCTCAGTGGACTCTACGCTCCCAATGGGATCAGTTAGTGGATGACCTAGATCACCCAGTTCTGGTCTCTTCGCCGATGCTTCGAGACTTGCAGTGGTGGATGGTTCGAGAGAACCTGTTTTGGGAGCTCCTTTCTTTCATCCTCCCCCCTCCCAGACTCTAACCACAGATGCCTCAGGCGAAGGTTGGGGAGCCCATCTAGGCACTCATCGGACCCAGGGCTCCTGGTCCAAGCTAGAACAAGCTCTCCACATCAATGTGCTCAAGCTTTGGGCAGTGTTGTATGCTCTCCAAGCCCTTCACCAATAAATCCTTTCCGGCCACCTAGCCGTCCAGACGGACAACATATGCGTGGTGTGGTACATCAGCAAACAGGAGGGACTCGGTCCTACCCTCTTTGCAGGGAGGCAATGCGGTTTGGGATTGGGCAACACAACACGACCTTCACCTCACGGCAATTCACGTTCCGGGAGTTGACAACACCCTGGCAGACATGCTAAGTCACTCTTCTGCTCTGACTCATGAGTGGGAACTGGACCAAGGGGTCCTAGACAATATCTTCCGACTTTGGAGAACACCACAGGTCGACCTGTTTGCGTCCCCTCTAAATGCAAAACTTCCCGTCTTCTGCTCACTCGTTCCAGAGCGAGGCGCTTTTTGGAGCGACGCTCTGTCTCTAGATTGGAAGGACAGATTTGTCTATGCCTTTCCCCCAATTCCACTTATCCCACCAGTCTTGCAGAAACTAGCTTCAGAAGGAGTACGAATGATTCTGATCGCTCTTTTCTGGCCCAGGCAAGTTTGGTTCTCTCTTCTACAACAATACTCAGAGGATCCTCCTCTTCCTCTTCCTCTATCTCGAGGTTTACTGACCCAGCATCAGGGGACCCTGGTCCATCCAGGCCTCAAATCCCTTCAACTGCATGCATGGCTCCTGCAGACTTAGCCCAATCCGTTTTGGAGTGTCTCCCAAAGTGGCGGAGATTTTGGTGGAGCCAGAAAACCCTCCACCAGATCCACTTATGCCATGAAGTGGAAAAGATTCACTATCTGGGCTGCTTCCAAAACGCGGAACCCTTCTCCTGTTCAGCGGGGCTTCTGCTGGAGTATCTACTTCATCTGTTTGACCTGGGCTTCAGTCATTCTTCTCTGATGGTACACATGGTGGCCATTTCGGCCTATCATGTTCCATTCGCAGACAGAACTTTCGCTCAATTGGAGGTCTCTAAGACCTTTCTCAGAGGGGTCCTCCATCTGAGGCCCCCCATCCATACTCCTGCTCCCCATTGGGACTTGAACTTTGTTCTCGAGAAACTTACTCTCCCTCCCTTCGAACCTGCAGCTTCTGCAGATTTGAAGTTCCTTTTGTGGAAGACTCTCTTGCTGGTGGCCATTACTTCTGCTCTGAGAATTTCCGAGCTCCAGGCCCTGATGTGTAAAATCCCATACTTGATTTTTCACAAGGAACGTGTTGCTCTTCGCACGAATCCTAAGTTTCTCCCTAAGGTAGTAGCTGAGTCTACTCTAAATCAGTCCATAGAGTTACCTGCTTTTTTTACACAGTACTCTAATCAAGGGGAGTATTTACTCCATACTATGGATGATCACCGGATTCTGAGATACTACACCGACAGGACGAAGGATCTCAGAAAGACTGATCAATTGTTCGTCTCTTTTGCTCATAAAAGGGAGGGCAATGCTGTTTCCAAGCAATGCCTGTCTAAGTGGTTGGCTCATTGTATCACTTTCTTTTATGATAAATATAACAAGACCCTTCCAGGTCAAGTAAGAGGCCACTCCACCAGAGGAGTAGCTGCCTCAGTGGCTTGTTTCAAAAATGTGTCTGCGGCAAACATCTGTGCTGCCGCCACCTGGACTTCTGTCCGTACCTTTACTAAACACTATAGTTTGGATGTTGCCTTTCACCGTAGAGCAGGCTTCAGGCTGGCTGTTCTGCAAGGCCTATTATCTTAAGGCTTGCACAGCTAGAACTGCTTTATGGAGTAGTTTTCCTCCTCCTGGTGCCTCTCTTTGTTCCAGACTGCTTGGGATTCAGTCATATGTGTAATTACCTACTGCAAGAGCCCTCTCGAAGTAAGATAGTACAGTTACGTAGAGCAGCATAACAATAGATCTTGAGAGGGGCTCTTGCGATCAATATCCTTCCACCCTCCATTCCCCTAGGCTTTTTTAGCTCCTTTTCCAGTGAGTGAAATATCCACACCTCTCTCGTCCGGCCTTTCTGGCCCGTGGCGGGAAAGAACTGGAAAGCGGGTGTCAGGGACCGCCCCTTTATACCGATGTCTCCTGGCGCCAGTCACCCTGGCGTGGGGCGGTCCTAGCCAGGGACTGCTAGCTAGAAATTTTCCATGGGGTCCTGCGCCTGCCGGCGTCAGTCCTATATGTAATTACCTACTGCAAGGGCCTCTCTCGAAGATCTACTTTTACGGTAAGTTCTTACATAACTGTACTTTCTAGGAATGGTATATGTTGTTCATCCACACTGTCTGGCAGGTTCCTTGCCACTTTAAATCTTGCCGGAAGGTCTTCAAGCTGGCTCCTCCCACCCACTCACCCACCCAGGTGGTAAAACTCTCGGCTCCGCCCCATGACGCCAGATCTAGCCTGCTGGAAGCCAGGTTGTGCATCGAAGCCGGGGAGGCTGGGTGGGTCGTGTGGATGAACAACATTTACCATTCCTAGAACTCTTGTTACAGGTGAGTAACCTGTAGTTCTAGGGATGTGGATATGTTGTTCAATCCACACTTATTGGCAGATTGTTGCGGATTATCCCACTTGCCAACCCAGCTGTATGTTGAACTCGAACTGACCTTATTACTTCCTGACAAATCCACTACAGCTCGTTCTGCTGATTTTCAGCTCCTTCTGCCTCGCCCTGCCTTGAATTTCTGCCACCTGCGCTCTGGCTTCTGTAACCTTATTGCTGCTAGCACACATATCTTTTCACTTGCGCTTCAGGGCTGCCTCATGCCTCACCAATCAGCTGCCACACATTTGGCCCTATACACCAACCTTGTACAGGACTTGGATCCTCCTAATATGGCATGGGTACTTTTTGCTTATTCCTAACTGCCCCTCTCCTTATCTACTTATTATTACAGCCTATGCCGTGCCTGTGCATGTCGTATCACACCGATAGATGGCGCCACTGTTCAGTCTAGATTCCAGCTTCAAAACTCGCCTTCCACACCTCATCCTAGATGATGGGAGTCACATTTATTTATTTATGTACAGAAATTTCTCATACTCTGGTCCCTCACACCTGTGACATCAGTACCTGGATATCAGCATACACATTGCCATGCCTGACGTCATTCTATTAACATTGCTGCCTATCTGGAGATCACGCGATGCTTCTGTGAGATGAGCAGCTCTGGAGGCTAGCTCCCATCTCGATCCTCCAGTAAATATTTAAAAATAAGTTTCCGAATGGGATTCAATTTCATTTAAAAAGAAAATCGGTCTCCAACGGACATCCGCTGTGCTTCCAGCAATTCGGGGGATTTTTAGACCAAGAGCAGACTTATTAAAAACTAGGGCCTAACAGAATCATGGAAGCTGAAAAGTGCCAGGCTCTTCCGCGGCATACGCCCCCACAAACCCCGGAGAAGGGACCGAAAAGACCCAAAGGCCAGTCCGGTGGCTCCGAAAAAGCCCTCACATCCATGATGTCTCAACCAGCGACGACTCCGCTATCGGAGCAAAAATTCTTAGAGGAGTTACAGCCATTCAAGATCGCTCTGCAAGACATAACTAAATAAATTAAATCTCTCAGAGGGGAGCTTTCCGACACAAATCGGGCTATCTCTGATGTCTCAGCCCATGCTACATCGTTGGAGAACTGGAAGAGCAAAATGGAACCTGAAGTGGTGACTCTAAGACAACGACTGCACAAAGTTGAGTCCAAACTAGAAGACCTGGAAGGCCGAAGTAGGAGAAATAACATTGTTATCTTGGCCTTCCTGAAGAAACGAAGGAGCATCCCTATTCTATTCTTCCAAAAGTTGCTGGCAAAAATAGCTGGACCCTCTCTGAATAACCCCTCATACATAATAGAGAGGGCTCACCGGTCATTGCGCCCCAAACCCACGAGTGGCAAACCCCCGAGACCAGTTATTATTAAACTTTTAAATTACCTCGACAAAACTCACATTTTGGATCAAGTTAGAAGCTTGCAACAGGTTCTCTGGGAGGGTCAGAAGCTACGCCTGGCGCAGGACCTTCCGGCCACAGTGAGACAGCGCCGAGCAGAATACCATCCTCTGGTGTCAAAGTTAATTGCCGTAGGCATCAAATATAAGGTTCAGTACCCCTCCAGATTGATGGTGTTACACGCAGACTCCTGGCACTCCTTTGACACAGCACAGCTTGCAACTCCCGCGCTGCACACAATGTATCCGGATCTGTTCCCTGCCCGTTGACGTGTCATGGTAGACTGCTTCAATACATATCTCTTCATGATGTGGAGAATGTTAAATATATTGAAATAACGTTGGAGCCCGTATGAAAAGACTGAATGCTTGATAAGTCGCCATTTGGCATATTACTACTGATACCAATACAGGCTTGAATTAAGACTTCCCCCCCTCCAGGTATTACTTAAGGAGGCCACATGAGGGCAGCATAACTCCACGTTAAAGAATGGACGCATTGGCAATCATTCACAGTCAACTCACATACATTTCTACCTGGCTGAATAATCAAGCCCTCTTTATGCTGTCAGATGAAAAGTATTTATTAAGCTGCCCTTGGGGGAGGATCGCATTGCAATAATTATTGTACAATGATATCTACAACAATGCAGAAATCTTCCTCCCCTTTTTTTTTTCTCTTTCCTTCTATTCTCCTTCTTATTATAGAGGGGAATTAACAGAAAGCCGCAAATAGTGATATCTTTAAGCTACTGAACTGGAGGACTGGGGCGGGAAGCAAGAGCCTCTGGGTAACTCTGCAGCCTACTCAGTGCACCACGTACTGGCATAGGGTGGGATGGGAGCCCACAGGGATGACCAGGGCCAAAAACTGGTCTCTATCATTAGCAATGCCTTTAATTTTAGGATGGCTGAAGATATTGGTCCTCATTTTTGTTTTCTTTTTCTGGCCTAAAGCCTACCCCGAGGTGGGTAGAAGAAAATGGGGGAGAGGGAAGGACAGGGGTAGGGAAAGGGACAAATTATTAAGTGTGTTTATGGGGAGGGTAGTAATTTCACCTCAACTTCTTACACTTACAATATATTATGGGAAGGACTACAGGGCTAAGGGGGTTTGGTCGAGTTTGAATACAATGGTTGTTGTTGAAGGGTGGGAGGGAGTTGCTATGGGGTCACCACCAAGTAAGCATGGAAAGTCTTATGGGGTAAGTTCCCTTCTTGAGGAAGAGCTAAGGACACAGAACTATTATTGGTATTTCGCTTGGATATGACAATAGCACTAAAGTTTTGCTCTTGGAATGTTAAAGGCGCTCAATCCCCCACCAAAAGAGCCAAGATTTTGTTACACCTCAGTAAGCTTAATATAGACATAGCTTTCATCCAGGAGACTCATTTGCCCAATTCACAAATCCTTAGTTTAAGAAGAACATGGGTGGGACATGCACTTGGAACTGGGCTAGACGCTCGCAGAAATGGAGTCGCGGTATTAATTGCACGTCGCATACCTTTTCGGCTGCTTCAGTCGATATGCGACCCCCAAGGCAGATATATATTGCTGAGAGCCATTTTAGGTCACACTGAAATGATACTAGGATCAGTCTACGGACCGGTTGGGGATGATCCTCAATTCTTTATAAGTCTCATGACTAGTTTGGCATCCTGGTCCAAACTCCCCATATTACTCAGTGGAGACTGGAACTTAGTTCTTTGTATCACCTTGGATAGGTCTAACATTAGACATATCCCCATACCCCTGGACAATTTGCTCTTAAAGATCTTATGAACACTATGGGCCTTGTTGATCCATGGAGGACCCTCTTTCCTTCTACTACAGATTACTCATTTACTCCTTGCCCCATAATACATTCTCAAGAATTTACTTCTTTCTGTTGGGGATTGAGCACCTAGCGAGGGTTCAAAGCTGTGTCTACCTCTCCAAAGTGATCTCTGATCACCATCCAACTCTTTTGCAGTGGTCTACGCCCACCTCTGTTAACCAAGTCAAAATCTGGAGATTTAATCCCCAACTACTAAGGTCCCAGAACATAGTTGATCTTCTTCAAAAGTATATAGACAACTTTCAGAAGTTTAATGCCTTGTCCATGCCAAAGCTAGATGTGTTATGGGGTGCCCTGAAATGTTCACTAAGAGGTGAAATTATTCGATTGGCCTCCATCAGGAAAAAGAAAATCTCATTAGAATCTTCTTTACTTTTACAACAAATTACAACTTTAGAACAGTCCTTATCTTCCCAATCACACTCCACGGAATTCAAAAAACTAGAAAGCCTTCGATTTCATTATAATATCCTTCTTGGTGATAAGGTTGAGCATCTTCATTTTAAGTCAAAAGTCATCTATTTTGACCAAGGGGATAAGGTGGGGAAACTCCTAGCCTTAAGGCTTAAGGCACAAGTGACAGACAGGACAGTAGTAACTATTCAGGACCCAATAGATACGTTCCACACCACACCCAAAGAGATAGCTTCATGTTTTAAATCATACTATCAATCTCTTTACTCATGTCCCCCACCCCTAACAATACTGCATTAGACCTTTTTACAAGATATAGATCTTCCACATTTATCCCAGCAACAAATAGCTTTTTACAAGCTCCTCTGAATATGAGAATACATGAAGCTATTGAGGCTCTCCCTATTGATAAAGCACCGGGCCCAGATGGCTACACAACCAACTTTTATAAAGCTTTTAGATCTCAATTGGGCATAATCCTGCTTGACACATACAATTACATATACAAACACGGACTTTCAGATTTTAGTCTCACCGAAGCTACTATCGTGGTGCTCCCTAAACCAGACAGGGACCCTACATTATTGCCGAATTATCGGCCAATATCACTCATAAATGTAGACATGAAGATTCTAGCTAAAATCCTGGCTAATAGAATAGCCAAGGTTTGGCATACATTAATAAGTCCTGAGCAAGTTGGTTTTGTGGCCGGGCGCCTCTCATCAGATCACCTACGTAAAATTTCTCATCTTATTTCTGCGTCCAGGGACTCCCATATCCCAGCAGCTTTGGTGTTCCTGGACGCAG
Source organism: Neoceratodus forsteri (assembly GCA_016271365.2). Lineage (NCBI taxonomy): Eukaryota > Metazoa > Chordata > Ceratodontiformes > Ceratodontidae > Neoceratodus > Neoceratodus forsteri. The sequence continues at coordinate 829,926,797 of CM028137.1, forward strand.
AAAAGGCCTTTGACCGGGTTTCATGGGAGTACTTGTTTGATTTACTTCCGAGATATCGAATTCACAAGCAATTCATACAATGGGTCAAAATTCTTTACTCACGTCCCTCCAACCGGGTACTATGCAATGGGATCCTGTCATCGCCCTTCCCCCTCCAACAGGGTACAAGGCAAGGTTGCCCCCTCTCCCCTTACCTATTTAATTTATTCTTAGAACCACTTATTAGGAAGATTAACCAATCTATAGCAATATACGGCATTTCGATCAACCAGTTTCAATATAAACTATCGGTGTACGCCGATGATATTATGCTCCACGTTACAAATCCATCCATATCTATACCAGCTACCCTCATCATTATCCAAGAGTTTGGGGAACTCTCTAACTACAAATTAAATGTAGCTAAAACAGAAGTAATGCCACTAAATAACCACACTCTAAAAATGGATATTGAACAACTTGGGCTCACCTGGGTAAGGGACAAAATAAAATACCTGGGCATATACTTGTCTCAATCCAATAGCAAAATGAAGCAATACAATTTGGATCAATTACTCACAAATATCAGGACAGATCTAAATGCTGAGGTACTACTTCCTATCTCCTCTGGGGACGATCAACATTATAAAATGAATGTTCTGCCCGTTTGTTATACCCCTTCAAATGTTAAATCATTTCCTCCCTCAATCCTGGTTCCTCCAAGTGCACAGGATCATCTCCAAATTTTATTTGGAAAAATAAGTCACCAAGAGCAATTATTAAGTTATAGAGACCCAAAGAACGAGGTGGACTACAGGTTCTCAATATCTATCACTACTACCTGGCCATTAACTGTGCCATAATTTCACGATGGCTAAAACCACAGAAGACCCCCCCATTGTGGTTACAAATAGAAAAGTCAATATGTAGTGCATCAGGAGTAGATATTAAGAGTCTTCCCTATCTGATTACCAATAAAGTCCCTAAGCAGTGTAAATCCACACCTATCATGGCCTCCATTCGGATACATATGCAGATGAACAAAACTTTTGGGCACTTACTAATGAAGGACTCATCTCAGCCCTTTCTTAAAAACCCCAACTTCAAAATAGGGGGCAGAGCTATCACTACGTCTATCTGGCCGGCTGGTTGTGGAGATACGGTGGCTGACCTAACTGAAAATCACAAGTTACTCGCTTTTTCAGCTATTAGGACAAAATACAAGCTACCAGCTTCCTTCTGTTTTAAATATCTTCAAATTTCCCATGTCCTAACACAGCATTTCAGCAGTGGCCTTTGGGACTGGTACATGCTCGGCCCTATTCTTGGTTCACTTCCCAGGAGACCATCATCCCACTATGTTGCTTTTTATTATAAGGAGCTTCAGGCATGATGTAGTGAATTAGAAGGCGCTCCTTATTACACGTGGGACAGGTCCCTTCCTCCTACCTCTCAGGTACCCCGCCAATGGCAACAAATCTGGAAAAGACTGTATAAAGATGTTAGGTGGGACCGGTATAGACTGCTTCAATTTTATGTACTGCACGACCTATACTATACACCTGAAAACTCAATAAAATGGGGCATCACCCAACAGAATTGTGTACCAGATGCGGATCCCAGAGAGGTACACTTCTTCACATTCTCTGGGAATGTGACAAAGTTACCCATTTTGGGAGGCCATTCGATCCAAACTGGACCCCATATTGGGGCTACAGAACATTTTTCAATCAGAAATTTGTATTTTGGGTGATTCAGGAGAAACTCTAATAGGAAACCAAAGGAAACATATGTCCTTGATATCTCTGTGTGCTAAGAAAATCATACTACGCCACTGGCTAGATCAGCAAATTCCCACGTACACGGAATGGCACAAAGAAATTCTTTTTGCTCTGCAAGCAGAATACTTCATAGCAAATATATCTAAACATAGCAATAAATACCAGAAAGTATGGGCACCCTTACATACTCTATTATCCATTTAGGAGAGCCCTAGTCTGGATTTGGACCTGACATAGTTCTGTGCAGGTTAATGATCAAGCTCTTTTTATTTTCTTCTTCGCTTGTCTGACTATTCTTTCCATTACCTTGGAAGGAAACTACTCACTAGTTATATATTGTAGTGGCGATGTGGGAGGGCTGGGAGGGGGTTAAAAGGTTTTATTTATTCTATTACATTACATTATGTCTTAGCATTTTGGTATCTTTGTTAGACAAATCTAATATTACTTCAATTAGTTAGCTCTGGTTACTAATGTTGGAAGACACTAAAACCTATAACTTTATGTACTAAGGGAGATTTACAATGTCCAGTTATATACTACTGTTGTTTACTTAACCGTCTGCACAAGACGATTTGTATACCATAGCATAAATGTATTTGTGATTTTAGTGCTACAATAAAACATATTAAATTGAAAAGCATTGCTGCCTATCTATCTCACCTGGCTTATGTGCGCCTATTTTCTCTACCACCTCACGGATTATGGCTACCAGCGACAGGTGTCTCCTCTATCGCATGTTCAGCTGTTCTCCAAGATGTCTTCTAGTTATACCAATAGACTTCAGGATGCTGCAGCTCACCTTCTGCGTTTGCTCCTCTCCATCCCTCCGAGACCATCTGTGCCCTATTCTGGATGTGCTACCTGTCCAATTCTTGTAATTTACCTCACCATCTCTGGATGCTTCTGCCATTGCTTCACTTAATTTAATGATACTGTACTTAATTTCCAGCCTGTAGTCCGGTCGTACTGGCTTACCTTTCTGGGACTCCGTTACTTTTTACTTACCTCACTAGCTGACCTAAGTGTGGTCCAGCTATGCATACTAGCTTATGTGGTGCTAGCTGCTGCTCTACCAACTTACCAGCAGACTTTAAGGGTCTGGATCACATATGGCTAGTCGCCACTCTACTTTCTATACCTGCTGACTTACAAAGGTCTAGTTGTGCATCCTAACCATGGAACTAGCTGCTAATTCTACTATTTATTTATTTGATACTCTAGTTACTTACCAGCAGGCCTATGAAGGTCTAGCTGCACTTTCATGTTACCTGGAACTAGCCGCCTCTCTACTTACCTCACCAGCTGACGGTTAAGCTGTGCTTCTCACCGAGGGACTAGCTACCACTTTTATTACTACCAGCAGACCACTGTAGGTCTGGCTGCGCTTTCATGTTACCTGGAGCTAGCTGCCTCTCTACTTACCTCACCAGCTGTCAGATAAGCTGCGCATCTCACCCGAGGAACTAACTGCCATGTTCTTTTCCGTATCACCAGACTAACTTGGTGCATTAGTTGCTACTTACCACCTCATCCCCTAAGTTACCTGCGGTCCGCACTTACTTATTGGGCTCGCCTGTTATACTTCATGACTGCTTCCTAACCTCACACCAGTGCTTCAGATTTACTTCCTTACAGTCTGCCAAGATTCCAGCTCAGCTCTACAGCCGTTGCCTTCTATATATTAAGACCTAAGCATATTCTACTCTAGCTCTTCCATCCGAACTGGATTCGATCAGTCGGTAGTCTCATTGCAAGCCTCTATTCCACGTATTGCATAAGCTCTCTATTAGCAGAAGCCTGAAGCTGTACTACTCTATTTCATCCTGCCTCATCTGCATCAAAGCTTGGATTCAATTAATTCTTCCACTTCAAACAACATGAAGTCTTGCTGTATTCTGACATATGCAGTTAGGTCCTGCCTTTCAACTGCCCGGAGAACAAAGTTAAACTTTCCATGGCCAGCATGGAATGTTATATGAGTGATTAAACCCCTGTCTGCTGTTGTTTAAACTCAAACATCAGATTCTGTACTCCGCCTCACTGAACATCGCTCCGGAGATTTCTCCTTTGCTCAGTTCAAAAAGTCTGTTAAAGTGTCTTTTTTCGCTGGTTTCTACCGACTGTTGCTACCGATCTGTCGGTTTAAGTCTCTGTCTGTGGTACCGTGAGTACTAGATAGGTTTTCTGTATAGTTTCTGTGTGGAACTTGTAAATTGTGGATCGGTTCAGCTGAACCGATCAGTTTCAGGTAAAAAGTTTGTGATTTACTTAGAGTGTGGTAACCGTTCGTATCAGTTCTAAAAAAAACAGATTTTATTATGTTTTTCAAGACTCGTGACACGGTCAGGAACTGATAAGAGTCTTGCCTGGTGTATTGCGAAAAAGGGTGCGTTTTGGTTAGGATTGGTCATGTCTGAGAAACCAAGAAAAAAACGGGCCCACTGGGTTTCAACACTGCAGTGTGTGTGGAAGTCTTTGCCAAGGCTGATCCCACACCACCTGTGTTTATTGTCTGGGGTTTGACCACCTTGATTCAGACTGCCAAATTTGTAAGAATTTTCCCAAATCTAACCTGGAAAAGAGATTAGGTAGACTGAGGGAAAGGGAGGCTGAGAAGTCCGCTGACCCGGATTGCCAGCCCGGTTCGGTTCCGACCGAACCAGAAGGAGTGCCCTCTGACCAGGGTGATACTTCTTCGGGCAAAAGGAGAGACGATTCTGAGGAGTCAGTTCCGGTTAAAAGAAAAAGAACAGATAAATCATCCAGTTCGGACCCAGAAATTCATACTCCGACCGCCGATGAGATAGCCAAGGTGATAAGGATAGTGCAAACACTTCAGTTCCTACGAACCGGCACCATCTGGCAGGGATTCAGTTCGGTAGGTTCCCCTGGTTCCGGATTACACTTTGGAAGAATTTTATGAACCAGATGAGGAGGAGGGAGAGTATGAGGATGATGATGGTGATTATGAAAGTCTGGATGTGCCTATTGACCCGGACATATCCCCCAGACAGACCTTCACGTGTGTCTCCTCCTAGGCTTTCTGAGTCCCCTTCTCACTTTATGTTTTACAAAAAAGTGGCTGAGACCCTCCAGCTTCATGTGGAGGAAGCAGTAGAGGATCAGAGTCCAGAAGATTGTCTATTCCCCTCCACAAATCCTTTGGGAAACAGACACATTCTTAAGACTCCTAATTCCATTCCTCCTCCTATGGACAGACGAGTGGACAAGAGGTATACTCTTTCAGGCTCAGACACGGAGTTCCTTTCCCAGCAATGCAGCCATGTTGGGGTAGTGCAGGCTGCTGCCTGTGATAAGGCAACTATCCCCTTGGCATCACACCCCCCAGATAAGAACTCCAGGAAGATTGATGCCATGGCAAAGAAACAGTGCATGGCAGCATCCTTGGGACTCAGGCAGGCTAACTATATGGCCTACACAGCTAGATACCAGAAGTCCAGGTGGGACATTGAGCTGGTTCTGGCTAAACAGGCCCCTGATCAGCTTGCCAAGGAGCTGGAGCAGGTGGCTGCAGATGGGATTGAGGCATCCAAAGTGCAATTCACACTGCTGTGGACTCCAATGATGTTTCATCAAGAGTCATGGCTACATCTGTGGCTCTTCGGAGGATGGCTTGGCTCAGATGTACTAGCCTATCGCAGGATACCCAGGCTAAGGCCATGGATTTCCCTGTTATTGGTAATTTTCTGTTTGGGGAGCAGACAGAGAACTACATGAAAAAGATGGACGAGTACAGGGCCACTTACAGGATTGCTCAGGCCAAGGAAAGGCAAGCTACTCCTCAAAGGCAGCAGTCCAGGGGCAGGGGCAGGCCTTTCCAAAGGCCTTTTTACCAAGCTCAGGCCTCATCTTCTTACTCTCAGAGGGGGTTCTTTAGAGGAGAGGCAGATGGGGGATGAGCAGCCTGCATCCACTCCTCAGCCTAAAGCCCCCAATAGGTCTGCCGGCCTGATTCTCCACCAGTAGAGGGGCAGGCTGGCTTATTTTGTCCAGGACTGGAAGTCTGTGACATCAGACAAGTGGGTCCTGGAAGTAGTAAGCAAGGGACTGGTTCTCAGCTTCAAAAAATTTCCCAAGATGAGAACGAGATCCTTTCCACCTGCAAATCCATCAGAGACCCTTGCCTTAGAGGCAGAGGTTTCTTCCCTTCTAGCTCTCAGAGCTATAGGAAGGGTTCCCACCCTACACAAGGGCATAGGATTGTACTCCAGGTACTTCCGAACCCCCACAAAGACAGGAGAATGGCGGCCCATCCTGGACCTAAGATATCTGAACAAACACCTTTTAAAGCCAAAGTTCAAAATGGTGACTCTGGGAATAATGCATCCCTCTTTAAGGCCAGGGACTGGCTAGCCTCCCTGGACCTCAAAGATGCCTGTTTCACATTCCATCAGGTGCTCCACAGAAAGTACCTCAGGTTCAAAGTTGCCCTCAGGCCACTATCAATTCAGAGCAATGCCCTTTGGCCTAACATCAGCCCCAAGGTTTTCACAAAGTGCCTGGCAGTAGTGGTTGCTTTCCTAAGGAGAAAAAAGATCTCCATCTTCCCATACTTGGACGACTGGCTCATAGTAGGTCAGTCTCCAGACCAAGTCAAGTCACATTTGCAAATAACTCAGCAAGTGCTCACTTCCCTTGGATTCCTTCTCAACCTTCCAAAGTCAGTTATCGAACCAGTACAGCTCCTCACCTTCATAGGGGCGGAGCTGGATACAATAAAGGCAAGAGCCTTCCTTCCCCTGAAAAGGGAAAGGACCCTTATGGAACTGGCCTCTTCATTCACCCTGCAGGTGTTTTGACCAGCAAGGCATTTTCTTCAGCTTCTGGGCCACATGGCAGCTTCCACAGCAGTGGTCCAGGGAGCAAGATTCCAGATGAGGGACATTCAGTTCCACTTAAGAGCCTTCCGGTCCCAAAGAAAGGATTCCTTACCAAACTAGTCCCAGTGACTCGAACCCTGATCCAGGCCTTGCAATGGTGGCAGGATCAGGACAATTTGAGACAAGGGTTCCTTTTGTCACTCAGTCTCATTCAGTGATACTCACCACAGATGCTTCCCTGCTGGGCTGGGGAGCCCATCTGGGGGATCTTACCACCCAAGGGCTGTGGTCACCTCAAGAATCTCTGCTTCACATCAATCTCTTGGAACTCAGAGCAGTGTTTTTGGCACTGCAAGCCTTTTCCAAATCTGTGCAGAACAAGGTGGTCCAGGTCAGAACAGACAACACCACCACCACCATGTGGTACATCAACAAGCAGGGAGGCACTCGGTCTACGGCCTTGTGCACAGAAGCAATGAAGTTGTGGTCCCTGGCCTATTTCCTGCAAACCTCTCTGGTAGCAGTTCACCTCCCAGGGAAGGACAATGTCCTAGCAGATGCTCTGAGCAGAATATCCCAGGGCCATCACGAATGGACCCTAGATCCTCTAGTTTTGAAAGAGATTTTCTCGAGATGGGGCACTCCACAGATAGATCTTTTTGCAGCCCCAGACAATCACCAGCTTCCTCTCTTTTGTTACAGACCCCCAGTCTTGGGCTCAGTCCCCCTGGATGCTCTGATCCTGAATTGGGAAGGGAAATTTCTGTATGCTTTTCCCCCTTCTACCAGAAAGACTTACAACTCCAAATGGAAAAGATTCAGTATTTGGTGTTCTAAGAAAAATATTTCTCCAGATTCTGCTGTGTTGCCTACGGTTCTGGACTATATGGTCCATCTCAATGGCCTAGGCCTTAGGCCAGCTACACTTAAAGTGCATTTGGCAGCTGTTTCTGCTTTCCTGTCAGTAAGCAAGCCATCCCTCTGTCAGCCCATCCTGTGTTTTGTAGTTCTTCAAGGGATTGCTTCACACCAATCCCCCCTTTAGGGACCCTGCTCCTGCTTGGGACCTTCATGTTTGCATTGTTCAGCTTATGCAACCACCCTTTGAGCCTTTGTCCTCTGCAGAGCTTAAGTACTTGACTTGGAAAGCTGTGTTTTTGGTTGCCTTTACCTCTGCCAGGCGTATCAGTGAATTGCAAGCCCTGTCAGTAGAACCTGATTTCATCTCTTTCCATAGAGATAAAGTGGTCCTAAGAACTAACAGAATGTTTTTGCCTAAAGTGGTTTCAGATTTCCACCTAAACCAGTCTATGTCTCTCCCTGTTTCTTCATTGACCATTCCTCCTCTGGAGAGAGAGGCTACACAACAGATGTTAAAGGGCCTCAGCTACTACATAGGCGCACCAAGGGTCACAGGTTTGAATCCCTCCAGTTGTTCCTCACATATGGAGAGGTTGGTAAGGGCAAACCTGCCACTAAGAGATCTATTGCCAGGTGGATTGTTTCTTGTATACAATTCTGCTATGAGAAACTGGAGGTAGAACTCCACCCCTCAGGCCTGAGGGGCTCCATTCCATAGGTACCTGCTTCCCTGGCTGCTGCCAGGGATATTCCTATCTTAGAAATTTGTCAAGCAGCCACCTGGAAAACAGTCCATACATTCACCAAGCATTACTCTCTGGATATCCAGGCTAGGAGTGATGCTCGGTTTGGCACAGCAGTACTTCAGAGCCTGTTTCCAAAGTAGGTTCTGTCCCTCCTCCATGGAGGTACTGCTTGGTAGTCTGCATATGTCAGAATACCAGGGTTTTAAATAATTTATTAGCAGTTTTTTTCTTGGGACTATACTAACTGTACAGAAAGTATTTATATATATTTTCTAGAAGTGCTGCGTTTGTTAAACACAATGAGGCAAGAGCTATGCATTTTCACAAAGATTTAGCACTTTTATGAGCAAAACGCTAATCAATTTTTAGAGTTAAATAAATCCCTGGAATACAACAAGACTTCATTTTGTTCGAAGAAAAAATTACTCACCTTAGTAATGTTGTTTCTTCTAATGGAGTCTTGCTGTATTCTGACCTCCCCCCCCGCCTCCCCTCTCAGAACCTAGTTTTTGGGATCTGAGTTGGCAGGAGCAGTGTTGGCACCCTAAGGGTGTCCCTTTTTTTTCACCCTCCCTTATTTTGGGTGAGTTATACTGTTTTGGGATGTGTTTTGTTTTTTGGGTTTCCTGACTTGAGTCTTCTTTTTGAAACCAAAAACCCTTTTATATAGAGATAGTTGTCAGTTGGCTAGTTTTGAGTTTTACAGTTTCACGCAGAACTTCTAGTGAGTATTGTCAGAAGATCTGACGGTTGAAGTGTAAACAACAAGTCAGACAGGGACTCAACCAGTCGCGAGTGAACATTCCATGCTGGGCTGCGAAAGTTTAACTCTTTGTTCTCCGGGGCAGTTGAAAGGCAGGACCTAACTGCATATGTCGGAATACAGCAAGACTCCATTAGAAGAAACAACATTACTAAGGTGAGTAATTTTTTCTTATCTATCATTTGCTAGCCTCAGAAGCTCCCCACTTCTAGTTCGATCCTGCACTTATTGGACATGTTCTATAATGTTCACCTCAGTGCTCTTCTACCTGGGTGCAGCACGCTTTCATACTACTACCCACTTAGTCATGCTAGACTTGGAAGCCGTTCTTGACCTTTCATCTTGGCTACAAAATGTTCTACTGAATATGTATTTCTTACAATTACTACCCTCACAATTCATTACATGCTAATCATCTAACCTCAGTATGGACCAACTGTGCACACTGGGATACAAAAGCTAGCTGTCTCTCTACTTACTTAAACCAGCGAACCTCACGAAGGTCTGGCTGCTCTTACATGCTTACATGAAGCTAGTTGCCACTCTACTTACCTCACCAGCTGTGGGTCAAGCTGCACATCTCAGTCAAAGACTAGCTGCTACATCCTACTACTTATCAACTGACCAACCTGATCCATTTACTCACTATTTACTACCTCATTTTCCAATTTTACGTGTCCAGTTGCACATCTTCACCTATTAAGGTCGCCTCTGTATACTTCCTTGATGCTTTCCAACTTCACTTCAGTGCTTCAGATTTACTACCTCAATCCTACGGATTCCAGCTCAGCTTTACTGCCGTATGCCTTCTACATCATGACCTACGCATATCTTAATATTTTCATCCTATTATCTGAACTGAGTTTGTCAGTCATCAGCTTCATCTCAACTCATTCTCCATTCCATAGATTCTTATGCCTTCCATCAGCAGAAGCCTGGAGGCCGGACTTCTTCAACATATTCTGCCCGCCAGTCGCAAGTGTCAGAGCCTGGACAAGTACTTTACAAATTAAAATCGTCACGTCTTAGCCCTAGAGCTCCTCATCGTAGCTATATCCAAAGCTGTTGGACATATGCCAGCAATGCTGCTCAGTGCAATTAACTGGATGCTTTACATGTTCCTACAGTACCTGTAGTACTCACGCAAGACTTGTAAGTGTGTTTCTGACCTTCATTTCTTACAATGAACATTCGTTGGATCATCTTTAATCTACAACTTGGACTAGCCAATAAATTCTTAATTAGGGTTATGTTCTTTTAGTATGCCCAGAAGGACGGAGGTTGGTAGCTATGGGTCCTCAGAGGTTTCCCCAAGGGGGTTTTCCTCTCCCTGCTAGCGCCGCCATACTCGGAGTTGGAGGACATAATCATGGATATCATAATTCTTTTGAGGGTGTCACATCCTAAACAACTAACCTTCCTTCTTATGGTGGGATACAGAGTAAAGCCACACCATCAACTTATACCGATTAATTCAATTGTTCCAGTATCAGGCACTATCGCATCTGTCAAGTTCCATCATGAACAATAATCCCTGACTTATTCATGTCTATGTCCAAGTACTTAAGCACCTATCCATTCATATAACTATACCTTGAAGCATCATTCTACCTACTGGTCTGGCCTCTGTATCCAAACCAGAATCTACATTATTAGATGCAGTATGTAACACAAGCACTGAGCTCTGAACCACATATAATTGAAGGCTCTCCTTGTAGTTATATGGGGTAAATCTCCTCCCCATATCCTACTTGAACAGCAGAAACCTGCTGCTCTGCTTACAGCGAGACTCACTCTCCCTCCATCCTCCCCTTGCACCTCCTCCTCCTTCTGCGACACTCTTATCCCACCGGGGGGGTGTCACATCCTAAACAACTAACCTTTCTTCTTATGGTGGGATACAGAGTAAAGCCGCACCATCAACTTATACCGATCAATTCAGTTGTTCCAGTATCAGCACTATCGTACTGTCAAGTTCATCATGAACAATAATCACTGACTTAGTCATGTCTATGCCCAAGTACTTAAGCACTATCCATTCATATAACTATACCTTGGAAGCATCATTCTACCTACTGGTCTGGCCTCTGTATCCAAACCAGAATCTACATTATAAGATGCAGTATGTAACACAAGCACTGAGCTTTGAACCACATATAATTAATGTATGGTCTATTCTATTGCCACGTATGGTATTTTCCATTGCTATGGAAATTGCTGTTGTAATATAAGTGGAGAGTGGAAATGAAATGTAAGAATTTTAGTTTTATGGGTATTCGGTTTATACCCTGATAGTGCCTCAATATCTTGTAAGATTGTGACCAGCTCTGAAAGAGAATGCTCAGGATTAGTCAGATAAATTAAAAGATCTACATAAATGCAATCTTATGCTCTGTTTCTCCTGCCTTAACACCCGTAATACTTTCTGTTGTCTGAAGGAGAGATGCCAGAGGCTCTGCATATAGAGCAAATAGTAGTGGAGATAGGAGGCAACCTTGATGGGTAACCCTTGTTACTATGCATCTCATGGAATATGTGCCGTTAGCTTTTATGACAACCTGTGGAGTGGTGTATGTGCTCGAACAAGATCCAGAAAAGGCAGAGGAAACTGAAATGTAGATAGGGTGTGTGTTAAATATCTCCATGAAACCCTATCAAATACTTTTTGAGCATCTAAACTTAAATGTCAAATGCACATATTTCATAAAAAATTTGAATTCCTTGAATTCACAGCCATTGTCATGATTAGTGTTTCCTGAAAATATCATGCTGTTCGGTTTTGTGCTTTTCTTTACATCAGCATCTTTTAATGTGCTCTGCAGTGACTGAAAACAGTGAAGATGTTTCTGTCCCTGTCAGTGAGCAATGACATCATACCTGTCCAACCTGCTCCTTTACCAATTAAGCCCCTGATTAACTGAATAAGCTGTTGCAGTTCCTAGTTGAGCAGTCTATAGAGCTAATTGTTTTCACTCAAAGCTTATTACTAACCCATCTGGTTTGTGTTTAAGAGATTAGCTTAAAAGCATTCTGTTCTCATAAACAGTTGATCATTTGGGGTTCAGTGCTGAACTGAATGTCTGTGATAAATGACCTTGTCTCTGTATCACAGATGTCAGTTCTCTGTCATCAAACTTCGCATTCTGTTCTGGCTATATAACACTGGGTTGTTTAATGGATATACAATAAATCTACATGCCATTAATTCATAAAAGCAGTGTGTCATTGATGTGGCCTCAATAAATATGTTCATGTGAAAACAATGTTGTTTACATATCAGATTGACAAACCTGTGTCTGTCACACTCTGCTGTTTCAGGAACATGTACTGTATGAACTCTTCTTTGAGGGTTTCTGTGTGAAAATACATAATATATGTGTATAACTAGAAATACTATATGGCATCCTGATGCCCCTATCTCTTGCCCAACAGTTCAGGCAGCAGCTCTCTGCTTCTCCCTTGCCCTGCCCCAAAAGCTTTCTGTTTCCTGCCCTCATATGAGGCTGCTACAACCTGCTGCCCACTGTCTTCTCCACACAGTCAGGGCTGCTGCCTCCTGCACAAACAGTTTAGGCTGCTGCACCCTGCTAACCTCTGTCCCCCACCCTACAACACAAGATAAAAGTATTTTTTGCTTTTCTGTCTGGTAGTTTTGGGCAGTGTACCAAAGGATCTGACTGTAGTGGCAGAGCAGAATGGTGCAACAACTCCAACTGTGGGGCAAGAGGCTGTATGGTGCAGCAGGCACAGTGGTGTCAGGGGACAGAGGACAGCATAGTGCAGAAGCCTTGACTGTGATGCAGGACACAGTGGGGAATCTGGGTACAGCAGCCCTGAATGTGTGACAGGGTGCATGTGGTGCAGCAGCCCTGCCCATCTGGGGCAATGGAAGTGGGTAGCAGGGTGCAGCAAAAGCCCCACCTTTGGTGGCCTAGGGCAGCATGGTGCAGCAGCCCAAACTGTGAACAATGGCCCTGGGACTCTAGGGGCTTAGCGAAGACAGCAGCCCTGTCTGTAGAGACAGGAAAAGGGGGCAACAGTGTGCATTGGCCCTGACTGTGGGGGTGGAGGACAGAGGGAAGTGGGGTGCAGCAGCCTCAACTAAGAGGCAGGAGACAGGGGCATCAGGATGCCATATAGTATTTCTAGTTATACACACACATGATGTATTTTCACACAAAACCCCACAAAGAACTGAATTTTGTGAGTTCATACAGTACATGTTCCTGAATAGCAGTGTGGCAGACCTATGTTTGTCAATCTGACATAAAAACAAAATTGTTCTCACATGAACCTATTTATTGAGGCCACATCAAAGACACACTGCTTCTATGAATTAACGGAATGCAGATTTATTTTATAGCCATTAAACAATCCTGTATTATATAGCCAGAACGGAATGCAGAGTTTTGATGACAGAGAACTGACATCTGTGATACAGACAAGGTAATTTCTCACAGACATTCACTCATGCAACTAAAATTCAGCACTGCACCCCAAATGATCAACTTTTTATGAGAATAGAAAGATCGATTTCAATCATATCTCTCTAAACACAAGCCAGATGGGTTAGTAACAAACTCTGAGTGAAAACAATTAGCACTACAGACTTCTCTAACTAGGAACTGCAACAGCTTATACAGTCAATCAGGGATTTAATTGGTGAAGCAGCAGGCTGGGCAAGTATGATGTCATTGCTCACTGACAGGGACAGAAACATCTTTGCTGTTTCAATTACTGCAGAGCACATTAACAGATGCTGGTTTAAAGAAAACCACAAAACCAAACAGCATGCTATTTTTAGGAAACAATAATCATGATACAGGGACATGTATCCAAGTGAATTCAAGCTTTTTATGAAATAGGTGTGGATTTGATCTTTAAGATGGTGGAGGGAAGATTGATTTTATTAATATAGAAACATAGACTTTGATGGCAGATGTGGACTGCTTGGCAGGGGTGTAGCCAGGGATTTCAGATCTGCACACCAAGTGGACTCACTGCTACCCCCCCCCCAGGTGTAGCCAGACAATATACAAATGTACACCAGGACTGTGTTTGTTGCCTCATTTGGCACAATAAATACAACATTTGTATTCCATGACAATGGTTGTTGCCATGCATGGGTAAATAGAAATGCCATGCATTGCTCCCTAAGACACCCACATACCAGCCCAGAGGCTGTAGAGTTGTACTGTCCTTGGGATGCAAAGACAGTATTAGTGACCAGTTCTTCTAGTTTCAACTCATATGAATTAAATTAGAGAAAGGTTCAGCATTTTCTTTGTTAGTTTTCATGGAAAAAGGAAGCAGTTCAGAGCCTATGTGCTACCCCCTTAAATAAAATTGCACACCATGGAGTACTTGGAGTATGCCTCGCTACACCCATGCCACTTGGCTCACCTAGTCTGCCCATTTCCCTACCTACAGGATAGGCCGCAGATCCTAGTTAACCAACAGCCTATTTCTTCCTACCCCCCACAAGAACTGCCTTATGTCTGTCCCATGCATTCTTGAATTCTCCCACAGTTTTAGACCCCACAACCTCCTCAGGAAGGCTGTTCCATGCATCCACTACCCTCTCGTGAAAAATACTTCCTCACATTGCCCGGAACCGCCCCATCTTTAAATTGTGTCCCTTGTTCTTGCATGTCTCTTTTCTGAAAGATGCTACCCTCTTGGACTTTGTTGATTCCACTGAGGTACTTAAAAGTTTCTATCATGTCCCCTCTCCCCTTCTTTCCTCAAGGGTATACATATTAAGCTCCTTTGGTCTCTCCTCGTTGCAGCTTCTCTTGTAGACCCTGCACCATTTTAGTTGTCCTTCTCTGGACTGCCTCTATCCTGTCTATGTCCTTGCGGAGATGGGGTCTCCAGAACTGCACGAGTACTCCAGATGGGGTCTCACCAACTTTCTGTATAGAGGATAACAACTTCCTGTTTTCTGCTGGTGATGCCTCTCCCTATGCATCCCAGTATACCCCCAGCCCTCCCTACTGCCTTCTCACATTGCTTGCTAACCTTAAGGTCATCTGATATGATTACCCCCAGGTCCTTTCCTTTTTTGTTTTTGTTACTACCTCCCCCATTGTGTAATCTTCCCCTGGGTTCTTGCTTCCCAGGTGCATTATTTTGCACTTCTTTGCATTGAATCCTAGCTGCCATACTTCTGACCATTCCTCCAACCTTGCCAAGTCCCTTCTCATCCTTTCCACGCCTCCTTGTGTATCAACCCTGTTGCAGATCTTTGTGTCATCTGCAAAGAGGCATACTTTTCCTTCCAGTCCCTCTGCAATGTCACTTATTAAGACATTAAAAAGGACTGGACCCAGTACTGAACCCAGTGGTACCCCACTAGTAACCCCTCTTTCTTCAGAGTGGACTCCATTTACAATTACCTTCTGTGTCCTGTTATCCAGCCAATGTTTTACCCAGGCTACCATCCTGGGAACCACTCCCAGGCTGGTTAATTTGACTATTAATCTTTTGTGTGGGACTGTGTCAAATGCCTTGCTAAAGTCTAGGTAGACCATGTCCACAGCCCTCCCTGGTCTACTTTTTGGTCACCCAGTCAAATCTATTAGATTCGTCTGACATGACCTTCCGCTGTGAACCCATGCTGCCTTGGGTCCTGTGCCCCACTGGCCTCAAGGTACTAACAATTCTTTCCTTCAGAAGTGACTCCATCACTTTCCCTACCACAGAGGTCAAACTGACAGGTCTGTAGTTTCCTGCGTCTTGGTCCCACTTTTGTGAAGGGAATATGTTGTATAAGATGTAAACTTTTCTTAATGTTATGTGTAGTTTTACGGGCTGCAATGAATCTGGATTGATCTTTATGGATCAGATTGGGTAGTAAGCATCCTAGTCATGTAGCAATAATACCTGCAAAGATTTTATAATCGATGTTCAGGACAGATATTGAACAGTACGAGCCACAATCAATGTTTTTTTTTTTCAGGTTTTAAAATGGTAGACATGGTGGCATAATTCCAACTATCGGGGGAGTCTGCAATTATTGTACCTCTGAAAGTCATGAGTAAGAGGGGTAACAGAGGGTCTTTTTGGTGTCTATAAAACTCCGGGATATAACCATCTGGTCCCGGACACTCCCCATTTTAAGTTTCTGAATACCCATCCAAATTTCAGATGTCAAAATAGTTCTGGTAAGTGCAGTTTGCTGGTCTTCTGTTAGTGTTGTTAATTGTAACTTACTAAAAAAAAATATCATAGACTTCAGGGGGAGGTTCAGGTGTTTGGGTATACAAGTGTAAATAGCAATTCTTGAAGGCATCTAGGATGGTAAGCATAGTATGGCAATGAGCGCCTGTTCATGGATGTATTTATTTAGTAATTGTGGTCATATTTTGCTGTTGATTAAGGCGATATGCCAAGATTGTGGAGGCTCAAGCATCACCTTCATAATATTTCTGTTGTAAATACATCAAAGCAAAGTGTGCTTTAATATCTAATATTTTCTGTATTTCTGCTTGGGTTTCAAACAACATGAAGTTTTGCTGTATTCTGACTATTGAAGTTAGGTCCTGCCTTTCAACTGCCCCGGAGAACAAAGAGTTAAACTTTCCATGGCCACCATGGAATGTTCACCGCGAGCTCGGTTGAAGCCCCTGTCTGCTGTTGTTTAAACTCCAACTGTCAGATTCATTACTCCGCCTACTGAACAGTCACTCCGAATTTCTCCTTTGCTCGGTTCAAAAATAGGTTTTGCATTTGGTTCCCTGTGTGGAACTTGTAAATGTCGGATTGGTTCAGCTGAACTGATCAGTTTGGGTAAAAAAATTTGTAATTTACTTGAGGTGTGAGTAACCGGTCGTGTCGGTTCTAAAAACCAGATTTTATTACGTTTTTTTCCAAGACCCGTGACACGGTCAGGAACCAAAAGGATAGTGTTGCCTGGCAGATTGCCGAAAAAAGGGTAAGTTTTGGATAGGATTCACCACGTCTGAGAAACCCAGGAAAAAAACCGGGCCCACTTGGTTTCAACACTGCAATGTGTGGGGCGAAGCATTTGCTCAGGCTGATCCCCACACCAGCTGTGTTTATTGTCTGGGGTTTGACCACCTCGATTCAGACTGCCAAATTTGTAAGACTTTTCCCAAAGCTACCCTGGATAAGAGAGTAGGTAGACTGAGGGAAAGGGAGGCCGAGAAGTCCGCTGACCTGGATGGCCAGCCCAGTTCAGTTCCAACTGAACCAGAAGGAGTGCCCTCTGACCGGGCCGATACTTCTTCGGGCAAGGCGAGAGCCGATTCAGAGGAGTCAGTTCCGGTTAAAAGAAAAAGAAAAGATAAATCGTCCGGTTCGGATCCAGAAAGTCATACTCTGACCGCCGATGAGATAGCCAAGGCGATAAGAATAGTGCAATTGCTTACTTCGGTTCCGGCCGAACCAGCACCATCTGGCAGGGGTTCAATTCGGTCAGTTCCCCTGGTTCCGGATTACACTTCAGAAGAATTTTATGAACCGGATGAGGAGGAGGGAGAATATGAGGATGATGATGGTGATTATGAAAGTCTGGATGTGCCTATTGACCCGGACATCTCCCCAGACAGACCTTCAGGTGTTTCTCCTCCTAGGCTTTCTGAGTCCCCTTCCCACTTTATGTTTTACAAAAAAGTGGCTGAAACCCTCCAACTTCCAATGGAAGAAGCAGTAGAGGATCAGGAGGACCCTGCTTTTGTTGAAATGATGAACATCCCAGAGTCCAGGAGATTGTCTATTCCCCTCCATAAATCTTTTGGGAAACAGACAAATAAAATTCTGAAGACTCCTAACTCCATACCTCCTGTGGACAGATGAATGGACAAGAGGTACACTCTTTCAGACTCAGACACGGAGTTCCTTTCTCAGCAATGCAGCCATGTTGGGGTAGTGCAGACTGCTGCCTGTAATAAGGCAAATATCCCCTTGGCATCACACCCCCGAGATAAGGACTCCAGGAGGATTGATGCCATGGCAAAGAAGCAGCACATGGCAGCATCTTTGGGACTCAGGCAGGCTAACTATATGGCCTACACAGCTAGATACCAGAAGTCCAGATGGGACACTGTGCTGGCTCTGGCTAAACAGACCCCTGACCAGCTTGCCAGGGAGCTGGAGCAGGTAGCTGCAGATGGGACTGAGGCATCCAAGGTGCAATTTCATGCTGCTGTGGACTCCAATGATGTTTCATCAAGAGTCATGGCTACATCTGTGGCCCTTCGGAGGATGGCTTGGCTCAGATGTACTAGCCTATCACAGGATACCCAGGCTAAGGCCAGGGATTTCTCTGTTATTGGTAATTCTCTGTTTGGGGAGCAGACAGAGAACTACATGAAAAAGATGGACGAGTACAGGACCACCTACAGGAGTGCTCAGGCCAAAGAAAGGCAAGCCACTCCTCAAAGGCAGCAGTCCAGGGGCAGGGGCAGGCCTTTTCAAAGGCCTTTTTACCAAGCCCAGGCCTCTTCTTCTTCTTATGCTCAGAGGGGGTTCTTCAGAGGGAGAGGCAGACGGGGAATGAGCAGGCCTGCATCCACCCCTCAGCCTAAAGCCCCTGCCAAGCAGACACCCTGATGGGTCTGCCTGGGCCGATTCTCCAATACCTGTAGGGGGCAGGCTGGCTTACTTTGTCCAGGACTGGAAGTCTCTGACATCAGACAAGTGGGTCTTGGAAGTAGTAAGCCAGGGACTGGTTCTCAGCTTCAAAAATTTCCCAAGATAAGAACCAGATCCTTTCCACCTGCAAATCCATCAGAGACCCTTGCCCTAGAGGCAGAGGTTTCTTCCCTCCTGGCTCTCAGAGCCATAGAGAGGTTCCCATCCCACACAAGGGCAAAGGATTGTACTCCAGGTACTTCCTAACCCCCACAAAGACAGGAGAATGGCAGCCCATCCTGGATCTAAGATATCTGAACAAGCACCTTTTAAAACCAAAATTCAAAATGGTGACTCTGGGAATAATCCTGCCTCTCTAAGGCCAGGGGACTGGCTAGCCTCCCTGGACCTCAAAGATGCCTGTTTTCACATTCCCATCAGGTGCTCCCACAGAAAGTACCTCAGGTTCGAGTTGCCCTCAGGCCACTATCAATTCAGAGCAATGCCCTTTGGCCTAACATCAGCCCCAAGGGTTTTCACAAAGTGCCTGGCAGTAGTGGTTGCTTTTCTAAGGAGAAAAAAGATCTTCATCTTTCCATACTTGGACAACTGGCTTATAGTAGGTCAGTCTCCAGACCAAGTCAAGTCACATTTGCAAATAACTCAGCAAGTGCTCACTTACCTAAGATTCCTCCTCAACCTTCCAAAGTCAGTTCTCGAGCCAGTACAGCTCCTCATCTTCATATGGGCAGAGCTGGATACAGTAAGGGCAAGAGCCTTCCTTCCCCTGGACAGGGCAAGGACCCTTATGGAACTGGCCTCTTCATTCACCCTACAGGTGTCTCGACCAGCAAGACATTTCCTGCAGCTTCTGGGCCACATGGCAGCCTCCACAGCAGTGGTCCAGGGAGCAAGATTCCAGATGAGGGACATTCAGTTCCACTTAAGAGCCTTCTGGTCCTGAAGAAAGGATTCCCTTACCAAACTAGTCCCAGTGACTCGAACCCTGATCCAGGCTTTGCAATGGTGGCAGGATCAGGACAATTTGAGACAATGAGTTCCTTTTGTCACTCAGTCTCATTCAGTGATACTCACCACAGATGCCTCACTGCTGGGCTGGGGAGACCACCTGGGGGATCTTACCACCCAAGGGCTGTGGTCACCTCAAGAATCTCTGCTTCACATCAATCTCTTGGACCTCAGAGCAGTGTTTTTGGCACTGCAAGCCTTTTCCAAATCTGTACAGAACAAGGTGGTCCAGATCAGAACAGACTACACCACCAGAATGTGGTACATCAACAAGCAAGGATGCACTCGGTCTACGGCCTTGTGCACAGAAGCAATGAAGTTGTGGTCCCTGGCCTATTCCCTGCAGACCTCTCTGATAGCAGTTCACCTCCCAGGGAAGGACAATGTCCTGGCAGATGCTCTCAGCGGGATATCCCAGGGCCATCACGAATGGACCCTGGATCCCCTAGTTTTGAAAGTGATTTTCTTGAGATGGGGCACTCCACAGATAGATCTTTTTGCTGCCCCAGACAATCACCAACTTCCTCTCTTTTGTTGCAGACCCCCAGTCTTGGGCTCAGTCCCCCTGGATGCTCTGATTCTGAATTGGGAAGGGAAATTTCTGTATGCTTCCCCCCTTCCCTCTCCTGTTCAAAGTGTTAGTCAAGATGAGGTCACAACCATGCAAAGTGATTCTGATTGCTCCAGACTGGGCCAGACAGCCCTGGTACCCCCTGTTGCTGTCCTTAGCAGTCCACCTTCCCCTGTCTCTTCCCAGGAATTACAACCTGTTGACATCCTCTCAAGGGAGGATTTGGTACCCGAACCTCAGGTCTCTCAATCTCAAGGCATGGCTCTTGAAGAGTTAGAGTTTGCTGATCTGCATCTTTCTCAGGGGTTCTGGATATCTTAAGGCTTCTCTAAAGCCTTCCACTAGAAAGACTTACAATTCCAAATAGAAAAGGTTCACTGTTTGGTGTTCTAATAAGGATATTTCTCCAGAATCTGCTGTGTTGCCTACGGTTCTGGACTATATGGTCCATCTCAATGCCTAGGCCTTAGCCAGCTACACTTAAAGTGCATTTGGCAGCTGTTTCTGCATTCTTGTCGGTGAGCAAGCCTCTCCTCTGTCAGCCCATCCTGTGTTTTGTTAAGTTCTTCAAGGGATTGCTGCACACAATCCCTTAGGACCCTACTCCTGCTTGGGACCTTAATGTTTGTTATTGCTCAGCTTATGCAACCACCCTTTGAGCCTTTGTCTTCTGCAGAGCTTAAGTACTTGACTTGGAAAACTGTATTTTGGTAGCCATTACCTCTGCCAGGCATATCAGTGAATTGCAAGCCCTGTCAGTGGAACCTGACTTCATCTCTTTCCATAGGGATAAAGTGGTCCTAAGAACTAACCGGAAGTTTTTGCCTAAGGTGGTTTCAGATTTCCACCTAAACAAGTCTATGTCTCTCCCTGTTTTCTTCACTGACCATTCCTCCTCTGGAGAGAGGAGGCTGCATAGCTTGGGTGTTAAAAGGGCCCTCAGCTACAACATAGAGTGCACCAAGGGTCACAGGTTTGAGTCCCTTCAATTGTTCCTCACATATGGAGTCATTGGTAAGGGCAAACCTGCCACTAAGAGATCTATTGCCAGGCGGATTGTCTCTTGTATACAATTCTGCTATGAAAAACTAGGCAGAACTCCACCCTCAGGCCTGAGGGCTCACTCTACTAGAGGTACAGCTGCTTCCCTGGCTGCTGCCAGGGATACATAGATACATAGACAGTGTCGGCAGATAAGGGCCTATGGCCCACCCAGTCTGCCCATTTGAGCTTGTAAGTTCAGTCTATGTTTTCCTAGAAGTCTGTTGCCCCTTACCCCTGACCTCGAGATTTCCTTTATGTCTATCCCATGCATTCTTAAATCCTGTGATTGTTTTAGCCCCCACCACTTCCTCTGGCAAGGTGTTCCTCTTGTCCACCACCCGTTCTGTGAAGAAATTCTTCCTCATGTTTCCTCTGAATCGTCCTCCCTCCAACTTCATCCCATGCCCTCTAGTCCTGGAACATCTTTTTCTCTTAAAAATAGTGTATTCCTGCACCCTGTTCCTCCCTGTAAGATACTTGTATGTCTCTATCATATCCCCTCTTCCTTCTCTCCTCCAGGGAGTACATGTTCAGTTCCTTCAACCTGTCTTCATAGGACTTGTGATGCAATCCATGCACCATCTTTGTTGCCCTCCTCTGAACCTTCTCTAACCTGTCTATGTCCTTACGTATTTATGGTCTCCAGAACTGTACACTATACTCCAGGTGGGGCCTCACTAGTGTCTTGTATAGCGGAATTATGACCTCTTGTTTTCCTGCTGGTGATGCCCCTGCCTATACATCCCAGCATCCTATTTGCTTTACCTTCTGCCTTGTCACACTGTTTTCCTACCTTGAGGTCATCAGAGATGATAACCCCAAGATCTCTTTCCTGCTTGGTGCATGCTATATCCTCACCCCCCAACTGATATATTGTGCCAGGGTTTTTGTGCCCCATATGCATTATCTTGCACTTCTTTGCATTAATTTCAACTGCCAAACCCTGACCATTCTTCAAGTTTCTGCAGGTCCTTCTCATTCTGTCTACACCCTCTGGTGTGTCTATTCTGTTACAGAGCTTTGTCATCAGCGTAACAGGAAATTCTGTCTTCTAGGTCCTGCAGCAATGTCACTGATGAAGATGTTGAATGGACCGTCCCAGCACTGATCCCTGTGGTACCCCACTAGTGTCACTCTTCCTCTGTGGAGTGACAGCCATTTACCACCACCCTCTGTGTCCTGCCACCCAGCCAGTTACCTACCCACCACACTACTGTCCTGCCCACACCCATATTCCCAGTTTGTATGACAGTCTTCTATGTGGCACAGTGTCAAAGGCCTTGCTGAAGTCCAGATAGGCCATGTCCACCGCCTCCCTGATCCACCTCCCTTGTCACCCAGTCAAAAATTCAATGAGGTTGGTCTGACATGACCTCCCCTGGTGAAACCATGCTGCCTTGGGTCCTGTAGTCCATTGACAACCAGATGTTCCACCAATCTCCTTCAGTAGTGCTTCCACGATCTCTCACTACTGAGGTGAGGCTGACTGGTCTGTAGTTCCCTGCTCTCTTTGTTCCCACTTTTGTATAAGGGACTACATCTGCTGTCCTCCAGTCTTTGGGTACCTCCCTGTTTTAGTGATTGGCTAAACAGGATAGCCAGAGGTTCAGCCACCACCTCTCTTAGTTCTTAAGGACCCTGGGGTGCACCCCATCTGGCCCCATTGCTTTATCAACTCTTAATACTTCCAGTTCCTTCCAGGACCCTTTCTCGTGTAAAGGGACTTGTGTCCATTTCTGCATCATTCTCACCCCTTGTACTCCCTACAGACCCATTACCCTCCTCTTCCTCAGTAAAGACTGAGCAGAAATACCTGTTCAATATGTCAGCTTTACTATTGTCATCCTCCCGTGGCCCCATCCTCCCCCTTCAGTCTTACTATCCTCCTTTGTCTTTCTTTTTCACTTATGTACCTGTAAAAGGTTTTGTCCCTCTACCCACTGATTTTGCAATGTGTTCTTCTGTCTGAGCTTTGGCTTCCCTTACTGACCTCCCTGCCTCCTTTGCTTCTCCTGGTACTTCTCCCTATCCCCTTCAGCCTGTGCCTTTTGTATTGCCTGAATGCAATCTTATTTACTCTTTGCTACCTCTTTGGAAAACCATAATGGTCTCCTCTTCCTTTTCCTCTGCTAACCTGCTTAATGCATAATTCTGTTGTTCTTGTAATCCCATTTTAAATACTGCCCACTGTTCCTCAACCCCTGATTCCTGTCCCATTCGCCTTAATGCCTCTTTCAAGTATCTCCCCATTTTCCCAAAGTCTGCCCCCCTTAAATCCAGGATACGTGTTTTTGTGTGGTTTGATTCTGCTCTTTTTGTGCTTTCAAACCACAATGACTGGTGGTCACTGTTCCCCAGGTGCTCCCCCACTGTTACCCCCATCACACTGTCCCTGTTTGTGAGCACAAGGTCCAGTATTGCCTTCTGCCGAGTTGGTTCCATGACCAGTTGCTTGAGGAAAGCACCTGAAGGGAATCCAGGATAAATCTGCTCCTAGTTGATGCTGCTGCTGGGATGCTCCAGTCCACGTCTGGAATACTGAAGTCTCCAACCAGGGATATTCCTATCTTAGAAATTTGTCAAGCAGCCAGCTGGAAAACAGTCCATACATTCACCAAGCATTACTCTCTGGATATCCAGGCTAGGAGTGATGCTCAGTTTGGCACAGCAGTACTTCAGAGCCTATTCCCAAAGTAGGTTCTGTCCCTCCTCCATGGAGGTGCTCCTTGGTAGTCTGCAATAGTCAGAATACGGCAAGACTTCATGTTGTTTGAAGAAAAAATTACTCACCTTAGTAACATTGTTTCTTCTAATGGAGTCTTGCTGTATTCTGACCTCCCCCAGTCTCCCCTCTCAGAACCTGGTTTTGGGATGTGGGTGGGCAGGAGCAGTGTTGGCACCCTAGGGGTGTCCCTTTTTCACCCTCCTTTATTTTGGGTGAGTGTTGTGTTTTGGAATGTGTTTTGTTTTTTGGGTTTCCTGACTTGAGTCTTTGATTTGAAACCAAAAAAACCTTTTATATAAATTTAGTTGCCAGTTGGCTAGTGTGAGTTTTACAGTTTCCACACAGAACTTCTAGTGAGTATGCTCATAAAGATCTGATGGTTGGAGTTTAAACAATAGCAGACAGAGGCTTCAACCGAGCTTGCGGTGAGCATTTCATGCTGGCCATGGAAAGTTTAACTCTTTGTTCTCCAGGGCAGATGAAAGGCAGGACCTAACTGCAATAGTCAGAATACAGTAAGACTCCATTAGAAGAAACAACATTTCTAAGGTGAGTATTTTTTTTCTTTTGTTATCAGTGGTGTTAAAGAGATATCTTCCTGCTTCTGTGCTGATTGTAGGAAATTTAGTTTGTCCATAAGGGTGGTCAGCTGGTGTTCCCTTTGTGCTTTTTTTCAGGATGCAAATTGAATTATGTCACTTCTCAATACTGTCTTCAAAGTATCCCAGATAACACTTGCTGAGACATCTTGAGATGTATTATCCTGGATTATTTGAGGAATCTTACTTTTTAATAATGGTATGAATTCAGGGTCATGAAGGAGAATTTCATTAAAGCACCAATACCTTAATTCCGGGTTTGCTAAAGAAAGGGATATCCAGTGGGGTGCATGGTCTGAAAGTGCGATATGAACCCAATCCATATGTTCACCAGTCATCAATAAATAATCTATTCTGGAATAAACTGAGTGTGGGGAGAGTAAAACATGTAATCTGTAGTCTGACTATGGCCAAGTTTCCACATCCACAAGGCCCAGCTCCCAGACTAATCGGCAGCCATATTTTGTCCTGAGGTCACGGAGAGGGATTGGTTGTATCTGTACTTGGGTCCATTAGTAAATTTAAGTCCCACCTAAAGAATGGTGCCATCAGAAAACTAATAATTTTTTTTCCAAAAGAAGGTCTATGGCAGATGCATCTGTACCTGGGAGAAGGTAAATACTGCCAACTGTAAGACGCTTTCCCTGTAAAAAACAGGTCACCAATGCTAGTCTCCCAGCTGAGTCGACATAAGTCTTCTCAATATGATATATGGAATGATGGGGTAGTAATATGGCAACCCCTCTACATCTGCCTTTGTTTTATGAGGAGACTACTACTTGCTGAAAACCATATATTTGTAATTTGCTATGTTCCAATTCAGAAA
This sequence comes from Neoceratodus forsteri, assembly GCA_016271365.2. NCBI lineage: Eukaryota > Metazoa > Chordata > Ceratodontiformes > Ceratodontidae > Neoceratodus > Neoceratodus forsteri. The sequence continues at coordinate 829,952,162 of CM028137.1, forward strand.
TGTGTGTTTCTTGAAAAAGCAGTAAATCATGTTTCAGTTTTTTCAAAGCCGGAGCGACCTTTGTTTCCAAAGCAGGTACTTAAGCGAGTCATGTTGTAGGATATAATCTTAAAACGTGGCATCTAATATAGTTAACAACAGAAAACTAGAAAAGGCAGCTGCAATTCTAAAGTTCCTCTCCCAGTCACCATAGCGAGAAGGTTGTCTTCCAAGACTCTTGATTTTGCATCCATATTGGAAGTAGGATTGCTCAGTCTGGCACCACATGTTACATGCTATCAACTGTGTGCTGTGGTCCAAAAAATAACCCAACTATGATGCATTTTTGAACAAGTAAATTACAGCTAAAATGAAAAATGGAGCATCGACTGGACACATCAATCCATTTTGAAGAAGCCTAATGCTCATTAACCAGAGAGCATCTGCAAACTATAATACAAATTGACTTCCAACAGGTAGGACAGTTTAATATGCTGTCTTGATGATCTGAGGCCTGGGAAGGGGTCAGAAACCCAAGACTCAGAATAGGAGTCTGTCAGAGGAGCAAGTCCTCCAAGCTATGCAGGACAAATCCAACTCCCATTTAAAAGGGGTGGGATAGCGAAATAGAGGCACAAAAGAAAAATAGAAACCATTGCCCTGAAGAGAATGCAGTAGAACACAACATATAACCTCTGTTCAGCCAAGACCCAGCCCCCCAAAACAACATTTTCTACAACAAAGATATCTTGATAAACTAAAGCATGGCATTCAAGAAATGCAGTAATGTGCACTAGATATTTATGTTCAGGGCTAGAAATAATTTTTTTGAGTTGCCTGTCCGAGGGACAGGTGGGACCTAAATTTTGCCTGTCCCACAAAACTTTTGCCTGTCCATATTATTTTTAAGTGATGTTTTTTCATTCTTTGTTTACAGCCCATGTCTGCACCACTATCTTGATTCAGATTTTTTTTAACCTTGTTTTACAAGACATTGTATAATTACAGTAATCCACAACAGGGTGTGGGTTATGGTGGATCTTCTAGTTTCTGGTGTGGTTAAGTCACTTGATCGTCATCCTCATGACCAAACCATACCAGGTGTAGGTAAAATAACCCACACACTGTCGTGGATTATTGCTTTAATTAATAAGCAAGCACCCAACACAAGTGTACAGTTCCAAATAGCCACACATTTGTTGTGCTTTTCCCCCCCTTACTTGAGGGTAACATGATCAATAGATATACAGTAGGGTGACCATGACTTGGGGGGTTCAGTAGAACCTAACCACGCACACACACACCTCTGCCAAAAATGCAGCACTTAAAAGAAAGATGATGGGACCCCAATTTTAAATTGTCACTAATATAAAACAGAGTTCAAAAGAAATGCCCAAAGCTGCAGGTTATTTTCCCCCAGAAATTATTCATTTTATCATATTCATTTGTGCAGTATTTGAAGTTATGCTCTCCAGAATAAGGTTTTTGATACAATAAGGCACATTTCTTTTACAAGGGGTTCTGTTAACACAACAGACTAGTAAAGATATTTATGTAAGTACACAATTTTTAAATTACACAGTTGACAGGCTGTTTGATTTAATTTTTCCACTACAAATTAAACAAAGGCTGCACATTGCTTTCATAGCAAAATACACAGGCTACCTCATGCTGCATTATGACAGCTAACTGACAGCTATCAATTTTCATAATTGCCAGCTAAGCAGAAAGTTTTGGGAGAGACTTACTGAACACTTTGTTAGACCATGTGAAAGTCAGCGCATCACACGCTGCACTGTTGTCTGTCTTTCTCCTGGCGATTCTTTGCTCTGATTTGATAAGTGGAACCAACTCAGTCTAAGAGTCCTGTTCTGGAAAAATATGCTAATTACAGGATGCTTTCTTTAAGCTGCTTACACATAAGACCGGCTGCATGCAGCCATGAAAATCTTTGTCTAGCATCTGCTGACTGTGCTCCGCACCTAACCATCCTCACGCCTGCTCGAGCTGGAACAATCTTCAGGCAGCATTGAGCATCTGATCTCTGCTTCCGCCCACCACCGCCTCAAGGACTCAAGATGAGGCAGGTGACCGCTGACCAGGGAGCCAAGTCACTAAGCCAGGCACCAACCAGGAAAGTGAAAGTGGCGGGGCGCTGTGAAAGAGCAGCAATGCATCTTGAGATCATACCGTCACACATACCAACATCCCTCTCTCTCTCCTCAACAGCATGTCATGGCTGGGTCCTAGTGCCTTACAAAGTGCAGCACAGTTATAAAGTCCAAGGGTCAGGCAAACAAATTAAAACACCTGTCCCAATGAAAAACCAGTTGTCTGGGACAGGCAGACAGGTGGATATTTCAAGCCCTGTTCATGTTGCTAAATATGAGCAGCCTAAAGTTAACCTGCCAGTAAGGTAAGAACAATAATATTTTAGTTAAAGCTGTTTCCTGTAAATTAGAAAGGCAGTATAAGCAAAGGCCTCCATTGCCATGATATGCTGGTGAGACTGAAACAGTACAACATATTCCCTGTAAGTAGTCCAGAGATTATACAGCTCATAACTTTGTGGAGGATAGTATTTCCCTCATCTAAAAGTCGACACTGTACCTGGGAAATTATTATAACCTAAGGAAAAACTCTGAGGTTTCGGTCATCAGTAGTAGTAGTAGTAGTATTAAAAACTCTTTTTATACAGGAAGACATATCATTTAGGTTGTACAACCCAGTTTTCAAGACAGCCCTGTCAATGTCTACGTTGCCTAAACATATACTTATGCTATACATGTAAATAAATAAAGGTACAGAATAGAGTACATACACTCTAGACATAATCCGACGAAACAAACTGCCACACAGAGTACAGTACATACATTCAAGACATAATCCACGGAAGCAATAGTTGTACAGTGTCAATCCAGGTATGCCGTGGCATGAAACCAGCAAACAGTCTTCTTTTAAAAAACACCCAATGTTTTTGCGCACCATTCCACTGATGGTGATGATGCAAGAGTTGTACTAGCTGTTCTAATTATTTAGAAGAAAGGTAGATACTGCAGTGTGTATCCTCTCCTTTTTCCTCCTCATGCTTATTTTGTTCATGAAAATAACAGAAAAATGCTATGTTTTGTTCTGGGGAAATATCAGGATCAAAAACTCCATGTTCACTTCCTCTGACATAATGATCCGATAAATATTTGTGCAGTATATGTATATGGGGAGTGGATAAGAAGAGGTGAATCCCCAAGATCAACTTATTTTTTGTTATGGTCTAATCCCAATTATCACTGAACATCAACAGCTTGTAACACTCTGACAGACTCTGGTTTATATATTATTGACATTCACTGACAGTTGTAATGAGTACGTTACATGAACATACAAACAAATAAATGTAGTTTCAGATGAAAATGTGTATATATATATATATATATATATATAGACATTAAAAGGTGAGTACTGACGCTACTGTAGTTTTTAAAGCTTTTTAATAAATTCTATACTTCTAACCCCAGTAATGCTCAGGATATTCATAACTTTATGCAGTAAGCCTGGAGGGTTGGACTGCCCGGAGAGATGGAACAAATGCAAATGAGTAGAATTCTTTGCACATGAGCATTTTTCAGATACTGCCTCTACCAACTGTGGTGTTCTAACATCTTCAAATGTTTCTCTCCGCCTGAAAGTCTGGTCGCTCGGAGTGGTCGTCTTACTCTTTCGCATGAAAGAAGATTCAAAACCTTAAAAAACTTAAGTATTTTCTATTTCTTTTATTGCTTCTACTGACTGTTAGTGTAAATCTTGTTTATTGCTTAAGTTACATATTTTTACCGGTTCTTCGCGGTTCGGCATAACTGTGGAGGAACCGGGTTAGTTGTTTTAAGTTATCAGGGTTCTCTGATTAAAGAGCCTTGGTGTTGTCTATTATTAGTTTAGTTTTTTAGTTTATTGTTTTTGTAACCGCTTTTTATTGGTTACAGAACCACTGATACGGTTCATCTGTTATCTCCTGGGTTTGGTTCCTCTAGTTCCTATTGGTTCCGGAACCGACAAAAAAAAAAAGAAATAGCTTTTAAATAACTGCACTTTATTCTTTACTTAGCAGTTAGTGTTTCTTCTCGTTTTTAGACATTACCATGTCATAGAAACCCCAAAAAAGAACTGGAGAACCCGGTTTCAAGAATTGTTTAAATGTGGAGATGTATTTACTAAAGCAGACAAGCACACCTTATGTGTGGCTTGTCTGGTATTCGAACATCTGGATCAGGATTGTGAAGTCTGTAAAACTTTCCTGGAAAAAAAATGTGGAAAAATGCCTTGAAAGGCTAAACAAAAAATTTCCTAGGGGTCCCTCCGGCTCTGACCAGCTGACACCCCAATCTGCTCTGGCTGAACCCACAAGTTTGCTTAGCCCTGCCCCTGATATGGGCGAAAAAGGGGCCAAAAGAGGGAAAGAACTGGCATGACTGCCTGGTTCCCTCAAAGAAACTCAAAAAAACCAAGCATGCAGAATCCTCGCCTGCTAAACCAGGGACTTCTATTTTTTTATTTTATTTAAACAGCAGTTTGGAAAACCTTTGAGCCATAGGCTCATTTACAAAGGTACCTTGTCACAGTAAGACAAACCAAAATACACAGTATAGCAGTACAACACATAAGTATAACAGTAAATTAAGACATAGATACAAACAAGCTGGTACAGGTAGGATGGATGCAAACAATACCAGAGTTATGTTGTCCTTAGCAGCTTAGTAATAAGCTTTGTCATAAGTATTTAGTACGGCTTTGACTAGCAGCAGTTACAGCATCAGGTGTTAATAAGGTGGTTACGTAAGGAAGTTTTGAAGCACGATATAGTTGGAGCTTCGGAGATGGAGGGGGGCAGTGTGTTGAACCAGGAGGGCCCTAAAGCTGAAGGCTCTTTGGCCGTGGAGGTCCTAGCTCTAGGGATAACAGAGAGGTTTCCCAGAGGTCCAGTATGAACTAGTGGGACAGAGCGGCGTATGGTGGTGGTCAATCCTGGTGGGGAAAGCCCAAGGAGGGTCTTTTTTGTAAGGGTACAGGTAAGATATTTGAGGCACTCATCGAGATCAAGTACCAGCACTTTAGCATACAGTAGACAGGTGTGTGTCATCCTAGGTGCTCCAGTAATTAACCTGCAGGCCTTATTCAGAGTAGTGCGAATTTTATGGAGTGCAGTCTGATCAGCAGCACCATACACCGGCAGTCCATAGTCCACTAGGGACAGGATAAAGGAGGTGACTGCGAGTCGAAGAGCCTCCGTGGGGAGGCAGTGTTTATACCGATGTAAGATGCCCAATCGGATATTAGTGGCAGTGGCTAGGGCAGCGATGTGTCCATGGAAGGAGGGAGGGTCAAAATGGATCCCTAGGTATTTATAGGAGCAAACTTGTTCGAGTGGGAATGAGGACCCAGAGTGAATGAGGAGTTTGAAGTTGCAGGACTTGTTTTGGGGATGAGTGAAGAACATGGTTTTGTTTTTAAGATTTATCACCAATCTATGTTCCTTGAACCAGCCCTCGGCTTCAGTGAAGGACTTCTGCAGCGAGTCCCGGAGGACAATAGGGTTCTGACTTGAGGCAAAGATGACCGCATCAGCAGCGTACAATAGAATGTTCCACGAGCAAGAGCGTGGAAGGGTGTTAAGGTAAAGGGAGAATAGTAAGGGGCCCAGAATGGAGCCCTGGGGAACCTCAGAAAAGATGGGACAGATGTCTGAGTAGGTCCCATTAATTTTACACGCTGTGAGCGGTCAGACAGATAACTGGTGCACCAGGAGATAGGCCCAGCAGCAAAACCAGAGAGACTAAGGGCATCAAGAAGGAGGGGTGGGAGACAGTGTTGAAAGCTTTGAGAGGTCAATGAAGACAGCACCAGCCAGAGAACCAGTGTCTAAGGAGGAGTGGAGAAGTTGGAGAACTCTAGGAGGGTTGTGTTGGTACTGTGGCCCGCTCGGAAGCCATGCTGCTCAGGACAAAGGACATTGTAGGTGGAGAGGTAGTCAGAGATTTGAGAGCCACCACTTTTCCAAGGCCTTGGAGAGGAGAGAGAATGGAGATCGGTCGATAGTTTCCAGCCACAGTCCTATCACCACCTTTAAAGATAGGGGTGACAGTGGCGACTTTCCAGGCAGTTGGAACCTTCCCCAGGCAAAGAGTGGTTGATGAGGCATGTGATCGGGGTAAGGACTGTGTCTAAGACCAGCCGTAGGATACACGGATCCAGGGTGTCACTGCCTGTACTATTACTCTTGAGGGCAGTGACAAGGTGCGGCCTAAGTTCTTGGGCAGAAACACATGGAGGAGAAAATAAGGCAGAAAGATTTACGGCAGGTGCTGGGGAGGAGGTCAAAAAATTTGTAGGAGGATAGGGGCTAAGGTCAGTGAATGAGGTGTTGAGGTGGTTGGCTATGAGGGCTGGGTCTGAGGAGATCACACCATTCATGTTGATCTGGGTGGGTGGGGGAGTGTGCACTCCCATTTAACTGTTTAATGTTATCCCAGAAGGTTCTGGGATTCCCCATGAGGCAGTGAGTGAGGACCGATAGTGCTCAGACTTGGCCTTTCTGATGGCCCGAGTGCACTTGTTTGAGCGGCAGCATATAACCGCCTGTCATTGGGCGGCCAGTCTCAATGGCATGGTGCCATAGGTTGTCCCTATGTTTGAGCTGGTGGACCAAAGCTGGGGTAACCCAGGGGCATTCTTCCTTTAGACAGCGGGTCAACACTGGGGCAAAGATATCACAGGCATTATTAAAAGTTTGGGTGAAGAAGGAGAGAGCTGTGTCGATGTCAGGAGTTGCCTGTATAGGAGACCAGTCAATTTGGGACAGAAGTTCCTTAAGTTTTATCAGTCCACCAGGTATTAGGCGCCGCCCGGCATGTGGACTGTGCTATGGGTTTGGGACTGAGGTTGACCAGTGGAATAGAATGGGGAGTGATCGCTGAGAGAGTCTGGGAGGACTTGTACATTGGGGATCCGATTAGGGCGGTTGGTGAGTACCCATCAAGCAGGGTACTGGAGCCTCTCTTGGGGTTAGTCCTGGTAGGGTGGGTAACTAGTTGCGTTAGGTCTATTGCAGAAAAGAGTCTCGGGTAGAGGAGGAGGAGGCTGAGCCAGTTGACATTTAAGTCACCCACCAGAATTTGATCAGCGGAAGGAGGTAGAGAGGTAGGTATTCTGTAAGAGAGGCAATGGCCTGCATTTGGTCCCTGGGGGCACGTATGCAGTAGTCAGATAAAGGGGTCCTTTAAAGGGTCAGGGTTAGTTTCAGCGTAGCACCTGGGTCCTGGAGTCAAGGATGGGAGTGGGCAGGGCTGATGCGGGAGATTCCTTGACAGAAATAGCGCAGCCGCTGCCCCGTCTCCCAACACGGTCGGACCAGAAAAGGGTGAAACCAGGAAGGGAGACTAGGGAGTCAGGGGAAGATTTCGACAGCCAAGTCTCAACCAGGGTGATGACATCAGGGTTAATTAATGTGACCAGGCATTGTAGTGAGTCAAACTTTTTTAGGAGGCTACAGATATTCATGGAGACCATGCATAGGCCTGTGGTGCGAGTTGGGGAGCTCCTGGGAACCGGGCCAGGGTTTGGATGAATGTTCCCTGACAGGAGGAGTAGTAGCATGACTAACACCCTGGCTGGGAGATGGTGAGAGGTTTTCCTACGATTGACATGGGGGGGGAAGGGAGGCTAAGGGATTCTGCGCAGATGCCTGCTATGCCCTTGGCTCAAGAGATAGCCCAGGCTTTTAAAATTATCCAGGCACCGCAAAACATTGTTCCCCAGTAGCCTGCCCCTACCCAGGGTCCCCAGGCCAGCAGTGGCATGTTGCCCTCTTTACAGGAGGAGCAGTATTATGAAGAGGAGGATGATCCTTTCCAGGATGATGAACCAATTCCTCCAGAGGTATCTCCTGAGCAAGATTTTGGTTCTCCTCCCAGGTTGTCAGAGGATTACTCCTTGCATTTTACATTTGTAAGGAGAATGGCAGATGCTCTGGATATTGCTACCACAGAGCAGATTGAGGATGAGGAGGAAATTGAATATTTAAATATGATGGGTTTGACACTCACAAAAGCCCTCCTCTTCCCAGTATACAAAGTTTTCAAAAAAGACACCCTAACACTTCTACAGACCCCTAATTCTGTTCCTCCCATTGAAAGAAGAATAGATAAAAAGTATCAGTTGGACAGGATGAGGGCTGATTTCCTTTTCTCCCATCCTGACCATCAAGGGGTTATACAGCAGGCAGCTTGCAACAAAGCCAGAGTCCCCGTGTCCTCCCACCCTCCGGACAAGGACTCCAGAAAAGTGGATAGAATAGACAAAAAAGGCTATTTATCAGTCTCTTTGGCCACAAGACAGGCTACTTTTCAAGCATATGCTGCCCAGTATCAGAAATCCCTATAGCAGTCAGTGCTGGACATGTCCATGAAAGCCACCTCACCCTTGTCTGAAGACCTGGCTGAAACTGCCAGGTTTGGTCTGGAAGCGGCTAAGTACCCATTCCAGATGGCTTTTTTTTTATTTAGTTGTTTTTTTTATCAGGTATAGCACACTAAGCTAAAAGCTTTTTTACAGGAGCGACCTGGGAGCACAAGGAGGTTAAGTGACTTGCTCAGGGTCACACAGTATGCAAGTGGAAGCTGTGGGATTCAAACCCAGGTCTGGTCTGCTGGATGTCACCAGATTTGCAGCTCAGAGCCTTAGACCGCTGCGCTATACTGCCTCCAAACTGCTTCTGATTCTAGTGACACTGCAGCCAGATGGATGGCTAACACCGTGGCACAGAGAAGGTTTGCTTGTCTCAGGGCCACTAACCTTACTCAGGATACTCCATCCAAGGCCCTGGATTTTCCTTTAGAGGGAAACTGTCTTTTTGGGGAATCCACGGTTGCATACATGAAAAAGTGGATGAATATATGGCAACCTATAGAAGAAACTGCTAAAAGGCGTGCTTCTCCATCCACTAGGCCCCTAATGGGGGGGCAGAGAAGGTCTTTTATGACCAGACCCTTTTCCAGCTAGTAGCTGTGCCAGTACCAGCAGTATCCACAACAGGGATACTCTAGGGGTAGGGGTAGAAGGAGCTCTAGGAGGGGCTCTCAAACCCAACCTCAGCCCCAACCAAAGCAAAATCCCTGAGGCTCAGGCCACCTCCTTTCTCCCTGTTGTAGATAGACTCTCCCACTTCCTCCAGGCTTGGCTAAGCATCACTACAGACAAGTGGGTGCTGGAGGTAAGGGGTCAGGGCCTGTCTCTGAACTTCAAATCTTTTCCTCCACAGAAGACCAGGGTTTACTGCTCACCTCCTCTAGCAGAGAGGACATTGCTAGAAGCAGAGGTTCAGAAGTTGTTACATCTCAGAGCAGTGGAATTAGTCCCTACCACCCTGGGAGGAAAGGGTTTTTACTCCAGATACTTCCTAACAACAAAGAAAAGTGGGGAGTGGTGGCCAATATTGGATCTCAGAGCTTTGAACAAGCATCTGAAAAAAACAAAGTTCAGAATGGTAGTTTTGGCTTGAATATTGCCAACAATCCAAAAAGGGGACTGGCTGGCATCACTGGACTTGAAAGACACCTATTTCCACATCCCCATAAAGGAATCTTACAGTAAATATCTCAGATTCAGACTCCCTTCAGGCCACTATCAGTTTTCAACTCCGCCTTTTGGTCTCTCCTCAGCACCAAGGGTATTCACAAAGTGCCTAGTTACTGTAGTGGCATATCTAAGAAGACAGGCAGTGACTGTCTTCCTACCTAGAAGATTGGCTGGTGGTGGGAAACTCACCAGACAAAGTAAGGAACTCCCTAAGTGTAACCCCCTACAAATGAGAGTTCCCAAAAAGTCTTCCTTGAGCTTGTCTAAATGCTCACTGCCAGGCTGGTGTCCAGCGTTTTAGCAGTTTAAATGTGATTACCAGAGCCTGTATAGCCTCTGTGTACTGTCTCTTTAAGAGCTGCCTGATTGCAGCCTAAGTAATCTGAGAGGGAGCTCTGTTGAAAAATGTAACTATTTGCTGAAAATCATTTAGAGTGATAATGATAATCTAGTTTGTCTAACCTGCTTTCTTTGTAGCAAGGACTGTTTTGTTTGTCTCCACTGTCTTGTTCCTGGACTGCAAATTGGATCAATCAGTTCTGGTGGGACCTAAAATGTAGCCGGACTACAGGAGCTGTCTGAAGTCAAAATCTGTAGGAATTGTAGCTTTGAACTTTTTGCGTCTTTTTTGCAACTGAAGGGGCAGCTCTTGCTTTGACTGACAGCCAAATCAGCCAACCAAGCCTTTTGGATGTTGGGGAAATCGCACACTGCTTGCGGTTTTCAGTTAGTTCTGAGCAGGAAAGTGAAATGAGAGGAGCTGAAGTGATTTTGGGCAGCAATCCTGAGTGGATTCGCGTGGGAAAACTGTGAAAGGGATGAGTTTTTGGCTTGCATGTCTGCCAGCTGCTCCTGAGAGGGAGAGAAGAGAATTATGTTGGACTAAATCCAAGTTTGTGTGACTAAAGTAAACTACTGAAGTGGGCCAGACTCTACCTGAAGAAGACCAAAGATTTTGCTGAATACGATCGGCCTGTCAGGAGTTCCAGCTACCCCTAAGCTCCCGGTGTGTGCAGAGACTTTGTGATTGTGACTGGGGAGCACTTTGCGTGGTACAGTAGACTTCCCGTACATGTAAATGTGCTTTGAGCTGCTAGTGGGTTGTGAGTTAGTTCCCACTGTGTGAACTATGTTCTGCTTGCTGGAAGCTGCATCCAGCCCAAAATGGACTGCATCTGAATTTGTCTCCATGCGGTCTGGGCCTTGCCAGATTGGCCCAGCCAGACTACCCACTGCACAGAGAAGCCATCGACGAAAGAACTGCCTGGGGATCAGCCTCCTGCTCCATGCTTGAACAGGAACAATGTCTCTGTGACTCGTGTGGGCCCTGCTTCTCCTGGCATTCCAGACCAACCACCTGCAGTCTCGATTTTACGTCCAGCCTGTGACCAGTCTTGGGTATCGTGAGTAGATACCAGGGTAACTCCCTGCAACAACAGCTTAATCTGGGTGTGTCATTTGATTGCCTTGTTGTTTCGTTTCCTTTACGAACTGAAACCTCTGGCTCCGGATTACAAATATTGTGTACTGTGCATGTTGTGTTTTCCATCACAGAGCCCCAACCAGCTGCAACCCGGGCAACAGTCCTGGAAGCCCATCTCTTCTCCACCTGGGTACCCAGAGGTGTGACTGTGTGGAGGGACTCAAAGTGCATGCATAACTGCTTGATTGAAATAACCTTTCAGCTAATTAACCTGATTTTGCCCTCCTCTTGTTCAAGTCCCTGAATAAATCATATCTAACATTTTCTGCATGTAATCTGACTGTGGTTCCAGTTTGTGCTCAAAGTACTGTACTGTTGCTATTTGCTGTGCATAACCTTGTTTTACAGGGGTCCCCAGGGTCAGACCAGAGGGACCAGCCCTGGTGGTAAGTGCAAACAGTGTGGGTACTTGTGTGGTGTACCAGAGATATTGTGAAAGATTATTGTGCTGTGTTCAGGCCACTAGAGGGAAGAGGGGGGTTACAGTGTCCTGGAGGGCTGTGCCCAGGTTAGCTTGACCACTACCAACCCTGACCTCCAGGTGGAGGCACCCGTTTCAGAACTCAGGCCCCTTAACCTGCTACCAGCCAAGCAGGCAGGGGTAGTAGCCCTTGGGATAGTGCCACCTAGGGGTTACATCTTGGAGGCTCACCGCTGGAATTAGCATCCCCTAGTGGCCAAATTTGGGAATTGCTGTTAAAAATAAATGGCTACCCCAACAGAAGTGGCTGTACACCAGTTGGTGGGGTGGTGTACTGGGCAGGAGATCGACCCCCAAAATGCTATACTTATCCTGGATATTCCCTTGGGTACCAATAAGAACACTGTAGAGGGAGTACTTTCCAAGGTTGAATGTTTACAAAACCCTGTGGTGGTGGGTCAACAGGCTAATCTGCTCACCCAAAGTTTGATGGCGTTAGTAGAGTGTAAGGACCCAGCAGACAGTTCCAAAGTGCCACGGACTATCACCCCCGAAGGAGCCCTCACTGCCTGGAGAGTAATAACTAAAGACAGTAAAGACCCTGGGGAAAATGAGCCCTCCCCACTAGCTGAGACTTTTGAGGAGAAATTTGCCAAGTTGTTGCTGGAGGAAGGGAAAACTGTGGAGGACTTAAAGAAACTATTCCTGCCACCTGGGGGTGTTCCTCCCCCAACACCCCCTCTCACTCCAGCACCCATTAGTGCCCCTCCTGTGCCCGTGCCAATGCTGGCTCCTATGTCTGTACCTGCCATTAGTCACAACTCTTACCGAAGGTTGAGAATCTTCTCCGGCACCCTCCCCACCCCCCAAGGGGAGGATGATTGGGAGACCTGGATAGATTGTGTTGCCCCTTTGGTACCTGAAAGGCAGTGTGTGGAGGCTGAGAAAGTTTGAGGGGTCCCACCCTAGAGGCCATTAAATTTCTGAGGTCCACAAACTCTGATGCATCTGCCCAGAAGTACCTATCTGCACTTGAAGGCAATTTTGGGAGCATTGAGTCAGGGGAGAACTTGATGTGGAAATTTCAAGGTACAAAACAATGGCCAGGTGAAAGTTTGTCTGCATATGTTACTCATCTGGAAAGAGCGCTGCAGAAGGCTTACCGAAAAGGTGTGGCAGCCGCCAGTGACTTAAACCATGTGAGATTGGGGCACATGCTGCAACATGCAAAGCATTCTAAATTGCAGCTTCTTCAGTTAAGGCTCCCAGATAGAAGGGGTAACCCACCAAACTGTTGTGACTTGATAAAGGAACTCCGGGAGGTTGAAGATGAAGAGGTGGTGTAATTCTAGGGTGAGCACAGCCCAAGTGATCACTGCATTGGAAGGCCCTTCTGAAGTGGGGACCAATGAGGATGTGACGCCATGGGATGAACTGCTGAGGGAGTGCAGGGAAACAAAAAACAGTCTCTTTATAAAGGCCGCTCCTGCAAATACAGGCACCAACCCTTATTCAACTGTATCTGCTATGGGGGTGCGGGTGTCTACCCAGGTATCTCCTGCTGACAGCAGCTCAAAACTCGATGTCTTGACTATGGAAGTAAGAGAATTGACAAGATGTCTCCAAATGCTCACCACACAGCAGACAGAGATGGCACCAAGGTTTTCACTTGGTAGTACCACAGCCCCAGCTACCAGTGTGATGCCTTGGCCACCCCAAATCCCAGAAAACATATTTTGCCATAATTGTGGAAAGGATGGGCACATGAAGAGAGAATGCCGGTCCACAAAAGACCTAGCTAAAGCTGTATACAGGCTTCAAGAAGAGCTTCGGAGAACGAATCAGCAGTCAAGGAGTGCCCAAAATGACCACAGTGAGGGTTCAAAGTAGTAACTCAAATCCCTATGTGGCTAAATCATCTGTCCAGGCCCCTGCTGCTGTCCCTCTAGACTAGTCCAAAATAGTGGGCCCTTCAATGGAGACTACACGTAGCTGTGAATGGTATTCCTACTCGGTCTGTGCTGGACAGTGGGTTGCAAGTGACCATTGTATTTAAGGACTGGTATGACAAACACTTAACTGCTGTGCCCCACAATCCCTGAAAGGCCTACATGAGTGGGGGCTGATCGGCAAGTCTTAACCCTACCTAGGATATGACCACCCCTGGTTGTTGTTTCCTGAAGCTGTAACTGGAGTAGAGGAGCTAGTCAAGACACTGGCCTTAGTGTGTCCCCTACTGGACTGTATGATGGGTTCCCCTGTTAGTGAGACCAAGCGCCCATATGTTTGCGAGATTGGCACAACTCTATCGTGAGAAACAAGTTTGGACGGACTGGGAGGCCCTAAGAATTCCTGCTCTGATCAAGAGGGCCTGTGATTTGTGGCAGAACCCCAAGGAGTGGACCAGGATGAACCGGTAGGGGTCATTGGAAGAAGGATCCTGATTCAATGGTACTGGCCCTAACTCCCAGTGTACCATTCAAGGGGAGGTCCGCCTCCGCAAAGATGTCAAGAACAAAATACTGATGTTGGACGCGCCAGGCGATGGAAAATTGCCGGAAGGATTATTGGTTAAGCCCAGCATCTTGCCAGCTTGTGCTCATGCCTATGCATGATGAGTGATATTCCAGATTCATAATGTATCAGATCAGGAGATCCGGATGAACAGAGAATGCACCCTAGCTACGGTACACTGCGCAAACACTGCAGTGTTGCCCAGCAACAAGCACCCTGGCAAGCCAGATAGAGTGACTTCCGACTTGTTTAATTTTGGTGACTCCCATTACCAGCTGAATGGAAGACTAGAATTAACCAGGAACTTGCCCAGAGAGATCAAGTGTTTTCATTGAAGGAAGCGGCGTGTGATGTTCCAGGGTGTGGAGCATCACATACACCTGCCGATGAATGGCCATTTCGAGAGAGGTCTCGCCCAGGCCCTGCAGACATAGACGATGGAGAACAATTGCAGGAAATGCTCATGCTGGTGTGATACAAGAATCCAGGAGTCCATATGCTTCCCCATTGTGGTTGTGCGAAGAAGAATGGATCTGTGAGAATGTGTTGATTATTGAACTCCGAATTGGTGGACCATCCCTGATCAATACACCATGTCCCGTATACAAGATGCTCTGGATTGTTTGAATGGGAGCAAATGGTTCTTGGTGTTGGATCTTCGCGGTGGATATTACCAGATTCTGATGTCTCCGGAGGACCATGAGAAGACAGTCTTCATCTGTCCTTTTGGGTTCTACGAATTCCTGAGAATGCCACAGCGGATATCGGGCACCCCAGCCACCTTCCAGCGACTGATGGAACGAGCAGTGGGAGATATGAATTTGCTAGAATGCCTGGTGTATTTGGATGATGTCATTGTGTTGGGAGCTCCCTAGAGGACGTGAGAGTCAACTGTTCAAAGTCACGAGATCGACTGGAAGATTTCGGCCTCAAGCTGTCCATCAACAAGTGCCAGATTTTCCAAACCTCTGTGAAGTATGTGGGGCACATAGTGTCTACAGAGGGGATACAGACTTATCTTAGTAAAGTTGAAGCCTTGACTACTTGGCCCCAGCCCCCCAATTTGAAAGAACTACAATGTTTCCTGGGATTCTGTGGCTACTACCGCTGGTTCATAAAGGACTATTCCAAAGTGATTCGGCCACTCTTGAATCTTACCCAGGGTTACCCTCCTACCAATCGGAAATACAAAAAAGGGTCCGTCACAGAACCAGACAAAGCATATTTCCGCCCAGGTGAAGTTCTCTGGTCCCGTTGGATGCCTGACTGTGAAGCAGCTTTCCACAAAGTCATATATCAGCTCACCCGTGCCCCCATCCTCCCTTATGCTGATCCCACCAAACCCTATGCTGCATACTGATGCCAGTCTGCAGGGTCTAGGAGCTGTACTGTATCAAGACCATGAGGATGGTTTGAGACTAGTGGCATTTGCGGTAGGAGCTTGACCCTGTCAGAGCAAAACTACCCTGTGCACAAGTTGGAGTTCCTTGCGTTAAAATGGGCCATTGTTGACCAGTTTCATGATTACCTCTATGGGGCAAAAATATTGGTGAGGACTGACAATAACCTGCTGACCTATGTACAGACTTCAGCTAAGTTAGACGCCACAGGGCACAGGGTGGCTTTCTGATTTGTCAACATATGATTATGCTGTCAAATACAGACCAGGCCTGAATCATATTGATGCTGATGCCCTATCCCGGAGACCCATTTTCAAGAATGACTGGGTCAGGCTGTCTGAACCTGACATCTGAGCATTGTGCCAAAAGTTTGATAGAAATGAACAGATGTCTACGAACACAGCGGACTGCTTAGTAGATTGCTTGGGTCCCTCTGACACCTGCATACCGGCTGCGTATTGCCACTTCTCTGCTCTAGATATTAGTGCACTACCTCAGTTTGACAATGACAGCATTCAGTGGGCTCAATCCTGAGATCCTATGATTCAGCCAGCACTTGACGCCCTTCGTGCAGGAAAAGATGTGTCCAAGTTGCGTTCCTCTGATCTGCGAACTGCTTTATTGTTTAAAGAAGGCCTCAGGTTGAAGCTGCTTAATCAGTTGTTGTATAGAGAGACTGTAGATTGGGGTGGCCAAATAGACAAGTAACAATTGGTCCTGCCCACAGCCTCCAAAGATTTGGTACTGAGGTTCCACCACAATCATATGGGCCACCTCGGTATCGACCGGACCCTTGACCTAGTACGATCTCGATTCTGCTGGCCAAAGATGGGGGCCGATGTTAAGCACCATGTAAGGACTCGTACTCGCTGCCTGCTGAGAAAAGCCCTGCCTCAGAGGGCTGCCCCCCCCTTGTCAACATTACTACCAGCACCCCAATGGAACTAGTCCGCATAGACTTCTTGAGTTTAGAGCCTGATCAGTGAAACATTGGCAATGTGTTAGTGGTTACGGACCATTTCACACAGTATGCACAAGCTTTTCCCACCAAAAATCAAAAAGCATCTACCGTGGCCAAGGTGCTAGTGGAAAATTTCTTCGTCCACTATGGTGCCCCCCAGCGAATTCACTCTGATCAGGGCCGGGACTTTGAGAGTCGGCTAATCAAAGAAATGCTCTCTCTATGGGGAGTGTGAAAGTTAAGAACCACCCCTTATCACCCGCAGGGGGATCCTCAACCAGAATGCTTTAACCACACCCTACTAGACATGCTAGGCACCCTCCACCCAAAAGATAAGCATAAATGGAGCCAGCAGATTAGCACCTTGGTACACGCATACAATTGCACAAAGAATGATGCTACTGGGTTCTCTCCCTACTGCCTCATATTCGAAAGAGAGGCCCGGTTGCCTGTTGATGTCTGTTTTGGGGTTTCTCCCAATGGAATCCGAGATGAAGATTACCTGCAATATGTACAAAAACTGAAAGGTCAATTGAACCATGCCTATCAACTGGCCCAGACAATGGCCGCCAAAAGAAATCTAGCCAACAAAGAGAGACATGATAGAAAAGTAAAGGCTCAAGAGCTTAGGCCTGGAGACTGTGTGTTGTGAAATTTAGGATTGCGTGGTAAACACAAAATTGCTGATCGATGGTACCATCTTCCCCATGTCTTAGTTGGAAAGTTGGGTGATTTACCAGTGTACAAAGTGCGCCCAGAGAATAACTCCAAAGCTGTCAAGACCATGCAACGTAACCACTTGCTACCTATTGGTCAAGTTATAATTGAGGCTGAACCCACCGAGATTGATTCCCCTGGACCAGTGACTCATGCTGCTGCAAGAAAGAAACAGAGTCAGCCTACCCCTGTGGTTGCCGATTTAACCCTCCCAGTGGTGGCAGCCCATGGTATGTTTCTTGAATGGTGGGCTGTTCTAAGCGGCCCAAGTGTACACTGTTTACTTTTTAACTGATTATTTTAAATCCCATTAATCTTGATAAACAAATAATGGTTTATTAGTAACTAGACACCTTCCCCTGTCTGCTGTTAAAAGTTTACCTCTGTAGTTTAATGTATGGTAAAGTATTGAAATTTAAAAATTAGCAAAAAAAATGTTTTTTGTTGATCTGCAGAATGCTCACTTGGAGCACCTGAAACAGCACCTTTGTGATGCTTGGAATGATTCTCAGCTCAGAACAGAGCAATCCACTCTGAGCTAAGAGACATGCTTTCTCTCTAATAAGGAGATACATTTTACTTTACCTTGTATGTATACTGTGAGGTATAGGAATAAAAATTGCTTGTGTACTGTTTATTTTAATTTGATTAGTTGATGTGTCAGTGGCTCAGTAGGCAGCACACTCGCCTCTGAGGCTGGGAGATCAGAGGGCTGTGGGTTCAGTTCCCACATCTGGCACTTGGGTTAATATCCCAGTACTGGCACTGTAGTGCAGCATGAGAGGGGTGCTGCACTTCTGAGGTGCCGTCTTTTGGATGAGATGTTAAACCGAGGTCCCATCTGCCTGGATTGGTGGTAGTTCAGGTGGATGTTAAAGATCCCATGGCACTTATCGAAAAGAGTAGGGGAAAGTTTTATTGAAACAAGAAATCAGGCAATATACAGTAAAGAAAATACAATAAGAACAAATCAGGTACAACTCAAGACAATATACAACAGTGCTCATATCAAGGTATGGGATAAAACAAAGAAAAGAAAACTAAGAAACTATACCGAGAGAATAAAAGTCTTTCAAGTTACCGGTGCATCTGAGTCTGTAATCCAAGGTAGGGCTTTCCAAAGGGCAAACAGACCAAGCCTGGAATGAGATACAAGTTCACATGCATAAACAATTTTCAAATCCCGAACAATCTTTTAATCAATTTCTAGATATGTACAGATCTTCTGCTGTAAGGTGAACTGGCATCTTGCCATCCAGATATGCCATTTAATTACAACAAAAATAAGATTTAAAGTATCAGTGTTCCACAGAGACCATTGAGGGGGGAATGCTCCATACATGACCATTGGGTAAGAGACAAATTGAAGCAATGGCATACCCCATTTTGGGCCAGAAAACCCACCAACGTTGTATAAAGGGCAATCAAAAATAAATGAGAAATAGTTTCCAATTCATCAATACAGGAGGGCCTAACACAACCTGTCTTGAAGCTGTTTATGTTTATGGTTCGATTTAACATTAATTCTCTCATGGCAGGATAACCAATGGAAGTCCCACATATGTATTGGGATTCACTTATAACTAACAAGGTAAGCAGAAGGACAATATTGGGTAGGGCATTTAAAAAGAGACTGAACGGTACACACAGAGGAAAGAAGCAATCTATACAGGGATTTGTGTGCATTAGTGAGAAGCATTTGTGGGGTAACCCGCCATTGCTTCAGACGTAGAAATGTATACCTCACATAAGGTGGCATGTTTCCCGTGGCACGCAGAATACGTAGGGAATTATGTTCCCATTGGTGAAACCATATCTTACAAGAATCATAGAACCACGCTTCCCATCCTTTCTGCGAGTTAATCAAAAGTGGTCTAATGTTCACCATGAAAAAAATACTGGAGAAAAACAAAAGGGGATTAGTCATGCCTACACCACCATCCGTGATAGGGAGATAGGTGACATCCCATTTTATCGGGTTTAACCTGCTCCCCCATAATGCCTGAAAAAAAAGGCTAAGAATCACCATTTCCAATTGTTTTGGAATAGGAAAGATATAGCTAACATAGAGAAAGAGGGAAAGTAAATATGTCTTAATTAAATAGACTCTTTCTTTTCCCAATCTGACTCCCTGTTCCATGAGGCTACCTTTATGCGACCTTGTTGTAATTTAGAAGTCCAATTATAAACGTCATCGGCTTGAGTACCAAAATAAATCCCTAAAATACGAACTGGGCCTTCTACAATTTGCAATGGTCCGATGTTCCTAATCGGTGCAATAGCAGACCCTACTGTATACCAACACTTTTCTCAAAATTTAGAGTTGCTCCTGAATATGTCCCAAATAAAGAACATTCCTGCAAGGAGGCTTTCACCAAATCCTCGTCTGCACCAAGAAGCAGATATCATCTGCATATGCCATAACTTTGTATGGTGCTGTTGTTACAGGACACAATACAGCATGTGTATCTGTGGGAGCATATTCTACAGCGTCGAGCAGAGCGTCCAAAAGCAGTACATATAGTATTGACTCATGGGACACCCTGTCGAACTCCTCTTGAACAGGTATCAGAGGTCCCACCCAGCCGTTCACTACTGGCATGACTGTAGCCAGTCCTATAAAATTATGTAACCATTGAATAATGATGGCGGTACATTCAAAAACTAAGTACTTGCCATAAAAAATCATGATTCACCGAATCAAATGCTGTCGTTGATCCACAGAAACCACAAATCCTGAAGTCGAAGCTGAGTACCCATGAGAGAACAATTCACTGGATCAGAATCAAATGATCTGAGATGTTCCTGTTGGGGACAGAACAAGATTGAGCAGGATGCAGAACAGTTTCTGCAATACCTGTTAAACATTTTATTATTTTCATCAATATTTTAAAGTCAGTGTTAAGCATACAAAGAGGGCGCCAATTCTCAAGAGAGTGGGCTTCCCCCTTTTGTTTATAGATATAAAGCAAAACACCAGTCGTAAATTCTAAAGGGACAGACTCACTGTTCAACAAAGAATTAAAGACAGAGGTAAGTTCAATAAGTAAGTGGTCACCCAGAACTTTATAAAGAGCTGTCGGAAGACCATCTGGGCCAGGAGTTTTACGTAATGGCAGAGAGGAAATTGTCGTTAACAACTCCAAGGTCGTAATGGACTGCGCATCATCTCCACCCCTGTTGTAGAAGGGTGGGATCTCTAAATTCTCATACAGGGCAGCAGGGTCAGGTAAGTCTGTGGGAAGGGAAAACAAAGCAGTCGTGTGGTTAGCAACTATCTGCTGAATCTCGGTTTGAGTAGAGCATATAGTCCCCGTGGAATCTGCAAGACTTAAATCGTCTTTTGAGCAGTCCAACGAGAGTTAGACTCAAAGGCACAAATGATCTCCCGTGGTCCAGTAACCTGAAATTTATGTTGGTGATACAGTTGCCGTGATTGTCGAGATTGGAAGTGCAACATAGCTGCTCGCGTCAATTGAATTTGAGAGGAAAGGTCATGACCCGTGGTATATGACAAAGAAAGAAGCGATTGAAGATGCGCTCTTCTTTGTAAGTAGTCCAAATATTGGCTCCTACTTTTCGTACGACTATACTGTTTCAGGAATGATATCAACACATGTTTGGTATCAAACCACCACTGTATCGGGTCATCATAACAAAGAAACACAGATTTGAGTGCAAAAAGGAAGGACCGAAGGGTCGACAAAAACACCTTATCCTGTAACAGGGAGGTGTTAAATTTCCACAACCCCAGCCCTTTTGAAAAAGGATTTGCAGTACCAACACCAATAGAAAGCAAGCTATGATCCGAAAAGGCCACTGCCTGCACCATAGCCGAAACAATTGGTAAAGTACGGGACAAGAAAACAAAATCAATGCGGGTAGCCAATTTGCCTTTATGAAACGTAGGGGTATGTTGTTGCCGAAATGAAAAATAAGCATCAACTAAATGGGCAGTATGTATCAGCTTGTTCAGTTCCTGTGAGTCACAGTACAGTTTTTTAGTAGTGGCAAAGGAACTTTTATCTTGAAGACTCAAGCCACAGTTGAAGTCACCAGAAAATAAAACTTGAAATGAAGTGTGCAAGTAAGGGTGAATCTCAGTAAAAAGGGCTATGCATGCTGATTTAAGTTGTGGCGCATAAATGTTGATAACTCGATAAGGGCAATTACCTATGGTGAAGTCCAAAGCCAGAGCCTACCGGTACCAAATCAAATATCTTCAAAGATGAAAGTCAGGCATATTTATCAAAATGCCAAGGCCTGAACAGGGGTCGGACCCATGGACCAGAATGAGGGGCCTAAGAGCCAATCATTTTTTGCTTGTCTGATCTCATGAGTCGTATGGAGTCTGGTATCCTGCAATAAGAAAATACCCAATGGCAAAAGTCTTAAAAAAGAAAAAAACAACCGTCTCTTAAGAGCACATTTCATACTATTAACATTAATAGTGTGACAAGTGAACTGCGCCATGGAGACAACAGGAAAATATAAAACATCACAGTTTCCGCTTCCCAACAATAGTCTTCCCTTTTAACCTAACTCTAGCCTTACGTTTCTGTGATAGTCCAATGCCCACTGGAGGTCCAGTGTCAGCAGTACCATCAGGGAGGGAGGACGCCACCGAGGATGAGTCAGACTCACCACCTGCATCGTCCGAAGTCGGCAGAAGTAATTCAAAAGAATTCGACAGGGGTATGGGAGTAGGCGACAAGGATGTCATAGGAGGCAGCAAAGGCCGAGAAGCAGTTCAGAGACCCACGCGTGTACCTGCAGTAGGTCTAAGGGGAGGTAGCATTTTACTAGGACCTGGGACAGAGTCCCCATCAGGAGCAACAGGTCTAACTTCCTCCATTCAAGGGGGTCCAGGTACCGATAAAGGTGGTACAATATTGTCAGGTTGAGGAACAGTGTTCTGGGGAGGTGCTAGCAGTAGGGGCTGCTCCGTTGAGTCTCCCGTAACAGAGGGGTGCTTAGCCACAGATGCACGTAACTGTGCTTTTTGTGCTTGTGTGATCACAAATCGTTGATCAGCCCCACCATCATGGTCTTCCTGAGCATGAGCAGCCCATCGACAATTCTGGAATACATGCCTAATTCTTCACATAGGTTACATTTACTAGCATTCCGACAGTGAACCCCACATGACCCATTTCACCACAGTTATTACATTTAATTTTATCACAGGTGCTACTGAGATGTGAGGATCCCACATCTATAACAGGCCTTGGTTGGCCAAGATAAAACAAAACTCCCTGTCTCGTCCTAAAAAAGGAGTTAGGCAGGTGCACAGGACCTGAGTCATTTGTGTGTAGCAGCACCAAACCTCCAACCCCCAGTCCAAGTATTTTCAGTGTCCAGAATGGCTTCAGGCTGACCCTGTACCATGCAGGCTGTTTTAGCCAGTACATCACATCAGAGACATCAACACCTTCATTACGGAACATAACTGTAATAAATTTAAAGGCAGGCTTCGACAGGGGGATGGCCTGGAAGTGGGTCCATAAGGGGGTACTCTTCAAAGCATGGTATCTAGACCAAAATCGTTCAAGTCCACGAGATGTCTGAAAACTGACATCAAAGGAAGATTCTCCAGACACATGTATCAAGGCATATATCTCGTGAGCAAAAAATTTCAAAGAATCTTTTATCAGGGATCTAGCCACAAAGACACGATCCGGGAGGGTCAGAAAGTCCACCTATATAAATAAGCCGGACAGCATTATGCCACTTAGCAGCTACAACAGGTACCTTAAAGAGGGAAGAAAAGGAACGTGGAGTCTTACCCTGATCAGGGAGAGGTAGATCAGGGTCCGCAGCAGTAAAATCCATGGATTCCATCATAGAAGATGCCTTAGAGGATGTATCCTGTAGAAGAGATAATACAGGGTTTTGGGTGAGTAACAATTCCCCTGGTAAACTCAAGGGGTCAGGAGATTCATTCAATTCCAGTCCCTTCGATTGTTCCTCCAGGAAGTCTTCAGGTTTAGGGGACCGAATAGGGGACGGACCAGAGATCCACTGTCCCTTCGTGGGTTCCTGTATCCAGCCTGCTCCTTGCAAAGCCTGCTCTACAGACCATACGGGTTTATGTTGGGGCAATATCTCCGAAAAGACATCAGGCTACCAGTTTCCAACATTGTTGGTGAGGAATCCTCGATACGATCCCGAGCTGTGCACCCTCTGCTACATGGGCGGCCGTGCCGCGGGGGTGAAAACAAAAGGCGATGACTCAGTCCGGGGCAACAGTGGGTCAACAGAAGGCCCAAAAGTAGGATGAGATCCAGGAACTGCCAGGAGACGATCCCCCCCCCGTGGCTGTCTTCTCAAAAGACGTCGCATCATGTTGCGACATCCGCTCAGACAAGTCTGCTCCGTTGTCCACCAGGCGCGTATCTCTCACAACTCCACCAGTTCACCATGTATAGCGGGCTGCAGCACCTCCGATTCGCTGGACACAACAGCTGAGGTGTCTCTACGATCTCCATCAGGGCCACTGCAACGAGCAGGGGGAAGAACAGTACAATCCATGGGAGCAGTTTCAGTCACAGTAAGTACACTTTCATACAGAATTCTGTCTGAAACAGTCTCTAGTAAATCAGAGACAGGAGCAGAGACCGAGTCTCCTGCCTCACCAGCCAGCTCTGCCATGGTCACCAGAGCGTCCGCCATGTTGGACAGAGTATTCCCCTCTGTCAGAGTAGGGGAATTTCCCCGGTGTCCTGGCCAAATTTCCCTCATTCACTAAAAATACCACCAAGCCGGCTTGTCAGCACAGTGGTTGAATTTTCGCTTGTGATGCCGGCGACCCGGGTTCGGGAATGGACTCGGATCGCTGGAGAGCCGGCCGGGGGGAGTAGGCTCGAGCGTCCCACGACTGCTCGCCTACTCCAGGAGGGAGGGAGGGGATGCGGCTTGCAGTCTGGTACCCCCTGGCGGAGGCCGGGGAGACCAGCAGTAGAGCCTCAATGCACATGGGGGCATGGTGAACGTCGGCTCTGCCCAGACGTTAGTGGCACACCACGCCCCAGGGAGAAAACATAAAATCCAGCCTCCTGGTCTGCCGGATGATGGCTGCCGCGCTCCTGTCGGCCCGAGATGCCCTGACGCCTCCAAAAACCCACCCCAGCAGCACTCAGGGACTGATGCCTAGTGCGCTGGTTGCCCCACCCGGCGCCTTCCCCCTCGGAGGAGGGGGACCCACCAACAAAGGGATATGCCGGGCCACCCCTGGGTAGGCTGCGATCTGGGGTGTGGGGGAGGGAGGGGGGTCAGGCTGAGGGGGTCGCGGGAGACATGAGCAGCCGGAAGGAGTGGCAGACCAGGAGGCAAGAAAGAGGATAAATAAATAATACAAAAAAAAAAAATACCACCAACAGCTTAATCTGGTTCAAGATCAGTTGGCATTCATCTGTATCCCCCTTCCCCCGGGTCGTGCCTGAAAATAGGCAGGATTTGTCTTGTGCACTTACCCGGTCAACAAAAACTAAATAAAATTAAATATAAAATAAAACACATTGTTGTGTTTTCCAATTGATGTATCATTTCATACCTCAGCTTTCTCTGTGCTATACGTAAGCATTAAGTCACGACGGAGGTGTTCTCTAATGCTGGATTGATGCATGGGGGGGGCGGTGCGTGCCTGAGGCCCATGGCCAAGGGCTACCACCCGCCCCCCCTGCATCAATCGCATTACAGCATACCGACGGAGTGGCTTAATGCTTTTGTAACATGGCCACAGGTCGGTGGAGGCATCTGGAGTGGTCCCAGTGTGCGAGACAAACAGCGGCACAAGGAGGGGCTGCGCGACCGGTCACCCTGTGCTCTGCTGTCACAGTGCGGTGCACACGCCTCGATAGGTACTGATGCGGTCCTTACCTGCTGTCCCTGGAGTCACGCAGATCTGTGCAGCCAACTTCTCAGTCGCACTCCTGTACTACTTGCTGCGGCTCTTCCTGTCATGGCGCCCGGAGGTCTCGGTGAGGAGTGTGGCCCGGAGTCTCGCGCTGTGCATCCTGGGGCTTCCTTCCTCTTCCCTCCGCACACTGCTCCGGTGCTGCCCTGCTCCAGGTCAGCTCTCTTCCTGCTCCTCGCTCTGGTTGGCTGCCTCTCATGGATGTCCGCCGCATAGGTCTGCTCCCCGTGCCGGCTTCCGCCTGCTGATGACTCCAGGTGTTGGCGCCCTGTCTCTGCAGAGCTCGATCTCAGTGCTGCTGAGGCAGGGGTCTGGCTGCTGTGAGGTACTGCCTGACGGGCCGCGGCATATATGCTGGGTTAATACCACGCCCGGCTGCCGTCCCGTGACCGCCCCCGTCCTATCCGCTTGCTCCCTGAGACCTAGGCAAGTCATGCCATGTTACAAACTGCGTTATACACTGCAGTTCTTTCTAGCTTGTGGGACCTAAAGCTCTGCCAGTTTCTCACTTGAGTTTTGATACAAAATTACAATTTCAAATCTGCTCAGCACCAAAAGCAGCTCAGCCTCTTTCACAGTTGAATTTTGATACAAAATAGCAACTTTAGATCAGCCCAGCACCTGTGTGGTAGCACACATTTTTTATTGTGCTGTTGATAAGTGGACCAAAGGGTTTACTTGGCAATGAGGAACTTTTTAAAAGCAATTTCACTAAAACTAATGTGGTGTTTTTGTGTGTGACTGTATTAGAACTTCAAAGCAAGGTTCTTGTCTGATTTATGTATCATATTTAATTTCCTTATTTATTTGCTGTTTTGGTTATTCATTCTTTATGAAGAGGCTTGAAATTCAGTGTCTAAGCATGGTTTGTCACTTTTGTTTTGCTAATGATCATCATCTTCTAGCAAGAAATTGATCTGATTTTGTTTTTTGTTCTGAATGGTAAGAAGAAGGGACTGAGTTTTATTTTGTTTATGTTATCTATTTTTTTTCTATCATTTAGCAAAGTTGTTGTATTTGCTACCCCCCCACTTCCTGTTTGCATTTCTTGATGCTGACTGTTGTGTAAATGAGAGGTGAAGGAAGGAGTGAAGACTAGGCTACCCATCGTGCTTATTTTCATGTAAACATAAATGCTTTATTGAAGATATCAAGCTGTATTTGTTCTTCATTATGATGGTTTTCTTTAGGGGTACTGTTTTGAAAGGATGAAAAAACAACTGAGGATGTCATGTCCAGGCAGTTACAATAAGTGCCTTCATGGCTATTTGCATATAACCTGCATTTGATTGTGGTGGTACAGTATACATAAATCATTTTTTCCCCATTTGTGCTTGACTGTTGCATGATTGCAGCTTTTGGACCATGCACAATTGAAAGGCTCAGCACAAACCTTTGTGCCGTAGTTTGTGCTGTTTTTGTGAATCCTGCCCCAGGGCTTTTACTGATTTTAAAGTGCAAGCCTGTTTTTCCTAGGATCTTTCTGCCCAGAACTCTGGGACCAACAGAACTGGGCCTAAAAACAGAAGTCCCTAGAACTTGGAAAGTTTTAAGATTTAGTACCAAAAAGCGCCTCCACTACAAAAATGGTTTGAAGGGGTTTAAATGCAAACTATACATTAATTTTATTTATCAAAAATGTGGTCACCAGTATCAGCACAGTAAACCTGGACTGGTTTACAGGTGCATCCATGGGTGGCTGGGTGGGGTGTGTCAGGGAATCCTTCAAGGGGTACAACAGGGAGTGAAACAGTAGTAACAAAGCGATAGAAACAGTAATGTAAACTTGTACTGTAAAATCATACAAGTAAGGAATTTGAAGAAGTACAAAAACAATGGTTATGGTGTAAATAAGCATGTGATCAGGAATGTCATGCCAAGAACATTTCTAGAAATGTAGCACAGTTACCCTTTGGGCCTAAATGCAAAGATGTTTGGGGGTTGTTACTGGACATTCTGCCCGAATCGGGCATTACGGTCCACTGGACCACCAGGGAGATACTCGGTTGGGGGGTTTTACATTCTGCCCACGATCGGGCACTGGGGGTTGTTTCATGCTCTGCCCGCGATCGGGCATTGGGAGCTGTTTGGGCGGGGGGTGTTGTTATGATACTTTCTGCCCGCACTGGGCATTGAGAGCTGTTTGGGTGGGGTGGTAGTTGTCATGATACTTTCTGCCCGCGATTGGGCATTGGGAGATGTGTGGGGGTGGTGTTGTCATGATACTTTCTGCCCGCGATCGGGCATTGGGAGATGTGGGGGGGGGTTGTTTTCACGTTGTGCCCATGATCGGGCTGCAGGGTGCGTCCGTCCCCGACGGCTGCTGCCTGGCAGGGCGGCCAGGTGCAAGTCCTCGGGGATAGGCGCACCTACATGCTAATGGCATGCAAATGGGGCCATAATCAGATGCAAATGTGCCCCCCTGTGCCTTGCATGAATTATGGCCCCATTTGCATGTCACCTTTTGACTATCGGAAATTTGCGCATGGCGCAATGGTACTTGCGCCACCGCAAGTTTACTGCTCAACTCTGACAACTTGCAGTGGCGCAAGTTCCACTGCGCCATGCACGGTGGCTGTGGCTGGGGGTGATATTCAAAGGAGTTGCTCAATAGCGCAACTCCTTTGAATATCGCCCCGAACACACCCCTGCGCAACTAATTTGAGCAGCGCAAGGGCTTGCGCCTCAGAATGGCGCAGTTTGAATATCCGGGCCAGTAAAATCATTTCCTATATTAAGAAAATGAGGGCAGACTTCTGCATGTTCCAAAAGATGCACCTTTCACCAAAGGAGCATGGTAAAATTGGTACATTTGGTTTTTCAACAATAGTGACATCCTCATACAGAAAGGGCCACCGCAGGGGGTGTGATGGTCATGGTGGGAAGAGAGGTTGCCTTTGAAACAAGAGATACCCTTACAGATTCGGAGGGATGCTTGGCCGCCCTGAAGGGCTATTATAATGGAGAACTTATCACCATAGCCTCGATCTATGCCCCCCAACCCCGGCTCAGATTTTGGTTTCCATAGGAGGCGATATATGAGACTCACAGAGTGGGCAGAGGGGTCTTTGATTATGGGGGGGGCCTGAACCTCGCTTTAAATGACCATCATGATTCCACATCTAAAGTTGAGAGATCGGACAAGAGAGTGGCCCTAAAAGTTAATGCATTTTTTTCACAGGTGGGTTATGTAGATGCTTGGCGAGCTTTACATGGTCAGAAACCGGATTACACTTTCTTTTCCCAGGCGCATAAAGTACATACTAGAATAGACTATTTCTTTGTACCTAAAGAGTCTGTATACCAAATGCAGAATGTAGAAATAGGGGAAATTTATCTCTCTGACCATGCCCCTATGTGGCTGCAACTACACTTGGGCCAAAGTAAGAAAAAGACCATGTGGCATCTTAACTTATCAATTATACAGGGAAAAGAAAATAAAGAGCAGATCCAAGAGATGATTAAAGAAACACTTGGCACAAATGACACCCCAGATATCTCTCCATCCTTTTTATGAGATACGGTAAAGGCAATAGTACGGGGTAAATTAATAGCAAAAACTGCCAAACATAAAAGGGATAGAGAGGATCAAAAGGCAAATTTAAAACAGAAGATAAGGGAGTTGGAGCAATCTTTAAAAGATAAATATGACCCTACTAAGGAACAAGAAGTTCAGAAACATCGGCGAGCCATTAATGCTATCTGGATTATAACGTGGAGCAAAACTTGCTGTATTTAAGGCAGAAGTACTACAAAGGGGGTCCTAGTGCCACCAGGTTATTAGCAAGCAGATTAAGGCAAAGAAAAGCCAGAGCCACCATCAGTAGGATTACACATCCATATACTAAACAGCA
The DNA here is from genome assembly GCA_016271365.2 of Neoceratodus forsteri. NCBI lineage: Eukaryota > Metazoa > Chordata > Ceratodontiformes > Ceratodontidae > Neoceratodus > Neoceratodus forsteri. The sequence goes on from CM028137.1 coordinate 829,981,033, forward strand.
ATTGGTAAACACAACAGATATGGCGGACGCCTTCACAGACTACTATAGGGAGTTATATAGGGCAGATATTGTGCCTGAAGCAGATAAGCTAAAGAGTTTTCTAGAGAAGCTACAGCTATCCCAAGTTGGAAAAACTGATGCTGCCTCTCTAGTGGCACCAACAAGAGACTCTGAAATTAAAACTGAAATATCCAGAATTAAAACAGGGAAATGCCCTGGCATGGATGGATATCCAGCCGAATTTTATAAGCTTTTCAGGGCCCAAATCTCACCACTTCTTAACAGAGTTTACAAATTTCTGATGACAGAAAGAGGTGTTGTACCCCCTTCATGGAACTACACGGTGGTTGCGGTGTTGCCCAAGCCCACCAGGGACCCCCTGTTGTGTGCCTCTTATAGACCTAGCTCCATTTTAAATACCGACTACAAGATAATGGCGGGAATTATGATGGCACGGCTTCAGGATATCATCCCCAAAATTATATACTCAGATCAGAATGGCTTTGTCCCGGACCGGCAGGCACAGGATGGTATCCGCCGTGCTGTCAATATTCTGGAACATGTGGGAAGGACAGGGGAAGCAACACTGGTTATGAGTTTATCAAATGCTTTTTTTGCATCTGAAGCACAGTGGTCATTCCTTCAGGCGTCCCTGGCGGGCTCTGACTTCCCGGAAGCCTTTTGCAAACTAATAACTAGACTCTATAAATCTCCTCGGGGCTGCGTGAGGTTGAATAATCATATAGGGAAGTCATTTGAATTGGAAAGGGGAACGAGGCAGGGTTGCCCCCGTCTCTTCTCCTTTTTGTCATTTTTGTAGAGCCATTGGCACAGGCAATCCGCCTGAACCCGGTCATACGGGCTATAGAATTAAGGGGATATGAACACAAACTGGGTCTATATGCGGATGACATTCTGCTGTTTCTGGGTAACCCAGATTTTTCCCTTCCTGAGGTTTTCAACCAGATACAAAAATTCACTGAAATATCAGGTTACTCCCTAAACATGTCCAAGACCGAAATCCTGGTTTGCTCTTATCGGGTCCCTCTGGACACTCAGCGGAGATATCCTATGAGATGGGGGTTAAATAAACTGAAATACTTAGGAGTGTTCCTAGGAATGAACCCACTAACCCTCTTTTAAGATAACTATCCCAACCTAATACATGAGATCTTGCAAGATTATAAGAAATGGGCCCTCCTTCCATTATCAATGTATTCTAGAGTCGAGGCTACAAAAATGAATGTTCTGCCCCGCCTGCTATATTTGTTTCAGAGCATACCCTGTATTGTCCCGCAACAGACTATATTAGGCTGGCAGAGATGGCTAATGAAGTTTATTTGGGGTACAGGTAAACCAAGGGTATCTAGAAACGGGATCTGGTCAAAATCGAGCAACCGCAATAGCGCGAGCCAAAACAGCGAACACATCTTAGCGCATGACGCAATAGCGCCGAATCAAAGTAGCACGGGTACATAATCACGACCCTTTTAAAAGAAAGACCTCCAGCTGCCTGGTGATTCCTCTTGATATGGGGATCACGGGCAGGACATTTAAGTGGATCTTGAACCCCTAGGGCTGTTGGACAATGCAGGTGAGCCGAAACTTCTGCTGCGACTGCTGACTGACAAAGGAACCCTCTGGGGGGTTCAGGGGTTCAGGTGTTGAGTGGGTATCTATCAGGGCTGGAACAGCAGTCAGGAGGGGGATTATGGTGTACAGAAACTGCTGGACTCTTTAGTTGTAAAGAACTGAAGTGAGTACTGACGTGATGTAAATGAATTTAATGCAGGTGAGCCGAAACTTCTGCTGCGACTGCACATCATAACTCATGGCCAGTATTTCATTCAGTTTGGATTCACTTTATTTTAAATAAGTCTTGAATAGTCTCTGGCAGCTTTTTTTTAGCATTCTCTGGGTACAACATTTAAAACTTGATACTGGCAATTATTTTATTACTGTAATGATTGAAGCAAAGTCTTGTCTGCGTGCCAAGACTGTTCGAGTGAGATCCTGTCTGGTTGTAAACATTTAACTATGTAGCGCCGTGCGCTATGTGTTGCAGGTAACATTATGTAGCTACGTGATTAATGCCTAGCGCTATATTGTAGGCGCTTAAATGATGCACGCTGATATTTCCGTGCTATTTTGACATTAACCCTCTAGAAACATATTATACCTTCCCAAGAAAGCAGGAGGTTTGGCAGTCCCATACCTTCCAGGATACTGGACTGCCTCACAGATGAAAATTGCATTAATGTGGCAACACCCCCAGTATAATTCTTACTGCAAAACGATGGAACTACAACAAATCCGTGATCCCCCCTGCAGGCCATACTTTATAATAGACGTTTACAGCAACTAACTAGCAGGCAGTTCTCTACAGGAGTCAATACAGTTCTAGAGGGTTGGAGAGGAAGCACTAGTAAAGGGGGAACAGCACAGCATTTATGGAGATACAGGTGGTGGGCCTGGGAGGAACAATTCATTCCGGCCTCCCAGGATCACTGGTTTAGAGATCAAGCACGTAGGGGCTTCCACTCACCATGGCCGATTTTAAATGAAGATACTCCCATTTCATTTGAGGCAGCTATGCCCTTACTTTATTTAAAACCAAACAATAGATTTAAATATTATCAGATCAGCAATTGGGTTCATGCCAACCTAATTAATCCAAAAGTAATACAGGGACAATACCAACACTCCCCACCCTTCGAGAAAATATGGTTATCCCCCACAGGGAGAGGAGCAATTACAGAATTATAAACTAATTTCATACAGGACCAGGGGCACGACTCTCTCAGTCTTAAAGTAAGATGGGAGGAGGAGATTGGAGAAATAATAAAGAAAGACAAATGGGAGAAAAGCTGGGGTTCCATATGGAACACGACCTCCTCCCCACTGTGGAGGGAATTTGTTTGGAAAGTCAGGAGTAGGTATTTTTTGGTCCCTAGAACTCAGGCCAAGTTTAAAGAAAGGGGTTCCTCAAGTTGTTGGAGGGAATGCGAGGAGTCTGCGGCAAGTCATTTTCATATATTATGGTAATGCTCTACAATTAGGGCTTACTGGGAAACGATTCAAGAACATATGAAGGCCATATTTGGGGGAGAGAAAGGGCTGAACCCCATACAAATGGTATTAGGTGTTGATCCGTTTTATCTAAAGGGTAAAGATAGTAAATATCTATGGCGCACTCTGCAAGCAGCAGCTAGAAAAGCTCTCACAAAACGTTGCTTACAGAGTGAAAGCCCTACAGTAAAAGACTGGGTCAAAACAGTCACAACAGTACAAGGGATGGAGAGACTGACCTTTGTAATTCAACATAGGCGGGAACAATTTACTTATAGGTGGACCAGATGGGATCTCTATGTTAATAACATAGGAATAAAATTAAATATACAGATTCTTTTTTCTTTAGGTGTCATAAAGAATGAAATTATGGCATAAACTATAGAGGGGAGGAGTGATGGCAAAAGTAGGCAGCTATTTAATATTTTTATTTTCTCTTTTTAAGCATTTTTAGTTTTTTTTAAATTATAAAATGCTTCACTCACTGAAAGGAGCAAGTTTTTATAAACTGTAACAATCTATAAAGTATTCATGTAAGATGAAGAATGTTTAAAAGTTGAATCAGCTTTAACTGCCAATAAAATAAAGTTGAAAAAAAAAGAATACAGACAATACTGGAAGAAGATAATAAAGTACTGATGGTAATGGCTGTTCTGACATTATACATATTAATGGACTAGTAAATGAACTAAAATCCTGTCAAACAGATATTAACTGAGTTGTAACTAGGAATGAATCTGTGACTGTAAAAGTTGAAAAATGTTATCAATAAAAAAAATATTTACAAAAAAAGAAGACTAGAGACTGATTTGGGAGGTATCATTTAACAGTGCCATTTAATAAAGTGTATCAGTATATGTATGTACTACTCTATGAGGTATAAGATTATGATCCGAAGTGTAAAAATTCTCTTCGTTGGACTAGGAGGCTCATATGCAACCCCAGGCAGTAATAAGGACAGAGTGTGAACAGTGGACTGTTTGATGGCTGGTGGGCTATCTGGGTGGGGGGTCATAAGGAAAAGAGAAGATTACAAGAGAAGCGTGTTTTTTGGATTACCACAAAAGCATGAACTTCAGCATTGGACCAGACCAGAATTTTGCTAGAAACATCAGGACAACACATAACCACTAGACTACCAGGTATTTGAAGAGGTGTACTGTACTGTGGTTAGGCAAAAAGAAAATCAATTGGATTACAACACAATGTTGCATGTTAAAGTAAACAAAATGAACAAACTCACAGCCTAACATGTGCAATGATCAAAATAATCTACATTTTAATTTAGGGATTTGATCATTCTAAACAATGGGAAGAAACAGCACTAGTTAGCACTGTAGATAGCCATGTAGCTCTCTGCCTCTAGCTCCAATGATGTCATCACTTCACACATTTGGCAGCCATTTTAGGGAACAGTAAGAACAGGTTTTTTGAATTGGAAGGCTGAAGCTTACTTTTTCAAATGCTACAAAACTGCATTTATGTTATTCACATAAATGCAATGTTAGCATCAATGTAAACAGCAGTTTTTCCTTCATCTCTCTATGAAGCCAGTTTATGTAGCCCCTCTCCGGCGCTGTCCGGGAGAGGGCCACTACCCCTGCCTGGGTGGCCACTAGCCAGGTTAGGAGTTTGGATTCCCATTAGGGTTGTCAGAACCCACTGAAATTCTGGGTTCTGGTTTAGAACTTTACAAATAGTTCTAGGGTTCTAATCTTCTTCAGAACTCAAAAGAACAGATAAAGATACTGAGAGGAGAAGAAAACATAAATCAAAGTCCAACTCTCTCAGCACAGCAATAATATGGTTTTACTGCACATGCAGAAAAGAGAAACACAGTGTGGCCTTTCAAATTTCTATTGCCAAGTGTCCCAGTTCCATGTGTTTGGTACAACCGCATATGAGGAACACATTCTCATATTGTCTCTCTCTAAAACATGTTAGGATGTAATTCTCAATAATTAGTTTGTTTTCCAGGCTGTCATCTCCTGTTTTTAAAATGTATGAACAAAAAAAGCAATTGATTTAGTATTTAGAACCCTTAATACTTAGAACTAATGGGTATTCTAGTTCTAAATTAGAACTCGAACCCCTAGGTTCTAATCTTTTTAGAACTAGTTATGACAAGTAAGCAATAAGACACAACAGGGTGGTGGTTGTTACGTGATAACCGCACACCTAGGTGTGTGGTGAGGCACGAGGCCGAAGGTCGAGTGTCCTTCCGCACCTAGGTGTGCGGTTATCACATAACAACCACCACCCTGGAGTGTCTTATTGCGCTTATAAAATGGGAAATAACTATGGAAAAAGGACACTAACAAGGTGTTTATATTTTGAAAACGTTGTAACATTTATTTAAATACAGAATAGAGAATTAATTGAAACAATGAGATAAAATAGTCCCTTGGTAAACTTTTTGAATGGTCAAAAATAGCAACTAGTTTTGAACATGTGAAAAAATAACAACATAAGTACTGTTGCAGGGTTTAAATTACCACCCTGTTCAGCACCCTCAGTGTTGCTTTAATTTTTGCTGCTTACCAGCATGCAACGCGTGCTGACCTCGCAAAATTGGTCCTGCTTTTACTTTTATGGCTCTTTGCTGCATTTACCATCATAAGTTTTCTGTTCCTTTCACTATATTGTTGCCTTACAACTTTGTGATGTTTGCTGCTGCAGTAGCATCCTATCTTGCTTTGCTTGTGGCTAACATTAGACACCTGGTATCGGGGTGGAGGGTAAGCGGTCATTACGTTGTATGCCGATGGAACTACCACCTGATGGATCTGTGGCCTGAACAAGACTTTTGGCAAATGACCGCATTGGAGCATTTTTTATTATTATTTTGAATGGCAATTCACTTTTCCAGTTATGTAACGGATGAGGAGGGACGTGGCAGCAATGATTTGCCTTTTTTTTGGGAGAAGGGTAGGCGAGCGTGCAGTAAGCTTGTAGGACAGTTGCCGTATGCTGAGATTGCATTCTCCAGTTCTACACCTACTGTGAACAGCTGGATGTGCGGCCTACAAAGACGAACACTGAAGGTGTACTTAGAAAAAGGTCAGTGATCAAGAAACCATTGCTACTGAGATATGATTACTTTGTCTTGCCATTTTTTATTCATTTATGTTATGGGCTCACATGTTTGGTGTTTTTTTATTGTACTGCCACTTGCCAGTTTGCCTAACTCTAATGCTTTACTAATATGAAAGTCGAACATTCCACATCAAAATGTGGAAAAAGCATTTATTTCAAGGTAGACTCTGCACTGTTGGCCAAAGGGGTTCCCAACCCAGTGGTTGTTACTCCTTATACCACTGGATTCCTAACCCTTTCAGCCAATCAGGATACATGATATTTCTTATCCATTTTATAACCCTAGTTCCCATAGCTATAACAACAGGGGTTCTTTCCCAAAAGCCAAAAAAATGGCGGCACCTGCACCCAGAGTATTTCTTTAGTGGGTGCGATTACCTGCAGTACAGCCACCTGGGATGTCGTACCAACCCACCTTTCCAACAGTTACCCCAGACGTGGACTTACCAAGATTCGAACCTCCCCACATTCAGTTACCACATTTACTTTTTCACCTCATCAATACACAGGCTCACCAAAATCAGGCTCTGGATTCCTTTTCTGCTGTAAAACAAAAACTCTAGGGTTTATTTATAGGGAGAGGGTTTAGGATTGGGGTAGTGGAATAGAGGTTAAGGCATTTTCAATTTGCATTTCCCAAATCACATTCCTTTTGATTCATTCCCATGTTTCAATCCATGCAGCCATCAGTATCTATCTAGCCATCTCCTGCAGTTGCCCAACCCAGACCCACAGGTCCCAATCCATTTCCCTAACGTCCAGCACCTGGGTACCCAGTTTTAGTTGCAGGCCTGAGGTGCAGCTGGTAGCGGTGTTGGAGTGCTTACTTGAATGAAACTTTTTACACTTTTCCTTGGCCTTTCCTCCGGCCCCTATGGGGCATACTTAAACTATATGCAATCCTCAGGTACAGGGCAATTCCTGCCATTTACTCACAGTTCTGCAAAACTCAGTCCTCGCATGGTACAGTTCACTGACATACTGAGGATTGATGGCATCACAGGCAGAACTGGGCACAATTTCTTTACCAGGGACACAGAGGCTGTAGCTTGCCCTCTCTTTCTCTTCTTGCTTGTGGATCTTGCAGCTTGTCCCCTTTGGCCCATTACAGGCCCCATTGCAGTACACATGCACCATGCCTACCACCACAGAGGGTCCAGACCGGGGAGTGCCCCCATGGCCCAGCTCCCTCAATCAGAGCACCCTAGCACTTGGGTACAAGACCTGTGACCCCCTGCATCGGGTCACCCCACTCAATGGGGGTTAGCAAGTTCCCCATCTGGCCCTAGGTGCAGGCAGAAACATTTAGAACATTCTCTTCTGCTATTCTCTTTCTTCCTCTTTACCTGCTATAGTGTGTAGCCACAGCCATTCATTTCTCTCTTGGCTTACCTCAGGAGCAGACCACAGGCACTTGGACTAGACAGTACCTCTCCATCCTTCTGCTTTCACCATCTCTCAACTTTAACACGGCCAAACTATTCTCTCTGGATCACGCATCATCCCCTGCATACACAGTCCCTTTTCTCACCGTGCAGATACTAGCAATTCTCTGAATTGAAGAGGTTCAGTCTCTCGCGTCTTCTCTCAGCACATTTATATGTCCTTGTTTCTCATTCTCTGTACTCCGCCTTGTCCCCAGGTTTAGATTCGACCTTTGTTCTTTTCCCAGGCACAGAATGCAATCTTGGTATTTTCCCCAGGTTTAGACCCAACCTTTGTCTTTTTATCTCAGGCTCAGGACACAACCTTTCCTGCTCTGCTTCTTTGGCCTCACCACTGTGGTGCAACTTCAGAACAATGCAGACAATTCACAACCTGCAGCTTTCCTTTTTCTCTTCCAAGCTGCTGCTTTAACAAACTTTTCTCTTTTGTTTTCTAGCTTCTCTGTTCCTGATGGGGCAGACACTCCCTGCCCTGGGGGACAAATTGCTGGCAGCCCCCAGGCAGGCCTATCTCACAGCCCCACTCTCTCCATGGGCCAGGGCCCCCTCCTCCTGGAGGAGCTCTCCCCGAACTGACTCAAGTCCAACAGTCCTTCTATTTGGGAGCCCTTTCCTTGCTCCCCATTGGTTGGTGCCACTGTCCTTAGGCAAAAATGCATACGTATGAGGCTCCCTCAATGCCTTATCGGTTGTTCAAAAAGGTGCCTAGGTATTCCCCAGTATTTCCCCCAAGAGTCTGTTCACAAGCCCCAGAATCCTCCTGGCTAGTCCTGGCTTGGTGGTTGGCTGTCTGGTGTCACATAGCTGCAAACATGGTGGCTGGATGTAAACAGTCCCACAGAGTTATACAGTGTCCCAAGGTTTTAAGCATTCCGGCAGCAAAACTCTAAACATTTATTTAACTATTTCCCCAACCAACTGTAGCCACCATTGTGCCCTCTAAAGCAACTGCATTACTTTACATTTTCATTGAACCCAGTTCCAGTCGCTGCTGCCGTTACCTTAAACCCCTAGGCAGCACACACGTTGCCCCAGTGTACTGGCTGCAGTCCATGGACACTTTATATTTATTTCCCACGCGGACTGGCAGCCTTCCCTTTTTCCTTTTGGGCACACCTCTCTTTTATTTGTTCACTTTATCCATCTCCCTGTCCTAGCGCTACACTCTATTTTCCCCCAGCACTAGACAGGCTCCTGATTCTTCAAAAGGATGTCACCTCATGAATATTAATGAGGTGGTTCCCAATTTCTACAGCGCGAGTGGCGCTTAGAAAACAAACAAAAACTTTTCTGCTTCTCCAGTTGCCTCTTCCCTTTCAGCTATGCTCTGCAATGGGACTGGGACCACCTGAGAGGCAACCCAAAACTGGCCACTCGAAAATGCACATGTACACATGCAGAGCGTGCTGGCACTGCACTGCCATTTCTAAAGCCAGCGGCTTCACGCTACAGCTCCTCCGGCTCTGCTCTCTCACAAACCCATTGTGGGAGCCGGCAGGAGGGGGCAAGAACATGGGGGAAACCAGGAATCAGGACCCAGGACACAAAAAAGAATGGGAGTGGAACCAAAACTCCCAGGGAAATTAGCCCTTTTTGGGGGCTTTCAGGTAAGCCCTCAACAGGGGAGTTGCAGTTAAATTGTTTCTTTCTAAAAATAGGTTATTTAGGTGTCCTTAAGCATCTTTTGCAAAAATTCTAAAATAACTCTTGTGCTAGTGCTACTGGCTCCACACATTGTCAGCTCGTGCAGTCAACTTGATTGTGCTAACCTCACTGAAACTGCTGAGTGGGAATCTAACTTATGTGCTGCTGAAGAAAGACACATTTGTCGAAAAATGAAAAATAACGAGCGGTCTACTAACGTCTGTCTAGCCACCTACAAAAATGGCACATTCATCAGCATTTCAGCAACCTAGTGACCTAGAAGAAAAAATTACTCACCATAGTAATGTTGTTTCTTCTAATGGAGTCTTGTTGTATTCAGACATAATTCAGTTAGCCCCAGTACTTGAACTGCCCCAGAGAGGAAAGAGTTAACTCCATGCAGAAGCAAGGAACCTTGAGCTCAAGCTTGGTTTTCAAACCTCTGTCTGTGGTACTTCCCAGTGTAACCGTCAGATTCTTACGAGCAACTAACTAACTAGGCACTAAAATATGGAAATTGTTTGAAACATATAGCCAAAAAGCAAAAAATAGTTTTGGAGTCCAAAAGACTCAAGTCGAGAACCCAAGAAGAAACAAGGTAGTGACAATTTAGGCTATGAACATAAGAATAATAAACATAACAGCTACCCCACCAAAAGGGAGGGTATAAGGTACACCCCTGAGGTGCAACACTGTACCTGCCAGCCCACTTCCCAAAACAGGTTCTGAGATTGGAGGTGGGGAGGGGTTTGAATACAGCAAGACTCCATTAGAAGAAACAGCATTACTATGGTGAGTAATTTTTTCTTCAAACAACATGAAGTCTTGCTGTATTCAGACATAATGCAGACTACCAAGCAGTTCCCTATGGAGGAGAGAATGCAGAACCTATTTTGGGAACAGGCTCTGCAGTACTGCTATGCCAAACCTAGTATCACTCCTAGCCTGGATGTCCAGGGAGTAATGCTTGGTGAATGTATGTACTGTTTTCCAGGTGGCTGCTTTACAGATCTCTAACAAGGGAATATCTCTGGCTGCAGATAGAGAGGCAGCTGTACCCCTAGTGGAGTGAGCCCTCAGGCCTGAAGGGGGTGTTCTACCCAATTTGTCATAGCAGAATTGTATACAAGAAACAATCCACCTACCAATAGATCTTTTATTGGCAGGCTTACCTTTCCCCACTTCACCATAAGTGAGAAACAAATGAAGATAGTAATTTCTGTGTGCCTTAGTATGCTCTATGTAGTAGCTAAGAGCCCTTTTAACATCCAAACTGTGTAATCGTATTTCCCCTGAAGAAGAGTGGTCAGTGAAAAACACAGGGAACGATATGGACTGGTTTAGGTGAAAATCCGATGCCACTTTAGTCAAGAACTTCCTATTAGTTCTTAGGACCACTTTATCCCTATGGAAGGATATGAAGTCAGGTTCAACTGACAGGGCCTGTAATTCACTAACCCACCTGGCAGAAGTAATAGCTACCAGAAACACAGTTTTCAGGTCAAGTACTTCAATTCAGCCGAAGCCACAGGCTCAAAGGGTGGCTGTATGAGCTGAGCAATGCAGACATTAAGATCCCAAAGTGGAGTAGACTCCCTAAAGGAGGGTTAATGTGCAGCAGACCTTTGAAAAACTTTCTGAAAACAGGATGAGATGCCAGGGAAGAGCCCTTCCCTGCTGAAAGGAAAGCAGAGACAGTTGCTAGATGAACCTTCAGAGTGGCAGGCCTAAGGCCTAGACCATTCAGATGAACTAGATAGTCTAAGGTTGTGGAAATGTCTGCAGAATCAGGCAGGATGCCTTTCTGAGAGCACCAAATACTGAACCTCTTCCATTTGGAATTGTAAGTTTTTCTAGTGGAAGGTTTCCTGGAGACCTTTAGAATATCCAGAACTCCCTGAGAGAGATGAAGTACTACATATTCTAACTCTTCAACAGCCAGACCTTGAGGTTGAGGGACTGGAGACTGGGGAACCAGAACCGTCCCTGGGAGGAGGAGAGAAGATTGTATCTCCTGGCAAGACACAGGGGACGTGACACAGCCAAGGACAACAGAAGAGGATACCAGGGTTGTCTGGCCCAATCTGGAGCCACCAAAATCACTGTGCAGGGTTGAGTTCTTATCTTGATCAGAACTCTGAACAGGAGAGGGAAAGGAGGGAAGGCATAGAGAAACCCACCCTTCCAGTCCAGAATGACGACATCCTGGGGAACTGTCCCCAGGACTGGAGGTCTGCAACAAAACAGAGGAAGATGACGATTGTCTGGTGCTGCACATAGATCTATCTTTGGGATGCCCCACCTGGAGAAAATGATCCTCAGAATTTGAGGATTCAGGGACCATTTGTGATGTCCCTGTGAAATCCGCTCAGGGCATCTGCTAACACATTGTCTTTCCCTGGAAGATGAACTGCTACCAGGGAAGTCTGAAGGGAATAGGCCAGAGACCAAATCTTCATGGCCTCCGTGCACAAGGCCGCGGACCGAGTGCCTCCCTGCTTGTTGATGTACCACACTGTGGTAGTGTTGTCCGTCCTGATTTGGACCACCTTGCCCTTGACTGAATCTGAGATGGTCTGAAGGGCTAGGAAAACTGCCCTGTGTTCCAGGAGATTGATATGAAGAAGATACTCCTGCGGGGACCAGACTCCCTGAGCTGTTAGGGCTCTCAGGTGGGCTCCCCAGCCTAGAAGAGAAGCATCCGTAGTCAGTACTACTGATGGAACTTGAGGGAGAAATGGAACCCCTTGTCTGAGGTTGTCCTGGTCCAGCCACCACAGGAGAGCTTGTACCAGAGTTTAGGTCACTGGAATCAGTTTGGAGAGAGTGTCCCTTCTCTGTGACCAAAAGGACCTTAGATGGAACTGAATGTCCCGCATCTGAAATCTGGCTCCCTGAACCACTGCAGTGGAGGCTGCCACGTGACCCAAGAGTTGGAGGAACTGTCTCTCTGGAAGAGAAACCTGAGGCCGAAAGGAGGAAGCGAGGTCTACTAAGGCCTTCACCCTTGCCAGACAAAGGAAGGAAGGAAGGAAGGAAGGAAGGAAGGAAGGAAGGAAGGCTTTTGCTTGGACAGCATCCAATTCCACCCCATGAAGGTGAGAAGCTGTACTGGTTCAAGGACTGATTTTGGCAGATTTAGAAGAAACCCCAGAGAACTGAGCAAGTCCTGGGTGGTTTGCAGAGCTGCCTTGACCTGATCTGATGACTGCCCTACCAGCAGCCAGTCATTCAGATATGGAAAAATGGTGATACCCTGACTTCTGATGTAAGCCACCACTACTGCAAGACACTTCATGAACACCCTTGGAGCTGATGTTAGGTCGAAAGGCATGGCCTTGAACTGATAGTGGCCTGAAGGCAACTCATACCTGAGGTATTTTCTGTGGGAGCACCTTATAGGGATATGGAAGTAGGCATCCTTGAGGTCCAGTGATGCTAGCCAATCTCCTGGCCTTAAAGAGGGAAGGACTATTCCCAGAGTTACCATTTTGAATTTGGGTTTTGATATGTGTTTGTTCAAGTACCTTAGATCCAGGATGGGTCACCACTCCCATTTTCTTTGGGGTAAGAAATTACCTGGAGTACAGGCCTTTTCCCCTGTGTTGAGTAGAAACCTTCTCTATGGCTCTGAGAGCTAGGAGAGAGGAAACCTCTGCCTCCAGGGCAAGGGTTTCTGAGATTGATGCAGGTGGAAAAGACTTGGCCCTCCTTTTGGGGTACATTTTGAAACTGAGGGCCAGTCCCTGGCTTACTACTTCCAGGACCCACTTGTCTGAGGTAACAGACTTCCAGGCCTGAAAGTAGTAAGTCAGCCTGCCTCCTACTGGGATTGGGGAGTCGACCTGGGCTGACACCTCAGGTTGTCTGCTTTGCAGGAGCCTTAGACTGGGAGGAGGAAGCAGTCCAGCTCATCCCCCTCCTGCCCCTCCCTCAGAAAACCCCCATTTGAGGGTAAGAAGAGGAGGCCTGGGCTTGGTCAAAAGGCCTGTGAAAAGGCCTGCCCCTGCCCCTGGACTGCTGCTTTTGAGGAGTGGCTTGCCTTTCCTTGGCCTGTGCACTCCTTTAAGTTGTCCTGTATTCATCCATTTTTTTCATGTAAACCTCTGTCTGCTCCCCAAACATAGAGTTACCAACTACAGGAAAATCCATAGCCTTAGACTGGGTGTCCTGTGATAGGCTAGTACATCTGAGCCAAGCATGCCTCCTGAGAGACACAGATGTAGCCATGACTCTGGATGCCATATCGTTGGAGTCCACAGCAGCGTGAAACTGTACTTTGAATGCCTCAATTCCATCTGCAGCCACCTCCTCCAGCTCTCTGGCTAGCTGGGGGGAGGTCTGTTGAGCCAGTTTCAGAACTGTATCCCACCTGGACTTCTGGTACCTGGCTGTATAGGCCATATAATTTGCCTGCCTGAGTCCCAAAGAGGATGCCAAGTATAGTTTTTTGGCCATGGCATCAACTTTCCTGGAGTCCTTGTCTGGGGGGTGTGAAGCCAAAGGAATGTTTGCCCTGTCACAGGCTGCAGCTTGTGCTACTCCAACATGGCTGTAATGTGAATAAAGGAACTCCACAGCTGAGCCTGATAACATATACCTCCTGTCCATTCTTTTATCTACAGGAGGTAAAGAGTTAGGAGTCTGTAGAATCTTTTGTGTCTGTTTCCCCAAGGACTTATGAAGGGGAATAGACAACCTTTTGGACTCTGGGATGTCCATCATCTCCACAAAATCAGGCTCTTCTTCCTCCTCAGCAGCTTCAACCATAGGGAGCTGGAGGGTTTGAGCCACCTTCTTGTAAAACAAGAAGTGTGAAGGGGACTCAGAGAGCCTGGGAGGAGAGATATCAGAGGGCCTGTCTGGGGAGATGGTCCGGTTCAATGGGCACATCCAGACCCCCCTGGTCGTCGTCATCATTGGGATAATCTTCGTCCCCCTCCCACTCCTCATAGAAAGCATCCGGATCATAATCCGAAGGAGCCGGCTCTGACCGAACCGACCGCCTAACCAGCGGTGCCAGTTCGGACGGAACCGGACGAAGCGATTGGACAATAATAATCGCTTTGGCTATTTCATCTGTGGTTGGAGTATGCTGTACTGGATCCGAACTGGGAGACTTTCATTTCCTTTTTGACGGAACTGACCCCTCAGAGTCGGCTCTCCTTTTGCCCAGGGAGGTATCGTCCAGGTTCGTAGGTACCTCCTCAGGTTCAGTCGCAACCGAACCGGGTTGGCCATCCGGATCCACGGACTTCTTGGCCTCCCTTTCCCTCAACCTACTCAGTCTTTTTTCTACAGTGGTTTTGGAAAAGTATTTGCAAATTTGGCAGTCTGACTGGAGGTGGTCAAACCCCACACAATAAACACAGATGAGGTGGTGGTCGGCCTTGGAAAAGGCCTCCCCACACTCAGTACAGTGTTGAAACCCAGTGGGACTGGTTTTCTTTTTGGGTTTCTCAGACATGGCCAACCTACCAAAATTACCCTATAGAAGCTTTCAAGCCAGGAATACCAACCGATTGGTAACAACCGTGTCACGGGTTTGGAAAAGAACCGAGAAAAAGCCTGGTTCTTTTGAAACCAATCGGCACCGAAACACCACACTAATCCCAGAAAGATATCATTTAAAATTAGAGAATTCACCAGGTCAGTTCCTAACCAGACTGACCGAAAATAAACCGAAGAGACAAACGAGTTCCACAGTTAAATAAAATAAAAACACAGTCACTACCTATCTACAACACTACCTGTACCACAGACAGAGGCTGGAAATCCGAAAAAACAATAAAGAAATGGTTTTTAAACCGAACGCTTTACTATACCGAACCGAGCAGAGGAAATCTCCGGAGTGACTTCACTGTTAGGCAGAGTAAAGAATCTGACGGTTACACTGGGAAGTACCACAGACAGAGATTTGAAAACCGAGCTCAAGCTCAACGTTCCATGCTTCTGCATGGAGTTAACTCTTTCCTCTCCGGGGCAGTTCAAGTGCTGGGGCTAACTGCATTATGTCTAAATATAGCAAGTCTTCATGTTGTTTGAAAGACAAAAATTCATAGAGCAGCAAGAAAAAAAAAACCTCTAACAAAAACCAAGACAGACATTAGGCTGTTCAACAAGCACCTGTCCGACAAAAAAACTCAAAGGAGCCAGTTATCATAAAAAAATAAAACATGGGGAATGTGGGTAAGCTTGGATTTTATGCACACCCTTATTGTGCAATGCCTTAATAAACCCCTTGAGCTTTTTCTTTCTGAATTTATGAGGCATTGCACACCTCAGATGTGCATAAAATCCTCATTTACACACTGTTCCCCATGCATTATTCTATATATAATAACTGCTTAGTGATAATTATCAACTATGGGTAGAAGCTGTCAAACTCTTATACACGACCGTGTATAATCACTCATGTACAACAGAGTTTGATTATTTTATGTGTATAATCACGCCCACTAGAAGACACTAAGCTGAGGCGCTAGGGACGTTACACAATGGTGGAGCAATAAATCAGTTAATTTAACTGCAACTAACACTTGCTTCTGACTGCATATTTGGCAAGAAATGAAAATTACGTACCTACCGTAATTCTGATCTTTCTGTGTATCTTCACCATTCATCACCTTTGGGTTATCGGCCAGAGGTCATGACCCCGCGTGAGCCTCTTTTTTGGGGGGGATGGGTGGAGTCGATGCACCATCAGCGCCACCCTCGAGGCCGACACACTGCGTGGCGCTCACTGTTTGGCCGATAGGTGTTGTTTGACTCTCCCTCCCACCAGTTCTGAGTCGCCGGAGAAGTGAGAAAAAGGGGGGAGGGTGGGACAAGGAAGTCCAAGGGACAGACAAAGGAAAAGATATATAAACCAAAAGGAGAAATAAATGACTGAGAGGACAGAAGAAGAAGAAGGGAAAAACTAAGGGGATTGAGTAGGGGCCCCAGTCTCTGGAAATAGGAAAATGGGGAGAGGAAGGAGTTAGGATAAGCTTGAGAGGGGGGGAGAAGGAAACAACCATACCCCGGAACCTTGACTTATCTCCAGATTGTATAGGAACTGTGAGGAGTAACCAAAAAGCTCACTGTCAGAATTCAAGGCACAGAATCACAGAAAATAACTCCAAAAGCAGAAAACGGCTATCCTGGAGAGAGACAGGACACAGGTAATTCTCCCCCCAGGAAAAAAAATATTTGTGGTAAGAAAGTTTACTTTTATTAAAATAATAAAGGATATGTCCAATGGACAAAGAAAATTAAGCATTGATGGGAACAAAGGAGGAGGAGGAGAAGAGAATGGAGGGCAACTGCCAACTCCCACCCCACAGGGGTGGAGCCAGAGCACTGGAGAAGGAGTGCCTCCCATGCTGACCACTCTCCCCTTAGAAATATCACCCCCTACATGCCCCTGTTTTCCCCATTCCTGACAAAGAAAGGGGGGATGGCACAGAGAGGGAGAGGGGCCCAGAGACTGGAAGCAAGGAGGATAGCGAGGGATTGTGATGAATATTGAAGACACAGAAAGATCAGAATTACGGTAGGCATGCATTTCCACATCTTATCTGTGCGTCAATCACCATTCATCTACCTTGGTGAGTGCCGAGCCCCTCCCCGAAGGGGGCTTTAACCCTAAGGGACAGAGTCCCTTAGCTCTCAGTGGGTGACACACTAAGAGGGAGAACCTTTGGGGCCTGGGGATGCCCCAGAGTGGGGAAAGTGAGACGGTGCCTTGCTAGCTGCAGGCCCATGCAGAGAGTGTGATGGCTTGTCTGGTTTGATCTGTGTCAGGCAAAGTGGCTAGGAGCTGACCCAGCCTGGACCACAAGAATCTGCCATAGGATGCATAGTGGGCTTGATGTGCTACGATAGAGAGCAGCAACCGTGCCGAGTAGAATGTCCTCCTCCCCCAGAAGTCAAACTCCAAGGAATCTTGATCTGGGGGCCGGTCACGGTGGAGGGTGTGAAGCCCATCAGGAGTGTCCAACTACGTCAATCCTGACTGAGGATGAGGCATGGAACCTGGAGATTCCGGGGGGGGGCACAATACCACTGGCAGAGATCCCTAGGAACAGGAACTCCAGAGAAGGGCCTCTACCAGGAATGCAACGACGCCTCCCGGAAGGGAGCAGGCCAGAGAGGCACCACAAGGATGTCCTTGCTGAAGTCTCCTAGAAAGGCGTGCGCCGAGTGCTCTGGATTGCTTTGAGTGGGAGGGGTGATGTGCAGGTCCTCCAACATCCTCATGAGGAATCGCTGATACTCCGCAAGATCAGCAGCTGGGGAGATGTGGAGTCAGAGGACCTCAAATGTTTAGAGGGTGGCTGCTCGGGGGGAGGTTGAAAAACCTGTCTGTCCATTGCCTTGATGTAAGCGGGGAATCGAGCAGCCATGGCCCTGAACTGCTCCCAGGAGAGAGAGACCCGCTAGGACCAAGGATGCCTGGGAGAGCCGGAGAATGTGGCAAAGGGATAGGGACAGAGCCAACAAGAGAAATCGACTGACCTCTGCCTGGGCTATGGAGTGCACCAGGAGCACCAGAAGATGAAGGTGCTCCGGAAGTCTCCATAGCCGACAGCTGAACAACCATATCGGAACTGCCTTGGCTGCGCCTGGAAGAATCCCCCCTGTGAGGTGACTGGGGCTGTGTAGGTCCAGAAGGACGGTCCCCTACCTCCAAACAATGGGGCCCTCTCAAAGAAACTGAAGGGGAAGCGTGGAGATCCGCGCAACGTCTACTCCCAGAGCCCAGGTGGACTCCAGAAAAAGGTGGTCATGCAGACCCCATGCCCCGCAACCCCACAGAATCTGAGAGTACCCTCCTCCTCAACAGAGCCAGCCTAGGCAACTGACAGCCCTTGTCAGCCACCAAAGTAGTTATGCAGGGCACAGCATCCTCCCCTCTCGTGGGTGCTCTGATCGACGTCAAAGTTGGGCGATCCAGGCCCACCACCTAAGGGGGTACCACTGCTGAGGGGTCAAAGAACCCTCCGAGGCTGGGCTGCAGTGCAATGGTGGCCTGCACTGCTGCCTGCTGGTCAGAACACCCGACCCCAGCCCCGGCAGTCACTGTCCGCTCCTCAGAGGGGGGCTGACTCCAGTTTGTCAAGGACACTACGAGGGTGCCCACATCAGCAGCTAACTCCAAGGAGCCAGACTGCATGTCTGACTCAGAGTCTGACTCCTCCCCTGAAGAGGTGGAGACCGAAGCCCTGTGCCAAACAGTTGGTGGGCACCTGCTGCCATTCTGACCAAATAGGGTACCAGAAACAGAGACTGTACCCAAGTCAGTACCAGCGTCCTCTGCAGCACCGTGAATGGTGGCAGAAGAGGACACGGCTTCAACCAGGGCAGTAATCTCCGAGCCAGAACCTGACATGGCGCCATCCCGCCCCATGGCGCCATGAGGGGCGCTGAGGACAGAGACTGCGCTAACAACTGCACTGACAGCACTCTTGGCACCAAGGCCAGAGACCCCACAGTGCCATCCCACCCAACAGCGCCGAGGACAGAGATGGCACAGACAGTGGCTCCGACAGTGCTCTCAGCACCGAGATCCAAACCCCCAACGGCACTGTGCCCATGCCCGGAACAGCAAACGGCTCCAGAGCTGGACACGCTGCCGTGCTCAACCTCGGTGCCACGGACAGTGCAGAGGCAAAAATGTCAGAGATGGCATCATAGAACCTCCCACGGTGACGCTAGCACTATCGGCTCCGTGAACGGCGCCAACAGCAGCCACAGCGCCAAGTAACGGAACGGCACCGATGACGACTCCGTTAGGGCCAACAGCATCGCAAACGGCACTGAGGCCCAAAACGGCACCGACAGACGGCATCAAGGATGGTGCTGACCCGGGCCTTCCGAGCCACGGGTCTAACACCAGGGGAGCCTTTGCCCCCAAAGGGGAAAATGCCAATGCGGTGCCTCCCGCCCGTCCCCCAGAGGGAACAGACTGGCCCTCCTGCACCGCTAGGCTATGAGAGGTTGAGGCTCCCTCCTCCTCGGTCCGTATAGAACCGGGAAGGGACCCAGAGAAAAGGCCTACAGAATGCGGCTTGGCCCGACGAGTGTACGCCTGACCCCCAAAAGTCGGCGGAGCCCGCCCCACTTTCCACGCGCGTTGCTCGATGACCCAGTGGTCCATGGAGAAACAGGCATCGCATGAGTCCATGTCATGAAGCGGGCCAAGACATGTAAGGCAATGGTCGTGCTAGTAGGTGACGGAGTATTTTCGTCCGCATGGGCACCGTCGAATGGGGGGTCGTCCCGTCTTCACAGATTTCTTGCCTTCCAACCCAGACATGATCTACGGAAAAGAAAATACCAAACAAGACTCGACTTCACAAATAAAATAAATAAATGGAAAAATCTTACCGGGTGATGTCGAGTGGCTATCAGAACCGGCAGGAATGGAGCCGACGGACATCGGCGCCAACAATACTCGACACGGAGTCGAAGGAATTAAATTTACTATGTAGCAGGTAGGCCTGAAAAACATCTCTGTCGCAAAACATCCCATGAGGTGACCTCGACGGCAGGAGACGAAGAACTGGTGAGAGGGCGGAGTCGACAGCACCTAACGACTAACAACCCACGAGTGCCACGTAGTGCGTCGGCCTCGAGGGTGGTGCCGATGGTGCATTGACTTCTCCCATCCAATAAAAAAAAAAAAGAAGCTCCCACGGGGTCATAACCTCAGGCTGATAACCCAAAGGTGATGAATGGTGAAGATTGATACAGATAAGATCTAGAGCGCTGTGATTCTTAGAGTCCTTGTAATACAGCCCAGCTATATCCTGCATGGTCACTTGAGGCAATGTCCAGACTGTAGTGCTTGGTGAAAGTATGGACTGTATGCAAGGTGGAAGCCACACAAATATCAGCGTCTGTGATCCCTTTGAAATAAGCCACCGAGGTAGCCATTCCTCTGGTGGCATGAGCTTTGACAGCACCAGACAATTCTTTCCCATACTTGTTGTAGCAGAACACAATGCAATCTGCCAACCATTTGAATAAATATTGCTTAGAAACTGAAATACCCGCTCTACCTGGGGCGAAGGAAACAAACAACTGCTTTGACTTTCTGGACTCCTTGATCCTAAGCAGGTAGTACTTCAGTGTTCTGGGCATGTCGTTGAAGCACAGGTCAGGAAGCATAGAGAAAACCCAGGAGCAGTTGTAAAATTCCACAAAACTGAAAATTACATACCTATCGTAATTATGATCTTTCTGTGTATCTTCACCATTCATCACCTTTGGGTATATGGCTGGAGGTCATGACCCCGTGGGAGTTTTTTCTTTTGGGGGCGGAGTCGACACATCATCGGCACCGCCCTCGAGGCCAATGCACTGCGAGTACTGCGAGGTTGGCCGTTAGGTGTTGCTGATCCATCCTCCCCGCCAGTTCTGGAGTCGCCAGAGGTGACACAAGGGTTGGGGGGGACAAGGAAGTCCAAGGACAGATAAAGGAAAAGATATAAGAACTAAAAGGAGAAATAACGACTGAGAAGAGAGAATAAGAAGAGGAAGACTAAAAATAAGGGGATTGGGTAGGGGCCCCTATCTCTGGAAGTAGAAAGAATAAGGAAGGGTGGGTTAGGAATTTTAGACATTAAGAAAAGAGTGGGGGGGGGAGGTAAAGACTATACCATGGAACCTTGACCTGTCTCCAGATTGTATAGGAACTGCAAGGATTAGCCAAAGGCTTACTGCCAGAATTCAAGGCACAGAATCACTGGCAAAAACTCCATTTAAGCAGAGTCGGCTATTCTGGAAGAGAGACAGGATGCAGGGAATTCTCCCCATCTCAAGGGAAAAAACTTTTGGTGTAATACAAGTATTTTCTTGAAATAGTTAAGGATCTGTCCAAATGACAAGGTAACTGAGGAAAGACGGGAGAAAAAGAGGGGAGGGGAGGAGAGAACGGACGGCAACTGCCAACTCCCACTCCACAGCGGCGGAGCCTAGAGCACTGGAGAAGGAGTGTCCCCAGTCCTGACCACTCTTGCTAGAAACTTCATACTCCTATGTGCCCCTGTTTACCCCGCCCCGACTAGAAGAAAGGAGGGGGGCAAGGATGGGCACAGAGAGGGAGGGGGACCCAGAGACTGAGGCTCCAGGGGATAGTGGGAGGGATCAGGATGAATGGTGAAGAACACAGAAAGACTAGCATTACAGTAGGTACATCATTTTCACATCTTACCAAGTCAGTCTTCACCATTCATCACCTTTAGGTGAGTGCCAAGCCTCCGAAGGGGTTTTCAACCCTAAGGACAGAGTCCTTTAGCTCTCAGTGGGTGACACACTAAGAGGGAGAACCTTGCGGGCCTGAAGAGGCCCAAGAGTGGGGAGAGTGAGACGGAGACCCCCTGTAGGGGGAAGGAAGTTGCCCCGACAGACGCTGCCTCACTCTACAGGAGAAGAGATAGGTTCTCTGGTGAGTGGAGTTAATCACCCTAAGCTGGGCCAAGGGTGACAACCGGGAAAGTACAGTTATGTAAGAACTTACCGTAGCAGTAGATCTTCGAGAGAGGCTCTTGCAGTAGGTAATTACATATAGGACTGAAGCCGGCAGGCATCAGGACCCTACGGAAAAATTTCTAGCTAGCAGTCTCTGGCAAGGGACCACCCCCACGTCAGGTGACCAGGGTCAGGAGACGTCGGTATAAAGGGAGGTCCTCACTCGCTTTTCCAGTTCTTTCCCCGCAAAGGCCAAAAGGCCAGCCAAGAGACAAGCGGATATTTCCACTGGAAAAGGAGCTGAAAAGCTTAGGGGATGGAGGGCGGAAGAAGTATTATCTGCAAGAGTCTCTCTCGAAGATCTACTGTTACGGTAAGTTCTTATGTAACTGTACTATCTTACTTCGAGAGGGCTCTTGCAGTAGGTAATTACATATAGGACTGAGTCCCAAGCAGTCTGGAACAAGAAGACGCAAACTGGAGGAGGAAAGCTACTCAAAGTAGATCCTCTAGCTGTGAAGGCTTTAAGAAAGGAGGCCTTGCAGGACAGCAAGCCCGAAGCCTGCTCACGATGAGAGGCAATATCCAAACTGTAATGTTTTGTAAAGGTATGGACAGAAGTCCAAGTGGCGGCAGCACAGATGTCTGCCGCTGGCATATTCTTGAAATAAGCCGCCAAGGCAGCGACTCCTCTGGTTGAGTTGCCTCTCACTTGACCCGGAAGGATCTTGTTGTACTTGTCATTACAGAAGGTAATGTAATGAGCTAACCATTTGGACAGGCATTGCTTATAAACAGCACTGCCTTCTTTTTTGTGGTCAAAAGAGACAAACAGTTGATCAGTCTTTTTGAGATCTTTTGTTCTGTTAGTGTAGTATCTCAGAATTCGGTGAACGTCCAGAGTGTGTAAGAGATACTCCCCTTGATTGGAGTGCTGCGTAAAGAAAGCGGGTAACTCTATGAACTGGTTCAATGTAGATTCCGCTACCACCTTGGGGAGAAACTTAGGATTGGTGCGCAGAGCCACACGTTCCTTGTGAAAAATCAAGTACGGGATTTTATACATCAGGGCCTGGAGCTCGGAAATCCTCCAAGAAGAAGTAATGGCCACTAGGAAGAGAGTCTTCTATGAAAGGAACTTCATGTCTGCTGACACTGCCAGTTCGAAAGGAGGCAGAGTAAGCTTCTCGAGGATGAAATTCAAATCCCAAGGAGGGGTTGGAACCCGGATAAGGGGTCTCAAGTGGAAAACCCCTCTGAGGAAAGTCTTAGAGACTTCCAGCTGAGCAAACGTCCTGTCTGCAAAAGGGACATGGTAGGCCGAAATGGCCGACATGAGTACCTTCAGGATGAGTGACTAAGACCCAGATCAAAGAGGTGGCGCAGGTACTCCAGCAGCCGCCCAAAAGAGCATGAGAAAGGCTCGAAATCTTTCGAAGCGGCTCATATTATAAACTGTTTCCATTTCTTGGCATAGGTAGACCTAGTGGAGGGTTTCCTAGCCTCCACCAGGATCTCAGCACTCGGGGTGAAACCCCAAATCAGGCTTGAGCTATGTCTGGAGGAGCCATGCATGCAGTTGGAGGGACTTGAGACCTGGATGGACTAGGGTCCCCTGATCCTGGGTCAGTAAAAGTCGCGACAGAGGAAGAGGAGGTTCCTCTGAGTATTGTTGCAGAAGAGAACCAAACTTGCCTGAGCCAGAAAGGAGCGTTCAAAATCATTCATGCTTCTTCTGAACCGAGTTTCTGTAAGACTCTCAGAATCAAAGGGATCGGGGGGAAGGCATAGACGAATCTGTCCTTCCAATCTAGAGACAGAGAGTCTCTCCAGAAAATGCCACGCTCTGGAGCGAGCGAGCAGAAGTCGGGAAGCTTTGCGTTTAGAGGTGAGGTGAACAGGTCCACCTGTGGCATTCCCCAATGTAGGAAGAGATCATCTAAGACCCCCTGATCCAGTTCCCACTCGTGAGTTTGAGCAGACGAGCAACTGAGTTTGTCTGCTAAAGTGTTCTCGACCCCCGGGATGTGAATTGCCATGAGGTGGAGGTTATGCTGTACTGCTCAATCCCAAACTCACTTCATTTCCCTGCAAAGAGGGTAAGAACAAGTCCCTCCCTGTTTGTTGATGTACCATACCACATACATATTGTCCATCTGTACGGCTAAGTGGCAGGGAAGGAGATGCAGATGCAGAGCCTGAAGAACATAAAGCACTGCCTGAAGCTCGAGCACATTGATGTGAAGCATTTTTTTGAGTTTGGACCAGGAGCCCTGGGTCCTGTGAGGTCCCAGATGGGCTCCCCAACCTTCACCCGAGGCGTCTGTGGTTAGAGTCTGGGGGGAGGAGAAAGGCAGAAGGGAACTCCCCGACAAAGGTTCTCTCTAACCATCCACCACTGCAAGTCCCCAATCATGGGGGAGGAGACTAGGACAAGCTGGTCCAGGTCATCCACCAACTGATCCCACTGAGACCGAAGCGTCCACTGAGAGACCCTCATGTGGAGTTGAGCGAGAGGGACTGTTTTGGATAGCAGCCGCTATAAGCCCAAGGAGGCAAAGGACCGACCTCACACTGACCCGCCTACGGCCGGACAACAGGCTGACCTGAGCCTGGAGTGTGGCCGCCCTGTCTGGTGGCAGCAAGGCCCTGCCAGAGGTCATGTCCAGGATTGACCCGATAAACTGAAGCCTCTGGGATGGGATCAAGTGGGACTTGGTATGGTTGATGGTAATACCCAGGCAGGCAAAGACTATCTGGGTAAGGGAGAGGAAGTGCAGGAGTTCCTCCCTGGACGAGGCCACCAGGAGCCAATTGTCCAGGTACAGGAAAACCTGCACCCCCCGGGTACGCAGATAGGCCGCTACCACCGTAAGGCATTTGGTGAACACCCGGGGTGCAGAGGAAAGACCAAATGGGAGGGACTTGAACTGGTAGTGGACTCCCTGGAAAACAAAACGGAGGTATTTGCGGTGAGAAGGGTAGGTAGGGATGTGCAGGTAAGCATCCTGCATATCCAGAGTGCACAGCCACTGTCCTGACCAAAGGAGGGGCAGGAGGCCCTGCAGGGAGAGCATCCTGAAGCTCTTGTACTCCACGAATAAGTTCAGGGAACTGAGATCTAGAATTGGCCTTACATCTCCTGTCTTCTTCGGGACCAGGAAGAAGTGTGAATAGTAACCCGTCCCCTGTAGAGAAAGGGGGACGGGCTCTATCGTGTCTTTCAGCAAAAGTGCTGAAATCTCTTCCTGGACCAGAAGAAGGTGTTCCCGAGAGTACGATGACCTTGGGGGAGGGTGATGAGGTGGTTTCTGTATAAACTCTATTGAATGTCCTTCTGCGATCAGCTGGAGCACCCAAGAATCTGAAGTTATCCTCTCCCAGCCCGCGAGGTGGAGGGAAAACCTCCCTCCTACCGGTTCCTCTGGGAGGCCCAGAGGCTGTGGGACAGGGAAGGAGTCAGGTGGTGTGGGGCAGCATTGCAGCTGAAGCACCCGCTGCTTTTTTGGGCAGAGGGGGCTTGGTAGCTGGAAGGGCCCAGCATTTAGTGGCCCACTTTCCCTGGGGTTTCGCCTTTGGCTGATTCCGTCTGTGAAAGTGACGGAGCTGCATTTGATGGGGATGATACATGGAGTCCACAGACTTCAGTGCCATCCCCTTCTCCTGCAGAACAGTGATAATGTCCTTGACATCACCACCGAACAGCACCGAACCCCGGAAGGGCACTTCCTGAATAGCGGGCTGCACTTCCGGGACCAACCCTGACACACAGAGCCAGGCATGACGCCGTAAGCCTATGGCGAAAGCTGAGCTCCTACCAGCAGTTTCCACTGCAACGTAAGTCACTCGAAGCAAGTGCCGACTGGCCGAATATGCAGAGCAGACGAGGTCAGCCACTTCTTGTTTGACTTGAGAGTCCGGAAGGGAGTCCAATTTGGATTCCACCTCACTAAGAATTGCCTTCTGGTAATCCCCCATGTGACCGACATAATTCAGGGCCCTAATACCCAGAGTGGAAGAAGTGAAGATCTTCTTACCACACTGGTCCAGAAGAAGGGATTCTTTGTCAGGTGCAGATGAGCTCAAATGCCTCGGGTTTGCTGACCGACCGTGAGCAGCGCTAATCACGACCGAACCAGCTCAAGGGTGAGAGTCTAAAAATTCAACACCCTCGGGAGCCTGATATAGCCTGTTCGACTTCCGAGGAAGTGGGGCTAAAGCGGACGGCATTTCCAAATAGTGGAAACAAGATCGGCATGAGGCTCAATCCAGGGTGGCACCAAGGTGGGAGCTGTCACGGGCAGATCTAGATGCTCAGCGAGCTTCTTATGCTGGGGATCTGGCTCCAAGGAATGCCACTTATGAACCTCCTGGATTTTGCGTAGCAACTCCATAAAAGAAGGATCTTCCGGAGGAGACTTTGGAGGAGTCCTTGGCCTGGGCTTAGACAGAGAGCGTGGCTCGTTGTCCGGCTCAGAACAACCATCGGAGATGTCAGAGATGTCCAAGGAGGAAGAAGATGGTGATGAGGAAGACTCCCTCTCCCGACGTGGGGGAGGAATGGACCCCTTGGAAAGCCCTGGGGGAAGCGTGTCCTGACCCTCACTGAAACCAGAGGGTTTGGCCCTGGTGTCCGGAGGTGGGGAGGGAGTTTGTCGTCGTGGATGTACTGGAACCGGCACTGTCATTGGGAGACGACTCTCCACCTCTCTGGTGAGCTGAGCCTTGGCCTCAGCCCACCAGGAGGCCAGAGTCTCCTGCAAGTCCACCAGTGGCTGAGGGGGCCGTGGAGGTGGAGGGGATACTGGTATGGATTATACCTGTAAGGCATGATTCGTAACCCGACGGCGGAAGCCTGGTGTCAGGTGGCTGAGGCACTGGGTACTGTGGCATCAGATAGGCCGGCGGATATCATGGGCCAGGTAAGACAGCCGGCTACAGATACGACGGGGTCAGATACCGGAATGGGGGCAGCTGCGGGCGGGTCTGGAGCAGAAGGCCTGGTGGGCAGAGGCCTGTGTTGGAGCAGCATCCAGGAGCAGGATGTCGCCTCTGGGTTGGCAAGACCAAGGCCGGGCCGGGCCGAGGAGCTGATGTCAGATTGGTCGGCCCAGTGGATGGATAGACGGGGTGGAGCAGGAAACTCGGCATCGCCTGGGATGGAGGAGAAAACTCGGGTCAGGCTGAGGAGACCCAGGGTCCCCGGAGGGCAGCGAAGGCCGCGGAGAGCTGGGAACGGCGGATGTGGGGGGGGTCCGGCGTCGGCTCATCCGCTCTGCGGAGTCGGGCAAGCTGACGTCCGACTTATCAGCGGGATCCGGGTGGGCACCGGAGAAGCCAGCATCCGACTTAGCAGACCCGTCGCCTGAGGCATGTCGCGAAGGAGGGGTGGCCTGGTCAGGCAGAATAGGGGCCGTGTGCCGCCCCGAGGGGTCGGGCGACTTACTGACCTTCTCCGTGCAGGCATCAGAGGAGCCGGCGTCTGGCTTACCAGAACCGCTCACACCAGTAGGCCACACCAGGGTGGCTTTGCTGGGAGCGGAGGCCTCCAATAGCCCGGAGGCGCCCGAAGGGCCCGAGCGTGAGCCAGATGGGTGGACTGACACCGCCTTAGAAGCCTCTAAGGCGACCGTCACGGAGTGGTCACGGGGGGACGTTACCTGAATCACGGTGACTTGAAGAAGACGCGGTGGATGGGGAGCTCTTGTTCCAGTGCTTCTCCTTGTCTTTTGCCTTTCGATGGCCTTCAGGGGAAGTGGACGCCTGCCGGAGCTTTTTTAACTCCTTTTCCATGGAGGTCATTTTCTTCTTTAAAATATGGGCCTCCAGAGACTGCTGCCACTGGCTTCAGGTGGCCGAGTTGAATTTGAGGCAGTGCTGGCACTTCTCCACCAGATGATCGGGGCCTAGGCAAAAGAGACACTGGGAATGGCCGTCCTTGTGCGGGAGTTGGACGCCACATGAGTCGCATTTGTTCTTGTGCTTGGAGGGTGTAGGGGATGACATACACCGATGAATACCTGACAACAGATCAAAAAATCAAAAATAACTCGGTCAAAACTGCTGACGATTGAGGCTGACGAGCGTTGAACTTTACCGCGAGGTGCTGGCATGAGCTAACGGCAGGAAAGAACTGGAAGGCTATGTTTCCTGATGCCAGTCACCTGACATGGGGTAGTCCCTCATCAGAGACGGCTAGCTAGAAATTTTTCCGTGAGGTCCTGACACCTGCCGGCTTCAGTCCTATATGTAATTACCTACTGCAAGAGCCCTCTCGAAGTAAGACAGACATAGCCATGCCATCCGCCTAATGCAGATCACTGTCCCTACGATCCTGGTAGCTACCTCGCTGGCATCATACGATTCCCTTGCTTGGTGCCTTGCTAGCTCCAGGCCACGTGCAGAGAGTGCAATGGCGTGTCTGGTTTGCTCCGTGTCAGGCAATGAGTCTAGGAGTTGACCCAGCCTGGACCACAGGAACCTGTCATAGGATGCATAGTTGGCCTGATGTGCTGTGATAGAGAGCAGCAACTGTGCCGAGTAGAATGTCCTCCTCCCCCAGAAATCAAAATCCAAGGAATCTTGATCTGGGGGCCGGTCATGGTGAAGGGCGCAAAGCCTGTCAGGAGTGTCCAGTTGCGTCAATACTGACTGAGGATGAGGTATGGAACCTGGAGACTCGGGTGGGGGGGCGTAATACAGCTGGCAGAGATCCCTAGGGGCAGGAGCTCCGGAAAAAGGTCTCTGCCAGGAATGCAATGACGCCTTCCAAAAGAGAGCAGGCCGGGGGGCACCACAAGCGTGTCCTCGCTGAAATCACCTAGAAAGGCGTGCGACGAGTGCTCTGGATTGCTTTGAGTGGAACGGGTGATGTGCAGGTCCTCCAACATCCTCACGAGGAATCACTGATACTCTGCAAGATCAGCAGCTGGAGAAATGTGGACAGATGTCTCCTTTCCCCCAAAAGAGGGGGATGAGGAGTCAGAGGACCTCAAATGTTCAGAGGGTGGCTGCTCAGGGGGAGGTTGAAAAACCTGTCCATGGCCCTGACGTAAGCAGGGAACCGAGCAGCCATGGCCCTGAACTGCTCCCAGGAGAGAGGCCCACTATGACCAAGAATGCCTGGGAGTGCTAGAGAATGTGGCAGAGGGATAGGGACAGAGTCGACAAGAGAAATCGGCTGACCTCCGCCTGGGCTAGGGAGCGCACCAAGAGCCCTGGAAGATGAAGGAGCTCCAGAAGACTCCACAGCCGACAGCTGAACAACCATACCGGAACTGCCTTGACTGTGCTCGGAAGAATCCCCCCTGTGAGGTAACTCAGGCCGTGTAGGTCTAGAAGGACAGTCCCCTACCTCTAAAGAATGGGGCCCTCTCAAGGAAACCAAATGGGAAGAGTGGAGAGCCACACTACGGCTCCTCCCAGAGCCCGGGTGGGTTCCAGTAAAAGGCCACAAGACAGAACCCAAACCCCTCAACCCCTCAGAATCCAAGAGTGCCCTCCTCCTCAAGACAGCCAGACTAGGCAGCTGGTAACCCTGGTTGGCCCCCGAAGGGGCTATCCAGGGAGCAGTACCCTCCCCTCCTGTGGGTGCTCCAATCAGCCCCAAAGTTGGGCGATCCAGGCACACCACCTGAGAGGTACCACCACTGAGGGGTCAGCGAACCCTCCGAGGCCAGGTTGCAGAGCAATGGTGGACTGCACCACTGCCTGCTGGTCAGCACCCCAACCCTGGGCTCAGTAGTTCCTGTCCACTCATCAGAGGGGGGCTGGCTGCGGCCTGTCAAGGACACTACCCGAGAGTCCACATGGGTAGCTAACTCCAGAGAACCAGACTGCCTGTGTGACTCAGAGTCTGACTCCTCCTCCGAAGAGGTGGAGACCGAAGTCCTGTGCCAGACAGTACGTGGATGCTCACTGCCATCCCGACCAAATAGGGCACCAGAAGCAGAGACCGCACCAGAGTCAGTACCGGCACCCCCCACCACAGCACTGCGAACGGTGGCAGAAGAGGACACAGCTCCAACAAGGGCAACGGTCTCAAAGCCAGAGCCTGACATGGCACCGTCCTGCCCCACAAGTGGCGCTGAGGACAGAGATGGTGCCGATGACTCTGACAGCACTCTCGATGCTGAGATCTGGACCCCCCATGGTGCCATGTCCATGCCCGGAACCGCAAATGGCTCCAGAGGTGGACATGGCGATGTGCTCAACCTCGGTGCCAAGGTGAGAAAAAGTCAGAGACGGTGCCGTAGAACCTCCCACGATACCGCTAGCAACACCGAAGCCACGAACAGCACTGACAGCAGCCACAGTGCTGATGATGGTGCCATCAGGGCCCATGGTGCCATGAATGGTGCCGAGGCCCGAAATGGTGCCGACAGACAGCGTAGAGGGATTGTGATGACCCAGGCCTTCTGAGCCTCAGGTCCAACACCCTGAAGGGGCGACTGCCAATGAGGTGCCTCCCGCCTGTCCCCCGGAGGGAACAGACTGGGCCTCCTGCACCACGGGAGGAGCCTCAGCCACAGCTAGGCTACGAGAGCCCAAGGATCCCTCCTTCTCTTGGTCCGAGATAAAACTGGGAGGGGAATTGGAGGAAAGGCCAAGAGAATGCGGCTTGGCTCATCGAGGCGTACCGACCCCAAAAGTCGGCGGAGCTAGCCCCACTTTCCATGCACATTGTTCGATGATCCAGTGGTCCATGGAGAAGCAGGCGTCACACGAATCCATGTCGTGAAGCGGGCCAATACATGCAAGACAACGGTCTTGCTGGTCGGTGACAGAGAATTTACGTCCACAAGGGCACTGTCGCATGGGGTACCATCCCGTCTTAAAAGATTTCTTGCCCTCTGACCGAGACATGACCTATGAAAAAGAAACACCAAAACATGACTCGACATCACAAAATTAAAATAAATAAAGGAACAATCTTGCCAGGCAACGTCGAGTAGGCTATCAGAACCAGAAGGAGAAGGGGCCGACGAACTGCGGCTCGGAGTCAACACGAAGTCGAATGGCTAGAAATGAAACTGCATAGAAGTAGTCCTCAAATTCAGCTCAGAAGCTTCCCATGAGGTGACCTCGATGGTGGGAGATGAAGAACTGGCGGGAGGGCAGAGTCGACAGCACCTAATGGCCAACCCGCGAGTGCTATGCAGTATGTCGGCCTAAAGGACGGCACCGATGGTGCGTTGACTCCACCCACCAAAAAGAAAAAAAAAGCGCCCGCGGGGTCATGACCTCAGGCAATATACCCAAAGGTGACGAATGGTGAAGATTGACACAGATAAGATCTGTATTTGCAGTTGTAGTAACATAAAATAAACCTGTTCAGAATAACTATAAACAGAAGCAAAATAAAATCTCTTGTTAAAAAAAACATCTTGCAGTAGCAGCTTAGCTGTCTTTATAAGTCTTCCCAACCCCCACCTTTACAAACATCCTGTCCTTGCAAAATGTTCTGTTCTTGTCAATATCAGTAGCTGCTAGAACAGTGAGCTTCCTGAAGCCCCTCCAGCCATTGCAAAAGGCTCAGGCATTTGCACCCAAGTAACCTCTAGTTTTCTACAATCATCTCAAATTATATATATATATATATATATATATATATATATATACACATTTTTTTCTTTTCTCAGAGCATAGGTGTTTCAATCATCGTATCCACTCCTGAAGTCTTATCTCTTCACCATATCCAACATTCCCCACCAAATTAAATTCCCCTATTACTCCCTATTTTCCAAATGATTTATAAAAGATATCCAAATTAAATTATATTTCTCTTTTTTTTCCTCTAAGAAATACAATATTTTGTCCACCTTACTACTATCTAACATCTGAGCAGCCCATTCCTTGTAATCCG
Organism: Neoceratodus forsteri; assembly: GCA_016271365.2. Classification (NCBI taxonomy): domain Eukaryota; kingdom Metazoa; phylum Chordata; order Ceratodontiformes; family Ceratodontidae; genus Neoceratodus; species Neoceratodus forsteri. The sequence continues at coordinate 830,012,608 of CM028137.1, forward strand.
GAGACTCTGGGTCCTTCCAATGCTGCAACAATACTTTTTTTTGCCACAGTTAAAGCTGTGTTCAGAAACATCTTCTGATACTTCCTATTATCCCTCTGATGTATCTGATAACCAAATATAATAATTCCTGGGTCAAAGGGAGTATCCTATCCCATTACTATTCCCATAGTTGTTCTTATCTTCTCCCAATAAAGTTTTATCACAATCCCACATCATATGAATAAGAGTACCTTTAATCTTGGTACATCTTTGACAAAATGGCAATATAGTGTTTGCCATGTTGTGCAACCTACTAGGAGTCAGATAAGTCCTGTGGTATGTACTGAAGTGAATTTAAAAAAGGTTATTATTCTTTATGCCCAATGCCTCCAAATTACTAACCTGAATCCATTCATGATTGGAGATAGCTGAAAGTTCTTCTTCCCATGCAACTCTGAGGGAGGGGTCAGGAAATGTTAACTCCCCACTCAAGAGTGGCATAGATTCTGGACAATAAATGTTTATCCGAATCTAATTCCCTAAACAAATCCTCCAATATTATTCCCTCTACCTTAAAGGACTTTTGATTTTAAAAAAACATATATAGTTCTTAACTTGTAAATAATGCCATACATGCCTATCTAGTAGGTCAAATTCTATTTTTAACTGGTTAAATGTTTTGAGTTTAAAGAAATAAAATCCTCAATAGTATGTGGTCCATTCCCAAAATATCACAATTGATAAGTAATATCATTTTCTGAAGGCAGAAAAAGTGCATTATTAAACATTGGGGTTAATTAATATAATTTATTTTGAATTTTCATATGCTTTAAAGCCATAGACCAGGCATATTTAACTGTCTTAGTTGTCTCCAACATTTCATCATTCTGGAAAAATACAGTGAGAGTATTTATTAACTCTAATCCCCCAAGAGCTTTCTGTTCTACTGCCAAATCAGCCACTAATGGGTTATCTAATTTATGAAACCAATAATAAACAATCTCCAATTGAGCTACTACATAATAAAAGCAGAAATTTGGACAATTCAAACCCCTTCCTTAGTTTGATGCAAATATAATTCTCGCAGTGCAATTCTAGAATGTTTACCCTGCCAAAGGAAACGTCTGATTATTGTATCTAATTTTAAGAAAAAGGTTTCTTTCAAAATTACTAGAATAGTCTGAAACAAAAATAACAATCTAGGTAGGACATTCATCTTAAGGATGATCACTCTACCTTTTAACACTAATGGAATGTATTGCCATTTATCAAGATATTTTTTAATGGCATCTATTAATGGATCATAATTCAACTGTATCATTTTATTCATATTCTGAGTTAACTGTACTCCTAAATATTTTGTATTTTCTTTATTATTAAAAGCTGAGGATTATTTATATGTGACGGAGTTCCAAGATACGAAGTTTCCTTTTTATCCCACTTCACCCAGTATCCAGAAACCACCCCAAATTCATGTAACGATGACTCTTGGGACATAATCTTAATAGCCAACGGCTCTAAAAATAGAGCAAATAATGATGGGGAGAGTGGACACCCCTGTCTGGTCCCTCTCAATAACTGAAAAATGATGAATCATTTCTATTTGTCTTAACTCTTGCTTGTGGACTTTTATAAATTAACCTTATTTGATCCAGGAAATTTCCCTCCATCCCATAACATTTCAGGGTTTCAATCAGGAATGGCCACTGCACTCTTTCAAATGCTTTCTCTGCATCTAACGAGAGAAGTGCAGTGTCCATTCCTGCATATGCCTGGATCAGATTAACTGCCCTTCTAATATGATGATATAACCTTCGATTTTCCACAAACCCAATTTGATCTGAATGTATAACTTTACCCATATGTTTTGCCAATCTTTTTGACAAAATCTTTGTATAGAGTTTATAATCACTATTTAACAAAGATGTAAGGTGAAAAGAGCCACACTGATCCAAAGCTTTCCCCTTTTTTTGAATGAATATAATATCTGCCTGGTCAAAGGATGACGGTAACCCTTTATTCATAGCTATATAAGAAAATACCTCAAGTTTTGGAGCCAATATGTCCACTAGATATTTATAAAATTCAAAAGGTAGTCCATCAGGGCCTGGGCTCTTACCATTTGGGAAGTTTTTAATTATTGCTATAATTTCTTCTTCCATTAGTTCTTTATTTAACCCTTTCATCTCCTGTTCAGACCACTGTGGTAATTCTAATGTTCCTAAATATTCTCTAATTTGAATATTATCTATGTACTGCTCAGGAGTGTATACTTTTTTAAAGAACTGTGTAAAAGTCTTATTAATTCCTTGTTCTGTTGTTAAGACTTGGTTTTCATCCCTTATTTCTAGAATCGAGTTCTTATTTGCATCATTTCTAAGTTGGTAAGCTAAAAGTTTACCCGGAAGGTCCCATGCAAAATAATATTTAGCCCCTACCCGGTATGTTTCAGTATCAACTTGTTCCTGTAATAATTTTTCCAACTTGTCCCTAACTATCATCATCTTAGTTTCTGTTTGTTCTGATCTACTAAATGCATGCTCATCTTGAGCTAAGAGTAATTCCTGCTCTAATCTCCATACCTGTGATGCCCAGGATTTTTTCCTTACCCACGTACTGTGCCGCAATCCAACCCCTAATAAGCTTTCATTGAGTCCCAAACCATCAACATGTTTTGTTCTTGAAACATATTAATTTCCCAATACCATTCTATTTCCTGTTTTATTTTTTCTATAAATCCTGAAAAATGCCACAAAGAATTATCCATAACCCATTTATATATAGGTAATGGGTATGTTAAAGAAATCTTAAAATTTAACCAAACTGGTGCATGATCTGATACCCTAATAGGCTCATATGTTATATGTACAACATCTTTAACTAGGGACTGAGAGATTAGAAAACAATCCAACCTGGAGAAAGTGTTATGAACTTTAGAAAAGTGTGAGAACTTTTTTAATGTTGCAAAAACAGACCTAAATGGATCCAGAAGCTATTGATCCTTCATAATCTGTTTTAACAGGCCCAACGCCCTTTTCTTTCTATCTAATGCAGGAGGTGCTCTATCCAGATAATGAAGGGTTAAGTTAAAGTCCCCTCCAATAATAACTAAAGAACCCATTTGAACTACTTCCAGCATAAAATCTGAAAAGAAACCTGGATCTTCGATATTTGGGGCATATATAGAAGTCAATATATATTTCATTCCCAAGAATATAAATTCAAGCATGATAAATCTGCCCTTTTGATCAACCGTCGATTTACAAAGTTTATAATCCATATGTTTTTCATATATGTGGCCACCCCTCTAGCTGAAGCAGAATAAGTGGTAAAATAACTTGTAGCTTTAAACTTATTTCCAAAAAACTTTGCGTCAGCACTTGTAAAATGTGTTTCTTGAAGAAGTAAACAATCAATATCCCTTTTATTGGCTATTTTAATTATCTTTCTAATTTTAGCTCTGTCCCTTGCCTCATTCAAATTCCAAGACAGTACATTGAAGTCTGTCATATAATAAAAGAGTTAAACCCCTTCTTCTTTGCACCCCAATATCCTTATTTATTCCTCCCCTAATAATATTGTTAGTGCCTCTGGAAGGACCCATAGCATCCATTATTAAGTAAAAGTAAGTAATGTAAAGTAAAGTAAAGTAAAACTTTAATTTTTAAGCGCTTTTCAAAATCAAAGCGCTGTACAAACACATTAATATCATACAATTGAATAGAATAACTAAAAACATTTTAAAATCCTTCAAAGTAAGCTTTAAAAAATAATAAATTTTGAGCTCAGATTTAAAACTCAAGACAGTCAGGCATTCTCTTATCCGATGAGGTACAGAGTTCCACAGGGAAGGGGCAGCATAAGAAAATGCACGTGCCCCAGATGTCTTTAACCGAACCCTGGGAATCTCTAGCAATCCCTCATCAGTGGATCGAAGTGAGTGGGAGGGGCAGTAGGGAGTAAGAAGATCTTGCAAGTACTGGGCTCCCTGTTCATGTAGGGCTTTATAGGTCTGCAACCCGACCTCAAAGGTGATCCACCACTGAACCAGCAGCGAGTGCAGTCTGCGCAGCACAGGCCTAATATGACTAGTCCTAGATGTACCAGTCAAAAGCCTGGCTGCCGTGTTCTGCACTAGCTGCAAGCGGTGGATATTAACCCCCGGCAGCCCTAAGTAAAGGGCACTGCAGTAATCAAGGCGGGAGGTCACGAAGGCATGGACCAGTGTGGCAAGGTCAGCTGGAGGAACCAGGTGTTTCACCCAGGCGATATTCCTAAGATGATAAAAGGGAAGATTTGACAATGGCAGACACTTGTGATTTCAGGGTCAAACCGTCATCAAAAATAACGCCCAGGTTACGTGCCCGGTCTGAGGTCAAGAGCTGGACACCATCAAGCCATAAGCCTAAAAGGAGCCCAGCCCTAGGACCTGCCTCAAGGTGACCAGGGTCCACAACCAACACCTCGGTCTTATCCGGATTTAACCTCAGCCAGCTAGTGCTCGTCTAATCTCTGATCTCGGTTAGACAGCTGTTAAGCATGCAGATTGCATCATCCTGTCCAGGAATAAAGGACAGATACAGTTGGGTATCATCTGCATAGCAGTGAAAACCAAAACTGTATCATCTAATGATCTCTCCTAATGGCAGCATATAAACTGCAAACAACATGGGTGCCAAAATGGAGCCCTGCAGCACCCCACAGGACAGGGAGAAGGTGTCAGATGAATAAATTCAAGTGACAACCCTCTTTGTCCTGCCTCTAAGAAAAGATCAAAACCAACGTAGAACTGTCCCAGGCAGTCCACAGAAAAGCTGTAGGCACTCCAATAGCACACCATGGTCCACAATATCAAATGCAGCAGCGAGATCAAGAAGGACTAGATTAGTATGAGCCTTTCGATCTCTGGCAATTAGGAGATCATTTAAAACCCGGACCAGGGCGGTCTCAGTGCTATGTCTTTTGCTAAACCCAGACTGGAAAACATCATAGAGATTGTGATTTGTTAGATGGTCATCCAGCTGCAGTGCAACCACCTTTTCAATAACCTTATTCACAAAGGGCAGGTTAGAGACAGGTCTATAGTTAGCTAAGCAGTCTGGATCCAAGGAGGATTTTTTAAGGAGTGGTCGAACGACCACCTCCTTGAGGGAATCAGGAAAGACCCCCCTGCTCCAAGGACTTCCAGACAATTTCATCAAGGATCGGGCAGATAACATCAACACAACCTACTAATAGTAGTGTAGGGCCCGGATCCAAACTACAGCTGGTTGGTCATACAGTCTGGACAATCCTCACAATGTCCATGAATTCCGGCCTGCTAAAGTCAAACCAGGCAGCACAGGAGCTCACCACCTTCCGCCGATCTCCGCAATCCCTTAAAGAGAGAGCTAGGCCGATAACCGATCTAATGCTGGCAATTTTATCAGCAAAGAACCGAGCAAGCTCATCGCACTTTATTTGAGGAAAATCTCTTCCAGGCTGCAGACAGACTGGATTGCACAGTCTGTTGACAGTCTGGAAGAGTTGAGCTGGTCGGTTCCACGCAGCAGCAATCTCTCTAGACAGGAACTCTGCCTTCTTAAGGGTGATTGCTGATTGATAGGCCGCATAGTGGTCCATCAACCTGAGCCTGTCAGAATCAAGGCCAGATTTCTGCCAAGCCCTTTCTAGCCTTCGCCCCACTCTCCTCAGCTCCTGCAAGGACCCATCAAACCAAGAGGTCCTCGGGCGCAAAGTGAGTGGGCGAACAAGAACAGGAGCAAGTAAGTCCAGCGCATCACCCACCGCCTTGTTATAGGCAAGTACAAGATTCCCTGGACTCATGCACTCACTTGATACACCCGATAGGTCCAGCACCATCAACAGACCCTCTGGGGTAATCCCCCACAAAGGGCGATACTGGACCATCTCTGTAGGGACAGGCCTAATTGGGGGTGCCCCGAAGCTGAACTTTATGGTGTGATGGTCTGACCAACCATTTGGTTCCACCCCCAATCCCATGATCTCCATCCCCAGGAGAAACACAAGATCTAGTGAGTGACCCCCTATATGGGTAGCAGAGGTAACCACCTGTGAAAGGCCCAACATAATCATAAGTTGGAGGAGATTATTTCCAAACTGCGAGAGTTCATCGTCGACCCAGGCATTGAAGTCACTGAGTAGTAACCATCTGGGCAACTCCAATGCCACATCGACAATGAAGTCTGCAAACTCCTTCAGGAATTCTCCTCCATCCCCGGGTGGACAGTAGATGAGGAGAATCCTGAACCCTACACATGCTCCCAGAATACACTCAAAAGATTGAGTGTAGCCCACTGGCACATCCACAAGGCCCAGCTCCGTTTTAAAGAAAATGGCCACACCCCCACCTCTATGATGCAACCTTGGTCGGTGTATCACCGAGAACCCAGCTGGAGCAGCAGATGCCAAAACAGGGCCTGCATTCTCATCCAGCCAGGTCTCGGTGATACATACCAGATCAGATGTTGCAACAAGATCAGCTATAATAGTGGTCTTGTTCCTAATCGACCAAGCATTACACAACACCGCCCGTGTTGGATGGGTTTTCAAGGAGGATCCCAGGACCTGCCCATATTTTGTGGAGCCCTTGGGTATGGGAATCAGGCAGGGAGCACCCCTTTCCTGACCTCATTTCACCCCAGGGCGTCTCCTAGTCCCCACTACCTCTATCCACCCACACTGCTCCAACATTCCAATCCCCTACTGTGCCCAGTCCACATACCCTTCAATCGTCTCCTCACTATCCCCAACGTCCGACATCTCCTATAAACTTTGGCCGATAATGGGGGACAGTGAAAGGGGTGCAGATCATGGAGAACAGTGGGGGAATAATGCCTGACCATCTTAGCACCCTCCCAGCACATCTTAACCAAGGTAATTAAATTAAATAAACCCAAAATTATAAGATCACAACACCACACTATAATTATTGTCACTACACATACACATCTACCTCCAACAAGGCAAGTCTCACACAACCATACTCCCCACAGAAATTCTATCAACCATTCACATACCACAACACCATTCAAATCACCAGTAACACAAATAATTATCACCCAAATAAACAATCTAACTAAAATAAATTATTTAAAATGTCAGTCCAATTTAAGTCCCATAAAGATTTCAGTCCATTCTGATCCATACAGTTCAGTGTTACTCAAATTCAATGCAGTCTCAAGAGTCTAACACACATCAGTCTAAATCCAGCTTTAGTTTTGTTGAAGGGCCAAAGGATCTCTCACTTCTCCTGGCTGAACCAAAACTCACTCTCAGACTCTGCTCTCACCAAGAGTCCAAAAGAGAGTACAGAAAAATTGTAAAGCAGTTAAGTAAAAGACAACATTCTCAGGGGCTGAAAGTTTTTAGGAAAAAGTCATAAATGCAGATTCCAAAACCAGAAGCAGTGTTTGTTCCAATTAGCAGCACAAGGGGAAATAAACACCTCTCCAGGAGGTCACTTCCCCCAATAAGGTCCACAGCAACGGCCCCCGGCACAGAATCCACTCACCAGCAGGTCTCCCGGTGAACCTAGGAGACACCAGCTACTCGGGCCCGTCCTTCAACAGGCCCGAAACCGGTGCCGCCCACCTCGAACCCAGCCAACGGCAGCGACCGCCCCAGGCAGCTCACCCCAAGCTTTTTGCTCCAGACACACTCCTTAGTCCAATTTCCAACACAGTAGACAGTCAGGAATACATCAGGGAACCAAAAACCAGATTCCTCTGCTTCGAAAAATCTCACCACACCAAGAAATCAGCAAGGATCAGCAGAATCGACTTCTCCCAGATACTCCTATAGTCCCAACCACATCGATCCAGCACTCCAATCGGAATCCGGTCCTCTGGTCTTCAAGTTTAGTCCAAAATAACAGCAACCACTTCAAAATCGGTCACGTTCCACAAAAAAGGATTTCCTCATAAAAGTAAAGTCTCGGTTGTTAATACCATCCAAGGGACACTACACGCTATCTGTACGTTCTGTACACTGTCCCAATCCAGCCAAAGGGATCCCAAATTAGGACTGACAATAGGACTGTTAGGGCAATAGCAACCCACAGCAGTCAAAAAGAACAGGTTACTCACCTGTAACAGTAGCTCTAGGAGTGGTATATGTTGTTCATCCACACTCTCTGGCATGTCCCTTTCCCCTTTAAATCTGGCCGAAAGTCTTCAAGCTAGCTCCTCCCATCCACCCGGGTGGTAAATATCTCGGCTCCACCCCATGACACCAGATCTTAGCCTGCTGAAAGCAAGGTTGTGCGCCTAAAGCCAGAGAGGTCGGGTGGGTGCATGTGGATGAACAACATATACCACTCCTAGAACTACTGTTACAAGTGAGTAACCTGTTCTTCTAGGAGCATGGATATGTTGTTCATCCACACTCTCTGACAGACTCTAAGCAGTTCTCCGGAGGAGGGAGGCAAGGTGCACACCCCCTACTTGGGAAAAAGAGATTGGAGAACCGAGGCCCCAAAACCAGCATCCCGGTGTGATTCAAGGTCCATGTGGTAGTGGGTAATGAAGGTGTTTGCTGACTTCCAGGTAGCAGCCCAACAGTTTTTTCTGGATAGGGATGTCCATGGAAGCAGCCACCGATGCAGCAGTATGGCAGATAGAATGAGCTCTTATCCCTCTGGGAGGCTCCTTGCCCGCCAACTCATAGCACAGACCTATGCATGATGTAATCCACCTTGCAATGGTCCATTTGGCTGCAGGTCTGCCAGAAGCAGCTTCAGCATAGGTGACAAACTGCTGGTGAACCTCTCCCCGAATTTCCATCATTCTGTCCTTATAATAGGAGACAGCACGTCTCAGGTCCAAGGTATGGAGCCTGTACTTGGCGTCCGAGGTGTAATTAGGGTAGTATACCGGCAGGGTCAACACCTGGTTAAGGTGAAACTCTGACACCAGCTTCAGAATGAATTTCGGGTGGAGGTGCAGGACAACTTTGTCCCTGTGAAAGACCAGATAAGAGGAGTCCACCGAGAACGCCTGGAGCTCCCCTGTCCTTCTGGCAGACGTGATAGCCACCAGGAAGGCAGTCTTCCACGACAAGTGTGAGAGCTCACACTTGGGCATGGGTTTGAATGGCTTGCCCATGACCATTGTCAGTACCAGCAGTAGATCCCACAGAGGTGGAGGTTCATGCACCGGACGGGATATGTGATCCAGGCCTTTGAAAAAGTGCCAGACCACTGTCTCCTGCACCAATGTCAGCTGACCAGCCAGCGCCCGGTAAGCAGAAATGGCTGCCAGGTGCACCCTAAGGGTTGAAGACCATAGAACCCCTTTGGAGAGAGACCAAAGGTAGTCGAGAATGTTAGCCAGAGAACAGGCTAAGGGGTCCAGACCCTTACCCTGACACCAAATGGAAAACCTTTTCCATTTGAAGGCATAACATTTCCTGGTCGATTCCCTTTGAGATGCCTCCTCTACAGTGTAGACATCTTCAGAAAGACCCAAAGCCTGGAACTCTAGCCGCTCAAGTACCAGGCTGTGAGGTGCAGGGATTGAAGGTCCGGATGAAAGACCTTTCCCTGGTTCAGAGATATCAGGTCTGGGCGCGTACAAAGCAGCTCCAGGGGCCTGCAGCTGAGGCTGAGTGGATCTGGATACCAGAACTGGTGCGGCCAGTCTGGGGCTACCAGAATCATCTTCGCCTTGTCCCTCCTCACCTTGAGTAACACCCTGTGGATCAAGGGAAATGTAGGGAAGGCGTAGGGGAGGCCTGGGGTCCATGGCCTCGAGAAGGCATCACCCTGCTGCGTGCCCTGCTGAGGGGGGAGGGCATGGTACAGCCTCAGCTTGATGTTTTCCCTGGAGGCAAACAGGTCCACCAATGGTTTGCCCCAACGGGAGAACAGACTGTAAGCTACCTCTGGATGGAGAGACCGCTCGTGGGATGTCTGATTGAGAGCATCCGCCAGCTGGTTCGAGACTCCTGCCACATGGATGGCTAGGAGGTCCACCTCCAACCTGCTCACGAGGGTCCAGATGCGGAGCGCCTCCTTGGACAGCAGACGGGAGTGCATGCCGCCCCATTTGTTCAGGTAGTACATGGTCATGGTATTGTCTAGACTTGAACCACTTGACCCTGGACCTGAGGAGTGAAAGCTGACAGTCCCAGACTAACTGGTCTGAGCTCCAACAGGTTGATGTGACATCGGGACTTCTCGGGGGTCCAGAACCCATGGGCCCTGTTGTCCCCCATGTGGGCTCCCCAGCCCATGATAGAGGCATCGGTCGTGAGAACGACCATCGGCTCAGGGTGGACAAACGGAATCCCTTCCTGCAACTGGTCTGGGGCAGTCCACCACTGGAAAGCGTCCCACATCCTCTGGGTTACAGTGACCAGCCGGTCGAAATGACCATGTCACTGGGTCCACTGGGCAGCCAGCTCCCATTGGAGGTGAAGCATGTGAGCCGGGTCCAACGGACCACTGAGGTGCACGCCGCCATGTAACCCAGAAGGTGCAGAAAGTCCCAGGCAGGGCAAAAGTGCCCAACCAGAAATGACTGGGCAAAGGAGGAGAGAACCTCCACTCTGTCCACCGGGAGCCAAGATCTGGCTTGACAAGAGTCGAGTTCTGCCCCAATGAAGCCCATCACCTGTGAGGGCATGAGTTCTGACTTGGCCTCGCTGATCAGAGGCCGAGCTGAGAGCAGGTTTAGAGGGCCAGATTCCTGGACCTCTCCACCTCCTATTGGGTGGAACCTGCTAGGAGCCAGTCATCAAGGTAAGGACAAATCCTGACCCCCCCCGACAACAGAGATGGGCTGCCACCACTGCAATGCATTTGGTGAGGACCCATGGGGCTGATGACAGGCTGAACAGCATGGCTGGGAACTCGTACAAGGTCCCTTCAACCCTGACGCGGAGGAACCGCTGATGGGACGGACGGATTGGGACATGAAAGAATGCGTCCTGCAGATCCAGTGAACAAAACCACATGTTTCGCTCCAAGGATGGTATGATCTGGTTCAGAGTGACCATCCAAAAGGTGTGACCTGAGCTACTGGTTCAGGTCATGGAGATTTAAAATGGGGCACCAGCTCCCTGTCTGCTTGGGTACCAGGAAGTACCTGGAGACAAAGCCTGGGTCTGCAGATGGTTCTGCCACTAGAGCTACTGCCTCCTTGAGGAGGAGCTGAGCAATGTCGTCTCAAAGAGCTGACTGGGTGCATGCCAAAATCCATTCTTTCCAAGGGGCTTGGCTTGGCTGGGAGGGTACTGCTCGAATTCTAGAGGCAGTCCCTGACCGATCACTTCGAGAACCCACCTGTCTGTAGTGATAGCAGACCAGGCGGAAAGGAAGTGGTAGAGCCAGCCCCCCACATCACTGAGTAGACTTGGAGGAGGAGGAGGCTTCAGGACCTGAGCCACGGCTACCTCTGCGGGCCTGTTGGGGTCCAGGCTTGGGTCGAGTGCGCCAAGCTTGAACCTGCTGCTGTTGATGCTGCTGGCTTCCTTGGTAGGAGGACTGCTGGACCGCAGGAGAAGAATGCCGAAAGGGCTTCTTCTTTTTCTTCTGCTGATTCTTACCCAAAGAACCCTTAGCAGAAGTGACATCCAAGGTGGCACTGAACTGCTCTATGTGCTGTAGGTGACCAGTGACTCCTGGACCGAACAAGTCGGTACCAAGGAAAGGCACATCAGCAAGCTTATGTGGAGTATCTGCCGGAAAGGAGGAAAGCCTCAGCCAAGCCCTGCAGCGAGAGGCCACTGCGGCAGCCATCAAGAGGGCACAGGAATCTCCAATGTCCAGGGCTGTCTGTAGCTGTGGTTTGGCAACAGCACGGCCCTGGTCATGGACCTGTTTGACCGTGGTCTGCATGTCCGTGGGGAGATGTGGGAGGACTTTGTTTAATGACCCGAGAAGGGCACGAGAGAAGTGTGCCATGATGACGGCCGAGCTGGCCTGACAAAGGCCCAGGGAGGAAGCCGAACAGACCTTTCATTCGGAGTGGTCCATATTTTTGTACTCTTTGTCTGGAGGTCGGTCAGTATCAGCCAAACTGCCAGTATGCCTGAACACAGAGGCGGTCACCAGGCTCTCGGCCGAAGGGTGCTCTGTGAACCCTGCAAGGGACCCATCTGCACCGCGTACTTGCGGGCCATGCGGGCAGACAGTGCTGGGCATGAGGCAGGGCCCTGCCAAAGTTCGAGGACCGGGCCAATGATGGCTTTGGCCATGGGAAAGGCCTCCGTTGGGGTATCCCCTCTCTTTAGGATATCTATGAGAGGGTACTCTGCCTTTTTCTGGATGGACTCCAGGGGCATTCTGATGGAGTTAGAAATGAGACGGAGAATCCCTTGGAAGGAGGAAGGGCCTTCCTCCATTCCTGTGCCAAGAGACGGCTCATCATCCCCAGGATGAGAGTGGAGCCTGGTGGCATCCGAGTCCGAAGAGTCGGGATACAATGGCTTGCCGCCAAAATCACCCTGGATCTGCCGAAGGTGGTCCAGGGTGACTGTGACTGACAGACATTGGGGAAGTCTGACGTCCTGTCAATCCTCTTTCAAGGGAGACCCTCCCACGGGCTGTTTAGGCGGCGGTTCCATCCGAATAGGTGGAGAGACCTGAACAGGCCGAACTGGAGGACGGGCCAATTTCATGGGGGGAGGTACCGGCATCAGCCTGGGAGGCAAGAGCCAAGTAATGGCTGGAGTGGCTGGCGGAGCCGGCTTCTGCCCAGTCAGAATCAGCTGTTGCCACATTAGGTCCTCATAGCGCCGACGGAGTTTCCGTCAGAGCCTCTCCTTGTCCAAGGTGGATGAGGATGACCTGTGGCATCACCTCTTCTTAGAGCGCTTATGGCTCTTCCTCGGACGTCCGTCCGAGGGGGGTTCTGGACCTCGACTGAGATCGGGAGACACCGGGGGAACCGGTGAAACCCGAGGTTCCGGAACCAGATCCTTAATGGGGACGCCAGCTGGCTGGGTCTCCTCATCAGGAAACACTAGTATTGGAGTCCTTTCCAAGGAGTTGTCAACCAGGCCAGCGACAGCGGGTCAATAGGGTCGGGGATGATCTCAACCTTATCGGCCGCTTCCTCGGTTGTCTGGCCAGATGGAAGGTCCATAAAGCCTGCGGCCAAGGAGGTGATCTCAACCAAGGTTGAGACCGCATGCTCCTGGGACTGAGACCTCTCTCTCGGTCCCAAGATCCCCATTGTCAAGACAAAGATGAAGAAGGTTCTTTCTCCCTTTTTTGAGGGCGGGAGGAGTGTGAGCCTGAGAGCACCTCACCCCAGGTGGGGAGAGACTGGCACAACTCCTTGAATGAATCAGTAAAGGTGGAGCCCAGGTTCAGTGGAACGAAGAAACTTCGATTACCTGAAGCGCGAGCAGCTTCTTCCTCAAACGCCTGCATGCATTCCAGCTGCTCGACGGAGCCCGTGGCCATGGAAATCGCCCACCTAGCCTCCTTGAACTTCACCGGAGGGTTCCTTTTCTCTGGTCTCCCCAGTTTCAGGCATGCCATGCAGTCATCCAGGACATTGGGATGGAAGGCCAAGCTGTAACTGCAGGACGAGGTGTCATGGCCAACACCCAGGCAGTAAATGCATGTGTGATGGGGATCAGTGCGTGACATCTTTTGGCTGCAAGGACAGCGGCGAAATCCAGGGGAAGATTTCTCCTCCATAATCGAAGACGCAAATGCGTGATCGCTAACTCGAACAAGTTTTAATTTCGGTAAAACCGAAGATTTAAAAGCCAGGGCCTACGAAATGTGAAAGCATGAGGGAGGCAACCTGTATCTTCCAGTGGAAAGGAAGATCTGGCATACGGGGCGGAGCCGAGGATTACACCACCCAGGTGGGTGGGAGGACCCAGCTTGAAGACTTCCGGTAAATTTAAAGGGGAAAGGGACAATGCCAAGAAGTGTGGCTAGAACAACATATCCATGCTTCTAGAAGTACAGTTTAAACTCATATTAGTTTAGTTTTTTGTTTTTTTTTCAACCTTCAGAACCTTCAATTCCTGATCCATATCTTGACAGAAAATCAGCATTGCTATTCTCTTTACCAGATTTGTGAATCACTGAGAATTTAAATGGCTGCAGTGCCAGGTACCACCGTGTGATTCTGGAATTTTTATCTTTAATTTGGTTAAGCCAACAGAAAGGATTGTGATCTGTTACAAGAACAAATCCAGTTCCTATCAAATAAAATTTGAGGGATTCCATGGACCACTGTGCTGCTAAACACTCCTTTTTGACAGTGGAGTACCTTTTCTCTCTGTCATGCAATTCCTACTTATATACAGAATAGGATGTTCTTTCTCATCTGTATTTTGACTTAGGACTGCACCTAGGCCTACCTCAGATGCATCTGTTTGTAACAAAAATGGTTTCTCAAAGTCTGGGCTTCTTAAAACAGGTGCTGAACATAATGCAGCCTTTATGGCTTGAAAAGCTTCATCACACTCTGGTGTCCATTTCACATTATTTGGGTGCTGTTTCTTTGTGAGTTCAGTAAGGGTAGTAGCTAACGCAGCAAAATTGGGAACAAATCTCCGATAATAACCAGCTGGCCCTAAAAATGACCTGACATGTTCCTTTGTTTTAGGTACAGGACTGTTAGCTACTGCTTCTATTTTAGAAACCTCTGGCTTGACTTTTCCATTTCCCAGTACATACTGTAGCCCAACTATCTGGTTTCCAATGCACATTTAGTAGGATTAATTGTCAGACCTGTATTTCTGATAGCTTGGATAACTGCTTGTAGGTGTTCCAGGTGGCTTTTCCAGTCAGGACTGTACACCACGACATCATCCAGGTACGCAGCACAATAACCAGTGTGAGGGGATAAAATTACATCCATGTACCTCTGGAATGTAGCTGGCGCACCATGTAAACCAAAGGGCATGGTGGTGAACTGATAGAATCCTATGGGGTGGCAAATGCAGTTTTATCTCTGGATTCTTTAGCTAAAGGTATTTTCCAGTAACCCTTGGTGAGATCTAGGGTACTGATATACTTTGCACTCCCCAGCCTGTCCATCAAATCATCTATTCTGGGCATAGGATAACTGTCAAGTTCTGACCCTTGATTAAGTTTCCTGAAATCAAGGCAGATTCTAACATCCCCTTCATTTTTGTTTACAATTACCATGGGAGATGACCAAGCACTCCTCGACTCCTCAATGATACCTAATTCTTTCATTTTTTGTATTTCCTTAACCACATCAGCTGTTAGCCTCTCTGGCAACCTGTATGACTTTTGCCTAATAGAACAAGCATTCTTTGTCACTATTAAGGGCTCAACCCCTTTTGCTCAGCCTGGTACCAGGGTAATAGCACTGTTAAATGTCTTTAGCACATTACAAATGTAACCCCCCTACAAATGGGGGTTCCCGAAAAGTCTTCCAAGAGCTTGCCTAATTGCTCACATCCTGGTTGGTGTTCGGCGCCTAAGCCGTTTAAATGTTGTTGCAGTGAGTGCTTTTAAAGCCTCCATGTATTGTCTCTTTAAGGGCTGCTTGCCTTCAGAATTAGTTTAAATGGGGGGTCTGTGTGTTTTTATGCCCGAGTCCTGCCCGGGCTGCTGAATAATCACTCCGTTTCTGCCATCGCTAAATGTGCAGAGTGAGCCCTTTTGAAAGATGTAACTGATTGCTGGTAGATTGTTTAAATAGTAGTAAAAATGTAGTTTGTTCTAACCTGCTTTTCTTGCAGCAACGACTGTTCAGTGTTGCTCCACCATTTTGATCCCGGACTGCCGAATGGGACCAATTAGTACTTGGGACTCTCAAGTGCAGCCTGCTGAAATGTGGCTGTGTAGAGTGAGACTATGGGAATTTTAGTTTTTGGACTGTTGGTGCCTTTTTGCACCTATAGAGGGAGCCTGCTGTTACTGACACCTGAACCGACCAACCGAACCCTTTGGATCTGTATGAAAGCTCCTGGGCTGTCTGCTGACAAGCCAGATCTAAGTTGGAGACTGGAAGAGAAGCAGCTCGTACAGCTCGGGCAGCTGTTTTGCACCGTAGTTCGCACGGGAGAATCGTGGAAGGCCTGACTTCTGGCCTGCTTGCTGTTTTCTGCCCTGAGAGGAGAAAAGTGCCTGTTTATCGGACTAAATCCGGTGTGCAGAACTAAATTAAGCTACTGATTTATAAATCAGGCTCCACCTGTAGAAGACCGAAGATTTTGCTAAATGCGATCGCCCTGTCAGGAACTTCAGCTACCTCTGTGCTCCCGGGTGTTAACAGTAACTTTGCGATCGGGTTCGATGAGCAGCCTGCCTGGTACAGTAATATTCTTTACATATAAATGTGCAGTGTATTTAAAGGGAACCTTGATCTGTTTTTCACCCCAGCCTGAACTGTGAGCTGCTGATTTTTACATATAAATGTGTTGTGAAATGGAGGGGGTCGTGATCTAGTTTTTCCCCAAGCTGAGTTGTGTGTTGAGGGCTGGAAGTCATACCCAGCTCCCTTCGAACTGAAACCATTTCTGGCTAACACAGTTAGACCCTGCCACGAGAGTCTTATCCTCCTGCCCTGCTGCACAGAGAAGATTTGTCGATGAGGGCCCTGCTTCTTCTGGCAATCCAGAACACCCATTCACCGCTGTGACTTTCTTCCAACCTGTGGTCAGCTCTGGGTACAGTGAGTAACTATCAGGGTTGCTCCCTGCAAGCATCCTTTAAATCAAAAGTGTGTCATCTAATTGTTTTTTGTTTCTTTCTTCACGAACTAAGCCCTCTGGCTCCGGATTACAAATATTGCATTGTGCAGGTGTTTTCTTTTTTCCATCATAGGGCCCCTACCGGCTGCGACGCTGGCCTACCCCAGGCAACGGTCCTGGCTAGCCCACCCTCTATTCACCTGGGTACCCAGAAAGGTGACAGTGCTAGGGAGTCTGATTGCTTGCATAACTATGAATATTAGAGAGAGTAAGCTAATCAACCTGCTTGCCCCATCCTTGTTAAAACCCCCTGAATAAATCAGATCTTCTTTTCTTTGAAAGTTACATTGGCTGTGTGTCAGTATATGCTAAAGGTATTGCTTTGTAGTTGTGTGCCGTGCTTAACCTTATTTTACAGGGGGTCCCCAGAGCCAGTGGAAGGAAGCAGTCCTGGGGGTAAGTGCCAAATACAAGTGTATGTACACAGTATATCTGGGGTGTTGGGAAGGTAAATATTGTGTATTGTGTGGGCCACTAGTGGGAAAAGAGGGGGGGTCACAGTGTCCCAGAGGGCTGTGGCCTGGTTAGCTTGGCAGAAACCAAACCTGACCTTTGGGTGGAGGCACCCGTTTCCCGAACTCAGGCCCCTTAACCTGTTGGTAGCCAAGCAGGCAGGGGTAGTAGCCCTTGGGATAGCACCACCTAGGGGTTACATCTTGGAGGCACCACTGGTATTAGCGTCCCCTAGTGGCCAAACTTACGAATTGCTGTTATAAATAAATGGCTACCCAACAGAAGTGGCTGTACACCAGTTGGTGAGGTGGTGTACTGGGCAGAAGATAGACCCCCAAAATTCTATGCTTTTTTTTTTTATTATTAGATCATCAGTTTACAGACCTTATCCTGGATATTCCCCTGGGTACCAATAAGGACACTGTAGAGGGAGTACCTTCCGAGGTTTAATGTTTACAAAAACCCTGTGGTGGTGGGTTGACAGGCTAATCTGCTCGCCCAAAGTTTCATGGCCTTAGTAGAGTGTAAGGACCCAGTAGACAGTTCCAAAGTGCCACGGACTATTACCCCAGAAGTAGCCCTCTCTGCCTTGAGAGTGATAACTAAAGACAGTAAAGACCCCGGGGAGGATGAGCTCCCCCCACTATCTGAGACTTTTGAGAAGAAATTTGCTAAGTTGCTGCTGGAAGAAGGGAAAACTGTGGAAGACTTGAAGAGACTATTCCTGCCACCTGGGGGTGTTCCTCCCCTAACACCTCCTCCCGCTCTAGCACCCGTTACTTGCCCCTCCCTCTGGGCCCATGCTAATGCTGGCCCCTATGTCTGTACCTGCCATTAGTCACGACTCTTACCAAAGGTTGAGAATCTTCTCCGGCACCCTCCCCACTCCACAGGGGAGGATGATTGGGGGACCTGGATAGATTGTGTTGCCCTCTTGGTACAGTGCAAGACGCTTATAACAGGCACATCTGTGTAATCAGATTCTGCTCATTATAGCGATTAGGCGCTATAACCAAAAAATTATGTTTGACAAATCCGGGTGCAGTACTGTTGATGTTTGGATCAGCTGGTGAAGCTATATCAGTGGAGTGCTGGCAGATGCCTGTTTGCAGCACGAGGGGGGAGTGTTGCTCTATCCGGTTGGCGAGCTGAGTAAACCGCGGGATTGGCTACAGCATTAGGGTCATGAATTGAAGTACAGTATTGTGGCTGAGTGACCCTGTCTGAGTGACCCGTGTACCTGCAGCAACCAATACAGTATAAAGAAAGAGACAGAGAGTCTGAGCCACAGGGAGATATTTAATTCCTGTCCTGCTGTGCTGTTCTGCCCTGCCATGCTGTGCTGTTAGCGGGTGAAGCTGCAATTTGGAACTGAGACTGTGAAAAGAGACAGAGGGGGCTGCTGGAGTTAGTGCTTCATTCTGAGTAGCACAGTCAGTAAGTAAGCTGATCTGTAGTAGAGCATTATTCAACCCTCCCTGTCCACCAGAAGTGTCACTAATCTGTTAATTGGCCTATTTAGTTTAATCTCTACCGCAGCGGAGATGATATGGCTGGTGACACACCTTTAATCGCTGCAGACATGAGGTGTTAATTGGCCCGATTATCACGCAAGATCACTGCCAGCTGCCCGAAGTAGCAGGCACTACTAAGTCATTATAACCATACAATTTAAACAGTGACCTTATGGGAGTGGCAAATGGTAAACAGAAACTGCCAGCAATAACCGACTGCCCGTCATAACAGAGGACAGTATAAGTGGAGTGGACTGTACCTGAATGGTAGTGTGCGGAGGCTGAGAAACGGAAAAGAATCATAGAAAGTTTGAGGGGTCCCGTCCTAGAGGCCATTAAATTTTTGAGGTCCACAAACCCTGATGCATCTGCCCAGAAGTACCTATCTGCCCTCAAAGGCAATTTTGGGAGCATTGAGTCAGGTGAGAACTTGATGTGGAAATTTCAAGGTACAAAACAATGGCCAGGGGAAAGTTTGTCTGTATATGTTACTCGTCTGGAAAGAGCACTGCAGAAGGCTTACCGAAAAGGTTGGGTAGCCGCTAGTGACTTAAACCGTGTGAGGTTGGGGCACACACTGCAACATGCAAAGCATTTTAAATTGCAGCTCCTTCAATTAAGGCTCCAAGATAGAAGGGGCAACCCTCCGGACTATTGTGACTTCATAAAAGAACTCCGGGAGGTTGACGATGACGAGGGGGATTGTAATTCTAGGGTGAGTGCAGCCCAAATGTTCATGGCATCGGAAGGCCCTTCCGAAGTGGGGACCAGTGAGGGTGTGCCGCCATGGGATGAACTGCTGAGGGAGTTCAGGGAAACCAAAAACAGTCTGTTTATGAAGGCCGCCACTGCAAGTACAGGCACCAACCCTTATCTGACTGCATCTACTCTGGTGGTGGGGGTGCCCACTCAGGCATCTCTGGCTGACAGCAGCTCAACACTTGATGTTTTGACTATGAAAGTGAGAGAATTGACGAGACGGCTCCAGATGCTCTCCACACCACAGACAGAGGTGGCACCAAGGTTTTCTGTTGGTAGTGCCACCACCTGAGCTCCCAGTGTGATGCCTCAGCCACCCCAAACCCCAAAAAACATATTTTGCCATAATTGTGGGAAGGATGGACACATGAAGAGAGAATGCCGGTCCACAAAAGACCTAGATAAAGTTGTATACAGGCTTCAAGGAGAGCTTCGGAAAACGAATCAGCGGTCGAGGAGTGCCCAAAATGACCGCAGTAAGGGTTCAAGAAGTAGTAACTCAAATCCCTATGTGGCTAAATCGTCTGTCCCGGCCTCTGCTGCTGTCCCTCCTAAATGGTCCGAGGTGGTGGGCCCTTCAATGGAAGCTACAGTAAAAGTGAATGGTGTGCCCACCAGAGCCGTGCTTGACAGTGGATCTCAAGTGACCATTTTATTTCAAGACTGGCACAATAAGAACCTGCCTGATGTGTCCCTACAACCCTTGGAAGGTTTGCCCTGTTAAATCTGATTGACAGGAGCTAAACACTGGGTATAGTAAGGGGTGTGGAGTAGGAGGGGCATACCAGGAAAGGCACAGCAGCAAGTGAAGAGGTGACTGCTCTTTCAGTGGAAGGGAAGTAAATGCAAATCTAGGAGCTTTCATTATTACTTCTTCGCATTGATATTGCATTGGGGAAAGGAGGAGTAGGAGTTTGAAGAAGGTTGTGCAATGGCTACTTAAAGTCTGTTTTTGACAGTGGATAAGAAGGATAGGAATATAAAAAGCAGTTGCTCAATATATCTAAACGTGTGCAACAAAGGAGGTAAGGGAAATAAAGAAAATGTTTTGCGCTGATAGAGGAGGGAGAGGGGAGACTTGGGGGAGTGTTTGGTATCCTGCATCTGGAAGGGTGGGGGGTCACTGGTGGGCAACGACAGCAATGGGTAGGGTGGTAGGCTGCAACAACTGCGGTGCACCAATCTTTCTAAAAATGCCTGGAGTGTGGAGGATGTTAAGTGTGCAACCACATAGAAAACTTAGAAAGGAGATTGAGGGTCTGCAGGAAGAACTAAGACAGGCAAGGCAGATTGGGGTGGGTTAGCCCAATACTGGAGGGAGGAAGAAGGGAGATGAGGGAGGCGATTTAAGCCAACAGTGGTGAGGAGAGGTCAGAAGAAGGGAAGCAGAGACAAAGGGGCCCAGGCCAGGAAGAACAATTGCCGGGAAACCAGGTCAGGAGACAAAAGACAAATGGAAGGAGGAGTTAGGGACTTGTGAGGGAGGTGAAGAAGTGGCAAAAGTCATGGAGTGGAAAGGAGAGAACAGGTTACTATGAATAGAGAGGAGCGGCATTTGTGAAGGGCCTTCAGAAAATAGTTGTGCACTGCTAGAGAGGAAGAAAGTGGAGGAGGGAAATGATGAAATTAGAGGAGTAATTGATAAATGCCTGGACCAAACTGAGTGGGGCAATTCTGCTGGGAGAATTGCAAATAGGGTAAAAGGGGAAATAATGTGCAGGAGGAAGAAGAGGAGCTGGAAATGAGAGAGGAGATGAATGGAAGCAAGCAGGGAGTAAGAGGGTAGAATCTTCGTGCTGGGGACTCAATACTAAGAGGAGTTAGGTGGGGTAGCAAGGGGGAGAGGCATAGTCGCATTTGGGTGGAGGCCATGCCAGGAATGACAGCGGAAAGGGTGGGACAGTCTGTTCTGAAATATGCTAGAAGGGGTAGGGACAAGCCTCATTTAATTATACATCTTGGGACAAACGACCTGGCTGACAAGACAGTAGATACAGTCCAGAGGAGGTTTGAGGAACTAGCACAATTATGTGAGGGGGCAGGAAGATCAGTAACTTTTTCAGAGATACTTCCAGTGCCAAAGGCAAGCACAACAAGAAAGCTGAGAATAGAGGAATTTAACGGATGGCTAAGAACCTGGTGTTGTGCTAAAGGGTATGGGCTGTTGGTGGTGGGGAGGGACCTGGGAGGACAGTAGTCTCTATGCCAAGGACAGACTACACTTGAGTGAGGAGGGAAAGAAAGTGTTGAAACAGAGGATGGAGGAGTACATAGAGGAAGTTGGGAATTTAAACTAGGAGTGGGGGGTGGCAGTTGGGGAAGAGATATGCAGAGACCACAGGTTGGGAAACCATATGAGCTACCCCATAACAGTGACAAAGGACAAATGGCAAGTACTGTTGGTGATGCTAGGAAAGGAGGGCAGATGGGGGGGGAAGGTTGGAAGGTGGTTACCCTTAATGCTAGGAGCCTTGGGAGGAAAACTGCAGAGTTACAGGTTCTCATGGCAGAGGGAGAGGTGGCATTGCAGCCATCACGGAACATGGGCCACCCAATACAAATGATTGGGACCTGTCTGTACCAGGGTACAGGTTATTTCGTAGGGACAGGGTGATTGGGAAAGGAGGGGGTGGCTACCATATGTGAAGGAAGGACTGAAGTGTGTAAGGAGGAAGGGAGGAGGGTAGTACGAGTCACTTTGGATGCAAATCCAGGATTCCAAGAATAGGATTCTTAGAATGGGAGTGGTGTACAGACCACCATCTCAGATGGAGGAGTTAGACAGGGAACTAGCGGGACAAATCAGGAGGACCTGCGAGAAAGGTAGTGTGGTGATTGTGGGGGACTTCAACATGTCAGGAGTGGACTGGAGCACCCCAACAACCAGGAACAGAAGGAAGCAGGTACTGCTGGATGCCTTCCAGTACAGCTTCCTGCTGCAAATGGTCAGTGAACCAACCAGGTTAGGGAATACCCTTGACCTTGTGCTGGCAAATGGGGACTTTGTGAGAGAACTTACAGTGGAGGAACTGCTGTCAGGGAGTGACCACCACTCAGTATAGCTCACATTGGATATGGGCAAGGAAGGAGTGGAATCTGGCACAATAGTGCTGGACTTCAGGAGGGCCGACTTTGGGAGGATGGGGAAGTGGTAAAAGGGTACCTGGCCAGAATTCAATCTAGTATGGACACTAACCAGAGGTGGGAGCTCATAAAGCTGGGGATAGTGGAGGCAACCAAAACCTGCTGCAAAGCCCAGAGCAAGAAGGTTAGGGCTAAGAAACCGATCTGGTTGAGCAAGGAGGTCATGGAAAAGGTAAGGAGGAAAAGAGCTGCCTTTAGGAAGTACAAGAAAACAGGAGGGGGAGGACAGGGAGGAGTACTTGACAGAATCGAAGGAGGTGACAAGGGCAGTAAGGGGAGCCAAAGCATCTACGGAACTCAGGCTGGCACAAGGCATTAAGAAGGGGGAGAAGGACTTCTTTAAGTACATCAGGGAGAAAAGGAGCTGTAAGGACCACATAGTAAGGATTAGGAAGGAGGGGGGTTGGGTGGAAGCAGGGTGCGATAAGGCGGAAGCACTAAATGAGTACTTCTGCTCAGTATTTACTAAAGAGAAGAGGGGGTGACACCCAAGGTGGGAGAAATGGCAGAAGCAGGGTGGGAAGTTGTGACAGATGGGGAAATCATGGAGAGCAGAGTTCTAGAGGGTTTGAAGGCATTGAGGGTGGACAAAGCGCCAGGCCCAGATGGCATCCACCCCAGGGTACTGAAGGAGCTGGCAGAGGTCCTTGCAGGACCTTTGGCAGACCTATTTAATGCCTCACTACATTACAGGTGTGTACCTCAGGACTGGAGGATGGCTCATGTGGTGCCCGTCCACAGAGTGGCCCAAGGATGAACCGGGAAACTACAGACCAGTGAGCCTCACATCCATCGTGGGTAAGCTAATGGAGACTATCCTGAAGGAGAGGCTGGTGGCCCTCCTAGAGGTCAAGGACTACAGGACAGCAGACTGCATGGCTTCATATGTGCAGATCCTGCCAAACCAACCTGGTCGAGTTCTATGACTGGGTAACTAGGCAACTGGACAGGGCCATGCAGTGGATGTCCTGTATCTGGACTTCAGTAAGGCATTCGACTCAGTGCCACATGGAAGGCTGGGAAGGAAGTTAGTAGGCACAGGGGCGGGTGCAAAGCTGGTGAGATGGGTAGGAAACTGGCTGCAGGAAGGCAACAGAGGATGGTGGTGGGTGGGGAGCTCTCACACCCAAGGGCAGTGACGAGTGGTGTTCCACAGGGCTCAGTGTTGGGACCAGTGTTGTTTGGGATATTCATTGCAGACATATCATGGGACATCAAGAGCAAGATCAGTCTGTTTGCTGATGATACCAAGGTAGACGCAGTGGTGGATGACCTAGGGGGATGGCAGGAGTTGCAGGATGATCTGGCAAAGCTTGAAACCTGGTCAGACACCTGGCAACTGGGCTTTAATGCCAAAAAGTGCAAGGTGCTGCATTTTGGGATGAAGAACCCAAGGAGGAGTTACCAGCTAGGGGGAGTGCAGCTAGCCCAGACAAAGGAGGAGAAGGATGTGGGTGTGCTCATTATAGGGTCAATGAACAACTCAGCACAATGTAGGAAGGCAGCTGCAAAGGCCAACAAAATGCTGGGTTGTATTGCAAGGGGTATCTCCTCGAGGAGGGAGGAGGTGAATCTGCCACTGTATAGGTCATTAGTTAGACCACACCTGGAGTACTGCGTGCAGTACTGGCGTCCGTATCTGAAGAGGGACATTAAGTTACTGGAAGGGTTGCAGCGCAGAGCGACAAAGATGATCAAGGGGCTGGGGGACTTATCATACGAGAGGGGGTTGAAGGAGTTGAACATGTACTCACTGGAGGAGAGGAGAGGAGAGACAGGGGTGACATGATTGAAACCTTTAAATACATGAAAGGAATAAACAAGACAGGTACAGAGGGGCTGTTCAAAGTAAGGGAGGGGAAGGACACCAGGGGCCATGATATGAGACTGGAGCGAAGGAGGTTCAGGAGGGAGATGAGGAGACACTTTTTTACAGAGAGGGTGGTGGCTGGGTGGAATGCATTACCTGCTGAAGTGGTATGCAGTAGAACAGTGGACTGCTTCAAACGAGGATGGGACAGGACAAGGGGGAGGGTTAATGAAGGGGAAGGGTGGAAGGGAAGGGCAGCTGCAGAATAAGGGGTGCTAGCTGCACATTCGATCAGACTTGATAGACCTCTAGGCCTTTATCTGCTGGCAAATTTCGTATGTTCGTATGTCTGGGGGTTAAGTGAAAAGGCGTACCCCTACTCTGGATATATCCGAATTTGGTTGTCTTTCCTCACCTCAGTGGCTGGAGTGGTGGAGCCAGTGGAGACTTTGGCCCTAGTGTGTCCCCCTACTGGACTGTACGATGGGGTTCCTTTGCTAATTGGGACAAATGCTCATATGCTCGGGAGATTGGCACAACTATGCTACAAGAGACAGGGGCAGCGGACTAGTAGAGCTTTGAGGATTCCTGCCTTGATCAAGAAGGCTTATGAGTCACGGAAGAATGCTGACAAGATGATGTGGATGAACCAGTTGGGGTTGTATGGAAGAAGGATCCTGAGTCCATGGTCCAGGCCCCCAATGCTCAGTGTACCTTACAAGGGGAAGTCCGCTTATGAAAAGACGTCAAGAATAAGATACTCATGTTGGATGCACCAGGCGATAGAAAACTGCCAGAAGGATTGCTGGTTAAACCCAGTATCTTATCCACTCAGGCTCATGCCTATGCTTGACGGGTAATGGTCCAGGTTCACAATGTGTCAGACAGAGAAATTCGGGTGAACAGATGCTGCACCCTGGCTACCGTACACTGTGCAGACACTGCAGTGTTACCCAGTAACAAGTACTCAGGGGAGAATGACAGAGTGACGCCTGACTTGTTTGATTTTGGTGACTCCCTGTTGCCAGCTGAATGGAAGAGGAGAATCAGTGAGAAACTTGCCCAGAGAGACCAGGTGTTTTCACTAAAGGAATGGGATGTAGGATGTGTGCAAGGAGCTGAGCATCATATCCGGCTGCATGATGAGTGGCCAGTCCGTGAGAGGTCTCGATGCCTGGCACCTGTTGATATAGATGATGTGAGACAGCACCTACAGGAGATGCTTGCGGCTGGTGTGATACAAGAATCCAGAAGCCCTTATGCTTCGCCTATTGTAGTAGTGAGAAAGAAGAATGGAACAGTATGAATGTGTGCAGATTATTGGACCCTCAACAGGCAGACCATCCCTGATCAATACACCATGCCCTGTATTCAGGATGCCTTAGACTGTTTGAATGGTAGCAAGTAGTTCTCAGTGTCGGATCTTCGCAGTGGTTACTACCAGATCCCCATGGCCCCAGAAGACCGTGAGAAGACAGCCTTTATATGTCCACTTGGGTTCTATGAATTTATGAGGATGCCCCAAGGGATCTCGGGTGTCCCAGCCACTTTTCAATGGTTGATGGAGCGTGCAGTAGGGGACATGAACTTGTTGGAGTGCCTGTTATATCTAGATGATGATATAGTGTTTGGAAGTTCATTGGAGGAACATGAAAGCAGACTTTTTAAAATGTTGGACCGACTGGAAGATTTTGGCCTCAAGCTATCCATCGACAAATGCCAGTTCTTTCAGACATCAGTAAAATATGTGGGGCATATAGTGTCCACCGAGGGGATACAAACTGATCCTAGCAAAGTTGAGGCCTTGACTACCTGGCCGCAGTTCCACAACCTAAAAGAATTACAAAGGTTTCTAGGATTCTGTGGTTATTACCGGCGGTTCATTAAGGACTATTCAAGGGTGATTCACCCAGTTCTGAATATTACCCAAGGTTACCCTCCCACCAACAAAAAATACAAGAGAGTGGCCTCCACTGAAGCTGAGAGAGTGTATTTCCATCCAAATGAGTCTTTTGGGTCACAATGGATGCCTGATTGTGAAGCTGCTTTTCATGAAATCATATACCAACTCACTCACGCTCCTGTCCTTGCCTATGCTGACCCTGCAAAACCCTATGTATTACATACTGATGCTAGCCTACAAGGCTTACTGGCTGTGTTATATCAAGATCACGAGAATGGCCTGAGACCAGTGGCCTTGGCCAGCAGAAGTCTGACTCCACCCAAGAAAAACTATCCTGTGTATAAATTGGAGTTCCTGGCATTGAAGTGGGCCATTATTGACCAATTCCATGAATACTCGTATGGGGCCAAGATACTGGTAAAGACAGATAATAATCCTTTGATTTATGTGCAGACTTCAGCCAAATTGGATGCCACTGGCCATAGGTGGCTTTCTGTGTTGTCTACCTATGATTACGCTGTTGAATACAGAGCAGGCTTGAATCACGTAGATGCTGATGCCCTCTCCCGGAGGCCTGTTTCTGGAAGTGATTGGGTCAGACTGTCAGAACCTGATATTCGAGCACTATGTCAGAAGTCTGACAAGGAGGAACAAGTGTCCACGGTCGCAGTGGACTGTCTAGTAGATTGCTTGGGGCCCTCTGACAACTGTATACCTGCTGCTTACTGCAACTTCTCTGCATTAGATATTAGTGCACTGCCTCAGCTTGATAATGACAGCCTCCAGAGGGCTCAAGCCTGAGATCCCATGATCAGATCAGCCCTTGAAGCCCTCTACACAGAGAAAGATGTGTCCAAGTTGCGTTCCTCTGATTTGAGAACTGCATTATTGTATAAAGAAGGCCCTAAACTGAAACTGATTAACCAATTGCTGTACAGAGAGACAGTGGACAGAGGGACAGATAAACAAGCAGCAATTGGTTCTGCCAACCGCTTTCAGAGACTTGGTGCTGAGGTCCCTACACAACCACATGGGGCACCTCAGTATAGACTGTACCCTTGATCTAGTGCAGTCTAGATTCTACTGGCCTAAGATGGGGGGGCGATGTTGAGCATCCTATATGGACTTGCAATCACTGCCTGCAGAGAAAGGCTTTTCCCCGAGGGCTGCACCCCTTGTTAACATCACCACCAGCACCCCCATGGAGTTGGTTTGTATTGACTTTCTGAGTTTGGAGCCTGATCAGTGGAATATTAGTAATGTGCTGGTGGTCACTGACCATTTTACGAGGTATGCCCACGCATTCCCCACCAAGGGCCAAAAAGCATCCACTGTAGCCAAGGTACTGGTAGAGAATTTTTTTGTTCACTATGGAGCCCCCCAGAGAATCCATTCCGATCAAGGCTAAGATTTCAAGAGCCAATTAATCAAGGAGATGCTCTCTCTGTGGAGAGTGCGGAAATCCAGAACCACCCCCAAGGGGATCCACAGCGAGAATGTTTCAACTGCACGCTGCTTGACATGCTAGGCACTCTCCACGCAAAAGACAAGCCCAGATGGAGTCATCAAATTAGCACCTTGGTACATGCTTACAACTGCGCCCGAAATGATGCCATCGGGTTCTCTCCCTACTGCCTTATGATTAGAAGAGAAGCTCGGCTGCCAGCGGATGTTTGTTTCGGGGGTTTCTCCTGATGGAGTGCGAGCTGAGAATTACTTACAGTATGTGCAAAAGTTAAAAGCTCAATTAAACCATGCATACCAACTAGCTCAGACCGTGGCTGCAAAGAGAAATTTGGCTAATAAAGAAAGATATGATAAAAAGGTGAAGGCCCAAGAGCTCCAGGCGGGGAATCGTGTATTGTTAAGAAATCTGGGACTACATGGCAAACACAAGATTGCTGACAGGTGGCACCATCTCCCTCACATAGTAGTGGGAAAATCAAATGACTTACCAGTGTATAAAGTGCGGCCTGAGAACAACTCAAAGGATGTCAGAACAATGCACCATAACCATTTGTTGCCCATTGGACAAATAATGATTGAATCTGAGCCCTCAGAAATTGCTCCCCCTGGACCAGTGACAAGGGCTGCTGCAAGACAGAGACAGACAAAGCCTGCTCCTGTAGTTTCTGATTTAAGGTTTTCTCCACAGCAAACCCCAATTGAAAATGACTGTCAGTCTACTTCAGATGAAAGTGAGTACAACTATGGTTACTACCCTTCTTATGAACTAAGTCAGTTGTTTCAAGGTAATCCCCTGGTTAATTATGAGGATGAAGCTGGGCCTTCTGGACTGCCTAAGCCCCCTGCTTTATTCTTAGAGCCAGTGCTCCCTGAGAGTGAAGTGCAGAGTGTCAAGTCTGATGAATATTGAATCACTACATACGGTGGAACTATGTGATTTCCCTGAGGGAGAAACAGATGAGCTAAGACCGTCTGGTGACCTACCAGAGCAGGAAGAGTACTTTGAGTGTCATGATAGTTCCCTTCCAGCACTGGAGTGCCTTTCAAGTGAGTAAAGTGCTGTGGAACCAGAATTTGCAGGTCCAGGGGCTGACAGTGCCTCAAGTCCGAACTTTTCTGCCCTGACAGAGACTCCCACTGCAAGTAAGAAGAGTGCAGAGAGGGAAGCTAAAGGTACAGAGACTGTGACTGTTTCCCCCAGGAAGACTGGTCGAGATGTAAAACCAGTAGTGCACCTCAGCTATGATTGCCCTGGGAGGCCTGTGGATTAGCCTCTCACTGTGGTCCATAAAGGAGTATATGTTTCTCAGAGCTCACTGCCCAAACTGAGCTTAAGAACAAATTCCAGGTTAATTGTTCTGCCCTCCAGGTATGATGTCCTTGTCCCATCTAACCCTAAGGTAGCTGATAGGGAAGGGCCCCCTCTCTCCAGGTTCCATGTGCAGGAAGTAATAACCTGATTTCAAACTGCAATGTGTGTATGGTTAGTCAGTGTAATGAATGTACAATGCTGTATAAAAGTGATGTACTGTGAAATACAGAAAATGTGCATGTAGCAAAGGTTTGATATGCTGACTACTGTTTAAAAGTTATGGACTTGATATAATGGAGTTATAAATGTAAATGATGATTTGCATTTAAAGTTATTGTAAGGGTACCTACTTGATGCAGATGCCAAGTTTTTCCAGGCCAGGAAGGGTGTAACCCCCCTACAAATGGGGGTTCCCGAAAAGTCTTCCAAGAGCTTTCCTAATTGCCCACAGCCTGATTGGTGTTCGGCACCTAAGCCATTTAAATGTTGTTGCAGTGAGTGCTTTTAAAGCATCCATGTGCCGTCTCTTTAAGGGCTGCCTGCCTTCAGAATTAGTTTAAATGGGGGGTCTGTGTGTTTTTATGCCAGAGTCCTGCCCTGGCTGCTGAATAATCACTCCGTTTCTGCCATCACTAAATGTGCAGAGTGAGCCCTTTTGAAAGGTACAACTGATTGCTGGTAGATCGTTTAAATAGTAGTAAAAATGTAGTTTGTTCTAACCTGCTTTTCTTGCAGCAAGGACTGTTCAGTGTTGCTCCATCATTTTGGTCCTGGACTGCCGAATGGGACCAGTTAGTACTTGGGACTCTCAAATGCAGCCTGCTGAAATGCGGCTGTGTGGAGTGAGACTATGGGAATTGTAGTTTTTGGACTGTTGGTGCCTTTTTGCACCTATAGAGGGAGCCTGTTGTTACTGACACCTGAACTGACCAACCGAACCCTTTGGATCTGTGTGAATGCCCCTGGGCTGTCTGCTGGCAAGCTAGATCCAAGTTGGAGACTGGGAGAGAAGCAGCTCGTAGAGCTCGGGCAGTTGTTTTGCACCGTAGTTCGCACGGGAGAATCATGGAAGGCCTGACTTCTGGCCTGCTTGCTGTTTTCTGCCCTGAGAGGAGAAAAGAGCCTGTTTATTGGAGTAAATCCTGTGTGTAGAACTGAATTAAGCTACTGATTTAGAAACCAGGCTCCACCTGCAGAAGACTGAAGATTTTGCTAAAAGCGATCGGCCTGTCAGGAACTTCAGCTACCTCTGTGCTCCTGGGTGTTAGCAGTGACTTTGCGATTGGGATCGAGGAATAGCCTGCCTGGTACAGTAATATTCTTTACATATCAGTAATATTCTTTACATATAAATATGCAGTGTATTTAAAGGGTGTTGTGATCTGTTTTTTCCCCCAGCCAGAACTGTGAGCTGCTGTTTTTTACATAAAAATGTGTTGTGAACTGGAGGGGGGTCACGATCTAGTTTTCCCCTAAGCTGAGTTGTGTGTTGAGGGCTGGAAGTCATACCCAGCTCCCTTGGGACTGAATCCATTTCTGGCTAATGCAGTTAGACCCTGCCACGAGAGTCTTATCCTCCTGCCCTGCTGCACAGAGAAGATTCGTCGACGTTGGCCCTGCTTCTTCTGGCAATCCAGAACACCTGTCCACCGCCGTGATTTTCTTCCAACCTGTGGTCAGCTTTGGGTACAGTGAGTAAGTATCAGTGTAGCTCCCTGCAACCATCCTTTAAATCAAAAGTGTGTCATCTAATTGTTTGTCGTTTCTTTCTTCACAAACTGAGCCCTCCGACGCCGGATTACAAATACTGTGTTGTGCAGGTGTTTTCTTTTTTCCATCACAGGGCCCCTACCGGCTGCAATGCCGGCCTACCCCGGGCAATGGTCCTGGCTAGCCCAACCTCTATTCACCTGGGTACCCAGAAAGGTGACAGTGCTAGGGAGTCTGATTGCTTACATAACTGTATGAATATTAGAGAGAGTAAGCTAATCAACCTGCTTGCCCCTATCCTTGTTAAAACCCCCTGAATAAATCAGATCTTCTTTTTTTGAAAGTTACATTGGCTGTGTGTCAGTATATGCTAATGGTATTGTGTTGTAGTTGTGTGCCCTGCTTAACCTTATTTTACAGGGGGTTCCCAGAACCAGTGGAAGGAAGCAGTCCTGTAAGTGCCAAATACAAGTGTATGTACACAGTATGTCTGGGGTGTTGGGAAGGTGAATATTGTGTATTGTGTGGGCCACTAGTGGGAAAAGAAGGGGGGCACAGTGTCCCAGAGGGCTGTGGCCTGGTTAGCTTGGCAGAAACCAACCCTGACCTTTGAGTGGAGGCACACGTTTCTGAACTCAGGTCCCTTAACCTGTTGGTAGTCAAGCAGGCAGGGGTAGTAGCCCTTGGGATAGCGCCACATAGGGGTTACACAAATGTCTGCAGTTTGTTCTGAGGTTAGGGAAACATTCACCTTTATAGCATCAGCATTTACAGTTTGTTCCAGTCTAAATAAGCTACATCAATATCTTCCTTATCAGTTTCTGGTAAAACTAGCAAAGCAGCTTTTGGCATTTTTTCAAACCATTTCTTGAGGAGGTTAGCATGGTATATCTTAGAATAATTTTTCTTGGCAGGGGTCTCAATCTCATAGGTAACAGTGCCAGTATATCTCAGAACCTTATATGGCCTTTGCCACTTCATTAACAACTTATTTTCTGTTGTGGGTAACAGTAGCAAAACCTTTTCACCCGACTCGAAAACTTTTTATTTTACCCCAAGGTCATAATATACCTTCTGCTGGTTTTGAGCCTCTTCTACAGTTTCTTTCTTAGGACACACATATAAGAAGATATAGATTGTTTCTGAGTGGGAATATCATCCCATGTTTCTTTTATCACATCCAGTGGCCCTCTTGGCTGCCTATCATACAGTATTTCAAATGGCGAAAACCTTGTTGATGCCTGTGGCACTTCTCTGTAAACAAAAAGTAGGTAAGGCAAGTAATGGTCCCAATCTTTCCCATCCCCTTTTACAAACCTTTTTAATATGCGTTTTAGGGTTTGGTTAAAACGCTCAACAAGACCATCTATCTGAGGGTGATAGGGGGAGGTTCTTATGGCAGTGATACCTAGCAGTCTGTACAGCTCCTTAAGCAATGCAGGACCAAAATTACTACCCTGATCAGTAATAATTTCTCTAGGTATGCCCACTCTGCTGAAAATTTTGGCTAGCTCTACTGCAACTTTTGGGGCTGTAACAGTACGCATTGGAACTGCTTCTGGGAATCGAGTAGCATAATGCATACTACCAGGATACATCTATTACCCTTTTTTTACTTTTGTCTAAAGGACCAACCACATCCATTGCAATTCTCTTAAAAGGCACATCTATTAAGGGTAGGGGTACCAGGGACACCTTGTCTTTTCTAGTGACTGGGGCTACTTTTTGACACTCAGCACAGGCATTACAATAGGTAGCAACATCTTCATGAATTCCCGGCCAATAAAATCTATACAGCAATCTGGCAAGGGTGGAATCCCTCCCTGAGTGACCAGCCATAGGACTATCATCTGCTATCTGTAACAATTCTGTTCTATACTTCTGTGGTATAACCAATTGTTCTGTCTGTTCCTGTGTCCGAGGTTTAACCCAAACTCTGTACAGTAAGTAATCCATTAAATTTTTTAAACATTGGTCCACGCTGTTTTGGTTTTACCCCTAGCTGCTTGAAATAACCCTGGAGAGAAACATTGTTTGCTTGCTCCGAAAGAAAATCAAAATTGGTTATCAATTAAGTTTCAGCATTTTCATATTTTAACCCTTCATGTCCATCAGTTATTTGTTGCCACAGTTTCTTCAGGCTTTGTCTTTCTTTCCTGGATTTCTGGATCTTGGAGCTGTGCTCAAACAAGTCTGAATCAAAATCACTGAACAGAAGTGTCCCCACTGTCTGAAATTTTCTTTGCCTGAGCTCTTGTCACCACAGCTGCTGAAACATCAGGATTTATTCCCTCTTTGATGAATTCAGTAAATCCTGGAAAGTCATTTCCAATAATCACAGGTACAGGTAACTTTGGTACTACCCCCACATTCATTTGGTGCGACACACCCTTAATGATCAGAGTCACTTGGGTGGTGGGATAGTATAGAGTGTCCCCATGGATGCAGATGACACCAGTACCAGGTCCCTTTGCACAGTGTTTTCCCAGCACTTTAACATGCACTAGGGTCTGTTTGCTTCCCAAATCAATGAGTCCCAATACAGTCTTATTCCCCACCTTCACATCTGTTAGGTACTTGCCGCAGTTTGCCAAGGACAAATCTGCTCCAGTGCCACCCTCTTTATTATGACAGTTTCTTGCAAAATGGCGTGGCTTATTACAGTTATAGCAGATAACGTCTTTTGGCACAGATTTGTTTCCCCCACCAGAGTTCTTAGCAGACTTGGAATGTAAATGGGAAAAAAGAGTTTCTTACCGGTGCTTGGCTGTTACCTCGCTGTTGTGGCATCTGTCTGGCCATTTGGTTGTCCTCAGCCAAAGAAACAGCTTTTTTCCCATTCTCTGGTAGGTGTTCCTTTACCCACAGCTGCACATCTGTAGGCAAGATGTTGATGAATTGTTCCATGGCAAATGTGTCAATGATCTGTGGGACTGTTTTGCTCTCTGGTTGGATCCACTTCATCAGGAGTTCTCGGAGTCAGGGAAGGCTACTTGAGGATTGTCAACCAAGTTGTACCCCAGAGATCGAAATCTCTGCCTCTAGGTCTCTCAAGAGATGTCATACCTTTTCAGGATTTCGCTTTTCACCAGGTCACAGTTTTCTGACTGTGCAATGTCCATACTGCTGTAGGCAAGCTGGGCTTTCCCTGTCAAGTAGGGTACCAGTCTGATTGTCCATTGCTGCTTTGGCCACTGGCAGGCTGTGGCAACTCTTTCAAAGATTGTCAGGTATACCTCAATATCATCTGAGGGACACAACTTTGTAAGTTTAATGGCCTTTAGGTTGCTTACATTTTGTTGCTCGTTTGGATCTGTGCCGGATCCTTTGCCTTCGATAGCTTGTAAGGCGTCCAGCCATCGCTGCTTCTGTCGCTGCATCTCTTCTCTCATCTGTTGCTTCTGTCACTGCAGCTCTTCTCTCCTCAATGCTTCTAACCGTTGAATTTCTTTTTCTTTCTGCGTCTCAGTCTGTTTTTGTTGTATAGCCCACCATTTCAAAAAGTCCATCAGGCTTTCAGGTTCTGTCACTGCCTGTTCTTTTTTCATGACTTGTGCTGGCTGTACAATCTCAGACTGGACTTTGGCTGCAGAATCCATACCTTCCTCCATGCTTCCCTGGTACTAGGTCCAGTACCCACTCACAAATCTCCTGTTTTAGGGTATGCACGGCTTAAATCCCATTTCTCACACCATCTGTCATCGAGGCACAGGTCAGGAAGCATAGAGAAAACCCAGGAGCAGTTGTAAAATTCCACAAAACTGTATTTGTAGTTGCAGTAACATAAAATAAACCTGTTCAGAATAACTATATACAGAAGCAAAATAAAATCTCTTGTAAAAAAAAAAATCTTACAGTGGCAGCTTAAGCTGTCTTTATAAGTCTTTTCAACCCCCACCTTTGCAAACATCCTGTCCTTGCAAAATGTTCTGTTCTTGTCAATATCAGGTGCTGCTAGAAGAGTGAGCTTCCTGAAGCCCCTCAGCCTTTGTAAAAGGCCCAGGCATTTGCACCCAAGTAACCTCTAGTTTTCTACAATTATCTCAAATTATAAATATATACACATTTCAACAGTAATACTAAACATCTTCCAAACAAAAGAGATCCCAATATCAGCTACATTTCCATACATTGATTCTCATATCATTTTATATTAGCTGACATAGATATGTAAGGAAGAAAAACAGACAGCAAGAGAAAACAGAAAGACAGAGAGAGGCAAAGAATTGCGAGACTGTTCGGGTTGATGAAGTCCGAGGTCTCACAGGAAAATTAGGTTGCACAACCATACAGAGAAGAGAGAAAAGGAAAGAATACAGATACTTGCATTTACACACTTTTTCCAAAACAAATGGGACAGGGTCCTATTCTACCCTGTCACATTGCACATCTAACATATTGAGCAGTGCTTTCTCTGGATTGGCACGCTCATGGAAAATAAACAGGAAGGTGGACAGACTGGCTGAATGTAAACTCTGAAACCACTTTAGGCAGAAACTTAGGATTTGTGCGTAAAGACACCCTGTCTTTGTGAAAAATCAAATGAAGCTCTTCACACCAGAGGGCCTGAAGCTCTGAAATTCTTTGAGCAGAAGTAATTGCAACTAAAAACAGCACTTTCCAAGAGAGAAAACACAAATTGCAAGCTGCGATTGGCTCAAAAGGAGACATTTTGAATTTTTCCAAAACAAAATTCAAGTCCCAAGCCGGGACAGGGGAACAGATTGGAGATTTCAGATGCAGGATGTCCTTAAGAAAGGTATGGGAGACATCCAGATGAGCAATTGTGCAGTCACCCAGGGGCTCATGAAAGGCAGAAACACAGAAAGGTGGACCTCGAGGGAAGAATACTGGATGCCTGAGTTGGACAGCGAGATCAGGTAATCCAGGATATGATTCACCAAACAGGTGAAAGGATCTCAGCCATGTTTGGCAGCCCAGATGGCAAACCGCTTCCACTTCATGGCATATGTGGCTTGAGTGGAAGGCTTCCGGGTGGCCACAAGGATGTCCACCACCCTGTCAGAGACCTCGAACCTGGTGATGGCTTTGTTCTCAGAGACAGGCATGCAGATGAAGGGACCTGAGGTTGGGATGGACCAGGGTCTCCTGGTTCTGGGTCAGCATATTCCTGCAAAGAAGAGGGACTGGGGGTTCCTCCACCATCTGCAAGGCCAGAATGGAGCTACTAGAATCATGCTGGCCCCCTTCATCTGCAACTAGATTAGAACCCTCTGGATCAGAAGAAATGGAGGAAAGGCATAAAGAAACTTCCCACTCCAAGAGAGGGACAACATGTCTCACCGGAAAACTCAAGGCCCTGGATCTAACGAGCAAAAATTGAGCAGTTTTGCGGTAAGTGGGGATGCAAAAAGGTCCAACTCTGGATGACCCCATCTGTCGAACAAGTCTTATGTGATGGATGAGAGAAGCTCCCATTCATGCATGCAGGACTGAGTTCTGCTGAGACTGTCTACCAGGGTCATTAGAATGCCTGGCAGGTGGACAGCAGAGAGTGTCAGATTGTGATCTGGAGCCCAGTACCACACTCTCATGGCCTCCCAGCAAAGGGGGTATGAGTGAGTCCTCTCCCGCTTGTTGATGTAGTACACCACACTCAAAGGTTCTGACTGCATCAGC
Organism: Neoceratodus forsteri; assembly: GCA_016271365.2. Taxonomy (NCBI): domain Eukaryota; kingdom Metazoa; phylum Chordata; order Ceratodontiformes; family Ceratodontidae; genus Neoceratodus; species Neoceratodus forsteri. The sequence continues at coordinate 830,049,018 of CM028137.1, forward strand.
AGCTAACCCGGAACATGGTGTTCCTGAAAGGCCTGCATGGCATAGAGTACTGCTCTCACCTCCAGGACACTGATAAGCAGGGGCACTTTCCTCTGGGAACTGGAGCCCTGCATTTGGAAGGGACCCAGGTGTGCTCCCCAGCCCAAACCTGATGCATCTGTGGTTAGAATCTGATGCGCGGAAGAGATTTGGAATGGGATTTCTTGAAGCAGATTCAAGGGGTCCATCCACCACTGCAGTACCTTGCTTACTGGGGAAGAGACTAGGGCTGGTCAGTCTAACTCATCCATGTACTGGTCCCACTGTACCCGGAGGGTACACTGGAGGGTACGCATATGGAACCTGGCCAGCAGAACTGAGAGTATGGTGGCTGCCATTAGGCTCAGCAATCTGAGATATACCAAGGCAGGAAAGTGCCTGCTCTGAGCAACTTCATGAGCTTGGACTACGAGGCACTGTGCCCTGTTTTGGGGCAGGAAGGCCTTCCCCTACACCGAGTCCAGAAATGCCCCTATATACTGCAGTCTTTGGGACAGTACCAGAACCAACTTGTGCAGGTTGATAGTAATGCCTAGGGAGTGGAGGAGCAGGATAGTTCACTCCAGAGGTAGCAAAAGCTGTTCCCAGGATGGGGTCTTTAGGAGTCAATCATTCAGGTCAGAGAAGGCATACAGTCCCTCTCTTCTGAGAGCTGCTGTGACTGCTGCCAAGCACTTGGTAAAGACTAATGGCACAGAGGATAAGACAAAGGGCAGTACTTTGAACTGATAATGCTCATCCTGAAAGGCAAAATGGAGAAACTTCTTGTGCGGAGGAAAGACTGAAATGTGCAGGTAAGCATCCTGCATGTCCAGTGAACAAAGTCAGTCCCCTGTCTTGAGGAGTGGTATTAGGCCTAGCAAAGTTACCATCCAGAACTTTTTGTTCTGGACAAACAGATTGAGGTTCTTTAGTTCTAAAATGGGTTCAGATCTCCAGTCTTTTTGGAGCCGAGGAAAAACCTGGACTAAAACCCTCTGTTTCTCTGGCACCTAGGCATTGATTCGATGGTCACTTGCGCAGAAGAGACTGTACTTCCTCCTGGAGAATGGACAAGTGAACTGGGAGGTAACTGGAGTGTGGAGGCTGAGTATCTGGAAGCTGCTCTATGAGCTCCCAGGTGTGACCCTTTTCTATGATTTGCAGAATCCATGCATCCGAAGTTATGGTTCTCCATTGGTTCAGATGGAGGGAGAACCAATCTCCAAGAATCACCTCCTGGCCCAGAAGCAGGGAAGAGGGGACTGGCAAGGAGTCAAACAGAGGTGAAGCCAGCTGCAGAGGCTGGTCCCTCACTTCTGGGGTGCTTGGCCACCACTCCAGTACTGGAGGGGGTGGGCAAAGGAGCTTGGGCTCTAAGTTTTTCCTGGGGATGGGGATCTGTTCCAGGCCTGCTGTTCTGTTTATGAAAAGGAGGCCACCCTCTACCCTTTGGTTGGGTATGGTAGTGGGAATGGACTGATTTGAGGGCCCTGCCCAAGGCTTGCAAATCATTTATGAGGCCCTGGACATCAGGGCCAAACAGCTTAGTGCCATTGAAAGGGGCCTTAAGCACTTTCTGCTACACATCCAGTGCAAATTCTGATACTCTGAGCCAGGAGTGCCTGCCGAGACATATGCCAGTGGCAGCTGCCCTGGCAATGGTGTCAGCCATGTCAGACAATGCTCTGAGGAGATGTTTACCAACATCCTCAGCAGCCTGGAGGCATTGAAGCAGCTCCTACTTTTGGGTAGCGTCAGGAAGGACCTGGGCCGCAGCCTTGCCCTTCTTCCAACTGGCATTTTGGTATTTAACTAAGTATGACAGATAGCTTGCAATTCTCAAACCTAAGGTGGAGGAGACATAAACCCTTTCTCCCCACAGGTCAATTCTACGAGACTCCTTGGCAGGGGGAAGGGAACTAAGGTGCTTAGGCACCTTAGATCTGTCATGAGCTGCCTTAATGACCACTGAGTCAGTCTCTGGGTGGGCAGCATGACAGGGAAGACCCTGGTGGGGGTGATAAAGTTTGTCCACCCTATGTGGCATAGCTGGTACCATGTCTGATCTGTACCAGGCTGCCGTGACTGCATTCTTCAATGCTGGAAGCAATAAAGGAATGATCTTTGGGGGAGATTGTGAAATCTCCAGGAAATCCACCAGCTCCTTTCTGTTGGCATCCTCTTCCTCAGTGTGGAAGCCCATGGCTGAGGACAGTTGCTTCATCACATTAAAAAATGTGGGGTCCTCAGGAGGAGACCTGAGAGTATGCTTCACAGAGTTCTCACTGACAGAGGAGGCTGTAAACCTGTAAGAAAGCAGGACCTCCTCTTCTTCATCCTCCACATCATCAGGAAGAATGAGGTCTGGATGATACTCCTCCTTGACGTTGACCTCTTCAATCTCTGGGTCTGGCATTGGATGTACTGTTGATGGATCATGGTGAACTTCCCGGGGCTGATGAGTTGGTGTTTTGAAGATGAAGATTTTGTCGATGGCGTCAGTGAAAGGGTCCTGTTTAAGGCACCCAGTTGCTGTAAAAGCACATTGGTGAACTTGATCAGGACTTCATTTAGGTTGAAGGTGGGTGTCGATGGAGGGGGTTTGATGGCATAGGTGCTGACGATCCGCCTGTAGTATCCTGAGAACCCAACGTGCCTGTAGCCCTGGTGGGAGAAGGGGCAGGCCTTGATGGGAGAGCCATCACCAATGAGCCTGTTGTTGATGACAGAGGGGCCAACGACCTGGAGGTCGACGACCAGGTTCCCTGGGAATCAGGTGGAGGTGCTGTCGGTATGGGTCTGGTGGGCACAGAGACCTGGACAGCAGTTGTCTTCATCAGAGTGGCCGCAGCCTACTAAGATCCCCTAGAAGAAGGAGAGGCTGATGGAGAATGAGATTGATGCCGAGGGGAGCGGTGACGATCTCGGTCTTTCCTATGACTTTTCCCCGAAGACTTGTCTCGGGCCTTGGAGGCCTGAAAGCTTGAAGAATCAGCTGGTGACTGGGGGGGCCAGAGCTCCAGAGGCCCCCTTCCCAGAGTTGGCTACCTGTTGCTCCATCAGGAATTTTTTAAGACCCTTTTTTGCACTACCGAAGGGTTGTTTATTAAACTTCTGGTAGAGCTCACAGTCAGAAACTTCATGGTCAGGTCCAAGACAGCAGTCAGATGGAGTGTTCATCTGTAGAGGCAATCTTCTTTCTACAGGGGCAGCGACAGAAGAGGGAAGTAGAAGGATTAACCCTCGACATAAACAAAAAGAAGAAATCTCTTGAAAAAGTGATTTTTTACAAGGTAAGTGAAAAAAGTCATAGGCTGAAAAAAGGCATGGATACTGCGACGGAGCTTACATGGAGACCCAAGCAAACGAGTCGACGGTGGGAAAGAACTGAGGAGGTAAAGGGGCAGCCCAAAGTGCCCACACCTATACAGGGTTGGTGATGTTGATGGACATGCAGCCTCAGTTGTACTGCTGAAAATCTTCCGTGTGGATTCCCCTTCACTGATGATGAAGGTTCCTACAGTGTTACCTGATGACTGAGATACCCCCGAAGAAGATCCACCCAGTCACTGAGGATCTTTTGACATGTCGGTGTGGGGCGGGGGGGCAGGCTTTCAACCATGAGCATGTTGCAGTTCCATGCATCAACTCATTTGCAGGTGAAGTCGGTGCCTGCATGCTCTTAAATACTGGATTTGCAACTTTCCTTTCACCTCTGTCATGAGGTGGGGGAATCCTCCTTATGACTTCCCTCCAGCTTCAGATTTAATGTTGATAGAGCATTAGGAGAATGTGAAATATTTGGGGCTAGATATTCAGACTGCGCCAGGGAGGTGCGCAAATCTGGGCACAGCGCAAATGGGTTGAGCAAGGGCATAGTCCAGGCGATATTCAACGGTGCTGTGCCATGGCTCAACACCGTTGAATATGGCACTGGGGATGCTCACACTGCACCAGCACAAGTGGCAGGTGGGGAGCAGGAGATGCGCCAGCACAAGTGCTGGTGTGCTAGGCGCATCAACCATGATATTCAGCGCTGAGCATGCAAATGAGGCCATTATGCATGCAAGGCGCAAATGGGGCCATTTGCATGTCATTATGGCCCCATTTGTATGTGGTGCGCTGATCACTGGCGACTTGCGCCTGGCGCCTTGCCAAGCTGCAGCCGTCGGGGACCGCCCCCCCGCCCCTGGGCGGGCACCGTGCCCAGTCATCCGATTGCAGGCATAAGCGTATACACTCCCTGGTGGTCCAGTGGACCGCTATCTCCTGCCCAATTGCGGGCATATGTATAAAATAACCCTGGTGGTCCAGTGGACCCTACCCCATCGTCCAATCGTGGGCATGATGTAAATAACCTTGCAGGTCCAGTGATCCTACCCTTCATCGCTGATCATGGGCATGTAATAAAGAATCTTGAGGGTTCAGTGATCATTTCTTCGCCCGTTGCAGTGAACATCACTTGCGGTCCAACGGGCTTCTCCTCCACCACGAGACCCCCGCCACCTTGCACCCCGTCAGCGCGGGCTGCGCCCCCATTCGCTGATCGAGCGGCAGCACGGCCGACATTTGCCACCATCATGGCTACCGGGCATGCAGACCGTATTGTATTATGACAGTCCCGAAATGAAAGTTATCCATTCACATTTCAGGACTGTGTAGTGCTGAACCAGTCTGCACGCTCATTGGCCTACGCAGTGGACCAGTAGGCATACAACCGTACTGTACATTGTCAGTTGGCTTGTGCACGGGGAGCTGCCACCCGCCGCTGACTGTTGGGGTGCAGGGTGGAGGGGGTCTATGTTGGTGGGTGGGGTACCGTTGAACCACAGGGTGATTGACTACCGCCCACGAGCAGGCATCAGAGATCGGTCCACTGGACCACCAGGGATTTCTTTGTTACATGCCCGTGATCAGGCAATGGGGTAGGGTCCACTGGACCACCAGGGTTTATTTACATCACGCCCGTGATTGGGCGGGGGGTACGATGCCCCCTGGGCAGGGAGCTCCTGGACTGTATCCTGGGCAGTCAGGTGGCTACCCACAGCAGGCGGTTGCCGTGTTGCACCCAGCAATGCGGCAGCCCGCCGGTGGGTGTCTCCGACATTTTCTCGGATTTGAGGGGCTCAACACTGCGCCCCCCCCCCATGCAGCTCAAGGTGGGATTATGCCTTCATATGTGCTGCACATCCCGGCTGAACATCAGGATGTGCTGCATATGCATGGGCACGCCCGACTGCGCCCACATATTACTGGTGCGCCCCGGCGCATCGGGGGTTGTGCAGCCAGCCCCTTTGAATATCACGCCGGGGCGCATCGGTGGGTTGCACATAGCGCAACCCCTTTGAATATCCCGCCCCTGGTGTCATTCTGGTGATGGTTTTTGTGAATGGTAGCCACTGAAAGTTTCTTAAAACTTTTCCATCTCATTTCCGTAATTTTATACCGAGGAGTATCTGTGTGCTCTGTTCTTTCCTGCCTGGGGCTACAATGAACCATGCTAGTTGCATGATTGTGCATGGCTGCAGCTTTCTCTACCTGTGCAGTGCATTCTTTCTGCATGTTGATTAAAGCACAAGGTGTGTTTAGACATGCTGCATGTCTTCAGATGCAGTGTAGTGTACAGGTTAGGAAGGGGGACCCTTTACCTGGTGTAATTCAAACCACAAAAACTTCAGTTCTGATTTATGAAATTAGTTTTGAATTTGTGGTTATGAATGTCAAAACTGAAAGTGGATCCTGGCCTGGTGTTGCTGGTGGTAGCATGTTGCACTTCCTGATCAATGAAGGCACCTGAGATTTGTGCAGATCATGCATATTGCATATCTGGGGTGCATTAATCATCACCATCCACAGCTGGCATGCTTTCTGACATTCACAATTGCTGTATGGAGGGGTCAGGTTGGTGGAAGGTGCAGTGGCACCGGGCATCCAATCAGATGCCCAGGCCAGTGCTGTAGTAGATTCCTGTCTCTGCATGCAGCACTTTCTGGTCGGATATGGCACTCCTGAAAGGAATACCAGAAGTGTGCAAAGTTGCCAAAATTCAGTCTACAAAATGATTGGTGAATGTTGTTAAATTTGTGAAGCTAAGGACTGGAATTAATGTTGCTATTTGCCAGGCAAATGGGCCAAATTTGCATGGCAAATTGCCAATACATACAGCAAATAGCTATACAAATTGGGTGAGACACCCCCTCCCCAACACAAAAATAGTAAAAAACACCCCTCTCCATCGCCCCAAAAGGATAAAACTATGATACCCTCCCACCACCACCCTCACTGGCATCCTGTCTGCTCTGCTGAAATACTGCTCCATTGGACCCTGCATGCAGAAATATTCCCTTCGCCCCACCAGTGTCCCACTGTATTTATTAGTTCCAGCATGACCTAGGCTCCCAACCACCATCCAACCCCTCCTCTGGTTCCCACCACCCTCCTCACCCCACTGCAGCACCCACAAATAAACCTGGAATAGAAAAATGGTCCCCCAGTACAGAGCATCTGCTCTGTCAGTGTCCGGAAATGAATGACTGGTGAAGTCTTTGCTCCTGGTAAAAATGAGTGGTTGAATTTTCAGATATTCAGGTTTTACTAGGAGCACAGATGTCACTACACATTCAATCCTGCCATTATGAGATGGACACTAAACAGAACAGATGCTCTGCACCAGGGGAACATTTTCTTTATTCCAGGTAGATTTTGCAGGTACTGGTGGGGGGACAATGGTATCGGGACTAGAAGGGGGGTTGGGTGGGGGTCAGGTGACTGGGTCTGAACTAGAAGGAATTAGTAATGACAGTGTGACTTGGGTGGGAGGAGGTGGGTGGAGTGTGGTGTGCGGATGAGGGGAAGGTATTACATTTCCAAGCATGGTCACTGAAACAGAGCAGCATTTGACAGGGGCAAGGGGGAGGAGGGTGCCATGGGGGGAGGTGTCAAAGTTTTTTAGGTGGGGTGAAAATACAGGTTACTCATCTCTCACAGGAGTTCTAGGAGTGGCATATGTTGTTCATCCACACTTATTGGCAGGTTTCTTGCCGCTTTAAATGTTGCCGGAATGTCTTCAAGCTGGCTCCTCCCACACACCTGGGTGGTAAAACTCTCGGCTCCGCCCCATGACGCCAGATCTAGCCCGCTAGAAGCCAGGTTGCACGTCGAAGCCGTGGAGGTCGGGTGGGTTGTGTGGATGAACATATACCACTCCTAGAACTCCTGTTACAGGTGAGTAACCTATATTTCTAGGGATGTGGATATGTTGTTCAGTCCACACTTATTGGCAGACACCTAGCAGTTCTCTGGGAGGAGGGAGGCAAGGCGTGCACCCCCTACTTAGGGAATAAGGACTGGAGAACCGAGGTCCCAAAACCAGTATCCCGGCATGACTCTAGGTCGATGTGGTAATGGGTAATGAAGGTGTGTGCTGACTTTCAGGTAGCAGCCCTGCATATTTCCTGGACAGGGACATCCCAGGAAGCAGCCACCGAAGCAGCGGTATGGCGGGTAGAATGAGCTTTTATCCCTTTGGGAGGCTCCATGCCCACCAACCTATAGCGGAGATCTATGCAGGAAGTGACCCACCTGCCTATCATCCGCTTGGCTGCAGGTCTGCCAGGTGCGGCTTCAGCATAGGTGACAAAAAGCTGACGAACCTCTCCCCGAACTTCAGCCGTCCGCTCCTTATAATAAGAGAGTGCTCTTCTAGGGTCCAGAGTATGGAGCCTATATTCGGCCTCTGAGGTGTGTTTGGGGTAGAACACCGGCAGAGTCAACACCTGGTTAAGGTGAAACTCCGATACCACCTTCGGAAGGAATTTTGGGTTGAGGCGCAGGACAACCTTGTCCCTGTGGAAGACCAGATAAGGAGACTCGATGGAAAGTGCCTGGAGCTCTCCCAACCTTCTGGCTGACATGATAGCCACCAAGAAGGTGGTCTTCCACGACAGGTGAGAGATGTCACACCTGTGCATCGGTTCGAATGGCTTGCCCATTATCTTAGCCAATACCAGCAGTAGATCCCATGGAGGTGGAGGTTCTCGCACCAGAGGGGATATGTGATCAAGGCCTTTGAAAAAGTGCCCGACCACCTTCTCCTGCACCACCGACTGCTTGCTGGCCCATGCCTGGTAAGCAGAGATGGCTGCCAGGTGCACCTTGAGGGTCGTCGACTAAAGCCCTAGCTGAGAAAGGTACCACAGGTAGTCCAGAATGCTAGCCAAGGAACAGAAGGAAGGGTCCAACCTCTTGTTCTGACACCAAATGGAGAATCTCTTCCATTTGAAGGCATAGCATTTTCTGGTTGACTCCTTACAGGATGCCTCAATGACGTTGAGGACCTTGCTGGAAAGACCCAAGGCCTGGAACTCTAGCTGCTCAGGAACCAGGCTGTCAGATGCAGGGATTGAAGGTCCAGATGGAGTACCTTCCTCTTGTTGACTGAGATCAGGTCCGGGCGGGCTGTTAGCCACCTCGGGAGCCTGGAACTGAGGCTGAGGAGATCTGGATACCAGAACTGGTGGGGCCAGTCTGGGGATACCAGAATCACCTGCGCCTGGTCCTTTTTCACCTTGAGAAGCACCTTGTGGATCAAGGGGAATGGAAGGAAGGCGTAGAAGAGGCCCGGGGTCCACGGCCTCGAGAAGGCATCTCTCTGCAGCGAGCCCTGCTTGGGGGGGCGGGCGTGAAACAACCTCAGCTTCACATTCTCCCTGGAGGCGAACAGGTCCACCTGAGAGGTGCCCCAGTGGGAGAACAGATCTTATACTACCTCTGGCAGGAGAGACCACTCGTGAGATGCAGCGCCTATCCAGCTGAGGGCATTGGCCAGACTGTTGGAGGCTCCTGCCACATGGATGGCAGGGAGATCTTCCTCCAGGCTGATCACAAGAGACCAAGTGCAGAGATCCTCCTTGCGCAGGGGCAAGGAGTGCGTCCCACCCTGTCAGTTGAGGTAGTACATGGTCGTGGTGTTGTCTGTCTGGACCTGGACCACCTGACCCCATACAAACAGAGTGAAGGCGGCGAGGTCTAGTCAGACAGCTCAAAGCTCCAGCAGGTTGATATGGCATTGAGACTCCTGAGGGGACCAGAGGCCATGGGCTCTGAGCTCCCCCAGATGGGCACCCCAACCCATCAGAGATGCGTCGGTTGTCAGAGTGACTGTTGGCTCGGGGCGGACAAATGGGATACCCTCCTGCAGATGAGCTGGAACAAGCCACCACTGGAGGCCATTCCACATCTCCTGGGTCACTGTCACTGGCTGGTCCAGAGGACCGGAGCACTGTGACCATTGGCAGGCCAGCCCCCATTGCAGGGGATGCATATGCCAGTGGGCCCAACGGACCACGCTGGTGCAGGCCACCATGAGGCCCAGAAGGTGCAGGAAGTCCCGGGCAGGGCACAATTTTCCAACCAGAAATGATTGGGCAAAGGAGGAAAGGACCTCGGCCCTGTCTGCTGGGAGCCATTCTCTGGCTTGAAGAGAGTCAAGCTCTGCCCCAATGAACTGAATCACCTGCGATGGCACGAGTTCCAACTTGGCCTCATTGATGAGGAGGCCAATCTGACAGCAGACCTGGAGGGCCAGATCCCTTGACCGCTCCACCTCCAACCTGGAGGGGGCTGCAAATAGGCCAGTCGTACAGGTAAGGGTACACCTGGACCCCTCGGTGCTGCAGGAATGCTGTCACCACTGCCATGCATTTGGTGAAGACCCTGGGAGCTGGAGAGAGGCCGAAGGGCATGGCCCGGAACTCGTAAAAGCATCCCTCTGCTCTGAAACGGAGGAATCGCTGGTGAGAAGGACGGATTGGGACGTGGAAGAACATGTTCTGAAGGTCCAGAGAACAGAACCACATGCCTCGTTCCAAGGATGGAATGATCTGAGCCAGAGTGACCATCCTGAAGGTGTGAGACCTTAGGAACTTGTTCAGGTCGTGTAGGTCGAGAATGGGGCGCCAGCACCCCCGTCTGTTTTGGGACCAGGAAGTACCTGGACATAAACTCTGGCTCTGGAGGGGGGTCCGCCACCTCCCTGATCACCTCCTTCTGGAGGAGCAAGGCAATGTTGGCTCAATGAGCTGACAGAGAGGCTGCAGAACCCATAGCCCCCCCGTGTGGTGACGGCTCAATAGGAGGGAAACTGCTCAAATTCCAGAGACAACACTTGCCTACCACTTCCAACACCCAGTGGTCCATGGTGATAGCGGACCAGGCGAAAGGAAGTGGCGGAGCCATCCCCCCATGGGGGGAAACTGGGGAGGAGTGACGAGGTTAGGGTGACACCCCTCAACCTGTCACTGGGCAGGCTTGGAGGAAGGGCTGGCTGAGGAGCCACCTGGGCCTTTTCCTCCAGGCTTCCTGCTGGAGAAAGCAGCAGGCTTGGCTTTTGGGTGCCAAGCATGAGCCTGCTGGCCCTGATGCTGGTGTTGCTGTGCTGGACGTGCCGCAGAGGCTGAAGGGTGAAAGGGCTTACGCTGCTGCTGGTGACCTTTGTCCTTCTGGGCAGATGTGACCGAGTCCAAGGTGGCATTGGACTTCTCGATCCGTTGGAGATGACCCTCCACCCTGGGCCCGAACAAGTCGGTACTCAGTAAGGGGACGTCTGCCAGCTTGTGCTGGGTATCAGCCATAAAGGTGGAGATCCACAGCCAAGCTCTGCGGCGCATGGCCACTGCAGCCGCTACTGACCGGGCACATGAATCAGCAATGTCCAACAAAGTTTGGAGCTGCTGTTTTGCTACTGCCCTTCCCTGATCCCGCACCTGCTTGACTGTCATCTGAAGGTCAGCCAGGAGATGAGGAATCACCCCATCCAGAGAGCCCAAAAGGGCATGTGAAAAAAGTGTGCCAGCAGAATGGCTGAGCTAGCCTGATGAAGGTCTAGGGAGGAAGCAGCGTATACCTTACTCCCTGAGTAATCCAACTTCTTGGATTCCTTATCGGGTGGTTTATCCAAATCCCAAGCATTCCTGGAAAGCCGGAAAATGCTATCAGTCACTAACCCTTCCACAGAGGGCTGCTCCAAGAAACCGGAGAGGGAGCCGTTAGGGACAGCATACTTTTGAGCCATCCTGGCCGAAGGTGCGGGACAAGATGCTGGCCGCTGCCACAACTCCAGGGCCGGGCCAACAATGGCTTTGGCCACCGGAAAGGCCTCCATAGGGGAATCCCCTCGGTCCAGTATCTCCGTAAGGGTATACTTGGCCAGTTTCTGAACTGGTTCAAGCTGCATCCCAGTAGACTCTGAGATGACTCGAAGCATTCCCAAAAACGAGGATGGGCTCTCGTCCACCGACTGATCCCCTGCAGACTCCAGGTCAGGTGGCCTGGAGAACAAGGAGGAGTTGTCGTCAGACTCCGAGGAGTCTGCGAACAGCTGCTGAGTGCCTGAGCCACCCTCCATGTGCCAAGGTCGATCGGGAGTGAGGGTGACTGACAACCTATGGGGCAAGCCCTGACCTGACCGAGAATCCTTGGTCAGGGCCCCAGTCTTCAGTTGTGGAGGCGGAGGTTCCACCACAGTGGGTGGAGCAGCTGGTTTTGGCCGAACAACCGGCGCCAGTTTCGGCCCCTCAACTACTACGAGAGGTTGTTTCAGCTGCTCAGATGACAGTCACTTAATGGCCGGAGAAGGCGACAGAGTCGGCTTATTCATGGACAATAAGAGCTGCTGCCACATTAAATCCTCGTAGCATCGACGTAACTTGTGCCGGAGCCTATCCTCCAAAGAGGATGACAAGGATGAGCGGCGACGCCTCTTTCCATGGTGCCGAGACCGCCGATGTCGGCGGGACCGACTGGACCTGGAAGAGGTCTGAGACCGAGACCTTCGAGGATTCCAAGGGTGGGTCAGAGAGGGGATGGGGCAAACCCGCTCCTCCCTCAGTACAGAGACCTTAACCGGGGTCTCTGGCACAGGAGGCACAGGCAAGTCCTTGTTTTCCACCAGGGGAACTGGTGAAGTAGGGTTGTTGGCATCACCAGTCGACAAACCGTCTGACAGTTCGAGAAAAATCTCGACTGCATCGACGGGTGTCTCAGCCAGCTGACCTGACAGGGACAACGTGAAGCCAGCGGCCTTAGCTGCAACCTCGACCAAAGTCGACAGTCGACCATCCAGTGAAATCTCTCCCGCTCCCATGAACGTCGACTGTGGGACTTACCTTTTGAGTCCTTCTTCTTGGACCAACTGGAATGTCCCGATGGTCCTTCTCCCTTGGTGGAGAGGGACTAACAAAGTTCCTTAAAAGAAGCTGTATATGAAGTGCCCAATGAGAGCGGGATAAATGCCATGACCGAGGAGGAAGAAGACATGGCCTGGGCCGCCTCCTCCTCGAGGGTGATCATCTGCTCCAACTGTTCCGTGGAGCCCGCCGCCACGGACACCGCCCAATGGGCCTCCTTCGACTTGACCAGCGGATACCGTTTTTCAGGGCGCCCCAGAAGAAGTCGAGCAGTGCGGTCCTCCAAGACTGAAGCCAAAAAGGATTTGCACAGGTCGCAAGCCTGTGAATCGTGGCCAAGCACCAGGAAGTAGACACACGTGGAGTGCGGATCGGTCCGGGACATCTTCTGCCCACAAGGGCACCGACAAAAGCCGGGAGTCAATTTGTCCATCGCAGCCACGAGGGAAAAAGAAGACCGAAGTCTTGTAAATTTTAGAATTAGTTTCAGGTTAACCGAAGAGTGTGGATCCAGGCCTAAAACGCAGAGCGCTAAGGAGGGAACCAGAGCTTCCAAGCGGTAAAGAAGATCTGGCGTCATTGGGTGGAGCCGAGAGTTTTACCATCCGGGTGGGTGGGAAGAGCCAGCTTGAAGTCCTTCCAGCAAGATTTAAAGTGGCAAGGAACCTGCCAATAAGTGTGGATTGAACAACATATCCACGTCCCTAGAAGGGTGGTTTTCACAAGCCAATGAGTGAGGGGAGGTTTTGTTAAAGTTTTTAAAAATCTGCTGATGGCCTAGTGACGAAGCGGGCTGAGGTGATTAGTGCCTAACCTTTTCTCATGCCAGTGACCTGGGTTGGGGAATGGACTTGGCTCACTGGAGATCAGCCGGGGAGGGAGGGAGGGAGAGGATAGAGCATACAGGGAACTGCTCTCCTCTCCTGGGGTGAGAAGTCCTGTCATTCCAGCCTAGGTTGCCCCCAGCTGGATGCCTGGGGGATAGAGCAGGTCAGGGAAGTAATATATGGGAGGGTCTGTGTGCAACATCAGACTGGTGCATGTCCATGCACGAGTCTGACACTTCATAGTTGGGGGTGGGACCAGAAAAACAGAAAAAGGAACATTGGGAGCTTCATGAAACCTGGCCAAGCCATCTCCGCACCAGCACAGTCACTTGATGCTTGTCTTGGCTTTCCTCAGATTTGTATGTACTGGGGGGAGAGAATGTCCCTCCTCCTCAGGCCCTGCCATGACAGCAGAACCCATGGGGAGAAACCGGTGAGTGCACAGCCAAGAGAGGTGGAAAGACTGCCTTGGGGGACTGGGGACCAGGCTGATGCAGCCCTTCCCAGATGAAGGTGCCAGAAAAACTTACATAAAAAAAAAGGAAAAAAATCCACCCGTGAAATTGGTGCATCTGCCATGGAATTTGTGAATTAATTGTGAATTTCCATGGATTTGCATAAACTTAGTGGTGCATTACAAGTTCACAACATCTCCACTACCATATTGACACTAGGAATGTACACAAATGTGATTCTGGCACTACCATGCGCCACTACGGCCCACAGTCCTCAGAAGAAACTCTGAGGGCCCGGGGTGGGTAGTATAACCACAGATCAGGTGCTGCAGAAGGTTCTGAGGATCAGCAGAGGGAGGCACATAGCTGCTACTGAAGCTCATTGGGCCATGTAACTTCAACCTCCACTGCTGGCCCGTCACAGTGCAAAAATTGCCATGTGAATCAGACGCATGGCCGCCACTACCCCTGTGCCTGCCCTGACCCAACCGTGCATGTTGGAGTGCTTGCAGCAAGGGAATGTGTGTGGTAAGGGGAAGCTCCTGGGACTGTGGATGTACTGAGGTCACCACATGTGCATAACAAGACCTCCATGCTCCACAAGCCCACGCAAGCACCCGTTTGGGGGTGGGGATCGCTTGAGCATCAAACCCTTACTCTGGAACTGAAATGTCAGTAAAATAATTCAATAAAAGAAAAGAAAAAATTACTCACCATAGTAATGGTGTTTCTTCTAATGGAGTCTTGCTATATTCTGACTATATGCAGTTAGCCCCAGCACTTGAACTGCTCCAGAGAGGAAAGAGTTAACTCTATAGAGAAGCATAGAACATTGAGCTCGAGCTCAGTTTTCAAACCTCTGTCTCTGGTACTCTGTAGTGTAACAGTTAGATTCTTACGAGCACTAAACTAACTAATTCAAAGGTAGAAATTGTTTCTAAAATTTTGTGCCAAATGGCAGTAACAGATTTTTAGGGTCAAAAGACCCAAGTCGAGAACCCAAAAAGAATATAAGCAGGTAGTGAAACAACCAAAAATATTCATAATAAAAACCAGAAAATCCCTTAATAAGATAAGGGCATGCCAAGTACACCTCTGGGGTGCAGCACTGTGCCTACTACCCACATCCCAAAACTACTAGGTTCTAGGAGGGGAGGCAGGGAGGGAGGCCAGAATACAGCAAGACTCCATTAGAAGAAACAACATTACTATGGTGAGTAATTTTTTCTTCAAACAACATGAAGTCTTGCTGTTTTCTGACTATATGCAGACTACTAAGCAGTACCCCCCTTGGAGGAGGGAGTCACAGAACCTATTTTGGGAACAGGTTCTGCAGCACAGCCGTGCTAAACCTAGCATCACTTTGTGACTGAATGTCCAGAGAGTAATGCTTCGTAAATGTGTGAACAGACTTCCAGGTGGCTGCTTTACAGATGTCCACTAAAGGTATATCTCTAGCTGCTGCGACCGAAGCAGCTGTACCTCTGGTAGAATGAGCCCTCAGGCCTGAGGGAGGCTCTTTCTCAAGCTTTGAATAGCAGAACTGGATACAGGAAACAATCCACCTGGCAATTGTTCTGTTGGTAACAGGTTTGCCCTTTCCTACTTCTCCATAAGTGAGAAATAACTGAGAACAGTCATTCCTATGGGCCTTAGTATGCTCCACATAGTAACTAAGGGCCCTCTTTACATCAAGACTGTGTTGTCTTCTCTCCCTAGAGGAGGAATGATCAGTGAAAAATACAGGCAATGACATGGACTGATTTAAATAAAAGTCTGATACCACCTTAGGAAGAAAGTTTCTGTTGGTGTGAAGGACCACATCATCCCTGTGAAATGAGATGAAATTGGGTTCCACTGATAAAGCCTGTAATTTACTGATTCTCCTGGCAGAGGTAATGGCTACCAGGAATACAGTTTTCCAAGTCAAATATTTCAGCTCAGCTGAGGATAAAGGCTCAAAAGGGGGCTGCATAAGCTGTGCTATACAGATATTCAGATCCCAAGAAGGGGTAGGCTCCCTGAAGGGAAGATTAACATGTACTAAACCCTTGAAAAATTTCTTGAAAACTGGATGAGAAGCTAGGGAAGATCCCTTACCAGCAGAAAGGAAGGCAGGCACAGTTGCTAAATGTTCCTTGAGAGTAGTAGGCTGGAGGCCTAAACTGTTAACATGTACCGAACAGTACAAAACGGTGGCAATATCAATCAACTCTGGCTTGACATTCTTTTGGGAACACCAAAACCCAAATCTTTTCCATTTAGTGTTGTAAGTCTTTCTAGTAGCAGGTTTCCTGCTAACCTTTAAAATATCTAAGACTGATTGGGAAAGATGCAAGTTTGCATATTCTAGCTCTTCAAGAGCCAGGCTTTGAGCCTGAGAGTCTGAAGGTTGGTATACAGAATCCTCCCCTGTGAGGAAGTGAGGTGATTGTACTGTCTGGGAAGACACCAAGGCATTGTTACTGACAGAGACAACAGTAGAGGATACCGAGGTGTCTGGCACAATCTGCAGCCACCAGAATCACTTTGCAAGGTTGAGACCTGATCTTGATTAGGACCCTGAATTTCAGAGGAAAGGGAAGAAATGCATACAGAAACCTGCTTGTCCAATTCTGTAAAAGAGCATCCTGAGGGACAGGACCCAGAAGAGGTGGTCTGCAGCAATAAAGAGGAAGTTGATGATTGTCCGGAGCTGCAAAGAGATCCATCTCTGGAGTGCCCCATCTCTTGAAAATGACTTGAAGAACTAGAGGGTTCAGGGTCCATTTGTGGTGGCCCTGGGAAATGCTGCTGAGAGCATCTGCTACAATGTTGTCCTTCTCTGGGAGATGCATAGCCATCAGGGAAGCCTGAAGGGAATAAGCTAGAGATCATACTTTCATGGCCTCTGTGCACAAGGCCAAGGACAGAGTGCCTCCCTGCTTGTTGATGTACCACATGGTTGTGGTATTATCTGTCCTGATCTGCACCACTTTCCCTTGAACAACCGTTGAGAATGTCTGAAGTGCTAGAAAGACAGATCTCAATTCAAGAAGATTTATGTGCAGAAGGGACTCCTGGTGTGACCAGGTTCCCAGAGCTGTAAGATGATCTAGGTGAGCCCCCCAACCTAGTAAGGAGGCATCTGTGGTGAGAATCACAGAAAGAGCCTGACTGATAAATGGGACACCTTGTCAAAGATTGTCCTCCTCCAGCCACCACTGGAGGGCCTGAACTACAGTTTGAGACACTAGAACCAATTTGGAGAGAGGGTCTCTTTTCTGCGACCAATAAGTTCTGAGATGAAACTGAATAGCTCTCATCTGAAACCTTGTTCCCTGAACCACAGCTGTGGATGCTACCATGTGGCCCCGCAACTGTAGAAAGTGTCTGGCTGGACAAGAAACTAGAGGACAAAAGGCCCTTACTCATTTCCAGTAGAGTCCTCCCTAGAGGGCAACTGAAATGCTTTAAATCCCGTCTCAGACAACAAGACTGGTCTCCTATTTACAACTCCACTGATGTCAACTCAGCCCTGGATTACTTCATTAACGTCTTTAATGCCGCCTGTTACATCCATGCCCCCTTCAAAAAAATGCAAAGTCAAAGGCCTCTTCAACCCCTGGCTCTTTGCTGAACTACTTGCCCAACTAAAAGCCAGGGACTATCTCTGGATGCTGGCATGGGCCTCAGGAACACAAACTGATATACAGAACTACAAATGCGCATGTAACACCTGCACAAAATCCATTCAACTAATGAAAAGCCTCTACTGTAATGAAGCTCTCACCAATACCTGGGAGCATGGCAGATCTTTCTGAAACAATATTAAAGATGTTACTGGGAAACAGTCTAAAACTCCCCCCACTATGCTGAATATCGATGGGGCTGCTATTCTGGACCCTGCAACTATAGCAGATACCTTCAACTTAGCCTTCACCGACCTCAGCAGTATTCTCCCACCTGACTTTTTCAATAAGGATGACACTACATCACATGCCACCAGCCCTCCCCCTTCTTCTAAATACCTGCTCTTCTACTTTAAGGCAGTAATGATGCAAGCTGTTGCTTGCCTTGCTTGTAGATCAGAAAGCAGCTAACTAAAAGAAGCTACCTTTGCGTTTACACATGTCTGCTGTGTCCAATGGGCATGCTGAAACTGCTGGCATTAGACAAACTTGGATAAGATCATTTTAGCATATCCTCTACTTAGTAAATATACACCTTTAATAATGGAAAAAGAACTTAGTAAGTGTATGCAATGTCTGATGTATAGTGAAGGAAAGTATGGGAGTGAGTATGTATGTGCTAATTGCCATCTGATTACTACTCTTGAAGCAGAGATAGCGTTTCTGCTTAATATTAAACCAGTTTCTACTGATATTAGGGAATTGGAAAGTTACATTGATCTTATGGATGAACAACTTCATTCTAATGAACAATTTCCATCATATTTAGGTAGCATTTATATGCCTCCTGATGAGGAGACAACTGTAATGACTAGTACTAGTATACCTGTTGCCTCTGCCCCCTCTTATAAGGTGGATGATTATCCACCCTCTTCTCATGATAATGATGACTGGACCATTGTCACAAAGCCTCTTAAAAAAGGAGGGGTGTTCAAATACACAATAGTGCCCCTATTGAAACTCGTAATAGGTTTGAGCAATTGACTGTATCAAATAATGAAGTGCTACATGATTTATCCTGTGCATCACCCTCTGTTGATATTAATGGTTCAAAAACACTTTTCAATCAGGAATTAATGCCCATGAATACTTGTCCTAGTAAGTCTCAAGCTACCAAATCAATACCTATTAAGTTAATCGCTCCAGAGTGTGTTAAACAATCACCTGTTTCTGATTCTTGTACCCATACTGTCTCAAAACAAGTGTTAGTCCTGAGAGATTCAATTATTAAGCACATTGACAGGGCGGTATGCAATAGTGACAAGAGCAACCGCACTTGTTCTAGCTTCCGTGGGGCCAGGGTATCTGACATTACCTCCATGATGCCTAAAATTTTACAAAATGCGAGGGGAAGATCCACTGGTTATCATACATGCTGGTGTTAATGATATAAACAACACCCCATTTAATCAGTTACAACAGGACTATGTGGTGTTATGTAACTCTGTTACTTGATAGGGGATGCTGTGTATGTATATCTGAAATTCTACCTGTCCAGAGAGCAACATCTACCATGATGCAGAAAATCAAAGCCCTAAATGAATGGCTGAGAAGAAAAAATTTCTCACCATAGTAATGTTGTTTCTTCTAATGGAGTCTTGCTATATTATGACATATGCAGTGAGTCCCAACCTTCAAACTGCCCCAGAGGTGAAAGAGTTAACTTTCCATGCCAGGCATGGAACACTGAGCTCGAGCTCGGTTGAAACTCTGTCTGTTGTTCTTCAAACTCAAACCGTCAGATCTTTATGAGCTAAACTCACTGAGGTCCTGTGTGGAAGCTGTAAACCTACACTAGCCAACTGGCTACTAAAACATAAGAACACATTTTTTGGTCCCAAAACAAAGACTCAAGTCAGGAGACCCAAAAATGAAAAAACACAACACCAAGCACCCAAGAAAGGAGGGGTGAAAACAACAAGGTGGGTACCTACTGAGTGCTAATACTGCACTGCCTACCCACATCCCAAAAACAGAGGTTCTGAGAGGGGTAGGCAGGGGGGGAGGTCATAATATAGCAAGACTCCATTAGAAGAAACAACATTACTAAGGTGAGTAATTTTTTCTTCAAACAACATGAAGTCTTGCTATATTATGACATATGCAGACTACAAAGCAGTGCCTCCATGGAGGAGGGACAGTACCTACTTAGGAAATAGGCTCTGAAGCACAGCTGTGCCAAACCGAGTATCACTCCTAGCCTGGATGTCCAGGGAGTAATGCTTGGTAAAAGTGTGAACTGTTTTCCAGGTAGCTGCTTAACATATCTCTAAAATAGGGATGTCCCTGGCAGCAGCCAGGGAAGCAGCTGTACCTCTGGTAGAGTGAGCCCTCAGGCCTGAGGGGGGAACCTTACCCAGTTTTTCATAGCAAAATTGGATACAAGAGACAATCCACCTGGCAATGGATCTTTTAGTGCCAGGTTTCCCTTTACCAACCTCACCATAAGTGAGGAACAGTTGGAGTCAAACCCAGACCCTTGGTACGCTCTATGTAGTAACTAAGGGCTCTCTTCACATCTAAGCTGTGCAGCCTCCTCTCGCCAGAGGAGGAATGGTCAGTGAAGTACACTGGAAGGGATATGGATTGATTAAGGTGGAAATCTGAAACCACCTTAGGCAAAAACTTCCTATTAGTCCTGAGGACCACCTTATCTCTATGAAAGGAGATAAAATCAGGCTCCACTGACAAAGCTTGCAATTCACTTATACGTCTGGCAGAAGTGATGGCTACCAGAAACACAGTCTTCCAAGTCAAGTACTTAAGTTCTGCTGAAGACAAAGGCTCAAAGAGGGGTTGCATAAGCTGAGCAATGCAAACATTAAGATCCCAGGCAGGGGCAGGGTCCCTGAATGGAGGGTTGGAATGAAGCAATCCATTAAAAAACTTGGAGCATACAGGATGAGCTGAAAGAGAAGAGGGCTTACCTGCTGAAATAAAAGCAGACACTGCTGCCAAATGCACTTTTAGGGTAGTTGGTCTTAGCCCCAAGGTATTTAAGTGGACCATATAATCCTGGACTGTGGGTAAATCAGCAGATTCTGGGGAAATATGCTTTCCAGAACACCATATGGAAAACCTTTTCCATTTGGAATTACAAGTAACCCTGGTGGAAGGTTTCCTAGAAGCCTTCAGGATATCCATTACACCTTGGGAGAGGTGTAGATCAGCAAACTCTAACTCTTCAAGAGCCAGGCCTTGAGATTGAGAGATTTGAGGTTCGGGTACCAAACCCTCCCCTGAGCACAGGTTAACAGGTTGTGCTTCCTGGGAAGACACAGGGGAAGATGGACTGCTAAGGACAGTAGGAGTGAATACCAGGGCTGTCTGGCCCAATCTGGAGCAATCAGGATCACTTTGCAGGGTTGAGACCTGATTTCTGACTAGCACTTTGAACAGGAGAAGGAAGGGAGGAAAAGCATATAGAAACTTCTCTTCCCAATTGAGGACTAAGGCATCCAGAGGGACTGAGCCCAACACTGGGGGCCTGCAGCAAAAAAGGGGAAGTTGGTGATTGTCTGGGGCTGCAAATAGATCTATCTGCGTGGTGCTCCATCTGGCAAAGATCACCTCCAAAACCAGGGGGTCCAGTGACCATTCGTGATGGCCCTGTGAAATCCTGCTGAGAGCATCTGCCAGGACATTGTCCTTGCCTGGGAGGTGAATTGCTGTAAGGGAGGTGTTCAGGGAGTAAGCCAGAGACCACAACTTCATTGCTTCGGTGCACAACGCCGTAGACCGAGTGCCCCCTTGCTTGTTGATGTACCACATTGTGGTGGTGTTGTCTGTTCTGACTTGTACAACTTTGTTCTGAACAGATTTGGAAAAAACTTGAAGTGCTAGAAAAACTGCTCTGAGTTCCAACAGATTGATGTGTAGCAGAGATTCCTGAGGGGACCACAATCCCTGGGTAGTGAGGTCGCCCATGTGAGCTTCCCACCCCAGAGGGATGCATCTGTAGTACGGATTAAGGAATGAGACTGAGTGACAAAAGGAACCCCTTGCCTCAGATTGCTCTGATCCTGCCACCACTGTACGGCCTGGATCAGGGTTCGAGTAACTGGGATCAATTTGGTTAGAGGGTATTTCCTTTGAGACCAAAAGGCTCTCAAATGGAACTGGATGTCCCTCATCTGAAATCTTGCTCCCTGTACTACTGCTGTAGAGGCAGCCATGTGCCCTAGGAGATGTAGAAAATGCCTTGCTGGTTGAGAGACCTGCAGGGTGAAAGAGGAGGCCAGAGAGACCAGGGTCCTTGCCCTGTCCAGAGGAAGGAAGGCTCTGACTTTCTTTGTGTTCAGCTCTGCGCCTATGAAGGTGAGGAGCTGTACAGGCTCTAGAACTGACTTTGAAAGATTCAGAAGGAAACCTAGAGAGGTGAGCAGTTGCTGAGTTATCTGCAGATGTAACCTGACCTGGTCTGGGGACTGGCCTACTATGAGCCAATCGTCCAGATAAGGGAAGATGGCAATTTTTTGCCTTCTTAGAGAAGCAACTGCTACTGCCAGGCATTTGTGAATACCCTTGGAGCAGAGGTGAGGCCAAAGGGCATTGCTCTGAACTGTTAATGGTCTGAGGGCAGCTCAAACCTAAGGTACTTTCGATGGGAGCTTCTGATGAAAATATAGAAGTAGGCATCCTTGAGGTCCAGGGACGCTAGCCAGTCCCCTGGCCTTAGAGAGGGTAGAATAATTCCCAGAGTCACCATTTTGAATTTTGGTTCTAAAAGGTGTTTGTTTAGGTATATGAGATCCAGGATGGGCAGCCATTCTCCTGTCTTTTTTGGGGGTAAGGAAGTACCTGGAGTACAATCCTTTGCCCTGGTGTAGGGGTGGAACCCTTTCCACAGCTCTGAGAGCCAGGAGGGAAGAGACCTCTGCCTCTAGAGCAAGTGCCTCTGGAGGATTTGCAGGTGGAAAGGATCTGGTTCTCATCTTTGGAAACTTTTGAAGCTGAGAACCAGTCCCTGGCTTACTACTTCCAGGACCCACTTGTCTGATGTCAGAGACTGCCAGTCCTGGACAAAGTAAGCCAGCCTGCCCCCTACAGGTAGGTGAGAATCGGCCCTGGCAACCCCATCAGGGTGCCTGCTTGGCAGGGGCTTTGGGCTGAGGGGTGGAAGCAGGCCTGCTTGTACCCCATCTGCCTCTCCCTCTAAAGAACCCCCTCTGGGCATAGGCAGAAGAGGAGGCCTGGGCTTGGTAAAAAGGCCTATGAAAAGGCCTGCTCCTGCCCCTGGAAAGCTGCCTTTGGGGAGTGGCCTGCCTTTCCTTGGCCTGTGCACTCCTATATGTGGTCCTATACTTGTCCATTTTCTTCATGTAATTCTCTGTCTGCTCCAAACAGAGAATTACCCACAACAGGAAAATCCATGGCTTTAGACTGGGTATCCTGTGACAGGCTAGTACATCTGAGCCAAGCCATTCTGCGGCGCCACAGATGTAGCCATGACTCTTGATGACACATCATTAGAGTCCACTGCAGCATGGAATTGCACCTTGATGCCTCAATACCATCAGCAGCCACCTGCTCCAGCTCCTTGGCAAGCTGGCCAGGGACCTGTTTTGCTAGAGCTATAACCGTGTCCCATCTGGATTTCGGATATCTAGCAACATAAGCCATATAATTTGCCTGTCTGAGTCCCAAGGATGCTGCCATGTACTGTTTCTTTGCCATGGCATCAATCTTCCTGGAGTCCTTGTCCGGGGGGTGTGAAGCCAAGGGAATGTTTGCCTTGTCACAGGCTGCAGCCTGCACTACCCCAACATGGCTGCATTGTTGTGAAAGGAACTCCATATCAGAGCCTGACAATGTGTACCTCTTGTCTATTCTCTTATCCACAGGAGGTATAGTGAGGAGTTTTAGGATTTTAAATGTCTGTTTCCCAAAAGATTTATGCAAGGGAATAGACAGTCTCCTAGACTCTGGGATATCCATCATTTCCACATAGTCAGGCTCCTCTTGATCATCCACAGCTTCCTCCATAGGGAGCTGGAGGGTTTCAGCCACTTTTTTATAGAAAATAAAATGAGAAGGGGACTCAGAAAGCCTAGGAGGGGACACTCCTGAAGGTCTGTCTGAGGAGATGTCCGGGTTGATGGGCACATCCAGACTTTCAAATCCACATTCACTCTCCTCATACTCCTCTTCCCCTCCTCCGGTTCATAATAATCCTCTAAATCGTAGTCTTGAACCAGTGGAACCGGCCAAACCGGGCGCTTACCTGATGGCACCAGTTCGGTCGGAACCGGAGAAAGCGACTGGACAATCTGAATCGCTTTGGCTATCTCTTCAGCGGTTGGAGAGGAAAGTTTTGGCTCCACACCAGCTGATTTTCTAGTCCTTTTTGCTGGAACCGACCCTTCAGAGTCGGTTCTCCTTTGCCCCGAG
The DNA here is from genome assembly GCA_016271365.2 of Neoceratodus forsteri. NCBI lineage: Eukaryota > Metazoa > Chordata > Ceratodontiformes > Ceratodontidae > Neoceratodus > Neoceratodus forsteri. Next base: position 830,072,567 of record CM028137.1, read on the forward strand.
GAAGTCTCGCCTGGTCAGAGGGTACTTCTCTGGTCTGGTTGAACTCCAACCGGCTGGCCATCCGGGTCAGCTGACTTCTTGGCCTCCCTTTCCCTGAGCCTACCAACTCTCTTTTCCAGGGTAGCTGCAGGAAAATTTTTACAAATTTGACAGTCTGGATTGAGGTGGTCAAACCCCAGACAATAAACACAGGTGGTGTGGGGGTCAGCCTTGGCAAAGGCTTCCCCACACACACTGCAGTGTTGAAACTCAGTGGGCCCAGTTTTTCTTTTGGGTTTCTCAGACATAGTGCCAGTCCTAACCAAACTTGCCTATTTATGGCAATCCGCCAAGCAAGACCCTCTTATCGGTTCCCAACCGTGTCACGGGTCGTGGAAAAAACTGTAAGAAATTCTGTTTTTTTTAGAACCGATAAGAACCGGTAACCACACTCTAAATGATAGAATAAAATATTTTTAAATAACCTGATCGGTTCAGACCGAACCGATAAGCCGTTTACAAGTTCCACACTGAAGAAATAATGTAAAACCTATCTAGTACTCACAATACCACAGACAGAGCTTGAACCGACAGGTTGCGGTTTAAATTCGGTCGAAAACCGAGAAAAACAATACTTTAACCGACAAAATGAACCGAGCAGAAGGAGAAATCTCCATGGCGACTGTTCAGTGAGGCGAGTAAAGACTCTGACGGTTTGAGTTTGAAGAACAGCAGACAGAGTTTCAACTCGGGCCTGAGTTTAGCTGCCTGCATGCCTGGCATGGAAAGTTAACTCTTTCACCTCCGGGGCAGTTCGAAGGTTGGGACTCACTGCATATGTCATAATATAGCAAGACTTCATGTTGTTTGAAAGTGGTGTTTTAAGCAGGATATCCCCTGTATTTCCCACTGGGAATCATTTTCAGATTGTTCTTCCTTGTTTTGCTGGGACGGTTTACATCTCAGTCGTAGGGGTAGTACACTTATGGGGAAAAGTATCACTAAAATCATAAATCATTGTTTAAACTAAAAACAGTGGGGGAGAATGGGTCTATTCCCAAGTCTCTGAATACTTACCAAAATATTATTACAACTAAATGTAAATTCCTAGCTTTGAATGCAAGATCTTTAAACCAACTCAAATTAGCAGAACTCAAAGCCAAATGTAAAACTTTAAATACAGGTGTGGCGGGAGTAACTGAAACTTGGTGGGATGCATCCTCAATTTGGCCCAGAGAAATTCCAGGTTATAAGTTATATCATAAAAACAGATTAGATAAGCAAGGCAGTGGAGTTTGTATGTACATACGAAATGATATTCCTTCTTTTGAAGTGTGTTCTCCCTTTCCTTTGGAAAGTATATGGGTTAAAATCTTATTGAAGGAGCAGTCCTATATAACTATTGGTAACATCTATTGACCTCCATCTGCAAATTCAGATTACACAACTGATATAGATTACATAGATTACATAGACAATACTGAGCATAAAGACATTCGTCCGTGAGCTCGCAAGTAATACCTAATTATATCCTTTTATATTCTTCCTTTCCAAGAATTTATCTAGCTGTGTTTTAAATACCTGCATTGTACTGCTTTCCACAACCTCTCCTGGTAGCATATTCCAAATTTCTGTTACCCTATTACTTAACCAGTATTTCCTTCTATTTGTTTTATATCTATCCTTAACCAGTTGGTAACAATGTGCTCTAGTGTCATATATTTGAGCCCTTTTAACCAAGCCCAGTAAGTCCCATAAGTTAGTATCGTCCATGCCCTATATCAAACACATATCGCTCTCATTCTACGATATTCCAGGGAATACAGCTCCAAATCCTGCAGTCTCTACTCATAACTCAATCCATCCAATCTCTTGATTCTCTTGTAAGTCTCCTCTGTACCCCTCCATCCGTCAACATCCCTCCTCTTATACGGGGCCCAAAACTGGACACAGTACTCCACGTGAGCACTAATGCATTATTATAAAGAGGCATCACAACCTGCCTATCTCTACTTTTTATGTGTCTCAATATACAGTGTGTTATACTACCCCTTTTTAATAGCTGTATTACAGTGTAGTTGAAGCCAAGATCTTTATTAACCATAACCCCAAGTCTTTCTCTTCATCCACTACTTTTAGTACAGATCCTCCTAAATTATACTGGAATTTGTTATTTTCTTTCCAAAGTGCATAACATTACACTTTCCAATGTTGAAAATAGATTGTTTCTGGAGGCCCATGTGTCTAGCCTATCCAGAGCTGTTTGTAGGACTAGATGTTCTTCCCAGTTATTTACTGGACCCCAACCCTAGTGTCATCTGCAAATTTAGATAGCCACACATCTGTATGCACCTGCATGGATGAAATATACATATTAAACAAACATGGTCCCAAGACCGAGTCTCTGTGGACACCACTAGTCACTCCGACATAATCAGAGTATTCACCTTTTATGCAGACTTTCTGTACTCTGTCCAGTAAGCCAAGCCTTCACCCACGCTTTGTATCCATATTGGTATCTCCAGCTCATAAAGTGCTTTAACAAGCTCCCATGGGGCACTTTATCAAAGGCTTTTGCAAAGTCCAGAAAGATCACATCCACTGCATTACCCATATCCATAGCCTTGCTAACCTTATCGTGAATTCTAATAAGTTAGTTTGGCATGATCTCCCTTGGTGAACCGTGCTGAGTCATGTCTATCCTGCCTGTCCTCTCAATATGTTCCATAATACAATCCTTGATTATACCCTCTAGAATCTTACCAAGAACGGAGGTTAGACTAATAGGTCTATAATTTGAGACGGTCTGCCTACAACCTTTTTTGTATATGGGTACAATCACAGCTTGCCTCCATGCCTCAGGAACCTCACCAATGTTAGTACTTTTCTGAAAAAGGTAAGTTACTGGCTCCACTAATAGTGTTGCCATTTCCTTAATCACCCTTAGGTGAATCCCATCTGGCCCCTGTGCTTTATTTTGGTTAACCTTCTGCAATCTAATAAGTACTTCAGCTGGGTCTATCTTTGGGCTCTGTTCTCTATGTTTAATTTTCTTATTATCCCACGAAGTTGGAAGACTTTTGCCAAAGACCGATGAAAAGTATACATTATATTCCTCTGCAAGAGCCTTTATTTTCTGTTATAATATTTCCATCATACGTTTTATGGGTCCTATGACTTTACTTTTCCTTTTTATTATTTATATATGAATAAAAGGTTTTGTAATTATCTTGGACCTTAGTTGCTATTGTATACTGTATTCCTTTTAGCCTGGGCTATAGCTCTTTTGCTATTTTAAGATTAATCCTATAATATTCCCAGCTTTCTTCCAGATTATTATGTCTTGCTAGATGGTATGCTTTATTTTTGTTTTTAATTAATCCCTTTATAGAATGGGTTATCCAGGGTGCAGTTAGACTTGTAGACCCCTTATATTTTGTTCCTGGTTGGTACATATCTAGTAGTTAGGCCGTCTATAGTATTTGTTAATCTTCCCCACATTTGATCTACTGTCTGTTTTTCAAACTCAGATTTCCAGTCCCATGTTGCCGGGTCCTGTCTCATCTGTTCATAATCTGCAGCATTATATCGATGTGTCAATGTAGTACCCCTATTGCCCCCTAGCGTACCGGAGTACTGAAACCCTATTATAGCATGATCACTTGAACCCAAAGGTGGGAATATCTTACTGTTTATAATATTGTCACCAAGGTCACTTAATATTAGATCCAATATATGATTCCCCCTTGTATTAGCTGTAACATATTGATCTAACCCTCCAAGACTGAAAGTCTCCAAAAATTTATTCTCCGCAAATGTACTTGCCTTTAAAATATCCCACTCAATACCTGGGAGGTTGAAGTCACCAACTAGTATTACATTACCTACTGCTGATAACTGGTTTACAAGATCTAGTATAGTTTCATCCTCTGATATCCTAGTGGATGGTGGCCTATAAATTACTGCTAGATTGATTTTAGCAGCTCTATGGGGTTAATCCTCACCCAGATGACTTCAGCATCTGTCCATCTGGTTGTATCTATACCTCTGTGGGGATACCCTCAGCAACATATAGTGCCACCCTCCACCTCTAGATATGGAACGATCCTTATTATAGAGTATGAACCCCTGAATTTGCCTATCCCAGGTGTCCTCAGGTTGCCACCATGTTTCCACAATCACACAAATGTGTACTTTATGCGTTTTTAAAGTTAGCTGTAACTCATCAAACTTGTCCGTTAAACTCCTTGCATTAAAGAGCATAATATTCCATTCATTTTTGGGGTGACCAGTCTTTAAATCCCCCACATCCCCCTGCCTGTGAAGTTTAAATGATGGTGAATGGAATTTTTGAGTTGTTGTACTAACAAGCGCTTGCCCATTTTATTAAGATGTAACCCATCCCTTGCAAATAGCTGCTTATTCTGAAATTCATGCCAATGATCAATATACCTATAACCCTCTCTGACAGTCCACCTCCTAAGCCAACCATTAAATCTATAGATTTCCTGGTTTGTTTGTTCATTAGCTCTTGGTTTAGGTAATATCCCAGAAATCAACACGTCACACCCTCTCCTTTTAAGTGTAGTACCTACTGATTCAAAATCCCTCTGTATTTCCAGTGTATTCCTTTTCCCTATATCATTTGTACCCACATGTAACACTGTAAATGCGGAAATGGTGTTTTCCAATAAACCTGGCATCAGTTTCTTAATGTCACCTATGCCTGCCCCTGGAAGTACACTCACAGTTGTATACTCATTCTGATGCTTACATAACACATTATCTGCGTATTTTAACATTGAATCCTCAAATATAAAGAATGTCTCATGGGTGTTATTTACCAGAATTTGGGATTGGGGTGGTAAAGTTTGCTATTATTCTGGGTAATCCTGCTTACATCTATTAAATCATAAGGGTCCCTGTCAGTGTTTAATGGTTGTGATGAAGATTCCACATTTTTTTGTGTGCTTGTGCATACATAATTTGCAGCCTTGAGGCCCTGTTCGGTATTCACGGGTTGTATTTCATCCCCTTCCTCATTTGTCATCAGGACCTGAAATCTGTTTGGGGTCAGAATATTTGAGACACCTCCAATATTTCTTCTGCCTCTTTTATACACTCTTTTTTTGGTCACCTCTGACCACTGCTCTATATTTGTATCCACCGTATGTGATGGCACAGTATCCATACTTTCCTCCTTCACTTCCTTAATACCATCTTGTGTAATACTTTCTGCCCTAGAGTCAATATATTGTTCCAACAAGGATATCTCTAGCTGCACCTGAATCCTTGTTTTAAGTTCTGCTATTTCTGCCTTAAGTTCTTTTATCTCACAACATTTGCTGTACATGAAATTTTCCTCCCTTTCCCCTTGCATGAACATGTTGCATTCGCCACACAACAACATTTTATACACGACCTATTCACTTTCAGTATAGTCTCAGTGCAAAGCACCACAAAAGAGCAGGAAAACAAGTAAACAAGTAAATGTCATGGACTAAACGTCCCCTCTGCCTGCCAGAATGACTGGACTCATTTTTAAATGGGTATATTGCAAGCAAATTCTAAATGGTATATACTGATACAGCAAGGTCTCTCTTAGTGTCAGCAGTAGCAATATATATGATATGTTTAAAGAAATTACACATTTTTCAGAATCTCAAGATACTGTAATATTTGGTGACTTTAACCTCCCTCATATTAACTGGGACTCATTCTCAGGACAGTCCTATGCCGAGAAAGGACTAATAGATGTGTTAATTAGTACTGGATTACAACTTGTTACTGAACCCACTCAAGGTCCTAATATTTTGGATCTATTATTTACTAACATAGAGCAACAAATTAACAATTTACAAATTTGGGATCCACTTGGGACCAATGATCATTCATCTGTTCTTTCTGAAATTCAACAGTTTAAAACTACACAAAGGAAGTTATACTATACAAAAAATTATAACAAAGCAAATTTTTCTAAAATCAATGAATACTTACAAAACATAAACTGGGAATCTAATCTTCTTAATTGTACAATACAACAAGATTGGGATTTTTTTAAAAACATAGTACATTATTTGGAAAATACCTTTATTTCATCTAAGAGAAAATTTAATAATAAAGGAAAAATTCCCCCTTGGTTCAACAAGACAATTAAAAATCAGATTAAAATTAAAATTAAACTTTTTAGGAAACTTAAGAATAGTTCTGTTCCATTTAAAACTACTCTATTACATAAATACAGACTCTCTGTGAAAAATGTAAAAAATTCTATTACATTGGAAAAAAATTAGCTAGAATTTAAATTAGCTCACACAAAAGACTGTCACAAATCTCTTTTCTTCTATATAAATAGTAAAAAAGGTGTATCAAGGACCCTTAGTCCCATTATAACCAATGGCTCTTCTCTCTCTGATACAGAAACCTTGAATCTCTTTAATAAGTACTTTTGTTCTGTCTTCTCTCAAAAATCACCTGTTAGTACATTTAAAGTTCACCACGTAGATTATCATAGGTTCTATCCAACTGACATTATATAGGCTATCAAAAATCTAAAAAAAAAAAATACTAGTCCGGGCCCAGATGGTATTCATCCATGGTTTCTGATCGAAACCTCTATAAATATTTCTATACCTTTGTCAATTATTTTCAATAAATCCTTACAAGAAAGCATTGTACCAAATGATTGGCATTCAGCAATAGTTACTCCCATATTTAAAAAAGACCATAGAGGTTCTGAGCAAAATTATCATCCAATTAGCCTGACCTCAGTGACTGGTAAATTAATGGAATGAGTAATGAAGTCTCTAATAGATCAAGATTGTAAAAAATTAGGAATTTATGATTCAAATCAGCATGGGTTTACTCCCAAGTATTCCTGCACCACCAATCTGATATCTTTTTACAATAATATAAGTACTCTACTAGATGTGGGTATCCCTACTGATGTAATTCTTTTGAACTTTAGTAGAGCTTTCGATAAAGTCTCACATGAAAAACTCATTACTAAAATGCACAATCTAGGTTTGTCACCTGAAATTGTCAACTGGACTTTAAACTGGTTGATGAATTGTTCTCAGAGAGTCAGAATTAATGATATCTTGTCTGATTTGGATAATGTGACAAGTGGTGTACCACAGGGGACGGTCTTGGGACCAACATTGTTTAACCTCTTTATCAGTGATTTACAAACAGGGCCAAATAACTTCATAGTTAAATTTGCAGACGATACTAAATTGGGGGGCAAGGTTAATAATCAAGAAAATATTTCTGCAATAAAGAAGGATTTGGAAAAATTAACACTTTGGACAAATGAAAATCATATGCAGTTTAATCAAGACAAATGTTTAGTAGTGCATTTCAGTGTAAATAATCCAAAAACGATATATCATATAAACGGACTACCACTTCACTCATCAAATTGTGAAAAAGATTTCGGGATATATGTTAATTAATAAACTTACATCAAATGATCACTGTGTTAGAACTGCTTGCATGACCAACAGACTTTTGAGGCAAATAAAACGCACTTTTGTTAATCGCACTAAACAATGCCTTATTCCATTGTATAAGGCATACATTAGACTGTATCTAGACTATGGCTTCCCTTTCTGGAATCCAAACAAAAAAAAGACATAGCAATTCTTGAACAGGTTCAAAGGAGAATAACTAGAATGATTCCAAGATTAACAAACTTGGATTATCAGAACAGATTAAAAGCTACTGGTCTCTTCTCTCTTCAAACTAGAAGATTAAGAGGTGATATGTTTATGGTTTTTAATTTAATAAATTCACCAGATCTAATGGAAAAATGTGGTCTAATACTCCAAAAGGAGACATGTTCCGAGACTGCATAATAAACATCTTGAAGTAAAAACTTATAAGACCAGCAAAAGGGGAAACTTTTTTCCAATAAGAGCATCCATTGTATGGAACACCTTGCCACAAGAATTGGTAGAGGCATCTAGTGCCACTGTCTTTAAAAACAAATTAGATGTTTGGTTGAGGGATAATAGATAAATAATGTCCCACATAGTGTGTGGAACAGTCTCGATGGGCTCTGGCCTTCTTCTGTTCTTTCATGCCAAGTAATACCAAGTAATGAAGTCTGCACCTACATCAGTAAAGCTATTGCCAAGACCCGAATAAGTGGGGACTCACTTGACGTAAAACTGCTATCCCTCACTCTTGATGAAGTACTACCCCCACTAACAAAAATGTTCAACCTCTCCCTCAGCCTCAGTCAATTCCCTGACAGATAGAAAACCGTAACTGTGACCCCAATCCACAAAAGTGGTGATTTTGCCTCCCCTCACAAAGGCCATTGAAAGGACTGTAGTGGACCAGCTTACTGAGTACCTGGAAAATTATATCTTGTGCACTCAGCAACACGGGTTCAAAAAGGGCCACAGCACTACGTCAGCCCTGCTGGACTACACCGGAGCTATCCACAGCTTCCTGGATAAAGGTCATCTAACTGGCTCTGTCTACATTGACTTAACCAAGGCTTTTGACACCGTACATCATCGCCTCCTGATAGACCAGTTGCTAAACGCCGGGCACTTGCCTATGTCCATGACCAGGTTCAAAAGTTACCTTGAAAACAGATTGCAAAGAGACAAAATGGGTAACGTCCTCTCTGATGCTAAACCAGTCAGCTCTGGAGTCCCACAGGGATCCAGTCTAGGTTCCCTACTTTTCTCTCTCTTTTTGACTAACCTTCCAAAGTCCTGCCCTGAGCAAATACTACTCTACGCAGATGATGCCGTAATCCACTCTACCCATAAGGAACACTATCCCCTTCAATGCAATCTACAGAGTGGCTTCTCATCAGTCGAAAACTGGTTTTCTAAGCACAAGCTAGTCCTCAACTATAAAAAAATAAAGACAATGCTCTTCTGCGGCACCCTCAACAAGTACAGGCATCTTCCCTTGACCATCCTAAACTGCAATGGTGCTGCCCTGGAACATGTATCCTACTTTAAATATCTCGGAGTCACAATCGACAGTCACCTACCCATCGACAATGTTGCTAAAGCTGCTAATAACCACATCGGTCTTCTCTACAGGCACAGGCAATGCCTTACTCCTGAAGTCTTAAGGGTTACAGTTCAGAGCTCTGTGGTCTCGCTAATTGATTATGGCCTCATCGTATACGGCTCTGCCACTGCCACTGCCACTGCTCTCTGACGTATAGCTACAGCCCTCAACAAAGCCTGTCGGCTCATTTCTGGAGCCCACTGTCTCACCCATACGTGTGACCTCTATGTCCAAACCGGCTGGTTACAACTCTCTAACTGCATAAAATACCAAACCTGCTTGATGGCCAAGAAGACAACCCTGAGCTATTCCCCTCCTGGCATCCAAGCCCTCCTTTCTCCTGCTTGTAATTCATGCCTTACTAGGGGCTCAGACTCCCAGCTCTTTCAGATCCCTCACTGTCATACCTCCCGGGGCAAAGAGCATTCACCTACAGGGCCCCACTGTGGTTCAATGGTCTCAGTAGTGACTTTCCCTCACTTTCCAAGCTCGGCCCCTTCAAATCAAGGCTCCGTCTACACCTCTCTGCCTCCAGTATATGTGACTGCTTCCCTTAAACAGCCCTCCAGTCCATCAACCTTTCCCTGCTGCCACTGCCTATTCTACTCAGCACTTATCTTCTCCCACTCCTACCCCTTACCCCTCCCCTTCTCCCCTCATGTCTTCCTTTCCCTCCTCTCCACTGCACTTCCCTAAGTACTTCTGACAATGCCTCTGGCTGCTCCTACCACTGTATCCTTATCTAGTATTGTCTCAGTATTTATGTTTTCATTGACAAAATAAGTTACACCTACTGTTTCTGTAACCCAATGTTTATCCTCAACTTGTACTGAATTGTCCTGTGTTGTATTGTACTCCATCTGACGTGGAACCTTTGTAAAAGAGCCTTGGCTCAAAGATACTTATAATCCTAGATTCAAATAAACAAATAAATAAAATAAAAAAGAGGAAGCCAGAGTGACCAGGGTCTGAACCCTTGAGAGAGGGAAAAATGCTCTTCCCTGAATTGTGCCTATTTCCACCCCTGTGAAGGTGAGAAGCTGGGCTGGTTCCAGAACAGACTTTTCTAGATTCAGAATGAAAACCAGGGATTCCAGGAGTCTTTGAGTGACCTCTAAGGCTGACTTGACTTGATCTGAGGACTGGCCCACTAGGAGCCAGTCATCTAGGTATGGGAACAGAAGGATACCCTGTCTCCTGAGGAATGCCACCACTGCTGCAAGACACTTGGTGAACACCCTTGGAGCAGATGTTAGGCCGAAAGGCATAGCTCTGAATTGGTAATGGCCTGAGGACAACTCGAACCTGAGGTGCTTTCTGTGGGAATGTCTGATAGGTATGTGGAAGTAGGCATCCTTGAGATCCAGAGAAGCTAGCCAGTCTCCTGGTCTCAGAGAGGGAAGAACTACTCCTACAGTCACCATCTTGAATTTTGGTTTTGTTAAATGTTTGTTCAGGTACCTTAAATCTAGGATGGGTAGCCACTCCCCTGTCTTTTTTGGGGTAAGCAAGTATCTGGAATACAGTCCTTTTCTCCTGTGACAAAGAGGTACCTTCTCTACTGCTTGCAGAAGCAGAAGAGAGGAGACTTCTGCCTCTAAGGCCTTTGTCTCCAAGAGAGAGGGAGGACTGAAGGACTTTTCTCTCATTCTTGGGAACCTTTTGAAACTGAGAGCAAGTCCCTGGCTCACTACTTCCAGGACCCATCTGTCTGAAGTAACAGACTCCCAGGCCCAGGAGTAGTGAGCCAGCCTGCCCCCTACTGGAACTGGGGAGGCACCCCTGACCAACACCTCTGGGTGTCTGCTTGGCAGGGGGCTTAGACTGAGTGGATGATGGGGTCCTAGTCATCCCTTGTCTGCCTCTTCCCGTAAAGAACCCTCTCTGCTGGAAAGAAGAGAAGGAGGCCTGAGCTTGGTAAAAAGGCTTGTGAAAAGGCCTGCCCCTGCCCCTAAACTGCTGCCTCTGAGGAGTGGTCTGCTTTTCTTTGGCTGTAGCACTCCTATAGGTGGTCCTGTATTCATCCATCTTCTTCATGTAATTCTGTTTGGTTCCCAAAGAGAGAATTACCATTTACAGGAAAATCCATGGCCTTAACCTGGGTATCATATGAGAGGTTGGTACACCTAAGCCAAGCAAATCTCCTCATGGAAATAGATGTAGCCATGACCCTGGAATGAACATCATTTGAGTCTACAGCAGTGTGGAATTGCACCTTGGATGCCTCAATACCATTTTCAGCCACCTGCTCCAGCTCCTTGGCTAGCTGGGGAAGGGCATTCCTAGCCAGCTCCAGAACCATATCCCACATAGATTTCTGGTACCTGGCTGTATATGCCATGTAATTTGATTGCCTGAGTCCCAAAGAGGATGCCAAGTACTGTTTTTATGCCATGGCATCCACTTTCCTGGAATCCTTATTTGGGTGGTGAGATGCCAGGGGAACATTAGCCTTGTCACAGGCTGCAGCTTGCACTACCCCAACATGGCTGCTATGATTTGAAAGGAATTCCATCCCAGGACCTGACAAAGCATACCTCCTGTCTATTCTTTTTTTCCACAGGAGGTATGGAAGTAAGAAACTGTAAAGTTTTTGTGTCTGCTTCCCAAAGGATTTGTCTAAGGGGATAGACACTCTTTTTGACTCTGGGACATCATCATTTTCAGATAGTCAGGTTCTTCCTGATCCTGTTCAGCCTCTTACACATGAAGCTAAATAGTCTCAGCCACTTTCTTGTAAAACAAGAAATGGGAAAGGGACTAGGAAAGCCTGGGAGTAGAAGCCTGAGAAGGCCTATCCGAGGAGATGTCAGGCTCTACTGGCTCATCTAGGCTTTCACATTGCTGTTCTTCATAATCTTCATCCTCCTCCCAATTGCCCTCAAAGTATGCCTCAGGATCTATATCTGAAGCAGCTACTTCCGACCAAACCGATCGGCTCTGAACCAATGCCGGCTCGGTTGGAACTGGGCAAAGTGACTGCATTATTGTCATCGCTTTCGCTATTTCCTCAGTGGTCGGAACATGGGGTGTAGGATCCGAACTGGCTAATTTTCGCTTCCTTTTTGACGGAACCGACTCCACAGAGTCAGCTCTCCTTTTGCCCAAAGAGGTATTGCCCAGATCAGTGGGCACCTATTCAGGTTCGGCAGCAACAGAACCGGGCTGGCCATCTGGGTCAGCGGACTTCTCGGCTTCCCTCTCCCTCAGCCTACTGAAACGTTTTTGCAGAGTGGCTTTGGGGAAGTTCTTACAGATTTGGCAGTCTTCTTTAAGGTGGTCAAACCCCAGACAATACACACAGATGAGGTGAGGATCAGCCTTAGCAAAGACTTCCTTACACTCGGTACAGTGCTGAAACCCAGTGGGCCTGGTTTTCTTTTTGGGTTTCTCAGACATGCCAACAATTCAAAAAGTCACCCTTGACAGCATTTAAGCCAGGCAACTAAAAACTTATCGGTTCTAACCGTGTCATGGGTCGGTTAAAAAAATCCCACAAATACTGGATTTTTTAGGAACTGATAAGTACCGGAAAACCACAGTATTAACAGAAAAAATAAACAAATCACAGTAAGTTTTGGTTCTGAACTGGACCAACCGGAAAAGAACCGAAAACAAAACAATTTCCGACAAATCACCAAAATAAACACTACCTACTACTACCACTCACCGTACCAAGACAGAGGTAAGAATACCGAAGAAAAATCAGGAGCTGCGGTTGAAAAAAACAACCGATTCGAACTTTTACCACACTGAAGTGCAGGAGGGATCTCCGGAGTGACTTCACAGTTAGGCAGAGTAAGAAATCTGACAGTTACACTACAGAATACCAGAGACAGAGGTTTGAAAACCAAGCTCAAGCGCAACGTTCTGTGCTTCTGCATATAGTCAACTCTTTCCTCTCCAGAGCAGTTTAAGTGCTGGGGCTAACTGCATGTAGTCAGAATACAGCAAGACTTCATGTTGTTTGAAACTACTGTCATATAAACTTCTTCAAAATGATAATTTGTTCTAATAAGAACATTCCATATAATATTTAATTAGAAAAAAACAATTGGAATATCCCTTACTGTGTCACTCCACCAAATCCCCTCTCGACAATAAAGGTGGTGATCTTCTCTTTCACTTCTCCGGTAGTTTGGTCTTTGACTGGTGTCTTTGCAAAGACGGTAACGATGTCTGCCAACCCTCCATTACTAATATAATAGAAAGAATAGCAAAAATAAAACATCGGTACATAACAAATATCTTCAAAAGCATCCTAATTAGTTTTCTGTATATCTGTTTTAACAGCATTAATCTTTCTCCATTTTATTGCCTTTTCTTTTTATTCCCTTTTTTTTCTTGGTAAGATCACTTTTTAAGTTTATATTGCTTTCAGTACCTGTTTCAACCATCACCACTAGAACGGCTGTTCTCGGTACCCTGCCTGACTCTTTCTGTCGCAGTTATATCACTGCCCCATACTGTATAATACTGTGTTGTCTTATATTGGGAGAGGTTGTACAATCATTTATAAAATTCATAATTTATTGATGTAGAGAAATTTGTTTTTTTTTATACAGTACCTTTCATACACAATGTATACAAAGCTCATTACAAATTATGAACAGTGCAACAACCAAAGTGAGTACAGAGAGGTTGAGTGAGACTGAGTTAAGAAAAGCTCAGGAAGATAGGGAGGGAGAGAAAGATAGACAGAGACACAGACAAAGAGGAGAGGAGAGAGGGAGGGAGTGAGGAAGGAAGGGAGAAGAGGGTGAGAAAGAGAGAGAGAGAGGAGAGAGGGAGATGCAGATAAAAACAGAGAAAGAGAGGGAGATAGAGACAAAGAAGGAGAGAGGGAGACAGAGACAGGGAGAAAGAGAGAAAGAATAAGAGAGAGGAGACATATGGAGAGAGTAACAGAGAGGGAGAGGCAGAGAGGGAAGGAGATCAAGAGACAGAGAGAGAGACAGAGACTTCCTGTGATGTCATGATCCAGTAAGCAGACTGAAAACTTAGCTCTGTGTTCTCCCAGAGAAACACCTCCTAAAACCACCATTTTTAGCAACATAATCTCTTCTTTTGCTCACGGGATGCTATTTTATGCTGACAGGAAGAGCTACTCAAGTGCAATCACCCTGTGACTCTATGGATGGGGATGGATTCCCCGACGGTGAGCCAGAGGGTCCCAGGCCTCAACCCTCTGTGGCCACTCTTGTGCTGACACATCAGAAGTCAAAACATTACAAAAGCAGACGGCCCTCATGATCTTGGAAATCAGAGTTCCATAAGGAAATGTGACTCACCACCACAGCCCTCCAAAGCGACATTGGGAAGTTGGAAAAGAGACTGGACTCGACTGAGAAGCAAGTGTCACTTACAGATTCTTGCCACAGCACCACCAAGAGGGCAACTGTCTAGTTACACCAGGCAATCCAAATCCTCCAGGACCATTCTGAACATGCTGGGTGCTGTAACTGCCACAACAGTGCATGGATTTACAGTTTACCAGAAGGGGTGGAAGGAGCTAAAATTATACTTTTTCTCCAGAGCCTGCTCCAGCCTGAACTTGCCCTCTCTTCCTCCCTCCCTCCTCCACTCTTGAAATAGAACACACACAGCACATGCTAGGCTCCAAGCCAGCAACCCTGGGTGCCAGATTGAGCTCAGTCATTCTAAAACTCCTAAGGTTCCAGGAGAAAGGAGCGATATTGCATACAGCCTGGATGAAAAAGTGATTATGCTCCATGACCCACCTATTTGACCATGACTACCCTCCTCAGCATTGGTGGCCCAGTGGAGCACATGTGCCTATGTAATAAAAATACTTGGATCTCACCAACTGAAGTTCTGTTCCCCTACCCTTCTAAAATTACAGTATTTTTTTCCTGAGGGGTTACAAACCTATGATTCAGTTGAGGCAGTGGTACAGTAGCTCCAGAAGAGGAAGATAAAGGTCCTCTTTCCACAGTGACCACCCGCCACCCAATCCTTCATCAGGAAATTGTCCCATACAGAAACTAGTGGCAGCCCTCAAGAACAAACAGTCCACTGGTGAAACTTTCCAGAGACCAACTAAGAAGGACACTTAAAGAATGTCAGAACTCTCATGTCTGCTGGCATATCAGCTCCACAAGCAACGTTGTGTCGCAACAATCCCAGTCCTAAATCACCCAACAATGGGAGAGCACCTGACAAAGCTACACAACATTACTTGTGCCTTTTGCACCTATTACCAGTTCCTCTAGTCCATGCAGCAGTTTGTCACCACAGAGGCCATTAATGCCAGGAAGCCAATATGAAACTTCCCAAGCTCAACGAAGAACAGTGGGTGCAACTGTTAACCCCAGTCTCAGCTGAGGAGTTTGACAACGCTATCAGGTGCCCCAAAACCATGAAGACACCTAGCTCAGACAAGTATGGAGCCAAATTCTATGAGCCCATGAAAGAACAAATCCTACCCTCACTTCCGCAAACAGTAAACAAAATCATCTCAGGTGTGCCCCCTTGGCCTTGTCCTATGCTGCAATCTCCATGGTCCCAAAACTGGGAAAGAACCCCCTCCTCTGTGTCACTTATCAGCCTATCTCAGTGCTTAATGCAGATTATAGATATTTTATGTCCATCCTTGCACATAGAATAGATAAGGTCCTACTCTCCCTGGTAGGCCTTGACCAAACTGACTTTGTTCAGAATCAGACAACAGACAACACTAAGTGCACTTTACATATTATGTATGAAATGTGGCAGTGCATGTCCCCCTCCTTACTCCTCAGCCTTCATGCTGAAAAAAAGGTGTTTCATCAGGTCTCCTGACTGTTCCTGTACCCTGTGCTGGGGTGATTGGGATTTCTAGTCCCCCTTGTCAAACTCCTCCGGGGAACTTATGAGTGCCCCCGGGCATGAGTCAAGGTGTAAGGCCATCACTCTGAGGACTTCACCATGCTCTGTGGAACCCAGCAGTGGTGCTCCTTCTCCCCACTTCTTTTTTCAGTTTACAAGTCTCTTACTCAGGCTATCCATGAAGCCACAACCTTCTTCAGCATACAAGTGAGAGTGGAGGAGCACTACATAGCACTCTATGCTGATGATGTTCTCCTCTATCTTGATGACCCAGAACAGGCTGTTCATGCAGTGTTTACAATCCTGGAAGCCTTTGGTGCTATGTCAGATTATTAGTTAAACACCATAAAACTGAGCCCCTAGCCTTCCACTACCTCCAGTAACAAGGAATAAAACAGTGGCACCCTTTCCGCTGGGCTCTGGAGAAGTTAAAATACCTAGGTATCTTTCTGTCGAGGAACCCAGACACCGCCTTTAGGGATAACTATGCACCATTTACCCACCAGCTGGTACAGGATCTAACACAATGGGGTACACTTCCCCTGAACCTCACCAGAAGGGTCTAGTTTGTCCATAAGGTCACACTGACCTGGGCACTATACTTGTTCCAAAATGTCCCAATCTCCCCCTCCCAGTCAACCTTCCAACCATGGAACAGAGAAATCTCCAGGTTCATC
The DNA here is from genome assembly GCA_016271365.2 of Neoceratodus forsteri. Taxonomy (NCBI): domain Eukaryota; kingdom Metazoa; phylum Chordata; order Ceratodontiformes; family Ceratodontidae; genus Neoceratodus; species Neoceratodus forsteri. The sequence continues at coordinate 830,089,090 of CM028137.1, forward strand.
TGGGTGGGACAGCACCCCAGAATAAAATTCCAAATGTTGATACTTCCCAGGGAGCAAGATGGTGCTGGCTTTTCACAATTCAGACTATATTTTTGGGCAGCCCACCTCAGATACATAGCCATGCGACACCAAGGAGCACCCAGACACTTTGGCAGAGGATGGAATCCTCACTTTTCCCTAACAGGGATTTGTAATCTCTATGCATCACATGAAGCCACCACCTAAAGTTCTAAATAGGTTAAAGCCATGACTCTGACAACAGGTCGTGACATGGCAATCAATCCACAGATCACTATACTTACTCCATCTCCCCTCTCTCCTATGCTCACTGGCACTCTTGGAGAGCTTTCACCCAGCCTTCAGACTTTAGGAGCGCTATTCTCAGCAATATCCATACCAGCTGATGGCAGGCACCATGTTAAAATCTTTCACAGAGGTCCAGGCCAAATTTGGCCTTAGGCAAACAGATTTTTACCACCTTCTGCAATTAAGGTACTTCATCTCCTCCTTCCCAACTGGAACCCACAATCTGGATGCTCACCCACTGATCATAGGCTCCTGAATATCATTCAGAGAACAGAAACAATAGATCACATGATCTCCTATCCCTAGAAGTATACCAGGGAGGATACAATAGACATAGTCTTGAAATGTCAGGACAAGCTCGGACCTCCAGTACCACCTGAGATCTGATACAGAGCACACCAAATGTCCTCCAAAACTGCAAATTCCCAGCAGTGGAGAGAATACTCCTGGAAACGGTGAGATTTGTTTCAATCCCTGACTGTCACAGCTCATTTACCTACCCCCCAGAGACTCCTCCTACTGAAGGCACTATGGTGATGCATCTGCCCATCACACACACACAAATCATGTGCTCCTGCCCCATCCTGTGACCGTTCATTCTGGCACTGCAAACAGAGCTCAAGGAGCTATATGGCAGATAGAGGTCCTTGACAACAATACTATTTCTGCTCCTGTAACTCCTACTAGGACTACGAGAGCCAAACTCTTGATATCTCCTTGGCATATTAATCATGGTTGCCAAGAAAACTATCACCAGACTCCAGTTTACACCTTAGGTCCTAGAGGTCTCTGCCTGCAGGACCACAGTTAACCAGCTTTTTAAAATGGAGAAAATCACCCACTCTCTAAATGACAAAACAGAACTCTGCTTCTACAGATTGAATGATTGGCTAATACAAGTGATGGGTAAGGACAGGGTCTTCATCCAATAGGGTTGCCCTGGACTGCAGCTGGACCTCTAGGTGTGGTGCCCTAGTGAGCCCATACTATTCCCTCGTGTATAATGTAGCTTGAAAAACCAAATCCCCAGTATAGCTGGGTTGACCGCCCCCCTCCACTTCTAGGATGGTTGAATGGTCCTGGCCCCCACCCTTACCTCCCCCACCACAAGACAATCACAATGCTAACCTTGAGAAACTAACACTGGAATGGAATCCAAGACTTAGTGCTTTATGAATGTACTGATAATTCTCCCCATGTGCTGTATCAAAGGGGATGGGGGGAATAATAGATGAAGGTGTAGACTTGCATTACTGTACAGTTATCTTGTAAAAATGACTCAGTATCATGCATCTTTACCAGTCTGTAACTCATAGAGAATACTGGATGGGCAACTATGCACAACCAATGTGTTTAGCCACAGAGGGGTTCTGATTCCCCATGACCTTGAGAGCGAAGCTCGAGAGGTCCATGGGAATCAGAACCCTGAAGTGGCAGAACACACCAACTGTGCATAAAGTTGCTCATCCTGTATTTTTTATAGTACAGTATTTCGTGAAATGTGTGCGTGTCATTTCTTTTGCTTTCAAAACGAAACTGACGTTGCAGTCTCTAGAGGTTTCAGAATGCAGCTGTACCACTGAAAGGTACAATCACATTCCATGACCTTTGAACTGTAGTACAACGGCATTTTCAAAGGGATGGAATTATATACAGAACAATGCTCTACAATACACTATTTTATTATTTATTATTATTATTGTATTTGGACTGTTCAGATATGGAAAATGCTATTAATATAAATATATTTACAAAAAAGACAGAGAGAGAGAGAGAGGTTTAAGCACAGGGAGACAAAATGACTTGTTCAGGGTCACTCTGTGAGTAACTGGTGGTGATGGGACTCATACCTGGGTCTCCAGATTCATAGCTCTGTGCTCAGACCACTAAGCTGCACCGTCTAAAGCATAGGATCCAATTATAAAAAGATGTGTACACAACATGGTTGCCAGTACAAACTTGAACCTTTTTTTGGCATCACTAGATTGTACTACTGTTGCCAAGTTTAGTATTGTCTTGTGTTTCTGTGCCAAGGCATTTAATGAATATTTGCCGTCCTCATCCCTCGGGCATATTCTCATTAAATACAGAAATAAATATATGCAAGAAATAAGATATAAGAGTATGTGATTTACATTGAGAATGTCACATGCTAAGGGTGTGCTGAGGCCCAAAATCGCAGGTGGAGGGCCTTGCTACACCTGGAAGTGCGGTAATCTTAGCAGAAATACAACCATAGAGTGTATTATTGCACTTTTAAAATGAGTTTGTACCGCATAGTTAAAGAAACAAAAATATAAATGTGCTTTTTAACTAAATTGTTCTTCTGCTGAAGACTGTTGCTAGAGGGTGCTATAACAAGATTTTTTTTCTGCTTTTGGGTTGTGGTGGGCCTTTAGTTTTTTTCTTTTGTTTTACTTTTCTTTACATGTACAGTGGTGGCCCTCCTAAACTTCTCTCTCTTAAAGCAGTACTTATTCGTTTAATCACAATCTTATTGTCTTTAGGGAAGCGGTTACAGGTTTTCCAATTGTCTTTTTAAAATGGTTAAGGAGTTTTCTGCATCCTGATTGGCTAACAGGTGCCAGTTGCCATGTCCTTATCAGCACATATTGTGCCAACTAGTACTTCTTATGCCAACCAGGATGCAGTGCAACCAGACATCCATGCCTGCCATAAAGGTTTTAAATTCCTGTCAGCCATGTTAGTACTGTAAAATCACTGCCATACAGTATTTGCCATAACACTCAAAATAAACATTTTCACGCTTTTCAAAAACACCAAACCCCTTCAACAGAACTAACACAGTGCAAATTCATGTTGTTGACACTTCACCACACTCTGACCTTCATTTGCGTTTGTTTCTCCAAAAGTTTGTTGCAGGTTGCTATGCCACGGTTTTCCCACAAACTGTCCTCAATGCACACAGCCACCTCTCACTGCAGTGCTGCCTGTTCTCTGTATCTCTGGCCCTCACCCCACCCTTGCCATTCCGCTGACTTTCACAGTGACCGAGATGTGCAAAAGAAATAAAAAAAGAGCCACTCTCCTCACTACTGCCGTCCAGTTCAAAGACGCACTCAAGTCACTGGGGCAGACATGCTGAAATGGAAACCACTCATCTCTGGTGGCTTGGAAAATGCTACCGAGAAAAGCGCTGTGGTGGGTGGCTGTAAAGGGACACACTTGCTCTCTCTAGAACAAACCCATCACTCTCACCCTGCATCAAAACACAGTTTAACAAAAAGGTAAAAAGAAAGAGAAAAAACTACTTCTGGGAGTTTGTTTGTGCATGGTGGGGTAGTCAGACATAGAACACCACCCTCTACTGGATCCCTAAACAACATCTCTATTCAAGGACAAGGACTATTTTTCTATCTTTCTTTCAGTATTTATTTTAAATATTACAATTGTTTTGCAGTTTTTATGTGAATGAATTCATTAATTTATTTTTTTACTGGGGGGACCCATTTTATAAGTGGAATAAGACTCTCCAAGGTGTGGTTAATGGACTGACGAGCACTTCCCTGGTGCTAAAGGCACTTGGTGCAATTGCTTGTCTCATTATGTACCTGGGGTATGCTCTTACCAGTCCATAAACCACACCTCATCATGTCCTATTCTTTATGTAATAGGAGTGGTAACAAGGTGTAACAACCTTAATGTGTTACATGAGTCCTGAGTATGTAGCCCCCCTGCAAAATGGGGGCTTATCTGCCACCATGTAGCTCTGTATCCTCCTGTTCTCCCGAGCTCCTCCAGGATCAGCCTGCATATTTTTTTTGTGTTCCCAGGTCCTTTTCTGCCCTTGGTGCCCCAGCCAAGCAGCCTAAAGTAAAAATCCAGCCTTGCAGGGCTCAGCTCAAAACAGTCCACAGCGATCACCCGCTTGATGTTATGCCCTCAGGGCAGCGTGAATCGCGTAGGTGCGAGCGGCACCTTTGATCTTCAACCATGCGGATTTGTGGTTAATTCGGAGAGTGTTCCATTGGTCCTGGGATCCCCATCACCTAAGTGGGACCCGGTGACCACGGACAGGCTGCTGAGAGGCTGCTCTCCAGTCAATTAAAGGAAATCTACAAAGTGTGTTCGATCGGGGCTCATTAATATTCATAAGCCTGAGCCCCAATCTCAATGAATATTCATGAGTGCCTGTCTGCCCTCAGGGCAGCTGTTCTTGGCTACAGCTGGGAGAAAGAAAAAGAAGTAGTTAAATAAAATATTGTAACCTGCTGCTTTATGATGGGGAAAGTATGTTACAGGGGCAAAAGTGTCTAAAGAAATAAATACTTTGCCCTGGCTATACCAGACAAATGATGGGACTCAAAAGTGTCAGCCTGTCTACTGCTGCAAAATCAGAGCTCACTAAATACTGGCAGCAGCACCAGGAAAATGGACTGAGCAAATTCCTCAGTCTGTGCAGAGACAGTAAATACTCAGCCAGGGCCAAAGAACTGTGGGGCATTGGGGCAAATATCTACTTATTTCTGGCTGCACCATGACTTTTATTCAGGACTGTATCTAATCTGCTGAAAGGACAATTGGTTAAGCAGCCATTGCAAGCAGACACAGCCAGTCAGAAAGCCAGGAAAACAAAAGCTAGGACTTGTGGGACATTCACCAAAGTTCATGGGTAAATGCCAAGTGCTCATGGGGACTTACAGGGACCTAATTCTAGGCGACAAAACACCAGACCAACAGTGCATTGAGTGAGGTTCATGCATTATTCATTTCTGTGATTGACAGGTCATCCAGCCAATCGGAGACCCTGCAGCCAAAAGCCCCAGCCAATCCCCTGCAGCCAAAAGCCCCAGCCAATCAGGAGCCTCGGGAAAGCCCTATAAGACACAGTGTTTTCCAGCATTTTGCCAGATTCCAGCCTAGAGATTTGAGCAGACCCCCCCCGGGGGTGGGGGGGCTCAGGCCCCAGTCATGCTGCCAAGCCTGGAGTTCCAGTTGATCCTCTTCAACCTGGAGAGGGTTTGCCTCTTTATTTAGTTAAAGTAATTTCAGTTAAGTTGTTAAACTGCTAGTCTGGAGGTTGCCAGATTGTCCTCCGGGTGCTAGCCCTCCTCTCCATGTCAAGGAAAGATGTGGACCGGAACCAAATGACATCAAGCAGCGGTGGGAGCGCTGACCAAGAACCTCAGTCATGAGAGGACTGAAGACATCGGGAGACTTCTATAGTGGAAATCGATCATGGAGGACCTGCGTGAGTACCCTTGTACCCCCTCCCCGATGCAAGGGAGAGATACTGCAAGATAAACTTACGGGCCTGCCTGCCCTTGTAATTGTTCTATGCCAAGAAAGAAAAAATAAGTAACCTAGGGCCGACATGCCCTCTATTTACTTAACTGAGAGAAAGCCAAAGTAATTATTCTGGGCCACCTTGCCTAAAGTGACTGTTTAAATCTAGTAGTTCTTCAGTTCACACCTTGCCTGCTGCCCGACTGGCCTAGCATAGGTGGATCTTGGAACTGTGTTATGCAGATTGCAGCTGTTGCTGGGGGTATTCAAGAGAGCCCAGACAGCATGCAATCATGAAAAACCATATATAAATGTGCTGATATTCATCTGTATCCTCTATTCAATCAAGAGCAGCCAGCCACAGCCGCCTTGCCACTTCAAGGGACACGAGACCCTAGAGTCATTTGAGATTGTGTTTTAAACCTGAAAATGACAAATTTCCACTTTGTTGAATTATGTCTAAGAATATAGACGAGTAAAAGATGTATTGCTATATGAACGTACTGGATGTGACTACAATATATATGTGCTGAATATTCAGGATTTGTGAATCCAAGATCTAGCCAAGGTAACCTGGATAGTTGCCTTTTCTGACATGTTCAGTCTGCAACATGCAGGGCAATCCCTGCTCTTCTGTGACAAGCAGGGCAACCCCTTCCATACTGCCAAAAGCAGGGCAACCCCTGCACCTCTGATAAGGATCGACAGTTATTGTTAATTTGCTTTACAAGTTAGCCCTTTCCTCTTAAATCAAAGCCAGCCAACACGACCAGCTGCAACATCCACCAGGCCTGCAAACATCCAGGACTTTGGTATCTGGGTACCCGGGGTATAGTGTGAGATTGTGGGGTTTCATACGTATCTGGGACTGGTATCAGTGGTGGGAATAATTATTGTGTAACATCTGATTTAGTCTGCAGCTTAGATAGCCAGGGCTCTGGGTATCATTTCTGGTAGTTTAACTGTGATTGCCTTTTCTGTTTAATTTAATAGCCACTCAGCTAGAGGGTTCACCAGCACAAGAAAAAGCCTCTGTACATTTTGTAAATAGTAATCAGCATAACCTCTGTTCCGCCTGTTTCCCCATTCTAACTCCTATGTCCCCTTAATAAATCTTGTTATTACTGTTTTTGCAAATAATGGTGTGTGTGCATATTATTAGAGAGAGTCTTTAATTATCAAAATGTCTTAGATGGGGGAAATGTCTGTTGGGTCATGTTTGGGGGTGGCAAATGCTATTTGTGGGTGGTACAGTATAACATCTCAGGGGGTTGTACCAGGTAACATCTAGCCCACGTAAAGGTAAACTCTGAATGGAGGCACTGCGCATTATCAGAACCAAATATATGTTTACAAACCAAAACCCCTCAGCCTATTGTCCAGAGTAGTAGGCAGGGGTGTAACTCTAGGAGTAGTGCCGCCTAGGGGTTAAAATAGGATGGCTACCACTGTATGTGGCTGAGAGAACGGGCAGGACACAGCAAGCTAAGCAGATATACAAAAAGTAAGACAGCAGGACACCAATATTCAAAGGTTAGTACTGGAACAAATGTGGTTCATGTCGGCAGTTTCTGCAGGGCCATAGTCAGAGGCCCCTGGAGCACCCCTCAAACCCAGAAATGCCGAGGTACTAAAACACCGCTGCGATTATGCAAATGAAGGGGTCCCCTCCTGCATACTTTAGCAGTGGCATTTTCAAAGGTTTGCAGTGGCAGTTCACAACCCCGAGTGGTGCAGTTTACTGCCGCTGAAAACCACCTCTTATCTGGGCATGAAGCCTGTGCCCCCACCCCCCCCAGAAGACAGGGCAGGTATACTGTAGCTGCCCACCCCTGTACTGAACTGCCCTCCCATTCACCCAGTAAATGCCTCTCCTCAGGTTCCCTGGTTGTGTAGTGGTTCCCTCCATCCCCGGCTACCCAGTGCATCACTTTTTTTTTGTGAGTCTTACTTCTTTATGCTCCCCAAGCTGCCAGCCGGCCACTCCTTCGGGCCACCTAGGGCCCCAGCTGCCACTTGTCCCTTCGCCATCCAGCTGCCCTTATTACTGTCATGGCCCAGTTGACCTGATGTATCCCTTACCTGGGTGGGCGGGGGCCCTCCCATGCAGGGGAACATGAGAGGAGACTTGCCCATAGGCTTCCTTTTACACCGGGCATAAAGAGAGATCGGCTCAGACACTTCCAGGCTTCATGGTGAGTGGGGACTGGCCACCATCATCTGGTCAGCTGAGCAGCTGCATTTCCCACTTTTCTCCCATCCTCCCTCCCACATACATTTTTTTTATATGATTGCTATTTACTGCATATAACTTTATCCCATAAACCACTGTTATAGTGTGTTCTTTTTGTTATCTGTATTGCACCTGTATGTTACCACTGTTGTATCTCACACTGTAACCATGTCTACCCTCCCTGCGACGAGGTGCTTTTGTAAATGAGTCCCTGACTCAAAGGTTGTAAATCCGACTTTCAAAATAATTAAATAAAAATACTGGTCGACCTCGGTGGCATGGGGGGGCATTAAGCACTATGTCTAGGCTCATGCCGCTATGAATGCCAACTGCAAGCCAAATGAGACCGTCCCACCACCCATGGAGGGAAGCATCCATATGGCGCTTGGAACGTCCTCCCTGCCGGTCTCTGCTCCTGACATCCTGGCTCAGGGTGCGAACCTGGATTGCCAGCGTGCCATGCGAACCCCCACTGCTCAGCATCATGGAACCAGCCCAGTGCATCATTTAATGTAAATCCCTCATGGTAGTGGTTCCCCCCACCATGTAAATCCCTGGTGGTCCAGTGGCTCCCCCACCTCTGACTGCCCAGTACATCATTTAATGCAAATCACTGGCAGTCCTGTGGTTCCTCTCACCCCTGATCCATCCCTCTGGTGCTGTAAAAGATGTCCCTGGTGTCCACTGGTCCTCCATATTCCTACAGTATACACACTCACTGACAGTTTGTACAGTAACTAGCTCTCTTAATCCCCATGAGGGTGGATTGAAGGCTACCGAATATTACCTAACTACCAAAATTGATTTGCCTTAGAGCAAAATAAATGTACTCACTGGTCTTACAGAGATTGTGCTAGAAAATAACATCCGTTTGTTTGAGGGGCATAATTATAAGCAGTTAAAAGGTACAGCCATGCTGGCCGGTGGCATTGAGGGTTGAGGCGTGGATGCCACACCTTGCGCCATGCCGGCGACCCCGGTTCGGGAATGGACTCGGGCCATCGGGGTTGGCAGGGGAGGGAAGGGATTGAGCATTCGGAGGACTGCTCTCCCTTCCCGGGGAGGGTTCCGGGGTCTGTGTCACTCCTGGGTAGCCTCTGGCAGCAGTCAGAAGCAGCGCAAAGAAACTTGCGGCACACGCGAAAAGCAGGAGCGGAGCTGCAGCGGACGTTGGCATGCAGTGCCACGGATGACATTGCATGTCGGAGCTCCAGAAGCAACAAGTAAAAGCAGAAAACTCCCTCCTTGCACTGAGAGGCGACAAGGGATCCAGTGGACTGGGCCCACATCCCCAAGGCTGGCTGACTCCCCAATGGCTGGGCCAAGCACCTCACTGGATGAACCCTCTAACCCTCAGAAAGGCCACCAGGTAGGTGAAGGTGGGCCCTCCCCTTGGGGTGATCTGGGGGGCTGGGATGTCCGGTTGGGGGGGTGCCGAAGGGGAATAGGCTTCAGGCAGGGGAGTAGAGGCACCAGCCCGAGTGACAGCTTCTGAGAAATGCCCAGACTGGGGGGGGTACATAAAAGAGAGTTGGAAGAAAAAAAAAAAGGTACAGCCATGGGGGCAGCATTGGCACCTAGCTTGGCAAATCTATACCTTAGTCTTTGGGAAGAACAGTTTGTATATGATGAAAGTAAAACCTTTTGTTTTTAATATGGAAGGGTACAAGAGATGAGCTCACTGTATTTATGTCACATCTTGAAAGTACTAACCAGAACTTAAAATTCAAAGTGCATGCAGATCAGTCTTCAGTGAACTTTTTGGACCTTACTATCAGAAAATTACCAGATGGGTCCATTCTTACAGACCTTTATACAAAATCTACTGACCACAACACTATTTTACATGCTCAGAGTTGTCACCCCAGGCATGTTGTTAAAAACTTGCCAAAGGGTCAGTATTTTAGGTTACAAAGGAACTGTGGCACACATGAATTATACACACAAAGAGCAGCAGAACTTACTGAGAGGTTACAGCAAAGGGCCTATAGACAGGGTGACATAGAAGAAGCATTAAATGCTGCAGAGGGTGTAGATAGAATTGAACTCCTCAGAACAAAAAGTAAGCCAGTATATGAACAAGTTCTGACCTCTGTGACCACTTGTGGGGGTGGGACACAGGAAGTGGGGAACATTGTAAAAATAATCAATCGATTTTGAGAGGTACACCACAGCTTACCAGAGTGGTTGACAAACCATTACGCATTTCCTACAAAAGAAATAGGAATTTGAGGGATACTGTATGTTGGTTAACAGCTACCAACTGAAACAAATTGCCATGATCCCTAGTACAAAAGATCCTCAGGACCTGCTGCTAGCTTTTGGCAGACAGGAATCTTGCTTTCAGAGCAAGGAGCAGCTGACTAAAAAGCTAGAACTTTTCTTACTAATTACCTTCCTTCCCTTCCCTCCCACCATAAGCCAGTCAGTTCCACTTTTATAGGCACTGGATTTGAGTGACAACAAGAACTTCCTGTTTGGCAGTAGGAAGGGAAGGATCACCGAGACACATAAGTTTTGTCATCCTTGAAGGAAAAGAGTAGCTCCCCCTCCCCCCAGCTGCTGGAGGTCTGACTCCGAGCAAGGAAGAAGGAGACTACCAAAGAATACAGGAAGTTCCTGTCCCAGAACAGGAAGGGCGAGAGCCATAAGGGCACATAGGCAGTAGGAAAGTAGGTGGAAAAATGAATAGAAGGAGGAGAGAGTAAGCATACAAAGCAACAGGAGAGGGGCCACAATATAAGACATGATGGGAGTGGTGCAGTGCAATGGCTGTGGGGCGGCAGTCTTCCAGGATAAATTCTGGCGGCTGTGATGCTGCCCTATTTGCAGGCACCTCTCTGGTCCAAAGAAGGAGGCTGCCCATCTCCAGGCCGACCCGGCTAGGATTTGTGAAACCTCCTCCCCCATTCCGGGACCACCAGGGCCACCGCCGCTGCCTCAGAAGTTGCCAAGAAGGAGGAGTGGTTGGATTAAGGTGGGCTCAGGGATGGTGTGGGTGGTGGAACAGAGGCACATCCCTCCAGTTGTACCTCTCCACAATTCATACACTGTTTTGGGGGAGAGTGGTTCCTCTATGGAGGCATCTGCAGTGCAGACCAAGGAGGAAGCTGGGAACCTCCACAAAGGAGACCCACAGGAGGGTGGCACGGGAACCCACAGGGGAAGGAAACAACTCCTGGTGGGGGACTCAATCGTTGGGGGGGTAGAACTCGGGGAGGGAGGGAGAGGAGAGGGAGGTAAAGTGCCTGCCTGGTTCCATGGCTTGGAAGGACAGGGAACAAATCCTCAGGATCACGGGAGCAGCTGCACAGGGGAGAGAGCTGGATGTCATTGTCCACCTAGGGACAAAACAACTGGCTGGAAATGGGATTAGAGCAGTGCAAGAGGAGTCTGTGGAGTTGGGGAGGGGTCTTAAACAAATAGCACATATGGTAACCTTCTCGGAGGTGTTGTCTGTCTATAGCAAGGGTGATGCTAGGGTTCTCCGTACTGTGGGACTCAATGAATGGTTGAAAAACTGGTGCAGAGCTCAGGGTTTTGGCTTCATTGGGGACTGGAGGTCCACCTTATATTGGTGCGATGGTCTGCATCTGTCCGGGAGAGGAACCAGGATCCTAGGTGATAGGTTTAAATGCTTCATTGGCAAGCATTTAAACCAGCCAAGGGGGCGAGGCACAGAAAAGGAGCAGGCAAACCCAAGCCTCCCCCCACAAAACATGGCAGTAAGTGAGGTAAACACTAAGGTAGAGAAGTCAATAGGGAGTAGGACAGGGGTAAATGGAGAAAAAGGCAAAGGCAAGAAAGGGCAGAGATGGGGCAAGGGCCATCAAAAAATGAAGAGTGATGAGTACCAATGCCCACAGTTGGTGTAACAAGCTCCCTGAACTAGTGTCCTTGATGGAAGAGGGACGCCTGGATATCGTGGCAGTCACAGAAACATGGTATACAGAGAACCATGACTGGGATGTCAACATACCAGGGTACACAATGTACAGGAGGGACAGGGAGGGTAAAAGAGGAGGAGGAGGAGTAGCTCTCTATGTAAGGGAAGGGATCAATGCAACAGAACTAAAGGGTAAACAGAGAGTAGAGGAGGCACTCTGGGTCACCCTGGAGACAGGAAATGGCACCACAATCCGCACAGGGGTTGAATAAAGACACCCCATCTTAGGGGTAGGCAATGGACAAGGAAATGACAGCAGGCATCCTTAGAATGGCAGAAAAAGGGGAGATATTGTTGATGGGGGTCCTTAATATGACAGATGTTAACTGGAGCACCTTTGCTGCAGCCATATCGAAGAGCAGGGTCCTTCTGGATACCCTACAGGAGGAATGCCTCAGACAGCTAGTGTTGGAACCCACTCAGGAGGGAGCAATCTTAGACCTGGTACTCTCAAACGGGGATGGAGAGAGAGGATCTTGGATTTAGAAGTGGGTAGCTATCTGGAAACAAGCGACCACCAAACAGTGTGGTTCACAATAAACAGCCATAGAGTCAAACCATACAAAAGCAAGAGTATTGGACTTTCGGAGGGCTGACTTTGGGAAAATGGGAGAGTGCCTCAGAAAAGCACTAGCAAATGGGCATGAAAGAGGGGTGGAGGAACATAGAAACATAGAAACATAGAAGAAAAAATATGGGACTTCAGAGGAGCTGACTTTGATAAGATGGCCAACAGAGTTAAGCTAGCCCTGGCAAAAAGAAACACAGGTGAGGGGGTACAGACAAAGTGGGCAAGCATTAAGGATGCAATACTTGAAGCAACATCCCATTGTGTTAGACAGAAAAGGAAGTGCAAAAGAAGAAGGAAACCACTTTGGTTCTCAAATACAGTAGCAGAAAAGGTCAGAGCCAAAAGGCTGACCTTCAGGAAATATAAGGGAACACAGCGGATGAAGATAGGAGGCATACCAAACTGCCCTAAGGGAAGCAGGTAAGGCAGTAAGGCAGGCAAAGTCCCAAACTGAGGAAACACTAGCACGAACAGTAAAAGAAGGTGACAAGACTTTCTATAGATACATTAGTGAAAGGAGAAAGTCCAGAGGGGTATTGCTGTTTAATGGAGAAAAGGGAGCATGGAGGAGGAGGACCCTGTAAAGGCATCTATCCTAAATAGATACTTTTGCTCAGTATTTACTGAAGAGAAGGTAGGGCAGGGCCCACAGCTCAGCATCATGGACACAGGGGGAGGGAGGTGAGCACTACTCCCTTCACAAAAGAAAGGGTCCTACAAGAGCTACAAGCTCAGGTGGATAAGGCAATGGGACCTGATGGCATACATCCCAGGTACTTAAGGAGCTAAAGAAGGAACTAGCAGAGCCATTAGCAGAATTGTTTAGTGAGTCTCTGAGCACAGGAGGTCCCAGAAGACTGGAGAAGGGCTTATGTGATCCCGCCTCCACAAGAGTGGTAGCAGGAGGAGGCGGGAACTACAGACCGTCAGTCTTACCTCAGTAGTGGGCAAGATTATGGAGGCACTTAAGGAAAGGATAGTGCAACACCTGGAATCCATAGGGCACAGGATCCAAGACAGCATGGGTTTACAAAAGGAAGGTCCTGTCAAACTAATCTCATAGATTTCTTTGACTGGGTAACCAGAGCGGTGGACCAAGGGGAGCAGTTGATGTCGCTTACCTTGACTTCAAGCAAAGCTTTTGACACTGTTCCACATAGAAGATTGATAAATAAGCTGGTAGGCTCGGGTGGGTCAGAAGTTGGTCAACTGGGTGGCAAACTGGTTGACGGGCAGAAAACAGAGAGTGGTGGTAAATGGTATACAGTCAGAAGAGATGCAAGTCATAAGTGGGTACCTCAGGATCAGTCCTGGGGCCAGTCCTCTTCAACATCTTCATTAGTGACCTTGCAGATGGACTAGAGGGTAAGGCTTGTCTGTTTGCAGATGACACCAAGATCTGCAACAGAGTAGATGATCCAGATGGGGTGGGCAGAATGAGAAGAGATCTGGATAAACTAGCAGAATGGTCAGAAGAGGGCAACTGGGATTTATCAAAGAAGTGCAAGATCATGCACATAGGGAAGAGAAACCCCTGAAGCCACCTATAGGCTGGGAGGAGTTCAGCAGTCACAAAGGAAGAAAGAGACTTGGGCATCATCATCACTGATGACCTAAAAACATCCAAGCAGACCTCTAAAGCAGTAGGTAAGGCTAGGGGGGTGTTAGGGTGTATTAGTAGGGGTATCACAAGTCGTAAGAGGGAGGTAATAATCCCTCTGTACAAGACACTGGTTAGGCCCCATCTGGAGTACTGCGTGCAGTATTGGAGGCCACACCTTCACAAGGACATTAACCAAATTGAGGCAGTCCAGAGAAGGCAACCAAAATGGTGCAGAGACTGCATCAGAAGACATATGAGGACAGATTAACGGAGCTCAATATGTATACCCTTGAGCAAAGGAGGGAGAGAGGTGATATGATCGAGGCATTCAAACACCTTAAGGGCATAAACAAGGTGAAAGAGTCTAACATGTTTAAATATAAGAAAAATAGCAGGACAAGAGGACACAGCATGAGATTAGAGGAGGCCGATTATGGGGAATGTGAGGAAATTCTTTTTCACAGAAAGGGTGGTGGATGCATGGAATGGCTTACCACAAGAAGTGGTGGCTATGAATACAGTGCAGGTCTTCAAACAGGCATGGATAGGCATAAGGGAGCAATACAAATGACTATGAATAGATAGGCCACTGACAGAGCAAAGGCCGATGGCACATTTATAAGGTAGAAAAAGAAATGGGCAGACTGGATGGGCCTTGCGGTCCTTATCTGCCATCAACTTCTATGTTTCTATGTTTCTATGTGGTACCCGAGGACTGGAGGAGGGCGGATGTGATTCCCCCTCACAAAAGTGGGAGCAAGACAGAGGTAGGAAACTACAGACCTGTTAGTTTGACCTCAGTGATAGGAAAAATGATGGGATCACTTCTGAAGGAAAGAACTGCTGAGTTCCTAAAGGCCAGTGGGGCACAGGACCCAAGGGAGTATGGATTCACAGTGGGAAGGTCACGTCAGACGAATCTAATCAATTTCTTTGACTGGGTGACCAAAGTAGTAGACCAGGGAGGAGCTGCAGACATGGCCTACCTAGACTTTAGCAAGGCATTTGACACAGTCCCACACAAAAGATTAATAAATAAGTTAACCAGCCTTGCAGTAGGTCCCAGGGAAAGTATGCCTCTTTGCAGATGACACAAAGATCTGCAATAGGGTTGATACACAAGAGGGGGTGAAAAGGACGAGAAGGGACCTGGCAAGGTTGGAGGAATGGTCAAAAATATGGCAGCTTAGATTTAATGCAAAGAAGTGCAAAGTAATGCACCTGGGAAACAAAAACCTAGGGGAAGAGTACACAATGTTGGGGGGAGATACTAGCAACAACACAAAGGGACAGAGACCTGGGGGTAGTAGTATCAAATGACTTAAAGGAAGGCAAGCAATGTGAGAAGGCAGTAAGGAGGGCTGTGGGGATACTGGGATGCATAGGGAGAGGCATCACTAGTAGAAAACAGGAAGCTGTTATCCCTCTGTACAGACAGTTGGTGAGACCCCATCTGGAATACTGCGTGCAGTTCTGGAGACCTCAGCTCCGCAAAGACATAGACAAGACGGAGGCAGTCCAGAAGAGGGCAACTAAAATGTTGCAGGGTCTGCACCAGAAGCCATACAAAGAGAGTCTAAAGGAGCCTAATATGTATACCCTCAAGGAAAGGAGGGAGAAGGGGACGTGATAGAAACATTTAAGTACCTCAAGGGAATTGATAAAGTCCAAGAGGGTAGCACCTTTCAGAAAAAGAGATGTGCAAGAAGAAAAAATTACTCACCTTAGTAATTGTGTTTCTTCTAATGGATTCCTGCTGTATTCTGACAATATGCAGTTAGACCCAGCACTTTAACTGCTCCGGAGAGGAAAGAGTTAACTCTATGCCAGCACATAGAACATTGAGCTTGAGCTCAAGCTCAGTTCAAACCTCTGCCTGCTGCACTTCCAAATGTAACCGTCAGATTCTTACGAGCTAATACTAACTAACTACACCTGCTAGGTGGAAATTCTAAAAAAACTACTAGCCAAAAGGCCACCAAATGTTTTGGGTCCCCAAAAGACTCAAGTCGAGAAGTCCAAAACAAAAACCAGGTAGTGAACAATATAAATATAAACAAGAATGAAAACAAAATGCACTGCCTCCCAAAACAGGGGAAAGTGCCAGTGCACCTCTGGGGTGCAACACTGCACCCGCCAGCCCACGTCCCAAAAATCAGGTTCTGAGAGGGGAGGCAGGGAGGGAGGTCAGAATAAAGCAAGACTCCATTAGAAGAAACACAGTTACTAAGGTGAGTAATGTTTTTCTTCAAACAACATGAAGTCTTGCTGTATTCTGACAATATGCAGACTACCAAGCAGTACCTCCTCCTTGGAGGGACGGAACCTATTTGGGGAATTGGCTCTGCAATACTGCTGTACCAAACCTAGCATCACTCCTAGCCTGGATATCCAGCCAGTAACGCTTGAGAATGTAAGGACTGTTTTCTAGGTGGCTGCTTTGCATATCTCTAATAAGGGTATATCCCTGGCAGCAGCCAGAGAAGCAGCTGTACCTCTAGTCGAATGAGCCCTCAGGCCTGAAGGGGGTACTTTGCCTAGCTTTTCATAGCAAAACTGTATACAAGAGACAATCCACCTGGCAATAGTTCTCTTAGTAGCAGGTTTGCCCTTCCCCACTTCACCATAAGTAAGAAACAACTGGAGGGAGTCAAACCTAAGTGCCTTAGCATGCTCAGTGTAGTAGCTAAGAGCCCGTTAACATCCAAACTGTGTAATCTTCTCTCTCCTGAAGAAGAATGATCAGTGAAGAACACAGGAAGAGATATGGATTGGTTCAGATGGAAGTCTGAAACCACTTTAGGTAAGAACCTCTTGTTGGTTCTAAGGACCACCTTATCTCTATGGAATGAGATAAAATCATGCTCCACTGACAGAGCTTACAATTCACTGATACGTCTGGCAGAGGTAACAGCTACAATGAACACAGTTTTCCAAGTCAAGTACTTAAGTTCTGCTGAGGCCAAAGGCTCAAAAGGGGGTTGCATAAGCTGAGCAATGCAAACATTAAGATCCCAAGCAGGAGTAGGATCCCTAAAGGGAGGATTAGTATGAAGCAATCCTTTGAAGAATTTACAGAAAACAGGATGAGATGCCAGTGATGAGGGCTTTCCCACTGACAGAAATGCAGAAATAGCTGACAAGTGCACCTTGAGGGTAGCTGGTCTGAGGCCTAAACCATTAAGATGAACCATATAATCCAGAACTGTAGCCAAGTCAGCAGAATCTGGGGATATGTGCTTATTGTAACACCGAATGCTGAATCTTTTCCATTTGGAGTTATAAGTTTTTCTGCTGGCAGGTTTTCGAGAGGCCTTGAGAATGTCCAGAACCCCTTGAGACAAATTCAGACTTGCATATTCTAGCTCTTCAAGAGCCATGCCTAGAGGTTGAGAGACCAAAGGTTGGGGGTACAGTACCAAATTATGCCCTGAGAGGAGGTTAACAGATTGTGATTCTTGGGAAGAGCTAAGGGAAGATGGACTGCCAGGGACAGTAACAGAGGATACAAAGGCTGTCTGGCCCAGTCTGGAGCAATCGGGATCACTTTGCAAGATTGTGACCTTATCTTGACCAGAACTTTGAATAATAGAGGAAAGAGGGGGGAAAGGCATACAGAAATTTCCCCTGCCAATCCAGAAGTAGAGCATCCAGGGGGACTGAGCCCAATACTGGGGGGCTGCAACAAAAGAGAGGAAGCTGGTGATTGTCTGGGGCTGCAAAGAGGTCTATCTCTGGAGTGCACGACCTTGAAAATATCACTTTCAACACTAGGGTATCCAGGGACCATTCGTGTTGGCCCTGAGAAATCCTGCTCAAAGCAGCTGCTAGCACATTGTCCTTCCCTGGAAGGTGGACTGCTACCAGAGATGTCTGTAGAGAATAAGCCAGGGGACCATAATTTCATGGCTTCCATGCACAAGGCCATGGGCTGAGTGCCTCCCTGCTTGTTGATGTACCACATGGTGATGGTGTTGTCCATCCTAACCTGAACCACCTTGTTCTGTACTGACTCTGAGAAGGCTTGTAGAGCCAGGTACACAGCCCTGATCTCTAGAAGATTGATGTGAAGTAGAGACTCCTGAGGGGACCCTTCTCCTTGTGCTGTGAGTGCTCCCAAGTGAGCTCCCCATCCCAGGAGAGAGGCATCTGGGTGAGAACCACAGAATGAGACTGGGTGATGA
This sequence comes from Neoceratodus forsteri, assembly GCA_016271365.2. NCBI lineage: Eukaryota > Metazoa > Chordata > Ceratodontiformes > Ceratodontidae > Neoceratodus > Neoceratodus forsteri. Next base: position 830,107,180 of record CM028137.1, read on the forward strand.
ATGGGACTCCTTGGCTGAGGTTGTTCTGATCCAACCACCACTGGAGAGCCTGGATCAGAGTCCAAGTCACTAGAATTAGTTTGGCTAGAGGGTCCTTTTTCTGGGACCAAAAAGCCCTCAAGTGAAACTGAATGTCCCTCATCTGAATTCTGGCACCTTGTACCACTGCAGTGGAGGCTGCCATGTGGCTCAGGAGTTGAAGAAAATGCCTTGCTGGGTGAGAGACCAGAAGGCGAAAGGAAGAAGCCAGGTCTGAGAGGGCCTTTACCCTTGCTAGAGGACGGAAGGCTCTTGCTTGGACAGTGTCCAGCTCTACCCCTATGAAGGTCAGGAGTTGCACTGGTTAGAGAACTGACTTTGGAAGATTGAGGAGGAATCCTAGAGAAGTGAGTAATTGCTGAATCACTTGCAGATCTGACTTGACTTGGTCTGGAGACTGCCCCACAATGAGCCAGTCATCCAGGTACAGAAATACGGAGATGTTTTGTCTCCTTAGGTAGACCACTACTACTGCTAGGCATTTTGTGAATACCCTTGGTGCTGATGTTAGCCTGAAGGGCATTGCTCTGAACTGATAATGGCCTGAAGGCAATTTGAACCTGAGGTACTCTCTATGGGAGCACCTGATGGGAATGTGAAAGTAGGCACCCTTGAGGTCCAGAGAGGCTAGCCAATACCCTGGCCTCAGAGAGGGAAGAATTATTCCCAGAGTCACCATTTTGAATTTTTATTTTACTAGGTACTTGTTTAAGTATCTTAGATCTAGGATGGGCTGCCACTCTCCTGTCTTTTTTGGGGTAAGGAAGCATCTGGAGTACAGACCTTTGCCCCTGTGAGATGTAGGAACTCTCTCTATGCCTCTGAGAGCCAGCAAAGAGGAAACCTCTGCCTCTAGGGCAGTGGTTTCAGAGATGTTTGCAGGTGGAAAAGACCTGACCCTCAGCTTTTGAAATGTTTTGAAACTGAGGGCCAGACCCTGGCTTACTATCTCCAGGAACCACTAGTCTGAGGTAACAGACTTCCAGGCCGGGAAGTAGTAAGCTAGCCTGCCTCCTACAGAAAAGGGGGAGTCACCCCGGGCTGACACAACAGGGTGTCTGTTTGGCAGGAGCCTTAGTTTGAGAGGAGGATGCAGCCCTGCTCATCCCCCTTCTGCCTCTCCCTCTGAAGAACCCCCTCTGAGGAAAAGGAGAGGAGGCCTGTGACTGGTAGAAAGGCCTGTGAAAAGGCCTGCCCCTGCCCCTAGATTGCTGCTTTTGAGGAGTTGCCTGCCTTTCCTTGGTCTGTGCACTCCTATAGGTGGTCCTGTATTTGTCCATTTTCTTCATATAATTCTCCGTCTGCTCCCCAAACAGACAATTATCCACCACAGAGAAATCCATGGCCTTAGCTTGGGTGTCTTGTGAAAGGCTAGTACATCTGGGTTAAGTCAGTCTCCAAAGAGCCACAGATGTAGCCACTACTCATGATGATACATCATTGGAGTCCACAGCAGCATGAAATTGGATCTTTGATGCCTCTATCCCATCAGCAGCCACCTCTTCCAGCTCCTTGGCTAGCTGGGGAAAAGCCTGTGTAGCCAGTTCCAGAACAGTATCCCATCTGGACTTCTGTATCTGACTGTATAGGCCATGTAATTTGCCTGCCTGAGTCCGAAAGAGGATGCCAAATACTGTTTTTTAGCCATGGCATCTATCTTCCTGGAATGCTTATCTGGAGGGGTGTGAAGCCAAGTGTATGCTAGCCTTATCACAGGCTGCAGCCTGCACAGCCCCAACATGGCTGCATTGCTGTTACAAGAAATCAGTACCTGAGTCTGACAGCATATACCTCTTGTCCATTCGTTTGTCCACAGGAGGTAAAGAATTTGGTGTTTTAAGTAGTTTGTGTGTCTGTTTCCCAAAAGATTTATGAAGGGGAATAGACAGTCTCTTGGACTCTGGGATGTCCATCATCTCCACATAGTCAGGCTCCTCTTGCTCCTCAACAGCTTCAACCAAAGGAAGCATGAGGGTTTCTGTCACTTTCTTGTAAAACATAAAGTGGGAAGGGGACTCAGAAAGCCTAGGAGGGGAAACACAAGAAGGTCTGTCTGGGGAGATGTCCGGTTCTATGGGCTCATCCAGACCTTCCATACCATCATCATCATCATCATCATCATTGTCATCATCATAATCTTCATCCCCTTCCAGATCCGGTTCATAATACTCTTCAGGGGAATAATCTGGAACCGGAGAAAATGACCAAACCGAATGCCTACCTGTTGGCATCGGATCAGTCAGAACTGGATGGAGCAATTCCACAATACTAATTGCCCTGGCAGTTTCTTCGGCAGTTGGATGATACGGTTCTGGATCTGAACCGGTCGATTTGTCTTTTCTCTTTCTTTTTGCCTGAACCAATCCCTCGGGATCAGCTCTCCTTTTGCATGAAGGAGTCTTGCCCTGGTCAGAAGGCACTTCTTCAGGTTCAGTCGGAACCAAACCGGGCTGGCCATCCGGGTCAGCAGACTTCTCGGACTCCTTTTCCCTAAGCCTGCCCAATCTTTTATCTAGGGTGGCCTTAGGAAAATTTTTACAGATCTGGCAGTCTGAAACAAGGTGTTCAAATCCCAGACAGTTAACACAGGTGGTGTGGGGATCAGCCTTGGCAAAGGCCTCCTCACACACACTGCAGTGTTGAAACCTAGTGGGCGTGATTTTTCTTTTGGGCTTCTCAGACGTAGCCATCCTAAACAAAACTTACCCTTTTTACTCAGCTTCAGCCAGGCAAGACCCCCTTATCGGTTCCTAACCATGTTACTGGTATTTGAAAAAAATGGTAAAAAACACTTTTTTTTTTTTAAAACCAATAAGGACCAGTACCTCACACTAACCCACAATTCAAAATAAAGAAACCAGATAATCGGTTCAGGCGAACCGATAAAGAAACGTATTATTTTTTTTTTTACAATTTCCACAGAAAACACGCGACTTTAAATAACCAGTCCACTATCTACACACTTACTGTACCACAGACAGGGATCTGAACTGAAGAAATAGACAGAAAAAACGGTATAAAACCAATGTTTTACTTATACCGAACCGAAAGCGTAGGAGAGATCTCAGGAGCGACTGTTCAGTTAGGCGGAGTAAAGAATCTGACGGTTACACTTGGAAGTGCAGCAGACATAGGTTTGAACCAAGCTCAAGCGCAACGTTCTATGCTCTGGCATAGCAACTCTTTCCTCTCCGGAGCAGTTCAAGTGCTGGGGCTAACTGCATATTGTCAGAATACAGCAAGACTTCATGTTGTATGAACAAGGGGACACAATCTGAAGATGGGGGGGACGGCTCTGGGGCAATGTAAGGAAGTATTTTTTCACAGAGATGGTAGTGGATACATGGAACGGCCTTCCTGTGGAAGTTGTGGACTCAAAAACAGTGGGGGAATTCAAGAATGCAAGGGACAGACATAAAGCAATTCTTGTGGGGGGGTAGAAGGAAGTAGGCTGTTGGTTAACTAGGATCTGCAGCTTATCCAATAGGTAGGGAAATGGGCAGACTAGGTGGGCAGACTAGGTGGGCCTTATCTGCCGTCACGGTCTATGTTTCTAGGTTTCTATGTTAAAAGCAAAAAATGGTTCAAAACCCTTTGGATTCTGCAGGGCTTATTCTGCTATGGAAACTTGCAACACGTTTGTAAATCCTAAAAATGGTTACCAGATCAAAATTAACCACAGGATAAATTGTAACACTGAAGCTGTGGTGTACCTGCTAAAATGTTCTTGTGGAAGATATTATGTTGGCAGGACTAAGAGCAAACTCAGGGAGAAGGTAAGTGAGCACATTAATGCTATAAGAACTCATAACCCTAAATACGTTATGGCCTGCCACATCAATAGCCAATAAAATTGGAATGACCACAAAATGAGTGTACTAGGCATTGATGTAGTCAAGCAGAACAGTAGGGGTGGAGACCTTGGAAATTAACTTAACAAAAGAGAACAAAAATGGATTTATGTTCTCTGTGCATTAAGACAACTAGGCCTTAATGACAAATTTGAGGTAGTACATTTTTTGAAGAAATAATAAAGCTATAAGACTGTTTATCTGTTTTTACTCCCCCCCACACACACACACTGCCACATGATCCTCTGTAAGGATTGTTTTTGCTGTATGGGTGTATTAGCCCTATCATCCCCTCCCCCCCATTTTTCCTGCTCTGTGTAGCCCATCCCTGGGCAAACAGAGTATATCTGACTCACATTCCTCACAGCATTACCATAGTGCATAAGCTTTACTCTTGTTAGTTTGTTCATGGCTTGCCCAGGTTCTAATCCTGCTAGAAGCAGAGTATTCTGAAGGTTGATAAGATAATTGCTTTTACTCACTTAACTCATGAAATGTAAGCAGGTTTAAGAATAGAGTTGATCAGATGATGGAAATGGGGTATTTAAGCACTAGGCGTGACAGAGTTGGGTAAAACCCTGTCCCATTTTTTTTATGCAGAGAGAGTTAAAAGCAAGGATCTATTTTTTCTTGTTTCTTGCCTGTCTGATTGCACAATCAAATTTTTCTTGTGGTACCTAGGAACTGGCCACTCCGATGGTCCCACAATGTCCCCTTATCTCTCTTCCTTCACTTGCTGTTTCTATTTTTTCTTTCTCCCTGTTGTCTTTGTGGTTAAAACAAAATATATGTAAATCTTCATGTGAAACTGGGATCCCTTGGTTTGCAAATATATATGATTATGTCGTTGAAATGACTGTAGAAAGCAGTTTGGATTCATTATAAAATATAGCAATCTGGAATATGGGAGGGATGACCCCGAGATATATTTTGAATTCCACAAGCTTGTTTACAGAACTGTCAATAGAAAACCAGCTCTGGAACAAAATATATTATTTGTTGCACCTGTTAAGACTAGATGTGCTCTTCAGACTGGCTTGAGGAAGGAAACTGAGAAGATGCCACTTACAACATCAGGATGAAGAGTTTAAACTGCCAGGAAAAGACATCTTATAAAAAGAGAACGATGTTTTGTTGAGAGAGAGAGAGAGAGAGAGAGAGATATACTCAAATGAAGGATATTTTGTTTGTACTGCCTTTAAGGACAGCTACTCTGTACAATTGTTCTATTTTATTGTTACTGATAATAATAAAACACTACTTGTAAACTTTATAAATTCTTTTGATCTGTCTATACTTCCTAATCTATGCCCCTATGACACTAGGCAAGTGGTTCCCCAAGCATAGTTTCCTGAGGAAGGGGTAGAGCGCCCCCAAATGCTGAGGCTATATGCTTGCTGTTGTCTGTGTTTTGTACTTGGTGGTTGTGTTTATCTAAGTTTCATTTAATGAATATTGTACTGTTGCACAAATGTCCCTGTGCACGGCTGTTCTGTTTTCACTATGTCTTTTATGCTTTTACGAAAACTTATAGCTAATTTATCAATCACTGCATTTGATTGTTTTTAAAACTAAAAACCCTTTGTGACGTGTATTGCTATCAAAATATATAGAGACACACAAATGCCAACTGAGTTGGCAACCCCTTTACTGAGGCACTTATCCAGCATTTATCACACTTCTCTACACAGTACTACAAACATAATAATTTTCATCAGGTGCTGATATATTTAGCAATTAGTCTGTTTGGATGGCAACAAGCATCAATGTAGATGACTAATTTGTAATCAGCCTTGTTGAAATCAACCTGATTTGAAACATTGTGCAACTAACACTGACAAATGTACAAGCTTAGAAACAAGACAAACTTTATTTATGTACCATACTACTTTGCTCAGTAATTGATTGCATTATTTTTTGAAAGGTTATTGCTGTGAGCCTCCCCTGAGCTGCAATAGTATGGACAAAGACTCTGGATTTCCACAAAACATGAACAAAAGGAACCCACCCCGCTACTTGGTGCACAAATGAAGGAGATGCTAAAATTGGCAACATGTAAGTTCAGCACCAGCACCGTCGAAACCCAAATCTAATGGAGATGCCAACAGAATCACAAGACATGTGGCAGCACTCCCTAATGACATAGTAATGTGAAACCATCTGGAGTAATTGCGGTGATTCTTCTGGCATCTCCATTAGGAGCTGACATTTCAGGTACCTTTGTGCTTCTATGAAGAAAAAGTTTTTGTAAGTTTGTATAATATTGGCCTTCTTTGTTACCATTATTGGGGCTTTGACAGTAGTGATGCAGAACCTACATGTTGCCAATTTCCACAAAACATGCTTATTTTATTATTGTACTTTGCCCAGTATACCAGGTACAGTATAAAATGCAATGCTTTTGTGTAGCTGAATTTATTCAGATGACATTATTTACATTTATTACAATTGATGTCTGCAAGAAAACTGCAGGACATTCATACGTCAATATGATGGAGTCACTGACAGTCTGCTAGTGATCCAAGAATCCTGAGTTAGAATCCTAGCCATTACAGCTGGGGTCAGACTTTGCCTTTAGGGTATTCACAGTGAGTGTTTAGAGTAGATGTGTACATATGAACTTGCCAACAGAAGGCTTTACAGTCTATTCAGTCTGCTTGATGAAGAACCCTTGCATCTTATGTTGCATGATGTTCCCAAGGCATCTAATAAATATTAGCTGCCCTCAATGACTGCAGACAGGGGAGTAGGGGGAGAGAGAGAGGTGCCTCGTAGTACCACTAACTTGCCCCTATTCGATTGCATGCACTGATGTAAGGCTGCTAGCAGTAAACAGGTGTTGCTAGGGGCCCTGCTTGTTTGATTGCTTTTAATGACTATTTTCCGTTCTATTTGTCAGTGCTGTGTGCATTGTGATTTAAAAACCAATAAATAATAATGCAAATAATACACTAGTGCATGTGTCAGGGCCCAGGAATACTGGAAGGGAAATGTCTGTGTGGGGCTATGAAAACTGGTGCACAGCATGACAGATTAATACCAGGAGAGGTATGCTTGGGTGTTTTTATGGACACTGGTACATAGGATGCCGGTGCCAGTCTAGCTCCCTGCTAGATGTTATCCTAGTGAATAAACCACATCTCTTTTCCTTCGCTGGCACCTTCTTCATTGATATCAGTGATCACTCATTTATTGCTTGCATAAGATCAAGCAACAAACCTACTACTTCGCCGAAGTTTGCTGCCAAGAGATCTAGACGGAACCTTGATCTCACTGCCTACATAAATGAATTGAAACACTCCTTGTATTGGCAAGAGTTCTATTTGGCAAAAAACACACAATCAGCATTCGACACATTCAGCCATATTATCCTAGACGCCCTAAATAAATATGCCCCTATAGTTAAGGAGCGAATAGCAAAAAATGCATGTAGATGGTTCACATCATTATTAAAATCTGCATTAACTGAAAGAGATAACCTATGGAAAAAAGCACGCAAAACCCAGTCTGCTGCAGACTGGTGCAAGTTCAAAAGGGCACAAAACTCATGTACTAGAATAGTTAGAGATACAAAAGCTGCATACTATCATTCTGAATTTCTTTCTGCCTCCAAAAATCCTACAAAATTTTGGAAAACTGTCAAGGACTTGTCTGGTCACACATCCGGTGGCTCACTACCCGATGAAATCTCTTTAAACAATAACACCATTAGTGACAGACTGGAAGTTCTGGATGCCTTCAATAATCACTTTACGACTGCAGGCTTAGCCTTCGACAATTCCCCTGCGAATTTGCTACGCTCTCAGGTGGATAATCAAGGTGCAGATCCTAGCGTCACTGATTTAGTCTTCTCCTTGCGTCCTACTACTCTGAAAGAAGTTGAAGACCTATTGCTAAAACTGGATGTAAAAAAAAGTGCTGGTGCGGATACCCTCGACCCATATTTTTTGAAGGTGGCCATCCATGTGTTAGCTGTGCCCATAACCCATTTATTTAACCTATCATTAACTCAAGGATCCATTCCTTTAATATGGAAAACAGCACACATCATACCCCTGTTCAAGTCCGGAAAACCCTGTGATCTAAATAATTACAGACCAATTTTGATTCTCCCGGTCTTGTCAAAATTACTGAAAAAAGTCTTACGTAACCAGATGAGTCAGTATCTAGAAGCTAATAACCTGCTTAATCCAGTCCAATCAGGGTTTAGAGCTAAACATAGCACCATCACAGCACTTGCCAAAGTGACTAATGACTGGCAAAGAGAGCTAGACAACAGGAATTACACCTGCTCCATATTCTTGGACCTGAGCAAGGCCTTCGACACTGTCAGCCATTCTCTGCTACTCTCTTCCCTGACCTCACTAGGTACTGACCCATTATCTTTACAGTGGTTCAACAACTACCTTTCTGATCGTTTCCAGCAGGTGAAAGCGGAAGGAGATCTCTCAACTCTCAAACCTCTCCAAAGAGGTGTTCCCCAGGCTTCTATCTTAGGAATGATCTTATTTGCAATATACATCAACAATATTGATGAAAGCATAACTAAGGCCAACATTCATCTGTTTGCAGATGACACAGTTCTTTACGTAAGCCGACCGTCATTACAATCTGCATGTAATGACCTTCGATCTGAGTTCAACCTGTTGCAACACCAACTCCTAAACAAAAAACTATTACTTAACGCCAAGAAAATAAAAGCAATGCTCTTTTCTCCCTCTGCCCAAATGGTAAATTCAGCCCCATCTGATCCTGTGCCACAGATTACTACAATTCTTGGCGAGAAGTTGGAATTTGTCCCTAAATTCAAATACATGGGAATATGGTTGAGCCATAGGCCCTCCTTTATAGAGCACATTGAAGAATTACTCAAAAAATTGCAACAGAGACTTGGCCTGTTCTTTAGGATAGCCCGCTTAGTAACTAAAGAAGCCAAACTACAGCTGGTACAATCAACCTTCCTATCCTTGATAGATTATGATGACATCCTCTGCAGTCACTGTCCCATTTCCTACCTCACCAAACTTGACACATTATATCATAGAGCTTTGAGGTTCATCACAGGCCTGCTTTCTTCCACTCACCACTGTTCCCTATATCAATCAGTGGGGTGGAGTTCTCTTCAATTCAGGCGTGATAAAAATGCAGCCTTATGGACCCTGAGAGCCATCTCCAAAAAACTGCCCCAATACATTACAGACTGTCTTCCTATAAAACCAATAGGCAATTGCGCCCTGATAAGTTGCAAATCTCTCCTACTGATGGTTCCCAAAGTTAACTCTCGCTTTGGCAGGGCTGCTATAAGCTTTACACTGCCCTCCTTGTCGAATAAATTGCAAGAAAAACTGAAACTGAGGTCACCCATTGGCATCTCATCTTTCAAGCTCTTATATTCACATCTCAGAAATGATCAGTGCAATTGTTTCCCATGACCATGAATTGTCATCATGCTAACCTGTACCATTTAACCATGATCGAATTACTTCTAGTGCTTGTCTCCTCCTTGGCCCTGGTCTGTCATCATGCTTTCATGTAACACCTTGATGCCTCTGTGTTACCTTTGATACTGGTCTATCTTCCTGTTTTCTCCAGCCTTCTTTTCACAACTCTATACTGCACTCATCCACAATCTACACGCAATCATACTATAAAAGTCCTAACTCCCCTTTCCCTCTTCCCGTAGGCACCCACCGCCGCATCAGTTCTACCGACCTATCCTTGGGACTTCACTTCTCGCAATGTTTATCCTTCACTTACATATTATATACCCCTCCTGGTACCCCATCTGCCATTAGTTGGTGGTTTTCCAAGCCATTTTCATGGCTAGTACTAGTGACTGCCCCTGGTAAATGAACTAGCTGGTACTTCTATACAGAGAACATGGTTTATATACAGTTGCATGGTTCAATGGTGGACCTGCCCCCTTGTATTTGAATCCTCCTCTGTTATGGCTTGCCTTGTCTTCCTTTTATCATTTGACTCCTATTACTGCACCATTGTGTTTGTGTTTATATACTTATTTACATGTATTTATATGTTTTTATGATGGATGTTACCCGACCCTGTTCTAACCAGGTCCATCTTGTAAAAGAGCTCTGCTCAATGATGTTCACCTGGATAAATAAAGCTTTTGATTGATTGATTGATTGGAATACCAGCATGGGGATGTGTGGGTCTTACTATGGACATCAAAACACAGAGTGCTAGGGGATACTGGAAGGGACAGGTTTTGGTGCTACTTTGGACTATGAAAATAGATGTGCCAAAGACAGGGTACCAGGAAAGGAATGTTTGAGTACTGCTATGGACATCTGCAGGAAAATAAAATGGGACAGGATGTACCATGAGCAAACCCCCAGTATAGACAATAGGGGCCAGATTTTCAAGTGGCCAGAATTGCTGCAAGCTCTGGGAGCACTGAAGATATGGCACACTGGGCTTTTAGCAGTCTAGTTGGATTTTACATCCCTTGTGTCCATGCCCGCTGGACTATCTTTTTGTTAACTAGTGTATGTCATTGTTTGGGATGCCTGACATGGAGCTTGCACCCAAGATTTGGCGCAAGCTTCTGTAAAGCAGGTAAACTGTCACAACTTTGCCTCAGAGTCTAAAATGGGGTGCAATTACAGCAACTGGGAAAGCTACAGCAATGTCAGGGTTTAACGCAGGGTTAGATGCAAGCCCTGCACTATCCTTTGACAATCTGGCCCCAGGTCTCTGGGCAGGTTAGGGTTCACGGCAGACTAAGTGAACCAAGGATTCTTTTCCGATGTCATTTTCTATGGCCTTTTTCTTCCCATGGTTTTGGTAAGTGGTATTTGATACACATGTATGCATGTCTCTGCATGCCTATCCAAAGCTACACCAGGTAGCCTTTCCCTACTAGCTGGCACTCAGCTGCGTAGTCACCATCATTACCTATATGATCAGGGAGGGGCTGTGGACATGGCCTACCTAGACTTTAGCAAGGCATTTGACACAGTCCCACACAAAAGATTAATATACAAGTTAGCCAGCCTGGGAGTGGGTCCCAAGATGACAGCCTGGGTAAAGAATTGGCTGGAGAATAGGTCACAGAGAGTAATAGTAAATGGAGTCCACTCTGAAAAAAGGGGGGTTAGTAGTGGGGTACCGCAGTGGGGTATCAGTATTAGACTGGTCCTCTTCAATGTCTTTATAAGCACATTGCAGAGGGACTGGAAGGAAAATATGTCTCTTTGCAGATGACACAAAGATCTGCAACAGAGTTGATGCACAAGGTGGAGTGGAAAGGATGAGAAGGGACTTGGCAAGGTTAGAGGAATGGTCAAATGTATGGCAGCTTAGTTTCAATGCTAAGAAGTGCAGTAATGCACCTGGGAAACAAAACCCAGGGAAGAGTACACAATGGGGGTGAGCTACTAACAACAACAAAATGGAAAGGGACCTGGGGGTAGTCATATCAGATGACCTAAAGGTGGGCAAGCAATGTGAGAGGGCAGCAAGGAGGGTTGGGGGATACTGGGATGCATAGGAAGAGGCATCACCAGTAGAAAACAGGAAGTTATTATCCTCTGTACAGACAGCTATTGAGACCCCATCTGAGTACGTGTGCAGTTCCTGAGACCCAATCTCCAGAAAGATAGGACAGGATGGAAGCTGTCCAGAGGAGGGCAACTAAAATGGTGCAGGGTCTGTACCGAAGACATATGAAGAGAGACTTAAGGAGCTTAATATGTATAGCCTCGAGGAAAGGAGGAGAGGGAGACATGATAGAAACTTTCAAGTACCTCAAGGAATCAACAAAGTCCAAGAGGGTAGCATCTTTCAAAAAAGAGGTGTGCAAGAACAAGGGGCACAATTTGAAGATAGAAGGGGCGGCTCAGAGGTAATTTAAGGAAGTATTTTTTCACAGAGAGGGTTGTGGATGTATGGAACGGCCTTCCAGAGGAGGTTGTGGAGTCAAAAACAGTGGTGGAATTCAAGCATGCATGGGACAGTCATAAGGCAATTCTAGGGGGTGGGGGTAGGAAGAAGTAGGCTGCTGGTTACCTAGGACCTGCAGCTTATCCATCAGGTAGGGAAATGGGCAGACTGGGTGGGCCAAGCGGTCCTTATCTGCTGTCAAATTCTATGTTTCTATGTTTCTATAGTAGGTTGTGGTGTTCAGATGAGTTCCGATTCCTCCAGACAAGAGTGTTCTCAGGGATGCTTAATCCTTCTCCCACCAGGCTTCAAACAACGCCAGGTGCGGGCAGCGAGCCTAGGTTCCTGGCACCATGAGCAGCAATGCTGTTGCAACATAGTCAGGCCAGCTTTGGAACAGCCATTTTTTTCATTTTCAAGTCTCTACAAACTTTCATAAGGAAAAGATTGCTCTTTATTTTTTAAGAATATTTCATAACACCAGCTACTTCTTACCTGATCCAAATTTTGCTCCCATTCAGGATGTAATGATCCTCACTCTCACTCATCACAGCAGTTGTTTTAATGGAGGCTGCATCAGAACCACTGCCTGGCTCCGTTAGACAGAATGCAGCTATCGTTTCCCCTTCAAGTCAAAGGAAAAGAACAAAAAGGGACAATTTGAATTAATATTACATTATACTCAAAGATTATAATGTACTGTATTTTATTATTAATATTTAGATTAACATTCTTAACTCTTTATTTTGCAACAATCCTATAACATGGAGTTATTTTGTTTGTTTGCTACTAGGCCGGCACCGAACCCTAGGCTGCTCAGTTATTGTGCCCAGTCATGATAATTTCAATCTGTTTTCCCATATAACTGATAATGTCTCATCTGCTACCCAGTAAGAAGATACCCTGCTGATGGCAGTGAATCATTCTTATCCTGTGTAGACCACAGCTTTTCAGAACAGAGAACAACAGATAGTATTTTTAGTTTTGGTTTAGTTTTGTAATGCATGTCTGTCTATGCTTTTTTTTTTGGCGGCCATTATTCCTCTATTTTATGTTTGTCTGCAGCATGGCTGAGAACAGGTTACTCACCTGTAACAGTAGTTCTAGGAGTGATATATGTTGTTCATCCACACTCTGGCATGTCCCTTTCCCTTTAAATCTGGCCGAAAGTCTTCAAGCTGGCTCTCGACCCACCCAGGTGGTAATACCTCGGCTCCGCCCCATGACACCAGATCTAGCCCACTGGAAGCAAGGTGGTGCGCCTAAAGCCGGGAGGGTTGTTATGTAGGGATTAACATATACCACTCCTAGAACTACTGTTACAGGTGAGTAACCTGTTTTTCTAGGAGCGCGGATATGTTGTTCATCCACACTCTCTGGCAGACTCCAAGCAGTTCTCTGGGAGGAGGGAGGCAAGGCACACACACCCTATTTAGGAAACAGAGATTGGAGAACCGAGGCCCCAAAACCAGCATCCCGATGTAATTCAAGAATGATGTGGTAGTGGGTAATGAAGGTGTTTGCTGACTTCCAGGTAGCAGCCCACCAGATCTTCTGGATAGGGATGACCCTGGATGCAGCTACCGATGCAGCTGTATGGCAGGTAGAATGAGCTCTTATCCCTCTGGGAGGCTCCTTGCCCGCTAATTCATAGCACAGACCTATGCATGATGTAATCCACCTAACAATGGTCCGCTTCGCTGCAGGTCTGCCAGAAGCGGCTTCAGCGTAGGTGACAAACAGCTGGTGAACCTCTCGAATTTCACCATCCCTCCTTATAATAGGAGAGAGCCTGAGGTCCAGAGTATGGCTCTGCACGCGCCCCGGGAGGTGTGTTAGGTAGAGTATACTGGCAGAGTCAACACCTGGTTATGGTGAAACTCTGACACCAACTTCGAAGGAATTTCGGTGGGAAGAGACAACTTTGTCCCTGTGAAAGACCAGATAAGGGAATCCACCGAAGCGCCTGAGCTCCCCTGTCCTTCTAGCTGACGTGATAGCCACCAGGAAGGCCGTCTTCCACGACAAGTGTGAGAGCTCACACTTGTGCATGGGTTCAAATGACTTGCCCATGAGCTTTGCCAAAACCAACAAGAGATTCCATGGAGGTGGAGGTTCACGCACTAGAGGGGATATGTGATCCAGGCCTTTGAAAAACTGCCCGACCACTGTCTCCTGTGTCAGTATCGGCTGACCGGCCGGCACCCGGTAAGCAGAAATGCCTGCCAGGTGCACCCTAAGGGTCAATGACTGTAGACCCCCTTTGGAGAGAGAGACCAAAGGTAGTCTAAAATGCTAGCCACAGAGCAGGATAAGGGGTCTAGACTCTTACCCTGACACCAAATTGAAAACCTTTTCCATTTGAAGGCATAACATTTCCTGGTCAATTCCTTACGCTTACGAGATGCCTCCACCACAGTGTAGACATCCTCAGAAGGACCCAGAGCCTGGAACTCTAGCCACTCAGGTACCAGGCTGTGAGGTGCAGGGATTGAAGGTCTGGATGGAATACCTTCCCCTGGTTCAATGATATCAGGTCTGGGCATGTACAAAGCCGCTCCGGGGCCCTACAGCTGAGGCTGAGGAGATCTGGATACCAGAACTGGCGGGGCCAATCTGGGGCTACCAGAATCACCTTTGCCTTGCCCCTCCTCACCTTGAATAACACCTTGTGGATCAAGGGAAATGGAGGGAAGGTGTAGAGGAGGCCTGGTGTCCACGGCCTTGAGAAGACATCCCCCTGCAGCGAGCCCTGCTGAGGGGGGTGGGCATGGTACAGTTTCAGCTTGGTGTTCTCCCTTGAAGCAAACAGGTCCACCAACGGTTTGCCCCAACGGGAGAACAGATTGTGAGCTACCTTTGGATGGAGAGACCACTCATGAGATGTCTGGCCTATGCGGCTGAGAGCATCTGCCAGTTGATTCGAGACTCCTGCCACATGGATGGGAAGGAGATCCGCCTCCAACCGGCTGACTGGGGTCCAGATTTAGAACACCTCCTTGCATAGCAGACAGGAGTGCATGTCGCCCTGTTTGTTGAGGTAGTACATGGCCGTGGTATTGTCCATCTGGACTTGAACCACTTGACCCAGGAGCTGAGGAGCGAAAGCTGACAGGCCAGTCTGACTGCTCTGAGCTCCAACAGGTTGATGTGGTATCAGGACTCCTCAGGGGTCCAGAACCCATGGGCCCTGCTGTCCCCCATGTGGGCTTCCCAGCCCATGAGAGAGGCATCAGTCATCAGGACGACTGTCGGCTCAGGGTGGACAAACAGGATTCCTTTCTGCAGTCGGTCTGGGACTGTCCACCATTGGAGAGGGTCCCACATCTGGGTTACAGTGATCAGCTGGTCGAAGTGACCATATCACTGAGTCCACTGGGTGGCCAGCTCCTATTGGAGGGGGTGCATGTGCCACCTGGTCCAATGAACCACCGAGGTGCACACCTCCATGTAGCCCAGAAGGCACAGAAAGTCCCGGGCAGGGCGCAAGTGCCCAACCAGAAATGATTGGGCAAAGGAAGAGAGAACCTCCACCCTGTCCACCAGGAGCTGAGCTCTGGCTTGACGAGAGTCGAGCTCTGCCCCGATAAAGGCCATCACCTGAGAGGGTATCAGTTCCGACTTGGCCTCGCTGAACAGGCCTAGTTGGGAGCAGGTTCGGAAGGCCAGATCCCTGGACCTCTCCACCTCCTGAAGGGAGGAACCCGCCAGGAGCCAGTCATCGAGATAGAGGTATATCCGAACTCCTCGATGCCGAAGATGGGCTGCCACTACTGCAATGCACTTGGTGAAGACCCGAGGGGCCGATGACAGGCCGAACAGCATGGCTCGGAACACGTACAGTGTCCTTTCGACACTGAAGCGGAGGAACCGCTGGTGGGACAGACGGATTGGGATGTGAAAGAACATGTCCTGTAGATCCAGTGAACAGAACCACATGTTTCGCTCCAGAGATGGTATGATCTGGTTCAGAGTTACCGTCTGGAAGGTGCGAGACCTGAGGTATTGATTCAGGTTGTGGAGATCTAGGATGGGGTGCCAACCCCCCCCCCGTCCACTTGGGCACCAGGAAGTACCTGGACACGAAGCCTGGGTCTGTAGGAGGATCCGGCACTGGAGCTACCACCTCCTTGTGGAGGAGCTGAGCAATGTCGTCCCGAGGGGCTGACTGAGTGCGAGCTGAGATCCTTTCCTCCCGAAGGGCGTGGGCTCAGCTGGGATGGTACTGCTCGAATTCTAGAGGCAGTCCCTGGCCGACCACTTCCAGAACCACCTGTCCAAAGTGATACTGGACCAGGCGGAAAGAAAGTGATGGAGCCAGCCCCCCACGGGAGGACCCACAGCTGGCGTGACGGGTGTAGGGGTGGCAACCCCTGACCGTCACTGAGCAGGCTTAGAGGAGGAGAAGGATCCTGGACCGGCACCTCGGCCTCCTTTACAGGGCTGTTGAGGACCCTGCTTGGGCCTGGGATGCCAAGCTTGAGCCTGCTGTTGCTGCTGACCTCCTTGATAGGAGGACTGTCTAACTGCTGGGGAAGAGTGCCGAAAGGGCTTCTTCTTGCACTTCTGCTGGTTCTTGCCAGAAGAACCCTTTGCAGAGGTAGCATCCAAGGTGGCATTGGACTGCTCTATTCGCTGGAGGTGACCTGCCACTCCCGGACCGAAGAGGTCGGTGCCAAGGAAGGGCAAGTCAGCTAACTTGTGCTGAGTATCCGCCGGAAAGGAGTATAACCTCAGCCAGGCCCTGTGGCAAGTGGCCACTGCAGCTACTAAGGAGCGGGCACAGGAATCTCCAATGTCCAGGGCCATCTGAAGCTGCTGTTTCACAAAAGCATGGCCCTGGTCACGGACCTGCATCACCGTGGTCTGCATGTCCGCTGGGAGATGAAGGAGGACTTCATCTAGTGACCCCAAGAGGGCATGAGAGAAGTGTGCCATGATCACAGCTGAGCTGGCCTGACGAAGGCTCAAGGATGGGGCCACATAAAACTTCAGGGCAGAATGGTCCATATTCTTGGACTCCTTGTCCGGAGGGTGGTCAGTGTCAGCTGAGCTACCCGTGCGTCTAAACACAGAAGCAGTCACAAGGCTCTCGGCCAAGGGATGCTCTGTGAAACCCGCCAGGGACCCCATGGGTACCGTATACTTGCGGGCCATGCGGGCAGATGGAGCTGGGCAGGAGGCAGGGCATTGCCATAGCTCAAGGGCTGGGCCAACAATAGCTTCAGCCACTGGAAAGGTCTCCATCGGGGTATCACCTCTCTTGAGGATATCCGTGAGGGGGTGTTCGCCTTCTTTTGGATAGGCTCCAAAGGCATTCCGGTTGATTCGGAAATCAGGTGGAGGATGCCCTGAAAAGAGGAAGGACCTTCCTCCAAGCCTGCCACTGATGACTCGTCATCCCCGGATGTGAGTGCAGACCAGTGGCATCCAAGTCCAAAGAGTTGGGACATAACGGTCTCCCGCCTATGTCTCCCTCGATACGCCAAGGGCAATCGGGGACAACAGTAATGGACAGACGACGGGGAAAGCCAGTGTCTTTCCGATCCTCTTTCGAGGGAGCCCCTTCCTGAGGCTGCTTAGGCGGTGGTTCCACCAATATCAGTGGGGAGACCAAAACAGGCCGAGCTGGAATGCGTGCCAGCCCTACGGGTGGAGGAACCAAGATCTTCGGTTCCGGAGGGGTCTGCATCGGCCTAAGAGGCTGGGGCCAAGTAATGGCCAGTGTTGTCGGCAGATCCAGCTTTTGACTGGTCAGAATCAGCTGTTGCCACATGAGATCCTCATAATGTCGACAAAGCTTCCGTCGAAGTCTCTCCTCATCTGAGGAGGATGAGGATCGGTGGCGACGCCTCTTCCTGGAGTGCTTGTGACCTTTCTTAGGTTTTTCGACTGAAGAGGTCCTGGTCCTCAATCGAGATCGATGGGGTCAGCTTGTTCTATCAGGAGAAGCCGGAGTTGGGGAGAACCGAGGTTCCAGCACCTGTCCCTAGATCAGGACACTTGAGGGCTGGGTCTCCTCGTTGGGGAAGAGAAGGATAGGTGTCCTTTCCAAGGAGTCGGTGACTGGAGTCAGTGACAAAGGCTTGACTGGGTCAAGAGAAATCTCGGCCAGTTCAGCCATTTCCTCAGCCTCGGTGCTTTGGCCCAACGGCAGGTCCAAGAAGCCGGCAGCCGAGGAAGCGATCTCAACCGGGGTCGAGACCGCAAGTTCCTGAGAATCGGACCTCTCTCGGTCCCAGGAACATCTCCTTCAGGATGAAGAAGACTTGGGGTCCTTGTCCCTTTTCCTAGGAGGGCGGGAGGAGTGCGAGCCCAAGGGTGCCTCACCCCTGGTGGGGAGAGACTGGCACAGCTCCCGAAAGGACCCAGTGAAGGTAGAGCCAAGGTTAAGAGGCACAAAAAAACTAAACTTGAGCAGTTTCCTCTTCGAAGGCCGCCATCTGATCGAGCTGCTCGGTGGATCCCGCAGCCGTGGAAACTGCCCACCTTGCCTCCTTCGATTTCACCGGTGGATTGCGAAGCTCCGGTCTCCCCAATTTTAGGCGTGCCTTGCGGTCGTCCAGGACGTTGGGATGGAAGGCCAGACAGATGGTGCAAGAGGTGGTGTCATGTACGACACCCAAGCAGTAGACACACAAGAGGTGGGGATCGGTGCACGACATTTTCTGTCTTCAGGGACACCAGCGAAATCCGGGGGACTACTTGTCCTCCATGTCCGATGCACTCGGATCGGTATCGTAAACTCTAATGAGTTTTAGAGAAAGCGACTGCGGTGAAAATCGTCGTTGAGATTCCAGGGCCTATGAACTGCAGACTTAGCATGAGGGAGCCTAAATCTTCCAGCGGAAAGGAAGATCTGGCGTCATGGGGTGGAGTCGAGGTATTTACCACCCGGATGGGTGGGAGGAGCCAGCTTGAAGACTTTCAGGCCAGATTTAAAGGGGAAAGGGACATGCCAGAGAGTGTGGATGAACAACATATCCCCGCTCATAGAAGCAACATTTTGTGACAGCTTGCTGGAGTAGCAAGTTGTGAAGGTGCGGTCGTGTTATGGCCAATGGCGCCACTGCTTTTTTAGGCTGGTCTCTGTGGCACCAATGAATGAGCACGCTATGACAGCCCTTGAAAAGCGTGCCACCAACTTGAAAGAATTTCGCCGCTGCAATGAGGGAGCGCCCTGTCATTGCAGGGCATGCCTTGGCTGCTGAAACATTCCAATAAACATGGCGGCAGCGGTCGCCGTCAGCCTCTCACAATCCCCAGCAAGCCAACTTCAGGGGTGCCCAATTCCCCTGTCGGCATGTTTATAACCCCTCCTCAAGATTGTGTGGCACACTAGGAGCCCATGCCAGTGTGCCTGCATGTGTTCTGAAGCCGACCGCACTGGCATGTTCCTGCCCCGCCCCACCCCACCCCTATTGTGTGCCACACTAGGAACCCACTTCAGTGTGGCTAACAAACCCCTCCAAGTCATAGGGCACACTGGGAGCCCACTTCAGTGTGCCCAACAGTTAATTTCACCTGTAAATAAAGAAAACCTTCCTGCGATGTCCATCCCTAAAAATAAGAAAACGGTCCATCGTTGAGTCGGAGCGCCCCCTCCACCAACCGGCACCCACTGTCTGCGCACCCCCCCTCCCTGCACCCCCCACCCCAAACTTACCTCTGGAGCCCAGTGCAATGATCTTTGGTGGAGCACAACACGTCTGAACTCTTCAAAAGCCGACCTCGAACTGAAGAAAATCACGGTAAGCTGTATAATGGCATCAATGGGGGGGGGGGGTTCAACTTAGGTGGATATTGTGCCAATTGTTGCGACTTTTAGCTCCAAATTTTCAACATGGGGTTCTTGGGGCCCCACCTCATGAATTCAGTTACTGTCATTTCGTTATTTGGTCCAGAAAGGTGATCACCTTTCGGGACCGAATAACGAAATGACAGTGTCACTGTTCATGAGGTGGGCTCCCAAAAAGCCTACGTTGCAAATTTGGTGAAAAAATTCCAAAAAATGACTGTGTTATGTGCATGCATTGCACAGTTTCCATGCACGTTCGTAACTTCTAGAATTTTTTATATTTTCACTCCAGTTTTCAACACTGCCATTTCTTCACACCTCCTTATGAATGGTACAGGTATCATTTCTCACATCCTGCCCGAAATATGTTGTTCGCATATCTGGTGCAGAATGGCACGGTCGCTGTGGGAAATCAACATTTGGGACAGATTAACAAAATCACAGTACCACTGTTCATGAACGGAGGTCCCAAATGCTTTCATGAGATGGGGTCACAAAAAGCCCATGTTAAAAATTTGGAGTGCAAATACCAACAAACACCTGGGTCGTTAGAGTTTCTAACCATAACGTCCCATCCTGTAGAGACTGACAGGTGTCAGGGGTGTGACTTTGGATTGTCAGCTGTAATGCTCACGCCATTCCACTCCCACCCCCACTCTGCAGCCAGTGACAGGCATCGAGGTGTGCCTTGGACTCTTCGACCCCAAAGTTCACCCCACTGTCCTATACTGCACCCATCTCAAAGTATTTCCTTATGGAATGGGGTGAACATAAGGCCCGACGACATCAAGGCACAATGTGACACTTGTTGGAGTCTGCATGGTAGGGTGAGGTGAAATGGCATGAGTATTATGGCCAATGACCCAAAGGCACACCTCAATGCCTGTCAGTCTCTGCAGGGTTGGGTGGGGTTGGCATCAGTTCCATACTTCACTGCCATTCCTATTATGCATCTCTCCAACTCCTGCACTACCAATGCCAATGCCAAGAAGACAACATTCAGCATTGACAAATGCTTGTTTTAATTTTTATAAAACCAGAATCCCCAATGTGTCTAGCAAAAATGTTTTTTATTCCTCACAATGAACTACTTTTTTATTCTCAGAATATCTTACGATGCCATTATCACTTGATTAGTAAAATAAAAGTGGGGAAATGCTTCATTTAGTGTGTAGAGCATCCAAAGACTTAGAAAGTTAACATAGAAACATAGAACTTGATGGCAGATAAGGACCGCAAGGCCCATCTAGTCTGCCCATTTATTTTTCTACCTTATGAATGTGCCATTGGTCTTTGCGCTGTCAATGGCTTATCTATTCATACTCATCTGTATTGCTCCCATATGCCTATTCCATGCCTGTCTGAAGCCCTGCCTTGTATCCATATCCATCACTTCCTGAGGTAGGCCGTTCCATGCATCCACCACTCTTTCTGTGAAAAAGAATGTCCTCACATTACCCCTTAATCGGCCTCCCTCTAATCTCATGCTGTGTCCCTTGTCCTGCTATTTGTCTTATATTGAAACATGTTAGACTCTTTCACCTTGTTAATGCCCTTAAGGTGTTTGAATATTTCGATCATATCACCTCTCTCCCTCCTTTGCTGTAGGGTATACATATAGAGCTCTGTTAATCTATCCTCATATGCTTTCTGATGCAGTCCCTGCACCATTTTGGATGGACTGGATGGATTCTCTGGACTGCCTCAATTTGGTTAATGTCCTTGTGAAGGTGTGGCCTCCAGTACTGCACACAGTAGTCCAGATGGGGCCTAACCAGCGTCTTGTAAAGAGAGATTATTACCTCCCTCTTCCGACTTGTGATACCCCTACTAATACACCCCAACATCCCTCTAGCCTTACCTACTGCTTTAGTGGTCTGCTTGGATGATTTCAGGTCATCAGTGAGATGCCCAAGTCTCTTTCTTCCCTTGTGACTGTCAGCAACTCCCTGCCAGCCTATAGGTGGCTTCAGGGTTTCTCTTCCCTATGTGCATGATCTTGCACTTCTTTGCGTTAAACCCCAGTTATGGGATCCCCAACACACTAAGTAATACAAACACCTACACACACATACTCTAGATGTTTGCACACATACACATGTATTCAAGACTTTGATGAAAAGACACTGCAGTGCCACACTAGAGGGTGCTGCCCTGTTGGGAGGGGACACCCTTCTTGTATTTAATTGCTGTCCAGATCCCATGGCAGCTTTTGTAAGAGCAGATTACCCTCAGTGTTCTGAATAATGCTCCTCCATCCATAAAACAGGTCTTAATGCTATTATCAAAGTCTACAGTCATTTCACTACTTGTCTCTAATAGACGGTAAAGTGCTTTGGGATACAATGTGTATGAAAAGCGCTATACGAATACTAATTTTTCTTCTACCTGTGTGTATGTCAAGCACCTAATGTCTGCATGTGACTGCCTACTATACCTGCACTGCTAATGTCTTACTCATTGGATGTATTGCGCGTGAAAGATGCTATACAAAACCTCAACTCACCCATTCATCCACTCATCCATTCATTTATTCATTCATTAATAAACTACTTTTAAGAGTCTTTATAATGGTGGTAATTGAGCTTTCCCCCAGAAATAGATAGAGAATATTGGATGGACAACTATGCAGAACCAGTGTGTTCTGCCACAGAGGCATTCTGATTCCCTCTGACCTCGAGAGCGAAGGTCGAGAGGTCTGTGGGAATCAGAACCTTGAGGTGGCAAAACACACTGGTTGTGCATAGAGTTGCTCATCCTGTATTTTGTTATAGTGTATAGTACTGTGTGAAAAATGTGTTTTGTGAGTTCTTTTGGTTGAAACTGACTCATGCAGTCTCTACATGGTTTTAGAATGCTGTTCTACCACAGCATTCCTTGACCTTGGAACTGTGGTAGAACAGCATTTTGAAAGGGATGGATTTCTATAAAGAACAACATTCCACTATACACTATATATCTATTCATTCTCCTTGCACAAGTTTTAACAACAGGCTGAAGTGGAAGTTTGCTTGATAATCTGTGCAAAGACTTGCTGGAAGAAAAGGAATATGTCAGTAAGTGGAACAAAACTGGGTACCCAATTAAAATTACCCACCCCGTCCAAGTAATCCTGGCTGTCAGCAGAACCTGGCACTTCCTGTCAGATCACTGGTCTTTGAGTTTGATGTGGGTGAACAACTGCTCCTGTTAGGCTAGAACAAATTCAACTGGCACTGTTGCCATATCTGGGCTTGACCATATACATTTGATCAGGGCCGCTGGTTTATAGTGACTGAAAATGAAACATAGAAACATAGACTTTGACAGCAGATAATGATCACTTGGCCCACCCAGTCTGCCCACTTCCCTACCTACTGGATAAGCTGCAGATTCTAGTTAACCAACAGCCTACTTCCTGCCACCCCCACTACAATTGCCTTGTGTCTGTCCCATGCATGTTTGAATTCCCCCACTGTTTTAGCCCCAACAACCTCCCCAGGAAGGCAGTTCCACGCATCCACCACTCTCTCCGTGAAAAAAGATTTCCTCACATTACCTCTGAGCCGTTCCCCCTCTATCTTTAAATTGTGTCCCCTTGTTTTTACACATCTCTTTTTCTGAAAGATGCTACCCTCCTGGACTTTGTTGATTCCCTTGAGATACTTGAACATTTCTATCATGTCCCCCCTGTCCCTCCTTTCATCAAGGGTATACATATTAAGCTCTCTCATTCTCCTAATTACCTAGTTACCTAATTACCATAACTGTCGATGTAAACAGAGTCTCCACAGATTACCACTAAAGGGTCTGTGCCTGAGGTGCAAGGACTCTGCGGGAGCCAGAACTTTTCTGGAGGGCTGGCGGCATAAGTCAGCCTCACACACACATCACTGCACATGCCCACTGGTATACAGTGTCATCAGCCCCCAACACCCTCAGTACCTTTTTTACTGAGGAGGTGAGCAGGATGAACCTAATGAGTAACCTATGCACTTAACCTAAGGCTATAAGATAGCCCTGGCGGCCCATGAAAAAAACGCCAGCAAATCCTGTAACACAGTGTCTTCACAGACCAACCAAGTACAGAGGGGTGAAGACCAACACAACAATACTGGAGTGAGTCTGGGGGATGGTGGGCAGGCATATTAATCTATGGAGAAGATATTCAGGAAGTCCAACAGTCATGGTTAAAGTATGTAACTTTCATAACTTCCAAGAATCATTCTTCTCCATAGATTCCCACAAATGCATCAGAGTACCACACTCAGAGAACGTCACTATGACAAGGGAGCCAATAGCTCAGGGCTCATTCAGGATAGTAATCCATTCAGAGTTGTCCTGTCAAAGGTGGTATGCTGCCTAGCATGGACATCCAGGACACAGTGCTTGGAAAAGGAAGGTAACCAACAGGATGCCACAGGGGTCAGTTCTGGGGCCAGTCCTACTCAATGTCTTCATAAGTGACATTGCAGAGGGTCTGGAAGGAAAGGTATGTCTATTTTCAGATGATACTAAGATCTGCAATAGGGTAGACACTCCGGGAGGGGTGGAAAAATGAGGAGGGACCTAGGTAAACTTGAGGAATGGTTAAGAGTGTGGCAGCTAAGACTGAATGCAAAAAAGTGCAAATCATGCATTTGGGGCACAGGAACCCAAGGGAGGCTTACATGATGGAGGGATGGGGGGTGGAGAGATACTGACACTAACCAAACAGGAGAGGTATCTGAGGGTAATCATACCAGATGATCTAAAGGTGGCCAGGCAATGTGCCAAGGGGAAAGCCAGTGGGGTACTGGGGTGCATACGGAGAGGTATCACCAGCAGAAGAAAGGAGATGGTGATGCCTCTATATAAATCATTAGTGAAACCTCATCTGGAGTACTGTGTCCAGTTCTGGAGGCCATATCTATGTAAAGACATAGGGTGGAGGCAGTTCAGAGAAGGGCAACAAAAATGGTGCAGGACCTGCACCAAAAGTCATAGGAAGAGAGATTGGAGGAACTCAATTTGTACACCCTGGAGGAGAGAGGAGAGAAAGAGAGAGAGAGAGGAGGGATATGATAGAGACCTTCAAATATCTCAAGGGCATAAATAAAGTACGGGGGGGTAGCACCTTTCAGAAAAACAGATAATCTAGAACAAAGGGTCATGACATGAGGCTGGCAGGGGATAGACTAAGGGGTATTGTGAGGAAGTATTTCTTCGCAGAAAGGGTGATGGATGCATGGAACAGCCTCCCAGCAGAGGTGGTGGGGGCAAATTTGGTAGGGGAATTAAAAAATGTATGGGATTTGCATATGGGTACCCTAGTGATAGGCAGACGAACAAAGCCAGAGTGTGTCCAAGTCATCTTATGTCCATAATGTAGCATGCCTCTGCAAGATTGCCCACAGGCTGATGTCTGTGAGCAAAGCCTGAGCTCAGGTCATGTCCAGAACAGCTCCTATAAACAGCAGTTCCTGGGAAGGCTCCAGCTGAGACGTTAAGGGATTCAGCAGGACTCCCATTGTCACTAGGAACTGAGAAGCAGTGGCCACTGCCTGCTCTGTTTCTTGTCTGGATGCACTTGAAATTTGCCAGTCATCCAGATATGTGAAGACTTGGAGTCCTAGCTTTCTGAGTTGCACTGCAAGTACTGCAAAGCACTTTGTAAAGATTTGCAGTGCCAAGGAAAGCCTGAAAGGTAGAACTCTGAACTGGTAGTATTGCCCTTTCATGTAGAACCGTAGGTACTTGTGGTAGATAGGGTGCACGGTATGTGTTGGTATGCATCCTGCATATCCAGTGATGCTAACCAACAATGATGTTTCAGGTAAGGCAGCAAGGACAGGAGACAAACAAGACCACCCCACGTCTGGGTGTCCTATGGTAACAACCAAAACCAAAAACTCAGGCACCACCTACCACTGAATCAATACTGCTGACTACAAAAATAATGTCACACAATGGCTTTTATTTATTTCAAAAGTGTGCCGGAGGCCTCGTACCATATTCAGGTAGGAGACCAGCAGGATCACACAAACTCCAACCAGTTTCACCTAAAGCATCGTCAGGGAGTGTTCATCTTACAAAGATAGCATCATTATAAATGTTGCACATAAAGTGATATTTACAGCAAACATCATATGAGTACATGTTTTGTTAAAAAAAAGCAAATAGTGCTGAAAAATGAGATTATAAAAAGACTGTGAAAACAAGCCCTTAGATCAGTGACAATTGATCCTGCTGCACTATCTAAATAACTACTACATGTATAAATACATATTCATTGCAAAAACTTTGTTAATGCACTAGTTAGGGTTAAAGCGACTAAAGTAGGGAAATGTAGCATTACGGTTTCCAACCCTAACACCCCATCCCCACCCTGCAGGCGTGGGGTGTGCCTTAGGGTTGTCAACTCTAACGCTCACCCCATTCTCATATACTGTACCCATATCAGCTTATTATTACTCATGGAATGGGGTGAGCATTAGGGTTGACAACCCCAATGCATACCCCACGCCTGTTGCTGCCTGCAGGGTGGGGTGGGGTGTTAGGGTTGGAAATTCTAATGCCACATTGCCCTACTTTTGTCCCTTTACCACTAACTAGTGCATTAACAAAGTTTTTTGCAATGAATTTCCTTACTTTTTGAGATAGTACCATCCATAATTTTTGAGACAGTATAATTGTATCCCTACTTGCCCTGCGCTCCCATCCCTCCATAGATACATATATGTATGTTGCTGTGGCAGGATAGGGCCCCCGGGTCATGCACTTACAGTTTGAGCAAAACTGCATCCAGACTGTCACCATAGCCTTCTTATTACACTACCTCATGAACCCGGTACTGAGCATTTCTAAATCCCTGTCAAAATGTGATTCCGCACCACCGTAACGTCATTCCACGCCACAGATGAAAAAAGACAGTTTGGCCAGGATTTGAAAAATGACAGCTGTCACATTCATGAAGTGGCAGAAAAATATTGTTATGTTGAAAATTTGGGGTCAAAATATTAAAATTACCAAAGTTATGAGCGAGCTTTGGAAAATTTAAACGGTTGAGCATAACTTAGCCATTTTTAAATATTTTGACTCAAAATTTTCAACATACTCGTCTTATGATGTCAACTCTTGAACAAGGGTGGTGAAAATTTTCAGATCCCGCCCCAAAGGCGATTTTACCAAGCAACTGTGGAATCGCCTTTCAGGACGGATTTGCATAATTCCACCATTATTGTTCATGAGATGTAGTGATAGAGGAGGATAGAGTGAGGAAGGGGCTGCTGGCATTGAAGGTGGACAAATCACCAGGCCTGAACAGAGTACATCCAAGGGTATTAAAGGAACTGGCTGAGGAGCTGGCTGGGCCAAAGGCAGACCTATTTAATAGTTCACTAGAGACAGCATAGTGCCGCAGGACTGGAGAACAGCACATCTAGTGACGCTCCACAAAAGTGGTCCCAAGGATGACCCATGGAATTACAGACCAGCCAGTCTGACCTCCATTGTGGGCAAACTCATGGAAACCATAATAAAGGAAAGGTTGGTGGAATATCTAGAGGAGCATGGTCTCCAGGATGCGAAGCAGCATGGGTTCATGGGGGGGGGGGGATCGTGTCAAAGAAATTGATTGACTTCTTTGACTGTGTCACTAAGACAGTAGACAGGAGCCAGGTGGTAGACATCCTCTATCTTGATTTCAGCAAGGCCTTTGACTCTGTGCCCCACAAAAGATTGATCAGGAAGTTGGTGGATCTCGGGGTTGGGGAAAAGATGGCCAGATGGGTGGAAAACTGGCCGAAGAACAGAATCCAGAGGGTGGTTGTGGGGAGAGAGTTATCTGACACTGGACAGGAAACCAGTGGGGTCCCACAGAGCTTGGTGCTGGGGCCGGTGTTGTTCAATGTCTTCATCAGCGACTTTGGAGATGACATTAAGGGAAAAATGTGCCTATTTACGGATGACACCAAGTTCTGTGGGAGAGTGGACACAGCTGAAGGGATACAGGACCTACCGGAAGATCTGAAAAAGCTAGGGAGGTGGTCTAGGATCTGGCAGCTTGGCTTCAATGCCAAGAAATGCAAAGTTTGCATATTGGAGCCCAGAATCCTAGGAGAGAGTACTACCTGGGTGGAATCTGAGTATCTGCATCAGAGTAGAGGGACCTGGGAGTGATAATCACTAGTAACCTGAAGCACTCTACGCAGTGCAAGAAAGCAGTAGCAAAGGCAAACAAGATGCTGGGATGCATATCTAGGAGGATCAGTAGTAGGAAAGAGGAGGTTATACTGCCCTTGTACAGGTCACCGGTAAAGCCGCATCTAGAGTATGGGGTTCAGTACTGGTTCTCACACCTCAAAAAGGACATTAACCTGCTGGAGAAGGTCCAGAGGAGGGCTACAAAGATGATAGCTGGTCAGCAGGGTAAGACATATGAGGAGAGGCTGAGGGCACTGATCATGTGCTCCCTGGAAGACAGGAGAGTGAGAGGGGACATGATTGGGACCTTCAAGTACTTGAAAGGGATAAATAAGGTTGATAAGGAGAGTCTCTTTAAACTGAGTGGCAACCATAACACGAGGGGGCACAGTCTTAAGCTGGAGGGTGGGAGGTTTAGGAGTGAGGTCAGTAAGCACTTCTTCGCAGAGAGGGTGGTGGACACTTGGAATGTGCTGCCAGAAGAGGTAATCTCATTGAAGACAGTGGGCAGCTTTAAGAGAGGCTGGGACAGGTATAGGGGGAGGATAAGAGTCATGGGTAGGGAGGATGGGAGAAGTGGGGAGAGGGGGCAGGGACAGTAGCTCAAGCTGTGAACCCTGCAACACGAGCAGACTTGATAGACCAAATGGCCTTCTTCTGATGGCTTCTTCATATGTTCGTATGAGGTGGGGTCTCAAAATGGCCATGTTGAAAATTTGGTGTAAAATATAAAAAAATGGCAAAGTTATGCAGCAAAGTTGAAAACTCCATTGAAATACATTGAACTGCACTTACCTTAGTTTCTCATATTGCAGTCAGCAGTTCCAGCAGCAAGATGTGTCTTTCATTAGAGAGTGAATTTTCACCCTGGGACCTGTTCAGGTAAGTGTGTGTGTGTGTGTGGAGGGGAGGGTACTCAGTGGGAGGTCGGGTTGGGGAGTCAGATTTTACAAGTTTAAAAAAAAATACATAGAGGGACTTTCTTTCTTTTATACAAGATGGCGATCGGGGGGGCAGTAGACACCTGAGATAAAAGAAAATATCAAGGGGGACAGCAATCAGAGGGTGAGGGGGTACCACTGGACACTTGGAAAATACCTGCCAATCAGGGGACAGCAATCAGAGGGTGGGAGGTGCCACTAAACACCAAGAAAATGTGTAACAATTATAGGCGATTGTGGAGAGAGTCGGACCACCCCTATGTTGCGTAGCGCAAAAGCTACACGAATCGCACGCCACTATAAATGTAAGCGTAACGTAATGCTACTCGGGCAAGTGAAGTAACAGTGACAAGACACGAGTGGGAACTGACCCAGCTATCAGGGGTCTGTGCCCCCTCCTCCACAACCCCCACTTCTCCTTCACATCACTCAACTACCATCAATAGGGCAATAAAAAAACTAATATGAAAAAGTGAAATAGAAAACAAACTAGTAGACATAATCAATTTATTTTACCTTTCATCGAGGGGGCACCCCCCCAATTCGGGCTATCTCTGATCAATTGTAGACATAATCAATTTATTTTACCTTCCATCAGGGGGCTGTGCCCCCCACACCCCCCTCTAATTATCTAATGATTGCGCATTGTCAGTTACATATTAAGTGCAGCACCACGCCTGGTCTGACACACTCCACAATCGCCCTATTATGGGATGGTGAACAGAGGGTGGGGGGGTGCCACTACACACCAGGGAAATCAATTAGAACTATGGGACAGAGATCACAGGGTGGAGGGGATACCACTAGACACCAGGGAAATATATGAAAATGATAGGGATGGTGCTCAGAGGCGGGGAGTGCCACTAGACACCAAGTAAATGTATCAAAATGACAGAAAAGATGATCGGAGGGTAGAGGGTGCCACTAGACACCAGGGAAATCTAGCACCCTTATGGGATGAGGTTCCGGGGGGGTGCCACTAGACACCAGAGAAATCTATAACATCTTGGATGCATTACAGGCACTCAACCCCTCCAAAGTCAGTTCGCTTGATGGAATGGATCCTAAGGTGCTTTACCTTTCAGCTCCAGCTATTTCTGCTCCACTAGCTGACCTTCTCAACTTTTCTTTCGCTACGGCTACAATCCCCTCTGTTTGGAAGCATGCCATTGTTCGTCCCCTGCCTATGGGGCGGTGATCCTACTGCGCCTGCAAACTATCGTCCCATTTCTCTCCTTTCAACCCTTGCTAAGCTCCAAGAACACGTGGTTCTATCACAACTCTCATCTTATCTCTCTGATTCTAAATTTTTTCACTCCGTTCCAATCTGGGTTCCAGAAGAATCATTCCACTACTATCCTGATTAGGCTCACTGACTCTAACCTGTCAGGGATGGACAGTGGCCAAATCACATCTGCTATTTTTGTCGACCTAGCAAAGGCTTTTGACACCATCTCCCACACCCTTCTATTAAACACCCTCTCCTCAGCAGGCTTAACTGACTCTGCCGCCAACTGGTTCGTGGCCTATCTTGCAGGCTGGACCCACTCTGTCAGAATAGCGACTCCACATCCCTTCCTCACCCTAGTAACACTGGCATCTCTCAGGGGTCTGTGTTGGGCCCTATATTATTCTCTATATTTCTGAATGACCTTCCTTCAGCCTGTTCATCCACTTCAATCCACATGTACACTGATGACATGGCCCTCGTCACCTCAGGCCAGTCCCTTGATGTAGCAACCAGACTTCAGCATGACTTCAATAAAGTTCAACACTGGTTCAGCTCTCATCAGCTCTTCCTTAATGCCAAGAAGACAGTCTCAATGACCTTTGGTGCTATGCAGAGGCTCTCAAGGCTCCCCCCCGCCCTCCTTCTATACCCTTGACTGGACAGTTCTCGAGGACACCACATCCTTTAGGTACCTTGGTGTTTGGCTTGATCAACACCTCAGCTTCTCTGGTCATGTGAACGCCATCCTGAAAAAGCTGCACCCCAAGCTCAGCGCACTATACAGGAACCGTAGCTGCCTCCCACTACCGGCAAGATGTAAACTAGTCCATAAGATGATACTACCTATCTTCGACTACTGTAATGTAGTCTACAGTGCTGCTCCCAAGTCTTCCTTAACCAGACTGGACATCCTTTTTAACTCCTTCTGTCACTTCATTCTGGATTCCCCCTCTCACCCATCACTGAAATCTCACCACTCCCTGGCTTTTTCCTTGTTTGAAAATTGACGCCATCTCCACTGCACAAAATTTGTATCTAAATGTTGGTTTGGTACTCTCCCCCCATACCTTACTTTCTCTCTACTTATGCTCCCTCCTCCTGCCCACTCCCTTAGATCATATGACTCCCATTTAATGGTAGTCCCTCGTAGGTCGTCTGCTGTAGGCCAGATGGCCTTCTCGCATCGCTTACCTAAATTATGGAATGTACTTCCCCACCAGATTCACCACTCATCCTCTCCCAACTCCATCTGTTCTGCCCTTCATGACTTCCTTTCTGTAAATTGTACATGTGCCTAATCCCCCCCCCCCCACTTCTCCTTCGTCTCCTTCTACAAATTATTCCTATCCCACCTTTGGTATCCCTCCTCTGCTACTTTTTATTCTTGCATGTTATCCCCCCACTCTATCCCTCTCTTTTTGTTTACCTACTCTTTCTCTGTTCACCCAACTAGCTGGTTCAATGTTATTTTATTTCAACTTGGATAAAGCTGGACTCTAGAAGTTAGGACTTGGTCTTTCCTTTGAGTAGTTATTGTATAAAATGTTCATATGCTGCACTTATTATGTTTATTACCTCCTGTATTTTATGTTATTGTGTTAATGTTTGGCTGTATGTTTTCCCTATACCCTCCCCCCAGGACGCACCATGAGATAAGCACCTTTTTGTTAGGTGTGCCTTTCCTGGTGAAACATTTCAGTAAATAAATAAATAAATAACAGTTATGGGGATGGTGAAGGCAAGCAGCACCATACCACCATACCATACTAAAATGCAGCTCAGCCGAGTCTGCAAAATACTAACCCTAACTTTGAATTTGGCGCCAGTGAAAGCTGATCTCCGAGTGGCCCATGCTTTCTCCTGCTGCTCACTTCTTTAGCTACTGTATTCCCTTTGTCTCACAAGTTGAATTTTCACCCTCCTCCCCCCTTTATTAAATGCTCTCACTCTAGTGGAGACCACACCTGTTCATATTGAGTAATAATCTCAGGAGCAATCCTTGGTTTGCACAGCCCATTCTGTGCTCTTAAAGCAACACAACTCAACCTCTGGGTACTCTCATTTGTCAGCACTCTAGCAAAGTGCCTGAATTTAAATGAGGGGGGGATCTCTCCACCAGCAACTACAAACTACCAAGCACAAGCTACCTCCACAAGACAAATCACCATGTCATTCTGAGCTGCTACACCACCTCAGGGTGCTACATTGGCAATACTGTTTATCCTTACAGGACTCCTAAGTGGAAGTATACCCTTGCCAGCTCCCCAGACTCCCCAGCAACCAGTGCCAAATGTATATAGTACCATAACATCTGTCATAAACGCTACCCATGAAGCACATGGGGCCATCCGTCCAGATCTAAGTGATCGATGCTACACATATTGACAATCCTCATGGACACTTCTCCCTCGACTCACATTCTTCCAGGAAACCTACGCGGTGAGCCACTCTAGTAAAAGGAATCATGCCCACAACAACAAACTGCTCAAGGAAAACATTAAAAGAATACTCTTAATGCTTCTACTGCTCGGGCAACATACATCCTAATCCAGGACCACCCCATAACTCAATCTCACCATTGAAAAATACAGGGACACTCAAACTGGCATCAATTAATATCTGCAGCCTCCTTCCAAAACTAGATAGTCTACAGGTGTGGATCACTCAGCATAATCCTGATGTCCTTTCCGTAGTGGAAACCTAGATCACTCCTGACATACCTGATGCAGCAATTTCTACCCCAGGATACCTAGTATTTTGTTAGGACCGACTTTCCAAGAGAGGTGAAGAATGCACAATATACATCAAGGACACGTTAAAAGGCCTGGCAATCCCAGTACCTAACACTAGTGACCAAATACAAATGCTGGCTATTGAGCTGCTCCTTGGTGCCCATAATAAAACACTTACAGTGATCTCAGTTTACATCCCACCAAAGCATACCGTAACTGGGTTCACGTCTCTGATGAACAGCTTAAGCAACCTGTGCCTGCACTCTGAAATACTAATGATAGGTGATTTTAATATAAACTAGCTCTCCTCCACAGCTGCTGCCCACAAGGACGCACTGTCTGCCATCCACTTCTCACAGCTCATTGAGACCCCTACAAGACTAAATTACCGAGCTGGGTCTAGTGCCTTGCTGGACTGGGTGCTCTCTAACCATCCAGAGCATATAACAGACACCACTGTTCTCCCCGATTGCCTTAGTGACCACTCCCCTGCCACTGGTCCAATAAGTATTGCAAACCAGGGGTCAACTTTAAGGGAAAAAACTACTGGCCGTCGGGCCAGAGACTTCCAATAATTTGGTGGCCTGCAGTACTTAATGGTGGCCCGCAACTTATATTGAACTTTAAAGCGAGACACAAGAGGTCGGCGTCACTCGAGTGGTGAATTTTAATATTCTGCTCATTTATTCAAAATGAACCTATCTACAAGAAAGACACCATTAGATGGGCGAGAAACTGGTTGGAGGGACACTGCAGAGGATTGTGGTTAAGCACAAAATCAGAGCAGAGTGGGTCAAGGTGACACATTTCTGGTCAGTCATTATCAGAATTGTCTTGGCACACTTCAACATCCTCAAGGGCTGTCGCACTACTGTCATCGGAGTACATGCTTGAATCAGAGCTGTCTACAGTTTCAGTAGCAGCTGCATCTGTTCTTCTCCTGTGAGAGCCACTGCATGGTCTTCTAACTCGCGGCCCAGAGGCTAGCCACAAATTGACAACACCTGTTGCATCAAAATCCTCAATGGCCGGTGAGTGAAGTTTAATTTGTAACAGATCAGTGAGTGTATCACTTCTGAGTTTACTCCTCCAATCTGACTTCACAGATTTCATATGTGAAAATCCACGTTCACACTCCACTGAAGTGGTTGGCAAGGATAAGAGGAAGTCAACAAGGGACAGAATATTTTGGTGTCCATCTGAAAACCTTTTATTTATCTCTTCCCATGTAGTAACACTAGAGGTACAAGAACTCAGGGAATTTTTTAAAGAGGCCCATTCAATCTCCACTTCTTCCAGTTTTACACCATTTTTGTGAAGTACATCTCGATATTCAGTAGTAAGTTCTTCAATTTCACTATCATCAAAATCAGTGCTGTTTGCTCCAGGTGCTCACATAGTGAAGGGAATTCCCTACATATTTTCTGGCATTGTAATAAGGTTGCCCCCCTGTGGGCCTCTATTCAGGACAATCTAGATCCTATACTTGGCCTTGCCAACCTTTTTACTCCTGATATATGTATTCTAGGTGACTATTCTACCATAGATTCCTTGGAACGCCGATACCACATGGCCTTAGTGTCTATAGTGGTCAAAAGACTAGTCCTTAAACATTGGACTGACCGACTGACCCTGACCTATTCTGAATGGATGGCGGAACTTTCAATTTGCTTCAACATGGAGAGACTTGTGGCCAGCTCACGCAATCGTATGGACCTGTTCCACAAAAAATGGGGCAATTTGTATGAGTTATATTTGCACCAATGATCTCTTGAAGTCCTCTCTGATGCCCATCGTGGTTTCCTTCCCTTCCCTTCTCCCATCTACTTCCTCGATTTTGACCACAGGGTCAAGTTATGATTTAATAGTGAACTAGTTAATAGAACTAGACATACAATTGTGTTGCACACTCTATAAGGGTTTTGTGGGGTGGGTACCTTATGATTGGTAGTAGGGTGGTTGGTGGGGTTGTTTTGGAAAGAAGAAGATGGGGGGGTTGAGGGAGGGGGTTTGGGGTTGTTGGGGTGTTGTGTCCCTTTTTATTTAGTTATTTTAGTTATACCATGTATGGATACTCGACATTAATGTGTAATGACCTGTCTATGTAGGTAATGTTAAAATCAATAAACTTGAATTTCAAAAAAAAAAAAAAAAAAAAATCAGTGCTGTTTGTCAAATTGGGCTACAGTTTGGGGTTTAAAAGTGTTACACCAGCTTTTCTTACAACAGACAGGTCATTGTCTGGAAACCTGCTGTTTACCTCTGTTAAAAGAGTTTCTATAAATCTTGTAAAGGAGTTGGTATCCTTTTTTTCTCTAGTTATTTCCTTTAAGGGAATACCCTTAAATGTCTCCTTTGTGAACATTCGGGCCATTGGTCCTGATTTAGTTTTCAACTTTTCAAGAGCATTACGAACAACTGTCAATCCCTCCATCGCTTTGCTAATATTGACCTGTTCTTCCTGCAACAACAGGGAAGTCTTGCTATTACAACAATAACGTCATTTAGCTCCAAGGCACTCTGCACAAAGTGTTCTGATGTGAGCTTTTTCCAAAATCCCTGAGCTCTAGCACTGGCCATTGAGTTTCGTGATGCAACAGTATTTTCAAGATGTGAATTAACTGCAGGATAAATCTCCCAAAAATTTTCAAAGGCACATTTTAGATGCAGGACCCATCTGGTGCCTCCAACCCCTGTCGCCTGGCAAGAATTCCTCAGTTCTGTTCTGTTCAAAGGGCTGTTGTGGCTGAATAAATAAATCTGCAGCATCTCATCCTCTACCTTACTGTAACAGG
This sequence comes from Neoceratodus forsteri, assembly GCA_016271365.2. Classification (NCBI taxonomy): domain Eukaryota; kingdom Metazoa; phylum Chordata; order Ceratodontiformes; family Ceratodontidae; genus Neoceratodus; species Neoceratodus forsteri. Next base: position 830,142,635 of record CM028137.1, read on the forward strand.
GCATTGATTTTACAGCTTTTTTAAAGGCCAGTTCCAGCCGATGAAGCAAATAGTGAGTAACAACTATCAAAGGCTGTACTTCACGTAGACGTGCTGTGACTCCTGTTCTGCTGCCCTGCAGGACCGCTGCCCCATCTGCTGTAAAGCCGACTAGTTTTGTTAGAAACTCTTCACGAGTTATTTCAAGTACTGCAGAGCACTCACTTACAAGACTTTCATATATATTTTCAGCGTTTGGCTTCTCAAGTCGAACCATATTTAGAAATGCTGTTTTTATAACAATTTTGTGTGCATGACGGATATAAATTATAAGTTGTTCTGCAATGGAGGTATCAGTTGCTTCATCACATGGAACAGAATAGAATGAGGACTTCTTGGCTTCATTCATAATTTTAAGTCATTCTTATTCTGCAATGGCAGCACAAAATCTCCTGCAGTACTTGTCATTGACATAGGTGCTTCCTGTCTCCAGACCCTTCATTTGATCCAGTTTACTCATCCAAACAAAACCTGTGAATGGACGAGACTGCTTGGCAATTGCATGACTGTTCCTCATTAGAATAGTAAGCCTGTTAATCTGAGCATTGCTTAAACACTGTAGAGCTCTACCAGCCTCACTACAGGAGGGATCTGTAGCTGCAGCTTTAAGTTTGCTTGCAACTCTCTCATGCCCCCTGCTTGTATGGTGCGATTTTAAAGAGTACACTTTAAATGTTCCACAACCGTGTACAAAAGGGGAATCTTTATCTGCAGCATCACACCCTTGACACATGTACAGAACATAAGGTTTTCTCTGCATCATACCTAAGCCATGGAAAGTTAGTTTGCTAAGTCGTCTTAAATGTCCTGCACCTGACATTTTTTCTATAAGCTCGATCACTTTCCAACTTTTCTTGATTTGTTTTATTTTTTTTTTGCAGGAGGGGGCTCAACATTTGAAAGAAAATGCCACATGATGTATTCCGCGGTATGCAATAAAACCTTTTCAAAGCAAACTGGCTCTGTGTTTATTTTCAATGTCGATTATGATTTTATTTTATTTTTCATAAAGGTTTGATAGATGAACAGAGGGTATGACAGTAGAAATTAGGAAACTGATTTTTTTTCCACAAAGGTTGGATAGCTGCAAGGCTCCTAAATGTGTGCCAGTCCCCAACTTTGACCACAGACTGCTACACTAGTAACCAGAGAGTACGACAGTAGAAATTAGGAAATACAGATTTTTTTTTTCCACAAAGGTTGGATAGCTGTAAGGCCCCTAAATGTGTGCCAGTCCCCACGACTTTGACCATAGACTGCTACACTAGTGACCAGAGAGTGCGACAGTAGAAATGAGGAAATACAGTTTTTTTTTTTCACAAAGGTTGGATAGCTGTAAGGCTCCTAAATGTGTGCCAGTCCCCCCGAGTTTGACCATAGACTGCTACAGTGACCAGAGAGTGTGACAATAGAAATGACTAGGAAATACACAAATTTTATTTTTTTCACAAACACTGGATAGCTACAAGGTCCCTAAATGTGTGCCAGTCCCAACTTTGACCACAGACTGCTACACTAGTGACCAGAGAGTACAACAGTAGAAATTACTAGGAAATACACAAATTTTATTTTTTTCACAAACACTGGATAGCTACAAGGTCCCTAAATGTGTGCCAGCCATTGACTTTGACCACATACTGCTACACTAGTGACCAGAGAGTACGACAGTAGAAATTAGGAAATATAGATTTTTTTTTCCACTAAGGTTGGATTGCTGCAAGGCCCCTAAATGTGTGCCAGTCCCCCCGACTTTGACCACAGACTGCTACAGTGACCAGAGAGTGCGACAGTAGAAATTACTAGGAAATACACAGATTTAATTTTTTTTACAAAGACTGGATAGCTGCAAGGCCCCTAAATATGTGTGCCAGCCACTGACTTTGACCAAAGACTGCTACACTAGTGACCAGAGAGTACAACAGTAGAAATTAGAAATAAGGAACTGATTTATAATTTTTCACAAAGCTTAAGATAGCAAGCTGCAAAGCTCCAAGCTGTGTGCCAGCACCCAACTTTCCACACAAACTGCTAGACACTCACCAGAGAGTATGACAGTAGAAATTAGAAATAAAGGACTGATTTTTTTAATTTTCACAAAGCTTAGACAGCTGCAAAGCCCCCTGAGCAGTGTGCCAGCCCCTGACTTTCCACACAGACACTCACTGACAGAGAGTATGGACTTTCAAACATGAAGGGTCTTGTAATGAGTATGCTTTTTTATTTTTATTTCAGACCAGGTCCAAAAATAGCTCACTGCAAAAGCTCATTTTGTGTAATCCCTGGATCCCGGTATGAGTAACTCAGACTATTTAGGAAAGGAAGGAAACTTTATTTTGTTTTTTTCTTCACAAGAAAGATCAGACTGCTGCTGCACAAAGTAGATTGCTAGCCCCTGCTCCTTTTAAATTAGATAGTGAATGGAAAAGCTTTTTTTTTTTACAAAGATGGACAGACACAACAAAAGTAATAATTTCCCTCTGCCGCAATTCACCACAGACTTTATTTTGACTGAGTAGTGCTAAGACTTGTTATTTTTTAATAACATAAGACTTGCCACTTTTTGCATATTTTCTACACAGGGGATAGGATAAGGAACAAGTCTGACTGCTCTGTAAAATGCAAGTAGCCCCTGCCCTCAGTTCAGACTTCACCAGAGAGACGTTTTATTTTCCCTCAGGCTGAAACAGGAGCACTAAAGCAAGGTGAGTCAAGTTTCATCCCTCACCCCCACAATGTCTGCTCCAACTGCTCAGTTGTTCACTTAAATGGTTGGTTGTTTTATATTGCTCAGACACTAAACAGTACTCTCTCTCTTTTTTTTTAAATAGTTATTGGTCGGACAGACTGACCGATCTAAGTATTTAAACAAGCGGCTTTCTAGCTAAGGATCGCAACCTCGACCTCTCCATTCAAAAAACAATGGCACATCTGAACTGGCGCGGGAAAGGGACAGTACCTACATGCTGTGTTCCATTACCTCCATTGGTTGTCCCACCATGCCCATCAGAACTGTGCCCATCAATTGGCTGCTGCTTTTCCCACCGTGACTGTTGCCATCGTCCCAGCATGTCATTAGGTGTTCAGGTGACCTGTAAGTGAGAGCCCTTGAACCATCACGTGGTTTTCGGTGTCAAGTCCTGCAGGGCTCCCACTTACATGCTACGTGTTCCACCATGCTCTGTTCCTTAGTGTGGTGTGCACGAGTGGACGCTCTACGCGTGCATGCACATGCCTTCACTGACTCTTAAAGGTACAGTGACCAAACAGATGCTCAAGCAGTTTAAATGTTTGCTGGCCAATCGGGCCAGTAGCCAAAGATTACCCAATGGTCCGATTTGATTTTTGGTGGCCTCAGGCCACCGGGCCACCGCTAAAGTCGACCCCTGCAAACCCCCTGCTAGAACCATTACCAATTGGGTTCTAATCCAGGGCTACCTGGAGCAGCCGAAAGCTGACCTTAGGCACCAAGATTGGTCTGATATTCACAACGCCAACAATGTTGAGAATGTGCTTAGCCAGTTCATTAGTAGGTTTAACGCAGTCTGTGACAAACACGCTCCTCTTAAAACACGAAAAGTGAAGGATGCCAGCAATCCATGGATTACCCCTGCCCTTACTGAACTCCTAAAATCTAGGGATCACCTCTGGCACAAGGCACGAGCCTCTCATACCAAATGCAACCTCCAAAACGGTAAGAAATGAGTGTACCAGAGTGGTCTAGATGCAAAAAGTCAATATTATAAAGACGCACTATCTAAATCTGGAATAACAGCAGGTCATTCTGGAAAAACACTCATGACATCACAGGGAAAGACCCCAAGTCACCATTCAACATGATAAACATAGAAGGAACTCCATCAATGGACCCAAAAGTCATCACCGACACATTCAACAAGGTGTTCTCAGATCTGAGCAGTGTCCTCCCACCAGACTTTTACAACCCTACCACCACTAGTGACAACTCACTGAACCAGGATCTTCACCATGACCACCCTCCATTCTATTTCAAGTCCGTCTCTGAATGCAAAGCAAGATGCTATCCTAAGAAAGTGCTAGGGAAATCAACATGCAGTGGGGATTCCCTGGATCTCAAATTTATCAACCTAGCACTTGAAGAAATCTTAGCACCTCTTACTAAAATAATTAACCTTTCACTTAACCTCTTACAATTCCTACAGAGATAGAAATCTGCAATGGTAACCCCCAGTATATAAGAGTGGGGATTGGGCACAGCATGGAAACTATCGCCCAATTTTGATTCTCCTACCGCTTTCAAAAGCCCTGGAGTGCATCGTGGCCGACCAGCTGGAGGAGTACCTAGAAACATACCAACTGCAATGTGCCAAACAGCATGAGTTTAGTTGTGGGCATAGTACCATCATTGCCCTATTGAAATTTACTGGTTTTGTCCATAACTCACTGGAACAAGGGCTCTTGGTTGGTGCAACGTTTATAGACCTAACCAAAGCCTTTGAAACTGTTAACCATACACTACTTATTGACCAGTTTACAAGCACTGGCCTCTCCTCAGACACCACCAAGTGGTTCTCCAGCTATTTAACCAATTGCTCCTAACAAGTAAAAACTGGAGACGTAATTTCTGATTGTAGAACAGTACGATCTTGAGTCCCTCAAGGATCCATACTGGGACCACTATTATTTAGCATCTTTCTGAATAAGCTACCATAGTTCTGTCATGGCAACATCCTACTATATGCAGATGATGCCATAATATATACTAGTAACCTACATCCAAAACACCTTCAGGACCAGCTACAGTAAGGCTTCGCATCTGCCGAAAAATGGTTCACTGACCAAAAGCTAATACTGAACTACAAAAAAACAAAGACCATGCTGTTCTTCAGCATCCACAGCAAACATAAGTCCTTCCCCCTTATCATCAATAACGATGTGGATCACCCCTGGAACAAGTACAACATTTTAAATATTTGGGTATAACCATCGACTCCACGCTGTCCTACTCCCAGTACACAGATTCAACCATGAAAGCACTAAACAGGCAAATAGGCATGCTTTACAGGCATAGATGCAACCTGACCCCTGAATCACAGAACCTAGCCTTACATAGTTTTGTTATCCCACTCGCTGACTATGGCATTGTCATCTATGGATCTGCCTCAGACACAGCCCTCTGGCATATCAAAACAGCTCTAAATCAAGCCTGCTGCCTTCTGAGGCAGAACGACGAACCCACACATGTGACCTATATATCCAGGCCAACTGGCTCCAATTCAACAATAGACTCAGATATCAAACATGCCTGCTCACCAGAAAGGTCAATTTCCTGGTGTTCAATCCCTTCTGGTGACATCGTTAAACCCTAGCACTACCAGAACTTCTGGCAGTCATATTTTCAGAACTATTAGATGCTGTACCTCACTTGGACAGCGTGCTTTTGCCTATACAGCCTCACTCTGGATAAATGTACTGCAATCATACATTTCCAACGTAACAAAGTTGGACTCCTTTAAGCGATTACTTCAGAAGCATTTAGTCACCGAGGCTACCTGTGACTGCTACCACTAGCTACTACCAAATTCTACCACACCTGCTCCTTAATGGTATCTCCCCTGACCCTCATCTACTCTAATTACTACCCTCACTTGCACTTATTTTGCACTTACCTCGGGGGTCCTCCTGCCCCCACCTATCCTCTCCCCCTCTCCCTCCCCATCCCCCACCCCTCCTCCCTCACTTCTCCTCCTCCCTCTCTTCCCTTATGGCCTTCTGCCTGTTTCACTCTGTATTTAGTAACCTAATAACAATTAGACTTAGGCATACATTGTACAATGCCTCTGCTGTATGTAAGATGTATCTCTGATCAATGTTAATGTCATTTTCACTTTATTTTATCTATAGTATTCTCCTGAATCTTCGTCTCCCTTCTGTTTACACATAAATGTATTTAGGCCTGGTGACAATTGCAGTGTAACTATTGTAAATGCTAACCTGACTATGTTATCATTCTGACATGGAACCTATGTAAAGATCGTCTGCTCAAAGGTCTTGCATCCACGATGTTAATAAACAAATAAAAAAATACCAGGGAGATATAAGAACAGGGACAGTGATCAGAGGGTGGGGGGTGCAACTAGACACCAGGGAAACAGAAATTATGTAAAGGGAGTGGGGGGTGCCACTAGATACCAGGCAAATATTTAATCATTATAGGGACAATGAGCAGAGGGTGGGGGCACCACTAGACAGCAGGGAAATTTTTAATTATTACAGGGATTGTGATAGGAGGGGTGGGGCGCCACTGGACACCAGGGAAATCTGTAATTATGGGGATGGAGATTGGAGGGTGGGAGGTGCCACTAGACACCAAAGAAATGTATAAGCAGCATACAAATATTCATCCAGCTAGTTTTCAGTGCTTACTGAGCATGCTCACTAGCCGAATTTTTAAAATGTAATAACTTCGGAACAGCTTAATATTTTTTCACAAAACCAGACAAAGGCACATCTGTTGGCCAAGTCCTGTTTACCATGAAAATTTCAGACCAAGAGTCCAAATTGTCTGAGCGCAAGACTATGACAAAAAAAAAATCCAACAAGAAGCACCATTGTTTCGTATCAGCTGATAAGAAAAAAGGTAGAAGCGAGTCACAAAAAAAGATTAAAAACAAAGTAAAGACACATTTGGTCATCATTTTTCCAATACTTAATAGCGGAATCCACCTCACAGGGTCCAGATGAGCAACAAACATCTGCTGCTCTGTATCTATCTACAACTCCATTTTTGGGAGTTTCCATTTTTTTCGAAAAAAATGGAGACAAAATGGCAGCATATGAAAACCCTCATGAAAAAGGATTCCTCATAAGAAAACTTCATACAGCTATTTTGAAATGCTGACTTAACATACTCAGAACCCACATTTTTAAAATGTATTAACTTTGGAACAAAGTATTATTTTTTCACCAAACCAGCAAAAGGTACATCTGTGGACAAAGCTCTTTCTACCCCAAAATTTTCAGATCAAAATGCCAAACAGTCTGGGCGCAAGGTGCTGACAAAAAAACAACAATTTTTAAAAATTGTTTTCACTGTTCGCATCTCAGAATCTGCAGATCTGACTGGAACAAAACTTGGCAAGGCAGGAGACCTACCCCATGAGACTGCACTTGTAAAATGTCAAGGACATCTGTTGAACAGTTGCGAAGATATTAAAGTGCACAATTTGGGGTTTAACATTGATGTGTCTACTCAACTTTAACTACAGTGGCACTACTGTGCCATTATATTAACTGCAGTGTATGAACCATAGCATAAATAACCATGTGTAGCGACAGTACGTTACAGTCAGTGTTAAATCACTCATATAGAAATACACACATAATCATATATATGTTACTAACTGTATACAATAAAAAGGCTGACCAATGTCCATCAACATATGACATGTTTGCTACTTCAAAAATCTATTTCTTAAGGGTACACACTTTCACATCTTTTGGGGATGCCCCAAGTTAGATACCTATTGGAGACAAGTCCATGAAAAGATTCGAAGAGTACTGGGAATCCCACTTCCTTATACATTCCTCGACAAGGTGTTAGCCCTTCCAACATTCTCCAACAAAAACAAAAGAGTAGTAGCTCATGGCCAGATGCTCAGGTTAGCCGCCTTAAAGTGTATCACAGCAAAATGGTTGTCCAGAGATCCTTCGTCCCCGACTCAGTGGCTATCCCGGGTGGGAGAGATAGAGAGAATGGAGAGAATTACACTCACTCTCAGACTGGAACTTGATAAATTTATAGACAGATGGCGCCCTTGGCACCTGATGATAGATGAACAACCGGAGCAAGATGGAATTGTTGGGGAGGATGGGAGAGCGGGAAACCTACAGGTAATGAGGATCGAATGCCTAAATAATACAAATGCTTGGAAGAAACCAAAATTGTAGATTTATTGGAGGGAAGGGGAGTAGGAAAATTGCCCAGAATTGGTTTTCAAGTTAATAATTCATACACAGTCTTTTGTGACAGTATAGTAGTTTGATAGCCTGATAAATAAGGTGACAGTACATTACACATCAGTATGGCTATAGAAGTGAACCAGATTATGGTTTGGAATATGGAATATGGATCAGTTAGATCTTGAATAATTGTGCATCTCAGAGATAATTCAATATGTACTTAATGTGAATATATGTATCAACTATGCAATAGTTCTTGAGAATATCTGTAATATTCACAAATATTAATCAACTTTTATGAAGTTAAAAAAAATCTATTTCTTTGAAAAGGCTGCTAACTCAAAACAATAATTGAAGCCCGGTTCTCTCATTGCACCCAATATTTTTATCCAGAAAGCCTCCCTTTTATTTAGCATAGTCTCCACATTGCCCCTCTGGGTACCACCCTGCCCCTTTCTATCCAACAGAAAGAAAATTGATGTCTTCCTATCCCCCCACCCAAGTTCAGATGACAAAACAGCACATTATGACTATCCTGAGTCCTGATGGAACTTATATGCTCCCCACCCAAACCTTAAAAGATCATTTAGTTTAAGCCGGCCCAGTGACGCTGAGGGTTGGGGCGCTGGATGCCACACGTCGCGCTACGCCGGTGACCCGGGTTTAGGAATGACCTTGGGCCACTGGGGTGCTGGCATGGGGGGGAGGTGGGAGCAGGATCGAGCGTTGGCTCTCCTCTCCTGTGTAAGAGGTGGGGTCACCCACCCGTAGTCCTGCCATCACCGAATGGAGGTTCGGTGCCAGCGCAGGCGGTCAAAGGCACACTGGAAGGGAGAGGTGTCCTGAATGGCATGCAAGCCTCCACACACACATGCTACGTCAGGGATGCATGGTAGTAGGGACCAGAAGAAAACCCGCAAAAACCCAGAAACTACATATTAAAAAAAAAGATCTTTTAGTTTTGCCAATGTAGAAGGTGCTGCAGACACAGGTTGCCAGATATATTACTTTGGAAGTGCTATAATTAATAAACTGGTTAACAGTATATTCTTTACCACGGTTGACAGATGCAAAAGTTTTTCATTTTGAAATCATTATAATGTGTGCACCTGCCACAGCAGTAAAAGGGAGGGGGGAACCAGAACAAAAAAAAAATTACAAAATTATACAGTACAATCATTTATACATTCATTCATGCTTTTAAAATGGTTAAAAGCAGCTGTGTTAAAGACATTGAAAGAGGTAGATTTCTTAACATTGAAAAGCAAGGTATAGTGTATAGTGTCAGTGGCTCAGTAGGTAGCACACTCACCTCTAAGGCCGGGAGATCAGAGGGCTGTGGGTTCAGTTCACACATCTGGCACTTGGGTTAATATCCCAGTACTGACACTGTAGTGCAGCATGGGAGGAGTGCTGCACTTCTGAGGTGCCATCTTTCGGATGAGACGTTAAACTGAGGTCCCATCTGCCTGGATTGGTGGTAGTTCAGGTGGATGTTAAAGATCCCATGGCACTTATCGAAAAGAATAGGGGAATATTTTATTAAAGAAACATAACATCAAGCAGAGAAACAATTTTAGAAATAAAACGAAAAAAACTAAAGAAATCTGGATAAATTGAATACAACAGTCATATACATTATACAGTAAGCAAAAACAGTGCAGAAAAGAAATAAACAGTCAATGGATCTCAAAATACTTAACAGCAGTAACTAATGGAAAAAAATCTATATGGTTCCAAAAGGAAGTAAAACGGTGCAATGGGAGCTGTTTGTGCTCTAACTCCATCATGGTCAATAATGCATTTTCTATATGTTGTATAATAGTAAATGGACAGGTTGGAATTTGTTGTAAGACATATTGACATCTAGCGTGCCACATATAATATTTACAGATAGCAAAAAGTACTCTGAGAGTACTAGGATGGAATTTTGTCCATGGAGCTGAGAAATCACCTAAAATTAAGACTTGATATGTGATTCTACTCAGAAAAAGCCATTTCCACTTATTGGCCAGTGTTTTCCAAAACAGATGAGCATCTGTACAATCAAAGAAAAAATGATCCATAGTTTCCTCTATCTGAACACAGGAAGGTTTAGGGCGATACCTATCCTGAGAGGATTTGTGTTTCAAATTTCCCCGTACTTGCAACCTGCCGTGGCAACACAGCCAGGCAACATCCCGCATGTGTAATGGGATTCTTTTTTCTCGAAGAATATCAAGAGCACAAGTCATTCGGGATAAATGACATTTAGGAAACTGTAGCACCGGTTTAGAAACATTTACAAAAGCAACATAAAGTTGTTTTCTGGTGACCGTCAAAATAGATGCTTTACTAAATTTCCAAACCCTCAGCTTACGAAACCCATCTACGGCATAAGATGGAAAACCAGAAACACGGAAAGGGATAGGAGGGAGTACATCCCAAGCATTTATGATAGGATCCACAGCTTTGTTGACCCATGTATCGCAAATATGAGATAAGTATCTAAAGCTCTGAAAAAGGTGGAAAAGAAAAAAAAGAAAGAAAAAAAGCAATCGGATGTATCATACCAAGCCCCCCCGATGTACCGGTAAATAAGTTACATCACGTTTAACTGGATTAAGGCGGCTGCCCCAAACCATCTGAAAAAATACACTAAATATTCTGGTTTCTAGGTGTTTGGGAGGGGCATATACATGACTAAGGAATAAAAAAAATAGGAATTAAAAAGTTTTTAACCACTAATACCCTCTTCCTCTTTCCCAATCTCCAAGCTTTCCAAAGGCGAACCTTACATTCCCCCAAGCAAAAGGCGTTTTTCCCAGTTATAGGTTGCTCTGTCCACAACATTGAAACATATTCCTAAAATTCATTGAGGAGAAGTAAAAATTCTAATACCACCCACTCCGGCACAACGGCAGATTCAGGATTCAAAGGAATGGAGACACTTTTCTGTAAATTAAGAGTTCCCCCTGAAATTGAAGAGAAAGTCTGAAATATCTGAAGCGCTCTGTCACCAGAGTCTTGATTTAGGGTAAATAAGACGACATCGTCCGCATATGCAGAAATCTTTACAGGGATTAAATCAGGGTGGGGTGTTAAACCAATAATTCTAGAGTCCCATCTAATCTGTCGAACAATGGGATCCAATGCAAAAGTATACAACAACGGACTAAACGGACAACCTTGACGAAACCCAACCTTCTGGAGGAGAGTTTTACCCTGGAACCCATTAACTACCAGAACAAAATATGCTAGGGAAAATATGCGGGTGAGCCAATGCAAAAAAATCGTTGGGATACCATAAAGTGTCATGACCTGAAGTAAATAAGAGTGTTGTACAGAGTCAAAGGCTTTTGCTTGGTCTAGCGAAAGGACAAAACCCGAAATTCTATTATGTCATTTAGCCTCAAAAATCTCACATAAGAGAAATAGATTAGTCTGAATAGAGCGTCCCGGTATAGCGCATGATTGGGCTGGATCTATGAGGTCAGGAGCAACCCGACGAAGGCGAGAACTGAGTATTTGAGATAGAATTTTGAAGTCTGTGTTTAGAAGATGAAGGGGTCTCCAATTAGTAAGAGAGCAGGCATCTCCTTTTTTATAGAAAAATTTTAAAAAAGACATACCAAAATCAGGAATCTTATCTGAGGTATGTAAGATATAATTATAAACTTGGGTCAATACTTCTAATAAATTATCCTGAAACATTTTGTAGAACTCATGTGTAAGACCATCAGGATCTAGAGCCACCTTCAGCCTGAGGTGGGATATAGCACAAGCAACTTCATCTTGAGTTATCTGGGCAGTAAGGTCTGGAACTTGGTGTACAGAAAGTTGTGGGGTCGGGGCTGAGAAAACAGTGGATAAATCAGGTGATGTGAGGGGTAATGTACAAAATTGTGTTTGTAAATGAGAATGGACGACAGACAGCATACCAGGGATATTGTGGACAATATTACCATGTAGATCCAAAAGACCATGCATAACAATAGATTGAAGTCTGTCTTTGTAGGCCAAAAATGGATTTGCAGAAGTGGAAACTGAAGCACCCAGCCGCATAAAAAAAATCTAAAGTCCGGGCACTGTCATATTGGTGGGCAAACATACAATGTTTAATATTGGCAATTTTAGAGGAATAATCGACAGGAGAAGAAACAGAAAGGGACATCAATTTATATAATTGATTTCGATAACGTAAATGTGTAAGGTACTCATCCCTGGCCATCCGTTTTTCCAGAGTTTGAAAAAAAGAATGAATATCCAATTTCGTATCTTTCCACCAGGCCCAGATGGAATCATAACAGCAGAGAACTGAAATTCAGGCTTGAAAGAGAGTACGAACCTGTGCCTGTACAGAAAGGGGAGAAAACAAAGAATTATTCAACTTCCACTGAGGAAAAGTCGAAATAAAGGACATTGAGGCAGTATCTACAAGAAAAATACCCGTTAATAAACAGTGGTCAGAAATTGCAGTGGGACATAAAGAAACTTGACTGGGAATGCAATATCGAGAGACAAAAATATAATCAATCCGAGTGTGATACAATGATCTGTGATATGTGTATCCAGCAGCAGAGTGCAGTAAACGATATGCATCCGTTAGCCCCGCATCCTTAATTAGGGTTGACAAAGCAAGGGAATCACAATATATCTTTTTCCCCGTAGCCGTTCTACATGCAACATCAATAGAACAGTTAAAGTCCCCTCCCCAAATAACATGTTTCCGAGTACATAAAAATGGTTTAATAGATCAAATAAAGAAATCTGAGCAGCTTTAGTTTGTGGGCATAAACAACAATTATACAAAAGGTAGGGCGTGAATAGAACAGTCCAGGATAAGTGCCCTACCAGGAGAAACATCCACAATGCGGGACATGGAAAAATTTGGGGAGAAAAACAAAATAACCACACCATCAGCAGAATCGCTCCCAAAAGTCCAATAGGAGGGGCCTTTAATCCACCCCCGCTTAAGCTGTTGAATCTCAAATAGGGTAGTTATATGAGTTTCCTGTAGTAAGAGTATATCTAAAGGGAGGGAAGCAGCAAAATGGAAGAAAACCATCCGTCTCTTGTAGTTTCTCAAGCTACAAACATTAAAGGAGGCTATTCGGATAGTAGTCAGGACAGTATATTATTCAACCACTCCCATCCGTAACAGTCATATTTTTGCATTTCTTACTCCCTTTTTTTGTTTTAGCAAGTTTTTACCGAGAAACATCAGAAGGTTTGGAAACAGTGAGGTCCATGTCCGATGGTAGGACAGAGGCATCGGAATCACCATCAGTGTCATCCCTGTCACCCTTCAGACATTCAAAAGGATTGGAGAGGGGAAGGCCAGGGGTTTTCAAGGTTTTACTTGCAGTAGCCCTAGTGACTTGCCTGCCCAGTTGAAACCCCTCAGAATCCACAATGGGAGTATTAGGAGCCAAAAGGGGGGTAGGAGAAGGGATAGAGTCTACATGCAGCTCAGCAAGGGGAGGAGTCTCCATCTCTGAAGAAGGGTCTAATACCACCTGTGGATCAATTAGTGCTGATGAGGGAAAACGGGGAGGGGCAAGACTTCTGTGGGGTGGGATACAGGGACTGAGGAAGCAAAATGGTCTTGGGCCTTGTCCTGAGCCTTCTGGACAAGAATTTCAAGAATTCCACCCCTCAGTATGGTTCTTACTAGCCCAGGGACATTGGTGGTATGCATGACCTGTTTCATTGCATAAATTGCATTGAAAAACATTATTACAGGAAACACTAGGATGTCCGTACCCCCCACATAAGCTACATTTTAACAGGTCACAAGTACTGCTTAAATGTGTGTGAGCTCCACATTTATAGCAGGCTCTTGGCTGTCCTCCATAAAAACAGACACCCCTATCCTTACCTAAGAAAAAACTATTAGGTAAGTGTACAACTTCAGAGTTTACCTGAAAAAGCTTTATTCTAAACCTCCAACCCCCCCGTCCAGAGCCCTTCGACATCTAAAATGGCTTCGGGGGGGACAGAACATTACACCGATTCTGCAACCAATGGTAGATGTCACTTATGCTGACACCCTCATTCCTGAACATAATAGTAACAGTGCGTATTGTTGGTTTAGTGAGGGGAATAACATAAAAGGGAGTCCAGAGAGGGGTAGTTTTCAGTGTAGCATATTTATGCCAAAACCTATCCAAACTAGCTGTAGTTTTAAAACTGACATCAAAGGTCTTCTCCCCAGATATATGAATCAAAGCATAGATGTCCGAAGCCTGAAAATGCATGGCACCTTTTAAGAGAGTCTGAGCTACATAATAAAGGTCAGGAAACTCAGAAAGACCACCCCTATAGCGTAGACAGACTGCATTGCGTCTAGGTGCCTGTTTAAGTTTATTTTTAAATAAATCTGAGAGGACAGGCCCTCTGCCAGAAGCAGACAGTTGATCTGAGGGAGTGGGTTGTGAGGTAGCGCACATAGTCGAAGTTCCCTTCCCAGAAGTATCCAAAAGAGTTGGAGGAGGCTGAATAGATTCCAAAAGGAGGGAAGCCAAACCAGGAGGAATACTAGGGGACTGGCTAGATGTAAGAGTAGGCTGGAGAGGGTGGGGATCCTCTGGTACCTGCAATAAAGTAATAAGGGGTACATCTTTATCCAAGGGTTCCTTATGAGAACCAGTGTTACTAATGGTAGAAACATTATCCCCAGAATCCATAATGTCCCCCCAAGTAGCCCCAGAAACAGTATTTGAAACAGAAACATCACTGTCCTTGGTAGCACAATTGTCAGTTAAGTGAGGTACCTCGGTTGAGCTCAGGAGTGGTGCAGGCCTAATAGGGGAGAAAAGCACCCCATGTTTTTCACCGTCCCAAGAGGGATCCGGAGTCCAGGTTCCCGAGGTGGATTGTGTCCATCCTGCACAGTGTAGAGCAGCAGAAGCGGTCCAGGTAGGGTCCGAAATGTCTACAGAAGTCCGTAAGCCAAAACGGGAGCGAATTATATCAGCAGTGGAGGTAGTAGACCTGATAGTCTTAGGAAGGACTGAAGAATGTAGCGGATCCAAATTTAGTAATGCTGATGCCTTCGAATGCGACTCTCCAGTCGCGTCGACTCTCTGGACAGGTAAATCGGAAAGAGCAGGGGGAGCAGCCAGTGATACACTCTGTGCAGCCGTATCATCGCGTTCCGTAGTGGAAACCGGCAAACTCAGTGAGGAAACATTTCGAGGCTCCAGAGGTCCCTTGGAAACAAATCTAGAAAGCTGTGGTAAATGAAACATAGAATCCATTTTTACAGGCATAGAGTGAGTCGATTCTCCTGGCAAGAGTGAAGCAGGAGCTGCTGCTGCCAGCAGCTGAGCACCAGAAGAGAGATCCTCACTGCAGCAGGACTAAGCAGGAACTGAAACATCCATTGTGGTGACCAGAGTTCCCCCTACTGACAAGAGTAGGGGAATTTCCCCAGTGTCCTGGCCAAATTTCCCTCATTCACTAAAAAAAATACCATCAACAGCTTAATCTGGTTCAAGGTCAGTTGGCATTCATCTGTATCCCCCTCCACCGGGTCGTGCCTGAAAATAGGCAGGATTTGTCTAGTGCACTTACCTGGTCAACAAAAACTAAATAAATAAAATAAAATAGTGTTTATCATACTCTCAACATGAGGTTCATAAGTCAGAGCACTGTCCAAAGTGACTCCCGAGTGCCTAAATTGGTTAACTGTTTCAGTAGGCTCACCATCAAAATTGTGCAGCCCACAATCCAATCCAGCCCCCAGTGGGTCTGCTCACCCCAATAATCCTTACTGATGAGGAAACTGATCAGGAACTTGAAATAATGGCCAGGCTCACCCCAGAAGAAACTGACCAGGGAATTGAGGAGATTTTTTTTCCCAGTTGTTTAACCAGGAGTGGCACACTAAGCTGAAAGCTTGTTTACAGGTGTGACCTGAGAGCACAGGAAAGTTAAGTGACTTGCTCAGGGTCACACAGTATGCAAGTAGGGGCTGTGGGTCTCCAGATTTGCAGTTCAGAGCCTTAAACCACTGCTTTATACTGCTGAATAGCCTTCCCCAGTGACCCAACCCATGGGATCTCTTTTAGACCTCACAAATGAGCCCTAAGGAGTGTTAAATAAAGTCATTCTTTGATTAGTATGATTAAAATGTCACTTTCCATTGCAATAAATTAATAAGCAGATTTGAGCATTTGTACCTTGCAGTTTGGATCTCAGCTTCTCCTGCCTGAGCTTATGATTACAGTTGGGCTTGATACTTAGGAATATGTTTTTAATAGCTACCTATTTGCAATTGTACTTAATGCTTACTGATAGGATTATTGAGTTTTATTTGTATAACTACTGAATACAAATTTTCTAACTTAGCAAAAATTAAATGCATTAAAGTCTTACAGTAGGAGACTGAATGTTAAAGAGTTTTAAATGCTTTTCGCACTTGGTATATTTTTAAATGTATTCTTGGAACTAGTGCAGCCTCAGAGTGTGAAAAGCTTAAACACAGAGCCATTAGATGCCAAATAACATTTCTTCTTGCAATGAACTAAGCAAGTAGACACTAGCATGTATATCGTGCAAATGAATATTTAAAGATATGTTATAGATTTAAACTATGTTTTGATAACTTAGCAACCATTCCCCGTCATCTGTGAATGGTCAAACAAATTTTGCAAGCCCCCTTCTAAAGTCATCACCAGCAGGGTCCTTCTCTGTGAGCAACTTAGCCATCTTAAATCCTGCCTGAGTCTGCAAGATTGGTCTCCCATTTACAAAGTGGATGTTGACTCTGCCCTTGACTACTTCGTCACCACCTTCAATGCGGCCTGTGACTCCTTTGTAACCATTCAAAAAGCGCAAAGTTAAGGCACTTTGCTGAGCTCCTTGCACAGCTAAAATCAAGGAACTGCTTTTGGGTGCTGGCTTGAGCCACAGGCATGCACTCTGACATACAAAAATACAAGCATGCCCGACACAACTGCACAAAATCTTTCTGACGGAAGAAAAGCACGTACTACAGGGATGCTCTCATTGACGCCTGGGTTTGGAGGGGAATATTACCAAATGGATTGAATCCTGGTTGACTGGGAGAACTCGACGGGTCTGTACAAAGGGCTACTATTCTGATCATGAACAAGTGACTAGTGGGGTTCCACAGGGATCTGTTCTGGGCCACTGTCTCTTTAATATCTATATTTCTTAATTAACTACATCTACAGATGTTTGGTTAACCAAATTTGCTGATGATACCTGCATTGGTTTCACAGTTAATAAACCTGAAGACATAAATACCATACAATACACCTTGAGTGAACTAGAACGTTGGACGAATGTAAAGAAACTTATGTTTAATATAGATAAATGTACTGTGATGCATTTTGGAAAGAAAAATCCAAAAGAAAATTATACATTGGGTAGTAGATTGCTTGAAGCTGTTGAAGACTAACGTGATCTGGGAATTAGGGTGAAAAATTACTTACATTTTGGACTACACTGCCAACAAGTAATCAAAAAGGCTGGGGGAATACTCCACTGTATAAATAAACATATAAAAAGTAAAAGTAGTAAGGATCTGCTCCCATTGTATTCCCCCCTTGTTAGGCCACATCTTGAGTACTGTGCTCAGTTTTGGGCACCAGGAGACAAGGGTTCTATAAATGCCTTGGATCGAGTGCAGAGAAGGGCAACTAAAAGAATTAATGAAGTAAGGGGATTGGAGTATGATGACAGACTCCAAAAACTCTGACTTTATAGTTTGGAATATCGTAGATTGAGGGGAGATTTATGTATGGTGTACCGTGCCTTACATGATGGTAGTTTATGGGAAATTTTGGGGTTAGTACTCAGAGAGGTGGTATATGAAACCAGAGCTCATCCATTACAATTAATGGTGGAATGCTGTAGAACAAAACAGAGAAGTTTGTGGTTCACAGTTAGAGTTTCCAGAATATGGAATGGTCTGCCACTTGAAGTGGTTGCCAGTGAGAGTATGTATCTTTTTAAAAAACCAAATGGATATTTATCTGAGCTCAAATTCAATTAAGGGTTATAATTAAGCTATGGCGAGCAATATGGACCCTTGGTCTTTTTGGCTCTGAATAAGCTATGAAACCTATGAAATGGGAGAGCATTCTGGGACAATATTAAAGAAGTTACGGAGAAGCAGCCCAAATCCTCCCCAACTATGCTAAATGTTGACGGGACTACCACACTTGTCCCAATGGTCATTGCCAATACCTTCAATGCTGCATTCACTGACCTGCATTCTCCCCCACAGACTTTTTTACAGAATATGAGTCTCCTTCACCCATAAGCTGTACCACCCCTTCTAAATACCTGCCATTCTACTTTAAATCAGTCAAGGTACACGAAGCCCGCAAATACATTACCAAAGCAATCTCCAAGTTCAGAACTAGTGGTGACTCCTTGGACCTTAAACTGCTGTCTCTCACCCTTGAAAAGGTACTACGCCCATTAACTAGAATTTTTAACCTCTCCCTCAGCCTCAGTCAGTTTCCTGACAAATGGAAATCTGCTACTGTTGCCCCAGTCCATAAAAGTGGTGACAAGACCATCCATGGGAACTTCCAGCCAATCTCCATATTACCTCCCCTCTCCAAGGCCCTAGAGCGTATAGTTGCAGACCAGCTTACTGACGTCCTAGACAAACACAATATTCTGTGTACACAACAACACGGATTCAGAAAAGGACATAGCACCTCGTCTGCCCTCCTGGAATTCACTGGAGCCCTACACAGCACGTTGGACAAAGGTCACCTAACTGGGGCAGTATTTATCGATTTGACCAAGGCGTTTGATACTGTCCACCACTGTCTGCTAACTGGGCCCTCTCATGACTCTACAGCATGGTTTAAAAGTTATTTGGAGAGACTTCTGGTGCAGAAAAAGCTAGATGGCTGCTTAGACATCGTGCTCCAGACCGCTCTCTGCCTTTCAGTTGATAAAACGGCCGAACATCAAAACAATCTGGATAAAAAGTGATTTGGGGGGCGCTAATGAGCAGCTAACTGAGCAGTCGCATTTCCCGCTAGTTCCGTCGAGTCAGCCGGTAAATAAAGATTAAAGTAAGGAATTTCCTACCCCGGAGAGAGCAAAACAGTATAGTCGGGTGGTGGAAGGAGCGATGGAAGAATTTTTGACTCCCATGCCCTCCAAAAGTCAACAGGCAATTGAGAAAACTAGCAAGAAGGGAACATCAGGCCCTGGAAGGGAGAATGCAGGCCTGGTCTTGCTCTCGGCTGCTGAGGTCGCAGCCTTAAGGAAGGAGCTCACAGGGCAAGTGATTGCAGCCCTGGAGCCACGCCTGGTGAAGCTGGAGGATAAGTTAGATGGCAGATTGCAGGAGGTTCTGGAGCAGCAGGTGCAGCAGGGCACCAGATTAACTGAAGTGGAGGAAAGGATATCCAGGCTGGAGGATGAGGTGTTAATGGTGCCAGGGCAAATTTGAGCTCTCCAGAGCTGGAGGAGTTTAAGGAGGCGTTTGATTATCAAGGGAACTACCACAGGTGGCTAAACCTGCATCTCAGGGGCTTCCAGAGGGGCAAGAGGGGAATGATGCCCTGGATTTCTGCAGCAGGGTGTTACCTGAATTGCTGGGCCTTAACATAAAAAATGGCAAGGTCAAGTTGGAGAGAGCACATCATGCGGTAATGCCATGGCCACCGGCGGATCAACCTCCCCGCCCGATTATTATGCGTTTCCACAACTTCCAGGATTGGAAGATGATACTGAAGGCTTATAGGTCCCAGAGCTCCCTGAGTTTCGAAGGCCATAGACTGTTCTTGTCACAGGACTATTCAGCTCATTTGCTGAAAAAGCGAAAGGCTTTTAATGGGTTGATGGCTCAACTGAGGAGCCTAAAAGTGGAAAACTTCCTGGTCTATCCTGCTACACTTAGAATCAAGCATGAAGGGGTGACCTATTCTTTTTGGGAGTTCAAGAAAGCAGAGGAGTTTGTAAAGGCCCTGAAGAGGAAAGTGAGCTGAATGGCTATAAGTGAGTCGAGAAGAGCGAGAAGGCTGGTTGAGAGGAGCCTGCATTTCTTTCTCCTGTTGGTGTGCACTGTTTCTAGTCGCACAGTTCATGAACTAAATAATGTTTGGAGTGTCCCTGTTGGCACCGTTGCACCTCATTTATATAAAGGGTTTGTCTTGTGAAGGGGTTGGACGTTGCCCAGTCGACACGGATGATTACTGGATCGATGGAACAGTTTGGAGATTGGACTCTGGTGTGTCTCCCTCTGCCTTGATAGGAGGCTTTTTCGAGACTTGTGGACGTTGGGAGCGCATCTGAAGGCTAAGAACTGGAAGGAAGAGGTCATGAAATGGCATTTTTGATATCTGTATGGTAGGAGCGGGGGCGGGCCTAGCGCGTGTTTTTTGATGCTGTGGCCTAGCCCCCGTGCCCTCAATACTGTCTAGTTTTAATAACTACATCTGCTGCTATTAATCCAGGCTAAGGGGGTTGGGGATGTAATACGAGTGGGGAGGGTAGGGGGAGATTGAACTGCTTACTAAGATTGGGGTGATGGAGGGTGATGCTGGGGGGGGCTTGGGTAGGCACGGTCGAGTTCGAGTGGGTCAGATTAGCTTAGGAAGGGAAGGCTCAATAGGCCAGGCTCAGGCAGTGGGGGTGGGGAGATTGTTGAAATCCACCCTGGGTCGTGCTGCTGAGCGCTTCCTTGGGGCGCTTTTGGGGAGAGAGGCCGTGGGGCCTGGACGGAGGAGGCGATGTGAGGTTCATTATAGGAGAGGGGGCAAGAGTAAAATGGCCTTGAGGGAAGGGTTAGTAGGGTGGAACAGGGGGGATGTGGTCAAAGGTTGGGATATTGGTCCTCTTGGGTCCTGGGTTGGTGTGGGGTGGCCCCCAAGTCTGTTGCTTTGGTGTGAGATGGGGAGGTGGGGGAGGAGAGAGCAGGTCCTTATCCCTTTGGGGTGAGTCGGCATCTGGAAAAGGGGAGTCGGTTATGCGCAGGTTGGTTCTGAGATGAGGATGAAAGCTGCGATGATGGGTTTGTCGACCGTGCCCTGGAGGGGAGAGGGGTTTGGGGGAAGCGAACCCTCACAATGTAGGTAGGCTGCGCGCCAAACAAATGGATAATTTAGGTGAGAGGGTGCTATGACAGGTGGAGGGGTATTAAGATTTAAAGAAGGCAGATATGGAAGTAGGGAGGAGACGTAAAGATGAAATGCTAGAGTGGATAAGGAAGGGGGAGAGAGAGACGGATGGATGGGAAGTAGATGTAGGTGGAGGGGGAGGGTGCACCGGGGTGGGGGACCCCAGAGGCAAAAGATAAGAGAGTACAATACTGCTTGGACCTTAGATTGATTCTGTGAGGGACTCTGGGGGTGTTTTTTTTTTTTTTCCGGTAAGAGGGAACTTGGCTGATGGAGGGGGCAGCAGGACGAGCATCTCGGTTATAGAGGAGAGTTGTTAAACCTTTACATTCTTTTTTCTTGTCTTTAAGCATACACTTGTGCTATGTTAGTAATTAGTGTAGTTGAGGAGGAGGGGTGGAAGGGTAGAAGGTGTAAGGAAAGGGGGAGGAGGAAGAGGGGGATGGGGTGGGGGAAGGGGTTGTATTGATATAAATGTTATGATAGATAGATTTTTTATTGTTTCCATTATTATCGTAGTTATCTGGTTATATCTTTGTGGATGCAGTCGAGCGTGCAAGATTCATAGGCAGTGTACGAGTGTTCCTGAAAGCATTATGACAATTTGGATAAGTGCAGTGCGATATCAAGCAGGAATGGCCTTGAAAATGGAATGCTTTATAGGGTGGGATGGGTGATCCTGCAAATCTCAATGTCATATCTTGGAATGTAAAAGGTATAGCGAGCCCAGTGAAGAGGACCGCACTTTTAACTGCGCTTAGATGTAAGTGGGCACAGGTGGCACTGCTGCAAGAGATGCACCTGACAGATCTGGAGCATGCCAAACTGGTGCAGAACTGGGTGGGGAAGTGCCTAGGTGCCTCTTAGTCCTCTCATAAAAGGGGGGTGGCAATAATCCTGCATAAGAACCTGCTCTTTGAGGTGAAAAGAGTAGTGAGAGATCCTAAGGAGGGCAGATATACTTTTGTTACTGGGGTGTGGCGAAGGGAGGCACTTACATTTGGTTGTGTTTATGCACCAGCGGTGTATGACCCTCATTTCTATTCCTCTTTACTGGGCCTGCTGGTCAGAGAGCAATTTCATGGGTTTATTATGGGAGGGGACTTTAATTGGACTATGGACACAAACGCGGACCACTCTGCAGGTAAGGGGTGGGTGACGGAGGCTATGTGCCAGTGGCAAATTGGGATAGCAGATTTGGATATGGTAGATAGCTGGAAAGCGGTTAATCCCACCAGGCGGGAGTACACGTTTTATTCTAACCCCCATAAAACCTGGTCCCGTTTGGATTATATTTTTCTGCCTAGAAGTTGGGTGGGAAGAATTAAGGAGATAAGTCACAGCCCCATCTTCATCTCAGATCATGCTATGGTGGTGTTGAGGATCGCAGGGGGGAAGGGTGAGAGTAGACCCACAGTCTGGAGATTTCCCACGTATCTGGCTAAGGATCGAACGTTCAGGGAGTACTTGGAAGAGCAATGGAAGTTCTATGAGGAGACAAATGCCACGGATGAGGTTTCTAGTGCCACTTTTTGGGAGGCAGGTAAGGCCTTCATGAGGGGGGCTATAATAGCTTATGTAGCTAAGATTAAAAAACAGAGGAGGTGTAAAAGGGAAGAACTAGAACGACAAGTGAAAGAGCTGGAGAAGTGGGTAGGGGGAGGAGAAAGGGGAGAAGTCTCCAAATTGTTGGTAACAGCGAGAGAAGCCCTTAATTCCTTATTAAGAGAGGAAGCAGGGAAAGCATGGTTCTTTTGTCAAAGAGGGTGTTTGAATGGGGGAATAAGCCTGGGCCCATGTTGGTGAGGCTGATGAAGGGGGGCAGGTGCCTAACTCGGATACTGAGGATTAAGGGGGGCAGAGGGGCAAACTATTACAAGCTCCAAGGCCATAGCAGACCACTTCAGGAGTTTTTATGAAATGCTGTATAGGGCAGAACATGTTGGGAAGGAGGAGCGTATCAGGGAGTTTCTGGATGGGGTGCCCTTACGAGGATTACACATGAGCAGAGGGCGGTGTTGGGTCAGCCTATCTCAAGAATAGAAATTTTAAATGCCATACAGAAGTTACAGGAGGGTAGAGCCTGTGGGCCAGACGGGTTTCCCATTGAGTATTATAGGATCCTGGGGGGGCAAATGACTGAAGCACTGAGGAAGGTATTTGAGAGAAGAAAGGAGGGGCAAATTCAGGAATTACCTGACTCATGTTATGAGGCTAATATTTGCCTAATATGTAAGGGGGGACAGGACAAGCTCGAGTGTTCAGCTTATCGACCAATCTCCCTCCTCAGTGTTGATATGAAAATCTTATCCAAGGTCCTTGTCGCTCAGCTGGAGGACATCCTACCGGAGGTGATCCACCCAGACCAGACCGGGTTCATCAAGGGGAGACAGTCCTATCATAATGTACGTAGATTGGCAAACGTCATATGGCGGGCTGGCCAGACTAGGGGTAAGATGGGGGTGATCTCCTTGGACGCCGAAAAAGCATTTGATATGGTGGAATGGGAGTACCTCTTTGAAGTGATGGCCCGGTTTAGTCTGGGGGATCCGTTTATAGGGTGGGTCAGGGCCATGTACCTGAAGCCGAGTGCGCGGGTGATGGTGAATGGGTGCCTCTCTGGAAAATTCGGGTTGGGGAGGGGAAAGAGACAGGGCTGCCCTCTGTCCCCTCTGCTGTTTGCCTTGGCAATCAAACCCCTGGCATCGGCGATACACCAGCATGAGAGCATGGTGGGAGTCCGGGATGCGGAGGGGAGAGAGCATAAGGTGGCGCTTTATGCTGATGATATGTTGTTATTCCTAGGGGATATACATAATTCTATGAGTCACCTGATGATGTTATTGATAAGTTTGCAGGTTTTTCCGGGTATAAGATTAATGTCAGCAAATCTGAAGCTATGGGGTTCCCGGACGTTGGTCCAGAGGTACAGCAGAGGGGATTCAGGATTGTCCAGACAGACTTCAAATATCTTGGGGTGCGAATAGGACGGAGGTGGGAAGAGCTGTATAAGCTGAACTACCATCCCCTGATCAAAGTGGTGTTGGCAGACCTTAAGAGATGGATGCAACTCCCTATTTCTTGGATTGGGAGGATTAATCTCATAAAAATGAATATTATCCCCCGCATCTTATACCCCATGCAAATGTTGCAGTTGAGGTTAACACAAGGAGATGTGAAACTGTTAGAGAAGGGGTTCATGGACTTCATCTGGCAGGGAAAAAAGCCTAGAATAAGTTTAATAAGGCTGAAGGCAGATAGAAATAGGGGAAGGCTTAATTTCCTGGATTTGGGCATGTATTACAGGGCGGTGCAACTCAGGGGTGTAGCTGATTGGGTGCATAGACCAGAAGTGGCTAGTTGGGTAGGGCTGGAACAGGTAGGGACCCCAGGGAGGCTTACAGCCTACCTACATAGTAGGGGACATCTGGCTTACAGAGATTTGGGAAGCGGCAACCCGTTAGTTTGGGAAAGGCTGGAGGCCTGGGATCATCTGTGGCGATGGAAAGGAGTTGCCAGGAGGGAGACTGTCTTACTCCCGATCGTGAAGAATCCCTTCTTCATCCCTGGGATGGAAGATAGGGTTTTTTTGGAATGGGAGAGAGGAGGGGTGAAATATATAGGGATGTTACTGGAGAAAGGGGAGTTGAGTGAGTTTAATAAGATCAGGCGAGAGATGAGGCTGGGAACATCACAACTATTTCGGTACCTGCAAGTGAAAGCGTTGTAGGAAGATTGGGTATGGGGGGCAGGGATGGGTTGTACCCAAATCGAATAGAGCAGATGGTATGCCAGGCCAGGAAAGACCCTAAAGGATTTATTGGGAAAGTAGCCAAACAGGACAAGCAAAACTTTCCAGATTTAGCGGGCCCTACAAAGGCTCTTTGGGAGAGGGATTTAGCGCTGCAAATTTCGGATAAGAACTGGAAGTTAGTGCTGGGTATGCTGGAGGGAATTATGGTATGTAATAAATTTAAGGAGGCATTTTACAAATTTTTGCATAGAATATATTGGCCCCCAGTGGCAGTGCATTGGGCTCACCCTGCAGTCTCACCGAATTGCAGAAGATGTGGTAGAGGGTTGGGTACCTTTTTCCATTGCTTCTGGGCATGCCCGGTCTTGGTCAAGTTTTGGGGAGGTATAGTCCAGGAGGTGAATAAGGGGGTGGGGGGTTGATTGTCTCATGACCCGCTGGTCTGCCTATTTGGGGTGGAAATAATGGAAGGAGAGGAGGAGTGGCAACTACTACCAAGGTGAGTAAGGGTCTTGTTTGTGTTGGCCAGGCACTGCATTCAGAACACCTGGGTCACTGGAAATGGGCCTACGCTGGCTGAGTGGAGAAGACTGGTTATACGCTCCTTGGCTTTGGAGAGGCTTACATGGGTCGTAAAAGATAGGGAGGAGGTGTTTTTGAGGGACTGGTCTCCTTTTATGGCATCTTTGAGCATGTCTGAAAACCTAATGCTCCGTACAGGGCTGGGCATATAAGTCCCAGAGTGGTTGTTGGGTCTGGGGGGTGTGCCCCTCCAATTGAGGGAAATATCTGAGGCCTGCGTATGGTTTGTCGGGTACCTTTGCCCCGCTTTGCCTGTATAACATGAATGGTGGGGGATTGCCTGATCACTCTCTATACTTAGTATGATATGATTAGCTAGGAATACCTGAGTTTATCTGAGAATATGGATTGTAATGCACACTCGACTGCATCTTTGTAAAGGAATTTGATAGATACTAATGCTATAACTGGGATTTTAGTGTGTTTTGTGTTAGTAGTTGTCTTTTGTCATATGTTGTATGTATATGTCTGTGATAGAAAACTTTTAATAAACAGAATATTCAAAAAAAAAGTGATTTAATTACCTATGGCTGTAAATAACCTACACGGGGGACCAAACAGATTTGCCATACTTCACCCCGACACAGAGAATTCGGAAGGAGACACAACTGACTCCGGAACTTCCACACACCTACAACAAGCATCCAGGCCCAAGAGACGAAACAAACCTAAACTAAACCAACCAACTAAAATGGAAAGCAAACTAGATAAAATATTGCAGGAACTCCAAGAGTTCAAATCGGACTTCCATAAATTCAGACAAACACAAGAATCATTCCAAAAAAACCGTGCTGATCTACACTCTGAAGTTACCTCTCTCGATAAAAGGGCACTAGAACAATCTGCCATCACATCACAATTGCAAGGTACCCTTAACCAAATGGCTCACCTCTGCCAGCTTACAGTGAACTGACAAGAAGACTCTGAAAACCGCAGCCGTCATCAGAATCTGCGGATATATGGCATCCCCGAAAACAGTGAAGGTCCGAATCTGCTTGACTTCATGGAGACTTTTCTTCAGGAGGCCCTCACTTTACCCATGGACTAAAGACTACACCGAGCTTTAGGCCCAAAGCCTATGCAGCCAACAGCACGTCCTAGATCAATTAGAGCCGTGTCAGTGGCTCAGTAGGTAGCACACTCGCCTCTGAGGCCTGGAGATCAGAGGGCTGTGGGTTCAGTTTCCACATCTGGCACTTGGGTTAATATCCCAGTACTGACACTGTAGTGCAGCATGAGAGGGGTGCTGCACTTCTGAGGTGCCATCTTTTGGATGAGATGTTAAACCGAGGTCCCATCTGCCTGGATTGATGGTAGTTCAGGTGGATGTTAAAGATCCCATGGCACTTGTCAAAAAGAGTAGGGGAATTTTTTATTCAAAACTTGAAAGTAAAATACATACTTAATACTGTTACAGCACACAAAGTCATAATACAAAAATAAAAGTAAAACAGAAATAAATATTTCATCAGACATGCAATACAAAATTTCATTTTTAGAGTCCCAAAACCTAAAAACTGAACCCCCCTTCCGTCCCACTAAAAGAGTATGGGAATTTATTATTGTAAACAAATAATACGAGAACAGTATTACAGCATACAAAATTATAATAATGA
The DNA here is from genome assembly GCA_016271365.2 of Neoceratodus forsteri. Classification (NCBI taxonomy): domain Eukaryota; kingdom Metazoa; phylum Chordata; order Ceratodontiformes; family Ceratodontidae; genus Neoceratodus; species Neoceratodus forsteri. Next base: position 830,169,664 of record CM028137.1, read on the forward strand.
CAATCAAAATAACATAAATAAGTATTGCATCATACAGGAACCCCTAATCCAAACAACCTCCCCCCCACCAAAAATATAGGGGATGTTAGTATGCAAAACCTCAAAATAAATCATTCAAACAGTGTAGGAAGCCATACAAAGCATAAGAAGAAAAATCATGACCATAATGAAATATTACATCCAACATAAAACCCTAAACTAAGCAATCCAAAGAGGTAGAAAAAACCCAGTCCCGACCCTACAAAAAGAACAGGGAAATTCTGTATACAAACTAAAAACATAATATACATATGCATGGTATAGCAGACAAATCATAATGCAAAAAAGTATAAAACAGCAAATAGAACAAAGGATATAAAATCCATAACAAAATGAGCTAAAAATGTGCAGAACCCCCATCCCTTCCCACTTCAGGAAAAAATCCATGAACATAAGTCCCAATAGTGCCGAAAACCCCTAGGCTATGTGGAGGTTTTCTCTGAACTATAAACAACCTATAAACCCTATAAAATCTGAGTGACAATCTGAGTAGGACGATACACTTTCTGTTGTAATAAAAATGCACATCTAGCTTTCCACAAATAGAAGCGACAAAATGCAGAAATTAAACATAAAGTACTAGGATGATAATGAACCAAACTAGGGGATAAATACCGAAACTCAAAATGTCATACGTGAGGAAAGGAAGGGCCTTTTCCTTCCACTTATGGAGGAGAATGGTCCAGATCGGGTTGTGAATAGAGGCAATCAATAAAAAATGCATCATGGTCTCAGGAATGAAAGGGCATGTATCCCGGGGACAAGTCTTTTCCCCATGAGCCTTATGCTTCATATTACCATGAACACCTAGCCTGCCATGACAAGATGGCCAGGTAACATCCCAAACCCATTGGGGGATTCGAGGATCAGTCATTTGGGGAAAAACTCCAGAGGAGTCCAACTGAATGCCACAGGAATCCCGTAGCACAGGAAGGTCCAAAAGAAAAAATTACTCACCTTAGTAAAGTTGTTTCTTCTAATGGAGTCTTGCTGTATTCTGACTATTGCAGCGATATCCAATCTTTGAACGGCCCCGGAGAGGAAAGAGTTAACTTTCCATGCAAAGCATGGAACGCTGAGCTCGAGCTCAGTTGAGACTCTGTCTGTTGCTGTTTGAACCCAAACCACCAGATCTTTATGAGCTAAACTCACTGGGCGTCCTGTGTGGAAACTGTAAACTTATACTAGCCAACTGGCAACTAAATCTAATAAAAAGGTTTTTTGGTTCCAAGGCAAAGACTCAAGTCAGGAAACCCAAAAACAAAACACAACACATACCCAAAAATAAGAGGGTGAGAAAAGGGGGGGGGGGCACCTCTAGGGTGCCAACACTGTTCCTGCCCACCCACATCCCAAAACCCAGGTTCTGAGAAGGGAGGCGGAGGGTGGAGGTCAGAATACAGCAAGACTCCATTAGAAGAAACAACATTACTAAGGTGAGTAATTTTTTCTTCAAACAACATGAAGTCTTGCTGTATTCTGACTACTGCAGACTACCAAGCAGTACCTCCATGGAGGAGGGACAGAACCTACTTCAGGAACAGGATCTAAAGCACTGCTGTGCCAAACTGAGCATCACTCCTAGCCTGGATATCCAGAGAGAAATGCTTGGTGAAAGTATGTACTGTTTTCCAGGTGGCTGCTTGACAAATCTCCAAGATAGGAATATCCCTCGCAGCAGTCAGGGCAGCAGCTGTACCTCTGGTAGAGTGAGCCCTCAGGCCTGAGGGTGGGATCCTACCTAATTTTTCATAGCAAAATTGTATACAAGAGACAATCCACCTGGCAATAGATCTCTTAGTGGCAGGTTTTCCCTTACCAACCTCACCATAAGAGAGGAACAGTTGGAGGGAGTCAAACCTGTGACCCTTGGTGCGCTCTATGTAGTAGCTAAGGGCCCTTTTCACATCCAAGCTGTGCAGCCTCCTCTCCCCAGAGGAGGAATGGTCAGTGAAGAAAACAGGAAAAGACATAGACTGGTTAAGGTGGAAATCTGAAACCACCTAAGGCAAAAACTTCCTATTAGTCCTGAGGACCACCTTATCTCTATGGAAAGAGATAAAATCACGCTCCACTGACAGGGCCTGTAACTCACTTATGCATCTGGCTACCAAGAACACAGTTTTCCAAGTCAAGTACTTAAGCTCTGCTGAGGACAAAGGCTCAAAAGGGGGTTGCATAAGCTGAGCAATGCAAACATTAAGGTCCCAAGCAGGGGCAGGGTCCCTGAAGGGAGGATTGGTATGCAGTAATCCCTTGAAGAATTTACAGAATACAGGATGAGCTGAAAGGGAAGAGCGCTTGCCTGCTGACAAAAAGGCAGAGACAGCTTCCAGATGCACTCTAAGTGTAGCTGGTCTGAGTCCCAAGCTATTGAGATGAACCATATAGTCAAGGACTGCAGGCAACCCAGCAGACTCTGGAGAAATATGCTTCGCAGAGCACCAAATAGTAAACCTTTTCCATTTTGAGTTGTAAGTCTTTCTGGTGGAAGGCTTTGAGAAACCTTTAAAATATCCAGAACACCTTGAGAGAGATGCAAATCAGCAAACTCTTAACTCTTCAAGAGCCAGGCCTTGAGATTGAGATTTGAGATTCGGATACCAGACCCTCCCTGAGAACATGTTAACAGGTTGTAATTCCTGGAAAGAGACGGGGAAGGTGGACTGCTAAGGACAGCAGAGAAGGTACCAGGGCTGTCTGGCCCGGTCTGGAGCAATCAGAATCACTTTGCAGGGTTGAGACCTGATTTTGACTAGTACCTTGAACAGGAGAGGGAAGGGGGGAAGCATGCAGGAACTTCCCATGGTGAACTAGGGCATCCAGGGACTGGAGCCCAACACTGGGGCCTGCAGCAAAAGAAAGTTGGTGATTGTCTGGGGCTGCAAAAGATCTATCTGTGGGGTGCCCCATCTGGAGAAGATCATCTTCAAAATCAGGGAATCTAGGGACCATTCGTGATGGCCCTGAGATATCCTGCTGAGAGCATCTGCCAGGACATTGTCCTTCCCTGGGAGGTGCACTGCCATCAGAGAGATAGTCAGGGAATAGGCCAGAGACCACAACTTCATTGCCTCTGTGCACAAGGCTGTAGACCGAGTGCCCCCTTGCTTGTCGATGTACCACATTGTGGTGGTATTGTCTGTCCTGATCTGAACTACTTTGTTCTGAAAAGACTTGGAAAAAGCTTGAAGTGCTAGAAACACTGCTCTGAGTTCTAATAGATTGATGTGAAGCAGAGATTCTTGAGGCGACCACAACCCTTGGGTGGTCTGATCCCCCAAGTGGGCTCCCCAGCCCAAGGGGGAGGCATCTGTGGTAAGGATTAGAGAATGAGATTGAGCGACAAAGGGAACTCCTTGCCTTAGGTTGTCCTGATCCTGCCACCATTGCAAAGCCTGGATCAGGGTTCGAGTCACTGGGATTAGTTTGGTCAGAGAATCCTTTCTCTGGGCCCAGAAGGCTCTTAAGTGGAACAGAATGTCCCTTATCTAAAATCTTGCTCCTTGGACCACTGCTGTAGAGGCAGCCATGTGGCCCAAGAGCTGCAGAAAATGCCTTGCTGGTCGAGACACATGGAGGGTGAAAGAAGAGGCCAGTGTAACAAGGGTTCTTGCCCTGTCCAGGGGAAGGAAGGCTCTTGCCTTTATTGTATCCAGCTCTGCCCCTATGAAGGTAAGGAGCTGCACTGGCTCTAGAACTGACTTTGAAAGATTCAGAAGGAATCCTAGAGCAGTTGCTGAGTTATCTGTAGGTGAGACTTGACTTGGTCTGGAGACTGACCTACTATGAGCCAATCGTCCAGGTATGGAAAGATGGAGATCTTTTTTCTCCTTAGGAAAGCAACCACTACTGCCAGGCATTTTGTGAACACCCTTGGAGCTGATGTTAGGCCAAAGGGCATTGCTCTGAATTGATAGTGGCCTGAGGGCAACTCGAACCTAGAGTACTTTCTGTGGGAGCATCTGATGAGAATGTGGAAATAGGCATCCTTGAGGTCCATGGAAGCTAGCCAGTCCCCTGGCCTTAGAGAGGGTAGAATTATTCCCAGAGTCACCATTTTGAACTTTGGCTTTAAAAGGTGCTTGTTTAAATATCTGAGATCCAGGATAAGCCACCATTCTCCTGTCTTTTTGGGAGTTAGGAAGTACCTGGAGTACAATCCTTTTCCCTTGTGTAGGGGTGGAACCCTTTCTATGGCTCTCAGAGCCAAGAGGGAAGAGACCTCTGCCTCTAGGGCAAGGGCCTCTTGAAGGATTTGCAGGTGGAAAGGACCTGGTTCTCATCTTGAGAAATTGTTTGAAGCTGAGAACCAGTCCCTGGCTTACTACTTCCAGGACCCATTTGTCTGATGTTAAAGACATCCAGTCCTGGACAAAGTAAACCAGCCTGCTTCTGGTGGTGGAGAATCGGCCCGAGCAAACCCATCAGGGTGCTTGTTTGGCAGGGGCTTTAGGCTGAGGGGTGGTAGCAGGCCTGCTTGTACCCCATCTGCCTCTCCTCTGAAGAACCCTCCTCTGGGCAAGGTGGAAGAGAAGGCCTGGGCTTGGTAGAAAGGCCTATGTAAAGGCCCTGCCCCACCCTGGAATGCTGCCTCGGGAGTGGCTTGCCTTTCCTTGGCCTGAGCAATCTCTATAGGTGGTCCTGTATTCATCCATTTTCTTCATGTAGTTCTCTGTCTGCTCCCAAACAGAAATTACCAACAACAGGAAAATCCATGGCCTTAGTCTGGGTATCCTGAGACAGGCTAGTACATCTGAGCCAAGCCATCCTACCAAGGGCCACAGATGTAGCCATGACTCTAGATGAAACATCATTGGAGTCCACTGCAGCATGAAATTGCACCTTGGATGCCTCAATACCATCTGCAGCCACCTGCTCCAGCTCCTTGGCAAGCTGGCCAGGGACCTGTTTAGCTAGAGCCATCACAGTGTTCCATCTAGACTTCTGGTATCTAGCTGTATAGCCATATAATTAGCCTGCCTGAGTCCCAAAGATGCTGCCATGTACTGTTTCTTTGCCATGGCATCAATCCTCCTGGAGTCCTTATCTGGGTGGTGTGAAGCCAAGGGTATATTTGCCTTATCACAGGCGGCAGCCTGCACTACCCCAACAAGGCTGCATTGCTGGGAAAGGAACTCTGTATCTGAGTCTGAAAGAGTATACCTCTGGTCCATTCTTTTATCCACAGGAGGTATAGAATTAGGAGTCTTTAACATTTTAAATGTCTGTTTCCCAAAAGATTTATGGAGGGGAATAGACAGCCTCCTGGACTCTGGGATGTCCATCATCTCAACATAATCAGGCTCCTCCTGATCCTCTACTGCTTCCTCCATAGGAAGCTGAAGAGTTTCAGCCACTTTTTTGTAAAACATAAAGTGGGAAGGGGACTCAGAAAGCCTAGGAGGAGAAACCCCTGAAGATCTGTCTGGGGAGATGTCCGGGTCAATGGGCATATCCAGACTTTCATAATCACCATCACTATCCTCATACTCGCCTTCCTCCTCCTCCGGTTCATAAAAATCCTCTAAATTATAATCCGGAACTGGGGGAACCGACCGAACCGAGCCTCTAACCGATGATGCCGGTTCGGTCGGAACTGGAGTTAGCGATTGAACAATCCTTATCGCTTTGGCTATTTCATCAGCGGTCGGAGAAAGAACTTGTGGATCTGAACCGGCTGACTTATCCCTTCTTTTTCTTTTAACTGGAACTGACTCCTCAGAGTCGGTTCTCCTTTTGCCTGAAGAAGTTTCACCCTGGTCAGAGGGCACTCCTTCTGGTTCGGTTGGAACTGAACCGGGCTGGCCATCAGGTCAGTGGACTTTTGGCCTCCTTTCCCTACCTACTCTCTTTTCCAGGGTAGCTGTGGGAAAATTTTAGCAAATCTGGCAGTCTGAATCGAGGTGGTCAAACCCCAGACAATAAACACAGGTGGTGTGGGGGTCAGCCTTAGCAAAGGCTTCCCTACACATGCTACAGTGTTCAAACCCAGTGGGCCCGGTTTTTCTCTTGGGTTTCTCAGACATGGCCAGTCCTAACCAAACTTACCCTTTTTTCAGCAATCCGCCAGGCAAGACACCCTTATCGGTTCCTGACTGTGTTACGGGTTGTGGAAAAAAACGTAATGAAATCCATTTTTTTTAGAACCGATAAGGACCGGTAACCACACTCTAAAAGTAGAACAAACTGTTTTTAACAAACCTGATCGGTTCGAACCGAACCAATTCGATGTTTACAAGTTCCACACAGAAGCAAACAATAATAAACCTATCTAGTACTCACGGTACCACAGACAGAGACTGAACCGACAGGTTAGATGGAATAAATTCGGTTGAAACCGAGGGAAAAAAACGACACTTTAACCAACTAAATTGAACTGAGCAGAGGAGAAATCTCCGGAGTGACTGTTTAGTGAGGCAGAGTAAAGAATCTGGTGGTTTGGGTTCAAACAGCAACAGACAGAGTCTCAACCGAGCTTGAGCTCAGCGTTCCATGCCTTGCATGGAAAGTTAACTCTTTCCTCTCTGGGGCAGTTCAAAGGTTGGATATCACTGCAATAGTCAGAATACAGCAAAACTTCATGTTGTTTGAAAGGATGTTCCCAAAACAGACCGATATAAGTGCTTCCTTGAGGAAGAGAGGATCACCATAGGGGTCAAAGACCACTGACGAATCTTTAAAAAGGTGGGGATAATAAAATGGGGGAGCTTAAACTTACGAAAGTTATGAGGAATTTCCAAAGGGGGGAGACACCAGGCGGCACACAATGGAGCAAGATGATGAAGAAGAGCAATCCAAAAGACCGGAGGGGCATGCAATAGGTAGGGAATAGCAGTCTTAAAAAACAAACAGTGAAAAAACACCAAGGGGTTCAACATCCGAACCCCGCCGTGGCAGTAATCAAGATATGTGTAAGACGTTTCACGGATTCAAATAAGCCTCCAGAATCCCTGAAAGAATACATTATACAAACGAGCTTCCAAGGAAAAGGGGACTGGAAAAATCAAAGCCACATGAAGAAATAAGGAAGAACTAAAGTTTTCAGCAACAAAACCCGCTTCCTCTTTGCAATAGTATGACCCTTCCAGGACGCAACCAAATGAAAAGCCTTGTCTAAAACAACAGTCCAATTTGAAAGAGCATCATCAGGGGGCACCAAAGGTCAATCCTAAAACTCTGACCAGGGAAAATTGTAAAGGCACCCCTGCAACGTAGCGAGGAGAATGTGGGGGGGGTGGAATCGGGAGGCACAATGCTGAACTCTTGCTATAATTAAGCTTAGAACCAGACACACGTTCGAAATCCGTTAGAAGGAGGAGTAAGTCCGCCTCTCGTAGGTGTGGGGTGGTGAGAATGCAGAGATCGTCTGCATAAGCTAACACCGTAGGGATAGAGCACCCAGAAGGAAAGGACAATTGAGGGATCGATGGGTGACATAAAAGTCTACGAAGCAATGGATTGATATGAAAAACATAAAGAAGAAGACTGAGAGGGCAGCCCTGCCAAACCCCAGTACGACTCAAAAAGGGGGAGCAAGAGGCGCCATTCACATAAGGATGGATCCAGGCAGTAGAACAGAGCAATCTAATCAATTGAATAAATCGCTGTGGAATACCATAATGAGACAGGACTTGAAAGAGGTAGTCATGATTTACTCTATCAAATGCCTTTTCCTGATCGAGTGAAAAATGAAGTGAAGGAGAAGAAGAAGAGCTAAAGGCAGAGACATCTCTAAGTAAGGAAAGATTGGAAACAATAGTGCGATGAGGAATCGCGCAGGTCTGTACCTCTGAAATGACTTGGGACGCAACAGGAAGAATACAGTAAAGCAGGACAGTTGTAAAAATCTCATAGTCCACATTCAAGAGACTCAAAGGCCTCCAATTCCTTATGTCAAACTTTCATACTTTATTGGATTTCAAATTGAGATAAAAAAAATCTCTTTTGCAATTGAATCCGACATTTAACATAACATCACTTAAACAGACATACAAACACAATTTCAGTTTCAATATTATATTGATTAATTTAAGTTATGACACAAACCTAAATGTCAATAATTTATCCATAACAATTACAATGTTTACTATTTAAAGTCATTAAAAAAGACTTAAAACGATTAAATGGTAGCAATACTGTGCATTTCAACCTTTTAGGTAGTTGTTTCCAAGTTTTAGGCATTAAATTTGAGATTGTTTTATCACCAAATTTTGTTCTAGTTCTAGATCTAATAAAATTTTTCCAGACAGAAGATCTTAAGTTATGTTGATTCTGTATTCTAATTTGCAATATATTTAGCAAAAAAATAGGCAATGACTGTTGTACAAACTTATACACAAATAAATTCCAATGATAGTCTCTCCTATCAAATAATGAAAGGAGACCTGAGTTTTGATATAACACACAACAATGAGTTCTAAATGGAAGGTTTGTTACAAATCTCAGTGCACTATTAAAGAGGACATCCAAAGAACACAGCAATGATTTTTTTGCATTTTTATAAATTATGTCACCATAATCTAATATTGGTAAGAATAAAGCAGAAACCAATAATTTCCGAATCTTTAGACTAAAGAGAGTTCCATCCCTATAAAAGAAACTTAGAAGTCTCTTCAGTCTCGTTGATATAGACATTATATGCATTTCAAAAGTCAAGTTTTTGTCTAGTATAACTCCTAAATATTTATAGGAGTTTACTCCTTCTATGTTAATTGCTGACAAAAATCTAAGTTCTTTTATAGTTGAATCTTTAAGATCTTTTTTACCAAATAACATCCACTGGGCCAGATATTCAAAACTTTGCCCCGGGGCAAAATTATACTTGCCAGTGAACCAAACTTAGCCAGACACAGAGCAAGCTATATTCAAAAGGAATAGCCCAGGGCAAACAGCTTCTGAATATAGCATGGAATGAGGCCGGCAAACTGGCTGGGAGTGCAGGGCAAACTTAGCCCTGGAATAAGACAGCTCTGAATATGGCAACCAGGAAGTGCAAACCACAACAGCAACACAGTGCACAGTGATGTGAAGGTAGGTAGAGATGGACTATGTGGCCAATGTGTGCCAGCAAATGCGTGGACAGTACAGCTGCAGGCAACGTCTATGTGAAAGTGTGAGTGTGCAAAACTGTAAAATATTCCTGAACTGTTAGCCAGTGCTAACACGTTTGGCGCAGGTTTAGCGCAGGGCTAAACCGTTAGCCCCAGAGCAAACATATTTGCCGGAGCTAAACTTTTGCCATATTCAAAAGTGACATGCAAATGAGCCTACTTAGGTAGCCTGTGGGCAAACATCCAGATTAGTATCTCATTATGACCTGATTTGCATACGGTTGCACCGGGCTAACTTCTGTTTTGGCCTAAGCTAAACCAGCATAGCGTGTTAGCGCTGTGCAAACAGCATGGGAATATTATACAGTTTTGAACACTACTTCAACGCTGCTGCCTGCAGCTGTACTGGGACAACACAGCATAGGCACAGATGGTGTTGGTGCTGCATGCAATTGTGCGCATTGTAGGTCATGCTACAGTGCACAGCAGAAACTACAGTAGCAAGGGGCCAGTAGTGTGTGGACACAGCATTGCCTCTGGTGTAGGGCAGTGATGATGACTGCACTATACACAGTGAGAGGCCCAACCTGCAGGTGTTTACTGACAGTGGACATTACTTTACGCTGTTGTGTGACCCACAGATGCTGTACCTGTGGCATGGGATGCTCACAGTGACATGTACATTTCTGGCTTTGTGTGCTGTGGCAGTTGCCAGCTGTGTGGTATGTGGCCGGGGGCATATATTATCCAAAAGGCACACTGGTGTTGGGGTATTCTCAATACTGGCTCATGTGCACTGCATGATGTGTCCCACCTTGTGGCCACATCTGGTCTGTGGCACAGCCTCGCCACCCATACATACTCCCTCAACATCCTCCATGCCCACAGTGCTGCATGTGTGCTGGCATCTGTTGGTGTCCACAGAAGTGTGGTCCAGGTGTGTGTGCTGTATGGCCACACTGCCATGCTGTCCATTGGCAGCAGGGTCACCACTTGCTGCCTGGCATGGCTGGGACTGGTGGCAGATGATGGCATCATTGTGATGCCATCAGTTAGCAGCATGCTTCCTCTATGTTTGGCTTTATCTATGTCTCATATTTCTGTGTTAGGGTTGCGAAAAACCTGCGCTAAACCCGCGCAAACACTGCGCAAAGCCATAGTGTCACACAAAGCTGATTGCCCAGGGTTAAGACAAGCTTTTTCTGGGCGGTAATGTAATCTAAGTCACGCAAAACCACTTAGCACGGCGCTAGTCGCTGAATATAGCATTGCACCTGTATTCATGTCAGTTTGCCCCTTGCATACATTATAATTTTGCCCAGCGCTAATGCAGTTTGGCCGCACTATTTGGCCTTTTGAATATAGCAGACCCGCGCTAATCCCGTGCTAAACCTGTGCAAACAGTTTTTGCCCGGTGCAAAGTTTTGAATATCTGGCCCACTGTGTTTTTTTCTCATTCAAAAGCAATCTCAAATTAACAAGTTCCCTTTGTATTTTATTAAAATCTTGTTGCAAAACAACCATTGCTGTATCCACATCATCACTCCTAGTATACAAAATTGTATCATCCGCATAAAGTTGTATATAAGTTTTAGATGAACAATAATTTGGTAGATCATTTATGTATAATAAAAAAAGGAGGGGGCCAAGCACAGACCCTCGAGTTACCCCATTTAATAGGATAGCTGATGTGGAACACACACCTCCTATTTTAACAGATTGTAATCTCCCAATTAAATAACTATAAAACCAACCTAATGCTGAAATACCTAATCCAACATTTTTTAACTGATTAAGTAATATAATATGATGTACTGTGTCGAATGCCTTTGACAAATCCAGAAATAATGATGGAACTTCCTGTTTTTTGTCGAAGGCATTCAACAGGTCATCAACTACTTTTAAAATTGTATATGTAGTATTATGCCCTTTTCTAAATCCTGATTGCAAATGTGTTATTATATTATGTTTAATAAGATAATTAGTCAATTGAGTACTCACACGTTTTTCAAGTATTTTTGCACATATTGGTAATACTGAAATAGGTCTATAGGATCCTGGGTTTGATAGATCACCCCCTTTAAATACTGGAGTAACAAAAGCTGTTTTCAAATCAATTGGTAATTCACAACTTTCCAAAGAAAAGTCAAAAATATATGTAAGATGAGGTGCTAATAATTCAGCTGCTAATTTCAGAAAAAAGGGGGGAATCTCATCACATCCAGGACCTTTTCTGATATTTAAAGTCTGTAACTGTTTTTTAGCATCATATGATTCAATTGGACTGAAGGAAAACACAGGTCGTTTAAGTTCACTACCAAAATCAATATCCAAAACAGGGAGTGGCAAATCTGGATGCATTTTATTAAATGCATCACCAACAGACAAAAAAGGAATTCAATACATTTATCTTGTCAACATCTGTCACAAAAGTTTTTCCTTCGACTATCAAAGATGTTGGCAAGCCAACTGAACCTTGTTTTCCCTTTATCAAATTTATGCCCTTCCATAGTGCATGTGGATTTTTTTCTGATAAGGAAAAATAGTTTTCATAATATTTCCTTTTTTGTTTTCTAATATTTTTAGTACAATTATTTCTAACAACCTTAAATGCCAAGATATCCTTAATTTCCTTAGTGGTTTTAGCTATATGCCATAATTTAGATTTTTTATTTATTAAATCCTTCAATTCTTGTGTTATCCAGGGCACTCTTTTTCTATTATGTATGTTTTTTTAATTTAAGTGGGGCATGTTTATTTATAACTTTCACAAGAGACCATTTAAAGAAAAGCCATGCTGTGTGTACATCTGGGCAAGTATACATTAAATTCCATTGAATTTCTGCCACATCTTTCAAATATGCCTGTTTATTAAATTGATTGAATATCCTTACATAAGTAAATTGTGATTGTCGCTTCTCCATCTGAGTATCCCTAATACAAGAGGTATAACAATGATCACTCACATCATTTTCATGAACTGCTGATGTATATCTTTCAGATCTATTTGTAAATATTAAATCCAATAAAGTATGTTTTTCATTATTTGATTTATGCAATCGATTAGGTGTATTAATCAATTGTTGCAAATTAAGAGCTGCAAACTGATTTAGAATCGTTAATTGAGGAATTAACATATTCCAATTGAAATCTCCAAGCAATACTGTTTCACAATTTATAAAGGAAGCAATATGTTCACATAAAGTTTGTAATGCAGAACTTTTAGCAGATGGAGGCCTATAACAGACCATAATATTTAATAAAAGACCTGTATTTCCTTGTATTTGTACAATTAACAAATCCAATTGATCTGGAAATGTTTTGGTAAGTTTCAATTGACCTTTATATGTGTTATTTAAATACAACATAACCCTCCCCCCTTTTTTTGTCTATCCTGCCTAAAAACATTATAATTCTCTATGGATACATCAACATCTTTGATTTTAGATGAGAGCCAAGTTTCTGTTAATGCTAATACATCTGGTTTAACTGTTTCAATTTGAGTTCTTATTATATCCAATTTGGGTAACACACTTCTAACATTTAAATGTAAAAAACCTAAATATTTCCTTTCTCCAAAATCAACCAAGGAATATTCATTTCCTAACTGAGGACCAGGGTTCACACGTACATCATCTGAGATCAACAAACTAATTTGTATCAATTTCCTAATCCATACAAACTTCTTTTTTGAATATATTTTCAGTTTTTGTATATCTCTAGTGTGTTTATAGCATATCTCAGGTGCATGCACATGTGAAATCCCACAGCCCTTAGTTGATACTAAAACAAAGCTCTCAGTTAAATCAAACCTCTCTACATATAAACTGGGAAGAAAGATCTCATTTCCTATGAATTGTAAGGGATTTACATTTACAAAATTTCCCCCATTAGGGTTATCCCTTCCCACAGTACACAGTATTGATGATAAAACTACCAGTATAACATGCATGATAACAGTGTACATACCTGCTAACAGACTAATAAAACAAATTAAATTTTCAGGCACACAATTACTTATACTCTAAAAGAAAAACCAAAGACTGTTGCAGTGTGAAATTTTCTCTTCTGAGTGGCGCTCGCGCAGTAGCAGCATGAGGTTTAAATAGCTGCTCTGCCCCTCCTCCCAGTGCGATGTAGGTGCTGTCTGCCGCCCCCTCACAGCTGAATCAGCTTCAGCAGACTGCAAGATGTAACAAGCACTTAGGTAGAGCAACGGCACAGTTCGCAAACTAGCAGGATGACACAGTTATTGAGCTTTCAATAACACAGCAGATGTAGCGCTGAAAGATGTACCTGGTCAGCTGAATAGCAGCGTGAGGTTTAAATAGCTGCTGTGCCCCTCCTCCCAGTGCGATGTAGGTGCTGTCTGCCACCCCCTCACAGCTGAATCAGCTCCGGCAGACTGCAAGATGTAACAAGCACTTAGGTAGAGCAACGGTACAGTTTGCAAACTAGCAGGATGACATAGTTATTGCAGCTTTCAATAACACAGCAGATGTTACGCTGAAAGATGTACCTGGACCTATCTCTTTTCTTAAACAATAGAAATACTATAGCATCTGAAAAATTCCGAGGAACAGAATGAGAATCAATGATAGTATTAAAGAGCAAGGTAAGAATGGGAGAAAAAAGGTCAGAAAAAGCATGATAAAGTTCAACCGTAAGGCCATCCAGCCCCAGAGAAGTACATTGCTTTTGCTTCTTAATAGCCGCCTGCACATCTAACAAAGAAATTGGGGCTGTCAACTTGGTGCAAAGATCAAGAGAGGGAGAAGGGATTTGGAAATCAAAAAAGGAAGTGGCTGTGGATGTAGCCAGTGAAGGAGTCCCAAAAACACTGGTTAGATGGGAAGAGACCTTTAGCTGGAGAGACGACATAGTGTCATAAACCATAGAAGAGTCCGCATCAGTAAGATGATCAATGTGCGTGGCAGCCACCCTGTCAGAACAGCGCTTGTAAATATCAAAAGAGACCTTAGAAGAGTGGGTGCCACAAGTAGCCTCAAGACGCAATGAGCGAGCCCTGTTATATTGACACTCTTCCATCTGAGTCTTCAAGGAAGCAATAAGGGGGGAGCAATCTTGGGCCATCACAGAAGCCCTAGAGATCACGTCCTGTAAATGCCGCTGCAATAATAAATACTTACAATAAGAGGAAACAGATTTACTCCTAGCATACTTGAGAAAGAGGCGTTTAAGATCTGATTTGGTATCGTCCCACCAATGTAAAGTGGAAGCATTAGCATCCAGAACCGAAATGCGGGCCAACAGAAATTCCCGACAATGTCGAACAATGCAGCCATCAGACAATAATGAGCTATTCAACTTCTAGTGTGAAGAAACAAGAAGAGGATGGGAAGCCGTAGAAGGAAAACAAAGCAATGAGATGGCCATGTGATCCGAGGTCTTGCAAGGAATAACCTTTGCCTGTCGTACCATAACATTCTTGGAGAGAAAGATAAAATCAATACGAGTAGCCAGAAGGCCTCTATGATAGGTCACTGTTCTCTTAGGATGCACCTCACAGTAACTGTCCTTAAGAGAGGCGAACTTAAGAATAGTACGTAATGCAGTAGAGTCCCCGAAAAGCTTCTGTGTGGAGCCTCCTCTGTCAGCCAGGGTGAGACCACAATTGAAGTCTCCCCCCATATAAAGATGTCTAGAGGTGTGTAAATAAGGCTGCAACAACCAAAACAAGTCTGAATGAGCAGCAATACCCTGAGGTGCATAAACATCTAGAATCCTGAACTGCAGGCGACGGAAGGTGCAATCCAGCAATAAGGCATGGCCAGGGACAATATCAACCAGTCTTGTAACAGTACAGTCAAACCTAGAAAACAAAATTCCCAACCCATCACATTTATCCTCACCTGAGGACCAATAGGAAGGGCCTCTAGTCCAGCCAGTGGAAGCCCAGGTCAGCTTGTATCGAGTCTTCAGCCTAGTATCCTGAAGTAAGTAGCGATCATGTGGGAGATCCAATAGAAACTGCAGAGAGGTAAGAAGTTTCCTATGGGATTTCATGCTGCACACATTAAGTGTGAAGCAGCGAAGTCCTAAACCTACAGGCATAAAAAGAAAGAAAAAGACTGAAAGCCAGCAGAAAAAAACAAAGAAGAATTAGGCAAAGAGGCGTCAAGCAATCACCGATTGCCACCTGGTCTCTGGTTTATAAGGGGAGGGATCCTGTTGGGAATCAGAGGAGTAGTCTAAATGGAGAGAAGAGGCCTGTGAAGAGTCAGAGTCATTTTCCTCATCCATTATGTCACTCCACTGCTTCCGTTTGGTCAGGGCTTGGTAGCGATTCCTGGTCAGAATGGACTGTCCCGGGGAAAGGCTGGGAGCCTTACGCTTACCCTTGGACTTACCCTTTTTTCCCTGAGAAACCTCCATGAAGGGGTCCAATTCAGGAGGGGGAGGGGGAGGAGGTGGCATGGGGTCAGAGGGGCAACAAACCCAGGTGCCGGGTCCGTGCCAGGAGGGATCAGGTCTTGTAACACAGGATCTGCCACTCAGAGAGCGGGAAGATCAGAGGGAAGATCATCACTGGAGGGGGGGGCACTATGTCCTGGCCATCCTCATCATGCTGGCGAAGAACCTGAGTCTGAGAGTCCGTGATGAGGGCTACCTGATCCTGAGGGGGACAGTCCAACCGATTATGGTCAGCCCATGGACACTGATGGTAAGTATGGCCAGTCTCATCACAGAGATTCCACCTTCGTGGGTCAGGGCAACCGAGGCTCACATGACAATAGGCTAAGCAAATAGTGCACCATGGCTCATTGCAAGTATGACTCAAATGCGTTCTAGCACCGCATTTATGGTAGGTGCGGGGTTGACCGGGATAAAAACACAAACCTCTATCCCTACCTACATAAAAACTACCTGGCAAATGAGCTATACCCCTGTCATTCTGCTTCAATTGCACCTTAACCTTCCAACCCCCTGTCCAGACAAGGTCCTCGTCCAAAATAGGACAAGGAGCCTCGAGAACGTCGCAGCGCTGCTTAAGCCAGTATTGGACGTCCGCTATGCTCACTCCTTCCTTACGTAAAAGAAGAATAATTATTTTCACTGTAGGTTTAGTAAGAGGAATGAGCATATAGGGGGTCCATAAAGGCTGTGACTTTACCACTTCATATTTGATCCAAAATTTTTCTAGAGTAGAAACATTCTTAAAACTTAAATCATAAACTGATTCCCCTGTAACATGTATGAAAGCAAACAATTCACTTGCTGAAATACCAGAGAATCACATAACAGGAATGCATACAGTTTTCCTATGCAGGCAGTAGAGAGTCACCAAAATATTTCAGACAGAACTGCATTTCTACGTCAGGCCGGCTCACCCAAGTTCTGAAACAGGTCACTGAGGCGAAAGGGACGGTCAGTCGAAGCCTCACCTGTATGTAGAGAAGGCAAAGAAGGGCTATCCAAGTGGTGAATGGAATCAGCTGTCAAAGAGGATTGCACTGTCAGCAAAGGATGTGGTACTGAAGCATAATCTTGAACATGCAAAGGGCCCGGAGTCTCAGGAGTTGGTTGGCCAACAGCAGAATGTCGTGTTGAAGTGGCAGGGTGTAGTTGCAACGAAGCCGTTGGGGATGAATGAGGGAAGGAAGTGGATTCGGCAGGCAGTTCGGGGATTGTGTGTCCCCGTATAATGTCCTGTGTGCTTACCGCTCGGGGAGAAGACCAGGGTGCTCCAGGAAGTGGTTGAGTTCAACCCGTAGCACGTAGAGCGGAAGCAGGGGACCACACAGAGTCTGGAAATGAAGTACCTCCGTGGGTGTCCGTAGAGGATAGCGTGCCTGCAGTAGCTGAAGCAGCACAGGTAGGAGCTGTAAGCAAGTCCATCGTCATAGCATGTGATGGCCCAGAGTGTATAGCAGCCTGGTAAGAGACAGTAGGCATGGCAGAGTGCAGGGTGTCATCCTCCTGCATGAAGTGCCGTAAGAGAGAGCGGTGCTGTTCATATAACATTCGTAAATGCTATGGAGACATAGCATGAGTACTGGTCCCAAGAACTGTAGGAGAATGCTGGTCCAAAATCGGGGTGGTAGCTCCAAACTCAAGAGGAGATTCAGGAGGTATATGAATCACTAGTTGTGGCACAGTGTCAGGTTGACTATTACTGCAGTTACTAGGCAAAACAACAGGCATAGAAGGCGTTAGATCTGGAGCAGAAACCACAAAACTGAGAGCTGCATCACCTCCACCTCCTCCAGGGTCCGGGATGGCAGCCATCTTGGTCCCGCAGGAAAAAGGGTCCTCCCTGCTCACAGGAAGCAAGAGTAGGGGAATTTCCCTGGTGTCCTGGCTAAATTTCCCTGATTCACTAAAAATACCACCAACAGCTTAATCTGGTTCAAGGTCAGTTGGCATTCATCTGTATCCCCCTCCCCCGGGTCATGCCTGAAAATAGGCAGGATTTATCTAGTGCACTTACCCGGTCAACAAAAACTAAATAAATAAATAAAATAAATAAATAATCCTCAAATTCCTTCGCTTCCAGACAAAAGAACACATTTTAAAACAAGCGTGGGCCAAATCCCGCCTCTTCTACAGAGAACACCGCATGTTTGTGGATAATGACTATGCCTCAGTCACCATGCAACGCAGACGGGCCTATATCCCATTATTCCCAATCCTCAAGCAACAGAAACTCAAATTCAGAACACCATACCCCAGCAGACTGATAGTCCAATTTCCATCGGGGCAACAACTGTATAATACCTTTGAAGAGGCCTGGACGGACTTTGAGAAGCGTGGACTTGCTGTTCCTCAATCCACCCGCCCACCAAGGAAATTGCCCGAGAAATGGGACTCCCAAGAATGAACATCAGCGAGGCAACCACCAGACCAGAGAGCTACCAGAGCTGCAATCAAGAAAATGCGGGCATAATTCTCTAGACAACCAGAGTAAAATATCCCAGAACTTATGGAGCACAGTGAGTGGAAGGATGGGGGGGTGGGGCCGAGGTTTGATCCCACGCAGAACACAATGCTGGCAGACTTATGTGTGGTTTGACCCGAATTACTCTCCACGCTAGACATATTAGAAGTGGTACAGTTGACCAGAATGGAGCCAGAGTCCCTGTGTCTTTCTCGGGGGTCTGCACCCTGCATAAGGTGGGACTACTGAGTACATCAAACTGGGCTATGGAGGTGTCAGGCAATGGAGGGTAACCCTGCGTGGACTATAGGGCTGATGGAGCTCAGGGATCGAGTGAGCGGGGGACAAGCCATACATAACTGACCATGAAAAGCCCTCGGTTTGAGAAATCTCTTAATTTGGATGCTTTGCCCGCCGGACGAAACCAGGCAGGAGAACAGAGGCCTTAGACTTAGGGGAGGCTCACTCACTCTGATTTTCTCCCAGCTAAATAGGGAATTGACAGAGGAGCCCAGTAACTGTGATGGGTTAAAAGACTCTCATGGCCGATCAATCTGCTTGGGCCCGAATACCCACCAGGACTGGGAAAAGACATTTAAATGAGCTCCCTCGATTAGTCTGCATTGGCTCGTTAAATACAGTGCAGTTAAAGGGTCTTCTCAGCCTCGTAAAGTTAGGCAACACACATAGATCTTTCGCCCCGATATCCCGCGGTGGAATTTATGGTCAATGGGCTCGCTTCCTGCCTCGCCTCCCCAGGGCACTTGGCCCTGAAACTGCCCAGAAAGCAGGGTGGAAATGTTCCCTCTTCCCTAGACGCCTGTTGTTTCCCATGAGACATGAGACTTGGTCAGGTCTCCGATCGGGGTTCCCCCCTGTTCTTCCCCCTCATGGAAATGGCACTGGCTTTGCTGTGGTCCTACTGTCGAGGAGCAGAGAAGTGGGTTCTGCCCTGGGCCCCCCTCTGGTAGGTTTGAGCCCTCCATCCTCGCTGTGCAGACACATCCGAATGGGTTTTTCTCCTCAATACTAACTAACACTGACCCTCCAAGTGAAGGTCTCCACAATGTGTGAAAGGGTGAAAGGGAGGAAGGGGAGGAGGGTAGTATGGAGTCACTTTGGATGCACTTTTGAGGCAGTATAGCGCAGTGGTTTAAGGCTCTGAGCTGCAAATCTGGTGACATCCAGCAGACCAGACCTAGGTTTGAATCCCACAGCTTCCACTTGCATACTGTGTGACCCTGAGCAAGTCACTTAACTTCCCTGTGCTCCCAGATTGTGCCTGTAAAAAAGCTTTCAGCTTAGTGTGTCTCACCTGGTTAAATAACTAAAACAAAATCCAGGATTCCAAGAATAGGATTCTTAGAATGGGAGTGGTGTACAGGCCGCCATCTCAGATGGAGGAGTTAGACATGCAACTAGCGGGACAGATCAGGAGGACCTGTGAGAAGGGTAGTGTGGTGATTGTGGGGGACTTCAACATGCCACGAGTGGACTGGAGTACCCCAACAACCAGGAACAGAAGGGAGCAGGTACTGCTGGATGCTTTCCAGGACAGCTTCATACTGCAAATGGTCAGTGAACCAACCAGGTTAGGGAATACCCTTGACCTTGTGCTGGCAAATGGGGAATTTGTGAGAGAACTTATAGTGGAGGAACCGCTGTCAGGGAGTGACCACCACTCAGTATGGCTCTCATTGGATATGGGCAAGGAAGGCATGGAATCTGGCACAAGAGTGCTGGACTTCAGAAGGGCCAACTTTGGGAGGATGGGGGAAGTGGTAAAAGGGTACCTGGCTAGAATTCAATCTAGTATGGACACTAACCAGAGGTGGGAGCTCATAAAGCTGGGGACAGCGGAGGCAACCAAAACCTGCTGGAAGGCCCAGAGCAAGAAGGCTAGGGCTAAGAAACTGAGCTGGTTGAGCAAGGAAGTCATAGAAAAGGTAAGGCGGAAAAGAGCTGCCTTTAGGAAGTACAAGAAAATAGGGAGGGGGAGGACAGGGAGGAGTACTTGATGGAATCGAAGGAGGTTACAAGAGCAGTAAGGGGAGCCAAGGCATCTACCGAACTCAGGCTGGTACAAGGCATTAAGAAGGGGGAGATTGACTTCTTTAGGTACATCAGGGAGAAAAGGAAGATGTAAGGACCACATAGTAAGGATTAGGAAGGAGGGGTTGGGTGGAAGCAGGATGCGATAAGGCAGAAGCACTAAATGAGTACTTCTGCCTCAGTATTTACTAAAGAGAAGAGGGAGGTGACACCCAAGGGGAGAAATGGCAGAAATGGGGAAGGGGTGACAGATGGGGAAATCATGGAGGGCAGAGTTCAAGAGGGTTTGAAGGCACTGAGGGTGGACAAGGTGCCAGGCCCAGATGGCATCCACCCCAGGGTACTGAAGGAGCTGGCAGAGGTCCTTGCAGGGCCTTTGGCAGACCTATTTAATTTATTTATTTATTTAAGAGATTTACCAGGAAGGCATGCTGAGCAGAGTACCGCTCGATTCCAGATGGGCCCTGGGGATAGGGAGTTTACAATGGTACAGTATTACAGAAGAAACAAAAACATACATAATGTGTTTGGGACAAACAATGGATGAGGCAGTCATAATACAATAGAGTAGGTACATTTTCATTAGCATTATAATAACATTAGGTGCAGAATGAAAAAGGAGTAACCAGACTGGTGATAACAGCTGGTAGTTAGGAATTGAGATGGGGTTCAAGGGTGGGGACAGGAGCAGTTGGTAGAGAAGTGTGTTTTAAGAAGGGCATTCCATTGAGGAGTACTTGTGGTGTGTCTAATATTGGCTGCCAGGGAGTTCCATAATTTGGGCAACCTGAAGCTGAATGCAGCCTGGCCAGACCAGGTGGATCTGTGTGGAATGTGCAGGAGCCTAGAGTCTACGTTTCTGAGAGCGTAGGCAGGTGGGGAGAGGGCTGTTAGGGGAGGATGACAGGTAGGAAGGGAGTGTCTGTGACCAGAACTTGGCAGAGGTTCTAGCACAGTGAAGCAATCGTCGATTATGTAGAGAGAGGGGAGGTCCAAGGACTGGTAGAGGTCACAGTGATAGGTATTGGGAGGACGGTCCAAAGAGAACCAGCAGAAGGAGTTGAAGAGGGGATCAAGCCTAGCTAAGGAAGTTTGGGGGGTGGCACAGTAGACAACATCACCGTAATCCATAATCGGGAGGATCATTTTTTGGACTATTGCTAGTCTGGTTTGTAGAGGAATGCAATTCTTGCTCCGGTAGAGGACTCGCAGCATGGGATGCAATTTTTTGTGTAGAGCGTCTATATGCACTGAAAAGTCAAGGTACTGATCTAACCAGACACTGAAATAACGATATGAAGTGCAGGCCTCTAGTGGTGAGCTGTCCAGAGTGTAGAACATGGGTGGTGCAGTAAGGCGGGTTAGTTTGGCCCAAGAGTCGAAGGTGAGGGAGACTGTTTTTTTTGAGTTTAAGAATAGTTGGTTAGATAGGAACCAATGTTGCATGGAGTCGAAGTCCTTCTGTAGACAGGCTGTCACGGCACTTGTGGACGGGCCGGAGCCAAACAGCACCGTGTCGTCTGCGTACACATGGATAGCCGTTTGTGGGCAGGCAGCAGGCAGGTCATTGAGAAAGACAGAGAACAGCAGCGGGCCGAGTACAGACCTTTGGGGGACTCCACTGGTGACAGGAAGTGAGGTGAATCTAGACGAGCCAATACGGACTGATTGGGACCTACCTGACAGGTATGAATGGAACCAGTTATTTGCGTTCACGGACAGTCCAGCTTGGGCGAGTTTAGCCAGCAACAGGGGATGAGAGACCGTGTCGAAGGCTTTAGCCAGGTCAATAAATATGGCTGCTATTTCCCTTTTGTCCATATCCATAAGGATGGAGTTAGTGAGGCGAAGGAGGGAGGTGGTGGTGGAGTGATTTTTTTCTGAAGTCGGCTTGGTAAGGGGTGAAAAATGATATGGTATCTAGATAGTGGTGGAGCTGGGATAGTACGAGGCGCTCTTGAATTTTGGCTAGGATGGGGAGCAGAGATATGGGACGGTAGTTGGATGGGGAGGAGTGGTCCCCTCCTTTAGCTAGAGGAATGACTGTGGCTTGTTTCCATATTTTGAGGACTGCCCCGAGTTTAAAAG
Organism: Neoceratodus forsteri; assembly: GCA_016271365.2. NCBI lineage: Eukaryota > Metazoa > Chordata > Ceratodontiformes > Ceratodontidae > Neoceratodus > Neoceratodus forsteri. The sequence goes on from CM028137.1 coordinate 830,191,795, forward strand.
ACAGGCTATAAAGCAAGGTTAGAGGGTGGGCTATGGCAGGTGCTTAGAGTAGGAGCATTTTGGAATCAAGGCCCGATGGACATTTACCTTTGGATGGGTTGAGTGACTGTAGTATTTAATGCCTCACTACATTCGGGGTGTGTACCTCAGGACTGGAGGATAGCTCATGTGGTGCCCTTCCACAAGAGTGGCCCCAAGGATGAACCAGGAAACTACAGACCAGTGAGCCTCACATCCATCGTGGGTAAGCTAATGGAGACTATCCTGAAGGAGAGGCTGGTGGCCCTCCTAGAGGCCAAAGGACTACATGACAGCAGACAGCATGGCTTCATATGGGGCAGATCCTTCCAAACCAGCCTGGTGGAGTTCTATGACTGGGTAACTAGACAACTGGACAGGGGCCATGTAGTGGATGTCCTGTATCTGGACTTCAGTAAGGCATTCGACTCGGTGCTGCATGGAAGGCTGGGACGTAAGTTAGTAGGCACCGGGGCAGGTGCAAAGCTGGTGAGATGGGTAGGGAACTGGCTTCAGGGAAGGCAACAGAGGGTGGTGGTGGGTGGGGAGCTCCCACACCCAAGGGTAGTGACAAGTGGTGTCCCACAGGGCTCGGTGTTGGGACCAGTGTTGTTTGGGGTATTCATTGCAGACATATCATTGGACATCAAGAGCAAGATCAGTCTGTTTGCTGATGATACCAAGGTAGGAGCAGTGGTGGATGACCTAGGGGGATAGTAGGGGTTGCAGGATGATCTGGCAAAGCTTGAAACCTGGTCAGACACCTGGCAACTGGGGTTTAATGCCAAAAAGTTCAAGGTGCTGCATTTTGGGATAAAGAACCCAAGGAGGAGTTACCAGTTGGGGGGAGTGCAGCCAGCCCAGACAGAGGGGGAGAAGGATCTGGGGGTGCTCATTACAGGGTCAATGAACAACTCGGCACAATGTAGGAAGGCAGCTGCAAAGGCCAACAAATGCTGGGTTGCATTGCAGGGGTATATCTTCGAGGAGGGAGGAGGTGATTCTGCCACTGTATGGGTCATTAGTTAGACCACACCTGGAGTACTGCATACAGTACTGGTGCCCATATCTGAAAAGGGACATTAAGTTACTGGAGGGGGTGCAGCGCAGGGTGACAAAGATGATCAAGGGGCTGGGGGACTTGTCATACGAGAGGAGGCTGAGGGAGTTGAACATTTACTCGCTGGAGGAGAGGAGGGACAGGGGGGACATGATTGAAACCTTTAAGTACATGAAAGGAATAAACAAGACATGTACAGAGAGGCTGTTCAAAGTAAGGGAGGGGAGAGACACCAGGGGCCATGATATGAGACTGGAGGGAAGAAGGTTCAGGAGGGAGACGAGGAGACACTTTTTAACAGAGAGGGTGGTGGCTGGGTCAAATGCATTACCTGCAGAAGTGGTATCCAGTAGAACAGCGGACTGCTTCAAAAGTGGATGGGACAGGACAAGGGGGAGGGTCAATGAAGGGGAAGGGTGAAAGGGAGGGGCAGCTGCAGAATAAGGGGTGCTAGCTGCACATTCGAGCAGACTTGATATACCTCTAGGCCTTTATCTGCTGGCAAATATCATATGTTCGTAATTATGGGGAACTGTGCTCAGAAGTGTCCCTCGTAAATCACTATCAACCCGACGACCTGCTGATCAATAAAACACCTCAACTGCATTAAGAAGGGCTGCCATATCTCCAGTGCACCTGGTACACAGCAAAGAGAAGCGGACGCCCCGGGGGGGGGGGGATCCGGGAAAGACCCCGCAAACCAGGGGTCCGCGGGGAGTCCCAACATGCACATTCTTCCTCCCTGGACCAACCGGAAGAGATACAGTCGTGGCCAAAAATATTGGCGCCCTTGCACTTTTGCAAATAACTCACAATTTCCTCTAAACATAAGTTGAAATTAACAACAGTACAGTATTTGGTCTCCACAATTCTTTATTTCTCTGTTAATATTACAGAACCTTTGTTTTTGATTCAGAATTTAATATATCCTTTTAAATCAGAAAATGAAAAGAAATGGCATCGACAAAATTATTGACACCCTAGACTTAATATTTGGGTAGCACAGCCTTTGGTCAAAATAACTGCAATCAACCGCTTCCTATAGCCATGGATGAGCTTCCTGCACCTCTCTACTGGCAGTTTGACCCACTCTTCTTGTGCAGACTGCTCCAATTCTCCCAGATTTGAAGGGTGCCTTCTCCCAACTGCTGTTTTCAGATCTCTCCACAGGTTTTCAATGGGATTTAGATCTGGACTCATTGCTGGCCACTTCAGAACAGTCCAGTGTCTTGTCTTGAACCATTTCTGGGTGCTTTTTGAAGTGTGTTTGGGGTCATTGTCCTGCTGGAAGACCCATGACCTTCGACAGAGACCCAGCTTTCTGACACTGGGTTCAACATTGCGCTCCAAAATGGCCTGGTAATCTCCAGATTTCATGATGCCATGCACACGTTCAAGGCACCCAGTGCCAGAGGCAGCACAGCAACCCCAAAACATCACTGAACCTCCTCCATGTCTGACTGTAGGGAAGGTGTTCTTTTCTTTGAAAGCTTCATTTTGTTTTCTGTAAACATAGAGATGATGTGCTTTACCAGAAAGCTCTAATTTGGTCTCATCTGTCCACAGGACATTCTCCCAGAAGGATTTTGGCTTGTTCGGGTGTGTTTTGGCAAATCCTAGTTGGGCTTTCTTATGTCTCTCTCTCTCAGCAGTGGGGTCCTCCTGGGCCTCCTACCATATAACCCCCTTTCATTGAGTTGGCAATGGATGGTGCGAGTTGAACCTGTAGTACCTTGTGTCTGAAGGTCAGCTTGAATCTGTTTGGCAGTTGATCAAGGTGCTTTCTCCACCATTCGAACAATCCTGCACTGCAATCTTCGATCAAGTTTTCTCTTGCGGCCACGTCCAGGGAGGTTGGCTACAGTGCCATGGGCCTTAAACATCCTGATAACATTACATACCGTGGAAACTGGAACATCAAGGTCTCTGGAGATTGATTTGTAGCCTTGAGATTGTCCATGCTTGGCTACAATCTTCTGTCTGACCTCCTCAGACAATTCTCTGGCTGTCTTTCTTTTCTCCATGCTCACTGCGGTACACACAGTGACACAAAACAGGAGAATGAGTCCTTTTCTGTAGTCAAACTGGTTGAATCAGTGATTTTTATATTGCAGGCACCTGCAACTCACCACAGGTGAGTTCAATTCCAAAGTGAAGGAGAATCACCTGCTTGTAATCTAATTATTTCTAACTACTTCTAAAAGGTGCCAATAATTTTGTCCGGGCCATTTAAGGATTTCTGTGTGGAATAAGCTAAGACTTGGTAAATTTTTCTGCTTTTTGTGTTTTATTCCACTGCAAACCAAAGAAATACATATGTGGATACCAAAATATTTTTTAATTTCAACACTTTTCTGGAAGGAATGGTGCATTATTAGAAAAATCTGCAAGGGCGGCAATATTTTTGGCCACGACTGTATGGGGTATTCCGCCCAGAGCTGGGCTGCCTGTCTCCTGGGGGGGGGAGGCTGGAGCACACCTTATTAAGGAAAGGACCTATGGACCCATATATCTGAACTGTGGGATCGATGGGGGGGTGCGGGAGGTGTCTCTACCCTAACCCTGAATCCAGGGATAGCAGGGGGTTGGGGATGAGCCCTATACGATGAAGTCGGGAGATACCCTCGTAACCCAGAACCAGTAAAGGACATGCAATATCATGAGATGGTTCAAGGGGGGAGAATATTGTCCCACTACCTTCTAGATAGGTAGGGAGCCCATTTTTCCCTGGTTTTCCCCGCTAAATAGGGGTTTGTCAGAAATGCCCGATACCAATGATGGGCTGATGGGATCCGGATCGCTAAGCCTGTATATAAAAATGAAATAGGGCTTCCCTACTATGATGACACATGACTGATAAATTGGGCACAGTCATAGAACATCCCCGGCCTTGAGAAGTGGGGGACAATGGAGGGTCTTTCTCATTCCGAAGCTGCCAAGGGTCATTAGGACACAAGACCTAATCAGGGTGACACGTGTGGGCCCTTTGGCCCTCGCCTCTCCCCACCTCCCGGAACTAGACAATATGGATGACACCATGGTTGGGGTGCGGGGGGTCATTTGTCATTTATCCCCTCCCAGGCATTCCTATTCTTGTGGAGCACATGAGACATGGACGAATTTCCAAACAGGGTTTGCCCTGAGTACCCCTCTCTCGCTGTCCTGACCTAGTCCCGGCTCTGTGTCCTTCCTACAGGCAGACAGCCTGTAAGTGATGCTCTTCTTGGATCCTCCTGGGGTTCCTAAGCTCCTCCATCCCCTCGACCTGTGTATAACTGAGGGCCTCTTTCAGCGGACCCCCAGCTAAAACTGATGAAGCAGATTTCACCACAAATGTTTGCTTTTCTTACTAAGCGAATCGAGGTAGTTACCTCAACTCACAAACTCATACTGAGAGCCCTCTGACCCCTACCCCCTGGAGTAACACCCTTGACTTCAGAACTGTGCACTGACTCCCAGACCCCTCCTTAGGGAGGAAAAGACACAGACAGGCCCTATACTCACAGAACCCATAGAGAAATCCCTGAGGTATCAGGTCATGATAAAACCCTGAAATGGGAGGAATCCAGGAGAGGGATATATGGAGTTTTCTTTATATACCAAGGGGACACCCACGCTGCCAAAAATGGAGATCATCGAACTTGGCTAGGACCATTTTTTTGTCTTCTCCGTAGACTCAACCTCATTTAATGGGGGGCGGTCCAGAGATCACTACATAAGCTAAGCACAGACCATAAAGGTCCTGCACCCCCCCCCCCGAAATCTTCCCTATTCCCTACCAATCATAATTAATTTGCTTCTACCCCTGTTTTTGTTGTGTCTCTCACCCCTTCCTACCAGACTTAGGGGCAATGGTTTCCCCCAAGGCCCTACACCAGTTGGTGATGAGGGAGCCCACTCCCGAACGGCCAAAAGTCCATTCCCCAATGCCTGCTCTATTTGAGCACGCATTAATGGAAGTCACACACAGTCCCCAGAATAGAGGTTTGTATATAGTTTTTAGTTTAACCTATTGGGTAAATACTCGCACAAGCAGGCCCAGTTGGCAAGCTAGGTTTTACATAGTTCCTCACTTTTGGCCAGTTCCTTTTTTTTTGTTTTCTAGTATTACTATTATTATTTTTAGTTCACATAGAACTGCACTTCTGTTTCAGGTACATATCTTATTGGTTGAATGCAGTTAAAAGTCCTGGGGAGTGGGGGTGGGGGATTTGCTGGCGCCTGGGGGAGGCTCTGACGAATATGGAAAACCCACATATAGATAATAACGCAACACCCCTTTAAACTTATATCACACAATGTGAACGGACTGGCTGGCCCCATCAAGAGAGATCGGACACTTAGAGCTCTTAAAAAACTAAACCCAGTCATTCTCCTTTTACAGGAAACTCACCTCTCCTTGGCGGAACACCATAAGTTACTCAAGTTTGGGTTCGCCCAGATTATTGAATCTGCATATCAGAGAGGAAGGAAAAGGGGCTCAGTATTATTAATACTGAAACATTCCAAACTACAACTGCTGGATCAGTACACGGATAAAGAAGGTAGACTGGCACTGGCGGTAGTCAGACTAAACCAACATATTTTAACAGTCTGCAGCCTTTATATTACGCTGGGATCAGACGCCTCCACCATACAGCAGCTAATGAATGCCATTCTGGTTAGGCAACAGGGAATTTTAATCCTTGGTGGAGACTTCAATTGCCTCCTGAACCCCTCCCTGGATTCATCGGTGACCCGACCCCCTCCACAATCATCAGGACAAAAATACTTGTGACGCCTTATACAAGACGTAGGCCTGGTTGACGCATGGTGTCAACTGCACCCCTCACAGTGAAAATGTACTTTCTACTCCCACGCCTTTAAACACTATTCTAGACTGGACTATTTCTGTCTAGGAAAGGAACACCTTGATCTAATCTCGACTGCGGAAATTCATAATATATGTATACCTGACCATGCCCCCGTTATCTTGACCCTTAACATTAAGAAAGATAAAATAAACACTCAATGGAGATTCAATCCATCTCTTTTTCGAGATAAAGAATTCCGAGACCTATTAGACAAATGGATACCAGAAATAATTAGAGATAATACCTCATCATAGACTACTCCACAAACCCTCTGGGATACCCTTAAGGTAGTAATTAGAGGCTACAACATAGCCTATGCCTCTCAAAAGAAAAAACAGGCAGAGTCCAATTTACTAACCCTGCAAGACACACTTAATTTCCTACAAGAGGCCCACATGCAGGGAGATACTGATCTCCTCCCGCTGATAACACAAACACAAGTAAAGATCCAACAATTATGGACAGCAAAAACTGAGCAGGCCTTGGTGTGGCTGCGGCAACGCTATTATGAAGGCGGAGCTAGAGCATCCAAACTTCTAGCCTTCCGCCTCAGAAATCAAATACAACAACGCACTATCCCCAAAATAAAGGCCCCAATATCAGGCCTAACTAAATATTCAACACCACAGATTTTAGAGGCATTTAAAAACTACTACCAGAAGTTGTATTCCTCCTCTACCCCTCCAGAACCACACAACATTCCCAAGTTTCTAGACCAGTTACATCTTCCGAGGATCAACAAAACCAGATAGTGGCACCAATTACAGAACTGGAGCTTCAAAACACAATTCGGAACCTTAAAAATGGTAAGTCACCAGGCCCAGGTGGCTTCAGGGTGGAATTCTATAAAAATACACAGGGCCTATTAAAAAACTCACTTCTCCAAACACTAACATCTGCACACATTACCTCTTCTTTCCCTATCTCCTGGAGACAAGCCACAATCTCAGTGATCCTGAAACCCCCAAAACCTCCGCATCTATGTGATTCATACCGACCTATCTCAGTACTCAATCAAGACTATAAAATATATATGAGCATACTAGCACATAGACTAGATTACATCCTTCCTGCATTGATACACCCAGATCAATTGGGATTCATTAAAGGTAGACAGACCACCGATAATATCAAAAGAACATTATATCTTATGGACCATGCCCAAAAGGCTTTTGACATGGTCTCCTGGGAATTCCTTCAAGCAGCCCTGCAGAAATGTAATTTTACAACTATTTTTAGAGACATAATTAGTGGAATTTACACAGGACCGGAGGCGGTCGTAAAGTTAAATGGTTCTCACTCAGAGCGCTTCTCCCTGCATAGGAGCAGTCAACAGGGCTGTCCCCTTTCCCCGTACCTGTTTGCCATCTTTGTTGAACCCATAGCCCAATTTCTTAGACAATCCCCCAATCTACAAGGATATGAAATTCCAGGCCACTCATATCATAACATAGCATACTATGCTGATGACCTTTTAATCTATATTACCCGCCCGGAGGAATCATTACCAACTCTATTTACCATGTTAAAAGAAATAGAGACTCTTACTGGATACACTGTAAACACTAGTAAATCAGAGGCCATGACTGTGCAGTCCTCCCTCTCTTCAGACTTTACTCAGAAATTCCCATTTAATTGGGATAAAGCATACCTAACATACTTGGGAATCAAAATCCCCCCAAAACTAAAAGAACTTTATAACTTGAACTACTCCTCCACCCTCTCCCGAATAAACTCAGATCTCCAGAGGTGGACCCCTCTCCCACTGTCTCTGATAGCTAGGGTGCAGTCCATACAAATGAACTCTCTCCCAAAGGTCTTGTACTTACTACAAAATATTCCTTTACCTCTCTCACAAAGGGACATACAATTCTGGAATAAAGCCACTAGCAAATTCTTATGGGGGAATCAACAGCCTAGAATAGATCTGGCTAAGATGCAGAGCCCCAAGGAGAGAGGAAGACTGTCCCTACCTAATATCTCCCTCTACTCGATGGCCTCACTTCTTACTCACATAACTACCTGGCTGTTGCCTCGAACGCAGACCCCAACTTGGGTATCAATAGAGCAAAATATGGCTTCGCGATCCCTGTCCTCTTCATGGGTATTCCAACCAAATAATAGAATCTGTATGCAAGATGCCTCTTGATTTACCAAAGAGATGCTTCATGCCTGGACTTGGTATCTGGCACACCCGTCACATGAATTTCTCACCTCCTGGTTAGGGATCCCAGCCGAGGACCCTTCTTGGACCCTGGCAGGGCTAGATTCCACTTTCCATTTTTGGGCCAGAAAAAGGACTCCGATTTACCCACCAATTCTACACTAATGCAATATTTAAAACATTTGATCAACTTAAACAGTTCTCCCTACAGCGGTGTGACTTTTTTTAATACTTACAAATCTGCCACTTCTTGAATTCGAAGATCGGACTGGACGTCTTTGATCAGATTATCCCACCCCTCTGTAACCTCTTGACTCAACTGGAAGGGGGAAGTCCCTGTAACCACTTGATCTCTCAATTTTATAAAGCCCTACAAGGAGCCCCATCTCAGGTTATGGACCTGATGCAATTTCACTGGGAGGCCGAACTTCAGATGGATCTGACTAAGGAAGACTGGCTCCCGATATGGAGAAGACAGCATAAAACCTCTAGTTCATTCACATGGAGAGACTATTCATGGAAAATAGTTTCCAGATATTTTCGTACACCACAGATCACAGCTAAATTCTTGGCTGGCAGGGATTCCTCATGTTGGAGGAAATGTAAATGCGAGGTAGCCACCCACACCCACATTCTATGGTCGTGCCCAATATTAGCCACATATTGGGCCACCAGAAGCGACAGAATAACACAACTCTTCCCGACACTGACTGAACTCTCTCCGACAACGAGTCTACTACTCCACTATCCCCGCTCCTTTAAGAACCCACACCAGATATACCTCCTTAACATCCTACTAGGAGCAGCCAAGAAATGTATAACCAGACTCTGGCTCCAGCGAGAGTCTCCCACCATTACAGCCTGGGAAAACACAGTATACGATGTATACAAACTTGAACATATGACTGCAAGGATTCATAATAAGGTTCCCGAGCTGATGAACAGGTGGAATCCCTGGTTTCTCTCGATTGATCAGTTCAGACCAGACCAAATACCTTAAACCTTGAGCTCGGTCGAGGATTATGGGGTAGATCAGATTGTTGGGGTCCAGCTAGCCCTAGATACAGTTATTCCCTTTAGAGCTTCTTCAGCAATAACAGAAGATGGACTGCCAACCCGCTACTGTCACTTGAATGAGCCTCCCCTTGGTGCTGGGGCCTCCCCCCCCCTTTCTCTCCTTTTTTTAATCTTTGCTTATTTATCTGAATATGTACTTACCTAATCACCTAATCCAGGAGATATTTCATAAAGTACAACCAAACCCAGAACAACTGCTGATGTAAATTCACCTTTATGTAAGAAAGGACTTGAATGATCTTTTAATACTATACAATATGTTAAATATTAACTCCCAATTCATGTATATTAACATTGATTTATATGTTATTTACAGAGTCCACACATCCTATGACTAGATACTATGTTAGTGAAACTCGCAACTTTGTCATGTAAAGTACAATTTACTTCTGTATGATTCCAATGTGATCCCTAGCATGTTAAAAATGAAATAAAAAGAAAGATTAAAAAAAAAATAAAAGTTACTTGGAAAATTGATCACAAAGAGTAAAAATTGCTGATGTACTCTCTGATGCTAGACCTGTCCGCTCAGGTGTCCCCCAGGCATCCATACTGGGACCACTTCTTTTCAGCCTTTTCCTGAATACCCTTCCACAATCCTGCTCTGAACAAATCATCCTCTATGCCGACGATGCTGTAATTCTCACTTCCCACAAGGACCCCAAACCCTTACAACACAGTCTGCAGTTAGGTTTCACCTCTGTTGAAAACTGGTTTACTGAACATAAGCTGATCCTAAATCACAAAAACACTAAGTCAATGCTTTTTAGCAGCTCCCACAACAAGCACAGGCTACACCCCTTACTATTACTACCAGCCTTGGAAATACCCTCGAACAGGTACAATCATTTAAATACCTTGGGATCTTGCTTGACCATAATCTTTCCTACGGAGACCACATTGATAGTGTGGCCAAAGCTGCTAATACTCGGCCAGGCTTACTGTTCAGGCACAGGCAACATCTCACCCCAGAAGCCTTGAAGATCACTGTTCAGAGCTCAGTGGTTTCCATCACAGACTATGGCCTCATCATCTACGGCTCAGCCTCTGCTACTACTCTCAGACGCATATCGACATCCCTCAACAAGGCCTGTCGGCTTATCACTGGAGCCCACCGTCTCACACATACATGTGAACTTTATGCTTAATCTGGATGGCTTCAACTCTCCAACCGTATTAAGTATCTAATCTGCACTATGGCAAAAAAAATAACCACGGGCCTTGCCCCTCCTGGAGTCCAAGCTCTCCTGTGCCCCAGCATAAATCCGTGAAATACTAGGGGATCCGGAACGCAGCTTTTGCAGGTTCCCCATTGCCGCACTGCTCAGGGTCAACAATCTTTTGGTCATAGGGCTCCTTCCTGGCTTAATGGACTCAGCACTGCCATCTCCTCCATTCCCAAGCTTGGCATGTTCAAATCCAGGCTCCACCTTCATCTTATTGCTTTCAGCTCCTGTGACTGCCTCATCTAATCAGCTTTACTTACCACTACCCTAGCCATTCCATGCCCTTCTTTCATAGCACTTATCTCTTATTTTACCCTTAGTCTCCCACTACCCCTCCCCCTCCCCCTCTTGCCTGCTCCCCCCCCCACCACCAGCAGCACTTCTCCCTGTGATGTTTGACAATGCCGCCAGCTGCTCCTACCTTCCTCTGGCCCTTCCATTGTTCCCCCTTTCTCTCCTCTCCTATTCCTGACAATGCTGTACTGGGTTTCTCTTATGTGTTCCTCACTCAATTATGTATTACCCGACTACTGTACTGTTTACCTACAATGTTGTTATTTTGTTGTATCTCCTGTATTGTACTGCAACTGATGTGGAACCTTTGTAAAAGGTATTTGTAATCCTAGACCTAAATAAACAAAATAAAGAAATAACTTACTGATCCACTTATTAACTAGTATTAATGCTTACTGCTAAGGGTGAACTTGTTTTAAATACATTAAGCACTTATAGTGAGAATTATTTGCCAAGATATTTTAAATACTCTTATTGTAAGTCACGTGTTAGGTATTTTTAGTCCTTCTTGAAAAAGGCTACACCATGAGGCAACTAGATGTCTTCATTGGGCCACCACAATTCTAGCTTCTGTACAAGTAAGATTATTTTTGTATATCTCCCAGCCTAATACTAAAGCGCAGTAATGTTGTCATGTACCATGATGAATTAATTGGTAAAAGCAGTCCCATGCATTTCATTAGAAGAGAAATCCCCTTAATCAGATGAGTAAAAATACAGAACGCTACTTTTTGATCTTTGCACAAAGTAAGAAACTGTATAACAACTAACCCAGCTAACCATCTCAACAGACTATATATGCCTGCAAACATCTCAGTCCAGGTTAGCAGCAGGAGAGAGGACAAAGGCAGTGCCCAGCTCTGGCTCTAGGGTTTCATCCTTGGCATCTGTGTTGACTCTGGTGTGGTAAGTTTCTGTCTTTACCCCAGGCACAGAAACTGGGGATAACTTATGCTTGCAAGGTTTATTATTTTTATTTTGTATTTCTTTATTGTGTCTAACTTTCATGCGACAGGAAATTTATATATTTTTCGCTTGTACTGCTGTTCAAAAATATTGCAATTGTTCACATGTATTAATGCTAAGACTGTGTTGTGATCCTTGAATTTTAATGCTGCGTAAACATATTTTTTAAACATGAATCCTGACTTTGGTCCTGCTTCTCAGTTAAGTTTAATACAGTTAAGAGGTCTCGATTTAGAATGTAGTAAACTAAAGATTAAGCCAAATTTTGACTTTTGTTTTATTGGCCATGCAGAAACAATCATAATTACATTCCCTGGTTATATTCATATAGTCAATTGCACAAATTTGGCATGCCCAGAATATTTACACAAGTATTTAGGATGATGTCTCATAGATCCAGACAGAAGACACATCTGCAGGGTACTTAATTGTCCTAGACATTCAGAGGCTATAGGATTTAAAGTACATGTAAGAGTATTTGAAGAATTAGGTCAGGCCCATTGCCCCATGGTTGGCACTCACGACCACAAGGCAAGTTCAGATTACAATGAACATAGTGTATTTGTAGACTGAAACCAAATATTCTTGGTCAGTCAAGTAAACAACCGAGTAGTAGTAGCGGGGGGTTTAGACCATAATTCAGAAGACGCTTTGCCTGCACTCTGTATAGCAACCCCAACAAAACTTTATCCAGACCTAGCTGAACTAGTAGATAAATTAGAAGGATCATTAGTCTCCGGCGATCATGGCGAAAGCCATGTACATGAGACTGACCAAGGGGGTCAGGCCAGAGGGTTTGAAAAGCAACCCAACTCAGCAAGTGCTCACAGCAAAAATTCACTATTCACTATGTATTTCTGTTCTACTACTAAAAAAACATAGTTTCAGTTTTCTTGATGTTGAGGACCAACCCCCAGGCACTGAACCAGGAATGTAATTCAAAAAAGTATTTTTGAAGGATGTCATTTAGGGCCTCAGCATCTTTCCCCCTCCTAAATATAATTGCATCATTAGCATATAAAAGCATTTCAGAAGACGGACAAACTGAAGGCAAATCATTTAAGAAGAAGGAAAAGAGCAGCGGTCCAAAATGGAGCCCCGTGGGACACCACAACTAACTTTAAGAAAACTAGAATGATGGTTCTGATTAATGGTTCTGTGTTCACAACCTGAAAGATAGTCCCCAAATCAGTTAATAACATTTGGGCAGAGACTGAACAGAGAGTTCCAAAACTGATTAAATCAGGGATATTAAAATGCAGCATGCTGTAGCGTTACCACTTGCAACGCCACCAACCCGGATTTGGAAGCGTGCCCGGGAAGACAGATTGCTGGCGGGGAAAGGAGGCACAAGCGTCTGAGAACCGCTCACCTTCTCTGGGGAGGGAGGGGGGTGAGGCTCGGCACATGACTGGCCTCTGGTGGAGGCCGGAGACACAGCATGCACCAGAGCCAGTCCGATGGGGTTTGGGGCATGACGGAAGTCGGTGATTTGCGCCTTAACGTCTGGATGCACGTCAGGCCCAAGAATAGCGGAAAAAATCCAGTTCCCTGAGTGCCGGTGCAGACCCCACAACTCCCGCCTACATGTCCTGATGGGGGCCCCAATGAAACAAGAAGGATCTTGGGGTGTATGGGCCCCACCTTGTACCGCTTGGGGGTATAGCCATGGCTCCATGGGATATCCTCCACAGGCTCCAGGTAAGGCAGAGAGCATAAGGGCAGACACCATTGGCGACTCTCAATAGTACAGGGCTTAGGGAGCATGGGGGGAGTATAAAGAGCAAATAATAAAAAAAAAACACAGCATGCTGTTCCCCTATCAAAAAACACAAAAATGAGAGGGGTAAAAATACAGTAAGGCTAGAAAACGTTGCTCCTATAGCATCAGGTGCACATCCAGTACATTCAAACACTTTACTGAGGTAGGGCAAAATAAGACCTCTGATCAACTATTTATGTGGCTTAACATCCTGAAAGGTATTGAAACCTATTATCAACCACAGCAAACAAGGCATAAATGCTGCTCTCCCATGACTCCCTTATGAGATGGGTTGTGAGCTTGCCTCTAGCTAACCCCAAAGTGGCAAATTCATTTCAGTTATACAGCTGAGTGGGCTCAGGCAAATAAGCTAGACCAATAGCTAGAACGTGAGCTGGCAGCTCAAGTGCTGAATTCCTTTCCATTACAGAGCAGGAGGAAAGTGTAGTTGTATACATAAGAAGCAGAAATGTTTGAAATCCCAATAAACTGGGCAGAAGGGGAACAGAAGTGATAAAATAAAAAAATTAAAATAAAAAAAAAGTAAATAGATTGTACATCATTATTACAAAAATAATCACTCAACCAATTAACGTATCAACCAATTAATATCAAACAAAAATGACTCAGTGAGCAACTGGAATATTTTAGAAATGATAGGTAGGGGTAGTGACACTATCGCTGCTTAGCAGTTGCAATTTAGTATCTGAAACCATTTTCAGTTAAGAATAAAAATATTAATGATCCACTGATAACCAGTAACAAATATGAAAAAATCGACCACTGGCATATCTGAATTCTTTACTCAGTATTTTTTTGCATGCTTTCCTATGTAAATATCCATTGCTTAACCAGCAGTAAAATAGCTGCTCGAATCTGTGTCATAGTCCCTTTAATTTCATAAATTTATGTGCCTCTGCTAGGAAGGGATCTGTATCTCCATAATATGAATGTGTTTTATTCACAAGAGGGATAAATTGCAAGTTTTTATTATAAAAGGGAGCACTTAAATAATGAGCCCTGGATTTATTTAAGGCTGCAGAGTGCTTCAAAGTCATAATTGCTTGTGTGTGTGTATGTGTGTGTGCATGTGCGTGCTCAAAACAAAGACCCAATGCCCCTCAGGGTAGTGGAGTTGGTAAACAAAAAAAAAAAACTCCACCCCGGATATTGCTGCCTTGTAGGAAACACATACACCAGTGGCACTTACCATAGTCGGGGAACACAAGACCAGTTTGGGCCTAAATATGATAAGCATGACAAGTTTAGAAATGGCACAGGGAATTATTTTCCCTGACCCTCACAGCAACTATTGCCTGTGACTACTGCCAGTTACCTCATTGCTGCAGAAGCACACTATCTTCTTTATGGCACTCTTGGCAACACAGTCCTTTTCTAACCAGTGGCCAACAAATATTAAATTAAAGAACTAGTCCAGGGCAAGAATGTGTACTAAAAGTATTAGTCACAGTGCTCAGTTTCATAGTTCAATCATGAAAATGCATACTGTATTTCCTCAAATAAAAGCAGCTCTCTAATAGAATCCATCATCTAACAGAAACCGCATCTACGAGATGCATTTTCTAGTAGACGCTGCCGTCTGGCATAATAAGCCATGGCTACTGAAAGAATTGTCATTTTTTTCTTTCCAAATACACAGTGCTTACCAGTGCCTCTGATATTGCCTGGTTGTCTGTTCTCTTTTGAGTTCCTTTTGAGTAAAATACACAGACTTGCTGCTTGAAGGTTTTATTACAGAAATACAGTAATAAGAAATGAAAGAACTGAAACAAAAGAAAGAAGTAAATGAGAATGCTGAGCATGAGCAGTTACCACGGTAACCATACACGGTTGTTAGGTTACTGGTGCTGTTTCTACAGTAACTCCTACAGAAACGCTTCACTACTCTTGAGCTCCTCATCCGAATAGCTGGAAAGTTCCTCGGCATCAGTTTGACCTTTCTGCTCTGTTATTTGTGAAGGAATAATGTTTCTCCAGAGCCTCCCCGACCATTTTCTTGCTCCTCTGGCCACACCATCCTCCTTCAAGCACAAAATTATGCCTAGGTCACTGCTCGTAATGACACATACTTGTGGGAAGAGAAGAAACAGTAAGTGCCTTTGACAAACAGTTCAGCTGAGCAGAGCCAAAGTTATCTGGGTCAGCTGAAAAGATTTTATGATCATTTATTTTGTTACAGCTTGCCATGCTGTTTTGTCCCACTGCTGCACTATCTCTTTGGATGGGGCATGGGGGTAACAACCTTTAGTGAGCTCCCTTTCCTCAGTAGACAGCCAGGTATCATAACTTTCTCTGTAAGAGGCACTAAGGGCTACTCCATGAGATGTTGGCTGGTTGCAGTAATTTAATGCATCCATGGGGATCATGGAAATCTATGTCATTTATCTTTCGCAGCTTTCTTTGTGGTAGGAGAGATATGACACCTGAAGGTGTCCCAACTTAGCAGTCTTTGCTCAAAACTGATGCTGCCCCATATCCCGTTCAACCACTCAAGTGTCAGTTGCTCATTCATTCAGCCATTTTTGGAAATGCCAACAACTACACTAGGGATTATAGTAAGCTCCTTTGCAATCCTTTTTTCCTTTAGGATCAGAAATGTTCTAAAATAATTTTGGTCACAAATTACTAGGCCTGGCAGACCCACAAATTGACAGCTGCTACTCCATCTGGGCCTTTTTTTTGTGCCATTCTCTCACTTGTTTCTCATCAACTTTAAGAGAAACAGCAACTGGACAGTTACCTTCAACCTCAGCACATTTAACAATATTTAAGTTAAAATCCAAATCCTATGATTTACGCTTTGCCACTTTGACAGTCTCTCAGTTTCAGTCAGCTAGTATATACAGCAGCGATATGGCAGTCTGACAGCTGTTTGAATACAGTTTAAATAGAATCCACCTTCCAGTTAAAGCCACGGCTCAGAACAGCTAATTGCAAATGTAAGTCATGGCTTTTATTCAAGGAAATGCAGTAGACCACACTAGAACAGAGTCAGAATTCTTTTTATTCTATTTTTCTCTCCTGCCCGGTTGGACCTCCTTCTGGAGGTCGCCCCAGTCACATTCCCCAACGTACACTGGCACTTGCCAGCCTTCTTCCCCCAGGGCTTGTCCCCCCAGTTGGGTCAGCAGGGGAGGCTAGGATCCTGCAAAGGCACAGATCCAGTTCAGGCTGGCAGCCCACCTGGTTGGGAGCAGGACCAGCGAGCGCCTGCCACCATCCAGCCGTCGGTGCTTTTTCCCCTCCGTTTTCTCCCCTGCAGAGGAAGGGCATGCAATGATACCAGTGGTGATGCCATGTGCATCACACTGGGTGTCTGTCCTGCCTCCGCCCCCATTCTGCAGCGTCGGTGTGTCAACCCCCAGCCTCCACTAGGGGCCAGGCTAGCACCGGTCGCTGAGACCCTTCCCTCCCCAGAGGAGGAGAGCAGTCCTGGAATGCTCGGTACTCCTCTCCCTTGCCAACCTCAGTGGCCTGAGGTTGCTCCTGACCCTGGGTCACCAGTGTGGTGGCAAGTGAGGCTGGTGCCTCAGCCCTCTGTGCCACCGGTCCAACATATAGAGTCAGATTTCTGATAAAATGTACTCTTAAATTGGGTGCTCTCTCAGTTCTTCATGTAGTCTGAATTATATATATATATATATATATATATATATATATACATATAATAGTGGCACAGTAGTGCCACTATAGTTTGGGTAGAGTACCCCATTTAAGGTTAAATCTGAAATTTGGCAGCTTAATAGCTTTGCCACTGTACAACAGATTTGCCTGAAATTTGGAAAGCATGGTCTGGTACCAAAGATCTCTGGATCTGCCAAGTTTTGTTATGGTCAGATGTACGGTTGCGGAGCTACAGAGTGCCAAACAACACACAAATTACGCATTTTTGCACATTCTTTGCTCGCGCCTACAGCCCGCACGGTTTGTGCGACCGGTCCAAAACCTTCAGAGACCATGCAGCCAGAGTCTCTGATGTGCCTTTCAAAGATTCTGTGAAAAAAATATTAAATGGTTCAAAAGTTATTCAAAAAAGACTTTTCCCATTATAGTCTATGGGAAAAGTTAACAAAATATGGCGAAAGTGTCACAAATGCACTTTTTACTTCTGCAAATGACCCTTGTAGTGTCACAAATTGGCCATCTTGTTTTCAGTTGATGGTCACAGAAATGCCTTGGAATTTAAATTTGGGACCCTCTTGGAACACAGTTCTTGTTGTGTTCACCTAGTCGAGCCCTGAGGATGCTAGCCATGTCATTGTTTGGGGGTAAAACACCCCAGAAATATGTTTTGAACATTTTTGTGAAGTAGTGTCTCAAAGTGCTTTCGCGTATGTGACACTTTCATGATTTTATTTGCGGAAGTGTCGTGATCTGTAAAAGTACTTTGTGACACTGTGGCCAAAACAATAGGGAATCTTTGCCACCCTGCTGCAAAAGAACGGTTTGGTCTTTTGGGCTGAAATTTGGAGGGAAGAAAGCCAAGATCCCAAAGATTGGTTGTCTGGTGACAAAATATTAGAGGGCTGCAAAGTTATGGCACTCCAAAGTTGATGGTTTTTCCCATAGGCTAACATTACGGCGTCCACTGCACCTTTCGGGGCCCATATCTCGAAAACGGTTTGAGATACAGACTTTTTGTCAGAAGAATGCTTAGTCCCCCCCTAGGGGGCTAAGTGCAAAACTAGCCTGGAAAGTCATAAATAATATGAGAATTTAAATTTTTTTTCTATGTTGTACAGTTCCTGAGATATAAGGAATTTAGTATTCCAAGTGCTAATTTTCTGCTCTGAGGGCCATTATTATGCATACATTCTTTGTATTCACTTTGCTTCTGAATGCACCTTTTTGGAAAAAAGTGTGTGCAGTTGCATTACTGTTATCATTAGAGTTTCTGCTTGCGTTTCCGTTACGTTTGCATTAGCATGTCCGTTTACGTTACCGTATGCGATACCCTTTGCATTTGTGTTACTGTTACCATTTGCATTTGTGTTACCGTTTTTGTTTGCATTTCCTTTTGTGTCACCGTGTGCATTACCATTTGTGTTTGTGTATGCACTTGCATGTGCATTTCCGGTTGCGCTACTGTTTCCTTTTGCATCATCGTTGGTGTTACCGTAACCGCTTGCATTTCCAATTGCGTTACTGTTTGCGAGTTTGTTACCATTTGCATTTCCATTGGCCCTAGTGTTTGCATTTTCGGTAGCATTTCTGTTGTCGAGTGCATCACTTTTTCCTTCTGCATCACCGCTGCCATTACTGTTTGTGTTTCTGTTTGCGTTTCTGTTACCGTTTGCATTACCATTTCTGTTTTAATTTACGTTTGCGCTTGCATTTCTCTTACCTTTTGCATTATTGTTTCTGTTTGCGTTGCCATGTGCATTACCATTTGTGCTTGCGTTACTATTAGTGTTACTATTTTCTTTTACCTCTCTGTTGCCATCGTTTGCGTTAACGTTACAGTTTTTTTTTGCGTTTGCGCAGTGCAAAACATTATGTTTTTGCTATTTTTCTGCACTGTCTTCTGCGATGCATAGTGCAGCCAGTGTGTGGTTGATTGATCTGAATCTTGCCACGTAGAAAGACCTTCGTCCAAGGAACATGCCAATTTCTGTTTGGTGAAAAAATGTTGTTCCATTCCAGAGTTATTGCCATTTGAAGTTGGCCTCCATAGAAACATAGAATTTGACGGCAGATAAGGACCGCTTGGCCCACCTAGTCTGCCCATTTTCCTACCTAACAGATAAGCTGCAGATCCTAGTTAACCAACCGCTTACTTCCTCCTACCCCCCACTAGAACTGCCTTATGTCTGTCCCATGCATTCTTGAATTCCCCCACTGTTCTTGACTCCACAACCTCCTCAGGGAGGCTGTTCCATGCATCCACAACCCTCTCTGTGAAAAAATACTTCCTCACATTACCTCTGAGCCGTCCCCCCTCTATCTTCAAATTGTGCCCCCTTGTTCTTGCACATCTCTTTTTCTGAAAGATGCTGCCCTCTTGGACTTTGTTGATTCCCTTGAGGTACTTGAAAGTTTCTATCATGTGCCTTCTCTCCCTTCTTTCCTCAAGGGTATACATATTAAGCTCCTTTAGTCTTTCTTCGTATGTCTTCTGGTGCAGACCCTGCACCATTTTGGTTGCCCTCCTCTGGACAGCCTCCACTCTGTCTATGTCTTTGCAGAGATGGGGTCTCCAGAACTGCACACAGTACTCCAGATGGGGTCTCACCAACTGTCTGTACAGAGGGATAACAACTTCTTGTTTTCTACTATTGATGCCTCTTCCTATGCATCCCAGTATCCCCCAGCCTTCCTTACTGCCTTCTCACATTGCTTGCCCACCTTTAGGTCATCTGATATAATTACCCCCAGGTCCCTTTCCATTTTTACTGTTGTCAGTATCTCACCCCCCATTGTGTATGCTTCCCCTGGGTTTTTGTTTCCCATGTGCATTACCTTGCACTTCTTTGCATTGAATCTGAGCTGCCATACATTTGACCATTCCTCAAACCTTGCCAAGTCCCTTCTCATCCTTTCCACTCCATCTTGTGTATCAGCCCTGTTGCAGATCTTTGTGTCGTCTGCAAAGAGACATACTTTTCCTTCCAGTTCCTCTGCAATATCACTTATAAAGACATTAAAAAGGACCGGTCCCAGTACTGAACCCTACGGTACCTCACTAGTAACCCTCCTTTCTTCACTGTGTACTCCATTTACTACTACCCTTTGCGTCCTGTTGTCTAGCCATTTTTATCCAGGCTACCACCTTGGGACCCTCCAAGGCTGGCTAACTGTGTATTAATCTTTTGTGTGGGACTGTATCAAATGCCTTGCTAAAATCTAGGTAGGCCATGTCCAAAGCCCCTCCCTGGTCTACTACTTTGGTCACCCAGTCAAAGAAATCTATTAGATTCGTCTGACATGACCTTCCCATCGTGACTCCATGCTGCCTTGGGTCCTGTGCCCCACTGGCCTCTAGATACTCAACAATTCTTTCCTTCAGAAGTCATTCCATCATTTTCCCTACCACTGAGGTCAAACTAACTGGTCTGTAGTTTCCTGCCTCTGTCCTGCTCCCACTTTTGTGAAGAGGAATTACATCTGCCCTCCTCCAGTCCTCGGGTACCACCCCATCCTCCCATGATTTGTTAAAGAGAGTAGTCAGCGGTGTCACTAGTTCTACCCTTAGTTCTTTTAGAATTCTAGGGTGAATCCCAACAGGCCCCATTGCTTTGTCCACCTTCAATTTTATTAGTTCTTTCAGAACCCTTTCTTCTGTAAATGGACTGGTATCGACCCCCATCTTCAGAGTGTTTCTCTTGTTTGGTTTAGGTACCACCCCCTCCTCTTCCTTTGTGAATACTGAGCAGAAATATTCGTTCTGTATCACTGCTTTTTCACTTGCACCCTCTACCCACATTCCCTCCCCTTTATTAAGCCTCAGTATCCCTCCTTTGGTCTTTCTTCGCTCCCTAATGTACCTATAAAAGGTCTTATCCCCCTTCTTAACAGAATTGGCTATCCTTTCCTCAGTTTGGCCTTTGCTATTCTGACTGCCTTCCCAGCCTCTTTCTGCTTTAACTGATAAAGTTCTCTGTCCTGCTCCTTCTGTGTTTCCTTATATTTCCTGAATGCTATCCTTTTCTTCTTAACCTTCCTGCCACCTCTTTTGAGAACCATAGCGTTTTTTCCTTCGTTGTGTTTTATTTGTTGCTTTACACAGAGGCTTGTTGCCTCTGTAATAGGCTGTTTTGATTACTCCCCATTGTTCCTCCACCCTCCTTCTTGCCTGTTTGCTAGTACTTTTCTGAGGCACTCTCTCATTTTCATAAGTCAGCCCTCCTAAGTCCAATACTCTTGCTTTTGTATGACTTGATTGTATGGCTGTGTTTATAGTGAACCACACTGTTTGGTGGTCACTTGTTCCCAGATAGCTACCCACTTCTAAATCTGAGATTCTTTCTCCGTCCCCATTTGAGAATACCAGGTCTAAGATTGCTCCTCGAGTGGGTTCCAATACTAGCTGTCTGAGGCATGCCCCCTGTAGGGCATCAAGAATGACCCTGCTCTTGGATGTGCCTGCAGCAAAGGTGCTCCAGTTAACATCTGGCATATTCAGGTCCCCCATCAACAATATTTCCCCTTTTTCTGTCATTCTAAGGAAGCCTTCTATCATTTCCTTGTCCATTCCCTTCCCCTGAGATGGGGGTCTGTATACAACCCCCATGCGGATTGTGGTGCCATTTCCTGTCTCCAGGGTGGCCCAGGGTGCCTCATCTGCTTCCTGTTTACTCTTTAGTTCTGTTGCTTTGATCCCTTCCTTTACATAGAGAGCTACTCCTCCTCCTCTTTTACCCTCCCTGTCCCTCCTGTAGATTGTGTATCCTGGTATGTTGACATCCCAGTCATGGTTCTCTGTGTACCATGTTTCTGTGACTGCCACAATATCCAGACAACCCTCTTCCATCAAGGCCACTAGTTCAGGGAGCTTGTTACACAGACTACGGGCATTGGTACTCATCACCCTCCACTTTTTGATAGCCTTACCTCTTTTAGCCCCATTCCTGTCCTTACTGCCTTTGCCTTTTTTTACATTTACCTCTGTTCTTCTCCCTAATAACTTCTCTACCTTGGTGTTTACCTCACTAATTACCATGTTTTGTGGGGGGAGGTGGGGATTTCCCTGCTCCTTTTCAGTGCCTCCCCCCTTGGCTAGTTTAAATGCTTGCCAATGAAGCATTTAAACCTCTCACCTAGGATTCTGGATCCCCCCAGACAGATGCAGACCATCGCACCAGTATAGGTCTGCATCCCTCCAGGTGGCTCCCCAGTCCCCAATGAAGCCAAACCCCTGATCTCCACACCAATTTTTCAACCACTCATTGAATTCCCTGGTGAGGAGTGCCCTAGCATCACCCTTGCCATAGACAGGCAGCACCTCCGAGAAGGTTACCATATGTGCTACCTGTCTAAGGCCCCTCCCCAACTCTACAAACTACTCTTGCACTGCTCTGATCCCATTCCTAGCCAGGTCATTTGTCCCTAGGTGGACAATGATATCCAGCTCCCTCCCTCGTGCAGCTCCTGCAATGATTCTGAGGATTCGCTTCCTGTCCCTCCAAGCCTTGGCACCAGGAAGGCACCTTACCTCCCTCTCCCCTTCCTCCCCCATTTCTACCCCCCTAATGATTGAGTCCCCCACCAGGAGTTGTTTCCTTCCCCTGTGGGGTCCCATGCTGCCCTCCTGTGGGTCTCCTTTGTGAAGGTTTCCAGCATCCTCCTTGGTCTCCACTGCAGGTGCCTCCATAGAGGAACCACTATCCACCAGAAGAGTGAATGAATTGTGGAGAGGTACAGTTGGAGGGATGCAACTCTGTTCCACCACCCTCTCCCTCTCTGAACCCACCCTGGTCCAGCCTCTTCTCTTTCTCGACAACCTCTGAGGTAGTGGCATTGGCCCTGGTGGTCCCTGGGTGGGGGAGGAGGTTTCATAAATCCTAGCCAGATCAGCCTGGAGATGGGCAACCTCCTCTCTCAGACCAGAGAGGTGCCTGCAAATAGGGCAGCATCACAGCCTCCAGAATGTCTCCCGGAACACTGCTGCCCCACAGCCATTGCACTGCACCACTCCTATCATGTCTTATCTTGTGTCCCCTCTACTGTTTCTCTGTATGCTTACTCTCTCCTCTCCTCTCCTTACAACTCTCACCCTTCCTGCTCTGGGACAGCAATTTCCTATCTTCTTCAGTAGCCTCCTTCTTCCTTGTTCAGTGTCAGACCACTAGCAGCTAGGAGGGGAGAGTGAGCTACTTTTTTCCTTTAGGGTTGACAAAACCAGTGTTTCTCTATGATCCTTCCCTTCCTACTGCCAAACAGAAAGTTCCTGTTGACAGTCAAATCCAGTGGCTATAAAGTAGAACTAGCTTAGGGTGGGTGGGTGGGTGGCTGGAGGGGTGGGATGGAGGGCAATTAGTAAGAAAAAAGGCTAGCAACAGGAAGTTGTAATTTGAGTCACCTGCTTTTATAGTGTCTAAGCCACACCCCCAATTAAGCTCTCTTTCCTCCTACTGGTTTAGCAAAGTCAGCTGATACAGTACCCTTCCCAGCACAGAACACACACTGACTTTCTTTCTTTTCTTTCTTTTTTAACCCTAAATAAGACCCCTTCTACTTCTAATAAAGTATCTGTCTACTTAATCTCAACAGACACTGACTTCTGCTGAGATATAAGTTTTAAATTAATAAGAAAATGTAGCTTATTTTAGTTAGCTGCTTTCTGCTCTACAAGCAAGGCTAGCAACAGGAAGTTGTAATTTGAGTCACCTGCTTTTATAGTGTCTAAGCCACACCCCCAATTAAGCTCTCTTTCCTCCTACTGGTTTAGCAAAGTCAGCTGATACAGTACCCTTCTCAGCATAAAACACACACTGACTTTCTTTCTTTTCTTTCTTTTAACTCTAAATAAAACCCCTTCTACCTCTAACAAAGTATATGTCTACTTAATCTCAACAGACACTGACTCCTGCTGAGATATAAGTTTTAAATTAATAAGAAAATGTAGCTTCTTTTAGTTAGCTGCTTTCTGCTCTACAAGCAAGGCTAGCAACAGGAAGTTGTAATTTGAGTCACCTGCTTTTATAGTGTCTAAGCCACACCCCCAATTAAGCTCTCTTTCCTCCTACTGGTTTAGCAAAGTCAGCTGATACAGTACCCTTCCCAGCACAGAACACACACTGACTTTCTTTCTTTTCTTTCTTTTTAACCCTAAATAAGACCCCTTCTACTTCTAATAAAGTATCTGTCTACTTAATCTCAACAGACACTGACTCCTGCTAAGATATGTTTTAAATTAATAAGAAAATGTAGCTTCTGTTAGTTAGCTGCTTTCTGCTCTACAAGCAAGGCTAGTACCTCTACCCACATTCCCTCCCCTTTATTAAGCCTCAGTATCCCTCCTTTGGTCTTTCTTCACTCCCTAGCTAATATTCTTCAAGTGAAACTACCTCTGGCTGGAAGCTGCAATACTGAACATAGGACTTGCAAGAAAGCGAGTTGTGCTCACAACAGAGGGAGGTGAACCTTACAATTGTCTTTGGTTTGTAGCAGATATTCTGCAGGTGGAGGCTACTTCTAACTGAAAGGTGAAATAAGGAACTTAGAATTATCAGGAAAAGACAGTCTTTCAAGCAACAGAGGAGGTGGATCTAGCTTTACTTTTGTTACAATTCTTAAGATGTTCAGTGCAGGAAGAGTTTAAAGCACAGCTGACTTATTTTGGGGCTGACTGCTTTCAGAGCACAAACCACCAGGCTGTTTTGGGGCTGGGGAGGTTTACCTGTGTCTGACTTGGATGTCTGGATTTTTCTCTGTTTGATTAGCAGGGTATTTTCTCTGTCAAATTGTTGTGTAGGGCATCTTGCTGACAGGAAGGCACTCATCACAGCGGTGGGTCAGAGCTTTTAGCTGATTGTTTTGTGAGGGCACAGTTTAGGCCCAACCCTTCCCTCCTCACCCCAACCACCCCTGAAATAGTTCCTTTATACCTGGGGTTCTGACATCATTTCCTCAGGAGTGCAAGGTGCATATCACTGTCATATCCTCTCTAGCACACTGCACTGACAATATAAGCATACACATTGTATAATATATATATTTCTATATAACAAACCAATCACACACACAAAACAAAATATAAGCATACACATTGTATAATATATATATATTTCTATATAACAAACCAATCACACACACACACACACACAAAAAAAAAAGTAGATAAACATGTGGGGAGTAGTGCAATGTAATGGCTGTGGGGCAGCAGTCTTCTGAGAGTCTTTCTGGAGGCTGAGATGCTGCCCTATTTGCAGACAACTCTCTGCCCTGAGGGAAGAAGTTGACCGTCTTCAGGCCACACTGGACAGTAGTATGAACCTTCCCCCAGGCCACACTGGATGGTAGGAAGGGAACCTCCCCCATCCAGGGAGCACCAGAGCCACCACCACTACCTCAGAGGTTGCAAAGAAAGCACAGCAGTTGGACCACAGTGGGCTAAGGGAGGGTGAGGATGGTGGAACAGAGGCACATCCAGTCAGTTGTTCCACTCCACAATCCATACACCATTCTGGGGGAGCATAGCTGCCATATGGATGCCCCCACAGAGGAGACTCAGGAGGCTGAGGACAACTGTCACAAGGGAGGCCCACAGAAAGGAGGCAGAGGACACCACAAGGAAAGGAAGAAGCTCCTGGTGGGGGACTCGATTATTAGGGGGATAGAACTGGGGGGAGCAGGGAAAACTGAAGTAAGGCCTGGTGCCATGGCTTGGAGGGACAGGAAGCGCATCCTTAGGATCACGAGAACAGCTGCACAGGAGTCTGAGCTGGACGTCATTGTCCACCTAGGGACAAATGACTTGGCTCATCATGAGATTAGAGCAGTGCAGAAGGACTTTGTAGAATTGGGGAGGGGTCTAAGACAAGTAACACACACAGTATCCTTCTCAAATGTGCTGCCTATCAATGGCATGAGTGAGGCGAAGGTACTTTGCACCATGCAGTTTAATGAATGTTTGAAAATTGGTGTGGAGCACAGTGGTTTGACTTCATTGGGGACTGGGGTTCCACCTGGAGGGACACCAGCCTATACTGGCAGGATGGTCTGCATCTGTCCAGGAAGGGAACAAGTCTTTTGAGCAATCGGTTTAAATGCTTCATTGGCAAGCTTTTAAACTAGTCAAGGGGGGAGGCACTGATAAGCAGCAGAAAAATCCCAGCCTCTCCCTACAAAACAGGGTACTAAATGAGAAAAAGACCGAGGTAGAAAGGTCAGTGGGGGATGCTGCAACAGAAGGTAAAGCCATCAAAAAATGGAGAGCGATGAGTACCAATGCCCGTAGTCTGAGTAACAATCTTCCTGAATTAGTGGCCTTGATGGAGGAGGAGGAGGAACATCTAGATATTGTGGCAGTCACAGAAACATGGTACACACAAAACCATGACTGGGACGTAAACATACCAGGATACACTATCTACAGGAGGGACAGGCAGGGTAAAAGAGGAGGAGGAGTAGCTCTTTACATAAGGGAAGGAATCAAAGCAACAGAACAAAAGGGTAAATAGGGAGGAGAAGAAGCACTGTGCATAAATTTGGAGACCGGCAATGGCACCACAATCCGCACAGGGGTTGTATACAGACCCCCTTCTCAGGGGGAGGAAATGGACAAGGAAATGATAGAAAGTATAATTAGAATGGCAGAAAAAGGGGAGATATTGCTGATGGGTGATCTGAATATGCCAGATGTTAACTGGAGTGCAGTTGCAGCAGCCACTTTGAAGAGTGGGGTTATTCTAGATGCTCTACAGAGGGCATGCCTTAGACAACTAGTATTGGAGCCCACTCAAGAGGGAGCAATCTTAGACCTGGTTCTCTCAAATGGAGATGAAGAGAAGATCACAGATGTAGAAGTGGGTAGCCATCTGGGAACTAGCGACCATTGAACAATATGGTTCACAATAAACACAGCAATAGAGTCAAGCCATACAAAGGCAAAAGTACTGGACTTTAGGAGGGCTGATTTTGCCAAAATGGGTGAGTGCCTAAGGAATGCACTAGCAAATGGGCAGGAAGGAGGGGTGGAAGAACAATGGGGAATAATAAAAATGCCATCACAGAGGTAACAATCCTTTGTGTGAAGCAAATAAACAAAACAAAACGATGTAAGAAACCACTATGGTTCTCAAAGGAAGTGGCAGTGAAGGTTCAAGAGAAAAAGAAAGCATTCAGGAAGTACAAGGAATCACAGAAGGAGCAGGACAGAGAACTATATCAGTTAAAGCAAAAGGAAGCTGGGAAGGCAGTCAGAACAGCAAAGGCCCAAACCGAGGAAAAGATAGCCAACTCAGTTAAGAAGGGGGATAAAACCTTTTATAGGTACATCAGGAGCGAAGGAAGACCAAGGAGGGATAGTGAGGCTTAATAAGGGGAGGGAGGAAGGGTGGGCAGAGGGTGACTGTGAAAAGGCAGAGATACTAAACAAATATATTTGCTCAGTATTTACAAAGGAAGAGGGGGAGGTACCTAAAACAAACAGTAGAAACACTCTGGATACAGAAGTTGATACCAGCCCATTTATAGAAGAAAGGGTTCTGAAAGAAGTCTTAAAACTGAAGGTGGACAAAGCAATGGGGCCTGATGGGATTCATCCCAGAATTCTAAAAGAACTAAGGGTAGTATCTGAGGACTGAAGGAGGGCAGATGTGATTCCCCTTCACAAAAGTGGGAGCAAGGCAGAAGCAGGAAACTACAGACCCGTTAGTTTAACCTCAGTGGTAGGGAAAATGATGGAATCACTTCTGCAGGAAAGAATTGTTGAGTATCTAGAGGCCAGAGGAGCACAGGACCCAAGGCAGCATGGATTCACAGCGGGAAGGTCATGCCAGACAAATCTGATAGATTTCTTTGACTGGGTGACCAAAGTAGTAGATCAGGGAGGGGCTGTGGACCTGGCCTACCTAGACTTTAGCAAG
This sequence comes from Neoceratodus forsteri, assembly GCA_016271365.2. Lineage (NCBI taxonomy): Eukaryota > Metazoa > Chordata > Ceratodontiformes > Ceratodontidae > Neoceratodus > Neoceratodus forsteri. The sequence goes on from CM028137.1 coordinate 830,219,764, forward strand.
GCATTTGACACAGTCCCACACAAAGATTAATATACAAGTTAACCAGCCTGGGGTGGGTTCCAAGATGACAGCCTGGGTAAAGAATTGGCTAGAGAATAGGACTCAGAGAGTAATAGTAAATGGAGTCCACTCAGAAGAAAGGAGGGTTACTAGTGGGGTACCGCAGTGTTCAGTATTAGGACCGGTCCTCTTCAATGTCTTTATAAGCGACATTGCAGAGGGACTGGAAGGAAAAGTATGTCTCTTTGCAGATGACACAAAGATCTGCAACAGAGTTGATGCACAAGGTGGGTTGGAAAGGATGAGAAGGGACTTGGCAAGGTTAGAGGAATGGTCAAATGTATGGCAGCTTAGATTCAATGCTAAGAAGTGCAAGGTGATGTACCTGGGAAACAAAAACCCAGGGGAAGAGTACACAATGGGGGGTGAGATACTAACAACAACAAAAATGGAAAGGGACCTGGGGGTAGTCATATCAGATGACCTAAAGGTGGGCAAGCAATGTGAGAGGGAAGCAAGGAGGGCTGGGGGGATACTGGGATGCATAGGGAGAGGCATCACCAGTAGAAAACAGGAAGTTATTATCTCTCTGTACAGACAGCTGGTGAGACCCCATCTGGAGTACTGCGTGCAGTTCTGGAGACCCAGTCTCCATAAAGACATAGACAGGATGGAAGCTGTCCAGAGGAGGGCAACTAAAATGGTGTGGGGTCTGCACTGAGACATATGAAGAAGACTTAAGGAGCTTAATATGTATAGCCTCGAGGAAAGGAGGAGGGGTGGACATGATAGAAACTTTCAAGTACCTCCACGGGAATCAACAAAGTCCAAGAGGGTAGCATCTTTCAAAGCAGAGGTGTGCAAGAACAAGGGGCACAATTTGAAGATAGAGGGCGGCTCAGAGGTAATTTAAGGAAGTATTTTTCACAGAGAGGGTTGTGGATGCATGGAACGGCCTTCCAGAGGAGGTTGTGGAGTCAAAAACAGTGGTGGAATTCAAGCATGCATGGGACAGTCATAAGGCAATTCTAGGTGGTGGGGATAGGAAGAAGTAGGCTGCTGGTTAACTATGATCTGCAGCTTATCCATTAGGTAGGGAAATGGGCAGACTGGGTGGGCCAAGCGGTCCTTATCTGCCATCAAATTCTATGTTTCTAATGTACCTATAAAAGGTCTTATCGCCCTTCTTAACAGAATTGGCTATCCTTTCCTCGGTTTGGGCCTTTGCTACCTCCATCGAGGTTACAGATTTTTCGGCTGCCGGGTCCACCATTTTAGGCCGTGATTTCCACCATTTTGTGGTGGAAGACTTCTTAAAGGTGCAGAAACATAAAAATTGAATAGCTCTGGAACAGTTTGGTCTTTTCACATGAAGTTTGGAGGGTGCTGAGTGGATGTCCTGGGGATGTGAATAATGCTGTTGGAAAAATAATTAGCTGCAGAGATACTGCTGACACAGTTAACGTTTTTCGCATAGCGTTCTGCATAGTGCTACTGGCTTGAAATTTAAAGCATAGGTAGCCCTAGTTGTATGGAGGTGCCTTGCAGTGGTTTGATGTTTAAAACATTAACAGGTGCAGAATTATGCCACTCCAACGAATTAAAATTTGGTTCTTTACGCTTCAATAACTTCTGAACCATGTGTCCAATTTGCCTGGCATTTGGAATGTACAAAGATTTGCAGTACATCTTTAACTGTGACAATGTTCGGGTTGCTGGCACTTACGGTTGCTGAATTTTGCATGTTACTTTGTTTGCTTGTGGTGCTGTGCAACCGTTGAACGGATGTACAGAGAATTCTGAACACAAGGTGTGCTATGATACATGTCTTCTTTTAACAATTTTTGGTTCCATCGGATATATGGTTCTTGCATAGCAAAGTGGCAAAAATGTTCTTTTCTGCACTCCTGCACAGTTGTCCCGGCGTGACGCTGTGCAACTGTTGAACAGATTCAGATAACAGTTGTTATACATGTGGTATGGTACATGTCTTCATTTATCAATTTTCATTTCAGTTGGTCATACAGTTTTTGCACAGCGAAGTGACAAAAATTTACATGATGGGAGCACAGGGCCCTTCCACCTCCACATTCCATTCACTATTTATAGTGCACGTTCTCAAAAAGAATGGAAATTCATGGCAAAAACTCAGCTAATGCATTAGTTGGGGTTGTTCCACAGCGATAAAGCGAGAGCCGATGTGTTAGGGTGCCACCTTACCCATCACCCGCTCACCAACAGGCATTGGGGTGTGAGTTGTGGTCATTGGTCCTAACTCTCACCCCATTCTCCTATACTGCACCACCTCAGCTTATTTATACATGGAATGGGGTGAGAGTTAGTGCCGAGGACCCCAATGCACACCCCAATGTCTGTTGGTGGGAACAGGTTGGGCGTGGGGTGTAAGGGGTGGCAACCCTAACACCGAATTTCATCACTTTTGTCACTGTGGAACAACCCTAACTGATGCATTAAATGGAGTTTTTTGGCATTAATATATTATAGTGGCACGGTAGTGCTACTATAGTTAGGGTTGAGTACCCCATTTAAGGTTAAATCTGAAATTTTGCACCTCAATAACTTTGTCACCATATGACGGATTGGTCTGAAATTTGGAATGCACGGTCTGGTACCATAGATCTCTGGACCTGCCAAGTTTTGTTACAGTCAGATGGGATGTATGGTTGCAGAGCTACAGAGCACCAAAAATCGCATAAATTACGGGTTTTTGTGGATTTCTTTGCTCGTGCCTACAGCCCGCACGGTTTGCACAATCGGTCCAAAAACTTCAGGGAACATGCAGCCGGGTTCCCCGATGTGCCTTTCGAAAATGTTGTGAAAAAATATTAAACGGTTCAAAAGATATTCAAAAAACACTGAATCACATTATAGTCTATGGAAAAAGTTAACTATGCAAAAGTGTTGCAAATGCAGTTTTTACTGTCGCAAATTACCCTTTTACTTTCGTGATTCAGCCTTTTTTTTTTTCAGTTGGTGGTCACAAAAATGCTTGGCATTTAAATTTGGGACCCTCTAGGGACACAATTCTTGTTGTATTCACTTAGTCAAGCCCTGAGGATGCTAGCCATGTCTTTTTTGGAGGGTAAAACACCCCAGAAATATGTTTTTTAAATTTCTGTAAAAGTAGTATACTTAAGTACTTTTGCAAATGTGTACTTCGTGATTTTTTTGCGAAAGTGTTGTGATTTGCGAAAGTAATTTGTGACACAATACCTAAAACAATAGGAAATCTTTGCCACTCTGCTGTAAAACAACAGTTTGGTCTTTTGGGCTGAAATTTGCAGGGAGGAAAGCCAACATCACACAGATGTGCCTTTCGGTGGTTTGGTGCCAAAATATAACAGGGCTGCAACATTACGGCACATCAAAGTTGACAATTTTTCCAATAGGATAACATTACGGCATCTGCTGTGTCTTTTGGGTCCCGTATCTTGAAAACGGTTCGCGATACAGACTTTTCATTGCAAAATTCTTAGTCCCCCGCTGGCGAGCTAAGTGCAAAACTAGCCTGGAAAGGTAAATAATATGAGATTTTAATTTTCTTTCTACGTCATATGGTTCCTGAGATATAATCAATTTAGTATTCCAAGTGCTCATTTTCCTATCTGAGGGCCACTATGATGCCCACATTCTTTGTATTCACTGTGCTTCTGGATGCACCTCTTTCGAACACAAAGTGTGTGCGTTTGCATTACTGTTACAGTTAGCGTTTGCATTTCCATTACTGTTTGTGTTAGCATTTAATTTTGCGTCACCGTGTGCATTACCATTTACATTAGTTTCTTTTTGCGTCACCATTGGCATTACCGTTTGCATTACCATTTGTTTTTCCGTTACCATTTTCATTAGCAGTTCCGTCTGTGTCATCGTGTGCGTTACTGTTTGCGTTTGCATTATTGTTAGCATTTTCATTACCATTTACGTTACCATTTCCATTTGTGTTTCCATTACCATTAGCGTTTGTGTTGGAGCTTGAGTTTCCGTTGTCACTTGCATTACTGTTTCCTTGTGTGTCGCCGACGCTGTTGCCTTTACCGTTTGCATTACCATTTCTGTTACCATGTGCATTAACATTTGTGTTTTACGTTTGCACTTGCGTTTCCATTACCATTTGCGTTATCGTTTCCGTTTGCGTCACCATGTGTGTTACCATTTGCATTTGTTATTGCACTTGTATTTGCATTTCAGTTTGTGTTACCGTTACTGTTTGCATTTTCATTGCCATTTGCGTTATCATCTGTGTTTGGTTTCACGTTTGCACTTTCGTTTCCATTACCATTTCCATTTGCTTTTACGCTTGTGTTTGCATTACTGTTTGCGTTACTGTTTCCTTTCGCATCACCACTGGTGTTACCATTTCCGCTTGCGTTTGTGTTACTATTACAGTTAGCATTTCCATTTGCATCAACATGTGCGTTACCATTTGCATTCGCATTTTCACTTGCGTTTACATTACTGTTTCCTTTGGCATCACCATTGCCGTTACCATTAGCCTTTGTGTTTCCATTTGTGTTTTCGTTACAGTTTGCATTAACATTTGTGTATGCATTTCCATTACCATTAGCGTTTGCGTTTCTGTTGTCGCTTGTGTTACTGTTTCCGTGTGCGTCGCCGTTGCCATTACCATTTGCATTTGAGTCACCGTGTGCATTACCATTTGCACTTACGTTTTCATTACCATTAGCATTGCTGTTTCCTTTTGAGGCAATGCTGGCATTACCATTTGCATTTCCAGTACTGTTTTCATTAGCGTTTTCATTTGCATCACCATGTGCATTTATTGTTTGCGTTTATATTTATGCTTGCATTTGCATCTGCATTGCCATTACCGTTTTTGTTTTCATTGCCATTTGTGTTACCATCTGTGTTTGTGTTCACATTTTCACTTGCATTTCCATTACTGTTTGCGTTTGCTCTTGCGTTTGCACTACCATTTGTGTTACTGTTTCCTTTCGCATCACCACTGGCGTTACCGTTTCCATTTTTATTTGCATTACTGTTTGCATTTTTGTTACCATTTCCATTACTATTTGTGTGTGCATTTCCATTACCGTTACTGTTCTCGTTACTGTTAGCATTACCGTTACTGTTAGAGTTATCAAGCACAGATGGGAAGCATGGTGAGGGCACATGGCCCAAAGGTCCCCGCACTCCCACCACCACATACCATTCACTATTTATAGTGCACATTCTCAAAAAGCAGGGAGGGTGAGAGCTAGGACTGACGACCCCAAAGCACACCCTGATGCATGTTGGTGGGGCAGGGTTGGGCATGGGGTGCAAGGTGTGGCAACCCTAACACTGAATTTCCTCGCTTTTGTCGGCTGTGGAACAACCCTAATTGATGCATTAACTGAGTTTTTGCCAGGAAAAAAAAAAAAAAATATATATATATATATATATATATATATTTATACAATGGGGTGAGAGCAATATCATTGAGATAAACTAGGTTATTACCACTGTAGTGTGATATCTGATGATGACATCACTGGAGTGTGATATCTGACAAATATACATACTCTGCTGATGTCACCACTCACTCACTCACTCACTCACTCCAGCCTGCATACTACATTGAACTTCTTTACAAATCTGTTTCTTACTGCTACTTGCAAGTAACTCACTTAACATTGCAAAGAACATTTAGCTGTTTCCCACAGGGTTTGTAAAACTCCCAGCCCATTTCTATGTTATTTTATGTTCAAGAAAATCTGCAGTCTAAATCACAGTGCCTCACAGTTGCTGTTCCTCACTGCTTGCTGAAACTAACTTAATTAGCATTGCCAAACACATTCACCTGTTTCTCATACTGTGTGTAACACTTCCAGCCCATTCAGAAACACTTAAACACACTCAGAACACTACCAAACAGTGCTCTCAGTATAGCCTAGAGGTTAGAGTAATGTGCTTCTAACATGCTTGGTACATCCAGCCCACCAGACCTTGGTTTGATTCTCACAACATCCACACTGTGTAACTCTAAACAATTCACTTCTAAAAACTTCCCCAGTTACCAAACAATAAAAGAAAACATAACTATACTTTGGAAGCTCTCACCCCCATTGTATAAATAGCACACATAATGGGCAGATTGTGTGCTATAGATAATATTCTAACTCCTGCATCATAAGCTCTGGATACTCTCACGAATGCCTTTGGTACTCTTGAGTATCCAAAGCTCACTTTGCAGGAGTGAGATTATCCATATCATACTACTGCCCATTATGTATCCTCTATATATATTTAGCACCCCTATAGTAAAGGTTGAGTAGCATGTTTAATGTAAATCCTCAAAGTTTGCACTTTAATAAATTTGCAACCTTTCAATGGATTTCCACAAAATTTGGCAGGCACTGTCCCGTGGGGCAGATATCTTGATGTGGCAAGTTTCTTTCCAGTTGGATATGCAGATTCTGAGATACAGACAATGCAAAATGTCATAAAGTCACCACTTTTTGCAGTTTTTTCCTCATCACCTTGCATCCAGATGCTGTGGAATTTTGGTGTGACTTTTCATAGTATAAACAGCTAGGGGAACAGAACAGGCATACTCTGATTTGTGAAAAAAATTAATCTGTTGCAAAGTTATTAAATTTTTCCTTTCCCATTATTTTCATTGGGAAGATCACTTTTCAGGATAGAGGGAGAAAGTTTGACAAAAGATTTGTTCTCACGAAAAAGGATTCTGTCTCATGAGACCCATTATTTTTTCATGCGAATAGTCCTTTTTCATGAGAGAAAAATCCTTTTCCACCAGCTGTCACCTTGTTTTCTGTTATTTCAAAAAATTAAAAAATTCAATAGCCACAAATATGACATCTGGAGTGTAACCCCTATGTGGCACTATCCCAAGGGCTACTACCCCTGCCTGCTTGGCTAGTAGCAGGTTAAGAGGCCTAGGTTCTGTAACAGGTGCCTCCACCCGGAGGTCAGGGTTGATAGTGGTCAAGCTAACCAGGGCACAGCCCTCTGAGACACAGTAACCCCCCTCTTTCCATGCTAGTGGCCTAAACACTGCACAATAATTACATTCACAATACCCCTTCTAGACCACACAAGTACCCACACTGTTTACACTTACCACCAGGGCAGTTTCCTCTCACTCAACCCTGGGGCCCCCCTGTAAAACAAGGTTAGGCAAAGCAACTAGCAACAGTACAGTACTCTTAGCACAAACTGGAACCACAGTCAGATTAAATGCAGAAAAGGTTAGATCTGATTTATCCAGGGGACTTGAACAAGGGAGGGGCATAATCAGGTTGATATGTTTAAAGGCTCTATCAATCAAACAGTTATGCATGCACTTTAGAGTCCCTAAACAGTCACACCCTCTGGATACCCAGGTGGAGAGGAGATGGGCTAGCCAGGACCATTGCCCGGGGTAGGCTGGCATTGCAGCTGGTTGGGGACCTGTGATGGAAAAGACAACATGCACAGTACACACTATTTGTAATCCGGAGCCAGAGGGCTCAGTTTGTGAAGAAAAAGAAACAGCAAGACAATCAGATGGCACACTTAGATTGAGCTGTTGTTGCAGGGAGCTACCTTGATATTTACTCACAATACCCAAGGCTGGACACAGGCGGGACAAAAATCGAGACAGCAGGTGGTTGATCTGGAATGCCAGGAGAAGCAGGGCCCACATGATTCGCAGAGGCATCATTCCTGATTAAGCATGGAGCAGGGGGCTGATCCGCAGGCAGGTCTCTTGGGCTTTCTCTGTGCAGTAGGGTAGTCTGGCAGGGCCAGCGTGGCATGGCCCAGGCCGAATGGAGATGAATACGGATTCAGTCCAATTAGGCTGGATAAAGCTTCCAGTAAGCAGAACACAGTTCACACAGTGGGGAACCAAACCACGACCCACTTTCAATACACAGCACATTTACATGTAAAGGATTCTACAGTACCAGCAAGCAGAACACAGTTCACACAGCGGGGAACCAAATCACAACCCACTTTCAATACACAGCACATTTACATGTAAGGAAATGCTACTGTACCAGGCAAACCGCTCTCCGGTCATGATCACAAAGTCTCTGCACAAACCTGGGATTCAAAAGCAGCTGGGAATCCTGACAGGCCGATCGCATTCAGCAAAATCTTCGGTCTTCTTCAGGTATGAGCCTGGTAAAAAAATCAGTGGCTTACTTCGTTCTCACAAACTTGGATTTAGTCTGAAATAATTCTCTTCTCTCCCTCTCAGAGACAGCAGGCAGACGTGGAGGCCATAATTCAGGCCTTTCCACAGTTCTCCCGCGTAAAACTACTCAGACAGCTGCTTGACTGTTTCAAGCTGTTGCTTCTTCAGCTCCCAACTTAGATCTGACTCAACTGCCAGCAAACCTGGGTCTTTCCCCAGAATCCAAAAGGTTTGGTTGGCTGATCTGTCTGTCTGTCAGTCACAATAGAGGCTCTCCCTTCAGGTGCAAAAAAGCACCAAAAGCCCAGAACTACTATCCTACGGATTTTTACTCCAGACAGCTCCTGTAGTCCAGCTCCATTTTAGTTCCCACCAGAACTGATTGGTCCAATTTGGCAGTCCCGGGCCAAATGGTGGTGATAAACAAAACAGTCCTTGATGCAAAGAAGGCAGGTTAGACAAACTGCATTATCATTATCACTCTAATAGGTTTTCAACAAACAGTTACATCTTCTAACAGTGCTCCCTCGGTGCAATTAGCGATGGCAGAAATGGAGGGATTATCAGGCAGCCCGGGAGGGACTCGAGCATGGAAACACTCGCCCACCACCCAGAACAATTAGACACTGCAAGCTAGGCAGTCCTTAAAGAGGCAGTACACAGGCACTATCTGGCAATAACATTTAACTGCTAAACCGCAGGACACCAGCCTGACAGTGAGCTTTAGACAAGCTCGAGGAAGACTTTTTGGGAACCCCCATTTGTAGGGGGGTTACAAGGAGTACTGTGTGCAGCTCTGGAGACCCCATCTCTGCAAAGACATAGACAGAATGGAGGCTGTCCAGAGGAGGGCAACCAAAATGGTGTGGGGTCCGAACCAGGAGACATACAAAGAGAGACTAAAGGAGCTTAATATGTATACCCTTGAGGAAAGAAGGGTGGGGGGGACATAATAGAAACTTTCAAGTACCTCAAGGGAATCAACAAAGTCTAAGAGGGTAGTGTCTTTCAGAAAAAGAGATGTGCAAGAACAAGGGGGCACAATCTGAAGATAGACTGAGGACGGCTCAGAGGTAATGTGAGGAAGTATTTTTTCATGGAGAGGGCTGTGGATGCATGGAACAGCCTTCCTGAGGAGGTCGTGGAGTCAAGAACAGTGGGGGAATTCAAGAATGCATGGGACAGACATAAGGCAGTCCTAGTGGGGGGTAGGAGGAAGTAGGCTGTTGGTTAACTAGGATCTGCAGCTTATCCATTAGGTAGGAAAATGGGCAGACTAGGTGGGCCAAGCGATCCTTATCTGCTGTTAAATTCTATGTCTCTATCCTGGAGAGAGACCACCACCTAGCTGGCTGATCGGGACCCCCTTAGGTGCATACTGTACTTCACTGTCAGAGTTATGCCCCAGACATTGGAGGGAGGACGATTCAGAGGAAACGTGAGGAAGAATTTCTTCACAGAACGGGTGGTGGACAAGTGGAACACCCTGCCAGAGGAAGTGGTGGGGGCTGAAACAATCACGGGATTTAAGAATGCATGGGATAGACATAAAGGAATTCTGGAGGTCAGGGGTAAGGGGCAACAGACTTCCTGGAAAACATAAACTGAACTTAAATGGGCAGACTGGGTGGGCCATAGGCCCTTATCTGCCGACACTGTCTATGTATCTATGTATGTATCTATGACATGTGTTTTATTTACTGCTAGGAATCCTTTTTTGTGACTGCATGAAATGAAAAAAGAATCCTTTTTCGTATCACAAGTCATGAAAAAAGGATCCTTTATTGTGAATTTCCCCGTGCTGTAATCCCTGGTGTCTAGTGGCACCCCGTCGTCTCCTTGTTTTTCTTAAAATGTATATTTATATAATCCGACACCTGATGCCCCCGCAGCCCATTGCTGTAATGATGTTTGCTGATATCGGGAGACCCAATTCCCATATTGGGATTCACAATCCCCCCAGAACAGTGAAATATTGGGGAGCCCACACCCAGTGTCCCGAAATAGATTTATATTTTATACGTACCTGCAAAAAGGAAAACTGACCCTCGTCTTTTTTTAAACCTGAAATAAAGAGAACAGTCCTTCGTTGTCACTGTCAACCCCATCCCCCCATCCCAACCCTTCCACTGAGCACCCAGCACTCCCCCTTATGCCATACTTACATCTGGAAGTTGTATGTTGTTATCTTCTGTGGACTGGGACACGTTTGCAGTCTTCAAAGCCGAACCCTGAACTGAGAAATAAAGGTAAGTGCCCTATAATATATTTCAATGACACTTTGAACTTACGTTCATAACTTTGCCATTTTTAGGTATGTTCTTACCAAATTTTCAACATGGCCTTTTTGGGACTACAACTCACAAACACTGCAACTGTCATTTTCTTAATCGGGCCCAGAAGGTGATTTCACGGTAGCTGCCTGAAATCATCTTTCAGGATTGAATAATGAAATTTCACTGCCAGTGTTCATGAGGTAGGGTCCCAAAACAAAAAAATTACTCACCTTAGTAATTGTGTTTCTTCTAATGGAGTCTTGCTGTATTCTGACAGTGTGCAGTTAGCCCCAGCACTTGAACTGTTCTGGAGAGGAAAGAGTTAACTCTATGCCAAAGCATAGAACGTTGAGCTCAAGCTCAGTTCAAACATCTATCTGATGCACTTTGAAGTGTAACTGTCAGATTTCTATGAGCCAACACTAACTACCCCCACTATGTGGAAATTATAAAATTTGCTAGCCAAAAAGGCAACTAAATATTCTGGATCCCCAAAATACTCAAGTCGAGAAATCCAAAACAAAAACTAGGTAGTGAACAATATAACTATCAAAACATATAAATAACTCACTCGTCCTGTTCAAGAAGGGGAAAGTGCCAAGTACACCCCTGAGGTGCAACACTGCGCTTGCCAGCCCACTTCCCAAAAAACAGGTTCTGAGAGGGGAGGCAAGGAGGGAGGTCAGAATAAAGCAAGACTCCATTAGAAGAAACACAATTACTAAGGTGAGTAATTTTTTCTTCAAACAACATGAAGTCTTGCTGTATTCTGACAGTATGCAGATTACCAAGCAGCACCTCCATGGAGGAGGGTATCGAACCTGTTTTGGGAATAGGCTCTGCAGTATTGCTGTACCCAACCTAGCATCACTCCTAGCCTGTATATCCAAAAAGTAATGCTTGTTGAATGTATAGACTGTTTTCCAGGTGGCTGCGTTGCATATCTCTAATAAGGGTATATCTCTGGCAGCAGCCAGAGAAGCAGCTGTACCTCTAGTCGAATGAGCCCTCAGGCCTGAGGGGGGTACTTTGCCTAGCTTTTCATAGCAGAATTGTATACGAGAGACAATCCACCTGACCATAGTTCTCTTAGTAGCAGGTTTACCCGTTCTCACTTCACCATAAGTGAGAAACAACTGGAGGGAGTCAACCCTAAGTGCCTTAGCATGCTCAATGTAGTATCTAAGAGCCCTTTTAACATCCAAACTGGGTAATCTTCTCTCTCCTGAAGAAGAATGATCAGTGAAGAACACACGAAGAGACATGGATTGGTTCAGATAAAAATGTGAAACCACTTTGGGTTAAGAACCTCCTGTTGGTTCTAAGGACCACCTTATCTCTATGGAATGAGATAAAATCAGGCTCCACTGACAGAGCTTGCAATTCACTGATACGCCTGGCAGAGGTAATAGCTACCAGGAACACAGTCTTCCAAGTCAAGTACTTAAGTTCTGCTGAGGCCAAAGGCTCAAAAGGGGGTTGCATAAGCTGAGCGATGCAAACATTAAGATCCCAAGCAGGAGTAGGATTCCTAAAGAGGGGGATTGGTATGAAGCAATCCTTTGAAGAATTTGCAGAAAACAGGGTGAGATGCCAGTGAAGAGGGCTTTCCCACTGACAGAAATGCAGAAACAGCTGACAAGTGCACTTTGAGGGTAGCTGGTCTGAGGCCTAAGCCATTAAGATGAACCATGTAATCCAGAACTGTAGACAAGTCAGCAGTATCTGGGGATATGTGCTTATTGGAGCACCAAATGCTGAATCTTTTCCATTTGGAGTTATAAGTTTTTCTGGTGGCAGGTTTTCGAGAAGCTTTGAGAATGTCCAAAACCCCTTGACACAGATGCAAATTTGCATATTCTAGATCTTCAAGAGCCATGCTTTGAGATTGAGAGACTGAAGGTTGGGGTACCAAATCCCTCCCTGAGAAGAGGTCAACAGGTGGTGATTCCTGGGGAGAGATGGGGAAGATGGACTGCTAGGGACAGCAACTGGGTATACCAAGGCAGTCTGGCCCAGTCTGGAGCAATCAGGATCACTTTGTAAGACTGTGACCTTATCTTGACCAGAACTTTGAAAAGTAGAGGAAAAGGAGGAAAGGCATACAGAAATTTACCCTCCCAATCTAGAATTAGAGCATCCAGGGGGACTGAACCCAAGACTGGGGGTCTGCAACAAAAGATGGGAAGTTGGTGATTGTCTGGGGCTGCAGAGAGATCTATCTCTGGAGTGCCCCACCTTGAAAAGATCACTTTTAACACTAGGGGATCCAGGGACCATTCGTGATGGCCCTGGGAAATCCTGCTTAATGCATCTGCTAGCACATTGTCCTTCCCCAGAAGGTGGACTGCTACCAGAGAGGTCTGTAGAGAATAAGCCAGGGACCATAATTTCAAGGCTTCCATGCTGAAGGCCGTAGACTGAGTGCCTCCCTACTTGTTGATGTACCACATGGTGGTGGTGTTGTCTGTCCTGACCTGAACCACCTTGTTCCGTACTGAGTCCAAGAAGGCTTGTAGAGTCAGGTACACTGCCCTGAACTCTAGAAGACTGATGTGGAGAAAAGACTCCTGAGGGGACCACACTCCCTGAGCTGTGAGGGCTCCCAGGTGAGCTCCCCACCCCAGAAGAGAAGCATCCGTGGTTAGAACCACAGAATGAGACTGAGTGATGAATGGGACCCCTTGCCTGGGGTTGTCCTGATCCAGCCACCATTGGAGAGTCCGGATCAGAGTCTGAGTCACTGGAATTAGTTTGGTTAGAGGATCTTTTTTCTGAGCCCAAAAAGCCCTCAAATGGAACTGGATGTGTCTCATCTGAAATCTGGCCCCTTGGACCACTGCAGTGGAAGCTGCCATATGACCCAGAAGTTGAATGAAATGCCTTGCTGGTCAAGATACCAGAAGGTGGAAAGAAGAAGCCAGCTCTATAATGGCCTTTACCCTTGCCAGAGGGAGAAAGACTCTTGCTTTGACAGTATACAACTCTATCCCTATGAAGGACAAGAGTTTCACTGACTCGAGAACTGATTTGGGAAGATTGAGAAGGAATCCTAGAGTAAGTAAGTAAGTAAGTAAGTAAAAGTTTATTTTTAAGCGCTTTTCGAAATCAAAGCACTGTACAATAATTAAATACATATAAAACATACATATAGCGTAACAAACAACAATAAAATATAATTTCAATTTCAATTTAGTGCAGTAGCTACTCCCCATAAGCCTTTTGAAATAAATAGGTTTTCAGCTCTGATTTAAAGCTTTCAACGGTCAGGCAGCTTCGTATCCGACGAGGTAGAGAATTCCACAGGGTAGGAGCAGCATAAGAAAACGCTCGTGCCCCAGATGTTTTAAAGCGAACCCTGGGAACCTCTAGCAATCCCTCGTCGGTGGATCAGAGTGAGCGGGAGGGACGGTAGGGAACAAGCAGATCTTGCAGATATCGCGGTCCCTGTTCGTGTAGGGCTTTATAGGTCAGTAAACCAACCTTAAAGGTGATCCGCCACTGAACCGGCAGCCAGTGCAGTTCGCGCAGCACAGGCGTAATATGATTCCTCATTGATGTCCCCATCAAAAGCCTGGCTGCAGCGTTCTGCACCAGCTGCAAGTGGCGGATATCAACCCCCGGCATCCCTAGGCACAGGGCATTGCAGTAGTCAAGGCGAGAAGTAACAAAGGCATGGACTAATGTCGGGAGGTCAGCCGGAGGAACAAGGTGTTTCACCCGAGCGATATTCCTCAGATGGTAAAAAGAGGATTTGATGGCAGATGACACCTGGAATTTCAGTGTCAAACTGTCGTCAATAATAACGCCCAGGTTACGCACCCGGTCTGAGGTCAAGAGCTGGGCCCCATCGATCCATATGCCCGAGGGAAGACCAGCCCTACAACCCACCTCACGATGACCTGGGTCCACCACCAACACCTCAGTCTTATCCGGGTTTAACCTTAGCCAGCTGGCACTCATCCAATCACTGATCTCAGATAGACAGTTGTTAAGTTTAGAGACTGCATCTTCTTGCCGGGCTAAAGGACAAATATAGCTGGGTGTCATCTGCATAGCAGTGAAAACCCAGGCCATATTGCCTAATAATGTCTCCCAATGGCAGCATGTAGACAGCGAACAACATGGGTGCCAAATGGAACCCCGGGAACCCCACAAGGCAAGGAGATGGCATCAGAGGAATAAATCCAGTGATAACCCTATGTCTCCGCCTGTGAGAAAAGATTGAAACCATTGTAGGACCGTGACCAGACAGTCCACAATGGAACCAAGAGGCTCCAGAAGCACACCATGGTCCACAGTGTCGAAGCTGCAGCGAGATCAAGAAGGACTAGAATAGTACAAGCCTTTTGATCCCTCGCTATCAGGGAGATCATTTAGAACCCGGACAAGAGCAGTCTCAGTACTATGTCTTTTCCTAAATCCTGATTGAAGAGTATCATAGACATCATGATTTGTAAGATGGTCATCCAGTTGCAGTGCAACCACCTTTTCAATAACCTTACCCAAGAAGGGGAGTTAGAGATAGGTCTGTAGTTAGCTGGACAGTCCGGATTCAGCTTAAGGTTTTTAGGAGTGGTCTAACGACAGCCTCCTTTAGGGTTCAGGAAAGATCCCCTGCTTCAAGGATTTCAGACGATTTCAGCAATGATCGGACAGATAATATCTAAGCAACCTAATAAAAGTGGCGTAGGGCCCGGATCCAAACTACAACTGGTTGACGTACAGTCTGGACAATCCTCATAATGTCCATGAATTCTGGCCTACCAAAGTCAGACCAGGTAACACAGGTGTTTGCTTCCCCTCGCCGACCACTGCAAGTCCTTGTAGAGTGAACCTGGCTGAGATCCGCCCTAATGCCGGCAATCTTATCAGCGAAAAATCGAGCAAGCTCATCACACTTTATTTGTGAAAAATCTCTTCCAGACTGTAGACAGAGTGGATTGCACAATCTGTCAACAGTCCGAAAGAGTTGAGCCGGTCAATTTCTTGCAGCAGCAATCTCCCTGGACAGGAATTCTGACTTCTTACGGGATATTGCCTATTGATAGATAACATAATGATCCATCAATCTAAGTTTGTCGGCATCCAGGCAAGATTTCCGCCATGCTCTCTCTAGCCTTTGCCCCACTCTCCTCAGCTCCTTCAAAGACTCATCAAACCAGGGAGTCTTTGGGCGCTGAGTGAGTGGGCGAACACGAACAGGAGCAATCCGATCCAGGGCCCCGGTCACCGCCTTGTTATAGGCAATAACCATGTCCCCTGGATCCATGCTCTCATCCGAAATACCCGATAGGTCCAGTACCGCCATTAGGCCCTCTGGATTTACTCCCCTTAAAGGGGCGATACTGGACCATCTCCGTAGGGATAGACCTATTAGGGGGTGCTCCAAAACTGAATCTTATGGTGTGATGGTCTGTCCACGCATTTGGTTCCACCTCCAAATGCGAGACATCCAAATCCAGTAGGAACACCAGGTCCAATGAGTGTCCACCTATATGGGTAGCAGAGGTAACTACCTGCGACAGGCCCAACATAGACATAAGTTGGAGGAAGTTCTTTCCAAAGAGAAGTGAGGACTTGTTGGGTCACTTGCAAATTTGACTTGACTTGGTCTGGAGACTGACCCACAATGAGCCAGTCGTCCAGGTATGGGAATATGGAAATGTTTTGTCTCCTTAGAAAGACCACTACTACTGCTAGGCATTTTGTAAACACCCTTGGAGCTGATGTTAGGCTGACAATTTCTTGGTTTGAACTGATAATGAATGGCCTGAAGGTAGTTCGAACTGAGGTACTTTCTGTGGGAGCACCTGATGGGAATGTGAAAATAGGCATCCTTTATTCTCAGAGTCACCATTCTGAATTTTGGCTTTACTAGGTGCTTGTTTAAGTATCTTAAATCTAGGATGGGCCACCACTCCCCTGTTTTTTTGGGGGTAAGGAAGTATTTGGAGTACAGACCTTTGCCCCTGTTGGGTGTAGGAACTTTCTCTATGGCTCTGAGAGCCAGCAGAAATGAAACCTCTGCCTCTAGGGCAATGGTTTCGGAGATGTTTGCAGGTGGAAAGGACATGACCCTCAGCTTTGGAAATTTTTTGAAGCTGAGGGCCAGTCCCTGGCTTATTCCCACCAGGACCCACTTGTCTGAGGTAACAGACTTCCAGTTCTGGAAGTAGTAAGCCAGCCTGCCTCCTACAGGAATTTGGGAGTTGACCAGGGCTGACACATCCGGGTGTCTGCTTGGCAGGAGCTTTAGACTGAGAGGAGGATGAGCCTTGCTCATCCCCCTTCTGCCTCTCCCTCTGAAGAACCCCCTCTGAGGAGAGGAGGCCAGAGCCTGGTAGAAAGGCCTCTGAAAGGGTCTGCCCCTGCCCCTAGATTGCTGCTTCTGAGGAGTTGCCTGCCTTTCCTTGGCCTGTGCACTCCTGTAGGTGGGTCTGTATTCATTCATCTTCTTCATATAATTTTCTGTCTGCTCCCCAAACAGAGACTTGTCGATGACAGGGAAATCCATGGAGTTAGCTTGGGTGTCCTGTGATAGGCTAGTACATCTGAGCCAAGCCAGTCTCTGAAGAGCCACAGATGTAGCCATGACTCGTGATGACACATCACTGGAGTCCACAGCAGCATGAAACTGGATTTTTGATGCCTCAATCCCATCAGCAGCCACCTCCTCCAGCTCCTTGGCAAGCTGGGGGGAGCCTGTTTAGCCAGTTCCAGAACAGTGGCCCATCTGGACTTCTGGTATCTGGCTGTATAGGCCATATAGTTAGCCTGTCTGAGTCCAAAGTACCACATACTGTTTTTCAGCCACGGCATCCAAGTCCTTCCCGGAGACTTTATGTGGGGTGTGTGAAGCCAAGGGTATGTTAGCCTTATCACAGGCTGCAGCCTACATGACCCCAACATGGCTGCACTGCAGGTACAAGTACTCCGTACCTGGACCTGACAACATATACCTCTTGTTCATTCGCCTGTTCACAGGATGTACAGAATTTGGAGTCTTAAGTAACTTCTGTGTCTGTTTCCCAAAGGATTTGTGAAGGGGAATAGACAATTTCTTGGACTCTGGAATGTCCATCATTTCCACGTAGTCAGGCTCCTCTTGCTTCTCGACAACTTCATCCAGAGGGAGCTGGAGGGTTTCTGCCACTTTTTTATAGAACATAAAGTAGGAAGGGGACTCTGAAAGCCTAGGAGGGGAAACAACAGAAGGCCTGTCTGGGGAGTTGTTCGGTTCTATGGGCTCATATAGACCTTCCACACCATCATCATCATCATCTTTATCCCCCTTCAAATCCGGTTCATAACAGTCTTCTGGGGAATAATCCTGAATTGGGGGAACCGACCGAATGCCTACTGGGGGGCATCGGATCAGCCGGAACCGAACAGAGCGATTCAACTGTACTAATCACTCTGGCAATTTCCTCGCCAGTCGGACAATGCAGTTCTGGAGCCAAACTGGCCAATTTCTCTTTTTTATTTCTTTTTGCCAGAACCGACCCCTCAGGATCAGCTCTCCATTTGGCCGAGGGAGTCTCGCACAGGTCAGTGGGCACTCCCTCAGGTTTGGTCGGAACCGAACCAGGCTGGCCATCCGCGTCAGCGGACTTCTCAGTCTCCTTTTCCCTAAGTCTGCCCAATCTTTTATCCAGGGTGGCTTTAGCAAAATGTTTACATATTTGGCAGTCTGAATCAAGGTGGCCAAAATCCAGACAATAAACACAGGTGGTGTGGGGATCAGCCTTAGCATAGACCTCCCCACACTCATTGCAGTGTTGAAACCCAGTGGGCCTGGATTTTCTCTTGGGTTTCTCAAAGCCATCCTACAACTTACCCTTTTTTTGGCAACAGCCAGGCAAGACCCCCTTATCGGTTCCTAACCGTGTCATGGGTGTTGGAAAAAAATGATAAATTACGGGTTTTTTTTAGAACCGATAAGGACCAGTACCTCACACTAAATTCAGAAAAACACAAGAAAAATAACAGACAACCAGTTCAGCCGAACCGATTGAAAATATTACTTTTTCAATTTCAGCACTAGTCCACTACCTAAACTACTTGCTGTACTGCAGACAGGGATCTGAACTGAAAAATAAATGAAAATAGCACTTTAAAACCGATGTTTTTACTGGACCGAACCGACAGCGAAGGAGAGATCTCCGGAGCAACTATTCAGTTAGGCAGAGCAAAGAATCTGATGGTTACACTTCAAAGTGCAGCAGACAGAGGTTTGAACCGAGCTCGAGCTCAATGTTCTATGCTTTGGCATAGAGTTAACCCTTTTCTCTCCGGAGCAGTTCAAGTGCTGGGGCTAACTGCATACTGCCAGAATACAGCAATACATCAAGTCGTTTGAAAGGCCATGTTGAAAATTTGGTGAAAAAAGTCCTAAAAATGGCAGAGTTATGCATGTTTGTTGGAATATTTCTACGCACATGCATAACTTTGGAAAGTTTCAATATTTTGACTCCAAATTTTCAGCATAGCCATTTTTTCACATCACCTCATGAACAACACAGCTGTCATTTTTCACAGCCTATCCAAAATGTGTTTTTGCTCATGTGGCATGGAATGGCATTTTGGCATGGATTTGAGCATTTTCAACTACAGGGTTTATGAGGTGAGGTCATAAGAAGACTATGTTGAAAAGTTGGGGTCAAAATATGAAAACAAATGCAAAAGTTATGACCATTCATTGTAGTTTCACTATGCCCACTTGTAACTTCAGAAATGTAAAATACTTTTACCCCAGATTTTTAACATAGTCTTAATGCCCTACCTCATGTACGACACAGCTGTCATTTTTCAAATCCTGGCCAAAATGTATTTTTGCATCTGTGGTGTGGAATGGCATTGCAGTTGCACAGAATTACGTTTTGGCAGGGATTCGAATATTTTCTGTACCAGGTACATGAGGTGGGGTAATAGTAAGATGGCAATGCTGACAATTTGGTCACTGTTGTCCTGTAAATGGAAGGGCAGGGCCTGGAGGGCCCTGTGCTTCCACAGCTACATACATATACATACGCATCTATAGAGGGATGTGAGAGCAAGGTTTGAAGGACCCTACGCTCCCACCATAAAATAAGGATACTATTATACTATCTCAAAAAATAAGGGAACAAGTTGCAAAAAACCTTTTTAATGCTCCAGTTAGGATCAAAGTGATAAAAGTTGGGAAATGAGGCATTAGGGTTTCCCTACCACCCACCCTTCCAAACCAGGCAGGAGAGCAGGTGTGGGGTGTGCCTTGGGATTCTCAAGGCTAACACTCACCCCATTACATCTTTAAATAAGGTCAGATGTGTAGACTTTATGAGAATGGGGTGAGCATTAGGCTTGAGAAGCTCAAGGCACACCCACACCTGCTCTTCTGCCTTTTTTGGGATGGTGGGGTGTTAGGGAAATGATAACACCTCATTTCCCAACTTAGGGAAATGCTAACACCTCATTTCCCAACTTTTGTTGCTTTGACTCTAACTAGAGCATTAACAAAGTTTTTTGCAAAACACATACACACACACATATACACACACGTATATATTAATGCAATAGGGGTGAGCTCAAAACTAATTGAATAAATCCATTTATCTTCACAGCCGTTGAATAAATAGCATTTATCCATATAGTAGCTATGTCACAATCACTCCGGAACTCATTTAGAATGTTCAGCCTCAGTAGCAGTACAACCCATATTCAAATGTGAATAACTTTAAAATGAAAAAAGATAGCATGGTGCTGTCAGCATGAAAGTTGTTCAGCACAAAATTATCTACAAAATGAGTGGTGTTTTATTTATAGATACCTTATAGATTTTTTTTTATAATTAGCAACCAAGACCACAAAATGCAATATTTCTTGTTCAATTTTTTGACAAACATATGCAAAAAAAGATAAGCAATCAAAAGCAAATGTCCCTGCACTGAAAGAAAGCATCCCTATTGCATAAATGGAAATATACAATGGTGAGCTGTCAGATAAATGATTTATCTACACTTGTGCTGTTCAACCTTGGACACCTCACTCGTGGCATATGCCACTCGTGAGGTTACCCGAGGTCAAATAGTACTTGTGTAGAAAAATCATTTATCTGACAGCTCTCTATTGTATATCCTATATATATATATATATATATATATATATATATATATATTATATATATATATATATATATTATATTTTATATATATATATATATATATACACACACATACATGGGATATGCAATGGAAGCAAGTGTAGTAAATTATTTATCTGCACGACAGCAGTCTGACCTCGGGTAACCTCACAAATGGCGTAAGCCATGAATGAGGTGTTCAAGGTCAAACTGCTCGAGTGCAGATAAATCATTTATTACACGAGTTTTCTACTGCATACTCCATTTATGCAATTCTTTTATTTTTGATTTGGGGGTGGCATTTGTTAGTCAAAAAAGTGAATAAAAATTTAATGTTGTGCCATTTTTTGCTGATTACAGAAAATGTAAAAGGAATCAAGAAATGAAACACCTCTCATTGTGTAGATATTTTTATGCTGAACAACTTGTGTGCTCAAAGTACCATACTATAATTTTTTGTTTTGAAGTTATTTACAGTTGTTTGATGAAAAAGTGCACAAAAATGGAATTTTATGCTGTTTTTCACTAATTATGAAAAAACTAAAAAGTATCTATAAATGAAACACCACTCATTTTTTGGATATTTCTGTGCTGAATAAACTTTGTGCTCACAGTACCATCCTATCATTTTCATTCTAAAGTCATTTACATTTGTTTGCTGACAAAATGACAAAAAACAGTTCTGCAGTTGTTTTTTTTTTTGCTAATTATCAAAAAATCTAACCGGTAACAATAAATGAAACACTACTCACTTTGTAGACAACATATACCACTCCTAGAACTACTGTTACAGGTGAGTAACCTGTTTTTCTAGGAGCATGGATACGTTGTTCATCCACACTCTGTGGCAGACTACTAGCAGTTCTGCAGGAGGAGGGAGGCAAGGTGCACACACCTTACTTAGGAAACAGAGATTGGAGAACTGAGGCCCCAAAACCAGCATCGCGACATGACTCCAGGTTGATGTGGTAACGGGTAATGAAGGTGTTTGCTGACTTCCAGGTAGCAGCCCGACAGATTTCCTGGATAGGGATGTCCCTGGAAGCAGCCACCGATGCAGCAGTATGGCAGGTAGAATGAGCTCTTATCCCTCTGGGAGGCTCCTTGCCCGCCAACTTATAGCACAGACCTATGCATGATATAATCCATCTTGCAACAGTCCATTTGGCTGCAGGTCTGCCAGAAGTGGCTTCAGCATAGGTGACAAACAGCTGGCGAACCTCTCCCTGAATTTCTACTGTCCTCTCCTTGTAGTAGGAGAGAGCACGTCTAAGGTCCAGAGTATGAAGCCTGTACTCTGCGTCCGAGGTGTAATTAGGGTAATATACCGGCAGAGTCAACACCTGGTTAAGGTGAAACTAAGACACCACCTTCGGAAGGAATTTCAGGTGGGGCACAGGACAACGTTGTCCCTGTGAAAGACCAGATAAGGGGAGTCTACTGAGAGCTCCTGGAGCTCCCCTGTCCTTCTGGCTGACGTGATAGCCACCAGTAAGGCAGTCTTCCACAACAAGTGTGAGAGCTCACACTTGTGCATGGGTTCGAATGGCTTGCTCATGAGCATTGCCAAAACCAGCAGATGATCCCATGGAGGTGGAGGTTCACGCACCGGAGGCGATATGTGATCCAGGCCTTTGAAGAAGCGCCCGACCACTGTCTCCTGTACCAATGTCGACTGACTCGCCCGTGCCCAGTAAGCAGAGATGGCTGCCAGGTGCACCCTAAGGGTCGATAACCGAAGACACCCTCTGGAGAGTGAGACCAAAGGTAGTCTAAAATGTTAGCCACAGAACAGGATAAGGGGTCCATACTCTTACCCTGACACCAAATTGAAAACCTTTTCCATCTGAAGGCATAACATTTCTTGGTTGATTCCTTTCGAGATGCCCCCACCACGGTGCAGACATCGTCGGAAGGACCCAAAGCCTGGAACTCTAGCCACTCAGGAACCAGGCTGTGAGGTGCAGGGATTGAAGGTCCGGGTGAAATACCTTCCCCTGGTTCAATGATATCAGGTCCGGGCATGTACAAAGCCACTCTGGGGCCCTGCAGCTGAGACTGAGGAGATCTGGATACCAGAACTGGCGGGGGCCAATCTGGGGCTACCAGGATCACCTTCACCTTGTCCCTCCTCACCTTGAGTAACACCTTGTGGATCAAGGGAAATGGAGGGAAGGCGTAGAGGAGGCCTGGGGTCCACGACCTCAAAAAGGCATCCCCTGCAGCGAGCCCTGGGGGGGGGCCGGCATAGTACAGCCTCAGCTTGGTGTTCTACCTGGAGGCAAAGAGGTCCACCAATGGTTTGCCCCAATGGGAGAACAGACTGTAAGCTACCTCTGGATGGAGAGACCACTCGTGGGATGTCTGGCCTATGCAGCTGAGAGCATCCGCCAGTTGGTTCGAGACTCCTGCCACATGGATGGCAAGGAGATCCGCCTCCAGCCGGCTGATCAGGGTCCAGATCCGGAGTGCCTCCTTGCATAGCAGACGGGAGTGCTTGCCGCCCTGTTTGTTGAGGTTGTACATGGTCATGGTATTGTCCATCTCGACTTGAACCACTTGCCCTCGGAGTTGAGGAGTGAAAGCTGACAGTGCCAGTCTGACTGCTCTGAGCTCCAACAGGTTGATGTGGCAACGGGACTCCTCGGGGGTCCAGAACCCGTGGGCTCTGTGGTCCCCCATGTGGGCTCCCCAGCCCATGAGAGAGACATCGGTCGTAAGAATGACCATCGGCTCGGGGCGGACAAATGGAATCCCTACCTGCAGATGACTTGGGATGGTCCACCATTTGAGAGCATCCCACATCTTCAGCTGGTTGAAAAGACCCTGACGCTGAGTCCACTGAGCAGCCAGCTCCCACTGGAGGGAACGCATGTGCAACCTGGCCCAACGGACCATTGAGGTGCACGCTGCCATGTAACCCAGAAGGTGCAGGAAGTCCCAGGCAGGGTGGAAGCGCCCAACCAGAAATGATTGGGCAAAGGAGGAAAGAACCACCGCCCTGTCCACCGGAAGCTGGGCTCTGGCTTGATGAGTGTCGAGCTCTGCCCCGATAAAGCCCATCACCTGAGAGGACACGAGTTCCGATTTGGTCTCGTTGATCAGGAGGCCTAAGCGGGAACAATTTTTGGAGGGCTAGGTCCCTGGAACTCTCCACCTCCTGCAGGGAGGAACCCGCCAGGAGCCAATCGTTGAGGTAGGAGTATATGCGAACCCCTTGATGCTGTAGATGGGCTGCCACCACTGCAATGCATTTGGTGAAGACCAGAGGGGCTGAAGACAGGTCGAACGGCATGGCTTGGAACTCATACAGGGTCCCTTCGACCCTGAAGCGGAGGAACCGCTGGTGGGATGGATGAATTGGGACGTGAAAGCACGTGTCCTGTAGATCCAGTGAACAGAACCACATGTTTCGCTCCAGAGACGGTATGATCTGGTTCAGAGTTACCATTCAGAAGGTGTGAGACCTGAGATACTGATTCAGGTCGTGGAGATCTAGGATGGGGCACCAGCCCCCTGTCCGCTTGGGCACCAGGAAGTACCTGAACATGAAGCCTAGGTCTGTAGGAGGATCCAGCACTGGAGCTACTGCCTCCTTGTGGAGGAGCTGAGCAATGTCGCCCCGAAGGGCCGACTGAACGCCAACTGAGATCCTTTCCTCCCATGGGGCACGGGCTTGGCAAGGAGAGTACTGCTCGAACTCTAGAGGCAGTCCCCGATCGACCACTTCCAGGACCCACCTGTTTGAAGTGATACTGGACCAGGCAGAAAGAAAGTGACGGAGCTGGCCACCCACGGGCGGACCCAGAACTGGTGTGACGGGAGTAGGGTTGGCCACCCCTGACCCGTCACTGCGCAGGCTTAGAGGAGGAGGAGAAGGCTCCTGGACTGGCACCTCAGCCTCCTTTGCAGGGCTGTTGGGGACCCTGCTTGGGCCTAGGGCACCAAGCTTGAGCCTGCTGTTGCTGCTGATGCTGCTGACCTCCCTGGAAGGGGGTCTGCCTAACCACAGGGGAAGATTGCCGAAAGGGCTTCTTCTTGTGCTTCTGCTGGTTCTTGCCTGAAGAACCCTTAGCAGAAGTGGCATCCAAGGTGGCACTGGACTGCTCAATGCGCAGGAGGTGACCTGCCACTCCCGGACCGAAAAGGTCGGTGCCAAGGAAGGGCATGTCAGCTAGCTTGTGCTGAGTATCCGCCGGAAAGGAGGATAATCTCAGCCAGGCCCTGCGGCGAGTGGCCACTGTGGCTGCTAGAGAACGGGGCACAGGAATCTCCAATGTCCAGAGCCATCTGGAGCTGCTGTTTTGCAACAGCACGGCCCTGGTCACGGACTTGCATAACTGTGGTCTGCATGTCCGTTGGGAGATGAGGGAGGACTTCATCTAGCGACCTCAAGAGGGCATGAGAGAAGTGTGCCATGATCACTGCTGAGCTATCCTGACAAAGGCCCAAGGATGAGGCTGCATATACCTTCTGGGCAGAATGGTCCATATTTTTGGACTCCTTGTCCGGAAGGTGGTCAGTATCCACTGAGCTACCTGTGCGCCGAAACACTGAGGCAGTCACAAGGCTCTCGGCTGAGGGATGCTCAGTGAAGCACGCCAAGAACCCCATAGGTACAGTGTACTTGCGAGTCATGAAGGCAGATGGAGCCAGGCAAGAGGCAGGGCGCTGCCATAGCTCAAGAGCTGGGTCAACAATGGCTTCGGCCACTGGAAAGGCCTCCGTCGGGGTATCCCCCCTCTTAAAGATATCCATGAGAGGATATTCCACCTTCTTTTGGATAGGCTGCAATGGCATACCAGTGGACTCAGAAATGAGTCGAAGGATGCCCTGGAAGGAAGAAGGACCTTCCTCCAGGCCTGTCACTGACAACTCATCATCAGGGTGTGAGTGAAGATCAGTGGTATCTGAGTCCGAGGAGTCCAGATACAGGGGTCTTCTGCCTATGTCCCCTTCATTGTGCCTAGGGCGATCAGGAGCAACAGTGATAGACAGACGACGGGGCAAGTACGTATCTATCCGATCCTCCTTAGAGGGAGCCCCTCCCTGAAGCTGCTTAGGTGGTGGTTCCACCAAAATTGGTGGGGAGACCGGAACAGGCCGAGCAGGAATGCATGCCGGTCCTACCGGAGGGAGAAACGGAGTCCTTGGTACCGGAGGAGTCTGTGCCGGCCGAAGAGGCTGGGGCCAAGTAATGGCCAGTGTAGCTGGCTTTTGACCAGTCAGAATTAACTGTTGCCACATGAGATCCTCATAACATTGATGGAGCTTCCATCTAAGTCTCTCCTTGTCCGAGGAGGATGAGGAACAGCGGCAGCGCCTCTTCCGGGAGTGTTT
The DNA here is from genome assembly GCA_016271365.2 of Neoceratodus forsteri. Lineage (NCBI taxonomy): Eukaryota > Metazoa > Chordata > Ceratodontiformes > Ceratodontidae > Neoceratodus > Neoceratodus forsteri. Next base: position 830,245,667 of record CM028137.1, read on the forward strand.
GTGACCCTTTTTCGGTTTTTCGACCGACTGGGTCCTACTCCTCGATCGAGACCCGACGGTGTCGGCTCTGCCGATCAGGAGAGGCCAGATTCGGTGAAAACCGAGGATCTGGCTCCTGTTCCTCGATCGGGATGCTTGCACGACGGGTCTCCTCGTCGGGGAAAGAAAGGATGGGTGTCCTTTCCAGAGAGTCGTTGAGCGGGGTCGGCGACAACAGCTTGATCAGGTTGAGAGAAATCTCGTCTGGTTCTGCCATATCCTTGACCTCAGAGCCTTGGCCTGATGGAAGGTCCGAGAAGAAGCCGGCAGCCAAGGAAGCGATCTCAACCGAGGCCGAGACCATCTGGTCTTCTGAATCAGGCTGCTCTTGGTCCCAGGAACATCTTCTTTGGCCAGAAGAAGATTTGAGGTCCTTGTCCCTTTTCTTGGCGTGGGAGGAGTGCGAGCCCGAGGGCACCTCACCCTTGGTAGGGAGAGACTGGCACAGCTCCCGAAAGGACCCAGTGAATGTGGAGCCCAGGTTAAGCGGCACAAAAAGACTTTGGCTGGCTGAAGCTTGGGCAGCTTCCTCTTCGAAAGCCGCCATCTGTTCGAGCTGATCAGCGGATCCCGCGGCCGTGGAAACCGCCCACCTGGCCTCCTTTGATTTCACCGATGGATTGTGAAGCTCCAGTCTCCCTAGCTGTAGACGCGTGCCTTGCAGTTGTCCAGGACGTTGGGATGGAAGGCCAGACAGATGGTGCAAGCAGTGGTTTCATGCACAACACCCAAGCAATAAACGCACGAGAGGAGGGGATCGGTGCAAGACATTTTTTGTCCGCAAGGACACTGGTGAAAACCGGGGGATGACTTGTACTCCATGTCCGATGTGCTCAGATCAGATTCGTAAACTCTTACAAGTTTTAAAGAAAGCAAATGCGGCGAAAACCGTTGATTAGACTCCAGGGCCTACGGTACTTGTAGAAGTAGCATGAGGGAACCTGAATCTTCCAGTGGAAAGGAAGATCTGGCGTCATGGGGCAGAGCCAAAGTATAAACCACCCGGGTGGGTGGGAGGAGCCAGCTTGAAGACTTCCAGCAAGATTTAAAGGGGAAAGGGACATGCCAGAGACTGTGTATGAACAACATATCCACGCTCCTAGAACAAACATTTTGCTAGGTCTTTGGATGTCACTTACAATGGCAATATTTACAGTCGCTAGAACCCTCGAGGTGCACTTGGTGGGTGGGTGGCTGGGGACACTCACGTGGCTGCAGGAAAAATGGCTGCTTTTCAGAACCATTCAGAGGCAGCAGTAAGTAGTTCGGTGTGCTGCTTGATCTGTGTTTCTAAGGACTGTTTACCACACACAGAAACTGTGTGGGTAACAGAGATTAATCAATGGTCATGTGCTTGTTTCTATGAAGTACCTCACAGAGAGGTAGGTGCCTATGTTTTATATATATATATATATATGTATATATATATATAAGCAATAATACTCAACAGGGTGGGCGGTATCGGGCATTACCGAAACGCCCAGGAGCATATTGAGGCCCAACACCGCAGGTGGAGGGCCTTATAGCCTCAGGAAGGTCCGGTATTGACCAATACTGCACACCCTGGAGGGTGGTATTGTGCTTAGAAAATGGCCCACTCTATTTTATGTGTTTGAAAAAAAGACTTTTATGTTTAATGTTGAAAAAAATAGTTCCTCCACCTGTTTTTTTAATGATGTGCTTTTTTTTTAAAATCTAGGACTTTTGTCCTAATTCAGCCTCTGTAGTTTGTCTGTTTTTATGTTTGCATGCATGTGCAAGAAACATAGTGCCACCATACAAGTTTTTGTAGGTGTGGCACCCCCGCTTCCAATGCCCTGAGTGTTTCTGCAGGCACGGCTGCACGCACCAATGAATGTCCAAGCTGTCTATGACAGCAGTTCAGATGCCGTGGTGTAAAGCTGAAAGAGAACGAATGCTACAATCAGCGGTGGTAACGTGTAGGCAATGTGCATACTGCTGTGCCGTCAGCAGTATGCAAACTGCCTACACATCACCATCTTAGCAGTCCTTGTCTCTCAACTGTATGCTACTGCACCTCCCGTCAGCATGATGCCCCCCCATTTGTTGTGTGCCAAGGGGGTGCCCAATCCCCTTCGACATATGCACACTCCCCCCCAAGCACACTGTATGTCCGACGGGGTGCCCAATCCCAGTAGGCTCCAGTGCCCCCAAAACAAACTTCATCTGACACGCTGGGAGCCCACCCCAGCATGGCAAAAGTCCTGCATCGACATGTGCTCCCCGGCACACTGTATGGCCAACAGAGGATACCCAATCCCCCATTGGCTCCATTGCCCCCAAAAACAAACTTCCAGGTGCCACGCTGGGAGCCCACCCCAGTGTGACAAAAGTCCTATGTCGTCTTTTTAACAAAAAAAAAAAAACCTGTAAGAAAAGAAAACGGTCCCTCATTGACTGTCTTGCCCCCCTCCCTCAACCTGCACCCACCCTCTGCACACCCCACCTCCCCACACCCCCCTCACCCCATACTTACCTCCAGAGGCTGATGCGATGATCTTCGGTGGACCAGGAACACGTCTGCACTCTTCAAAGCGACCGCGAACTGAACAAATGCCGGTAAGCTGTATAATGGCATAAATAGGGTTTTTTTCAACTTTGGTTCATATCTCGGTCACTTTTTCAACTTTTTGCACCAAATTTTCAACATGGGGTCCTTGGGACCCCATCTCATAAATTCAGTCACTGTCATCTGGTTATTCAGTTCCAAAAAGGTGATTTCGAGGTCACTGCACAGAATCACCTTTCGGGACTGATTAACAAAATGACAATGTCACTGTTCATGAGGTGGGCACTCACAAAGCCTATGTTGCAAATTTGGTGAAAAAATTCCCAAAAATGACTGTTTTACGAGCGTGTGTTGTGCAATTTCCACGCACTCTCGCAAGTTCACAAATTTGTAATATTTTCACTCCAGATTTTCAACATTGGCATTTTTTCACACCTCCTTATGCATAGTACAGCTGTCATTTTTCACATCCTGGCCGAAATGCGTTTTCGCACTTCCCGCGCACAGTAGCGCGGTCACTGTGGGAAATCAGTGTTCGGGACAGATTAATAAAACCACAGTGAAACTGTTCATGAGCAGAGGTCCTAAAATGCCTATGTTGAAAATTTGGGGACAAAAGTCCATAAAATGACTGTATTACGAGCATGCATTGCACAGTTTCTACTCACCCTCGTAACTTCACAAATTTGTAATATTTTCACTCCAGATTTTCAACATTGGCATTTTTCCACACATCCTTATGAACAGTACAGCTGTCATTTTTCACATCCTGGCCAAAATGTTTTCGCACTTCTGCCGTAGAATAGAGTGGTTGCTGTGGGAAATCAGTGTTTGGGTCAGATTAAGAAAATCACAGTAACGCTGTTCATGAGCTGGAGGACCAAATGTCTATATTGAAAATCTGCAAAAATCCCTACAATAATTGCGTTATGGGTGTGTGTTGAGCAGTTTCTATGCACACTTGTAACTTCACCAGTTTTTTTATATTTTCACTCCAGATTTTCAACATTACCATTTTTTTACACCGCCTCATGAGCAGTACAGCTATTTTCACATTGTGTTCAAAATGTGTTTTCACACCTGTGGCGCCAAATGACACAGTCATACTAAGATTCATACTAAGATTTATTAGGAGCTAGGGAACGGTGAGGCTCATAATTGCTCCTATTTATGAATAATAATCCTAAATTGGATGTGATATAATAAATTTATCCAACTGTTTTTTAAAAGTCATTTTAGAGCTACTAATAATAACATCAACTGGAAGAGCATTCCAGATCTTAACAATACGTAACGTAAAAAAATATTTCCTTGGTAAATGTTTATAACATCTTTGTTGAATTTGTAAAGGATGTCCTCTGAGGCTGTGGGTATCTTCTTTAAAAGTAAACCCAAGCTTTTCCAATAAAATAGGGTCATTAATAATGTCATGCATTAATAAGAGATCCCCTTTCAATCTTCTAGTAAATAACGACATTAGATTAAGAGATTGTAATCTGTCTTCATATGACATATCTTTGAAGCCTTTTATCATTTTAGTAAATCTCCTTTGAAGTTTCTCAATTTTAACAATATATTGTTTCTTACAGGGACACCAGAATTGTGACAAGAAAATCTAAATGTGGGAGAACATATGCCCTATAAAGTGGCATAAGTACTTCTTTTTCCCTTGATTTAATGTTCCATTTGATTGCCCAAATAACGTCATTTGCTTTACATATTACTTCATTAATTTGAAGGTCAGGGAGGAATTTGTTTGTTATAATGACCCCTAGGTCCTTTTCACTTTCTGTATCCAGAAGTAATTTATTATCCAATATATACACATGTTTAGGGTTATTAGCCCCAAAATATAAAATCTTGCATTTTGCATAATGTAATTTAATTCCCCATTTTGAGGCCAATAAAGAAATACTATCCAAATCCTTTTGATTTGTATTAATTTGCTCACTATTTTCACATGGTCCTCCAATCTTAATATCGTTTGCATATTTAATGACATTAGAGATACAAGTCTTAGAAATATCCATTACAAATAAATGAAACAGACATGGACCCAAAACAGAGCCCTGAGGTACTCCGCTGGTAATTGATCCTGGATGTGATAGTTGGCCATTTATTAAGACTTGTTGTGAATGCTTATGCAACCAGTTAGCTATCCAACAAACCAAAGTTGAACTGATGTTTATTTGATATAATTTTGTTATCAAAGCCCAATGAGGGAGCAGATCAAAAGCTTTACTAAAATCCAAATATACTACATCGTAAGAAATCCTACAATCCTGTTTAAAACTGACATCCTCATAAAAGCATATCAAATTAGTCAAACATCCGCTACCTGATTTAAATCCATGCTGTTAAGAATCAATATTTTGCAAGATGGAGATGAGCATATCTTTAATTAAACTTTACAGTATTTTACAAATTAAAGACATACGGCTAATGGGTCTATAGTTGTCACAAAGGTTTCTAGTACCTTTTTTTTATAAATTGGTATTACATACGCTTTTTTCCATAAGTCAGGCACATAGTTTGTGTTCAAACAATGTTCATATTATATTTGTAATGGAGATGATAATACATCAGCCAATAAATATAGAAAATGACCTGGAATGTTATCTGGGGATACACTAGTTTTAACATTTTGCATAACGAGTTTAGTATGGACATCCAAAATAGAAATAATTGTATAACAACCTTTAGACTCATTAGTAATATTTTCTATCTGATGTGTTTGATAATATACTACAATAAGAATCATTTAATAGATAAGCCATTTTTAAGGGGTCATGAACTAAAGTATCTTCTGTTTTTAATGGGCTTACTTCACAAGCTGGCTTTTTTAAGGAATTTGTATATGCAACAAAAGACTTGCTATTATCTTTCAAAGCATTTGTTGCATGTTTATATTCCCATTTCTTTTTTGATTTTCTTATACTATGTGTAAATCTTTTTTTGAATATGTAGATAAGAATTCCAATTTGCAGTAGTTTTATTTTTTAAATATATAACACCTTTTTTCTTTTTAATTAATTTGGCTAGATCTTTAGTCATCCATTTTTTTCTTTTAAATCTTGTCCTTATTGCTAAATGGTACGAAATTATCTCTTAAATCATGCAATTTTTTACAAAGAATATTATAATATTCTTCAGGACCCTCTTCTCTCATAATGGAATCCCAATTAATATTGCTCAGATTGTCTTTAATACTACCTATGTCTGCTTTTTTTTTTTAAACTTGTATTTTTCTCCCCTGGATCTGACCAGCTACCCCCGACCCACCTTGATTGCGATCCACCGGTCAGGCACTCCCATGTAGCCTTGGCCAAGCCCCCCTGGTGGAGTTGGGGTGGAATGACCCCAAAATCCTTCTTGTTTTCATCGAGCCCCCCCCGTTGTGGCCTCACAAACCGAGTGGTGAAGGGCGTACTTCTGCCAGAGGAGCTCGGTCGGCTCCATTTTCCCCCTTTTTTCTCCCCGGAGCCATGGTTGCGCCATGACGTCTAGACAGACACTGACGTCCTACCACACTCCTCCCCTATGTGAGGTTTTGGAGCTGCTGTACCTCTGGCCTCCACCACAGGTCAATGCAGCGCCAGCTTGTTGCCCCCATCCATCCCCAGGGGAAGCGAGCTGTACATGGGAAGCTCCAGCTTCCCCTCCCCGACTGGCCCTCCAGCTTCCCAGGCTCGTTCCTGAACTCCGGTCACTAGCGCTAAGAAGCGGCACTACCACCGTACGCCGGGCGGCCAACTAACCTATGTCTGCTTTATCATAAAGAAACATTTTTGTATAATTATGAGATTTGATTACAGTAAGACAAATAGTAAAAGTGATTGAACAATGATCACTGTTACCAATTGGTGAGAGAACAGTAGTGTTGGATACTAAAAGTGTACTACTCTAAAGAACCAGATCTAGAAGGTTTTCGCCCCGAGTAGGTTGAGTTACTCTCTGATTTAAATTACATTGTTGACAGATATCAATTAATTTTTTTACTGGAATTTTATAGAGCTATCATTCCAGACCAATCTATATCGCTTAAATTAAAATTGCCTGTTAATATAATATCCCCTATGGTACAAGCAATAGAAATTTCATTAATAATTAAGTCCATGTAATCAATTAATGTATTAATTGGATGGTAACATACTCCTATTATAATATTTTGGACAGTATTTGTCATAATTTTAAGCTATAAAAATTCAGTTACATAATTAATGTTTTTAATTTGATCAGATATGTCCGTTACCTGAATCTGATTCTTTATATAGATGGCTACACCACCTCCCTTTCTAGTCTGTCTATTATAATTAAATAATGTATGATTGGGCAGAGAGAATACCCGCAAGATCTACCATCACCCCATGTTTCAGTGATAAATACTATATCCACATTGTCCCCAGAACCCAGCCAATAAATAAAGACACGGACTAGTAGTGTGAGGTTGCTCAGTCTTGGCAATAATTTTACTGATTTTGATATGATTTGATAATTCACCATTTTTCACTTTGATACATTTTTCTTCATATTCCCATCATCTGTACATAACTTACATTTCCATTTTGGTGCATACATTATATCATTTTCTTATTGTTCTCTTAATTAAATAGCCAGCTCTCTCACTCTCCCCCCCGACATACATCATGGGGGGTATCATGGCATCTTATTCTTATGTCCTGCACAGGGAGCACGGGCGTACACACCGTGCCCCTGCTTCTTCTTTCCTTTCTCTTGCCGTCCACCTTCAGCAATACTCCATAGTCATCACTGAGATCCACCTTTCCCAGTGTCGCACTGTGCTCCACCTTCCACACTGCCCTGCTCTATTTTCTGGGTGGGAGGTGGAAATTCCTTATGGAGCAAAATTGTGACCTCCTTTAGTGTGCAGGCCCTTTTACTGCTCCTTTCCATACCCCTTTTTCCCTTTGCCCAATCTTATGTTGCCACCTCATTGCCCCTTTGTCCTATTGTCTGCCCCCTTTGTGATGTCACCGTATCTCCCTCTTCTCTTCCTAGACCCACCCCCCTTTTCTCGCCCCTTCCCTTCCCTCACTGAGCCTCACATTTTTGGCATAGGCCATGGGACAATGGGTCCTGCCCCTTTTAAATTGGGCAAACCTGTTTGTCCCCAGAACCCAGCCAATAAATAAAGACATGGACTAGTATTGTGAGGTTGCTCAGTCTTGGCAATAATTTTACTGATTTTGATATGATTTGATAATTCACCATTTTTCACTTTGGTACATTTTTCTTCATATTCCCATCGTCTGTACATAACTTGCATTTCCATTTTGATGCATACATTATATCATTTTCTTATTGTTCTCTTAATTAAATAGCCAGCTCTCTCACTCTTCCCCCCTGACGTACATCATGGGGGTATCCTGGCCTCTTATTCTTATGTCCTGCACTGGGGGCACGGGCGTACACACTGTGCCCCTGCTTCTTCTTTCCACTAGTCCAACTCCCGCTTGAGATGGATGGTGGACTTCCCCCCCTTTTTTTTATTGCCGTACCACCCATGCTTCTATTGCTTTTGACATCTCGGTGTTGAACACGGCCAGGCCAAGCCCCAACAAATGCACTCCATCCCCTCTGTAATACTCGTCTACCTCCTCCATGATCCCGTGTTTTATTACCATTCCCCAATACTCTGGGATAATCTCCCTACTCTCACATTCATGCACTTTCTGACACTGTCTATGCTCTTGTGGTTCTCTGCCTGCCTCCATACCCTGCGAGGAGTGATTTCTGACCATGCAAACGTAACCTCTGGCCACCATGTTTTGATTATTTTAACATCATGATCTATCTGATAAAAAATGTCCAACCAAGGCCTTGTTCCCAAATCGTTGCCCCCGAGGTGTACCACAGTCAGGTCCGGTTGCTTATGGTCCTTCCTGATTTCCCTCAGTTCTGGCAACAGCTGGGCCCATTTCATGCCCTGTAGGCCTTTCCACAGCAGCCTTATTGTGTCAATATCCAGGTACAGTTGTTTTCCCCCGTGCCTCCAGGCTGCCCATCTTTCCGACCAGTGCACAAAAGAGTGCCCACAAATCCATACCTCGAGCTTCTTGGTTGTACCTGGTTGATCAAAGCATAAGAATGAATCTCTGTCCATGTCCTTCGCTCTCTATCCCCCTACCCCCTTTTCTCTTCTTTATGCACCTGCTATGGGAAAGAAAGCAAACATTTTAGTATTGTAATTCTCTTACGTCTTATGTATTTTTTATAGCATCCTGATGGTCATCTTCCTCTCTCTTTAATCTCCTCAGCCCCCTTGCCCTGTGCAGACATTGTTGACGCTGCCCCAATTCTAAATGAATGTGAGGAATATCCTTCTGTTGACTCCCCGATAAACCGGAGTAACTTACTCAACACCGCAGTCACCTGGTACCCCGATACTGGCCTGCCATCCCCGTGTAAAAATTCTCTTCCATTACCCTGGTCCTTTCGGTCTGCCGCGTATATGTGCAGAGCCATCACCGAGCAAATGGCTTTATTTTGGTGTGCCCATAACCGCACCTTCCTCCCCTGCTTTGTCTGATCAGTTTTGGACTCCCGCAAATTGACTGTTATGGCTTCCTTCCGCCACTCCATGTCTTCCCAACGTAAGCCCCCACCTTCCGTCTTCTTGCTGTGGCCCACTATTTCACTCAGCCTGAAGGCCCCACTGTACATGGTAATGTATAACGCCTGAAATAACACCACCTCCCTCACAGACATGTAAATATGCTGTAAAGCCCCCAATAGCCGTATCATCAGTCCTTCTAATATCGGCTTCCTGCTATCTTGTCTCCTCCCTGTCCCCCTCATCCAGCCCTGCATCATTCTCTTAATAAGGTTAGTTTTTGTGAGGGTCCTCCCAACATAATGTGCAGATTTGTCCTATGACTGCCAGGTACCCCATGGTTGAATGCGCTATGCTTTGATTTCAACCCTTGACTATAAATTGCGCCACTTGTTCCCCTGTTACTGGACCACTTACCTGCCCACTGTACTCATCTCGAAACTTTTGAAATCCCCTCCAGGAGGTTTCATATGCTCTCAGGGTCAGAGGGGCCCAGGAGTTGAGGAACAATGCCTCAGCTCCCCCAATCCAATCGCACATACGTGATCCAGAATGGCAGTCTGTTTTGTCTCTGCTCCAGGTGCAAAGGTCCTGAATTTGTCCATCTGCAATCGGAGAGGCAATCAGCTATCACGTTGTCCACTCCATTGACATGTTTTGCCCTGAAAGACATATTCAAGGACAAACCCTCCCACACCATTCTGCTCAATACCCTCATAACCCTCTCTGACTTTGTCCTCTTTTGTTCAGTACTTCCACGACTGCTTTATTATCACTCCAGAATGTGACTTGCCTATTTCTGAGGTCCTGCCCCCATACTACCATCGCCACCCATATGGGAAATATTTCCAAAAAGGTGATGTCTTTTGTCACCCTCCCATTTCCAACCCAACGGCCATGGTTCTGCGAACCATTTTCCATGGAGGTACCCTCCCATACCTATACCCCCTGCTGCATCTGTATATAAATGTAAGTCTGTGTTATAGACCCAGTCATCCTGCCAGAATGTGCCCATTATATTCTTGCAGAAATTGCTCCCATGCCGTCATGTCCTCCCTAGTCATTTTATTAAGGTCTACCCAATGGTGCGGCCTTGTGGCCCCTCTCGTAGCCCAGGCTAAACGCTGTGTAAATGTACGTCCTGGTGTGATCGCTCTACATGCGAAGTTCAAGTGGCCCAGTAACCGCTGCGCCTGCTGCAGCCTCACCCTCCTGCGTTTCCTTACTGCCTTCAATAGTTCTTTCAGCTTCTTAACCTTCTGCTCAGGCAGACGAAATAATTCCTTTGTTGTGTCCTGTTCTAAACCCGAAAACTCAATTATGCGACTTGGTCCTTCCGTCTTGTCTTCGGCTAGTGGGACCTCCACCTCTTGATATAATCTCTGGAATTTCCTAAGCATGTCCTGGGTCTCTACCTTACCTTCCCCAACAAACAGGAAATCATCCAGGTAGTGCACCACTGCCCGGTACCCGAACCTGTTCTGAAAAACTCATTGTAACCAAGTACTAAACATCTCGAATGTTGCACAAGCTATTGAACACCCCATTGGCATGGCTTTATCGAAATAATACTTTCCTTCCACCTGGAAACCCAGTAAATCCCAGTCTTCCGGCCTAACCGGTAAGAGGCAAAAAGCTGATTCTATGTCTGTTTTTTTCACCCATGCTTCCCGTTTCGTTCTAATCAGTTTTACTGCGTCTTCCAGTGTGGCGTAAGTGACTCTGCTGTCCTCCTTCCCTATGGAATCATTGACTGAATCTCCCTCTGGGTAAGACAAATGGTGCATTACCCTGTACTCACTCTCTTGTTTTTTAGGGACCAGACCCAGTGGCGAAACCCTCAGGCTGGCAAGTGGCGGGGTCGTGAAGGGGCCTTCGACCCTCCCTGCCTCTACTTCCTCCTTAATTTTCTTAGTCAACACCCCCTCCTTCCCCTGTACTGATTTTAAGTTTTTTGCCACCATCTTTTTCCTAGACCCTTTCAACTGTAAGCTAAAACCATATTTAAACCCCTCTCTCAATATTTTTGCCGCCCCCTTGTCCGGATATCCCTCCAACCATTTTTCCATCCTTCCTATGTTAATGGGGGTGCGCACCAGCTGGAAACCACCCCCCATTATCCGCCATGTGTCCTGATGTTGAGGTTGATAGCCTTGCCATTTTCCCCTGTTCCCTACCTGTTCCCCCTTCCCCACTGGTGCCCCCGAAATGGACTCTGCCTGTTCCGAAAGGCCGTCTGGGGGGTGCTGTCCTGATTGCTTGTCCCTTTTTCCCAACTGTACCTGCATTTTACCACTGGGTGATGTCCTCCACACTTGGAGCATACATGCCGAAAACGGCAATTCGGCCAGAAACAGGATGCCCTATTGTATCCCCAACATGCCTTCATTGCTGCCAGCTCCCTTTTGTCACCATCCATTTCTTTGTCTGATGAGCCTGTGTAAATCTCCAACCACAAATCTATCTGTCTGGCATCCCACTGCACATCCCCGAAATTCACCATTCTCTTCCTAAATTTTTCATCATACCATAACCAACTATGCCCTCCCTTTTTGTATGCATTTTTTATGATGAGGGAATAGGTGAGAAGGAGATGGCTAATTCCGCCCGCTTCTCTATTACTATAGCTGTAAAATATGTAAAGCCCATAGCCCAGTTGTCCCACGTTTTTTCCTTTCCACGTTTTATCCTCGTCTTCCTTCCTGAGCAGAACTACTGCCGCTGCCATGTCTTTTTTCTCAAATCTTTCTCCTCATATTTCTCCATGCTATCCACGTTCGCTAATGCAAAGATATTGACATATTCCCCTTTCCATATCTTCTCTTTCACCGCTGTGGGAACATGGTCTGCTAGTCATATTCTGGGAGCACCTACCTCCTTTCGTACCCCTTGATTACCCCCCATCACCCCCTTCCCTTATCCCTACCCCCTTTTAACTCACCCAATGCCTTTTCTAGCTGGCCAATCCCATTTTCCCCCATACTTTTCAACATCTGCGCTATATATTCTTTATACTGCTCTCCACTGTCACCCTTGATTACCTGGTACAGTTGTCTAGAAGGCTGAACCCCATTAGTATTTCAGTGCCAGGGACAGCTCCTTTCTGCGGCGATGTGGCACTACAACTGGTGTTGGCAGAATGGTTTGGCAAATTGGTACTGGTGGGTCCGCTCTTATCTCTGGCCCCAGGTTGCTGTCTGGGCACGGCTCAGGTATCGGGCTCTCCGGGGAAGGTGTCCGTGGTTCCACCACTTGTATCACCGTACTGGGCTCCCTAGAGGTGACCCGCCGCGGTACCCTTTTGTTAGCCTCCTTGCCCTTCCCTTTCCTTTTTGTACCCTTCTCCACACCCTCTGGCTCTGCCACCTCCAGCAACCGATTTGCCTTCTCCACCAAATCCATCACCGCCTTGAAACACTCCTCCTTGTTGGGCTTTGTTTTTCTTGGCGCCATTCTCCGTTCGTATCTATAATGACAAACATCTGTTAACACAATCATTTACTGCCTTCCACATATCCCCCTTTCCATATTGTTAATGTATCTATATCTTTTTTAACTGTTGTTATGTGGATTTTTTCCCCTACCCCATCTTTGCTCAGACTGCCCCCGCCCTCCCAAACGCATCCCCCAGGCAACTTCTTATTCATTTTTAACCTCCCCACCTCTTCTCAGCCTTCTTGTGGCCTTTTCCACTTTTTCAGCTGTCATTGCCCACCCCTCCCCCACCCTCCCCTACTACCGTCGTATGCTTTGTTCCTTATGAAACTCCACAACTGCTTGCTTCCCCCCCTTTTTTTTTAATTGCCACTGGAGATGCTTTAGCCTCCACTGTTGCACTTCTCACTCTGGTCACGCTCGCTGGTGCATAGCAGCATGTCTTCAACTCTGTCCTGGTGCTACATCTAAGTGATCCTCCTGAAAAGGAACCGGGGAAGAATAACTCTAATATTTAATATCCCCCCTTGTTGTTGCCATTGTCAGACATAGCCTTGCCCCGTCTGAAGCCCCCCGAAAACGGAGCGCCAAACTGGTGGTATTTACTACAAACAGTACAGTGCTGCTCTTAAATTTTGTTTGCTTCTCGTGCCCATTTTACTTTGATTATGTTCTCACCCCTTTGTGTGGCATCCTCCACACTCACATTCCATTTTACTTTCGCCCCCCATGTGGTGATGACGTCACATGCCATCACCATGGTCGGCCCCAGCTTTAGTATGCTCCTTCACTGCCTTTTCCAAGCAGCGCTTTCCCAATAAGACACCCTTCTGGCGCTACTGTTTTGTTTCAGCCCTATTTACTTCCTTTGTCCGCCCTTTTGCTGGAATTCCAAAAATGCCACCCGGGCTCCCCTGCATAGCCTTTGTGCCGCGACCACATTTCTTTTCCCTGTTTCCTTACTCCTGACTAAGGCTTCACGTGATGAGGCTCCTCTGCCCCTCTTTAGGCCCTTTCTTTTATTTCCTCACCACTGTGCCTCTGACCCCCATGCTTCTCTCCTCCCACAGCCAGCTTGCACCCTGGGCCGTAGCACGCTACCTCTGCAGGGCTTTTCTACTACTGCCCCTTAGGCTTCCTTTTTCTGGCCTTTAAAATGCATCCCTTGCTGTCCACACCATTCTCCAGGCTTCTATCAGCCCACCACTACTGCACCTCGTCGACCCTCCATTTTATTATTTATTTTTTTTTTTTGACTGATCAATCTCTTCCCCACTAAAGCCTTCTCCCTTCACACAATGAGGTTGTGATGGTGACTGAAGGCCCCAGATGGATTCAAACCATGCTTGCCTGCTTTTTGGTCTGGCGACCGCCATGCTGCTACTCGCTCACCACTTCCGGGCTTCCAGCACTGCAGATGACCTGCCTCCTTCTCCCTTCCTCTGAATCTTTTCCCCAACATACCCTAGACAAAAAAAAAACTCCCTTCCTGTCCGTTCGCCTTTTTTTTTTTAAACCATAGGTGCCTCCACTCTCCACGGCCACTAAAAAAGTGCATCTAAACCACCACAATAGAATTGGCCTCATGGCCCCAAACCATGCACTCTCTTTCTTTTGCCAGTGCTCTCAGCCTGCTCTGATATATCTTACCTCTAATCCTCCTGTTGTCCCTTCATTGTTGCTCACCGTCCTTTCTTTTTAATTCTTTTATTCTTAATTCCACCTCTATTAAACTTCCAAAATCAAATCAAATGCCCAATGGCTTTTACCATAGACTGAATGTGCTTCCACAGGAGAAATTCCTTATGGAGCAAAATTGTGACCTCCCTTTAGTGTGCAGACCCTTTTTACTGCTCTTTTCCACACCCCTTTTTCCCTTTACCCAATCCTATGTTGCCACCTCATTACCCCTTTGTCCAATTGTCTGCCCCTTTGTGATGTTACTGTACCTCCCTCTTCTCTTCCTAGCCCCACCCCCCTTTTCTAGCCCCTCCCCTTCCCTCACTGAGCCTCACATTTTTGGCATAGGCTGTGGGGCAGTGGATCCCAACCCTTTTAAACTGGGCAAGCTTCTTTATCTGTCATCACCATAATATTTAATTCGTCCATTTTATTAGCCAAACTTCTAGCATTAAAGACAATTTAAGTTTTTAGTGTCAAAAATTCCTTTTAATAGAAGACTTATTTTTGGGAGAGGAAGTATGCTCTCCCAAATCAATCAGTTTAAATTACTATTAATATAAGTTATTAACTGCTTCCCCAATAATGAATTACCTCTATGATTGAGATGCAAGCCAACTCTACAATACATATCAGGTCTATTGTTGACCTCTTCCCAATGAGTAATGCAACCATGATTTTGTCGGAGACACCACGCACGCAGCCAATTATTAAACATATGTATCGTATTATTAAATTCTGTTGTGGCTCTAGGAACAGGTAGGACTTCAGAAAAGGCCACTTCACATCCAATATCAATGAGAATATTTGAAAGAGCAACCGTGACTTTTTTTATATCAAGCAAATCCACTTTTATGAAGTCATTAGTACCAGCATGAATGATCACGAGGGGTCTATGATCCTGATTAGCAAGAATATTGTGTACCATACTAGTAATACGTGAGATCCTGGCACCTCTAAATGAAGAACATGTGCAATTTGTTTTATCCTCATCACAAATTGCCCTATCTATATTCTTTACCATAGAATCACCTAATACAAAAAGAAAAAATTACTTACCATAGTAATCTTCTTTCTTCCCAGTGATGCGCAGATATTCATAACTTTGTGCAGTCAGCCTGGTGGGTTGGACTGCCCAGAGAGATGGACACATGCAAATGATGGAATTCTTTGCACGTGAGCATCTTTTAAATACTGCCTCTACCAACTGTAGTGTTCTAACCCCTTTAGATTTGTAAAAAGCCAGGCAGTCAGGCATTATGAAAAAATCCAACAGCTAATTAATTAAACATTTTTTTTTAGGGTTACCTTAATAAAGAGAATTTACCCAAAAAACCTCTTAAGGAGGAACTACATCAAATAAACAATGGTGTTCACTAAACAGCATGAGAAAACCATTAAGAGAGACAGAAAAACTCTGTTTAAATCTATTTGGTATGAAGAAGTGTACCCAGAAAGGTATGGCTATGTGGCACTAGCATGCGGAGTGCAGAGGCTGAAGTTCTGGAAGGGGAGGATGGGAAGGAGTTATGAATATCTAAGCATCACTGGGAAGAAAGAAGATTACTATGGTAAGTATTTTTTTCTTCTAACTTCAGTAATGCTCAGGATATTTATAACTTTGTGCAGTCTACCAAGCAGTACCCCTGGAGGTGGGCACAGAACTTATTTTGGAAACAGACTTTGCAGGACTGCTGTGCCAAACCTGGCATCACTTCTGGACAAAACATCCAAGTTGTAATGCTTTGTAAAGGTGTATACTGATTTCCAGGTAGCTGCTTTACAAATATCCAATAATGGAACCTCCCTCGCAGCTGCAAGACTGGCAGCTGTTCCTCTTGTCGAGTGTGCCCTCAGCCCAGCTGGGGACTCCCTACCTGCTCTAGTGTAGCAGAATTGAATACACTGGACAATCCATCGAGAAATGGATCTTTTTGAGGCTGGTTTGCCCATTCCGACATCCCCATATGTAAGGAAAAGTTGTTTTTTGTCTTGCCTATGGCCCTTAGTAGCTGTCATGTAATAGCTGAGAGCTCTTTTCACATCCAGACTGTGGAGTCTTCTTTCACCAGAGGCTTGTATGGTCTGTGAAAAAGACAGGCAGAGTGATCGATTGGTTCAGAAGAAAGTCTGAAATGACCTTGGGAAGGAATTGTCTGTTTGTTCTGAGGACTACCTTATCTCTGTGAAAGGAGATGTAGTCCTGGTCAACACAGAGAGCCTGAAGCTCACTGATTCTTCATGCTGAGGTAAGTGCTACTAGAAAAACTGTTTTCCAGGTAACATATTTTAAATGGGCTGTAGCCATGGGCTCAAAAGGAGCCCTCATTAATCTGGCTATACATATATTAAGATCCCAAGCAGGCACTGGTGCCCTGTGAGGAGGATGAAAATGTATCAGGCCTTTAAAAAATATTTTGAAAATGGGATCTGATACTACTGGCACCTTTGTCCTAGCAGAAAGATATGCAGACACTGCTGCAAGATGAACCCTTAAAGAACTGGGTTGTAGACCTTGTGAATGTAAGTGAGTCAGATAATCCAACACCACTGAGACTCCTGCATCATTTGGGGTGAAATTCCTACCAGAGCACCAAAAACAAAATCTCTTCCACTTAGCAGAATATGTTTTCTTAGTGGAGGGCTTCCTATAACCTTTCAAGATAGTTAATACAGCTTCAGAAAGGTTTAAGTCTGCATACTTTAATTCCTCAAGAGCCATGCCTTGAGGTGGAGGGACTTGAGATTTGGGTACAACAATGTTCCCTGATTGGAGGTCAAGAGATTGTGCCTGAGAGGCAAACTTATTGGTTTGCCCACTGACATGGAGAGCAGAAGAGAGTACCATTGCTGCCTGGGCCAATCTGGAGCTATCAAGATCAGAGAAGCTGAGAGGGATTTGAGCTTCAGTAGTACTCTGAAAACCAGAGGAAGGGGGGGAAGGCATAAAGAAACTTGCCTGACCAGTCCAGTACCAGGGCATCCAGAGGGATTGTGCCCCAGGCCGGTGGTCTGCAGCATTACTGAGGCAACTGGTGGTTCTTGTGGGATGCGAATAAGTCTATCTCTGGAATGCCCCACCTCCTGAAAATTACCTGCACCACCTGCTTGTTCAGTGTCCATTCGTGATGGGACTGATTGATTCGACTCAGTGTGTCTGCCAAGGTATTGTCCTTTCCTGGCAGATGGATTGCTTGCAGGGACACCTTTAGAGAATACGCCAGAGTCCAAATTTTTGTGGCTTCTGTGCATAGGGGACCTGATCTGGTGCCTCCCTGCTTGTTTATGTAGTACATAGTGGTGGTATTGTCTGTTCTGACTTGTACCACCTTGCCCATCACCAGTGTAGAGAAAACTTTTACTGACAGCCACACTGCTTTGACTTCCAGCAAGTTTATATGCTGAAGGGACTCTGCTTCTGTGCAGGTACCCCAAGTCGTGTGCTTCCCCAGATGGGTGCCCCAGCCCAGAAGGGATGCATCTGTCATGAGGACTAGTGAAGGATCCTCCTTCTGAAAAGGGACTCCTTGCCTTAGGTTGGATTCCTTTTCCCACCACAAAAGGGCTTGTAACAGTGCCCT
Source organism: Neoceratodus forsteri (assembly GCA_016271365.2). Lineage (NCBI taxonomy): Eukaryota > Metazoa > Chordata > Ceratodontiformes > Ceratodontidae > Neoceratodus > Neoceratodus forsteri. The sequence continues at coordinate 830,263,506 of CM028137.1, forward strand.
TATCACTGGAATGAGTTTTGAAAAGGGGATCTTTTTTCTGACTTCAATTATTCCTGAGATGAAACTGGATGTCTTTCATGTGAAACCTGGAACCCTGCACTGTGCCTGTGGATGCAGCCATGTGACCCAAGAGCTGCAGGAATTGCCTGGCTGTTTTTTGCCTGTGCAACTTGAAGGAATTTGCTATGGCCTGAAGGCTTTGCACCCTGTCCAGTGGCAAAAAGGCCCTGGCCTGTAGAGTACTTATCTCTGCCCCTATGAACTGTAAAGTCTGTGTAGGGGTTAAGACATATTTTTTCTGGTTTATTATGAAACCTAAGGACTCCAAAAGATCCTGTGTGAGCTTTAAAGAGGTTTTGACTTGTTCTGGTGACTTGCCCACCACCAGCCAGTCGTCCAGATATGGGAAAACAGTCACTCCCTGTCTTCGAAGAAATGCCACCACAGCTGCTAGACATTTTGTAAACACCCTTGGTGCCGAGGAAAGGCCGGAAGGGCAGGGTTGCAAACTGATAATGACCTCATGGGAGTCTGAATCTGAGATATTTCCTGAAAGATTCTCTTATGGGGATGTGAAAATAGGCATCCTGTAAGTCCAGAGATGCCAGCCAGTCCCCTTTTTGGATTGTTGGTAGAATTCAAGCCAAAGTTACCATTTTGAACTTTGGCCTTTCGGGTGCTTGTTTAAAGCTCTGAGATCCAAAATTGGCTGCCACGCCCCATTTTTCTTTGTTGTTAGGAAGTATCTGGAGTAAAAACCTCTTCCTCTCAGGGTTGTAGGAACTGATTCCACTGCTGTGAGCTGTAGCAACTTTTGAACCTCTGCCTCTAGTAATGAAGTTTGTGCTAGGGGAGGAGAGATGGAAACCCTGAAATTTTTTTTTTGAGGAAGAAATTTGAAGTTCAGAGACAAACCTTTGCCCATTACCTCCAACATCCACTTGTCTGTGGTGATGGTTGACCAAAGATGGAGGAAATGGGACAGTCTGCCTCTGACAGGTAGGGAGGAGGTGGCCTACATATCAGGGGTTCTGTTTAGGCTGGGGCTGAGGTTGTGCCTGAGACCCTCGCCTAGAGCCCCTTCTACCCCTATCCCTAGAGTAGCCCTGTTGGGGTACTGTTGGTACTGGGGCATGGCTACTGGCTGGAAAAAAGGTCTTGTCATGAAAGAGCAACCTCTGCCCCCCCTTCCATAGGGCCTGGTGGATGAAGAAGCTCTGTCTCTGGCAGAGTTGCTTCTATAAGTAGCCTTATATTAATCCACCTTCTTCATATAGGCCACCGTGGATTCTCCAAAAAGAAAATTTCCTTCTAATGGAAAATCCAGGGCCTTCAATTGGGTATCCTGAGTGAGGTTTGTAGCCCTAAGCCAAGCAAACCTTCTCTGAGCCACTGTTGTATTACCCCTTGATGGTCAGGATGGGAGAAGAGGAAGTCAGCTCCCTCCCTATCCAACTGGTACTTTTTGTCTATTCTCCTGTCGATTGGAGAGAGGAATAGAATTAGGGGTCTGCAGGAGCTTCATAACATCCTTCTTAAAAAATTTAGATACTGGGAGGAGGAGGAGGGCCTTTGTGGGTGTTAAACCCATCATACTAAGGTACTCAATTTCCTCCTCATCCTCCACTTGCTCTGCTGTCGCGATATCTAAGGCATCTGCCATTTTACTTACAAAGGAAAAGTGGGAGGAAAAATCCTCAGACACCCTGGGAGGCGAGCCAAAATCCTGCTCAGGGGACACCTCTGGAAGGATAGGTTCATCCTCCTCATAAGGCTCATCATCCTCTTCAAAAAATAGTTGCTCCGGTGCAGAGGCAACACAGTACTAGCGACTTGGGGACCCTGTGAATGGGCAGGAGGCTGAGGGATGATGCTCTATAGATCCTGAATAATTTTGAATGCCTGAGCTATCTCTTGAGCTGAACGCACTGCAGACACCTGTGCAGAAGTCCCTGGGTTAACAGGAGAGGGTTCTACATGTTTAAGTTTCTTTGTTTTCTTTTAGGGAACTGGAGAGTCAGATGGTTCTTTTCCTCTTTTTGCCCCTTTTTCACCCATATCAGGGGCAGGGGTAGGAGCACTTGTGGGTTCAGCCACAACAGACTGGGGTGTCAGCCGGTCAGAGACTGAGGGACCCCTATGAAACTTTTTATTGAACCGTTCAAGGTGCTTTTCCACAGTTTTATCTGGAAAAGTTTTACGTATTTCACATTCCTGGTCCAGAAGTTGAAACCAGACAAGCTGATACATAAGGCGCTGTTGTCTGCTCAGCAAACACATCTCCACACTTTAAACAGTTTTTAAACCCGGCTCTCGGTTCTCTTCTTAGGTTTCTCTGCCATGGTGAAAAGCAAAGAGGAAAAACACCAACCGCTAAATAATAGATACTGTTGTGGTTATTTAAACAGCTTTATATTATATATATATTTTTTTAATGCGGTCGGTTCCGGAACCGATAAGGAACCGGAGGAACTGAGCAGGGAGATGAAATACGAACCGGTTCAGCAGTTCTGTAACCGATAAAAAATGGTTACAATAAAGTTTGTAAGGACATAAATTTAGCGATAATTATATAGGTTCTTTAGTCAGAGAACCCAACTTAAACTAAACTAACTCGGATCCCTCATGGTTATGCTGAACCACGAGGAACCGAGAAAAAACAACTACTTTAATAATAAACTAGATCTAAACTGACAATCAGTAGAGGCAGCAAAATAAATTAAATATACTTATGGTTTTTGATGATTTTTTATCTTTCTTCACGCGAAAGAGGGCGACAGAGACTCTGAGCGACCAGACTTTCAGGCTGAGAGAAAAATCTAAAGGGGTTAGAACACTACAGTTGGTAGAGGCAGTATTTGAAAGATGCTCACGTGCAAAGAATTCCATCATGTGCATGTGTTCCATGTCTCCGGGCAGTCCAACCCATCAGGCTGACTGCACAAAGTTATGAATATCCTGAGCATTACTGGGGTTAGAACTTGTTTTTTTTGTTTCAATTGGAATATCCATAGGTGTGATATCTATATTTTCATTTATAGTTCGTTCAGCTGATGCCACTACAGATGGTATCATGGGAATACTAAATGGTAATGGACACTGATTTACTGTAATGCTTGATGTATGGTTTGACCTGATGCTGCTGCTTAATGGAGCACATGCAGATACACCCAGAAGTGTTTCATGAGTTGGTACTGTATCCATGGTCTGTTCATCCACAATATACAGAGGTGAGAAACTATTACTAAGCAGAAATGTGAAGTGAGTGGCCTTTTGACCCTTTTTATGAACCCTATTACTCTGTACTTCAAACCATTGTTAATCAGAACTATTAGGATTATCACAATCTCGTCGGCATTTTCTAGAATCTCCTGGGAGATACTCATGGGAAACAAGACTATCCATATTTTCAGTTGGGTTAGAGTTTAAATTTGGGGTTATATTGTCATGAGATATACACAAAATTGTATCAGTGATAGGACAAGTTAGGGCAACAAATCTTTTCTGCATTTGAGCCTGACTGGCTTCCAATTCAGAAAGCCTGCTATTGAACAATGACACAGCTTCCTTAAGGGATTTGTTTTCCTCACATTTATCACAGACAAAATTTAAAAGTATGTTTCCTTTCCCATCAATGCCAAACATGTGACATACCGTACATTGTATATATTTATTCATATTTATTTTAAACCAAAGACAAAGACATTGTATAGTGTCTAAACTATTCCTGGTGTTTATAACAAGGTTAAGTTTGCAACAAATGCTCTTTCAGTTTACCTTCATTCAGTTGAAGTATTTTGAGAGCTGCAGATGCTTGTACGGCAATTAATATCAGCTGCGGATCCCACTGAACATGCACAGACGCGTCACTGTGCAAAATCACCTTTCGGCTAGCAAACAGATAGTGTCACTGTTCATGCGGTGGGGTCACAAAAAGCCTATGTTGAAAACTTGGAGTAAAAATACTAAGAAACGCCCAGGGCATTAGGATTTCTGACCATAATGCCCTACTCTGTAGAGACTGACAGGCATCAGGGGTGTGACTTAGGATTGTCGACAGTAATGCTCATGCCATTCCACCCCCACCTCCACCCTGCAGCCGGTGACAGGCATCAAGGTGCGCCTTGGACTCTTTGGCCACAGAGTTCACACCATTCTCCCATACTGCACCCATTTCAGCTTATTTCCTTATGGAATGATGTGATTGTAAAGCCCGAACTCCCCAAGGTACACCTCGACACTTGTCAGTGCCGGTAGGGTGAGGTGAAATGTCATGACCGTTATGGGTGACGACCCAAAGGCACACCCCAATGCCTGTCCATCTCTGCATGGTGGGGGTGGAGTTGGCATCAGTTCAAAACATCACTACCATTTCTATACTGCATCTGTCTAACTCTTGCTCTTCCACTGCTAATGCCAACAAGCAAACATTTGGCATTGACAAATGCTTGTTTGAGTTGGTTGTCATGATTTTTTGCTCCCACACGGGCACTGACTGCTTAATTTAAGTTATTTTTGTTTGTTTTTTTTAACAGTTTTTTTTTCACATACATTGAATCATTCACTTTATTTTATTAATTTAGTGAACAATTCATTTAGTGATTGTTTGCTTGGGAATCTGCCCAAGGAACGGGGGTAGTTGTGCAAGCTGGGATGAAATGGAACAGGTACCCTTCTGTTGTTTAATGTTCTTTTTGCAGTGTGATATTGAGAGAAGCATACTTTAAAAACTATTGAATGAATGGACTTGGCAGCGGTGCAGTGTTGTCAGGTGGGTGGTTGCACTGTGGAGCAGCCATCTATGGATAGACGGTCACTAAAGTTTTGAAGGACGGAGCTCTAGCGAGGAAGTAGGGAGATGGAATGAAGCCTGCAAAAGGCAGGTAAATTTGAATAAGGTTTGCAAAAAGTTAAGCAGTTTATTTTTTTAAACTGGCAGTTCACTGGTATACAGGCTTGTGTCATCTTTGTGTGCTGGTTGGGGCTGACTCACTGTTTCGTGGCTGGAGCGCCTGAGTCAGGTCTGGCTTTTTGAGAAAAAATTAAAATAAAAGATTGTGTATATTTTTTTTGTTTTAAATGCTTAATGTATATAAATTACTATGTGTAGGGACTGCTTGAAGGACTGAAGGGAAGGGGACTCTTGCTCGCTCTCTCACTTAGCGAGCAGATAAATTAAGGTGGCAACTGCTTGGGGGGGTCGAGGACTGAGCCACGGGAGAAAGAGCAAATTACTTTCTGTCACAGATAAGGTACTGTTGTCTCAGGGTATATGTGGAGGGGGATCTGAATGCTGTGTTAATTTTACTGATGAGGAGAATGTGCTTTTTTTGTTTGTTTGTTTCTTTACAAGCCGGGGAGAACTGGGGCATGGTGCAGTCAAGGAGTATGCCAGAGAACTTTCGCGCTCAGTCAGTAAGCGAATGGAAGAAAAATAAAAAGAAAAAAAGACTGTTTTATTTGTTTTCTATGTACAGTGCTGTGATTTTTTTATACTTATCGGGTAATGTCTGTTCTAAGGACCGAGTGTGCGTTTGTGTGTGGGGGGCTGTCACTCACTCACTCACTAAGGGATTAAAAAAATGGTGACAGTTTGAAATTGTGTGCCCAGTGCTTCAGCCAATGATGAAGCAGGCTGGGCACAAGGGTACTTGGCTAGACATGAGGTAGGATTGGACTGGGACTTTTTATTTGATGGACATCTATTGAAAGTTAATGTACCCCTGTGGAATTGGTACCAGCCAATCAGGTGCCTCCAAATGAAAAGCCCATTTTCTAAAGATAGCTAGATAGATAGACAGACAGAGAGACAGACAGATATAGAGATGCCTTGCAAATTAATTGTAACTTCCATTCAAATGCTCTAATAAATCACAAATTCATGGTAAATGAGAATGTAATAAACTGTGTCTGCACTATTTACGATGCCATTCATTGTATGTAAGTAATTAACAGCAAATTAAATAAAATAAATAATGAAAACACTGCAAACAGCTTTCCAAATATAATCACAATTCCACAACAGCAAATACAGGTTCCACAAAGTAAAAGTAAAAAATGAATATCAGTTCTGAACAAGTATTGGAAATCCATTAATTATTTGCATTAAATTACATTGCTAAATGAAGTCAGTGCCAACACTGGCATACTAAAGAAAACTAGCTAAATACAATGAAATTACAGCTGTCAACCACAATTTATAATAAAATGAATATTAGTTATATGATCAAATGCATCCACGCAACAAAACCAAAAAAAAAAGGCACATCACGTAGCTAGTATAAATTAGCCTTATGACTACAAGCGAGCATAAATGCGGTGCAAGCATAGTATAAACTGAGTGAAAACTGTAACATCATTAATACATAAAAGAAAAATGAATCATGAGGCATACCGTTCTAGTGAGCCGAGGATGTAAAACAAAGCGTCTCCCCTCCAATAAGTGCAATTTTAAGACCTATTTTTTGTATTAGTCGTGCACTTGGTGCTAAACTAGATAATGGGGCAGGGGAGTATAGACATGAAGGAGGAACTGCCTGGCACTGGGTCAGAATACAGCTGACCACAATGCCGTTGGCAAGAATAGTGCAGTAAAAATGCCATCATTTTTATTTTTGTGGGGGGCACTACCCCCCGCAAACCTGGACTTGAAGACTCTTACTCGGGGGGGGGGGGATCGGATCACGGGGAAAGTTAAAATTTGTGGGGCCATGGAATACTGTTTCCATGGGCCCATGCACAAAACACAAGCCCAGATTTTGCAAAAATGTAGGAGACCATGATTAGAACCATGGTCTCCACTGCCTCCCTGCTCCATGCCACGAGAACAGCTTGGCTAGTCTCTGGTATTTGGCTGCCCTTGTCATTTGGCAGCACCACAGACAGTGACTGGGGGAGCACATATAATAAGCGCTGTGTATCCCCGCTCATTGTCTGTGGTAGCGCTATACGGACTAGCAGTTTTTTGAGTGGTGCTATTCATGTAGCACTAATATAACTGGTACCAAACTGCCTCAGTGAACTAGACCTAGTAGATGTGTAGCACATGGTCAGCTCTGCAGTAAGGGAATACAACTTTTTGCTGAATACACATAGTACATGATCTAGAACAGACTGTTCATTATAAGAAGACTATCCTCTAGAGTAATGGCAGCTTACATAAGCCCGATTGTTTTCTCAATCCATCAGTGTGCCACAGTCAAACCCCCCCCAAAAAAAACCCTGTTAAAGGAATGGATGTTTTGAGTATGCAGATTCACTTTCTAAATAAAAGAAAGTCTACATGGCTGCAAATCTAACAAAAACTGCATTATACATGTAGTTTGTTTAAATCATGATGAAATAACTAAATTTTCTGTTTCTACCCACAGTAGTACAAAATACTCAGCTTTTGATAGCTGCCACCACGCACTGCTATGACAGGCATTTCAGTCTGTATATATATATATATATATATATATATATATATGTGTATGTATAGTGGAGAACCAACTCATCATAAACAAGAATGAGATTTTGGGACTGAATTACTTTACAGAATTGATAAAGATATAATAAACGCTGTATCACTGAATAAACAGGGGAAAGGGATTTTACTTGGCGACAGTGAGTCTGAGAGTGTGTGTCTGCTTGGGAGACAGGAGGGAGTGCAGGCAAGTAAGCTGCCCAGAATGTCAATATTTTAAAATATAAAGACATGGGGCCAGATTTTCAGATGGCCCCAAATGCCACATGCCCTGGGTGCATGACCATATGATGCATGGGGCTTGCGACATTCTCTCGGTAGGTGATCAGGATTTTCTATCCTGTGTGCAATTGCTGCAAGTTAGACCAACTTTTTCGGGTCTAGCTTGCAGCAATCCCGGGTACCCATTTTACTGGGCTTGCACCAAATATCTGGTGCATGCTGCCATAAATTGGGCATAGTGTCACAACTGTGCCTGATCTACTAAAATCAGATGTAGTTGTGGTAGAAATGTTTGGCACAGCTGTGACAAAAAATTGGTTTGATGCAGGGCTTGATGCAATCCCTGCACTGCCCTTTGAAAATCCAGCCCACTGCCTTTTGTAAATGAAAAGGGGATATTAGTATCCCCACTATCCACCAGCTGCCTCCTCACTGTACTGCCCGCCAATCACCAGACCGAAGCTTCACCTGACATGGGTGCCTCTGCTGCTGCAAGTTGCCCGGTGGTATCCCACTGTCCGCCAGCTGCCTCCTCGCTCTATTGGCCCCCAGTCACCAGACCGAAGCTTCACCTGACATGGGTGCCTCTGCTGCTGCAAGCAGCCCGGCGGTATCCCCATTATCCACCGGCTGCCTCCGCACTGTACTGCCCACCAATCACCAGACCGAAGCTTCACCTGACATGGGTGCCTCTGCTGCTGCAAGCAGCCCGGCCGTATCCCCACTGTCCGTCGGCTGCCTCCTCGCTGTACTCCCCGCCAATCATCAGACCGAAGTTTCACCTGACATGGGTGCCTCTGCTGCTGCAAGCAGCCCAGCGGTATCCCTGCTGTCCGCTGGCTGCCTCCTCACTGTACTGCCCGCCGATCACCAGACTGAAGGTATGCTGCTGAAACTTCTGGCATCTCCATGCCGATTGGCCAGAACCATCGGCTCTGCCTGCTGACTGGCTGCTCCACTTCTTCAATTCTATGCTACTCCCGTTCCTTTTGGACTTTAAGCTAATGTTATTTACTGATTCTGGTACTGGTTACATTTCACCAGATTGTCCTGTGAGTCCTAATTTAGATGTGAATCTAAGCCTGTTTACAACAATTTTGCACTCCAAAGGTAGTTTCAAGTGCAGGATCTTTTAGAGTGCAGGTTTTTAGGTTTTAAAGTATTAAAGTATTTAAAGTATCTCTTTGTTTTAAGGTCCTGTGATATTTTACCCTGGATCAGAAACTAAGTTTAAAGTGATACAGCTTTTTTGTGAACACTTCTTTGCTTAGACCAGGTTTCATTTGTGTCACAGTTATAAGCTATGCCCTGCAACTAATCCCATTTCTGTTTCACTTTCTCTCCTTCCAGCTTGAATTTTTCACCCCCCCACCCCCAGCCTTTATTAAATAGTCTCCCTCCCCCCGCAGCACCAATCCTAGGCAATCTTTATCCTCCCCTCTCACTAATATTACAACTCCCCTTAAAGATACAGAATGCAGTTATAGGGCCTAACACTTGGTGTTAATCTTAACTCTAAGTTACAGTATAAGACATCACACTGAACTCTAAACCAGCCTAATTTCTCCCCATTCTAAAGGTGTCCCCACGTCTACTCACTTTCTACTTCTCAGAAGACACCATACTGAACTCTAAACCAGCCTAATTTTTTACCAACTGAAGGAATCGGTGTATGTCACCAACCTGCAGACACAGCTGCATTAATTATTAAACTGCACATACTGAAAGCCATGGACCAGTGCCCAAGGTCGGTACACAAGTTGGAGCTACCTGGCTGAGCTTAATGACCAGATTCCTGCTACAACCAGGAAGAAGAATGGGTCTTGACTATATCCCCCAATCCCCCCCCCCCGAGTCCTCAACGCAAAGTTTATCATTCTCCTGATGGTAATCCTGCCTATAATGGGCCCGTACCTGGATAACATCTCAAACCACCAAGGCTGTGCACTTGTAGAAAAGAGTCCTCCAGCCCAGTAGGAGACCCACAGTAACACCCAGCTATTTGACCGTCCTCCCTACCCCATGCCTGGTACCACAGCCTCCTAGGACTCAACACACCTATACTGTGCCTATACCTAGGACTGCTTAGCAGCATTTTCACCCCTCCAACAACACACAAGGCACAGACTTACCAGAGAGCAAGGACAACCCACCTTTTCCCTAAATTACCTAGGCTGCTCATCCTGATCCTACTACTGATCTCGAGAAATGTTCGCCCCAACCCTGGCCCTATGCCTGCCAACACCCAGACCCAGCCACCCACAGGGAGGTTGATGATTGTGTCCTTAAACATTGGCAGCCTGCTGGCAAAGCTCACTCAGTTTGAAGCCTGGGTGGCACTTGTGCAGCCTGACATTATCTTGCTGACCGAAACCCGGCTCACGCCCAGAACTGCTGACACAGCAATCTCCCTGCTTAGGCACAACTTGTATAGGCTTGATTGCATGGCAAAAAGAGGGGATGGATGCCTAATCTACAACTACAACCATCTCCAGTGCCATAAAGTCCAACTGCCTGCTGCCAGCAATGATTGTGAATGCCTTGCAGTAAATATCTTCATGGGCAAGGGGAAGAAAGGGCTGACTGTCATGTTGGTATACATTCCACCTGGACGCCATAAAATGGGGTTAAATGATTTTGCCAACCTCTATACCCAGGCAAATCACAATAAGGAAAGTATTGTGCTAGGTGACTTTAATTTCAACTGGCTAGCCAGCTCCAGTTCCTCACATAGGGACCTGATTACTGGACCATACCTAACACAGGTGGTCCAGAGTTGCACAAGAACCAACTACAGAATGGGAATAAGTACCCTGATTGACTGGGTACTGACCTCCCACCCCGAGAGAATTACCAATGTCCAGGTGCTCCCAGATGTGCTGAGTGACCACTCCCCTGTCCTTTGTGAATGGTCCTCCAAGCTGCCAAAACTACCCCTAAGGCTGGTCAGGCACAGTCTCATCAGAAATTGCTCTATGGCCACCGTCAAGAAACACCTGGCCAACACAGACTGGAGCATCCAGGATACCTGTCCCTCTGTTGACGCAGCCTTCCAGCTCTTCCTCAATCAGGTTACCTTAGCTGCAGACAAGTATGCCCCCTTTCATAAGAAAATTATAAAAGGGAGGGGCATGGACTGGATCACCCCCAAGTCCTTGGTTTGATGCGGGAACGTGATCTACTATGGCACCGAGCAAGGGTATCAGGGACAGTAGAGAATGTCCCAAATTACAAAGCTGCTAGAAATAAGTGCACATGGGCAATACGGCAAGCCAAGGCCTCCCACCATAGAAATCAGTAGTCCCAGTGCCTGAAAGACGGCAAAAAAGGAAAAATTACTCACCTTAGTAATGTTGTTTCTTCTAATGGATTCTTGCTGTATTCTGACAAATTGCAGTGAGGTCCAACCTTCGAACTGCCCCGGAGATGAAAGAGTTAACTTTCCATGCCAGGCATGGAAAGCTGAGCTCAAGCTCGGTTGAGATTCTGTCTGTTGCTGTTTGAACTCAAACCGTCAGATCTTTATGAGCTAAACTTACTGAGTGACCTGTGTGGAAGCTGTAAACCTACACTAGCCAATTGGCTACTAAATATAATAAACAGATTTTTGGGTCCCAAAACAAAGACTCAAGTCAGGAAACCCAAAAAATGAAACAAACACAACACCCACTCACCCAAAGTAAAGGGGTGATAAATAAAAGGTGGGGCACCTCTTGAGTGCCAACACTGCTACTGCCCACCCACATCCCAAAACAAAGGTTCTGAGAAGGGAGGTGGGGAGGTCAGAATACAGCAAGACTCCATTAGAAGAAACAACATTACTAAGGTGAGTAATTTTTTCTTCAAACAACATGAAGTCTTGCTGTATTCTGACAAATTGCAGACTACCATGCAGTACCTCCATGGAGGAGGGACAGAACCTACCTAGGAAACAGGCTCTGAAGCACTGCTGTGCCAAACCGAGCGTCACTCCTAGCCTGGATGTCCAGAGAGTAATGCTTGGTAAAAGTGTGAACTGTTTTCCAGCTAGCTGCTTGACATATCTCTAAGATAGGAATATCCCTGGCTGCAGCCAGGGAAGCAGCTGTACCTCTGGTAGAGTGAGCCCTCAGGCCTGAGGGTGGAGTCCTGCCTAGAGACAATCCACCTGGCAATGGATCTCTTAGTGGCAGGTTTTCCCTTACCAACCTCACCATTAGTGAGGAACAGTTGGAGAGAGTCAAACCTGTGACCCTTGGTACACTCTATGTAGTAGCTAAGGGCCCTTTTCACATCAAAACTGTGCAGCCTCTTCTCACCAGAGGAGGAATGGTCAGTGAAGAAAACAGGAAGAGACATAGACTGGTTAAGGTGGAAGTCTGAAACCACCTTAGGTAAAAACTTCCTGTTAGTCCTGAGGACCACCTTATCTCTATGGAATGAGATAAAATCAGGCTCCACTGACAGGGCTTGTAACTCGCTTATGCACCTGGCAGAAGTGATGGCCACCAAGAAAACAGTTTTCCAAGTCAAGTACTTAAGCTCTGCTGAGGACAAAGACTCAAAAGGGGGTTGCATAAGGTTAGCAATGCAAACATTAAGGTCCCAAACAGGGGCAGGGTCCCTGAATGGCGGATTGGTATGAAGCAATCCCTTGAAAAACTTAGAGAATACAGGATGAGCTGAAAGGGAAGAAGGCTTACCTGCTGAAAGGAAAGCAGAGACAGCTGCCAGATGCACTGTTAGTGTAGCTGGTCTGAGTCCCAAGCTATTAAGATGAACCATATAGTCAAGGACTGTGGGCAGGCCAGCAGACTCTGAAGAAATATGCTTCCCAGAGCACCATATGGAGAATCTTTTCCATTTGGAGTTGTAAATGCTTCTGGTGGAAGGCTTCCGAGAAGCCTTTAGGATATCCATAACACCTTGAGAGAGGTGTAAATCAGCAAACTTTAACTCTTCAAGAGCCAGGCCTTGAGATTGAGAGATTTGAGATTCGGATACCAAACCCTCCTCTGAGCACAGGTTAACAGGTTGTAATTCCTGGGAAGAAACAGGGGAAGGTGGACTGCTAAGCACAACAGGAGAGGGCACCAGGGCTGTCTGGCCCAGTCTGGAGCAATGAGAATCACCTTGCAGGGTTGAGACCTGATTTTGACTAACACCTTGAACAGGAGAGGGAAGAGGGGAAAGGCATACAGGAACTTCCCTTCCCAATTGAGAACTAGGCATCCAGGGGGACTGAGCCCAACACTGGGGGACTGCAGCAAAAGAGGGGAAGTTGGTGATTGTCTGGGGCTGCAAAAGATCTATCTGTGGGGTGCCCCATCTGGAGAAGATCACCTTCAAAACCAGGGGATCCAGGGACCATTCATGATGGCTCTGAGATATCCTGCTGAGAGCATCTGCCAGGACATTGTCCTTGCCTGGGAGGTGTACTGCTGTAAGAGAGGTGTTCAGGGAATAGGCCAGAGACCATAACTTCATTGCTTCTGTGCACATGGCCATAGACCGAGCGCCCCCTTGCTTGTTGATATACCACATTGTGGTGGTATTGTCTGTCCTGATCTGAACTACTTTGTTCTGAACAGACTTGGAAAAAGCCTGAAGTGCTAGAAACACTGCTCTGAGTTCTAATAGATTGATGTGAAGCAGAGATTCCTGAGGAGACCACAACCCTTGGGTGGTCAGGTCTCCCAAGTGAGCTCCCTACCCCAAGAGGGAGGCATCTGTGGTAAGGATTAGAGAGTGAGACTAAGTGACAAAAGGAACTCCCTGTCTTAGATTGTCCTGATCCTGCCACCACTGCAATGCCTGGATCAGGGTTCGAGTCACTGGAATCAGTTTGGTCAGAGGATCCTTTTTCTGAGACCAAAAGGCTCTCAAGTGGAACTGAATGTCCCTCATCTGAAATCTTGCTCCCTGCGCCATTGCTGTAGAAGCAGCCATGTGCCCCAGGAGCTGTAGAAAATGCCTTGCTGGTCGAGACACCTGGAGAGTGAATGAAGAGGCCAGTGAAATAAGGGTCCTGCCCTGTCCAGGGGAAGGAAGGCTCTTGCCTTTACTGTATCTAGCTCTGTGCCTATGAAGGTGAGGAGCTGTACAGGCTCTAGAACTGACTTTGAAAGATTCAGAAGGAAACCTAGAGAAGTAAGCAGTTGCTGAGTTATCTGTAGGTGTAACTTGACTTGGTCTGGGGACTGGCCTACTATGAGCCAGTCGTCCCGGTATGGGAAGATGGAAATCCTTTTCCTTCTTAGGAAGGCGTAGTTGCCTTAGTTGCAGTAGTAGTTTACTGCCAGGCATTTTGTGAACACCCTTGGAGCAGAGGTTAGGCCGAAGGGCATTGCTCCGAATTGGTAATGGCCTGAGGGCAGCTCGAACCTGAGGTATTTTCGATGGGAGCTTCTGATGAGAATATGGAAATAGGCATCCTTGAGGTCCAGGGAGACTAGCCAGTCCCCTGGCCTTAGGGAGGGTAGAATTATTCCCAGAGTCACCATTTTGAACTTCGGCTTTAAAAGGTGCTTGTTTAAATATTTGAGATCCAGGATGGGCCACCATTCTCCTGTCTTTTGGGGTGAGGAAGTACCTGGAGTACAATCCTTTCCCTTTGTGTAGGGGTGGAACCCTTTCTATAGCTCTGAGAGCCAAGAGGGAAGAGACCTCTGCCTCTAGGGCAAGTGCCTCTGAAGGATTTGCAGGTGGAAAGGATCTGGTTCTCATCTTTGGAAATCTTTTGAAGCTGAGAACCAGTCCCTGGCTTACTACTTCCAGGACCCATTTGTCTGATGTTAAAGACATCCAGTCCTGGACAAAGTAAGCCAGCCTGCCCCCTACCGGTAGTGGAGAATCGGCCCTGGCAAACCCATCAGGGTGCCTGTTTGGCAGGGGCTTTAGACTGAGGGGTGGAAACAGGTCTGCTTGTACCCCATCTGCCTCTCCCTCTAAAGAACCCCCTATGAGCATAAGCAGAAGAGGAGGCCTGGGCTTGGTAGAAAGGCCTATGAAAAGGCCTGCCCCTGCCCCTGGGATGCTGCCTCTGAGGAGTGGCTTGCCTTTCCTTGGCCTGAGCACTCCTATAGTTGGTCCTGTACTCATCCATTTTCTTCATGTAGTTCTATGTTTGCTCCCCAAACAGAGAATTACCCACATCAGGAAAATCCATGGCCTTAGTCTGGGTATCCTGAGACAGGCTAGTACATCTGAGCCAAGCCATCCTACCAAGGGCCACAGATGTAGCCATGACTCTAGATGAAACATCATTGGAGTCCACTGCAGCATGGAACTGCACCTTGGATGCCTCAATACCATCTGCAGCTACCTGCTCCAGCTCCTTGGCAAGCTGGCCAGGGACCTGTTTAGCTAAAGCCATTACAGTGTCCCATCTAGAGTTCTGATATCTAGCTGTATAGGCCATATAATTGGCCTGCCTGAGTCCCAAGGATGCTGCCATGTACTGTTTCTTTGCCATGGCATCAATCCTCCTGGAGTCCTTATCTGGGGTGTGTGAAGCTAAGGGTATATTTGCCTTATCACAAGCTGCAGCCTGCACTACCCCAACATGGCTGCATTGCTGGGTAAGGAACTCCGTATCTGAGCCTGAGAGAGAGTATACCTCTTGTCCATTCTCTTATCCACAGGAGGTATAGAATTAGGAGTCTTTAACATTTTTATTGTCTGTTTCCCAAAAGACTTATGAAGGGGAACAGACAGCCTCCTGGACTATGAGATATCCATCATTTCAACATAGTCAGGCTCCTCCTGGTCATCCACAGCTTCTTCCATAGGAAGCTGAAGAGTTTCAGCCACTTTCTTGTAAAACATGAAATGGGAAGCGGACTCAGAAAGCCTAGGAGGAGACACTCCTGAAGGTCTGTCTGGGGAGATGTCCGGGTCAATGGGCACATCCAGACTTTTATAATCACACTCACTTTCCTCATACTCTCCTTCCTCCTCCTCCGGTTCATAAAATTCCTCTAAATCATAATCCAGAACCGGTGGAACCGACCGAACCGAGCGCCTTCCTAATGGTGCCGGTTCGTTCTGAACCGGGGATAGCGACTGAACAATTTTTATTGCTTTGGCTATTTAATCAGCGGTCGGAGAAAGAACTTTTGGATCCGCACCAGCTGATTTATCCCTTCTTGTTCTCTTAACCAGAACCGACTTCTCGGAATTGGTTCTCCTTTTGCCTGAAGAAGTTTCACCCTGGTCAGAGGGCACTCCTTCTGGTTCAGTTGGAACCAAACCGGGCTGGCCATCCGGGTCAGCGGACTTCTTGGCCTCCCTGAGCCTACCAACTCTTTTTTCCAGGGTGGCTGCAGGAAAACTTTTACAAATCTGGCAGTCTGAATCGAGGTGGTCAAACCCCAGACAATAAACACAGGTGGTGTGGGGATCAACCTTAGCAAAGACTTCCCCACACACACTACAGTGTTGAAACCCAGTGGGCCCGGTTTTTCTTTTGGGTTTCTCAGACATGGCCAGTCCTAACAAAAACTTACCCTTTTCGCAATCCGCAGGCAAACACTTATCGGTTCCTGACCGTGTTACGGGTCGTGGAAAAAAACGTAATAAAGTCCATTTTTTTTAGAACCGATAAGAACCGGTAACCACACTCTAAAAGCAGAAATAAAGATTTTAAAACAACCTGCTCAGTTCAAACCGAACTGATCCCATGTTTACAAGTTCCACACAGAATAATAACAAAAATAAACCTATCTAGTACTCACGAATACCACAGACAGAGACTGAACCGATAGGTTATGGTTTAAATTCAGTCAAAAACCGAGAAAAACGGTACTTTAAACGACAAATTGAACCGAGCAAAGGAGAAATCTCCAGAGCGACTGTTCAGTGAGACGGAGTAAAGAATCTGATGGTTTGAGTTCAAACAGCAACAGACAGAGTCTCAACCGAGCTCGAGCTCAGCGTTCCATGCCTGGCATGGAAAGTTAACTCTTTCATCTCCGGGGCAGTTCGAAGGTTGGACCTCACTGCAATTTGTCAGAATATAGCAAGACTTCATGTTGTTTGAATTCTGGGCTACCATCAAGGACCTCATAGGGACTTGTGACAGGTCCACACCAACCATGCTCCACCACAGTGACAAAGTTATAGTTGATGAAGTTACCATAGCCAATATTTTCAATGAGGCATTTACTGACTACAGTGCAGTAATACCACCTAAAACAACTGCTCACGAGGACAAAACACTGAGCTGTGAACACCCGCCTCCCCCCATTCCTAGCACTAGTCCAAAAATTTTACTTTCAACAGGTGACCACCAAGGAGGCTGCTAAATACCTTGCAAGAGTGCTGGGTAAAACAAGGATGGTGGGGTTGGGATTGATATGAAACTTATCTCAATCGCCCTCCCTGAAGTGGTTGTACCTATCACTAAGCTTTTTAATATGGCACTTCAGATGTCAGCCTTCCCATTTACCTGGAAACTCCCCTGGTCACTCCGGTTCAAAAAGGAGGGGATTGTTTGCTTGTGTCCAACTACAGGCCCATCTCCATCCTGTCTCCTCTCTCCAAAGCGCTGGAAAAAATCATTGCAGACCAGCTCTCTGCCCACCTACACAAATACAATCTCCTCAGCCTGCAACATTGGTTCCGCAAGTGGCAGAGTACCAACACGGCCCTCACTGAATTCACAGGCTATGTCCACGAGGCACTAGACCAGGGACAACTAGCTGGAGCAATCTATATCGACCTATCCAAGGCATTTGATCTTGTGGATCACAAGCTGCTGCTCCACAGGTTAACCTGCATTGGGTTGTCCTCGGACATGGGTGGTTCTCTAGCTACTGGCTCTCAGAGGCCAGGAAAGTCACGGTCAGGGTCCCACAAGGGTCCATACTGGGCCCCCTCCTGTTTAGCCTCTTTGTAAATGACCTCCCAGCTCTGTGCCCATCTGACAAAGTCCTGCTCTATACAGAGGACATGGTGCTATTCCTTAGAAACACAGAAGTTGATGGCAGATAAGGACCGCAAGGCCCATCCAGTCTACCCATTTCTTTTTCAACCTTATGAATGTGCCATCGGCCTTTGCTCTGTCAATGGTCTATCTATTCATACTCATCTGTATTGCTCCCTTATGCCTATCCCATGCCTGTTTGAAGCCCTGCACTGTATTCATAGCCACCACTTCCTGAGGTAGGCCATTCCATGAATCCACCACCCTTTCTGTAAAAAAGAACTTCCTCACATTACCCCTTAATATGCCTCCCTCTAATCTCATGCTGTGTCCACTTGTCCTGCTATTTTTCTTATATTGAAACATGTTAGACTCTTTCACCTTGTTAATGCCCTTAAGGTGTTTGAATGTTTTGATCATATCACCTCTCTCCCTCCTTTGCTCTAGGGTATACATATTGAGCTCCGTTAATCTGTCCTCATATGTTTTCTGATGCAGTCCCTGCACCATTTTGGTTGTCCTTCTCTGGACTGCCTCAGTTTGGTTAATGTCCTTGTGAAGGTGCGGCCTCCAGTACTGCACGCAGTACTCCAGATGGGGCCTAACCAGTGTCTTGTAAAGAGGGATTATTACTCCCTCTTATGACTTGTGATACTCCTAATACACACCAACATCTCCCTAGACTTACCTACTGCTTTAGGGGTCTGCTTGGATGATTTCAGGTCATCTGTAATGATGATGCACAATTCTCTTTCTTCCCTTGTGATTGCCAGCAACTCCCCTCCCAGCCTATAGGTGACTACAGAGTTTCTCTTCTCTATGTACATGATCTTGCCCTTCTTTGCGTTAAAGTTCAGTTGCCACTCTTCAGACCATTTTGTTAGTTTATCCAGATCGTTTCTTATTCTGCCCACTCCATCTGGATCATCTACTCTGTTACAAATCTTAGTGTCATCTTCAAACAGACAAACCTTACCCTCCAGTCCATCTGCAATGTCACTGATGAAGATATTGAAGAGGACTGGCCCCAGGACTGATCCCTGAGGTACCCCACTTGTGACTTGCATCTCTTCTGACTGCATACCATTTACCACCACTCTCTGTTTTTTGCCCGTCAACCAGTTTGCCACCCAGTTGACCAACTTCTGACTCACCTCGAGCCTACCCAGCTTATTAATCAATCTTCTATGTGGAACAGTATCAAAAGCTTTGCTGAAGTCAAGGTAGGCGATATCAGCAGCTCCCCCTTGGTCTACCACTCTGGTTACCCAGTCAAAGAAATCTATGAGATGTTTGACAGGACGTTCCTGTTGTAAACCCATGCCGTCTTGGATCCCGTGCTCCTATGGATTCCAGGTGTTGCACTATCCTTTCCTTAAGAGTGCCTCCATAATCTTGCCCACTACTAAGGTAAGACTGACTGGTCTGTAGTTCCCTGCCTCCTCCCTGCCTCCTCCCTGCTACCACTCTTGTGGAGCAGGATCACATGAACCCTTCTCCAGTATTCTGGGACCTCTCCTGCACTCAGAGACTCACTAAACAGTTCTGATAATGGCTCTGCTAGTTCCACCCTTAGCTTCTTTAGTACCCTGCGATGTATGCCATCAGATCCCATTGCCTTGTCCACCCTGAGCTTATCGAGCTCTTGTAGAACCCTTTCTTTTTTGTGAAGGGACTACTGCACACCTCCCTCCCCCCCCGTGTCCATGATGCTGAGCTGTGGGTCCTGCCCTAGATGCTTTTACATGATCCTCCTCCTCCCCCCCTTTGATCTTAGCAATAACCCCTCTGAACTTTCTCCTTTCACTAATGTATCTATAGAAAGTCTTGTCACCTTCTTTTACTGTTCATGCTAGTGTTTCCTCGGTTTCAGCCTTTGCATACCTTATTGCCTTCCCTGCTTCACTTAGGGAAGTTTGGTATGCACCTCATCTTCATCCCGCTGCGTTCCCTTATATTTCCTGAAAGTCAGCCTTTTGGCTCTGACCTTTTCTGCTACTGCTTTTGAGAACCAAAGTGGTTTCCTTCTTCTTTTGCACTTCCTTTTTCTCTCTAACACAATGGGATGTTGCTTCAAGTATTGTATTCTTAATGCTTGCCCACTTTGCCTGTACCCACTCACCTGTATTTCTTTTTGCTAGGGCTAGCTTAACTCTGTTGCCCATCTTATCAAAGTCAGCTCCTCTGAAGTCCCATATTTTTGCCTTGGAATGGGATGATTTAGTTCTAGTGGCCAAATTGAACCATACCATGTGATGGTCACTGGCCCCCAGGTGACCTTCTACCTGGAGATCCTTTCCCTGTTAGTCAGTACTAGAACTGGGATAGCTCTGTCTCTTGTGGGTTGCTGTACCAGTTGTTTGAAGCCCTCCCCCTGCGCAGAATTTGCTACGTGTCTAGTTCTGGCAAATGTTCCTGCTGGTATTGACCAATCTGTATCTGGCATGTTGAAGTCTCCCAGGAACCTACAGTGCAACTTCAACCTGCTACAGGAATGGTTTAACACCAGCCTCCTAGTACTCAATAGTAAAAAGACTAAGACAATCTTCTTTACCAGTTGCCAGAAGAGGAAATACACCACACCATTTAAAATAGCACTCAATACGGACTCCACCCTCGAACAGGTTCAGTCTTTCTGGTACCTGGGGGTCACAATCAATAAGTCCCTCTCTTTTGACAAAGACTTAAATAATATCTAAGGCTGCAAACAGGAAGTTGGGGACACTCTATAGACTTGGCTTCTGCCTCAACCCTGAAGCCAGGCTCCAGGCGGTCAATGGCATAATCCTGCCAATCCTGGACCATGG
Organism: Neoceratodus forsteri; assembly: GCA_016271365.2. Classification (NCBI taxonomy): domain Eukaryota; kingdom Metazoa; phylum Chordata; order Ceratodontiformes; family Ceratodontidae; genus Neoceratodus; species Neoceratodus forsteri. Next base: position 830,283,904 of record CM028137.1, read on the forward strand.
AAACATAGTTTATGGTGCTGCCATGGACACCAGCCTACACAAAGTCCACCTTACCCTCAATAAAGCATGCAGATTTATCCTGGATGTGGATCGCATCATACACACCTGCAAGCTCTGCATAAGAACAAAGTGGCTCCCCCTCAGGGACAGAATAAAGCTCCAGACCTGCTTACTAGGAAAGAAGGCCCTACTGGGACTGGTACTTGTCTCCCTGCAGGCGTTATTCAGACCTACCCCAGATGAGCATGCCACAAGAAGTGTCTCCAGGCATGCCTTAGCTGTTCCCTTCAGGAGATCAGCCATGAGGAGGCGTGCCTTCGTGGTAAGGGCACCCACCTGGCTAAACGAGCTTCCAAACACAATCACCAGCCTTCAACACCTAGGGCACTTCAAATCCGAACTCTGTAAGTCCATCTCTCCTCCAGTCCACTGCCTGTGTCAAACGTAATCCCAGCATCCAGCCCACCACTCAACTGCCCGCTTGCTCTGGCCGGGTTGCACCTACTCTCTTCCCCCACCCCTCCCCCCACTTGTCCTTTGTCCATCACCTCCTCACTACCTCCCTCTCCACCTGCCCTCTCTCCAGTTCACCCACACTACCTTCTGCCCGGTCCCCTGTCCACTTCCTCTGCCCCCCTCCTCCCCTCCACCTGCCCTCTGTCTGGTACACCCACACTACCTTCTGCCCGGTCCCCTGTCCACTTCCTCTGCCCCCCTACTCCTCCCTCCACCTGCCTCTGTCTGTACACCCACACTACCTTCTGCCCGGTCCCTGTCCACTTCCTCTGCCCCCCTACTCCTCCCCTCCACCTGCCCTCTGTCTGGTACACCCACACTACCTTCTGCCCGGTCCCCTGTCCACTTCCTCTGCCCCCCTACTCCTCCCCTCCACCTGCCCTCTGTCTGGTACACCCACACCACTTCTGCCCGTCCCCTGTCCACTTCCTCTGCCCCCTCACTCCCCTCCACCTGCCCTCTGTCTGGTACACCCACACTCACCTGTAGCCCGGTCCCTGTCCACTTCCTCTGCCCCTCACTCCTCCCTCCACCTGCCCTCTGTCTGGTACACCCACACTACCTGTAGCCCGTCCCCTGTCCACTTCCTCTGCCCCCTACTCCTCCCTCCACCTGCCCTCTGTCTGGTACACCCACACTCACCTTCTGCCCGGTCCCTGTCCACTTCCTCTGCCCCTACTCCTCCCTCCACCTGCCCTCTGTCTGGTACACCCACACTACCTGTAGCCCGGTCCCCTGTCCACTTCCTCTGCCCCCCTCCTCCCTCCACCTGCCCTCTGTCTGGTACACCCACACTCCTTCTGCCCGGTCCCCTGTCCACTTCCTCTGCCCCCTACTCCTCCCTCCACCTGCCCTCTGTCTGGTACACCCACACTACCTTCTGCCCGTCCCCTGTCCACTTCCTCTGCCCCTACCTCCCCTCCACCTGCCCTCTGTCTGGTACACCCACACTACCTTCTGCCCGGTCCTCTGTCCACTTCCTCTGCCCCTACTCCCCCTCCACCTGCCCTCTGTCTGGTCACACCCACACTACCTGTAGCCCGGTCCCTGTCCACTTCCTCTGCCCCCTACTCCTCCCCTCCACCTGCCCCTCTGTCTGGTACACCCACACTACCTGTAGCCCGGTCCCCTGTCCACTTCCTCTGCCCCTCCCTCCCCTCCACCTGCCCTCTGTCTGGTACACCCACACTACCTGTAGCCCGTCCCTGTCCACTTCCTCTGCCCCCCTACTCCTCCCCTCCACCTGCCCTCTGTCTGGTACACCCACACTACCTGTAGCCCGGTCCCCTGTCCACTTCCTCTGCCCCCTACTCCTCCCCTCCACCTGCCCTCTGTCTGGTACACCCACACTACCTTCTGCCCGGTCCCCTGTCCACTTCCTCTGCCCCTACTCCTCCCCTCCACCTGCCCTCTGTCTGGTACACCCACACTACCTGTAGCCCGGTCCCCTGTCCACTTCCTCTGCCCCCTACTCCTCCCTCCACCTGCCCTCTGTCTGGTACACCCACACTACCTGTAGCCCGGTCCCTGTCCACTTCCTCTGCCCCCTACTCCTCCCTCCACCTGCCCTCTGTCTGGTACACCCACACTACCTGTAGCCCGGTCCCCTGTCCACTTCCTCTGCCCCCCTTCTCCTCCCCTCCACCTGCCCTCTGTCTGGTACACCCACACTACCTGTAGCCCGGTCCCCTGTCCACTTCCTCTGCCCCCTACTCCTCCCTCCACCCTGCCCTCTGTCTGGTACACCCACACTACCTCCTGCCCGGTCCCTGTCCACTTCCTCTGCCCCTACTCCTCCCCTCCACCTGCCCTCTGTCTGGTACACCCACACTACCTGTAGCCCGGCCCTGTCCACTCTCTGCCCCCTACTCCTCCCCTCCACCTGCCCTCTGTCTGTTACACCCACACTACCTGTAGCCCGTCCCTGTCCACTTCCTCTGCCCCCACTCCCTCCCTCCACCTGCCCTCTGTCTGGTACACCCACACTACCTGTAGCCCGGTCCCTGTCCACTTCTCTGCCCCCTACTCCTCCCTCCACCTGCCCTCTGTCTGGTACACCCACACTACCTCCTGCCCGGTCCCCTGTCCACTTCCTCTGCCCCCCTCCTCCCTCCACCTGCCCTCTGTCTGGTACACCCACACTACCTGTAGCCCGGTCCCCTGTCCACTCCTCTGCCCCTACTCCTCCCTCCACCTGCCCTCTGTCTGGTACACCCCACTACCTTCTGCCCGGTCCCCTGTCCACTTCCTCTGCCCCTACTTCTCCCTCCACCTGCCCTCTGTCTGGTACACCCACACTACCTGTAGCCCGGTCCCCTGTCCACTTCCTCTGCCCCCTACTCCTCCCCTCCACCTGCCCTCTGTCTGGTACACCCACACTACCTCCTGCCCGGTCCCCTGTCCACTTCCTCTGCCCCCTACTCCTCCCCTCCACCTGCCCTCTGTCTGGTACACCCACACTACCTGTAGCCCGGTCCCCTGTCCACTTCCTCTGCCCCCTACTCCTCCCCTCCACCTGCCCTCTGTCTGGTACACCCACACTACCTTCTGCCCGGTCCCCTGTCCACTTCCTCTGCCCCCTACTCCTCCCCTCCACCTGCCCTCTGTCTGGTACACCCACACTACCTGTAGCCCGGTCCCCTGTCCACTTCCTCTGCCCCCTCCCTCCTCCACCTGCCCTCTGTCTGGTACACCCACACTACCTTCTGCCCGGTCCCTGTCCACTTCTCTGCCCCTACTCCTCCCTCCACCTGCCCTCTGTCTGGTACACCCACACCACCTGTAGCCCGGTCCCTGTCCACTTCCTCTGCCCCCTACTCCTCCCCTCCACCTGCCCTCTGTCTGGTACACACCCCACTACCTGTAGCCCGGTCCCCTGTCCACTTCTCTGCCCCTACTCCTCCCTCCACCTGCCCTCTGTCTGGTACACCACACTACCTGTAGCCCGGTCCCTGTCCACTTCCTCTGCCCCCTACTCCTCCCTCCACCTGCCCTCTGTCTGGTACACCCCACTACCTGTAGCCCGGTCCCTGTCCACTTCCTTGCCCCCTACTCCTCCCCACCTGCCCTCTGTCTGGTACACCCTCACTACCTGTAGCCCGGTCCCCTGTCCACTTCCTCTGCCCCTACTCCTCCCCTCCACCTGCCTCTGTCTGGTACACCCACACTACCTGTAGCCCGGTCCCCTGTCCACTTCCTCTGCCCCCCACTCCTCCCCTCCACCTGCCCTCTGTCTGGTACACCCCCACTACCTGTAGCCCGGTCCCCTGTCCACTTCCTCTGCCCCCTACTCCTCCCCTCCACCTGCCCTCTGTCTGGCACACCCCACTACCTGTAGCCCGGTCCCTGTCCACTTCCTCTGCCCCTACTCCTCCCCTCCACCTGCCCTCTGTCTGGTACACCCACACTACCTGTAGCCCGGTCCCCTGTCCACTTCCTCTGCCCCCTACTCCTCCCCTCCACCTGCCCTCTGTCTGGTACACCCACACTACCTGTAGCCCGGTCCCCTGTCCACTTCCTCTGCCCCCTACTCCTCCCCTCCACCTGCCCTCTGTCTGGTACACCCACACTACCTGTAGCCCATTTTCTTGACCTTCCCCCACTCCCACTCCCCACCTACGTGCACTTGCCAAATCCCAACTTGTCTCTCTGCACTTAACGTCTCTCATATAGCTGAACACTGCGTAACTCCACTGGGAAACTGACAATGCTACCAGCTGCTTCATTCATGTACTGACTTGTGTAAACTGTAAATGCATTTGCTACCTCTTCCTATATAAATTCTATGTTGGTAGTACAACCCCAGTGTCAATTCATCTGCTGTAATTATGCTGTTGCAACAAAATGTATCTCCTTAAGTGTTGACGAGGATCCTTTGTAAATGAGCTGTTAGCTCAAAGGTTTGTAACTCCGAGTTCCCAATAAATAAGTAAAAATAAAATTAGTATTGTACTTCTATACTGATATCAGCACACAAATATAGATGCCATTGAGGTCAGGCACTCACCAGACAAAAATATACAGACTCCGATCACTTCTTATTGCATTTTTTTTTGAAACTCTGTTTATCATTTTCAAGTTGCAAAAGACAAGACATACAGACTGCATTCAACCTTTCTATATGTTGGTTACAAAGAATTTCCCATAGGCAGTTTCCTGTAAACCGAATATTCTATCGTTGACAATCACAAGTGAAATTAAATACAGCCACATTTCATCTGGCCGTCTACATATACCGAGCACCTTTACTTTAATTGCTTATTATCTGGATTAAGCTCTCTGCGACAGGATTGCTCGAATTCAATAAAGCCTCTGTCAGCTCAAGGGATAAAGTCAGGTCTTGCCTCTGCCATGTATAAAATCCATTGCCTCCATAAAATTTCAAACTGAGGTAATCTCTTATTCAAAGAAGCTGTCAATGCCTCCATTCTATATATATTTATCATAATTTCCTGCCATTTATCTAAAGTGATAGGAATATGAGACAACCAGTTTTTAGTTATAACCTGCTATGAATGCTATTTTCAGAAACTTAATTGTAAGGGGGTCTCTGTATTCTTTCGGTAATTCTAAAAATAAAAAGCCGGTAGGTGAAAAAGTCAAATCTGGAATGACTGTTGTCCTCAGGGCCTGCTGCAAATCCGACAGGAAGGGGGACAGGGCTGGGCAACTCCAAAACATATGTAAATATGTTGTCCTCACTTGGCCACAATTTCTCCAACAGTCGGCTGGGCTGCCATTCAAAATTAATCCCATATTCTTATTGCATTTTAAATCATTTTATTGAAGACACATAAAAGAACAGACCACACCTGGTCTAAAAAGATCAAGTGTGGTCTGTTCTTTTATATGTCAGAAAATGTCTGGGAATTTGGAATTTGCAGATTCTGACCAGCTCTAATGCCTTTGTTTTATCACCAAAAAGTTAATTTCCTTCAATCTGGAAATCCAAGGACTTGGTCTGAGTGTCCTGGGAAAGGATGGTTGACCTTAGAGTCTCCTCAATGATACTACATGGGCTAAAACCCTTGAAGCAGAGTCACTTATGTCCAGAGCCATGTGGACCTTGCTGTGGCAGTCAGATCCTGTGCAGCTGTTCTTCAGCCTTATCAGCCAGTGCCAGCACTGTATTCCACATTGCTGTCTGGTACTGGGCTGTATGTGCTGAGTAAGCTGCCTGTCTATTGAGCATGAAACCAGTTGCATAACCTGTTTTGGCTACAGTATCCAATTTTCTGGAGTCCTCAGAAGGCTGTGCAGAGAAGGGAAACTTAGCCCCCTCACAGGCAACCACTTGGACTATACCTTGATGATCAGGGTGGGCATTGAGGTACTTTACCCCCATCTGTCCACCTGATACTTTTTCTCAATCTCTTTTTTATGTCTGCAACTGAAGTAGGTGCAGACATGATTTTTGAAGCGTTTTTTTGTGGTGATTTATGCATTGGGACCAGCAGCCTTCTTGTAGGAGCTAGTCCCATCATATCCATAAATTCTGCTACCTCCTCATCCACCTCTGTTTCCTGAGGGGGATGTTGAGGGTGCTTATTATTTGCTTACAGAAAGAGGAATGTGATGAATAATCCTCTGTAGGCCTTGGAAGGAAGCCAAACACCTGCTCAAGTGAACCATCTGGTTCAATAAGTTCACCTTCCTCCTCCTCATAATACATTTCCTCCTCCTCCTCCACAGGCAAGTAAAGGGAAAGGAGAAAGTGTTAACCAGGAAAGGCACACTAAGCCAAAACTTGTTTCCAGGTGCAACCTAGGAGCACAAGGAAGTTGTGACTTGCTCAGGGTCACACATGATGCAGGTGGGAGCTGTGGGATTCAAACCCAGGTTTCCAGGTTTGCAGCTCAGAGCCCTAAACCTCAGGGTGGAGCCTGAACTTGGGGAGAGGAGGCAGGCATATTCATGAAATTTCTCATGACCTAGAAGACCTGGAAAATTGTCACATTTTCTCCATGTCCTCTGCTGAGGGCGTTCATCATGGGTCCAGTGCCTACTCGCTTCCTTTTACAGGAAGAATGGCAAAGACATTCTTTTCTTTTTGGTTTTTCTTGGCAGACACTGTTTCCAGTTCCTACACTGAGGCTCTTTTATTTGTATTTTTGCCCTTACTTGAGTCAGGGTTCCCCCTTTCGAACAGGCTGGTATCTTAACCATGCATATCCGAGGGCTGAGCATCTTTCATTTTTCTTCTCTGTCCCCTTTGATAGGGACTGCTGTGGTATGTGAGGAGATGAATCCTCCAATGTGTGCTTTCCACTATCATTAGGAACTCCTCTGAGCCTTCATTGTGTTTTGGTGACATAGAGGCACACTGAGAAGCCATAAATTCTTTTTTTTTTTTTTTTAGCTAATTTGTGTGTTTGAAGGGGGTTTGAAAAACCTTTTACAGAGCTCACAGTTTGTAAAATTGTGATTGGATCTAGGTACTTTAAACAGAGCTCATGGTGGACTGCTGTTGTCAGCTGAAAACAAGAAGTACAATTTTTAAAGCCTGTTGGTTCTCTTTTCTTTTTCTTAAATCTCATGCCAAAAATGACAACCCGTGGAAAACACTGTCAGTTCCAGAAAACACAGTGAAAAATTATACCCAGAATCTGAAGGAAAACTAGTAGTTCTGAGGACAATGTCATTAGAAATGTAGTCCCTTTTACCAGGAACTGAAAGTAGAGAAGTAATAAACACTTAATAAGAAGCGGTTCATTCAGAGAATTTAAAAAGACTTATTATAATCGGTCCACTTCCCCCAAAATGGAAACCATGACTGGAGGAAAGGGAAAAAACAGTTTTAAACATAAGTGGTAAGTAAAGAGGATATCACATATGCACAGTAAAGGATTTTCCCTAAACATGCACTCTAAAGGTTTTAATTCCACACTACACAAGAAGCCTGATTCAAATACCATTATCACTCCGGAGCTGTCTCACTCCATTGACATCATAACGTTACCATGTAGCAGCTATCTTAGGGGCACTACAGAGCTGCAGACTTTGAAAACTCTGCCGATTTGTTCATATTTTTAAGAACATAATGAAACTGTATAAATGATGATTATGGATTACAAGAAGCTCAGCACATAAAAGGTAGAGGATTATACTACACCCCTATGAGTTCTGATTTTGGCAGTGTCGTTTCATAAAATTAACCTGTTTAGTTATCCTTTAAGTAACTTTCCTCATCCAGTGAGAACTAATGGCTACATTTACAGTTAAGCAAATACTTGATGACTGTGTGGGTTATTCTGCATGAAAACTGACAAGAGTCTTAACTAATTACAGCACTGATGATCTGGGGTGATATGTGTGCTTTTATGACTGTGTGTAGTTTGATTAAATTAAACATTTTAAAAGCAAAACATTTACTCCTGCTGGCTAGACCTGATGCACACATAGAAAACAAAAATACTGAATTAGAGCTATTTAGTGGAGGCCAGAGCATCAAGCTCCCATCTCTAGTACTTGTTGAATCTGTAGTCTTGGACGAATCACTAGGCCTTTTTACACAATCTGTTCTGTACCACTGTGAGTGGTGCAGAGCAATTGGAATGTTACCTTTTTTTTTGTGTAAAAGCAAGCCACCCTGCATCTGAGGGGAGCATTCACTACCCTGGCATATCCTGCTTTCCAGGGTTTACAGTTGTGTTTTTCCATTTTCAGCCATATCATGCTGCTGTCTAATCAAAGCAGAGCACTCACATCGATGCAGCCCAACGAGCAAGTCTCAGACTCTCTGTGGCCAGAAAGATAGCAAAACACTGAAAGAGCCGTGAGATTGCTGCAGGGCTATGTGTATAAGCAAAAGGCAACAATGCAGACAGAGCAAAGCGGGCGGTTGGAAAGCGCATTGCTGTGACTAAGGCTCCATGTAAAAGGGCCTACTGTCACGAGACAGGAGGCATTGAAGAAAAAAAAAAGTAATAAACCACGCTAAGATGGAGATCCCCAGGGGCCATAAAGCTACCATACAGCTAGCAGGCTAATTTAGAAAAAACTCTAAATTACAAATGTAAGAATGGAATCAGGACTGCACACACAAATCAAAACACTTTGCACAACATACGTTTTTGTAGATTTTGACTGCAGTACTCCTTTAAGCTGGTGGCTGTTAGATTCAGTACCTTGTTTGACAGCTAGCAGCATCTCTTGTTTTGCCTCTGTGTCTGGCAGAGCCTCTGCCAGAGACTTAAGCTTGCACCAGAGGGCACTCTCGTACTTCCAAAGTGGCCCTGTTAGCTAGCTATCCTCATGGCAAGGGAAGCTGTGGCATACACCTGCTTACCCGTGGTATCTAACTTGTGCAGCTCCTTGTTAGTGGAGTACACACTGACCTCTGTGGACATGATTTCTTCATCATTTTCAGCAAAATTAAAAATGATATCTGCTACTGACTAAGTGAAATACATGGGCTTAGATTTAGGCACTGCATATTTCTTGTCCACCTGCTTGGGGACAGATGCCACAGTAGCAAGCCTTCTCCAAGCCACCACAGAGAGTGTCTCCAGGGCAGGCTGGAGTAACTAGGGAGACTGGGATATTAGGCACATTTAGAATTCCAGCTGTAGGTGCCTAGCCTGGTCTATGGTTGCTGGTTTGTAATTCAGTGCAGAATGTATATTTCTGAGCAGAGCCTGAACAGAGAGATCCTCCTGAGGTATGGTGACAGGAAATGGCACTGAGTTCTGTGTACCATAGTCCGAGTCATTGTCCTCACCATGTGAGATAACGAGATTGCGATCTGACTGGTTTTCCTTTACTCCTTCCACACCCAGAGGGAAGTAAAGAGAAAGGCGTTGAATGGACAACAGTGCAGGTGTTGGTGTTCACAACACTGGTGACACCATACCCAGCCCTGGATGGGGCCTCGGGAATGGTGTCAGCAGCAGTACTGAGGACAGCCCTGGGATTGTTCCTGAAGTGAACAATCTCTACACCGAAGGCCCATGTGGCATAGTCGGCAGCACCAGCACCAGAGGAGGCCCTGAAGAGCCCAACCCTGCCACCAGATGCAGTACCGCTAATGGTGTTGACGATCCTGTTGGCCCCAAAGGAGCCAGAGATGGCACCATGGCTGCCTCCACCTTTATAGGTGATAGAGGCGACATCACAGGTGGGGCAGGCATCAGTGACACCAACAGCAACCCCAGACCAGAGGCTAGAGTTGGAGTCAGCCACACACCTAAGTGAAGTGACACTGAGGACAGCATAGGCTCTACTAACCCCTAGGGGTCAAGAGCCAGTGCCAAAAATGGCACTGCTTCACTTATACACTGCACCCACTGCTGCATAAAAGCTGCTGAATAGTCAGTCTTCCCACAGGCGTCCCCTCTCTTGGACAGAGAGGGGCTCCAGGATAGAGATCTTAACCTCGTAGGTCCATTCATCTGTGACAGTGGTGGAGTACCAGGGCCCACAGAAGTCAAGTGTCTCACAGCAGAATGACCAGAGGATTACCTCAACCACTGCCTTTTCTTCCCCTTATGTTTTTTGAGGGACTAGGTCGAGACCAAATGGTGAAAATTCCTCGATGCAGAGTACGTGTTGAATTTGGACTGTTTCATTTTGCAATTCCAGGAGGACTGTCTAACTTTCCAAGCACCAGACTGTCCATTCTCAGAGGATCCACCCAGAGAGAGAGAGATGGTGGCCAGACAGCTCTGTTGCCAGAGCAACTTGCCCTTTCAGGCTCCCTACCTTCTTCCACGCTCATCGACCACTGGAATGAGGTAGGGCTGAGAGACAACAGTAGATTTTTGTGTGCTTAACTAACTAAACTGACACAAAAATAACAAACTCTAGTGTATTTTAAACTAAAACTGAAGAACTGAATGAATGTTGTCGTCGTATAGCTGGCCAGCACTCATACATCGAGACCCTAAAGGCCTCTCAGCAGCTCTCACAGTCCTCACTTGCAAGCCTGCCAGCGCTCGTACATCGAGACCCTAAAGGTAATTACACCCCCTTGCTGCTAGCTTTCCTAGGGGTGTTCGGGTGACTTTAACCCTGCCGATAGTGACTGACTGAGTTTCTTCCCCTCTGCCACACCCCTCCGAGACAGAGTCTCTGCATTGTGGAACTGGAGCTTTAAGAGCTGAAGCTGGACTGCTGTTTAACCATGCATGTTGCTATTATGTTAGCATTTCTGGGACTATTTGCAATTGTGTAGTATGGATAACTTCCAGGACTCTATTCGGCACTTGTGGTATTAGCCACTGTGTGATCTTGAACCAGAGTCACTCCATTTAGGTTGTTATCTCTCTCACTACCTGTAAATCCTGCATTTCAGCTGCTAGAGTACTGTTTTAGCGTGCTGCTGATGTTTACCTACTGCATGTTCAGTGATAGTCTGAGTGGTTACTTGCCCTTTCTTGCTCCCACTGGACACTGGTCAGCCCTACCACGCCATGGTAGTGTTCTCCAGCATGGTCTGACTCCACTGTCGCCACTGCTGATACCCACGCAGGCGCAGTGCTGTTCCGCTCCCCCCAACTGACTGAATGCACCTTGCCTCCCTTCCCACTGCATACTAATGTTTGGCATTGTCCTCTCCCCTCTTAGGCCTCTCAGCAGCCCTTACAGTCCTCACTTGCAAGCCGACCAGCGTGCATACATCAGGACCCCAAAAGTAATTACACCCACTTGCTGCTATCTTTTCTAGGGGTGTTAGCTCATTGACGCTTCGTGTCAACACATCGTGTCAACTGCCCCGTCTGCCTCAACCATCCAGGGGGCATCTCTGAATTTATTGCACCCCCCCCCCGCTAGTTTTCTAAGTGTCTATCTTCCCCTTAGCTCCTTATATTTTCTGGCTACTAGGAGTCACTATTGCACCCTCTATTACTCCTGTCTACCCTACTCCACCTACTCTAACTCTCTAGCTCCAACTGCAATCTCTCCTGCCTTCTCCTCCCCCCTCTGACAACTTACTTGGCTTTCCAAGCTTCTTCCTCCTGTCCCCTGCCCAGGATTGAACCTAGCACCCTCTAACCCAAAGGCAGTGTCGCTATCACTGTACTACAGCAGCTTCCCCTATAAACGGAGAGCCTTCTCCGCCCTTTGACCATCGCACTGCACTCTAACACTGTCTCCACTCTCACTCGCCATGTCCACCTTCTCCCCCCTCTCCTCTGCAATATTTCTCCTGCTGCTCCCCTCTCTAGACCTGGCCCCAGCCCTGGCTCCCTCCACCCCCCACTCTCCCACCCACCTTTCCACCCCCACAACCCCCCAGCCACCCTCTATTCTCCCATGCCTCTCTGACACCTCCGCTTAAGGATGCAATTGCTGCGTTGGACTTCTCTCAAGTAGTCTCCATCCCCACCAGACATAACTTCAAAACTGACACCGCCTTCTTGCTTGACCTTATACTCACCAACTGCCCCTCAAGAATCTCATGTGTATCAGTTCACACCAGTACCTTGCGTGATCACTCTATTGTGACCTGCACCTGGTCCTGTAAGAACTCGAAACAACCCACTAGATTCATTTTTCAATGATGCCTTAAGCCTGGTATTCTCCAATGCCTAAAACTCCACCTCAATTCCCTTGATTGGTCACTCATCTATAAAGCTCCCAACATCAACTCGGCATTAGATTACTTTATCTCCACCTTCTCCTTCACATGCGACTTATTTGCCCCTTCTGTGAAATGCATCCTCAAGGGACACTCCCTCCTTGGATTACCCATGCCCTCCTGAATTTGATACGCAGACATGACTCCCTCTAGCGACTTGCCTTTGAAGCGGGCAAGTCGTACCTGAAAATAGGCATGTGTTTGTCTAGTGTACTTACCTGGTTAACAAAAGCTAAATAAAAATAAAATACACAAATGTATTGTGCCATGAGAAACAGATGCACCTGGGAGATTCGAAAAGCAAAGGCCGAGCACTACAAGTCCTCTCTCTCCTCCACTTGAGACTCAGGCAGAAAGTTCTGGGATAATCTCAAAGAACTGAATGGCAAACTCCTGCTCTCCCCCCATCATTATCAACAACGGCACCACTGCTTCTGACCCCAAACACATAGCTGATATCCTAAACGCATCCTTCTCCGACCTCAGCAGTATACTCCTTCCCACTTTTTCAACTCCCACCCCCAAGACCCTCCACCCACCCACCCCCATTTTGTTTCAGGACGGTCTCCCCAGTGGAAGCAAGCCCTATCTTCTAAAGGCTTTAGGTCATGCCCGTTACAGCACAGACTCACTTGACCTCAAGCTCCTATGCCTTACCTTGGACATTGTCCTCTTCCCCCTCACCTGCATCATCAACTGCTCCCTCTGTCTTGGGACCTTCCCCTACATTTGGAAAGCCGCTGTCATCATGCCAATCCACAAGGGTGGTGACTTTCATAAACCCACTCAGCAGGTCAGGCCCTCTGCTCCCAAAGTGCCAACCTCTGAGCGCAGTCTTGTGAACAGTGTAACAGACAAGGTAACCCTCGCGTCTGTTTTTGTGAGTTTGGATCAACCTTTGATCTCCAGTTCTGGAGGGATTCAAACTGTTAACCTCTTGCTAGCATACCAATGCACAGGCTCAGATATATCTGTCTTGGGCCAGATATCTTGCCTACAGGCACCTAACCAGGTGTACAGAGATGAACCCTTTAAAACTTTAATAAAGACCTCAGATTTAAAATGCTTCTCTTTCCAGTTTGATACCACCATTCAAGCTTATGTCTCTTGTCTGCTATAACCATGTACTCTTCTTACAAAATAAAAAGAAGTCAAAGACAGACCAAGTAACTTTTAAAAAGAATTTTACTAAAATAGTTAAAAATATGTGAAACACAAAATACAGAACTCTTATATCAAAAGACATACAAATCTTTTAAAAGAAACAAGGTTTAAACAGTGCAAATTCCTACTTCAGTACTTAATCTCTAAATACTTGCTTAAGTGCTCACCGATCTTGCTTGGTCAAAGTCTAGGAAAAAAATGTCTTTCAGTGAAGTAAAACAGGCTAAATTAAAAGCTGGCTTTTACCCCACCTCTTTGCAGGAGGTCACCTAGTTCCTCCTTGTCAGGATATATGAAAATATATCTTATACAAAAAAGAAACATTCTGCAACTTCAGCATAATTCATGTCCTTCAAATGACATTTTCTTTGATCTCATAATAAGCTTCTCCTTCCAGGACATAAAAGCAGCTTTATGATTTCACACTTCTATGTAATAACCTGGGTTTTTCTTTTCAACGTCATAAACCTTTTTTATGATTTCCCTCTTAACAAAATTAACTCAAACCAGTCTGTAATTAACTCAGAGAAACAGGATCTTTGATTAAAGTCTTCCATGTAACACATTGTTTCTAAAAACTGAGTGTGTGTGATACACATGCTGTCAGCATTTCTCTTAGCTTGCATCTGTCAGCTGAAAACTGGGGGGTTGAGGTCACTCCTAGAGCATTAGAATTTTTCAGTAGAGACAGTCATTAATACATTTTATATTAAAATAAAATATTATACAGCACTCAGAACTGTCTGTCTACGTCACAGTGACCACTCCAATGCTGGAAATTACCGCCCTATCTCTATTCCCCCTTCCCCGTCCAAGGCCCTGGAAAGAATAGTCTTGGACCAACTCACTGAACATTTCTCCAAGTACAATCTGCCATGCCAGCAACAGCATGGCTTCTGACTGAGCCACAGCACCACATCTGCCCTGCTTGAGTTCTCAACCCCCCTTCACTCTGCACTCAACAAAGACTACCTCGCTGGGGCCGTCTTTGTGGACTTGTCGAAAGCATTCAACACAGTTAACCATTCCCTCCTCCTCTCTGCCCTAACCAACACAGGTCTCTCTCCCTTGATGCCACCAACTGGTTCACCGACTACCTCTCCGGAAGAACCTAACAAGTCAGGATAGGCGCTGCTCTCTCCTTGTCCCTCCCAGTCAGGTCTGGGGTCCTGCAGGGTTCTATCCTTGGCCCCCTCTTTTTCAGCCAATTCCTGAACAGCCTCCCTACAGCATGCTCTGGGCAACTGCTACTTTACTCAGATGATGTGGTCCTGTTCACCTCCCACCCTGACCCCCATCAACTCCAAATCTCTCTACAGAAAACCTTCTCAGAAGCTGAGACCTGGTTCACTGAACACCGACTAGTCCTAAATTACAAAAAAACAAAAGTTATGCTTTTTGCCAACCCCCACAGCAGGCATAAGGACCACTCCCTCTGTGTCGTCAACTCCCATCACAGCCTCTTTACCAGGTTACCTCCTTCAAGTACCTCAGTATTCCGCTTTCAGTTTCCACAACCACATTCATCACCTCTGCACTGCTGACAACCATACCTCTCAACTGTCCCTGATTTTCAGGAATGTCCCTGATTTTGCCTCAGAAATTTCTTCTGTCCCTCCTAAATGTGGCATTTCTGTCACTGAAGAGTAGGGATCTGAACCACAAAATAAAGCCTGCCATTGGTGTTACAGTCTAGTTCTCATTAAGAAAAAATGCTGTTCACACTAAGAAGCATGATGTACACAGCTTCTGGAACTAATATTATTATTTTTTCAGATGTATCCCTGATTTTGGTCATTTGTTCAGGATCATTTTAAGCCTTGTCCCTGATTTGTGATGAGGGAGGTTGAGAGGTATGCTGCCAACACCAGGATTAGTTTACTCTACATGTCAAACATTGACCCTGAAGCCATCCGTCTCGCTGTCACCTCCTCCATCCTTGCCCTCATTAATTATGGGATCCTAATCTATGGAGTGGCTGACACTACATCCCTCCAGAGAGTCAGAGTAACCCTCAACAAGGCCTGCCACCTTATAAATTAGAGTGCGACCACAACACCCACACATGTTCCCTATACCAACAGTCTGGCTGGCTCAACTTTGACAACAGAATCAAATACCACACCTGCCTCATGGCTTAAACAATCTCTGTTGGGCTCTCCCCCCAAGGCTCTCTCCCCACCTACTCCCCAAACAAAAACCACCAGCAGCTCCATTAAATCCCCTTTCTTTGTCCCCCATTTCAGGACCTCCCTTGGTCAGTGTACCTTTGCCTACAGAGCCCCGTTCAATGAATGCCACCCCTGGCCCCGTTACATCTGAACCCAAACTTGGCCATTTTAAAACCCTCCTCAAGGATCACTTATAGACCAACAATGGCTGTGACTGCCCATAGCCTCCTATGTTCTCCTGACAACGGATTCTCCTCCTGCCCTAGCACCAGTACTAGTATAAATAATAACTGTTGTCTCTGTTTACCATGTAGTTCTTTGACACTGCCAGGCCACAGACCTGGCTAAGCATGACCCTAGAATCCTGTGTATTATCTGTTGTAATTCCTCTGTTTACTCAAATTGTGTATGTTTACTGTACCTTACCTGTTGTATATTTGTCAAATAACATGGATTCTTTGGAAATGAGTTTCTGACTCAAAGGTTTGTAATTCCGAAATGTTCAATAAATAAATAAATAAACAAATAAATAAAGTATAGATGGTGATGTTCTAGATCCAATGTGGAGAGCAGTGATGCCACTGCTGTGCACCTGATGGCAGGGAAAAAGGAACTGAGGTGGTTGGAGGCTGGTGTCGCTGTATACCAGCGGGCATGTGCAGTGGCTGTTGCATAGGGCAGGCTCATGCTGGTTGCCCTCCAGAAAAGTTCTAGTTCCTGCGAGGTCTCTGGCACAGACCTGTTAGTGGGAATCTATGGAGAAGATTGATTATTGGAAGATAAGCCAATATAAACAGCTTACTCACCTGTAAAGTAGTTCTAGGAGTCGTATATGATGTTCATCCACACTTTCTGGCAGTTGCCTTTCCCTTTAAAGCTCCACCAGAACGTCTTCAAGGTGGCTCCACCCAGCCACCCAGGTATTAACTCCCTTGGCACCCCTTCCCATGATGCCAGATATCGCCCGCTGGAAGCAGTAGAGTGCAACACAGCCAGGGGAGGTCAGGTGGGTCAGTGTGGATGAACATCATATACCACTCCTAAAACTACTGTTACAGGTGAGTGTGACTAACCTGTTTTTCTAGGGATGTGGATATGATGTTCTAGCCACAGTTTCTCTCAGACTCCTAGCAGTTCTCCAGGAGGGGGCAAAGCACACACCCCCTACTTAGGGAATAAAGATTGGAGAACTGAGGCCCCAAAACCAGCATCCCGGAGTGACTCAAGGTCGATGTGGTAGTGGGAAATGAAGGTGTGTCCTGACCTCCAGGTAGCACCCCTGCAGATTTTCTGGATAGGAAGGTCCCTGGAAGCAACCACCAAGGCAGTGGTATGACGAGTGGAATGAGCCCTTTGCCCTATGGGAGGTTCTTTGTAATAAGTGAGCACTCACTTCAGGTCCAGAGTATGGAACCTGTGCTCAGCCTGCAAGGTGTGGTTGATGAAGTACACCAGGAGATTAATCACCTGGTTAAGGTGAAACTCTGACACAACTTTCAGGAGGAACTTCAGGCTGTGGCAAAGGACAACCCTGTCCTTGTGGAAGACCAAATAAGGAGGCTCCACTGAAAGCACCTGGAGCTCACTAATCCTTCTGGCTGATGTAATAGCCACCAGGAAGGCAGTCTTCTACGACAGGTGAGACATGTCACACCTGTGCATTGGTTCAAATGGCTTTCCCATGAGCTTTGCCAACACCAGCAACAAGTCCCAAAGTAGTGGTAAGCACCAGACCACCTTCTCCTGCACTACCGACTGCTGACTGACCCATGCCTTGTAAACAGAGATGGCTGCCAGGTACATCTTGAGGGTCGTCGACTGAAGGCCCAACTGAGAGAGGGACCACAGATAGTCAAGGCCACTGGATAAGACAAAGGGTCCAACCACTTGCCCTGACACCAAAATGAGAACGTTTTCCATTTGATGGCATAACATTTCCTGGTCAACTCCTTCAGAGATGCCTCAACAATGGTGAGAACATCTCCAGAGAGACTCAGAGCCTGGAACTCTAGCCACTCAGGAACCAGGCTGTCAGGTGCAGGGATTGAAGGTCTGGATGGAGAACCTTCCCCTAATTGTTGGAGAGCAGGTCCGGGTGGAGGGGAAGATGCCTTGGGAGCCTACTGCTGAGCCTGAGGAGACTGGGGTACCAAAACTGGCATGGCCAGTCCGGAGCCATCAGGATCATTTATATGTGGGCCATAAAAAGAAACTTCAGGAGTAGAAGTGAGGCAGTGGTTATGCCTCTACATAGAGCATATGTTAGACCCTTATTGGAGTACGGCAGTCAGGTGTAGGGGCCCATATGAAAAAAATACTCACCTTAGTAATGTTGTTTCTTCTAATGGAGTCTTGCTGTATTCTGACATATGCAGTGATGTCCAACCTTTGAACTGCCCCGGAGAGGAAAGAGTTAACTTTCCATGCAAGGCATGGAATGCTGAGCTCGAGCTCGGTTGAGACTCTGTCTGTTGTTGTTTGAACTCAAACCACCAGATCTTTATGAGCTATACTCACTGGGTGTCCTGTGTGGAAACTGTAAACTTACACTAGCCAACTGGCTACTAAATATAATAAAAAGATTTTTTGGTTCCAAGGCAAAGACTCAAATCAGGAAACCCAAAAAATAAAACAAAAAAAAACACACACACCCAAATTAAGAGGGTGAGAAAAAGGGGCATCTCCAGAGTGCCAACACTGTTGCTGCCCACCCACATCCCAAAACCCAGGTTCTGAGAGGGGAGGCGGGGGGGAGGTCAGAATATAGCAAGACTCCATTAGAAGAAACAACATTACTAAGGTGAATAATTTTTTTCTTCAAACAACATGAAGTCTTGCTGTATTCTGACTTATGCAGACTACCAAGCAGTACCTCCATGGAGGAGGGACAGAACCTACTTCGGGAATAGGCTCTGAAGCACTGATGTGCCAAACCGAGCATCACTCTTAGCCTGGATATCCAGAGAGTAATGCTTGGTAAAAGTATGTACTGTTTTCCAGGTGGCTGCTTGACAAATCTCTAAGATAGGAATATCCCTGGCAAAAGCCAGGGAAGCAGTTGTACCTCTGGTAGAGTGAGCCCTCAGGCCTGAGGGTGGGATCCTACCTACTTTTTCATAGCAAAATTGTATGCAAGAGACAATCCACCCGGCAATAGATCTCTTAGTGGCAGGTTTTCCCTTACCATCCTCACCATAAGTAAGGAACAGTTGGAGGGAGTCAAACCTGTGACCCTTGGTGCGCTCTATGTAGTAGCTATGGGCCCTTTTCACATCCAAGCTGTGCAGCCTCCTCTCCCCAGAGGAGGAATGGTCAGTGAAGAAGACAGGAAGAGACATAGACTGGTTAAGGTGGAAATCTGAAACCACTATAGGCAAAACTTCCTATTAGTCCTGAGGACCACCTTATCTCTATGGAAAGAGATAAATCAGGCTCCACTGACAGGGCCTGTAACTCACTTATGCATCTGGCAGAAGTAATGGCTACCAAGAACACAGTTTTCCAAGTCAAGTACATAGCTCTGCTGAGGACAAAGGCTCAAAAGGGGGTTGTATAAGCTGAGCAATGCAAACATTAAGGTCCCAAGCAGGGGCAGGGTCCCTGAAGGGAGGATTGGTATGCAGCAATCCCTTGAAGAACTTACAGAATACTGGATGAGCTGAAAGGGAAGAGTGCTTGCCTGCTGACAAGAAAGCAGAGACAGCTGCCAGATGCACTCTAAGTGTAGCTGGTCTGAGTCCCAAGCTATTGAGATGAACCATATAGTCAAGGACTGTAGGCAACCCAGCAGACTCTGGAGAAATATGCTTCCCAGAGCACCAAATAGTAAACCTTTTCCATTTTGAGTTGTAAGTCTTTCTGGTGGAAGGCTTTCGAGAAGCCTTTAAAATATCCAGAACACCTTGAGAGAGATGCAAATTCGCAAATTCTAACTCTTCAAGAGCCAGGTCTTGAGATTGAGAGATTTGAGATTCGGATACCAGACCCTCCCCTGAGAACATGTTAACAGGTTGTAATACCTGGGAAGAAACAGGGGAAGGTGGACTGCTAAGGACAGCAAGAGGGGGTACCAGGGCTGTCTGGCCCAGTCTGGAGCAATGAGAATCACTTTGCAGGGTTGAGACCTGATTTTGACTAGTACCTTGAACAGGAGAGGGAAGGGGGGAAAAGCATACAGGAACTTCCCTTCCCAATTGAGAACTAGGGCATCCAGGGGGACTGAGCCCAACACTGGGGGCCTGCAGCAAAAAAGGGGAAGTTGGTGATTGTCTGGGGCTGCAAAAAGATCTATCTGTGGGGTGCCCCATCTGGAGAAGATCACCTTCAAAATCAAGGGATCTAGGGACCATTCGTGATGGCCCTGAGATATCCTGCTGAGAGCATCTGCCAGGATGTTGTCCTTCCCTGGGAGGTGCACTGCTATGAGAGAGGTATTCAGGGAATAGGCCAGAGACCACAACTTCATTGCCTCTGCGCACAAGGCCGTAGACCGAGTGCCCCCTTGCTTGTTGATGTACCACATTGTGTTGGTATTGTCTGTCCTGATCTGAACTACTTTGTTCTGAACAGACTTGGAAAAAGCTTGAAGTGCTAGAAACACTGCTCTGAGTTCTAAGAGATTGATGTGAAGCAGATATTCTTGAGGTGACCACAACCCTTGGGTGGTCAGGTCCCCCAAGTGGGCTCCCCATCGCAAGAGGGAGGCATCTGTGGTAAGGATTAGAGAATGAGATTGAGTGACAAAGGGAACTCCTTGTCTTAGGTTGTCCTGATCCTGCCACCATTGCAAAGCCTGGATCAGGGTTCGAGTCACTGGGATTAGTTTGGTCAGAGGATTCTTTCTCTGAGACCAGAAGGCTCTTAAGTGGAACTGAATGTCCTTCATCTGAAATCTTGCTCCTTGGACCACTGCTGTAGAGGCAGCCATGTGGCTCAGGAGCTGCAGAAAATGCCTTGCTGGTCGAGACACCTGGAGGGTGAATGAAGAGGCCAGTGTAAGAAGGGTCCTTGCCCTGTCCAGGGGAAGGAAGGCTCTTGCCTTTAATGTATCCAGCTCTGCCCCTACGAAGGTGAGGAGCTGCACAGGCTCTAGAACTGACTTTGAAAGATTCAGAAGGAATCCTAGGGAAGTGAGCAGTTGCTGAGTTATCTGTAGGTGTGACTTGACTTGGTCTGGAGACTGACCTACTATGAGCCAGTCGTGCAGGTATGGAAAGATAGAGATCTTTTTTCTCCTTAGGAAAGCAACCACTACTGCCAGGCATTTTGTGAACACCCTTGGAGCTGAAGTTAGGCCAAAGGGCATTGCTCTGAATTAATAGTGGCCTGAGGGCAACTCGAACCTGAGGTACTTTCGGTGGGAGCTTCTGATGAGAATGTGGAAATAGGCATCCCTGAGGTCCAGGGAAACTAGCCAGTCTCATGGCCTTAGAGAGGGTAGAATTATTCCCAGAATCACCATTTTGAACTTTGGCTTTAAAAGGTGCTTGTTTAAATATCTGAGATCCAGGATGGGCCGTCATTCTCCTGTCTTTTTGGGAGTTAGGAAGTACCTGGAGTACAATCCTTTTCCCTTGTGTAGGGCTGGAACCCTTTCTATGGCTCTCAGAGCCAAGAGGGAAGAGCCCTCTGCCTCTAGGGCAAGTGCGTCTGAAGGATTTGCAGGTGAAAAGGATCTGGTTCTCATCTTGGGAAATTCTTTGAAGCTGAGAACCAGTCCCTGGCTCACTACTTCCAGGACCCATTTGTCTGATGTTAAAGACATCCAGTCCTGGACAAAGTAAGCCAGCCTGTCCCCTACAGGTGGTGGAGAATCAGTCCTGGCAAACCCATCAGAGTGCCTGTTTGGCAGGGGCTTTAGGCTGAGGAGTGGTAGCAGGCCTGCTTGTACTCCGTCTGCCTCTCCCTCTGAAGAACCCCCTCTGGGCAAAGGCAGAAGAGGAGACCTGGGCTTGGTAGAAAGGCCTATGAAAAGGCCTGCCCCTGCCCCTGGAATGCTGCCTCTGGGGAGTGGCTTATTTTTCCTTGGCCTGAGCACTCCTATAGGTGGTCCTGTATTCATCCATTTTCTTCATGTAGTTCTCTGTTTGCTCCCCAAACAGAGAATTACCCACAACAAGAAAATCCATGGCCTTAGTCTGGGTATCCTGAGACAGGCTAGTACATCTGAGCCAAGCCATCCTACAAAGGGCCACAGATGTAGCCATGACTCTAGATGAAACATCATTGGAGTCCACTGCAGCATGAAATTGCACCTTGGATGCCTCAATACCATCTGCAGCCACCTGCTCCAGCTCCTTGGCAAGCTGGCCAGGGACCTGTTTAGCCAGAGCCATTACAGTGTCCCATCTAGACTTCTGGTATCTAGCTGTATAGGCCATATAATTAGCTGCCTGAGTCCCAAAGATGCTGCCATGTACTGTTTCTTTGCCATGGCATCAATCCTCCTAGAGTCCTTATCTGGGGGGTGTGAAGCCAATGGTATATTTGTCTTATCACAGGCAGCAGCCTGCACTACCCCAACATGGCTGCATTGCTGGGTAAGGAACTCCGTATCTGAGCCTGAGAGAGTATACCTCTTGTCCGTTCTCTTGTCCACAGGAGGTATAGAATTAGGAGTCTTTAAAATTTTCATTGTCTGTTTCCCAAAAGACTTATGGAGGGGAATAGACAGCCTCCTGGACTCTGGGATGTCCATCATCTCAACGTAATCAGACTCCTCCTGATCCTCTAGTGCTTCCTCCATAGGAAGCTGAAGAGTTTCAGCCACTTTTTTGTAAAACATAAAATGGAAAGGGGACTCAGAAAGCCTAGGAGGAGAAACCCCTGAAGGTCTGTCTGGGGAGATGTCCGGGTCAATGGGCACATCCAGACTTTCATAATCACCATCACTATCCTCATACTCTCCTTCCTCCTCCTCCGGTTCATAAAAATCCTCTAAATTATAATCTGGAACTGGGGAACTGACTGAACCAAGCCCCTAACCGATGGTGCCGGTTCGGTCGGAACCAGGGTTAGCGACTGAACAATCCTTATCGCTTTGGCTATTTCATCAGCAGTTGGAGAAAGAACTTGTGGATCCGCACCGGCTGATTTATCCCTTCTTTTTCTTTAACGGAACCGACTCCTCAGGGAGTCGGCTCCTTTGCCTGAAGTTTTGCCCTGGCTGAGGGCACTTTCTGGTCTGGTTGAACGAAAACCGGCTGGCCATCCGAGTCAGCGGACTTTTGGCCTCCTTTCCTGAGCCTACCAACTCTTTTCCAGGGTAGCTGAGGAAAATTTTGCAAATCTGGCAGTCTGAATCGAGGTGGTCAAACCCCAGACAATAAACACAGGTGGTGTGGGGGTCAGCCTTAGCAAAGGCTTCCCCACACACACTACAGTGTTGAAACCCAGTGGGCCCGGTTTTTCTCTTGGGTTTCTCAGACATGGCCAGTCCTAACCAAACTTACCCTTTTTTCGGCAATCCACCAGGCAAGACACCCTTATCGGTTCCTGACCGTGTTACGGGTCATGGAAAAAAATGTAATGAAATCCGTTTTTTTTAGAACTGATAAGGACCGGTTACCACACTCTAAAAGTAGAACAAACTTTTTTGAACAAACCTGATTGGTTCAAACTGAACCGATCCAACGTTTACAAGTTCCACACAGAAGAAACAATAATAAACCTATCTAGTACTCACGATACCACAGACAGAGACTGAACCAACAGGTTAAATGGATTAAATTCGGTTGAAACCGAGGAAAAACGACACTTTAACTGACTAAATTGAACCGAGCAAAGGAGAAATCTCCGGAGCGACTGTTCAGTGAGGCTGAGTAAAGAATCTGGAGGTTTGAGTTCAAACAACAACAGACAGAGTCTCAACCAAGCTCGAGCTCAGCGTTCCATGCCTTGCATGGAAAGTTAACTCTTTCCTCTCCGGGGCAGTTCAAAGGTTGGACATCACTGCATATGTCAGAATACAGCAAGACTTCATGTTGTTTGAACAAAAGGTGGGGTAACTGCCCTGGACAGGGTGCAGAGGCGGGCCACAAAACTGGTGTTTAAAATAAAAAGGGCTCCATATGAGGAGAGGTTGGCGAGCTTGAAACTGGTGTCACTGGAGACCAGGAGAGTGAGAGGAGACCTGCTAATGTGTTATGATATAATTCATAATGATAATCTAGTAAATGAGCTAAACCTAAACTTTAAAAACCCAGAAGTCTGTACTAGAGGACATCCATTACAGTTTAAAGGTAACAAGTTTAACACAAATAAAAGAAAGGCATTTTTTACACAGAGGATAGTGGTGCCATGGAATGGGCTGCCTATAAAGGTGGTAACTAGCAATACAAAGACACAGTTTAAGAGAAGGCTGGATAAACACATACTAGTAGGAAATAGTATAGCATATTATGGGTAAATGAATAGGAGCAAATAATGGGCTGACTTAGGCCTTCTTAGCTCCTCTAACCTTAGTATGAACCTTAGCATGATCACCTGTGCTTTGTCCCTCCTGGTCTTGAGTAACACCTTGCGGATCAAGGGAAGTGGGGGGGAGCATAGAAGAGGCCTGGGTCCAGGGCCTTGAGAAGGCATCTCCCTGCAGCATTCCCTGCTGAGGAGAAGTAGTCACAAAAGAGCCTCAGCTTTGTGTTCTCCCTAGAGACAAACAGGTCCACCTGAGGGGTGTCCCACTGGGAGAACAGACTGTGTGCTACCTCTGGGTGGAGGGACCACTTGTGAGAAGCTTAGCCCACATGGCTGAGTGCATCTACCAGCTGGTTGGAGGCACTGGCCACATGGATGGCAAGGAGATCGGCCTCCAGGCTGTGCACGATGGTCCACACATGGAGTTCTTCCTTGCACAGAGGCAGGGAGTGCATCCCACCCTGCTTGTTGAGGTAATATATGGTCGTGGTGTTGTTTATCTGGACCTTAACCACCCAACCCTGAATGTGAGGAGCAAAGGCAGTTAGCTACCCACGGATTCCAAGATCAGGAGGAGAAGGCCCATGGAGGAGGTACGACTTTCATCCATCGTGAGACCCCAATCGACTCCATGTCCACCAGACAGAAGTATAAGGAGGAACCCACTGACTCCGAGGAGTTGTCTAAAAGGGGTTGAGCGCCTGAATCCCCGCTGATCCACCATGGATAGTCAGGGGTGACGGTGACCGACAGCTGATGGGGAAGACCTGAAGCCGGCCGAGACTCCTTGCTCAGAGTGCCGGATTTCAGTTGTTTAGGTAGTGGCTTCACTGAAATCAGCAAAGACATAGGGGTAAGCCGAGCTGGGACCAATTTGCTCAGCTCCTGAGGTGGAGAAAGTGTCAGCCTTTGCAGCGAAAGCCAGATGATGGCCAGGGTAGAAGCAAGCACTGGCTTCATATTGGCAAACACCAGCCATGTGAGATCCTTACAGCATCGACACAACTTGAGCCAAAGCCTCTCCTCACCAGAGGAGGATGAGGATGAAGAATAGCGGTGGCGCCACTTTCCCAGGCATCTAGAACAGGAACGCCAATGTTGGTATGAGCCGTTCAAACCCCAAGAGTAAGACTGGGGACCTCGACCACTGGGGGGGACCAGTGGCAGGCCTCAGAGGGTGCAGGCAAAGGCCGGGGCACCTCCGGTTCCTGGTCCATAACAAGAGGCGGCAGGTCAGTGGACTGATTATCCCTCCTTGGGTTTGAGTCAGGACTGGAGTCCCAGACAAGGAAGTGTCGGCCTCCTCAGTCGACAACTGGTCAACTGGCTTGAGAAAGATCTCGGCCGGAGGATTGATTAGCATCTCAGCCAACCAGCCCGACAGGGTTACCATGGAGCCAGTGTCCTGGGCCGAAGATTCAACCGGAGTTGGATCTGGTGAAGCACAGAAATCAAAAGCTCAGGAGCTAAAGCGTTCTCAATCCCACGACCGATGACGAGACCATTTTTTGTCTCTTTTTTAGATTTGGACTTGTGTGCTGATGAGGGGGCCCTGGCCGTGAGTCAGGAGAGCCTGGCACAAGTCCTTATACACTCCCGTAAAGGAGGCACCCAAAGAGAGCACCAAAAAGGCCAAAGCTGAGGAAGACTGAGCCGCCGTCTGGGCCACCGCTGCCTTGAAAGCTACTAACTGTTCAACAGACCCCACAATCATGGAGACCACCTGACAGGCATCCTTAGATTTGACTGGTGGGTTCTGTTTGCTTGGACAGCCTAAAGTCAAGCAGGTGCGATGGTCCTTGAGAACGGAAGGATGAAAAGTTCGACAGATGCCGCAGGCCTGGGGATCGTGTTTGTGGCCCAGGCAGTACACGTGCAGAGTGTGTGGATCCATTCGGGACATCTTCTGCCTGCAAAGGCATCACTGGAACCCCAGAGCTGACTTGTCGTCATCCATTGCAGTCGAGAAGAAAGAGCCTGAAGACAGATGTTTTTATAGAATTTGGAAGGAAATCTGAAGATTTAACAGAAAAGGACCTACTCAGAGCAAGAGCGATAAGGAGGGAACTTTCTTCTTCCAGAGGAGAGGAAAGGAAGATCTGGCGTCATGGGGCAGAGTTGAGGGAGCCTGGGAGGACCCAGCTTGAAGATGTTCCAGTGGAGTCTTAAAGGGAAAGGCAACTGCCAGAAAGTGTGGCTAGAACATCATATCCATGTCCCTATAACCATTTTTCAAACATGGGGGGGGGGACAGATTCTTATCCTGAACATCTGGAAGCAAAAATAGGGCACGAACAGACTCCCCATTATGACACCACACATTGCAGCTATTCAGAAAAGTCTGACATGGTTACCAAGAGGAGGAGTTCTCTCTACAGCTAAGTCAGTATGCAAATGAGAGTCTCTAAATAATAACGCATACAAGCAAGGTTTTTCAAAGCTTACAGCTGAGGTATGATACTTATGGACATCTGTGCATGACATGTCACTAACCTCATGGTGCTACGGTATAGACTAAGGCTGTGGACACAGGCAATAAAATCTTAGTAATTTCCCCACCAGTCCGACTC
Organism: Neoceratodus forsteri; assembly: GCA_016271365.2. Lineage (NCBI taxonomy): Eukaryota > Metazoa > Chordata > Ceratodontiformes > Ceratodontidae > Neoceratodus > Neoceratodus forsteri. Next base: position 830,310,318 of record CM028137.1, read on the forward strand.
ATATCCTGAGGCCCACTTCAAGGCCAAAGTCTTCTTTGTCTGGGTTTTTAATGGCCCTCTTGGTGGTCCAGTAATACCTACCATATCAAACCCCTGTCCAAATACTGTCCCTAGCATCTAATGGATTCTCTGCTTCTTGCCCATTCCCGTCCACCACCTGTTCAATCTTTGAATCATTTTCTGATCTTCATCCCGTCAACTCTGATATTCCTGATCACACTTTAATGACACCACTATCAACTGTAACAGTTCTATAAAATGGGGGTGTTGCTAAATTTGTGATGGGGATTGTGGGGAAGGGGCTACCATGCTTTGTGTGTGGCACAGTGTGCATGTGCATATTATACAATGGCATAAATCGAAACCTCAAATCCTGCAAATCTGATTGGCTGCTGGCACCTTTGCCAGCATGATAAATCCTCTAGTGTACCCACTGGAAAAGGTGCCAGTCAGCTGCATCTCATCAAATGGAGAAAAAAAAAGGAAAAATCAATCTGTGCCGCCATCTTGTTTTCTTGGTAAACCATGAAAACCACAACGAAAATCATCTATACACCCAAGTACACTGGGTAGTCAGTCCTCTAAAACATCACAAAAAACTGTCAAAAGTATAAAAAAAAATCTGCCACGCGTCCTTTTTAAATGAAAATGTCATCCCCAATCCCAACAAAACTGTACCTCATACAGTCCACCGCCTCTGAAAAATGCTCACTCCCTCTAGGTCCCGTAATGCTCATTGCTGTCACTTCTTGTACCGTACCTCATAAACAACACAGTGTAAAAGGCGTTAAAAAGACCAAAAAAAGCAATTTTTTTATGTCTAAAAAATGTACCATAGTATAATAGCAATATTCCCCTTCAGAGAGTAGGTATACAGGTGGATTTATCACTTCTGGTGTGGTTAAGTCACTCAGCTGCACCTCGTGACTGAACCACTCCAGGCATGGTAAATCCACTAGTATATCCACTCTCTGTCGGGGTATATCACTTAAATGACCACCACTGCCTTTCCCACATGGTGGCAGTGTGGTTAGCAACCACACAGTGAAGGTCTGCAACCCAGAAATCAGGTGGTCACAAGAAAGGAATCAGTGCAAAAGTGCACTGCGAATAAGAAGGGGGCCTGGGCCTGGCCTGTCAGCACTCTCATAGTGTTCCTCAAGTTCTGGCATGCCACCAGACTCATACCATCAGCCTCTCCTTCAGGTGAATCATACAGTTCCACGATACACAAAGATTCAGCATCCTCAGACGTGATACTTTACACTTCACCTTCAGGGAGCATTGGTTCCAAGGATGATGCGGGGGCGTTAGACAGTCCAGAAGGCCCAGCTTCATCCCCATAATTCAATATAGGATTTCCACAAAACAACTGACTCAGTTCATATGAGGGGTAACAGGCATTATCACACTCACTGTCATCCGAGTTAGACTGGCAGTCACTATCATTCTGGATCTGCTGCAGTGGAACTCTTAACCCTAATAATGGCAATGGAATAATGAAAAATGTCAGGCATTTTCCTGTAATTACGTCTATTAAGATTTGAGCAAGTATTCCATGTATTGTTTTGAGTCAAAACCTCAACAAACTATATATTTTTGAATTCCTAACTTAGTATTCTTTTTGTTTAGCCAAACGTTGATAGTATGGAGACAATGTAATTGTCACATGATAAATTCCAAGATGGCCACCATGATACCCTCTAATACTACTAGCTCACTGACCATGACCCCTAGCGAATACTCGGGTGTAACATCTAAATTTCAAAATACAGGTTTAGTGGCAAAATATGTGTTTTATAAAAAAAAAAATGCAAGTATGACAATAAATTATGCCTTTTCAGGGGTTGTTGCTTTTTATTGAAATATGTGTGTTGGGCCCAATTCAGGCATGTGGAAAACCACCTATATCACTGTGTTCTGCATGTCACTAAATCCATGAAGTAATAGTAAGAAATAGACAGAAATACTTGTCAGGGTGCTTGGGGAGTAAAACAAGACACAGAATGGGCCAATGACTTGATGCCTAGGGTCACATGACCCAAAACAATATGGCGGCCACATTCTTGTCATTTACAGCAACAAAACACGCCTTTTGCTTATTTACATGGATAAATAAGTGTGAAATATTGAATAGGTGTGATGTTCAGCTATTTGAAAAGATACAGGTGCCCTGATATACTTTCTGATCCAGAATGTTACACTGCACCCCCAGTTTATCTCAGACAGGGTACCATACCTCACTACCAGAGCTGTGACCAGTTCAGGCCTGGGGTGTGCCGGCACTATGTGCTATATGCCACTAAATCAATGAAGTAATGGAAGGAAATAGGCAGAAATACTTGTCAGGGCAGTTGAGGAGTAAAATAAGCCACAAAATGGTCAAATGACTTAATGCCTTGGGTCACATGACCCAAAACAAGATGGCGGCCACTTTTTAGTCACGTACAGTAATAAAACACACCTTTTACATATTTACATCATAAATACATGTGAAATATTGAATAGGTGTGATGTTCAGCTATTTGTTATAGATACAGGTGCCTGGATATAATTCTTGACCTGGAATATTACACTGCACCAACATTTTTATCTCAACTAGGGTACCATACCTCACTTCCAGGGCTGTGACCAATTCAGGTCTGGGGTGTACCACTTATGGCACTATGTGCTATATGTCACTAAATCAATGAAGTAATGACAGTAAATAGGCAGAAATACTTGTCAGGGTAGTTGAGGAGTAAAATAAGCCACAGACTGGCCAATGACTTGATGCCTCAGGTCACATGACCAAAAACAAGATGGAGGCCACTTTATAGTCATTTACAGTAACAAAACATACCTTTTGCTTAGTTACATGGATAAATACAAGTGAAATGTTGAATAGGTGTGATGTTTAGCTGTTTGTTATAGATACAGGTGCCTGGATGTAATTCCTGACCTGGAATATTACACTGCACCAACATTTTATCTCAACTAGGGTACCATACCTCACTTCCAGGGCTGTGACCAATTCAAGTCTGGGGTGTACCACTTATGGCACTATGTGCTACATGTCACTAAATCAATGAAGTAATGACAGTAAATAGGCAGAAATACTTGTCAGGGTAGTTGAGGAGTAAAATAAGCCACAGACTGGGCCAATGACTTGATGCCTCAGGTCACATGACCCAAAACAAGATGGCGGCCACATTCTTGTCATTTACAGTAACAAAACACACCTTTTGCTTATTTACATGGATAAATATATGTGAAATATTGAATAGGTGTGATGTTCAGCTATTTGTAAAGATACAGGTGCCTGGATATAATCTCTGATCTGGAATATTACACTGCACCCCCAGTTTATCTCAAACAGGGTACCATACCTCACTACCAGGGCTGTGACCAATTCAGGCCTGGAGTGTACCGCCTATGGCACTATGTGCTTAATATCACTAAATCAATGAAGTAATGGCAGGAAATAGGCAGAAATACCCGTCAGGGTAGTTGAGGAGTAAAATAAGCCACAGAATGGGCAAATGACTTGATGCCTCAGGTCACATGACACAAAACAAGATGGCGGCCACTTTGTCATTTACAGTAACAAAACACACCTTTTGCTTATTTTCATGGATAAATACAAGTGAAATGTTGAATAGGTGTGATGTTTAGCTGTTTGTTATAGATACAGGCGCCTGGATATAATTACTGATCTGGAATGTTACACTGCACCACCAGTTTATCTCAAATAGCATACCATACCTTACTACCAGGGCTGTGACCAATTCAGCCTGGGGTGTACCACCTATGGCACTATGTGCTATATGTCACTAAATCAATGAAGTAATGTCAGGAAATAGGCAGAAATACTTGTCAGGGTAGTTGAGGAGTAGACCAAGACATAGAATGGGAAAATGACTTGATGCCTAGGATCACATGACCCAAAACAAGATGGCAGTGCCATTCCTGTCATTTACAGTAACAAAACACACTTTGTGCTTATTTACATGGATAAATACATGTGAAATAAGAATAGGTGTGAAGTTCAGCAATTTGTTATAGATACAGGTGCCTGGATATAATAACTGACCTGGAATATTACACTGCACCCCCATTTTATCTCAACTAGGGTACCATACCTCACTACCAGGATGTGACCAATTCAGGCCTGGGGTGTACCAGGTATGGCACTATGTGCTATATGTTACTAAATCAATGAAGTAATGGCAGGAAATAGGCAGAAATACTTGTCAGGGTAGTTGAGGTGTAGAACAAGACACAGAATGGGCCAACGACTTGATGCCTAGGGTCACATGACCCAAAACAAGACGGCAGCCATGTTCTTGTCATTTACAGCAACAAAACACACCTTTTGCTTATTTACATGGATAAATACATGTGAAATATTGAATTGGTGTGATGTTCAGCTATTTGTTATAGATACAGGTGCCTGGATATAATTACTAACCTAGAATATTACACTGCACCCCCATTTTATCTCAACTAGGGTACCATACCTCACTTCCAGGGCTGTGACCAATTCAGGCCTGGGGTGTACCACTTATGGCACTATGTGCTATATGTCACTAAATCAATGAAGTAATGGCAGGAAAGAGGCAGAAATACTTGTCAGGGTAGTTGAGGAGTAAAATAAGCCACAGAATGGTCAAATTACTTAATGCCTTGGGTCACATGACCCAAAACAAGATGGCGGCCACTTTTTAGTCACTTACAGTAACAAAACACACTTTGTGCTTATTTGCATGGATAAATACATGTGAGATATTGAATAGGTGTGATGTTCAGCTATTTGTTATAGATACAGGTGCCTGGATATAATTACTGACCTGGAATATTACACTGCATCCCCATTTTAACTCAACTAGGGTGCCATACCTCACTTCCAGGGCTGTGGCCAATTCAGGCCTAGGGTGTAACACTTATGGCACAAAGTGCTATATGTCACTAAATCAATGAAGTAATGACAGTAAATAGGCAGAAATACTTGTCAGGGTAGTTGAAGAGTAAAATAAGCCACAGAATAGGCCAATGACTTGATGCCTCAGGTCACATGATCAAAAACAAGATGAAGGCCACTTTATAGTCATTTACAGTTACAAAACATACCTTTTGCTTATTTACATGGATAAATACAAGTGAAATGTTGAATAGGTGTGATGTTTAGCTGTTTGTTATAGATACAGGTGCCTGGATATAATTTCTGATCTGAAATATTACACTGCACCCCTACTTTGTTTCAACTAGGGGTACCATATCTCACTACCAGGGCTGTGACCAGTTCAGGCCTGGGGTGTACCACCTATGGCACTATGTGCTATATGTCACTAAATCAATGAAGTAATGGCAGGAAATAGGCAGAAATACTTGTCATGGTAGAGTAGAACAAGACATAGAAGGGGCCAATGACTTAATGCATAGGGTCCCATGACCCAAAACAAGATGGCGGCCACATTCTTGTCATTTACAGTAACAAAACACACCTTTTGCTTATTTACATAGATAAATACATGTGAAATATTGAATAGGTGTGCTGTTCAGCTATTTATAAAGATACAGGTGCCTGGATATAATTTCTGATCCGGAATGTTACACTGCACCCCCCCCAGTTTATCTCAGATAGGGTACCATACCTCACTACCAGGGCTGTGACCAATTTAGCCTGGGGTGTACCACCTATGGTACTATGTGCTTAATGTCACTAAATCAAAGAAGTAATGGCAAGAAATAGGCAGAAATATTTGTCAGGGTAGTTGAGGAGTAAAATAAGCCACAGAATGGGCAAATGACTTGATGCCTCAGGTCACATGACACAAAACAAGATGGCGGCCACTTTATAGTCATTTACAGTAACAAAACACACCTTTTGCTTATTTTCATGGATAAATACAAGTGAAATGTTGAACAGGTGTGATGTTTAGCTGTTTGTTATAGATACAGGTGCCTGGATATAATTACTGATCTGGAATGTTACACTGAACCACCAGTTTATCTCAAATAGCATACCATACCTTACTACCAGGGCTGTGACCAATTCAGCCTGGGGTGTACCACCTATGGCACTATGTGCTATATGTCACTAAATCAATGAAGTAATAGCAGGAAACAGGCAGAAATACTTCCCAGAGTCGTTGAGGAGTAAAATAAGCCACAGAATGGGCAAATGACTTGATGCCTCAGATCACATGACCCAAAACAAGATGGCGGCCACTTTATAGTCATTTACAGCAACAAAACACACCTTTTGCTTATTTACTGTACATGGATAAATACAAGTTAAAATTTGAATAGGTGTGATGTTTAGCTGTTTGTTATAGATGCAGGTGCCTGGATATAATTACTGATCTGGAATATTACACTGCACCCCCATTTTATCTGAAATAGGGTACCATACCTCACTACCAGGGCTGTGACCAATTCAGGCCTTTGGTGTACCACCTATGACACTATGTGATATATATCACTAAATCAATGAACTAATGGCAGGAAATAGGCAGAAATACTTGTCAGGGTAGTTGAGGAGTAGAACAAGACATAGAATGGGCCAATGACTTGATGCCTAGGGTCACATGACCCAAAACAAGACGGCAGCCACGTTCTTGTCATTTACTGTAACAAAACACACCTTTTGCTTATTTACATGGATAAATACATGTGAAATGTTGAACAGGTGTGATGTTTAGCTGTTTGTTATAGATACAGATGACAGGAAGAGCAGCATCTGGCATGACAGCAGGTAGGGTGCAGCACCACATCGGTAGGTGTGGACAGAAGGTGGGGGGGGACCACACATCATTGTTCTGCTGGGAACAAATGATCTGGAAGAAAAGCAGACAGAAGAGGTTCAGGACAGCTTCAAAGAAGTGTGGAAGCTATACAGAGAGGAGGGAAGCACAGTGGCATTCTCAGACGTTCTGCCAGTGCCAAGGGCAAGTACGAGAAGAAAAAGCAGAATCACAAATTTCAACAAGTGGCTGAGAGAATGGTGTGAGTCCATGGGGTATGGCTGGGTGGGAGAATGGGGCAACACATGGGAAAACCCAGATCTATATGCAGGGGACAGGCTACAGCTAAGTAAGGAAGGTTTGGCGTGTTAAAGCAGAGACTGAGGGAACTTATCTCCAAAAAGCATAATTTAAACTTGCTGTGGGGGCTGGGGAGGTGGAGTGAATCAGGAAAGGACCTTCCCCAATAGAAATGTTAGGGCCTACACTGTCAAGGTTGGGGGGAGTAAGGGGGCAGCTGGGAGAGAGTCAGGGTGGTATCACTAAATGCTAGGAGCCTGGGGAATAAGATGGCAGAGCTGCAGGCACTGTTGGCAGAAGGAACCATCACTGAGACATGGGCAACCCAAAACCATGACTGGGACTTGGCCATCCCAGGATTTAAATTATTCAGGCGGTACAGAGAAAAGGGTAAGGGGGAGGGGGGAGTAGCCATTTACATAAGGCAATGGATTGGATGCATCAGGGATGAGGGGGAAGAAGGTAGGTCAGAAGTCATTTTGATACAACTGCACGCCCCAAAGGGGGGGCTACGGTCTGATTGGGGGTTGTTTATAGGCCCCCAACCCAGAGGTTCGCTGGACGTCCATCTTCTGTTCCAATAGGTGGCCTTCAGGCATCTGATGTGAGTCCTGCTGGTGAAGCCTCTGCAGATCTTGCAGGCCGCACTGTTGTGGTCAGATCCCAGACAGAAGACGCACTTCTGGTGGCCATCCTTGGATGGAATTTGGCAGCTACAGGCACAATTCATCTTCTTGGAACCAGAGGAGGAGACTGACGACAGTGAAGACATACGCCGGAAAGGAGATCAGAAGAAAGGAGAAAAGGCGAAAAACAGTTTGAAAGAGAAGAAAAAACAGAAAAATCTGACAAAATTTACTGGAACTGCAGTAGCACGCACTAAGGCTTTCCCAACGAGAGCGGGTCTGTGGCGGGAAAAGAACAGAGGAGGAGGAGTCGGGGTCCACCCCTTTTATAGCGTGACCAATGTCAGGGCGGCGCTGACATCGGGGGGCGGTCCCCGCTTGGTACTGCTAGCTAAGTTTTTTCCAGTGGGTCCTAAGGCCTGAGGCATTAGTCCTAATGGTTATAGCCTGCTGCAAGAGCTCCCCCTTGAAGTAAGATCTGTAAAGTCACAGAAGCGTCAGCTAAACAAGGTAGCTCACCACGATCACTATGGGAATCCGGCCTATTGATTCCGGCAACAATGATGTCTGTGATGGGGCAAGCTGCTATGGTGGAAGGCCCTCTTCTGACCACACTAGACGGTCCACTTTTGACCCCGGCACCAAAGATGTCTGAGATGGGGCAAACTGCTATGGCGGAGGCCCTCTTCTGACCACCCTAGATGGTCCACTCTTGACCCCGGTGCCAAAGATGTCTGTCACCCCTCTCCCTGGTCTGAGTAGTAGTCACCTGCCCACCCTTCCCGGATCTGGTAAAACATTCACCAGCCCCCCAACCCAGGTACAACCATCACCAGTCCTCCCTTCCTAGCCCAAATACAGCAGTCATCATCCTCCCCCAACCCCGGCTCAGTTACAAACATCACCAGCCCTTCCATTCTAAGCCCAAGTACAGCTGTTTATTACTCTCCTTCCCTCCCTGGCCTGAGTACAACAGTCACCAGCAACTTACCTACAGCCCAGGTACAACAGTCACCCGCCCTTCCTCTCTGGCCTGAGTACAGAAATCACCTTCCTTCCACCCTCAGACCAGGTACAACAGTCAGGTATATTCCATTTTAACTGGCCACGGCTGGCCTAGCGCTCCCTCTCACACTTGCTGCTGACTCTTCTGCTCCTGTTTTACTGGCCAAACACTGAACAGCTCTTGCTGTTCAAAAAAGGCTGAGGATTCCGTCTCAGAATCCTCATGAGCCCATCCCTGCCTGCACTCCCTCATGACCGGGACCACAAGAGCAAGTGCCCCATGTGAGGTAACTGGGGCCGGGGCTGTAGGCAGGGATAATGAGTAGGGGGAAAAAATTATTTATTTTTAAAATGGAGCCCTGCTGGGGCTTCACGTCTGAGGGTGGGAATACCTGGCTAGGGGCCCTCCCTGCACCCTGGGGCACCTTCCTCTCACCCCAGCCCCAAAGCACCTGGCTGCCCCTATCTGGAGGGCACCAGGACTCCGGGGCACTACACAGTCACCAGCTCTCCCTCCCCAGCCTGTGTACAGCACTCACCTGACCTCCCTCCCTGGCTACAGCAGTCACCTGCCCTCCACCCCTGACCAGGTTCAACAGTCACCAGCCCCCAGCCACAGTACAACCATCATCAGCCTCCCCTTCCTTGCCGGGTACAACAGTTAACAGTACTCCCTTCCTGTTAATTTGTTGAATTTTTACTTTTGTGTAGGTGCCACATTTGCATAACCTGATTGGAGTATTTATCAGTGAAGGTAACAACTGTCTTATTGGACCTTAGGAGGTGGTCCAGTCCAGTGTAGGAAGGTGGGTAGATATTGCATCCAAGGAGGTGTTACCGCACACAATATCTGGCCCACTTATTTACTCTGGCAGAAGCCACTTCACCATTTCTTATTTGATCTGGGCTAACCCCCTACCACAGAGAAAGAATGAAACCTACACCCTCATACAGGTGGTCCCTGCACAGTCACCAGGTAGTGATATAAACCCAGACATGGTGATTTGGGGGGTCACACAAAGTTATTGGAAATGTTAAGTTGTGCTATTTGGCAGACAATTGGACTCTTACAGAAAGATTTGATTATGTCAGTGTTTTCTTTCATGTTTCATTTGTATGCATACTCAAACTTGGATCACATAACTGTGCATAAAAGTGCTGCACCACTCATGATTATTTACTACTTAGGAGTTAGTTGTATATGCGTCTTTTGATAAATTGAAATCAGTAAGTCTGTTAGCTTTATCTGAGAACACAAAAGTATAACACTGATTTAAAATGTTCCTAGCAGAAATTTGTTCAGCTCAACATTACACATTTTTTTTTTATTTGTGAAATATTCAGAAAGACCTTTGAGTCAGGGACTCATTTACAAAGGTTCCACGTCATACATAAAAAGGTAAAGGGACTCATTTACAAGGTTCAATGTCATACATAAACTGGTACAGGGACGAGACTTGTGATACAGTTTGCAGCACAGTTACGGATAACATTACATTTATAGCATTATTAGTAGATGGTGTAAAACAGTGGCTGGGGTACAGTGTCACAGCCAGGAGAAAGAAAAAAAAAATATACAAACAATAAAGAAAAAAAAAAGAAATTACAGAAAAAAAAATCAGCAGGGGATTTGTAGTCATGTAGTTTCACAGATACATTAGGTACATTTCCCTGCTAATAGTGTCTTTGAAGGAGGCACGGTCAGGTCAGGTGTCAACGGCAGTCACATTGGTTTGTAGCCAGAACAGTAACACCTCAGATCAAATGATGAGAAAGAGGTTAAAAAAAGTTCACACTGGCAGTTAGAAGCGTATGCCAGCTAGCCTCATATTGGATACAATGTTTAGCATAACATTCTTAGCCTGGAATTTTGGAGAGCAAGGTTACCATAGCAATTAAAGAAGTAAGCAATAAGACATGACGGGGTATGAGCCGAACATATATTAACACACGGCTGGGGCGTAGTAAGTCACGAGGCCACTAGGCCAAGTGACTTCGGCCACAGCCGTTCGGTAACGTATGTTCAACTCATACCCCAGAGGGTCTTATTGCGCTTATAAAATGGAGAAATTGCAATATAAATGAAAAAAAAAGTGAGTAAATTCAGTTTTTCCATTAAAATATTGCTTTATTGGAACAGTGTCCATACGCAAGGGGAAATAGTCCCTATTAACTGACACTTTTTGAACAATTAATAAGGCAGTAAAATCTGCTGTAAAACCTTTACTTTTTTAACAATTAATCAGCCAGTAAAAATATCTGCTGTAAAACGTTTACTTTTTTAACAATAAATCAGACAGTAACAATGAATTAAACTGACAGAGAAGCTCAGACTGAACTGACACAGGACACTCGAATTAATTAGGCATATTAATGAAATTGAAAGTGCCACTGAAATGGACCGGAGCACTGAAATTTAAACCGGTACTAAGAAAGTTTATAGGGGGTTCGTTTGAATCTGTTGCCTGTAATGACGTGCAACCGCTACTCGCACACTTTATTGCTTCTTGCCACGGAGGAGATTGAGGATCTGGGTGAATTGCTGTCATAATTGGTAAATAGCATTTCTTGGGCTGATGTTTCGTTTTTCCCACAGAGCAGATTGAGGACTTGTTGCTGTCGGGGGAGGAGGCGTATTTCCAGGGCTGATGTTTGCTTTTTGCCATGGAGCAGATTCAGGATGTGTTGCTATCGGGGGGAGTATGCAGTGTGCTTAGCGTGATAACAAAATGGCTAACTGAGCCCTTCTGAACATTCTATGTTTAGCATGTTCAGCACTGAACATTCTAATTCAGAGCACTGATTTCTATGACTGTCTTTTTTTTCTATGTGTAATACACATATTACACTGATTTTCTAGCCAATCAATGAGCTAATATTTTCATGCCCATTTTATAAAAGGTTACAAAACGTATGCAAAAAAGGAATACTGACCCATACAAACAGCATTAAAACACAAATCTTTTTCTGGCCTGAAAAGACACACTAGGCTGAGGCTTGGTTTCCAATATTTGGTTAGTAACTAAATGTGAGTGGACAAAAGCTCATATGTGTTGAAATGCTACTCATACAATAAATGCTATTGCACTTGTATACCAATAATTTTTTATTGTGTGGGTGCTCCTGCTGTCTTGATGGCCCTCTTCTGGATGGGCCCTCCCCAGCTTAGTCACCTATCATCTCTGGAATTAACCTGTAGATACCACCAGGGTTGGAGGGACTAGAAAGTTTCCCAAAGCAGGATCAAGCCTGGTCTTCTCAGACAGTGGTGCCAAGCCTGTGAAATGCCATGCATCATCCTACCTAGCAAGTTGTTTTCCTGACAGTTTCCTCTCCTGGGGCATCTGAGTAAAATGGTGCATTTGCTGGTGTCACATTATTGTGTCGGTTCTCAGCTGGGAGACAGGCATACTGTAAATGATCCACATAGAAACATAATTTGTTGGCAGAAAAAAGAATGCTGAATCTGCCCTTCTTTTCTATGCTTATTTGGTCTCCTTATTACCTACCTGGTCTCAGCACCCCCCCCCACACACACACACTTTGATACCGGTTCTCCTTTATACCTATCTCATGCATGCTTTTTAGCCAACCACTATTTTTATTCCGATCACACATGCTGGAAGATTGTTCCATACATCCACCACCCTCTCAGTGAAGAAAATGCTTCCTCATGTAACCCCTAGGGGGTGCTATCCCAAGGGCTACTACCCCTGCCTACTTGGCTAATTGCAGGTTAAGGGGCCTGAGTACCGAAAACGGGTGCCTCCACCCGGAGGACAGGGTTATTAGTAGCAAGGCTAACCTGGGTTCAGCCATCTGAGACACGCAAATCCCACTCTTTCCCCTCTAGTGGGCAAGACAATATGCAACAAACACTTTCACAGTAGCCCCTATTCAACATACAAATTCCCACACTGTTTGCACTTACCACCAGGGCTGGTTCCACCAGTTCGACCCTGGAGACCCCCTGTAAAACAAGGTTAGGCACAGCAAATAAGAACAATACAGTGCTTTTGGTACAAACTGGAACCACAGTCAGATTAAATACAAAAAGAGTTAGATCTGATTTATTCAAGGGAATTAAACAACGGAGGGGGCATAATCAGGTGGATTGATTCTAAAACTGATCTAGTCAGGCAATTATGCATGCACTTTTAGTCCCTTCACAGTCACATGCTCTGGGTACCCAGTTGGAAGTAAGGTGGACTAGCCTGGAACATTGCCCGGGGTAGGCCGGCGTTGCAGCAGGTTGGGACCCTGTGATGAAAAGAAAAGGCATGCACAACCACACACAATTTGTAATCTGGAGCCAGGAGGCTCAGTTTGTGAAAGGAAAAAAAAAAAAACAGCAATGCAATCAAATGACAACACTTGTGATTTAGCTGATGTTGCAGGGAGCTACCCTGATTGTTACTCATGCTACCCACATGAGACACAGTAAATGGAGACTGCAGGTTGACAACTGGTATTCCAGGAGAAGCAGGGCCCACACGATTCACCGAGGTGTCGTTCCTGTTCGAGATGTTGAGCAGGGGTCTGAGCCCTGGGTGATTCTCTTGTCGATGGTATTCTCTGCACCCGAGGTAGCTGACTGGGCCAGTGTGGCAAGGCCCAGGCCAGGTAGAACAGTTTGGATATCAGTCCTTGAAGGCTGGATGCAGCTTCCAGCAAGCATGGCACAATTAAATAGCGGGGAACCAAATTGAGACACACTAACAGCATACAGCACATTATAGTAAAGCAATCACCATACCACAAAGTGGATAGCAGTCAGGCAGCAATATCAGTATCTCTAAGCAAAACTGGGAGTTCTGTGGTGAATGAATGCCCTGACAGTCTGATCGCATACAGCAAATCTTCGGTCTTCTTCAGGTTCAAGTCTGGTCACAATTCAGTGGCTTTGTCACACTCAGTTTTGGATATAATCCGATTTCTTCAAATGCTCCCTCTCAAGGGACAGCAGGCAAACAGGTCAAACTCAGCCTTTTCACCAATCTCATGGGCGAACTACATAGGAGCCCTGCTCAAATCACTCGAGCTGTTCTCTCTCCAGGATGACTTCTGCTGCAGGCAGACTTTCTTAGAAATCCAAAAGGTTCAGTTGACTGATCCATCTGACTGTCACAGTTAGAGCTCCTCCAGGTTCATTTAGGCGACAATGTGCAAAAACGACAATTCCTACAGAAATTCACTCCCACAAGACCCCTGGTGACAGACACCATTTTAGGGTCCTCAAAGGTACTGATTGGTCCCAATAGGCAGTTCAGAAACAAGATGGTGGTGCAATACTGAAATGTCCAGGCTGCAAAGGAAGGCAGGTTAGACAAACTACAATTTTATTATCAAAACAGATAAACCGTAAACAGTCACAGTTCCTACCAGGGCTCCCTCTGAGCAAATGGCGATGGCAGAATGGAGCGATAACACTGCAGCCCAGGTGGGACTCAAGCCTGACACTACTCGACCCCTACCCAAATTAATTTTATACCACAAAATAGGCAACTCCTAAAGAGACAGGCATGGAGGTTAACTGGGCACTCACATGCAAACACTTTTAAATTGCTAGGACACAGAACACCAGTCTGGCAGTGGGCATTTAGGCAAGCCCAAGGAAGACTTTTTGAAACCCCCATTTGTAGGGGGGTTACACCTGTATCCCTCCTAAACATTCCCCTTCAGTGCTGTTACATGCCATGAAGTACCTGTACTCCTTCTTTTCTTAAAAATGCGCCCTTCATGTACCTTATACACCTCCATGAGGTATTTAAAGTTCTCCATAATAACACCCCTTCCTCCTCTTTTCCAGGGAGTATGTGCACACAGTTCTTTAAAATTGGGGCCCCGGAGGTGAACTGACAGCTTTTCCACACTGAAGATGCTCTCTCTCTCCCTGTACCTTGTTTATACCTGTATGGTATTTAAATCTTTCAGTCATATCCCCCTCTTTCCCTCCTTCCTCTAGGAAGTACATATTTGGCTACTTAAGGCTTTCTTCATAGGGCTTCTAGTGCAGGCCCTTCACCATTTTGGTTGCCCTCCTCTGTACCATTTCCACCCTGTCAATGTCCTTTCAGAGTCGGGATCTCCAGAACTGTACACAGAACTCGAGGTGGGGTCTCACCACCAATGATCTAAATATGGGTATTGTCACCTCCCTCTTTCTAATGGTATTTCCCATACCTATGCATCCAAGCATCCCGCTAGACTTTCCCACTGCCTTGTCACACTGTTTAGCTGTTTTTAGGTCACCAGTAATGATTATCACCAGGTCAGTTTCTTATTTTGTGACTGCTACTACTATGCCTCCCCATTTGGAACGTTGCATCGGGTTTCTGAGCCCCAAGTATGTCATTTTGCACTTTATTACTTTGAAACCCAGCTGCCAAGATTGTGACAATTCTTTCAGCTTTTTCACATGATCCCATCGTTCTTTACATCCCTCCCCCATGTGTTAACCCTGTTATAGATTTTTGTGTTATCTGCGGACAGGCATTCCTTCCCTTCCAGTCCTTCTGCAATATAGGTAATTAGGGCATTGAAGAGGACTGAGCCTAGTACTGACCCTTTTGGCATCTCACTGGTCACTTTACTTTCTCCAGAGTGGACGCCATTTACCATCACCCTCTGATTCCTATTGCCTAGCAAGATCCCCACCAATCGTAGTACTTTAAGGCCCACTGCTAGGATTCTCAGCTTGCTCACCAGCCTTCAGTGTGGAATGGCATTGAAGGGCTTTCTGAAATCCAGGTGGGCCACATCAAGTGCTTCCCCTTATCCACTCACTTGGTTACTTAATCAAAGAATTTGGGTCATGTTTGTCTGGCAAGACCGCCCCCCAGTGAAACCACAATTCCTTGGATCATTTCCTTGGTAAGCCCCTGTGTCAGCTTTCTTGATGGGCCCACATATTGGGTTTGATGGCAGCAGCACCACTCCTATCACCTATCATGGGTAAAGGTAGCAGTATCACATTCCCCCCTTGGGTGTGATGGCAGCAGCAGCACTACAGCATCCACCTGTATGGTGTATTAGCAGCAACACTGCAATCCACACATATAGGGTTTGATGGCAGCAGCACCACCACTCCTAGCACCTATCATGGGTAAAGGTAGCAGTATCACATTCTCCCCTTGGGTGTGATGGCAGCAGCAGCACTACAGCATCCACCCGTATGGTGTATTAGCAGCAACACTGCAATCCACACATATAGGGTTTGATGGCAGCAGCACCACTCTCCCCACCTCTCAGGGGTGGAGGTAGTAGCTTCACAGCCCCTCCCCCCGTGTGTGATGGCAGCAGCACTACAGCATCTGCCCTCTAGTGTATTAGCAGCAGCCCTGTAATCCCCACATATTGGGTTTGATGGCAGCAGCACCACTTCCCCCACCTCTCAGGTTGATGGTTGGAGAGTTAGAGTTACAGCCCCTGACCCTGGGTGTGATGGCAGCAACACTACAGCACCTTCCTGTCTGATGTATTGGCACATGCATTGCAATCCCTAGCTCCTCTCATGGGTGAAGGTAGCATCATCACAGCTCCCCACCCATTGGATGTGATGGCAGCAGCACTACAGTATTCGTCCTCTGGTGTATTGGCAGCAGCACTGCAATCCTCACATATTGGGTTTGATGGCAGCAACACCACTTCCCCCACCTCTCAGGCTGAAGGTAGCATCATCACAGCTCCCCTTCCCCCATCGGGTGTGATGGCAACAGCACTACAGCACCTTCCCCTCTAGTGTATTGGCAGCAGCACTACAATCCCCACATACTGGGTTTAATGGCAGCAGCACCACTCCCAGCACTTACCATGGGTGAATGTAGCAGCATCACATCCCCCTCTGGTGTATTGGCACATGCATTGCGATCCCCGGCTCCTCTCATGGATGAAGGTAGCATCATCACAGTTCCCCTCCCCCCATCGGGTGTGATGGCAGCAGCACTATAGCACCTTCCCCTCTAGTGTATTGGCAGCAGCACTACAATCCCCACATATTGGGTTTAATGGCAGCAGCACCACTCCCAGCACTTACCATGGGTGAATGTAGCAGCATCACATCCCCCTCAGGTGTGATGGCAGCAGCACTACAGCACCTTACCCTCTGGTGTATTGGCAGTGGCACTTCAATCTCCATTTATTGGGTTATGTTTGAGCAGCACCACTTCCAACACATCTCAGGGGTGAACCATACCCCATGCATCCTGTCACAACACCTGACCCCATATGGCATGCATGCTATCACACCACTGAATATCATACCATCATGCATTCTGACACACAAACTAACACCATACTCCCATGCATTCTGTCACATCACGTCACACAATACGTGCTGCCACACCACCCAACACCATACCACCATGCACTCTGGCACACAAACCAAAATCATACCTCCATGCATTATCACATTCACAGTGACAATACACAGTAATGTACGTTGATGCACCTAATTGCCCCATACCTCAAGCATGCTGGTACACCACCCAACAACATACTCCCATGCACATCTCACAGCCCCACAGCCCATGTAGTGTGACCAAGCATCCAAGCCTATACCACAATGCATGCTGTCACACAAACCAACATCATACTGCTATACTGATGCCTCTTCACTGGTTTTTCTCTATACTGTGTCCTGGCTGTGACACTGTGAGAGGACCTATTATTTTCACAGCCACACTTTTAACAAATCATGGGAGGATGGGGTGGTACCTGAGGATGGGAGGGCAGATGTGATTCCCTTCACAAAAGTGGGAGCAAGGCAGAAGCAGGAAACTACAGACCTGTAAGTTTGACCTCAGTGGTAGGAAAATGATGGAATCACTTCTGAAAGAAAGAATTGTTGAATACCTAGAGGCCAGCGGGGCACAGGACCCAAAGCAGCATGGATTTATAGCAGGAAGGTCATGTCAGATGAATCTAATAGATTTCTTTGACTGGGTGACCAAAGTAATAGACCAGGGAGGGGCTGTGGATATGGCCTACCTAGACTTTAGCAAGGCATTTGACACAGTCCCGCACAAAAGATTAATAATCAAGTTAGCCAGCTTGGAGTGGGTCCCAGGGTGGTAGCCTGGGTTGCAAACTGGCTGCACAACAGGACACAGAAGGTAATAGTGAGTGGCACATATTCAAGAAAGGAGGGTCACTAGTGGAGTACCTAAGGGCTCAGTACTGGGTCCAGTCCTCTTTAACATCTTTATAGGTGACATTGCAGAGGGTCTGAGGAAAGGTAGCCTCTTTGCAGATGATACAAAGATCTGTAACAGAGTTGATACAAAGGGGGTAGAAAGGATGAGAAGGGACTTGGCAAGGTTGGAGGAATGGTCAGACATATGGCAACTTAGATTCAATGCAAAGAAGTGCAAAGTAATGCACCTGGGAAACAAAAACCCAGGAAAAGAGTACACAATAGCAGGGGAGGTACTAACAACAACAAAAATGGAACGGGACTTGGGGGTAGCCATATTGGATGATCTAAAGGTGGGTAAGCAATGTGAGAAGTCAGTGAGGAGATCCAGGAGGATACTGGGATGCATGGGAAGGGGCATCACAAGTAGAAAAAGGGAAGTGGTTATCCCTCTGTACAGACAGTTGGTGAGACCCCATCTGGAGTACTGTGTGCAGTTTTGGAGACCTCATCTACGCAAGGACATAGACAGGACGGAAGCAGTCCAGAGGAGGGCAACTAAAATGGTGCAGGGTCTGCATCAGAAATCATATGAAGAGAGACTGAGAGAGCTTAATATGTATACTCTTGATGAAAGGAGGGACAGGGGGACATGATAGAAACGTTCAAGTACCTCAAGGGAATCAACAAAGTCCAGGAGGGTAGCATCTTTCAGAAAAAGAGATGTGTAAGAACAAGGGGACACAATTTAAAGATAGAGGGGGGACGGCTCAGGGGTAATGTGAGGAAATCTTTTTTCATGGAGAGAGTGGTGGATGCGTGGAACTACCTTCCTGGGGAGGTTGTTGGGGCTAAAACAGTGGGGGAATTCAAACATGCATGGGACAGACACAAGGCAATTGTAGTGGGGGGTGGCAGGAAGTAGGCTGTTGGTTAACTAGAATCTGCAGCTTATCCAGTAGGTAGGGAAATGGGCAGACTGGGTGGGCCAAGTGGTCCTTATCTGCCGTCAAAGTCTATGTTTCTATGTTTTATGTTTCTATGACTGCTGGCACCCAACCCACCACTATACTCCATTCACACTGTCACACCAGTTGACACCATACACCCATGCACTCTGACACACAGAAAAACACCATACTGCATGCAGGCTGTTGCACCAACCAACACCATAAACACACATCATCTGACGCATATCATGACCCCATAACCATATGCAATCTGACACACACCTGACACCATACACGCTGTCAGAGCAATGAGCATCATTCCATCATGCATGCTGATACTCCTCATGACCCCATACCCCTATGCACGCTGGCATACCAACTAACAGAATACTGCACGCGCACTATCACACCACTCAATATAATACCCCTTTGCACTCTAACACATAATCCAACACCATACCCCTATGCACTCTGTCACACCACTCTACATCATACCACCATGAACACTGTAACACAAATCAACATTATACCTCCATGCTTGCTGATACACCTCACAACCCCATACCCATACTCACGCTGCCACACCAGTCAACTCCACACCCCATGCATGTTGTCACACCACCCAACACCATACTTCATGCATGCTGTCACAACATCCCACACCATACCGCCATGCATTTTGACACATCTCACAACCCCGCACCACTATGCAATCTGACACAGCACCTGACATCACACTCCATGCACATTGCCACACAAACAAACACGATACTAGTCAAGCATGCTGACACACCTAAGACCCAATACCCCCATGAACTTTGTCACATCAACCGACACCATACTCATGCATTCTGACAATGCATGCTGTCACCCCAGCCAGGTTCATACCGCCATGCACTCTTACACATAAACCAACATAATACCTTCATGCAATGTGACACACACTGCAACACCATACCGCTATGCACACTGAGAGACAACACAAACCCACAGCCCCATGTACACTGTCACTCCACTTGACACTATGCACCATACATGCTGTCACACCACATAGCACCATACCACTGTGCAGCCTGACACACTAGCCAACATCATACCCCAGTGCACTATGACATACACAGCATTACCAAACTCCCAAGCACATTGACACACCTCACAATCCCATACCCCCATGCATGCGTCACTCCACCCAAAACCATACTCTATGCACGCTGCCACACAGCCCTGCACTATCTCTCTATGTATTCTGACACACAGTGACACTATACCACATGCACACTGTCAAGCCAACTGACACCATACCCACATGCTCTCTGATAGAGATGCAGTGAAATTTTATTTCACGGGCAAAATTACGGTGAAATCGCCAATTTCACCTAGCGAAACATTTTGTGAAATTATGGCCTTTTGGCAAAATTTCGCCTGCACATCTGAGGCAAGATTAGGTGAAACTGGTCATTTCACTTTGCTGGTGGTCACATGGCTCAGTCTAAACGGCAGTAAGTGAGTGGTTCATTTCCTGTACCATGTATCTTGAGGAAGCAGGCAGCATTTATACTCCCTGTGACTGCCAAGTGCACTTTTACACCTAAATTGCTTATTTTGTGCTACTTTTTTCTAACTTTTTTTGTTTGTCTTTGTCATAGTTCTTATTTTAGTACCTGGTGATTGTGTTTATGTGTGTGTGATTCTGTGTATGTGATCCCACCCCCCAGCTGTTTCTGAGTCTCTGTTTCTTTTTTTGTTTGTTTGTTTGAATTGGTGGTGTTTGTGGATCGTGGACACAATGGAGAAGGATGAAGACAGTGGGGCACCTGTATGCACGTTTCTGCTAAACATCACAAATTAAATTTTAGTTAAAAAAACAAAAAAAAAACAGAAGATCAAAACTTTTATTAGCTCCTCTTTCTCCTGCTACCACCCCCTCTCCCCTGTCTCTCCTGCCTGGCACCAGCAATCCACTATACCGAATCGTTTCTGGCTACCACCCCCCCCTCATCTTACAGTCTCCTCTCACGCTCACCTCTCCAATTTCTGGTTTCCCTCCCCCTTACCTCATAGCCTATGACTTAATCTCCTTCCTCCCTTTCTCCTCCTGTTAAACTGCATCACAGCCTACTGCCACCGAGTATTTAAATGCACTCACCGTCCTCTTCTCTCTCTCCTTAGCCGTTGCCATTTTGCCCCGAGAGGGCTAGCTGGGGACCAGGTGGCTACTGTCGATGGGTCCTGGCTCTCACCGTGGCCCAACGTCACCTCCTGTAGCCGCCTCCCGACCCAAGATTACCGGTAAGGACTCTCCTAGGCTGGGGAAGCTGAGATTCGCAGCGATTGGCCGACGGAGCTCTGTGCTGCGCACTGATTGGCCGCCGGCTCCAGACATCGTCTCTGATTGGTCTGGCTGACTTTGGTGCTTAGCTGGGCTAGGAGCCCATTGACTTGCAGTGCTAAGTGCCAAAATGTTATGCCCGCCCCCCCCAACCTTTATTAAATAGTCTGCTTGTCACCGCCCCTTGCTCTAAATACCCGCCCACTGCCTCACATCCTATCCTGAACCACTAGCTAAACCACTCCTTCTCCCTAGTTCTCTCTGCTGCTGCTACCCCTCAGAGGATTCTGCTAGCTACACCCCACTGTGTCTTTCCTCTTTTTTTAGCTCTCTAGACCTCCTTTTCCTTCGTCCTTCTCCTCTCTTCCTGCTCTCCCCTTCTAGCTACTACGCCTCCCTGTAAACATTTTTTTCTCTCTCTTCTGGCCCTCTCCTTGCTTCCAACCTTAACCCACCTACCCACCTCCTCCTATCCCTCACTACCCTCTACTCTGGTCCCCCTGGCTAATTACCCAACATCAGGCACGATGGCAATCTCCCCCCTTAAGCAAAAATGGTGCCAGCCAGCTATGGACTGTTTAAATATGAACAAATATGAAGATACATGGGGGCAACCTGGCACCTATTCCTGGTCGTCGTTACACTGGGATCCTGGGTGCCTGTACTGGTCCAAAACACAAAAGAACCCGAGGAGGATCGCCACCTACTATGAAATACGACAATGGACTCTCAAACTCCTACTCCTCCTCCTCTTAATATCTGGAAGTGTTCACCCTAATCCTGGCCCAATTTCCTACAGTACAACAAAGCCTGCCAAAACGGAGGGGGGACTCACCTTTGTCACCTTAAATATTTGCAGTCTCCTACCAAAACTAGCCTCCCTACAAAATTTTGTCAGTCAGCATAACCCCGATATTCTAGCCATTGTTGAAACTTGGCTGACACCTAGCACCCTGACCATGCTATATCTCTTCAAGGCTACAAGATTCTCAGGCTGGATAGGATGTCAAAAAGGGGTGGAGGCTGTGCCATCTACATAAAGGAATATCTCAACTGCCTCTCCATTACGTATACCACCACTAACTCTGTCTTACAAGTCCTCCCTATCAAACTTCTCCTTGGTGCCCACAACAAAGTCCTCACGGTTGCTGCTATCTACATCCCACCTAAAGATCCTGGGCCCGGCCTACAGTCTGTACTAGATTTCGTCAGATCTCAACCTCCTGATGCTGAACTCCTCCTACTAGGTGACTTCAATATCAACTGGCTTGCATCAGACATAGGGTCGACTAAGGATGCAATCCTAGCAGCAAACTTAACTCAGCTGGTCAATTCACCCACTAGGAAAAACTATAAATCTGGTAATAGTACATTAATAGATTGGATCGTCACCAACCACCCAGCCGGATAAATAATATTGCTGTTCTCCCAGATTTTCTTGGCACTACTCCTATAATATGTACCTGATCAAACAAGTTTAGAAAACCACCCCCTAGAACCATCACTAGCAGAGTACTACCGTTTGGAAACCTTACTCCACTCAAGGAAAATCTTAGAAAGAAAGACTGGTCTCCCATTTACAATACGCAAGACGTCGATGAAGCTCTAAACCACTTTTATCTACACTTTCAGGGCTGCCTGTGACTCATACGCACCTGTAAAAAAGCACAAAGTGAATGCACTCTCAACTCCATGGCTCACTGCTAAGCTAATGGCACAACACAAAGGAAGGGACCACCTCTGGGCTATTGCAAGAGACTCAGGCTCTCTGGCTGACATCCTAAAATATAAACAGGCCCGAAACTACTGTACTAAAGAGACTCGTCGAGTGAAGAGCGACTACTTCAAAACTGCTCTTTCTAACACTTGGGGTGAAGGGAAATCTTTCTGGGACAATCTAAGAAATATCATGGGTAAGCAGTCCAAATCCTCTCCTACTACAATGAATGTGGCAGGCACTACCACCGTTGACCCCATGGTCATAGCAAACACCTTAAATGAGACCTTCACCGACCTCAGCGGAGTCCTTGCATCTGACTTCTTCGCTTCTGCAGACCCCTCTATCTCTATATCCCCCTCTGCCCTCTCCAAACACTCCACCCTTCCATCTTAAAATAGTTAAAGCACATGAAGTTTATAAATACGTGAAGAAGGCTATATCTAATTCAAGGGCAGGCAGTGACTCTCTTGATCTTAAAATACTATCCCTTACCCTGGATGTAGTTCTACTCCCCCTCACCAGAATATTCAATCTCTCCCTCTGTTCTAGCAAATTCCCTAGTATATGGAAGGCTGCTATAATCACCCCAGTGCACAAAAGTGGGGATAAGTCTCTGCCTGGTAACTATAGACCAATTTCAATACTCCCTCCCTTATCAAAGGCCCTTGAACGTATGGTAGCTGACCAGCTTACAGACTACCTGGAGAAATATAACATTCTTTGTGACCAGCAACATGGATTCAGACACAGGCATAGCACCACCACTGCCCTGCTTGAATTCTCAGGAGTAATCCACAAGGCCTTGGACAAAGGACTCCTCACCGGAGCTGTGTTTATTGATCTAACGAAGGCATTTGACACTGTCCACCATGGCCTACTGATCAGTCAACTATAGACACTTGGGTTCTCCTTGGGCTCTGGTGCCTGGATAAAAAGCTACCTTGCCCAACGCACCCAGGTTGTAAAAATATCTGGAATCCTCTCAGACCCTAAGCCTGTCCTCTCAGGAGTTCCTCAAGGATCCATCCTAGGCCCGCTACTTTTCAGCCTCTTTCTAAACTCCCTCCCTAAATCCTGCCCGGAACAAATCATCCTCTATGCTGATGATGCTGTGATTCTATCCTCACACAAAGACCCTAACCGCTTATGCCACAGCCTACAACATGCATTTGCCAGTGTTGAGGAGTGGTTCGTTGGACACAAGCTAGTCCTAAACCACAAAAAAACAAAATCTATGCTCTTCTCTAGTCCGCAGAACAAGAACAGACAAGCTCCACTTACTATCAACACCTCCCTGGGAATCACCGTTGAACAAGTGACTATCTTTAAATATCTTGGAATCACATTTGATCAAGGCCTTGTCTTTTCATCACATATTGATGGTATTTCCAAAACTATTAATCAGCGGCTTGGGATACTCTACCGCAACAGACAACTTTTCACCCATCCAGCGCTGAAGCTAGCTATTCAATCCCGATCATCTCAGTCATCGACTACGGCTTAATTATTTATGGGTCCGCCCTTTCAAGCGCACTGAAACGGGTCACAACCTCCCTAAACAAGGCATGTCGGCTACTTACAGGTGCTCATCGACTTACTCATACCTGTGAACTCTATGCTGATACTGGGTGGTTACAGCTATCAAACCCGTTAAAGTTCTTCACCTGCCTAATGGCCAAGAAATCCATCATGGGCCTCACCCCACCCTGCATTCAAGGTCTGCTATGCCAGAACCCAAGTGTACGATCCACCAGAAGATCAGAAACCCAGCTTCTACAGGTCCCCCACTGTCGGACCACACATGGTCAACGATCTTTTTGCCTATCGTGCCCCCAACTGGCTAAATACTCTCAGCACCTCTATTACCTCCTCTTACTCATTAGGTGCTTTTAAATCCAGACTATTCTCTCACCTAGCCACTTCAAACTCCTGTGACTGCCTTGTTTAATCTCCTATTCTATTCTCACTCCTCCTCCCTTGCCCTCTTACTTGACAATGGCCTGCTAATGGATCCTCATCTCCTACAAATGGTCTGCTCTGTCCTCCTACCCCCCCTTTTTCCTCGTTTATTACTTACACTGCCTACTTACCTCCTTTACATATCTTCCCTCCTCATTTGTTTTCTATACTATGAAAGTGCTTAAGTGATTTATCTGCTGTACATTAATGTCATTAGATTTTAGCTATTTGTGCAACCCTGTACCTCTATTTGTCTGTAAATGATTTTGACGCGGAACCTTTGTAAAAAAAAGAGCCTTGGCTCAAAGGTATTAATTCCTAGATTTTACAATAAACAATAAACAATAAATGCCACAGCAGGGGCTTTTTGCTCCAGCACCAGCACCCAGCAGCAAACTGTGCACCCTCACCAGCAGCAGTTGAAGACAGTGCCCCCTTCCCAGCACCAGGAGAATACTGTTCCTCCACCCAGGTAACAGGAGACCGTGCTTCCTCCAAAGCAACCAGAGGAGTCAGTGCTTGAGACATTATCTGCGGCAACCCCTCCATGGATCAGTCATCCCCAAAGTTCTCCTGTCAGGGATTTTTTCTACTTAATATCGGTTGGTGACCCAGTGGTCACCTGCAATCTATGCGGGCAGGAAGTGCATCGAGGAAAGTGTGGATCCCACTTTGGGACAACCAACCAGCATAGCCACATGGTCCACCACCACCTGCCGCAATGGTACCTCAAATTGCGGGAGGTGGTGACATCATCAAGTGCAGCTGTGGGGAGCAGTGTGGGTGTAAGCACTGAAGGGGGAGAGCATGAGGGAGTCATGGCTGGACCATTTAAATGTCCTCGCTGTGCTCACCATACCAGAAAACAGCAGCAGTCAATAACATCAGTTGCATCCTCTATATATTGAGTTTGCAAATGAAATGCTGGCTCCTGCCGAACGCTGTTGGCCATCTGGGCCTTGTACGTAGACTAGTGTGTAGTTTTTTTGAATTAAAATACCTTGTGTGAATGGCTGCAACTCAAAGTTATATGTGAAAGCGAAACTGGGCGAAATTGGATGAAATTTTGCATTACGCAAAAGCGAAATCAGAGGTGATACATTTCACCCTAGGCGAAGATTTCACGTAATGCAGGAATTAAATTAGAAACTATTTCTGTGTGAAATTTTACACCCTGCACATCACTACCTTTGATGCACCTCACAACCCCCATACTCCCATGCAGCCTGACGCAGCACCCAACACCATAGCCAACGCATGCTGTCACACCAAACAACATCATACCACCATGCACGCTGACAAACCTCACAACCACAAACCTCCATGCACTGCCACACAACCTGGCACCATACTGAAATGCACACTGAGATACGTCATGAACCCATACCCCCATGCAGTCTCACACCACTCGACACCTTACATGCTATCACACCACCCGTCAACATACCACCATGAACTCTGACACACAGACAATATCGTACCCATGTATTGTGACACACACAGCAACATCTCATACACCTGTACACATTGTCACACCACTCTATACCAGCATGCATGCTGATATATCTCATGACCCCATACTCCCATGCACTTTGTCACACCACTCCATACCATACATACTGTCATACCACCAGACACAATAACACCATGACATAATGTAGTATCCAACAGATTCATAGTTCATGTGCCATATTTCTAGAAATCTTCTTAGCATGACATTCCTGATCACATTCTTGTTTACACCATAACCAATGTTTTTATATTTCTTCAAAATTCCTTATTTGTGTAACCCTCCTATAAATGGGGGTTCCTGAAAGTATTCCGTGGGTATGCAAATGCCCACTGCCAGGCTGGTATCCTGTGTCTTAGCATTCTAAAAGTGATTGTGTGACAACGCCTAAATGCCTCTATGCTCTGTCCCTTTAAGAGCTGCCAATAACGTGGTGCCTATTTACTCTGGGAGGTGGCTGAGTGTTTCTATGCTCGAGCTGCCAGATAATCTCTCCATTCTGCCATCACTATTTGTGCAGAGGGAGCTCTGTCAGAGGCTGTACTTATTTGCTGATTGTCTATTAGAACAGTGATGGTACTGTAGTTTGTCTAACCTGCCTTCTTTGCAGCATGGACAGTTCTGTTTATCACCATCATCTTGTTCCAGGACAGCCAGAATGGGCCAATCAGAACCTTTTGGACCAAAGGGAAATTCCCAACTGCTGCAGTCAGTCAGTCTAAGTGGGGAAGTGAAAGGGTGAACAGCTCAAGATAGTCGAACAGCAGTTTCCGCGTAGCTCGCGCAGGAGAACTGTGGAAGGATTAATTTTGGCCTGCCTGTCTGCTGTCTCGGAGATGGAACTTGTGGTTATTTTGAACTGAATCAGAACAGAGAGAGAGAGAGAGAGAGAGAGAGAGAGAGAAAGAGTTTAAAGCCACTGAACTGTGACCAGGCTTGAAACCTGTACAAGATTGAAGATTTGCTGAATGCGATCAGCCTGTCAGGACCTCAGTTACTGCTGGAATCCCAGTTTAGCGCAGACTCTGTAATTGTGACTGGACTGCCATTTGCCTGGTACAGTGGTATTTCCTTACTATTAATGTGCTGTGTGCTATTAGTGGGTCGTAATTTGGTTCCCCACTGTTTGCTGAACTGTGTTCTGCTTGCTGGAGGCTGCATCCAGCACCACCGGACTGAATCCGTATTCATCTCCACTTGGCCTGGGCCTTGTCACACTGGCCCAGCCAGATTACCCTCTACACTGAGAAAGCCATCGACGAGAGACCTGCCTGGGAATCAGCCCCCTGCTCAACACCCTGAACAGGAACGACGCCTCGGTGATTCGTGTGAGCTCTGTTTCTCCTGGCACTCCAGCTCAACAACCTGCAGTCTCAGTTTCATCCTGCCTGTGTCCAGTATTGGGTATCATGAGTAGACACCAGGATAGCTCCCTGCAACAACAGCTAAATCTAAAGTGTTGTCATCTGATTGCCTTGTTGTCTTTTCCTTCTCGAACTGAGCCCACCAGCTCCGGATTACAAATAGTGTGTGTTATGCAGGTTTCTTTCTTTCATCTCAGGGCCCCAACCAACTGCGACGTCGGCCTACCCCAGGCAACAATCCTGGCTAGCCCACCTTACTCCCACCTGGGTACCCAGAGTGTGTGACTGTGTAGGGACTCTGAAGTGCATGCATGACTGTCTGATCTGTCTAGCCCTTAAGCCAATCAACCTGATTATGCCCCTTCCTTGTTCAATCCTCCTTAATAAATCAGACCTAATTCTGTTTGCATTTAACCTGACTGTGGTTCCAGTTTATACCAAAAGCACTGTACTGTTGTTGTTTGCTGTGTCTAACCTTATTTTATAAGGGGTCTCCAGGGCTGAACTGGTGGAACCAGCCCTGGTGGAAAGTGCAAACTGTGTGGGTAATTGCATGGTGAGTAAGGGTCATTGCAAAACTGATTACTGTATATTGTTCAGGCCAGTACAAGGGAAAGGAGGGGTTACAGTGTCCCAGAGGGCTGTACCCAGGTTAGCTTGACCACTAACAACCCCGACCTCCAGGTGGAGGCACCCATTTCAGTACCCAGGCCCCTTAACCTGCAACTAGCCAAGCAGGCAGGTGTAGTAGCCCTTGCTGTAGTGCCACGTAGGGGTTACATTTGTATGATTTTACTGTACATGTTTATGCTCCTACTGCTGTCACTTTATTACTGTTTCAGTCCCTGTTGTACCCCTTGAAGGCTTCAGTGCCCCCCCCACACACGGATGCACCTGCAAACCAGCCTTGACTCACTGTGCCTAGCATAGAAGCTTGATGGCAGAAAAGGACCCTTCCGGCCCATCAAGTCTTCCCATCCCTCTGCTTTCATATACCCCCCTCCCCACCTGCCCCTGCCCTCCACCACAATACTCAGCCCCACATGCCTGTCCCATGCCCTAATAAATTCCACCACTGTTTTAGTTCCCACCTCTCCATCTGGCAGTCTGTTCCGAGGCACCACCACTCTCTCTGTGAAGAAGCGCCCCTTCACATTGCACCTGAATTTATTTCCTTGCAATCTGAGGCTGTGCCCTTTAGTTCTGGCTCCCTCCTTCCTCTTTAGCAGATCCCCTTCTCCTACTTTATTTAGCCACTTTACATATCTAAAGGTATTACTCATGTCACCCCTTTCCCTCCTTGCTTCCAGCGTGTACAGATTCAGCTCCTTATACTTCTGCTTGTATGTCTTCCCCTGCATACCCTGCACCATTTTTGTTGCCCTGCTCTGAACCCTCTCCAGATCTATGATCTCCAGAACTGAGCCCTGTACTCTAGTTGCAGCCTCACCATAGCTTTGTAAAGGTGCATTATTACCTCTCTCCCTCTGCTAGTAATGTCTCTGCCTATGCATGCCAACATTCCATTGGCCCTTCAGGGGACTATGATCCCCAGATCCCTTTCTTGTTCTGATTTTTTTTTATTTCCTCCCCATCCAGCGTGTACTCTGCATGAATGTTTTTACTCCCCAAGTACATCACAGCGCATTTCTTGGCATTCAATTTCAGCTGATAATTCCCATTCCTTGAGCATCTAAAAGTCCTTCCTCATGTCCTCCACCCGTCCTGGGTGTCCACCGTAGTGCAGATTTTTGTATCTTTGGCAAATAGGCACACTCTCCCTCTTAAACCTTCTGCAATATAACTGATGTAGATGTTGAAGAGAAGTGGACCCAAAACTGAGCCTTGTGGCACCCCACTCCTTGCCCTTGCCATTTCGGAGTTCACCCCATTTAGTAATACTCTCTGAGTTCTCCCTGCTAGCCATGCCTCCACCCAGGTTGCTATTTTCCCTCTCAACCCCATGCTTTCCATCTTGCTCACCAACCTCCTGTGGGGGATGGTGTCAAAGGTCTTTCTGAAGTCCAAATAGGCCATGTCCATTGCCCCCTCCCGGTCGATTACCTGAGTCACCCAATCAAAGAACTCAGTTAGGTTGGTCTTGCATGATTTCCCCTTGATGAAGCCATCCTATCTACTGTCCTGCACACCACACTCCTCCCAGGTAATCCACTACCCTCTCCTTGATTAATGCCTCCATTATCTTCCCCACACAGACATGAGACTGACTAGGCAGTAGTTCTCCTTCAGTTCCCTGCTACCTCCCTTGTGCAAGGGCACTACATCCACCTTCCTCCAGTCCACCGGCACCCTCCCTGTATCCAGGGACAGGTTGAAGAGCCTTGTGATGGGTGCAGTGAGCTTGTACCTCAATTTCCTGATCACTCTGGGGTGCAACCTGTCAGGTCCCATCGCCTTGTCCACCCTTACTCTATCTAGCACTGCCCTGTCCCTATCCACAGTGAACGGGCTCTGATCCACTCATTTGTCCTCCCTCCCCTTAGACTTTAGCCTTCCTCTTCCTCCATGAATACCGAGATAAAGGTACTTATTGAATGCATCTGCTTTTACATAGTCCTGCTCCAAGCTTATCCCCCACCTCGGTCTAGCAATACTCTGTCCAGCCCTTCTCCTCTCCTCTCCCTCATGTATCTGAAAAATGTTTTATCCCCCTCCTATTTTCTCCTCAGTGGCTGCTTTTGCCCTTCTGATCTCCCTTCCTGCCAAACTCGTCTTCTTCCTGTATTCCTCCCTATCTTCCTCTCAGAGTGTCCTCTTAAATTTTCTGAAAGCCTGCCTCCTTTCCTTGACTGCCCCCCGCCACCTCCCTAGTGAACCAGAGTGGTCTCCTCCCCCTCTTGCTCTTCCTGACATTTTTTATGCACATATCCACTGCTTCCTGAACCCCTCTCCTGATAGCTTTCCATAATTCCTCCACTGTTTCTATATTCACCTTACCTTCCATTTTTTCTCTATCTTACTCATCTTATCAAAGTTCGTGTGTCTGAAGTTCATGACTGACGTACTGGTTTTGCTTGTCTCCATCCCTTTCCTGACCATGAACCATACCGTGCTGTGGTTGCTGGTGCCCAAGACTCCTCCCACCTGCACCTCCTCCACACTCTCCCCGTTAGTCAGGACTACATCTAACAAGTTGCTTCCCATCACTGGTTCCCTGACCAGCTGTTGAAGGAATACCCCCTGTAGCTCGTCTAATTCGTTGCTGCTCCTTGCCAATGCTGCATCTGGGATTTCCCAGTTAACACCTGGGAGGTTCAGGTCACCCACCAGTAGCAGATCTCCTTTCTGGGCCAGCCTCATGATTGCCTGAGTTAGCCATTTATTATCCTCCTCCCCTTGTGCCGGAGGCCTTTATACCACCCCCAGCCACAAGGATTCATCCCTCTTCCTAACTAGTGTTACCACAGGAGCTCAGTCTCCCTTCCTCCTCCTCCTGCCCTTCAGTTACACTAATGATTTCCCTGATGTATAGGCAAATCCCCGCCCTCCCTGTCCCTTCCGAGCAGTCTGTATCCTGGAATGGTTGTTTCCCAGGTGTGATGCTCTGTTCACAAATTCTTACTCATTGCAACTAGATCTAGTCCCTCATCCCTCATGATGGCCTCCAGGTTCACACACTCATTTCTCAAACTTCTGGTGTTTGCCGCTAATCCCTTCCCCAGCCTCCCTCATTGTTCCTCCTTCACCTGTCTCCCTCTTGCCCAACAATGTAGTGCTATCCTGGGGGGCTTGTCGCACCCCAAACTTTCTTCCTTGTGGAGCAGATTCCCCAACCTAGTTTAAATTGTAGGTTTCCACATCAATTCTTCTAGTTTGCTTTTAGTACTGCCACCCCTCCATATTCATGTGTAGTCTGTCTGGTGCAAACAAGCTCTTGCCCCCATGGAGTCTCCACTCCCCTTACTTTCTCAGCCACTGTGCCACCATTGAACTCCTTATCCTCATCTGCTCACTGCCTGCCTGTATGATATGTTCAAAGCCATTGATCCTCACACATCTGGCAAGAGTCTGAATCTGCCCATTCTCCATCAGTTTATGCTTTTTCATCCTGTTGCTTCCTTGAGGGATATGCTGAAGACCCACGCCATCATGCGTGGCAGACAATCCACCCAATGTGCTTTGGTCCCCCTGCCCGCATCTAATACTTTATTATAGAGTTCCCCAACCGTAGAACCCTGCTTTCCATCTCCTTCTGGTTACAGCTCCCTTCCATCCAACCCTCAACCCCCTGTATCCTATTTACTACCCTATTTTCAATACCCCCTTTGCCCATGTTACCTCCCAAAGTACTGTCTTCACTCTGTGCCCCCTCAGCTTTGTGACCCCCATAGGTGCTTTCTGCCAGGCTTCCCGCCTCTGCCTCTCTATCTGTGAACTTTTCTCCTCAATGTCTTTCTGCCCCTGCCTGTGCCCTGACTGATTTTTCCTGGGGGCCCTCACCCTTCCCTGCCCCATCCAGATTTTGCACCTCTGGACCCGAGCACACTGCCCCACCTCCTTTTGGGCTTGCCTGTTGTTCTTACCTGATTGGGCATCCCCTTTTCCAATTTTTCTGAGCCTTCATTTCCCCTGTGTGCTCTTTCAACGCCATTTTCCTGCTCTTCCTTCACATTTTGTGCCCCTAGTGGGGCAAATCTGTTTTTTTGTTCTAGGCCCACTGCCTGTATCTCTCTCTGGCAGATGGTCCTCCCATTGCTCTCTTCTCCCTTGTCCTCTGCGCAGGCTTTGGACTCTTATACTTTATCACCTGCCATCCCCCCCAGGTTACTCTTGTTCCCTTTTCTGCCACTATCTGGGATTCCTGTATCCCCTCTGGAGCCTTCTCCTACATCCCCTCCTTACTTTCATGCGCCTCTATATTTCTCCTTACCCCATCCCATCTTTTCCTTCTTGTGCCCATGTTTGCTCCTTGTTCCCCTGCAGCCCACCTTTTAACTGCACCTAGCCCCCCCCAGCTGCAATAGCTCCTTCTGTGGGAGCCCTCCTGTCTTCTCTGCTACTCCTCTCCCTTTCCCATCTTAGTGTCCACCTCAGCAATTCCACCTCCTCCCTTAGCTGTGCAATTTGCCTACATACCATGCATCCCCCCATTTTCTAGACTGTTGTATATCCAGTACCATGGATGATCCACAACCAGTACACCCTACCAGCCTCCCAAAGATGACCCCAGCCCTTGTAGCCTGGGGGGGGACCCTGCTCTGGAGCCACCCTCACCCTGCTCCACTGGCCCCTCTAATGTGGTTGCCCCCCCCCCGATTTTCCCCTCTGGCCTATGGTAAGCTTTTGCATTTAGGCCCAAGGGTAACGTGTGCCACATTTCTAGAAATGTTCTTGGCATGACATTCCTGATCACATGCTTATTTACACCATAACCATTGTTTTTGTACTTCTTCAAAATTCCTTACTTGTATGATTTTACAGTACAAGTTTACATTACTGTTTCTATCGCTTTGTTACTACTGTTTCACTCCCTGTTGTACCCCTTGAAGGATTCCCTGACACACCCCACCCAGCCACCCATGGATGCACCTGTAAACCAGTCCAGGTTTACTGTGCTGATACTGGTGACCACATTTTTGATAAATAAAATTAATGTATAGTTTGCATTTAAACCCCTTCAAACCATTTTTGTAGTGGAGGCGCTTTTTGGTACTAAATCTTAAAACTTTCCAAGTTCTAGGGACTTCTGTTTTTAGGCCCAGTTCTGTTGGTCCCAGAGTTCTGGGCAGAAAGATCCTAGGAAAAACAGGCTTGCACTTTAAAATCAGTAAAAGCCCTGGGGCAGGATTCACAAAAACAGCACAAACTACGGCACAAAGGTTTGTGCTGAGCCTTTCAATTGTGCATGGTCCAAAAGCTGCAATCATGCAACAGTCAAGCACAAATGGGGAAAAAATGATTTATGTATACTGTACCACCACAATCAAATGCAGGTTATATGCAATAGCCATGAAGGCACTTATTGTAACTGCCTGGACATGACATCCTCAGTTGTTTTTCATCCTTTCAAAACAGTACCCTAAAGAAACCATCATAATGAAGAACAAATACAGCTTGATATCTTCAATAAAGCATTTATGTTTACATGAAAATAAGCACGATGGGTAGCCTAGTCTTCACTCCTTCCTTCACCTCTCATTTACACAACAGTCAGCATCAAGAAATGCAAACAGGAAGTGGGGGTAGCAAATACAACAACTTTGCTAAATGATAGAAAAAATAGATAACATAAACAAAATAAAACTCAGTCCCTTCTTCTTACCATTCAGAACAAAAAACAAAATCAGATCAATTTCTTGCTAGAAGATGATGATCATTAGCAAAACAAAAGTGACAAACCATGCTTAGACACTGAATTTCAAGCCTCTTCATAAAGAATGAATAACCAAAACAGCAAATAAATAAGGAAATTAAATATGATACATAAATCAGACAAGAACCTTGCTTTGAAGTTCTAATACAGTCACACACAAAAACACCACATTAGTTTTAGTGAAATTGCTTTTAAAGTTCCTCATTGCCAAGTAAACCCTTTGGTCCACTTATCAACAGCACAATAAAAATGTGTGCTACCACACAGGTGCTGGGCTGATCTAAAGTTGCTATTTTGTATCAAAATTCAACTGTGAAAGAGGCTGAGCTGCTTTTGGTGCTGAGCAGATTTGAAATTGTAATTTTGTATCAAAACTCAAGTGAGAAACTGGCAGAGCTTTAGGTCCCTAAGCTAGAAAGAACTGCAGTGTATAGCGCAGTTTGTAACATGGCATGACTTGCCTAGGTCTCAGGGAACAGCGGATAGGGCCAGGGCGGTCACGGGGCGGCAGCCGGGCGGGTATTAACCCAGCATATATGCGTGGCCCTCCGGCAGTACCGTTGGCAGCCAGACCCCCTGCCTAGCAGCACTGAGATCGAGCTCTGCAGAGACAGGAGCGCCAACACCTGGAGTCATCCGCCGGCGGAAACCGGCACGGGGGAGCAGTACTTGCGGCGGACATCCATGAGAGGCAGCCAACCAGAGCGAGGAGCAGGAGCGAGAGCTGACCTGGAGCAGGGCAGCACCGGAGCAGTGTGCGGGAGGGAAGAGGAAGGGAAGCCCCCCAGGATGCACAGCGCGAGACTCGGCCGCTCACACTCCTCACCGGAGACCTCCCGGGGCGCTCATGACAGGAAGAGCCGCAGCAAGTAGTACAGGAGTGCGACTGAGAAGTTGGCTGCACAGATCTGCGTGACTCCAGGGACAGCAGGTAAGGACCGCATCAGTACCTATCGAGGCGTGTGCACCGCACTGTGACAGCAGAGCACAGGGTGACCGGTCGCGCAGCCCCTCCTTGTGCCGCTGTTTGTCTCGCACACTGGGACCACTCCAGATGCCTCCACCGACCTGTGGCCATGTTACAAAAGCATTAAGCCACTCCGTCGGTATGCTGTCACGATTGATGCAGGGGGCGGTGGCGCCCTGGGCCATGGGCCTCAGGCACGCACGCCCCATGCATCAATCCAGCATTAGAGAACACCTCCGGTGACTTAATGCTTACGATAGCACAGAGAAAGCTGAGGTATGAAATGATACATCAATTGGAAAACACAACAATGTGTTTTATTTTATATTTAATTTTATTTAGTTTTTGTTGACCGGGTAAGTGCACAAGACAAATCCTGCCTATTTTCAGGCACGACCGGGGAAGGGGATACAGATGAATGCCAACTGATCTTGAACCAGATTAAGCTGTTGGTGGTATTTTTTTTTTGTATTATTTATTTATCCTCTTTCTTGCCTCCTGGTCTGCCACTCCTTCCGGCTGCTCATGTCTCCCGCGACCCCTCAGCCTGACCCCCTCCCTCCCACACCCCAGATCGCAGCCTCACCCAGGGTGGCCCGGCATCCCTTGTGGGTGGGTCCCTCCTCCGGAGGGGAAGGCGCTGGGGGCAACCAGCGACTAGGCATCAGTCCCTGAGTGCTGCTGGGGTGGGTTTTGGAGGCGTCAGGGCATCTCGGGCCGACAGGGAGCGCGGCAGCCATCATCCGGCAGACCAGGAGGCTGGATTTTATGTTTTCTCCCTGGGCGTGGTGTGCCACTAACGTCTGGGCAGAGCCGGCGTTCACCATGCCCATGTGCATTGAGGCTCTACTGCTGGTCTCCCGGCCTCCGCCAAGTACCAGACTGCAAACGCATCCTCCCTCCCTCCTGGAGTAGGCGGAGCAGTCGGGACGCCGAGCCTACTTCCCGCTCGTTTCTCCAGCGATCCGAGTCCATTCCTCGAACCCGGTCGCCGCATCACAAGCGTTAAATTCAACCACTGTGCTGACAAGCCGGCTTGGTGGTATTTTTTAGTGAATGAGGGAAATTTGCCAGGACACGGGAAATTTCTACTCTGACAGAGGGAATACTGTCCAACATGGCGGACGCTCTGGTGACCATGGCAGAGCTGGCTGGTGAGGCAGGAGACTCGGTCTCTGCTCCTGTCTCTGATTTACTAGAGACTGTTTCAGACAGAATTCTGTATGAAAGTGTACTTACTGTGACTGAAACTGCTCCCATGGATTGTACTGTTCTTCCCCTGCTCGTTGCAGTGGCCCTGATGGAGATCGTGAGAGACACCTCAGCTGTTGTGTCCAGCGAATCGGAGGTGCTGCAGCCCGCTATACATGGTGAACTGGTGGAGTTGTGAGAGATAGCGCCTGGTGGACAACGGAGAGACTTGTCTGGAGCCGGATGTCGCAACATGATGCGACGTCTTTTGAGAAGACAGCCACGGGGGGGGGATCGTCTCCTGGCAGTTCCTGGATCTCATCCTACTTTTGGGCCTTCTGTTGACCCACTGTTGCCCCGGACTGAGTCATCGCCTTTTGTTTTCACCGCCGCGGCACGGCCGCCCATGTAGCAGAGGGTGCACAGCTCGGGGATCGCATCGCAGGATTCCTCACCAACAATGTTGGAAACTGGTAGCCTGATGTCTTTTTCGGAGATATTGCCCCAACATAAACCCGTATGGTCCTTAGAGCAGGCTTTGCAAGGAGCAGGCTGGATACAGGAACCCACGAAGGGACAGTGGATCTCTGGTCCGTCCCTATTCGGTCCCCTAAACCTGAAGACTTCCTGGAGGAACAATCGAAGGGACTGGAATTGAATGAATCTCCTGACCCCTTGAGTTTACCAGGGGAATTGTTACTCACCCAAAACCCTGTATTATCTCTCCTACAGGATACGTCCTCTAAGGCATCTCCTATGATGGAATCCATGGATTTTACTGCTGCGGACCCTGATCTACCTCTCCCTGATCAGGGTAAGACTCCACGTTCCTTTTCTTCCCTCTTTAAGGTACCTGTTGTAGCTGCTAAGTGGCATAATGCTGTCCGGCTTATTTATATAGGTGGACTTTCTGACCCCCCCGGATCGTGTCTTTGTGGTAGATCCTGATAAAAGATTCTTTGAAATTTTTTGCTCACGAGATATATGCCTTGATACATGTGTCTGGAGAATCTTCCTTTGATGTCAGTTTTCAGACATCTCGTGGACTTGAACGATTTTGGTCTAGATACCATGCTTTGAAGAGTACCCCCTTATGGACCCACTTCCAGGCCATCCCCCTGTCGAAGCCTGCCTTTAAATTTATTACAGTT
Source organism: Neoceratodus forsteri (assembly GCA_016271365.2). NCBI lineage: Eukaryota > Metazoa > Chordata > Ceratodontiformes > Ceratodontidae > Neoceratodus > Neoceratodus forsteri. Next base: position 830,347,582 of record CM028137.1, read on the forward strand.
ATGTTCCGTAATGAAGGTGTTGATGTCTCTGATGTGATGTACTGGCTAAAACAGCGCTGCATGGTACAGGGTCAGCCTGAAGCCATTCTGGACACTGAAAATACTTGGACTGGGGGTTGGAGGTTTCGGGTGCTGCTACACACAAATGACTCAGGTCCTGTGCACCTGCCTAACTCCTTTTTTTTAGGACGAGACAGGGGAGTTTTGTTTTATCTTGGCCAACCCAAGGCCTGTTATAGATGTGGGGATCCCTCACATCTCAGTAGCACCTGTGATAAAATTAAATGTAATAACTGTGGTGAAATGGGTCATGTGGGGGTTCACTGTCGGAATGCTAGTAAATGTAACCTATGTGAAGAATTAGGGCATGTATTCCAGAATTGTCGATGGGCTGCTCATGCTCAGGAAGACCATGATGGTGGGGCTGATCAACGATTTGTGATCACACAAGCACAAAAAGCACAGTTACGTGCATCTGTGGCTAAGCACCCCTCTGTTACGGGAGACTCAGCGGAGCAGCCCCTACTGCTAGCACCTCCCAGAACACTGTTCCTCAACCTGACAATATTGTACCACCTTTATCGGTACCTGGACCCCCTTGAATGGAGGAAGTTAGACCTGTTGCTCCTGATGGGGACTCTGTCCCAGGTCCTAGTAAAATGCTACCTCCCCGTGAACCTACTGCAGGTACACGCCGTAGGTCTCTGAGAACTGCTTCTCGGCCTTTGCTGCCTCCTATGACATCCTTGTCGCCTACTCCCATACCCCTGTCGAATTCTTTTGAATTACTTCTGCCACGACTTGGGGCGATGCAGGTGGTGAAGTCTGACTCATCTCGGTGGCGTCCTCCCTCCCTGATGGTACTGCTGACACTGGACCTCCAGTGGGCATTGGACTATCACAGAAACGTAAAGGCTAGAGTTAGGTTAAAGGAAGACTATTGTTGGGAAGCGGAAACTGTGATGTTTTATATTTTCCTGTTGTCTCCATGGCGCAGTTCACTTGTCACACTATTATGTTAATAGTATGAAATGTGCTCTTAAGAGACGGTTGTTTTTCTTTTTAAGACTTTGCCATTGGGTATTTTCTTGTTGCAGGATACCAGACTCCATCGACTCATGAGATCAGACAAGCAAAAAATGATTGGCTCTTAGGCCCCTCATTCTGGTCCATAGGTCACGACCCCTGTTCAGGCCTTGGCATTTTGATAAATATGCCTGACTTTCATCTTTTGAAGATATTTGATTTGGTACCCGGTAGGGCTCTGGCTTTGGACTTCACCATAGGTAATTGCCCTTATCGAGTTATCAACATTTATGCGCCACAACTTAAATCAGCATGCATAGCCCTTTTACTGAGATTCACCCTTACTTGCACACTTCATTTCAAGTTTTATTTTCTGGTGACTTCAACTGTGGCTTGAGTCTTCAAGATAAAAGTTCCTTTGCCACTACTAAAAAACTGTACTGTGACTCACAGGAACTGAACAAGCTGATACATACTGCCCATTTAGTTGATGCTTATTTTTCATTTCGGCAACAACATACCCCTACGTTTCATAAAGGCAAATTGGCTACCCGCATTGATTTTGTTTTCTTGTCCCGTACTTTACCAATTGTTTCGGCTATGGTGCAGGCAGTGGCCTTTTCGGATCATAGCTTGCTTTCTATTGGTGTTGGTACTGCAAATCCTTTTTCAAAAGGGCTGGGGTTGTGGAAATTTAACACCTCCCTGTTACAGGATAAGGTGTTTTTGTCGACCCTTCGGTCCTTCCTTTTTGCACTCAAATCTGTGTTTCTTTGTTATGATGACCCGATACAGTGGTGGTTTGATACCAAACATGTGTTGATATCATTCCTGAAACAGTATAGTCGTACGAGAAGTAGGAGCCAATATTTGGACTACTTACAAAGAAGAGCGCATCTTCAATCGCTTCTTTCTTTGTCATATACCACGGGTCATGACCTTTCCTCTCAAATTCAATTGACGCGAGCAGCTATGTTGCACTTCAATCTCGACAATCACGGCAACTGTATCACCAACATAAATTTCAGGTTACTGGACCACGGGAGATCATTTGTGCCTTTGAGTCTAACTCGTTGGACTGCTCAAAAGACGATTTAAGTCTTGCAGATTCCACGGACTTATGCTCTACTCAAACCGAGATTCAGCAGATAGTTGCTAACCACACGACTGCTTTGTTTTCCCCCCTACAGACTTACCTGACCCTGCTGCCCTGTATGAGAATTTAGAGATCCCTCCCTTCTACAACAGCGGTGGAGATGGCGTGCCAGTCCATTACGACCTTGGAGTTGTTAACGACAATTTCCTCTCTGCCATTACGTAAAACTCCTGGCCCAGATGGTCTTCCGACAGCTCTTTATAAAGTTCTGGGTGACCACTTACTTATTGAACTTACCTCTGTCTTTAATTCTTTGTTGAACAGTGAGTCTGTCCCTTTAGAATTTACGACTGGTGTTTTGCTTTATATCTATAAACAAAAGGGGGAAGCCCACTCTCTTGAGAATTGGCACCCTCTTTGTATGCTTAACACTGACTTTAAAATATTGATGAAAATAATAGCAAAATGTTTAACAGGTATTGCAGAAACTGTTCTGCATCCTGCTCAATCTTGTTCTGTCCCCAACAGGAACATCTCAGATCATTTGATTCTGATCCGTGAATTGTTCTCTCATGGGTACTCAGCTTCGACTTCAGGATTTGTGGTTTCTGTGGATCAACGAGCAGCATTTGATTCGGTGAATCATGATTTTTTATGGCAAGTACTTAGTTTTTTGAATGTACCGGCCATCATTATTCAATGGTTACATAATTTTTATAGGACGGCTACAGTCATGCCAGTAGTGAACGGCTGGGTGGGACCTCTGATACCTGTTCGAAGAGGAGTTCGACAGGGTGTCCCATGAGTCAATACTATATGTACTGCTTTTGGACGCTCTGCTCCGCCGTGAGAATATGCTCCCACAGATACATGCTGTATTGTGTCCTGTAACAACAGCACCATACAAAGCTATGGCATATGCAGATGATATCTGCTTCTTGGTGGCAGACGAGGATTTGGTGAAAGCCTCCTTGCAGGAATGTTCTTTATTTGGGACATATTCAGGAGCAACTCTAAATTTTGAGAAAAGTGTTGGTATACAGCTAGGGTCTGCTATTGCACCGATTAGGAACATCGGACCATTGCAAATTGTAGAAGGCCCAGTTCGTATTTTAGGGATTTATTTTGGTACTCAAGCCGATGACGTTTATAATTGGACTTCTAAATTACAACAAGGTCGCATAAAGGTAGCCTCATGGAACAGGAGTCAGATTGGGAAAAAGAAAAGAGTCTATTTAATTAAGACATATTTACTTTCCCTCTTTCTCTATGTTAGCTATATCTTTCCTATTCCAAAACAATTAGAAATGGTGATTCTTAGCCTTTTTTTTCAGGCATTATGGGGGAGCAGGTTAAACCCGATAAAATGGGATGTCACCTATCTCCCTATCACGGATGGTGGTGTAGGCATGACTAATCCCCTTTTGTTTTTCTCCAGTATTTTTTTCATGGCGAACATTAGACCACTTTTGATTAACCTCAGAAAGGATGGGAAGCGTGGTTCTATGATTCTTGTAAGATATGGTTTCACCAATGGGAGCATAATTCCCCTCATTATTCTGCGTGCCACGGAAACATGCCACCTTATGTAGGGGTATGCATTTCCTACGTCTGAAGCAATGGCGGGTTACCCCACAAATGCTTCTCACTAATGCACACAAATCCCTGTATAGATTGCTTTTTCCTCTGTGTGTACCGTTCAGTCCCTTTTTAAATGCCCTACCCATATTGTCCTTCTGCTTACCTTGTTATGTTATAAGTGAATCCCAATACATATGTGGGACTTCCATTGGTTATCCTGCCATGAGAGAATTAATGTTAAATCGAACCATAAACATAAACAGCTTCAAGACAGGTTGTGTTCTAGGCCCTCCTGTATTGATGAATTGGAAACTATTTCTCATTTATTTTTTGATTGCCCCTTTATACAACGTTGGTGGGTTTTTCTGGCCCAAAAATGGGGTATGCCATTGCTTCAATTTGTCTCTTACCAATGGTCATGTATGGAGCATTCCCCCCTCAATGGTCTCTGTGGAACACTGATACTTTAAATCTTATTTTTGTTGTAATTAAATGGCATATCTGGATGGCAAGATGCCAGTTCACCTTACAGCAGAAGATCTGTACATATCTAGAAATTGATTAAAAGATTGTTCGGGATTTGAAAATTGTTTATGCATGTGAACTTGTATCTCATTCCAGGCTTGGTCTGTTTGCCCTTTGGAAAGCCCTACCTTGGATTACAGACTCAGATGCACCGGTAACTTGAAAGACTTTTATTCTCTCGGTATAGTTTCCTTAGTTTTCTTTTCTTTGTTTTATCCCATACCTTCTGATATGAGCACTGTTGTATATTGTCTTGAGTTGTACCTGATTTGTTCTTATTGTATTTTCTTTACTGTATATTGCCTGATTTCTTGTTTCAATAAAACTTTCCCCTACTCTTTTCGATAAGTGCCATGGGATCTTTAACATCCACCTGAACTACCACCAATCCAGGCAGATGGGACCTCGGTTTAACATCTCATCCAAAAAGCGGCACCTCAGAGTGCAGCACCCTCTCATGCTGCACTACAGTGCCAGTACTGGATATTAACCCAAGTGCCAGATGTGGGAACTGAACCCACAGCCCTCTGATCTCCCAGCCTCAGAGGCGAGTGTGCTGCCTACTGAGCCACTGACACATCAACTAATCAAATTAAAATAAACAGTACACAAGCAATTTTATTCCTATACCTCACAGTATACATACAAGGTAAAGTAAAATGTATCTCCTTATTAGAGAGAAGCATGTCTCTTAGCTCAGAGTGGATTGCTCTGTTCTGAGCTGAGAATCATTCCAAGCATCACAAAGGTGCTGTTTCAGGTGCTCCAAGTGAGCATTCTGCAGATCAACAAAAACATTTTTTTGCTAATTTTAAATTTCAATACTTTACCATACATTAAACTACAGAGGTAAACTTTTAACAGCAGACAGGGAAGGTGTCTAGTTACTAATAAACCATTATTTGTTTATCAAGATTAATGGGATTTAAAATAATCAGTTAAAAAGTAAACAGTGTACACTTGGGCGCTTAGAACAGCCACCATTCAGAAACATACCATGGGCTGCCACCACTGGGAGGGTTAAATCGGCAACCACAGGGTAGGCTGACTCTGTTTCTTTCTTGCAGCAGCATGAGTCACTGGTCCAGGGAATCAATCTCGGTGGGTTCAGCCTCAATTATAACTTGACCAATAGGTAGCAAGTGGTTACGTTGCATGGTCTTGACAGCTTTGGAGTTATTCTCTGGGCGCACTTTGTACACTGGTAAATCCTAACTTTCCAACTAAGACATGGGGAAGATGGTACCATCGATCAAGCAATTTTGTGTTTACCACGCAATCCTAATTTCACAACACACAGTCTCCAGGCCCAAGCTCTTGAGCCTTTACTTTTCTATCATGTCTCTCTTTGTTGGCTAGATTTCTTTTGGCGGCCATTGTCTGGGCCAGTTGATAGGCATGGTTCAATTGACCTTTCAGTTTTTGTACATATTGCAGGTAATCTTCATCTCGGATTCCATTGGGAGAAACCCCAAAACAGACATCAACAGGCAACCGGGCCTCTTTCGAATATGAGGCAGTAGGGAGAGAACCCAGTAGCATCATTCTTTGTGCAATTGTATGCGTGTACCAAGGTGCTAATCTGCTGGCTCCATTTATGCTTATCTTTTGGGTGGAGGGTGCCTAGCATGTCTAGTAGGGTGTGGTTAAAGCATTCTGGTTGAGGATCCCCCTGCGGGTGATAAAGGGTGGTTCTTGACTTTCCACACTCCCCATAGAGAGAGCATTTCTTTGATTAGCCGACTCTCAAAGTCCCGGCCCTGATCAGAGTGAATTCGCTTGGGGGCACCATAGTGGACGAAGAAATTTTCCACTAGCACCTTGGCCACGGTAGATGCTTTTTGATCTTTGGTGGGAAAAGCTTGTGCATACTGTGTGAAATGGTCCGTAACCACTAACACATTGCCAATGTTTCACTGATCAGGCTCTAAACTCAAGAAGTCTATCGGACTAGTTCCATTGGGGTGCTGTAGTAATGTTGACAAGGGGGCAGCCACTCTGAGGCAGGGCTTTTCTCAGCAGGCAGCGAGTACGAGTCCTTACATGGTGCTTACATCGCCCCCATCTTTGGCCAGCAGAATCGAGATCTGCATTAGGTCAAGGGTCCGGTCGATACCGAGGTGGCCCATATGATTGTGGTGGAACCTCAGTACCAAATCTTTGGAGGCTGTGGGCAGGACCAATTGTTACTTGTCTATTTGGCCACCCCAATCTACAGTCTCTCTATACAACAACTGATTAAGCAGCTTCAACCTGAGGCCTTCTTTAAACAATAAAGCAGTTCGCAGATCAGAGGAACGCAACTTGGACACATCTTTTCCTGCACGAAGGGCGTCAAGTGCTGGCTGAATCATAGGATCTCAGGATTGAGCCCACTGAATGCTGTCATTGTCAAACTGAGGTAGTGCACTAATATCTAGAGCAGAGAAGTGGCAATACGCAGCCGGTATGCAGGTGTCAGAGGGACCCAAGCAATCTACTAAGCAGTCCGCTGTGTCCGTAGACATCTGTTCATTTCTATCAAACTTTTGGCACAATGCTCAGATGTCAGGTTCAGACAGCCTGACCCAGTCATTCTTGAAAATGGGTCTCGGGATAGGGCATCAGCATCAATATGATTCAGGCCTGGTCTGTATTTGACAGCATAATCATATGTTGACAAATCAGAAAGCCACCCTGTGCCCTGTGGCGTCTAACTTAGCTGAAGTCTGTACATAGGTCAGCAGGTTATTGTCAGTCCTCACCAATATTTTTGCCCCATAGAGGTAATCATGAAACTGGTCAACAATGGCCCATTTTAACGCAAGGAACTCCAACTTGTGCACAGGGTAGTTTTGCTCTGACAGGGTCAAGCTCCTACCGGCAAATGCCACTAGTCTCAAACCATCCTCATGGTCTTGATACAGTACAGCTCCTAGACCCTGCAGACTGGCATCAGTATGCAGCACATAGGGTTTGGTGGGATCAGCATAAGGGAGGATGGGGGCACGGGTGAGCTGATATATGACTTTGTGGAAAGCTGCTTCACAGTCAGGCATCCAACGGGACCAGAGAACTTCACCTGGGCGGAAATATGCTTTGTCTGGTTCTGTGACGGACCCTTTTTTGTATTTCCGATTGGTAGGAGGGTAACCCTGGGTAAGATTCAAGAGTGGCCGAATCACTTTGGAATAGTCCTTTATGAACCAGCGGTAGTAGCCACAGAATCCCAGGAAACATTGTAGTTCTTTCAAATTGGGGGGCTGGGGCCAAGTAGTCAAGGCTTCAACTTTACTAAGATAAGTCTGTATCCCCTCTGTAGACACTATGTGCCCCACATACTTCACAGAGGTTTGGAAAATCTGGCACTTGTTGATGGACAGCTTGAGGCCGAAATCTTCCAGTCGATCTCGTACTTTGAACAGTTGACTCTCACGTTCCTCTAGGGAGCTCCCGAACACAATGACATCATCCAAATACACCAGGCATTCTAGCAAATTCATATCTCCCACTGCTCGTTCCATCAGTCGCTGGAAGGTGGCTGGGGTGCCCGATATCCGCTGTGGCATTCTCAGGAATTCGTAGAACCCAAAAGGACAGATGAAGACTGTCTTCTCATGGTCCTCCGGAGACATCAGAATCTGGTAATATCCACCGCGAAGATCCAACACCAAGAACCATTTGCTCCCATTCAAACAATCCAGAGCATCTTGTATACGGGACATGGTGTATTGATCAGGGATGGTCCACCAATTCGGAGTTCAATAATCAACACACATTCTCACAGATCCATTCTTCTTACGCACAACCACAATGGGAGAAGCATATGGACTCCTGGATTCTTGTATCACACCAGCAGCGAGCATTTCCTGCAAGTGTCTTCTCACGTCGTCTATGTCTGCAGGGCCTAGACGTCGAGACCTCTCTCGAAATGGCCATTCATCGTGCAGGTGTATGTGATGCTCCACACCCTGGAACATCACACGCCCGTTTCCTTCAATGAAAACACTTGATCTCTCTGGGCAAGTTCCTGGTTAATTCTAGTCTTCCATTCAGCTGGTAATGGGGAGTCACCAAAATTAAACAAGTCGGAAGTCACTCTATCTGGCTTGCCAGGGTGCTTGTTGCTGGGCAACACTGCAGTGTCTGCCCAGTGTACCGTAGCTAGGGTGCATTCTCTGTTCATCCGGATCTCCTGATCTGATACATTATGAATCTGGAATATCACTCATCATGCATAGGCATGAGCACAAGCTGGCAAGATGCTGGGCTTAACCAATAATCCTTCCGGCAATTTTCCATCGCCTGGCGCGTCCAACATCAGTATTTTGTTCTTGACATCTTTGCGGAGGCGGACCTCCCCTTGAATGGTACACTGGGAGTTAGGGGCCAGTACCATTGAATCAGGATCCTTCTTCCAAATGACCCCTACCGGTTCATCCTGGTCCACTCCCTTGGGGTTCTGCCACAAATCACAGGCCCTCTTGATCAGAGCAGGAATTCTTAGGGCCCTCCCAGTCCGTCAAACTTGTTTCTCACGATAGAGTTGTGCCAATCTCGCAAACATATGGGCGTTGGTCTCAATTAACAGGGGAACCCATCATACAGTCCAGTAGGGGGACACACTAAGGCCAGTGTCTTGACTAGCTCCTCTACTCCAGTTACAGCTTCAGGAAACAACAACCAGGGGTGGTCATATCCTAGGTAGGGTTAAGACTTGTCGATCAGCCCCCACTCATGTAGGCCTTTCAGGGATTGTAAGGGCACAGCAGTTAAGTGTTTGTCATACCAGTCCTTAAATACAATGGTCACTTGCAACCCACTGTCCAGCACAGACCGAGTAGGAATACCATTCACAGCTACGGTAGTCTCCATTGAAGGGCCCACTATTTTGGACTAGTCTAGAGGGACAGCAGCAGGGGCCTGGACAGATGATTTAGCCACATAGGGATTTGAGTTACTACTTCTTGAACCCTCACTGTGGTCATTTTGGGCACTCCTTGACTGCTGATTCGTTCTCCGAAGCTCTTCTTGAAGCCTGTATACAGCTTTAGCTAGGTCTTTTGTGGACCGGCATTCTCTCTTCATGTGCCCATCCTTTCCACAATTATGGCAAAATATGTTTTCTGGGATTTGGGGTGGCCAAGGCATCACACTGGTAGCTGGGGCTGTGGTACTACCAAGTGAAAACCTTGGTGCCATCTCTGTCTGCTGTGTGGTGAGCATTTGGAGACATCTTGTCAATTCTCTTACTTCCATAGTCAAGACATCGAGTTTTGAGCTGCTGTCAGCAGGAGATACCTGGTGACACCCGCACCCCCATAGCAGATACAGTTGAATAAGGGTTGGTGCCTGTATTTGCAGGAGCGGCCTTTATAAAGAGACTGTTTTTTGTTTCCCTGCACTCCCTCAGCAGTTCATCCCATGGCGTCACATCCTCATTGGTCCCCACTTCAGAAGGGCCTTCCAATGCAGTGATCACTTGGGCTGTGCTCACCCTAGAATTACAATCCCCCTCTTCATCTTCAACCTCCCGGAGTTCCTTTATCAAGTCACAACAGTTTGGTGGGTTACCCCTTCTATCTGGGAGCCTTAACTGAAGAAGCTGCAATTTAGAATGCTTTGCATGTTGCAGCATGTGCCCCAATCTCACATGGTTTAAGTCACTGGCGGCTGCCACACCTTCGGTAAGCCTTCTGCAGCGCTCTTCCAGATGAGTAAATATTGCAGACAAACTTTCACCTGGCCATTGTTTTGTACCTTGAAATTTCCACATCAAGTTCTCCCCTGACTCAATGCTCCCAAAATTGCCTTCAAGTGCAGATAGGTACTTCTGGGCAGATGCATCAGAGTTTGTGGACCTCAGAAATTTAATGGCCTCTAGGGTGGGACCCCTCAAACTTTCTCAGCCTCCACACACTGCCTTTCAGGTACCAAAGGGGCAACACAATCTATCCAGGTCTCCCAATCATCCTCCCTTGGGGGTGGGGAGGGTGCCGGAGAAGATTCTCAACCTTCGGTAAGAGTTGTGACTAATGGCAGGTACAGACATAGGAGCCAGCATTGGCACGGGCACAGGAGGGGCAATAATGGGTGCTGGAGTGAGAGGGGGTGTTGGGGGAGGAACACCCCCAGGTGGCAGGAATAGTTTCTTTAAGTCCTCCACAGTTTTCCCTTCCTCCAGCAACAACTTGGCAAATTTCTCCTCAAAAGTCTCAGCTAGTGGGGAGGGCTCATTTTCCCCAGGGTCTTTACTGTCTTTAGTTATTACTCTCCAGGCAGTGAGGGCTCCTTCGGGGGTGATAGTCCGTGGCACTTTGGAACTGTCTGCTGGGTCCTTACACTCTACTAACGCCATCAAACTTTGGGTGAGCAGATTAGCCTGTTGACCCACCACCACAGGGTTTTGTAAACATTCAACCTTGGAAAGTACTCCCTCTACAGTGTTCTTATTGGTACCCAAGGGAATATCCAGGATAAGTATAGCATTTTGGGGGTCGATCTCCTGCCCAGTACACCACCCCACCAACTGGTGTACAGCCACTTCTGTTGGGGTAGCCATTTATTTTAACAGCAACCCAAATTTGGCCACTAGGGATGCTAATTCCAGCGGTGAGCCTCCAAGATGTAACCCCTAGGTGGCACTATCCCAAGGGCTACTACCCCTGCCTGCTTGGCTGGTAGCAGGTTAAGGGGCCTGAGTTCTGAAACGGGTGCCTCCACCTGGAGGTCAGGGTTGGTAGTGGTCAAGCTAACCTGGGCACAGCCCTCCAGGACACTGTAACCCCCCTCTTTCCCCTCTAGTGGCCTGAACACAGCACAATAATCGCTTTCACAATATCTCTGGTACACCACACAAGTACCCACACTGTTTGCACTTACCACCAGGGCTGGTCCCTCTGGTTCGACCCTGGGGACCCCCTGTAAAACAAGGTTATGCACAGCAAATAGCAACAGTACAGTACTTTGAGCACAAACTGGAACCACAGTCAGATTACATGCAGAAAATGTTAGATATGATTTATTCAGGGGACTTGAACAAGAGGAGGGGCAAAATCAGGTTAATTAGCTGAAAGGTTATTTCAATCAAGCAGTTATGCATGCACTTTGAGTCCCTCCACACAGTCACACCTCTGGGTACCCAGGTGGAGAAGAGATGGGCTTGCCAGGACTGTTGCCCGGGGTTGCAGCTGGTTGGGGCTCTGTGATGGAAAACACAACATGCACAGTACACAATATTTGTAATCCGGAGCCAGAGGTTTCAGTTCGTAAAGGAAACGAAACAACAAGGCAATCAAATGACACACTCAGATTAAGCTGTTGTTGCAGGGAGTTACCCTGGTATCTACTCACGATACCCAAGACTGGTCACAGGCTGGACGAAAATCGAGACTGCAGGTGGTTGGTCTGGAATGCCAGGAGAAGCAGGGCCCACACGAGTCACAGAGACATTGTTCCTGTTCAAGCATGGAGCAGGAGGCTGATCCCCAGGCAGTTCTTTCGTCGATGGCTTCTCTGTGCAGTGGGTAGTCTGGCTGGGCCAATCTGGCAAGGCCCAGACCGCATGGAGACAAATTCAGATGCAGTCCATTTTGGGCTGGATGCAGCTTCCAGCAAGCAGAACATAGTTCACACAGTGGGAACTAACTCACAACCCACTAGCAGCTCAAAGCACATTTACATGTACCGGGAAGTCTACTGTACCACGCAAAGTGCTCCCCAGTCACAATCACAAAGTCTCTGCACACACCGGAGCTTAGGGTAGCTGGAACTCCTGACAGGCCGATCGTATTCAGCAAAATCTTTGGTCTTCTTCAGGTAGAGTCTGGCCCACTTCAGTAGTTTACTTTAGTCACACAAACTTGGATTTAGTCCAACATAATTCTCTTCTCTCCCTCTCAGGAGCAGCTGGCAGACATGCAAGCCAAAAACTCATCCCTTTCACAGTTTTCCCACGCGAATCCACTCAGGATTGCTGCCCAAAATCACTTCAGCTCCTCTCATTTCACTTTCCTGCTCAGAACTAACTGAAAACCGCAAGCAGTGTGCGATTTCCCCAACATCCAAAAGGCTTGGTTGGCTGATTTGGCTGTCAGTCAAAGCAAGAGCTGCCCCTTCAGTTGCAAAAAAGACGCAAAAAGTTCAAAGCTACAATTCCTACAGATTTTGACTTCAGACAGCTCCTGTAGTCCGGCTACATTTTAGGTCCCACCAGAACTGATTGATCCAATTTGCAGTCCAGGAACAAGACAGTGGAGACAAACAAAACAGTCCTTGCTACAAAGAAAGCAGGTTAGACAAACTAGATTATCATTATCACTCTAAATGATTTTCAGCAAATAGTTACATTTTCAACAGAGCTCCTCTCAGATTACTTAGGCTGCAATCAGGCAGCTCTTAAAGAGACAGTACAGAGGCTATACAGGCTCTGGTAATCACATTTAAACTGCTAAAACGCTGGACACCAGCCTGGCAGTGAGCATTTAGACAAGCTCAAGGAAGACTTTTTGGGAACTCTCATTTGTAGGGGGTTACACTTAGGGAGTTCCTTACTTTGTCTGGTGAGTTTCCCACCACCAGCCAATCTTCTAGGTAAGGGAAGACAGTCACTGCCTGTCTTCTTAGATATGCCACTACAGTAACTAGGCACTTTGTGAATACCCTTGGTGCTGAGGAGAGACCAAAAGGCGGAGTTGAAAACTGATAGTGGCCTGAAGGGAGTCTGAATCTGAGATATTTACTGTAAGATTCCTTTATGGGGATGTGGAAATAGGTGTCTTTCAAGTCCAGTGATGCCAGCCAGTCCCCTTTTTGGATTGTTGGCAATATTCAAGCCAAAACTACCATTCTGAACTTTGTTTTTTTCAGATGCTTGTTCAAAGCTCTGAGATCCAATATTGGCCACCACTCCCCACTTTTCTTTGTTGTTAGGAAGTATCTGGAGTAAAAACCCTTTCCTCCCAGGGTGGTAGGGACTAATTCCACTGCTCTGAGATGTAACAACTTCTGAACCTCTGCTTTTAGCAATGTCCTCTCTGCTAGAGGAGGTGAGCAGTAAACCCTGGTCTTCTGTGGAGGAAAAGATTTGAAGTTCAGAGACAGGCCCTGACCCCTTACCTCCAGCACCCACTTGTCTGTAGTGATGCTTAGCCAAGCCTGGAGGAAGTGGGAGAGTCTATCTACAACAGGGAGAAAGGAGGTGGCCTGAGCCTCAGGGATTTTGCTTTGGTTGGGGCTGAGGTTGGGTTTGAGAGCCCCTCCTAGAGCTCCTTCTACCCCTACCCCTAGAGTATCCCTGTTGTGGATACTGCTGGTACTGGGGCACAGCTACTAGCTGGAAAAAGGGTCTGGTCATAAAAGACCTTCCTCTGCCCCCCCCTTAATAGGGCCTAGTGGATGGAGAAGCACGCTCTTTAGCAGTTTCTTCTATAGGTTGCCATATATTCATCCACTTTTTTCATGTATGCAACCGTGGATTCCCCAAAAAGACAGTTTCCCTCTAAAGGAAAATCCAGGGCCTTGGATGGAGTATCCTGAGTAAGGTTAGTGGCCCTGAGACAAGCAAACCTTCTCTGTGCCACGGTGTTAGCCATCCATCTGGCTGCAGTGTCACTAGAATCAGAAGCAGTTTGGAGCAGTATACGCAGCTGTCTAAGGCTCTGAGCTGCAAATCAGGACATCCAGCAGACCAGACCTGGGTTTGAATCCCACAGCTTCCACTTGCATACTGTGTGACCCTGAGCAAGTCACTTAACCTCCTTGTGCTCCCAGGTCGCTCCTGTAAAAAGCTTTTAGCTTAGTGTGCTATACCTGATAAAAAAAACAACTAAAAAAAGCCATCTGGAATGGGTACTTAGCAGCTTCAGACCAAACCTGCAGTTTCAGCCAGGTCTTCAGACAAGGGTGAGGTGGCTTTCATGGACATGTCCAGCACTGACTGCTATAGGGATTTCTGATACTGGGCAGCATATGCTTGAAAAGTAGCCTGTCTTGTGGCCAAAGAGACTGATAAATAGCCTTTTTTGTCTATTCTATCCACTTTTCTGGAGTCCTTGTCCGGAGGGTGGGAGGACACGGGGACTCTGGCTTTGTTGCAAGCTGCCTGCTGTATAACCCCTTGATGGTCAGGATGGGAGAAAAGGAAATCAGCCCTCATCCTGTCCAACTGATACTTTTTATCTATTCTTCTTTCAATGGGAGGAACAGAATTAGGGGTCTGTAGAAGTGTTAGGGTGTCTTTTTTGAAAACTTTGTATACTGGGAAGAGGAGGGCTTTTGTGAGTGTCAAACCCATCATATTTAAATATTCAATTTCCTCCTCATCCTCAATCTGCTCTGTGGTAGCAATATCCAGAGCATCTGCCATTCTCCTTACAAATGTAAAATGCAAGGAGTAATCCTCTGACAACCTGGGAGGAGAACCAAAATCTTGCTCAGGAGATACCTCTGAGGAATTGGTTCATCATCCTGGAAAGGATCATCCTCCTCTTCATAATACTGCTCCTCCTGTAAAGAGGGCAACATGCCACTGCTGGCCTGGGGACCCTGGGTAGGGGCAGGCTACTGGGGAACAATGTTTTGCGGTGCCTGGATAATTTTAAAAGCCTGGGCTATCTCTTGAGCCAAGGGCATAGCAGGCATCTCGCAGAATCCTTAGCCTCCCTCCCCCCATGTCAATCGTGAGGAAAACCTCTCACCATCTCCCAGCCAGGGTGTTAGTCATGCTACTACTCCTCCTGTCAGGAACATTCATCCAAACCCTGGCCCGGTTCCCAGGAGCTCCCCAACTCGCACCACAGGCCCATGCATGGTCTCCATGAATATCTGTAGCCTCCAAAAAGTTTGACTCACTACAATGCCTGGTCACATTAATTAACCCTGATGTCATCACCCTGGTTGAGACTTGGCTGTCGAAATCTCCCTGACTCCTAGTCTCCTTCCTGGTTTCACCCTTTCTGGTCCGACTCGTTGGGAGATGGGCAAAGGCGCTATTTCTGTCAAGGAATCTCTCCCGCATTCAGCCCTGCCCACTCCCATCCTTGACTCCAGGACCCAGGTGCTTACGCTGAAACTAACCCTGACCCTTTAAAGGGACCCTTTATCTGACTACTGCATACGTGTCCCCAGGGACCAAATGCAGGCCATTGCCTCTCTTACAGAATACCTACCTCTCTACCTCCTTCCGCTGATCAAATTCTGGTGGGTGACTTAAATGTCAACTGGCTCAGCCTCCTCCTCCTCTACCCGAGACTCTTTTCTGCAATAGACCTAACGAACTAGTTACCCACCCTACCAGGACTAACCCCAAGAGAGGCTCCAGTACCCTGCTTGATGTGGTACTCACCAACCGCCCTAATCGGATCCCCAATGTACAAGTCCTCCCAGACTCTCTCAGCGATCACTCCCCCATTCTATTCCACTGGTCAACCTCAGTCCCCAAACCCATAGCACAGTCCACATGCCGGCGGCGCCTAATACCTGGTGGACTGATAAAACTTAAGGAACTTCTGTCCCAAATTGACTGGTCTCCTATACAGGCAACTCCTGACATCGACACAGCTCTCTCCTTCTTCACCCAAACTTTTAATAATGCCTGTGATATCTTTGCCCCAGTGTTGACCCGCCGTTCTAAAAGGAAGAATGCCCCCTGGGTTACCCCAGCTTTGGTCCACCAGCTCAAACATAGGGACAACCTATGGCACCATGCCATTGAGACTGGCCGGCCCAATGACAGGCGGTTATATGCTGCCGCCCGAAACAAGTGCACTCGGGCCATCAGAAAGGCCAAGTCTGAGCACTATCGGTCCTCACTCACTGCCTCATGGGGAATCCCAGAACCTTCTGGGATAACATTAAACAGTTAAATGGGAGTGCACACTTCCCACCCACCCAGATCAACATGAATGGTGTGATCTCCTCAGACCCAGCCCTCATAGCCAACCACCTCAACACCTCATTCACTGACCTTAGCCCCTATCCTCCTACAAATTTTTTGACCTCCTCCCCCAGCACCTGCCGTAAATCTTTCTCGCCCTTATTTTCTCCTCCATGTGTTTCTGCCCAAGAACTTAGGCCGCACCTTGTCACTGCCCTCAAGAGTAATAGTACAGGCAGTGACACCCTGGATCCGTGTATCCTACGGCTGGTCTTAGACACAGTCCTTACCCGATCACATGCCTCATCAACCACTCTTTGCCTGGGGAAGGTTCCAACTGCCTGAAAGTCGCCACTGTCACCCCTATCTTTAAAGGTGGTGATAGGACTGTGGCTGGAAACATCGACCGATCTCCATTCTCTCCCTCTCCAAGGCCTTGGAAAAAGTGGTGGCCTCTCAAATCTCTGACTACCTCTCCACCTACAATGTCCTTTGTCCTGAGCAGCATGGCTTCCGAGCGGGCCACAGTACCAACACAACCCTCCTAGAGTTCTCCAACTTCTCCACTCCTCCTTAGACACTGGTTCTCTGGCTGGTGCTGTCTTCATTGACCTCTCAAAGCTTTCAACACTGTCTCCCACCCCCTCCTTCTTGATGCCCTTAGTCTCTCTGGTTTTGCTGCTGGGCCTATCTCCTGGTGCACCAGTTATCTGTCTGACCGCTCACAGCGTGTAAAATTAATGGGACCTACTCAGACATCTGTCCCATCTTTTCTGAGGTTCCCCAGGGCTCCATTCTGGGCCCCTTACTATTCTCCCTTTACCTTAACACCCTTCCACGCTCTTGCTCGGGGAACATTCTATTGTACGCTGCTGATGCGGTCATCTTTGCCTCAAGTCGTAACCCTATTGTCCTCCGGGACTCGCTGCAGAAGTCCTTCACTGAAGCCGAGGGCTGGTTCAAGGAACATAGATTGGTGATAAATCTTAAAAACAAAACCATGTTCTTCACTCATCCCCAAAACAAGTCCTGCAACTTCAAACTCCTCATTCACTCTGGGTCCTCATTCCCACTCGAACAAGTTTGCTCCTATAAATACCTAGGGATCCATTTTGACCCTCCCTCCTTCCATGGACACATCGCTGCCCTAGCCACTGCCACTAATATCCGATTGGGCATCTTACATCGGTATAAACACTGCCTCCCCCCAGAGGCTCTTCGACTCGCAGTCACCTCCTTTATCCTGTCCCTAGTGGACTATGGACTGCCGGTGTATGGTGCTGCTGATCAGACTGCACTCCATAAAATTCGCACTACTCTGAATAAGGCCTGCAGGTTAATTACTGGAGCACCTAGGATGACACACACCTGTCTACTGTATGCTAAAGTGCTGGTACTTGATCTCGATGAGTGCCTCAAATATCTTACCTGTACCCTTACAAAAAAGACCCTCCTTGGGCTTTCCCCACCAGGATTGACCACCACCATACGCCGCTCTGTCCCACTAGTTCATACTGGACCTCTGGGAAACCTCTCTGTTATCCCTAGAGCTAGGACCTCCACGGCCAAAGAGCCTTCAGCTTTAGGGCCCTCCTGGTTCAACACACTGCCCCTCCATCTCCGAAGCTCCAACTATATCGTGCTTCAAAACTTCCTTACGTAACCACCTTATTAACACCTGATGCTGTAACTGCTGCTAGTCAAAGCCGTACTAAATACTTATGACAAAGCTTATTACTAAGCTGCTAAGGACAACATAACTCTGGTATTGTTTGCATCCATCCTACCTGTACCAGCTTGTTTGTATCTATGTCTTAATTTACTGTTATACTTATGTGTTGTACTGCTATACTGTGTATTTTGGTTTGTCTTACTGTGACAAGGTACCTTTGTAAATGAGCCTATGGCTCAAAGGTTTTCCAAACTGCTGTTTAAATAAAATAAAAAAATAGAAGTCCCTGGTTTAGCAGGCGAGGATTCTGCATGCTTGGTTTTTTTGAGTTTCTTTGAGGGAACCAGGCAGTCATGCCAGTTCTTTCCCTCTTTTTGGCCCTTTTTCGCCCATATCAGGGGCAGGGCTAAGCAAACTTGTGGGTTCAGCCAGAGCAGATTGGGGTGTCAGCTGGTCAGAGCCGGAGGGACCCCTAGGAAATTTTTTGTTTAGCCTTTCAAGGCATTTTTCCACATTTTTTTTCCAGGAAAGTTTTACAGACTTCACAATCCTGATCCAGATGTTCGAATACCAGACAAGCCACACATAAGGTGTGCTTGTCTGCTTTAGTAAATACATCTCCACATTTAAACAATTCTTGAAACCGGGTTCTCCAGTTCTTTTTTGGGGTTTCTATGACATGGTAATGTCTAAAAACGAGAAGAAACACTAACTGCTAAGTAAAGAATAAAGTGCAGTTATTTAAAAGCTATTTCTTTTTTTTTTTTGCGGTCGGTTCCGGAACCAATAGGAACTAGAGGAACCAAACCCAGGAGATAACAGATGAACCGTATCAGTGGTTCTGTAACCAATAAAAAGCGGTTACAAAAACAATAAACTAAAAAACTAAACTAATAATAGACAACACCAAGGCTCTTTAATCAGAGAACCCTGATAACTTAAAACAACTAACCCGGTTCCTCCACAGTTATGCCGAACCGCGAAGAACCGGTAAAAATATGTAACTTAAGCAATAAACAAGATTTACACTAACAGTCAGTAGAAGCAATAAAAGAAATAGAAAATACTTAAGTTTTTTAAGGTTTTGAATCTTCTTTCATGCGAAAGAGTAAGACGACCACTCCGAGCGACCAGACTTTCAGGCGGAGAGAAACATTTGAAGATGTTAGAACACCACAGTTGGTAGAGGCAGTATCTGAAAAATGCTCATGTGCAAAGAATTCTACTCATTTGCATTTGTTCCATCTCTCCGGGCAGTCCAACCCTCCAGGCTTACTGCATAAAGTTATGAATATCCTGAGCATTACTGGGGTTAGAAGAATTTATTAAAAAGCTTTAAAACTACAGTAGCGTCAGTATCACCTTTTAATGTCTATATATATATATATATATATATATACACATTTTCATCTGAAACTACATTTATTTGTTTGTATGTTCATGTAACGTACTCATTACAACTGTCAGTGAATGTCAATAATATATAAACCAGAGTCTGTCAGAGTGTTACAAGCTGTTGATGTTCAGTGATAATTGGGATTAGACCATAACAAAAAATAAGTTGATCTTGGGGATTCACCTCTTCTTATCCACTCCCCATATACATATACTGCACAAATATTTATCGGATCATTATGTCAGAGGAAGTGAACATGGAGTTTTTGATCCTGATATTTCCCCAGAACAAAACATAGCATTTTTCTGTTATTTTCATGAACAAAATAAGCATGAGGAGGAAAAAGGAGAGGATACACACTGCAGTATCTACCTTTCTTCTAAATAATTAGAACAGCTAGTACAACTCTTGCATCATCACCATCAGTGGAATGGTGCGCAAAAACATTGGGTGTTTTTTAAAAGAAGACTGTTTGCTGGTTTCATGCCACGGCATACCTGGATTGACACTGTACAACTATTGCTTCCGTGGATTATGTCTTGAATGTATGTACTGTACTCTGTGTGGCAGTTTGTTTCGACGGATTATGTCTAGAGTGTATGTACTCTATTCTGTACCTTTATTTATTTACATGTATAGCATAAGTATATGTTTAGGCAACGTAGACATTGACAGGGCTGTCTTGAAAACTGGGTTGTACAACCTAAATGATATGTCTTCCTGTATAAAAAAAGGTTTTAATACTACTACTACTACTACTGATGACCGAAACCTCAGAGTTTTTCCTTAGGTTATAATAATTTCCCAGGTACAGTGTCGACTTTTAGATGAGGGAAATACTATCCTCCACAAAGTTATGAGCTGTATAATCTCTGGACTACTTACAGGGGAATATGTTGTACTGTTTCAGTCTCACCAGCATATCATGGCAATGGAGGCCTTTGCTTATACTGCCTTTCTAATTTACAGGAAACAGCTTTAACTAAAATATTATTGTTCTTACCTTACTGGCAGGTTAACTTTAGGCTGCTCATATTTAGCAACATGAACAGGGCTTGAAATATCCACCTGTCTGCCTGTCCCAGACAACTGGTTTTTCATTGGGACAGGTGTTTTAATTTGTTTGCCTGACCCTTGGACTTTATAACTGTGCTGCACTTTGTAAGGCACTAGGACCCAGCCATGACATGCTGTTGAGGGAGAGAGAGGATGTTGGTATGTGTGACGGTATGATCTCAAGATGCATTGCTGCTCTTTCACAGCGCCCCGCCACTTTCACTTTCCTGGTTGGTGCCTGGCTTAGTGACTTGGCTCCCTGGTCAGCGGTCACCTGCCTCATCTTGAGTCCTTGAGGCGGTGGTGGGCGGAAGCAGAGATCAGATGCTCAATGCTGCCTGAAGATTGTTCCAGCTCGAGCAGGCGTGAGGATGGTTAGGTGCGGGAGCACAGTCAGCAGATGCTAGACAAAGCATTTTCATGGCTGCATGCAGCCGGTCTTATGTGTAAAGCAGCTTAAAGAAAGCATCCTGTAATTAGCATATTTTTCCAGAACAGGACTCTTTAGACTGAGTTGGTTCCACTTATCAAATCAGAGCAAAGAATCGCCAGGAGAAAGACAGACAACAGTGCAGCGTGTGATGCCGCTGACTTTCACATGGTCTAACAAAGTGTTCAGTAAGTCTCTCGCCCAAAACTTTCTGCTTAGCTGGCAATTATGAAAATTGGATAGCGTTGTCAGTTAGCTGTCATAATGCAGCATGAGGTAGCCTGTGTATTTTGCTATGAAAGCAATGTGCAGCCCTTGTTTAATTTGCAGTGGAAAAATTAAATCAAACAGCCTGTCAACTGTGTAATTTAAAAATTGTGTACTTACATAAATATCTTTACTAGTCTGTTGTGTTAACAGAACCCCTTGTAAAAGAAATGTGCCTTATTGTATCAAAAACCTTATTCTGGAGAGCATAACTTCAAATACTGCACAAATGAATATGATAAAATGAATAATTTCTGGGGGAAAATAACCTGCAGCTTTGGGCATTTCTTTTGAACTCTGTTTTATATTAGTGACAATTTAAAATTGGGGTCCCATCATCTTTCTTTTAAGTGCTGCATTTTTGGCAGAGGTGTGTGTGTGCGTGGTTAGGTTCTACTGAACCCCCCAAGTCATGGTCACCCTACTGTATATCTATTGATCATGTTACCCTCAAGTAAGGGGGGGAAAAGCACAACAAATGTGTGGCTATTTGGAACTGTACACTTGTGTTGGGTGCTTGCTTATTAATTAAAGCAATAATCCACGACAGTGTGTGGGTTATTTTACCTACACCTGGTATGGTTTGGTCATGAGGATGACGATCAAGTGACTTAACCACACCAGAAACTAGAAGATCCACCATAACCCACACCCTGTTGTGGATTACTGTAATTATACAATGTCTTGTAAAACAAGGTTAAAAAAATCTGAATCAAGATAGTGGTGCAGACATGGGCTGTAAACAAAGAATGAAAACATCACTTAAAAATAATATGGACAGGCAAAAGTTTTGTGGGACAGGCAAAATTTAGGTCCCACCTGTCCCTCGGACAGGCAACTCAAAAAAATTATTTCTAGCCCTGAACATAAATATCTAGTGCACATTACTGCATTTCTTGAATGCCATGCTTTAGTTTATCAAGATATCTTTGTTGTAGAAAATGTTGTTTTGGGGGGCTGGGTCTTGGCTGAACAGAGGTTATATGTTGTGTTCTACTGCATTCTCTTCAGGGCAATGGTTTCTATTTTTTCTTTTGTGCCTCTATTTCGCTATCCCACCCCTTTTTAAATGGGAGTTGGATTTGTCCCTGCATAGCTTGGAGGACTTGCTCCTCTGACAGACTCCCTATTCTGAGTCTTGGGTTTCTGACCCCCCCCTTCCCAGGCCTCAGATCATCAAGACAGCATATTAAACTGTCCTACCTGTTGGAAGTCAATTTGTATTATAGTTTGCAGATGCTCTCTGGTTAATGAGCATTAGGCTTCTTCAAAATGGATTGATGTGTCCAGTCGATGCTCCCATTTTTCATTTTAGCTGTAATTTACTTGTTCAAAAAATGCATCATAGTTGGGTTATTTTTTTGGACCACAGCACACAGTTGATAGCATGTAACATGTGGTGCCAGACTGAGCAATCCTACTTCCAATATGGATGCAAAATCAAGAGTCTTGGAAGACAACCTTCTCGCTATGGTGACTGGGAGAGGAACTTTAGAATTGCAGCTGCCTTTTCTAGTTTTCTGTTGTTAACTATATTAGATGCCACGTTTTAAGATTATATCCTACAACATGACTCGCTATACCTGCTTTGGAAACAAAGGTCGCTTCGCTTTGAAAAACTGAAACATGATTTACTGCTTTTCAAGAAACACACATTTCTGAATTGAACATAGCAAATTACAAATATATGGTTTTCAGCAAGTAGTAGTCTCCTCATAAAACAAAGGCAGATGTAGAGGGGTTGCCATATTACTACCCCATCATTCCATATATCATATTGAGAAGACTTATGTCGACTCAGCTGGGAGACTAGCATTGGTGACCTGTTTTTTACAGGGAAAGCGTCTTACAGTTGGCAGTATTTACCTTCTCCCAGGTACAGATGCATCTGCCATAGACCTTCTTTTGGAAAAAAAATTATTAGTTTTTCTGATGGCACCATTCTTTTAGGTGGGGACTTAAATTTACTAATGGACCCAAGTACAGATACAACCAATCCCCCCCTCCGTGACCTCAGGACAAAAATATGGCTGCCGATTAGTCTGGGAGCTGGGCCTTGTGGATGTGTGGAAACTTGGCCATAGTCAGACTACAGATTACATGTTTTACTCTCCCCCACACTCAGTTTATTCCAGAATAGATTATTTATTGATGACTGGTGAACATATGGATTGGGTTCATATCGCACTTTCAGACCATGCACCCCACTGGATATCCCTTTCTTTAGGCAAAACCCCGGAATTAAGGTATTGGTGCTTTAATGAAATTCTCCTTCATGACCCTGAATTCATACCATTATTAAAAAGTAAGATTCCTCAAATAATCCAGGATAATACATCTCAAGATGTCTCAGCAAGTGTTATCTGGGATACTTTGAAGACAGTATTGAGAAGTGACATAATTCAATTTGCATCCTGAAAGCACAAAGGGAACACCAGCTGACCACCCTTATGGACAAACTAAATTTCCACAATCAGCACAGAAGCAGGAAGATATCTCTTTAACACCACTGATAACAAAGAAAAAAATACTCACCTTAGAAATGTTGTTTCTTCTAATGGAGTCTTACTGTATTCTGACTATTGCAGTTAGGTCCTGCCTTTCATCTGCCCTGAGAACAAAGAGTTAAACTTTCCATGGCCAGCATGAAATGCTCACCGTAAGCTCGGTTGAAGCCTCTGTCTGCTATTGTTTAAACTCCAACCATCAGATCTTTATGAGCATACTCACTAGAAGTTCTGTGTGGAAACTGTAAACCTCACACTAGCCAACTGGCAACTAAATTTATATAAAGGTTTTTTGTTTCAAATCAAGACTCAAGTCAGGAAACCCAAAAACAAAACACATTCAAAACACAACACTCACCCAAAATAAAGGAGGGTGAAAAAGGACACCCTAGGGTGCCAACACTGCTCCTGCCCACCCACATCCCAAAACCAGGTTCTGAGAGGGGAGATGGGAGGTCAGAATACAGCAAGACTCCATTAGAAGAAACAATGTTACTAAGGTGAGTAATTTTTTCTTCAAACAACATGAAGTCTTGCCAGATTCTGACTATTGCAGACTACTAAGGAGCACCTCCATGGAGGAGGGACAGAACCTACTTTGGGAATAGGCTCTGAAGTACTGCTGTGCCAAACTGAGCATCACTCCTAGCCTGGATATCCAGAGTATAATGCTTGGTGAATGTATGGACTGTTTTCCAGCTGGCTGCTTGACAAATTTCTAAGATAGGAATATCCCTGGTTGGAGACTTCAGTATTCCAGACGTGGACTGGAGCATCCCAGCAGCAGCATCAACTAGGAGCAGATTTATCCTGGATTCCCTTCAGGGTGCTTTCCTCAAGCAACTGGTCATGGAACCAACTCGGCAGAAGGCAATACTGGACCTTGTGCTCACAAACAGGGACAGTGATGGGGGTAACAGTGGGGAGCACCTGGGAACAGTGACCATTAGTCATTGTGGTTTGAAAGCACAAAAGAGCAGAATCAAACCACACAAAAACACGTATCCTGGATTTTAGGGGGCAGACTTTGGGAAAATGGGGAGATACTTGAAAGAGGCATTAAAGGCGAATGGGACAGGAATCAGGGGTTGAGGAACAGTGGCAGTATTTAAAATGGGATTACAAGAACAACAGAATTATGCATTAAGCAGGTTAGCAAGAGGAAAAGGAAGAGGAGACCATTATGGTTTTCCAAAGAGGTAGCAGAAAGTGAAAGCTAAAGATTGCATTCAGGCAATACAAAAGGCACAGGCTGAAGGGATGAGGGAGAAAGCAAAGGGAGGCAGGGAGGTCAGTAAGGGAAGCCAAAGCTCAGACAGAAGAACACATTGCAAAATCAGTGGGTAGAGGGACAAAACCTTTTACAGGTACATAAGTGAAAAAAGAAAGACAAAGGAGGATAGTAAGACTGAAGGGGAGGATGGGGCCACGTGGAGGATGACAATAGTAAAGCTGACATATTGAACAGGTATTTCTGCTCAGTCTTTACTGAGGAAGAGGAGGGTAATGGGTCTGTAGGGAGTACAAGGGGTGAGAATGATGCAGAAATGGACACAAGTCCCTTTACACGAGAAAGGGTCCTGAAGGAACTGGAAGTATTAAGAGTTGATAAAGCAATGGGGCCAGATGGGGTGCACCCCAGGGTCCTTAAAGAACTAAGAGAGGTGGTGGCTGAACCTCTGGCTATCCTGTTTAGCCAATCACTAAAAACAGGGGAGGTACCCAAAGACTGGAGGACAGCAGATGTAGTCCCCTTATACAAAAGTGGGAACAAAGAGGAAGCAGGGAACTACAGACCAGTCAGCCTCACCTCAGTAGTGAGGAAGATCGTGGAAGCACTACTGAAGGAGAGATTGGTGGAACATCTGGTTGTCAATGGACTACAGGACCCAAGGCAGCATGGTTTCACCAGGGGGAGGTCATGTCAGACCAACCTCATTGAATTTTTTGACTGGGTGACAAGGGAGGTGGATCAGGGGAGGGCAGTGGACATGGCCTATCTGGACTTCAGCAAGGCCTTTGACACTGTGCCACATAGAAGACTGTCATACAAACTGGGGAATATGGGTGTGGGCAGGACAGTAGTGTGGTGGGTAGGTAACTGGCTGGGTGGCAGGACACAGAGGGTGGTGGTAAATGGCTGTCACTCCACAGAGGGAAGAGTGACACTAGTGGGGTACCACAGGGATCAGTGCTGGGACCGGGTCCTATTCAACATCTTCATCAGTGACATTGCTCAGGACCTAGAAGCAGTAATTTCCTGATAGCTGCATGACAAGCTCTGTAACAGAATAGACACACCAGAGGGTGTAGACAGAATGAGAAGGACCTGCAGAAACTTGAAGAATGGTCAGGGGTTTGGCAGTTGAAATTCAATGCAAAGAAGTGCAAGATAATGCATATGGGGCACAAAACCCTGGCACAATATATCAGTTGGGGTGAGGATATAGCATGCACCAAGCAGGAAAGAGATCTTGGGGTTATCATCTCTGATGACCTCAAGGTAGGAAAACAGTGTGACAAGGCAGAAGGTAAAGCAAATAGGATGCTGGGATGTATAGGCAGGGGCATCACCAGCAGGAAAACAAGAGGTCATAATTCCGCTATACAAGACACTAGTGAGGCCCCACCTGAGTAGTGTACAGTTCTGGAGACCATAACACGTATGACATAGACAGGTAGAAGGTTCAGAGGAGGGCAACAAAGATGGTGCATGGATTGCATCACAAGTCCTATGAAGACAGGTTGAAGGAACTGAACATGTACTCCCTGGAGGAGAGAAGGAAGAGAGGGGATATGATAGAGACATACAAGTATCTTACAGGGAGGAACAGGGTGCAGGAATACACTATTTTTAAGAGAAAAAGATGTTCCAGGACTAGAGGGCATGGGATGAAGTTGGAGGGAGGACGATTCAGAGGAAACATGAGGAAGAATTTCTTCACAGAACGGGTGGTGGACAAGAGGAACACCTTGCCAGAGGAAGTGGTGGGGGCTAAAACAATCACAGGATTTAAGAATGCATGGGATAGACATAAAGGAAATCTCGAGGTCAGGGGTAAGGGGCAACAGACTTCTAGGAAAACATAGACTGAACTTACAAGCTCAAATGGGCAGACTGGGTGGGCCATAGGCCCTTATCTGCCGACACTGTCTATGTATCTATGTATCCCTGGCAGCAGCCAGGGAAGCAGCTGTACCTCTAGTAGAGTGAGCCCTCAGGCCTGAGGGTGGAGTTCTGCCTAGTTTTTCATAGCAGAATTGTATACAAGAGACAATCCGCCTGGCAATAGATCTCTTAGTGGCAGGTTTGCCCTTACCAATGACTCCATATGTGAGGAACAATTGGAGGGACTCAAACCTGGACCCTTGGTGCACTTTATGTTGTAGCTGAGGGCCTTTTAACACCCGGCTATGCAGCCTCCTCTCTCCAGAGGAGGAATGGTCAGTGAAGAAAACAGGGAGAGACATAGACTTGTTTAGGTGGAAATCTGAAACCACCTTAGGCAAAAACTTCCGGTTAGTTCTTAGGACCACTTTATCCCTATGGAAAGAGATGAAGTCAGGTTCCACTGACAGGGCTTGCAATTCACTGATATGCCTGGCAGAGGTAATGGCTACCAAAAATACAGTTTTCCAAGTCAAGTACTTAAGCTCTGCAGAAGACAAAGGCTCAAAGGGTGGTTGCATAAGCTGAGCAATACAAACATTAAGGTCCCAAGCAGGAGTAGGGTCCCTAAAGGGGGGATTGGTGTGCAGCAATCCCTTGAAGAACTTAACAAAACACAGGATGGGCTGACAGAGGAGAGGGCTTGCCTACCGACAAGAATGCAGAAACAGCTGCCAAATGCACTTTAAGTGTAGCTGGCCTAAGGCCTAGGCCATTGAGATGGACCATATAGTCCAGAACCGTAGGCAACACAGCAGATTCTGGAGAAATATCCTTATTAGAACACCAAACAGTGAACCTTTTCTATTTGGAATTGTAAGTCTTTCTAGTGGAAGGCTTTAGAGAAGCCTTAAGGATATCCAGAACCCCTTGAGAAAGATGCAGATCAGCAAACTCTAACTCTTCAAGAGCCATGCCTTGAGATTGAGAGACCTGAGGTTCGGGTACCAAATCCTCCCTTGAGAGGATGTCAACAGGTTGTAATTCCTGGGAAGAGACAGGGGAAGGTGGACTGCTAAGGACAGCAACAGGGGGTACCAGGGCTGTCTGGCCCAGTCTGGAGCAATCAGAATCACTTTGCATGGTTGTGACCTCATCTTGACTAACACTTTGAACAGAAGAGGGAAGGGGGGGAAGCATACAGAAATTTCCCTTCCCAATTCAGAATCAGAGCATCCAGGGGGACTGAGCCCAAGACTGGGGGTCTGCAACAAAAGAGAGGAAGTTGGTGATTGTCTGGGGCAGCAAAAAGATCTATCTGTGGAGTGCCCCATCTCAAGAAAATCACTTTCAAAACTAGGGATCCAGGGTCCATCTGTGATGGCCCTGGGATATCCCGCTGAGAGCATCTGCCAGGACATTGTCCTTCCCTGGGAGGTGAACTGCTATCAGAGAGGTCTGCAGGGAATAGGCCAGGGACCACAACTTCATTGCTTCTGTGCACAAGGCCGTAGACCGAGTGCATCCTTGCTTGTTGATGTACCACATTCTGGTGGTGTAGTCTGTTCTGATCTGGACCACCTTGTTCTGTACAGATTTGGAAAAGGCTTGCAGTGCCAAAACACTGCTCTGAGGTCCAAGAGATTGATGAAGCAGAGATTCTTGAGGTGACCACAGCCCTTGGGTGGTAAAGATCCCCAGGTGGTCTCCCAGCCCAGCAGTGAGGCATCTGTGGTGAGTATCACTGAATGAGACTGATGACAAAGGAACTCATTGTCTCAAATTGTCCTGATCCTGCCACCATTGCAAAGCCTGGATCAGGGTTCAGTCACTGGGACTAGTTTGGTAAGGAATCCTTTCTTCAGGACCAGAAGGCTCTTAAGTGGAACTAGATGTCCCTCATCTGAATCTTGCTCCCTGGACCACTGCTGTGGAGGCTGCCATGTGGCCCAGAAGCTGCAGGAAATGTCTTGCTGGTCGAGACACCTGTAGGGTGAATGAAGAGGCCAGTTCCATAAGGGTCCTTGCCCTGTCCAGGGGAAGGAAGGCTCTTGCCCTTACTGTATCCAGCTCTGCCCATATGAAGATGAGGAGCTGTACTGGCTCGAGAACTGACTTTGGAAGGTTGAGGAGGAATCTTAGGTAAGTGAGCACTTGCTGAGTTATTTGCAAATGTGACTTGACTTGGTCTGGAGACTGACCTACTATAAGCCAGTTGTCCAAGTATGGAAAGATGAAGATCTTTTTTCTCCTTAGAAAAGCAACCACTACTGCCAGGCACTTTGTGAAAACCCTTGGGGCTGATGTTAGGCCAAAGGGCATTGTTTGAATTGATAGTGGCCTGAGGGCAACTCGAACCTGAGGTACTTTCTGTGGGAGCACCTGATGGGAATGTGAAAACAGGCATCTTTGAGGTCCAGGGAGGCTAGCCAGTCCCCTGGCCTTAGAGAGGGCAGGATTATTCCCAGAGTCACCATTTTGAATTTTGGTTTTAAAAGGTGCTTGTTCAGATATCTTAGATCCAGGATGGGCTGCCATTCTCCTGTCTTTGTGGGGGTTAGGAAGTACCTGGAGTACAATCCTTTGCCCTTGTGTAGGATGGGAACCCTCTCTATGGCTCTGAGAGCCAGGAGGGAAGAAACCTCTGCCTCTAGGGCAAGGGTCTCTGATGGATTTGCAGGTGGAAAGGATCTGGTTCTTATCTTGGGAAATTTTTTGAAGCTGAGAACCAGTCCCTGGCTCACTACTTCCAAGACCCACTTGTCTGATGTCAGAGACTTCCAGTCCTGGACAAAGTAAGCCAGCCTGCCCCCTACAGGTATTGGAGAATCGGCCCAGGCAGACCCATCAGGGTGTCTGCTTGGCAGGGGCTTTAGGCTGAGGGGTGGATGCAGGCCTGCTCATTCCCCGTCTGCCTCTCCCTCTGAAGAACCCCCTCTGAGCATAAGAAGAAGAAGAGGCCTGGGCTTGGTAAAAAGGCCTTTGAAAAGGCCTGCCCCTGCCCCTGGACTGCTGCCTTTGAGGAGTGGCTTGCCTTTCTTTGGCCTGAGCACTCCTGTAGGTGGTCCTGTACTCGTCCATCTTTTTCATGTAGTTCTCTGTCTGCTCCCCAAACAGAGAATTACCAATAACAGAGAAATCCTGGCCTTAGCCTGGGTATCCTGTGATAGGCTAGTACATCTGAGCCAAGCCATCCTCCAAGGGCCACAGATGTAGCCATGACTCTTGATGAAACATCATTGGAGTCCACAGCAGCATGAAATTGCACCTTGGATGCCTCAGTCCCATCTGCAGCTACCTGCTCCAGCTCCCTGGCAAGCTGGTCAGGGGTCTGTTTAGCCAAACCAGCACAGTGTCCCATCTGGACTTCTGGTATCTAGCTGTGAGGCCATATAGTTAGCCTGCCTGAGTCCCAAAGATGCTGCCATGTGCTGCTTCTTTGCCATGGCATCAATCCTCCTGGAGTCCTTATCTCGGGGGTGTGATGCCAAGGGGATATTTGCCTTATTACAGGCAGCAGTCTGCACTACCCCAACATGGCTGCATTGCTGAGAAAGGAACTCCGTGTCTGAGTCTGAAAGAGTGTACCTCTTGTCCATTCATCTGTCCACAGGAGGTATGGAGTTAGGAGTCTTCAGAATTTTATTTGTCTGTTTCCCAAAAGATTTATGGAGGGGAATAGACAATCTCCTGGACTCTGGGATGTTCATCATTTCAACAAAAGCAGGGTCCTCCTGATCCTCTACTGCTTCTTCCATTGGAAGTTGGAGGGTTTCAGCCACTTTTTTGTAAAACATAAAGTGGGAAGGGGACTCAGAAAGCCTAGGAGGAGAAACACCTGAAGGTCTGTCTGGGGAGATGTCCGGGTCAATAGGCACATCCAGACTCATAATAATCACCATCATCCCTCATATTCTCCCTCCTCTCATCCGGTTCATAAAATTCTTCTGAAGTGTAATCCGGAACCAGGGAACTGACCGAATTGAACCCTGCCAGATGGTGCTGATCGGCCGGAACCGAAGTAAGCAATTGCACTATTCTTATCGCCTTGGCTATCTCATCGGCGGTCAGAGTATGACTTTCTGGATCCGAACCGGACGATTTATCTTTTTCTTTCTTTTAACGAACTGACTCCTCTGAATCGGCTCTGCCTTGCCGAAGAATGTCGGCCGGTCAGAGGGCACTCCTTCTGGTTCAGTTGGAACTGAACTGGGCTGGCCATCAGGTCAAGCGGACTTCTCGGCCTCCTTTCCTCAGTCTACCTACTCTCTTATCCAGGGTAGCTTTGGGAAAAGTCTTACAAATTGGCAGTCTGAATCGAGGTGGTCAAACCCCAGACAATAAACACAGCTGGTGTGGGGATCAGCCTGAGCAAATGCTTAGCCCACATTGCAGTGTTGAAACCAAGTGGGCCGGTTTTTCCTGGGTTTCTCAGACGTGGTGAATCCTATCCAAAACTTACCCTTTTTTCGGCAATCTGCCAGGCAACACTATCCTTTTGGTTCCTGACCGTGTCACGGGTCTTGGAAAAAAACGTAATAAAATCTGTTTTTTTTTTAGAACCGATACGGACCGGTTACCACACTCGAAGTAAATTCACAAACTTTTTTTTTTACCTAAACTGATCAGTTCAGCTGAACCAATCCGACATTTACAAGTTCCACACAGGAACTAAATGCAAAACCTATTTTTGAACCGAGCAAAGGAGAAATCTCCGGAGTGACTGTTCAGTGAGGCGGAGTAATGAATCTGACAGTTGGAGTTTAAACAACAGCAGACAGGGGCTTCAACCGAGCTCGCGGTGAACATTCCATGGTGGCCATGGAAAGTTTAACTCTTTGTTCTCCGGGGCAGTTGAAAGGCAGGACCTAACTTCAATAGTCAGAATACAGCAAAACTTCATGTTGTTTGAAACCCAAGCAGAAATACAGAAAATATTAGATATTAAAGCACACTTTGCTTTGATGTATTTACAACAGAAATATTATGAAGGTGATGCTTGAGCCTCCACAATCTTGGCATATCGCCTTAATCAACAGCAAAATATGACCACAATTACTAAATAAATACATCCATGAACAGGCTCATTGCCATACTATGCTTACCATCCTAGATGCCTTCAAGAATTGCTATTTACACTTGTATACCCAAACACCTGAACCTCCCCTGAAGTCTATGATATTTTTTAGTAAGTTACAATTAACAACACTAACAGAAGACCAGCAAACTGCACTTACAGAACTATTTTGACATCTGAAATTTGGATGGGTATTCAGAAACTTAAAATGGGAGTGTCCGGGACCAGATGGTTATATCCGAGTTTTATAGACACCAAAAAGACCCTCTGTTGCCCTCTTACTCATGACTTTCAGAGTACAATAATTGCAGACTCCCCGATAGTTGGAATTATGCCACCATGTCTACCATTTAAAACCTGAAAAAAAACATGATTGTGGCTCATACTGTTCAATATCTGTCCTGAACATCGATTATAAAATCTTTGCAGGTATTATTGCTACATGACTAGGATGCTTACTACCCAATCTGATCCATAAAGATCAATCCAGATTCATTGCAGCCCGTAAAACTACACATAACATTAAGAAAAGTTTACATCTTATACAACATATTCCCCTTCACAAAAGTGGGACCAAGACAGAGGCAGGAAACTACAGACCTGTCAGTTTGACCTCTGTGGTAGGGAAAGTGATGGAGTCACTTCTGAAGGAAAGAATTGTTGAGTACCTTGAGGCCAGTGGGGCACAGGACCCAAGGCAGCATGGGTTCACAGCGGGAAGGTCATGTCAGACGAATCTAATAGATTTGACTGGGTGACCAAAGTAGTAGACCAGGGAGGGGCTGTGGACATGGTCTACCTAGACTTTAGCAAGGCATTTGACACAGTCCCACACAAAAGATTAATAGTCAAATTAACCAGCCTGGGAGTGGTTCCCAGGATGGTAGCCTGGGTAAAACATTGGCTGGATAACAGGACACAGAAGGTAATTGTAAATGGAGTCCACTCTGAAGAAAGAGGGGTTACTAGTGGGGTACCACTGGGTTCAGTACTGGGTCCAGTCCTTTTTAATGTCTTAATAAGTGACATTGCAGAGGGACTGGAAGGAAAAGTATGCCTCTTTGCAGATGACACAAAGATCTGCAACAGGGTTGATATAGAAGGAGGTGTGGAAAGGATGAGAAGGGACTTGGCAAGGTTGGAGGAATGGTCAGAAGTATGGCAGCTAGGATTCAATGCAAAGAAGTGCAAAATAATGCACCTGGGAAGCAAGAACCCAGGGGAAGATTACACAATGGGAGGTAGTAACAAAAACAAAAAAGGAAAGGGACCTGGGGGTAATCATATCAGATGACCTTATGGTTAGCAAGCAATGTGAGAAGGCAGTAGGGAGGGCTAGAGGGATACTGGGATGCATAGGGAGAGGCATTACCAGCAGAAAACAGGAAGTTGTTATCCCTCTATACAGAAAGTTGGTGAGACCCCATCTGGAGTACTGCGTGCAGTTCTGGAGACCCCATCTCCGCAAGGACATAGACAGGATAGAGGCAGTCCAGAGAAGGACAACTAAAATGGTGCAGGGTCTACAAGAGAAGCTGTAACGAGGAGAGACTAAAGGAGCTTAATATGTATACCCTTGAGGAAAGAAGGGGAGAGGGGGACATGATAGAAACTTTAAGTACCTCAGTGGAATCAACAAAGTCCAAGAGGGTAGCATCTTTCAGAAAAGAGACATGCAAGAACAAGGGACACAATTTAAAGATGGGGGGCGTTCGGGGCAATGTGAGGAAGTATTTTTCACAGAGAGGTAGTGGATGCATGGAACAGCCTTCCTGAGGAGGTTGTGGGGTCTAAAACTGTGGGAGAATTCAAGAATGCATGGGACAGACATAAGGCAGTTCTTGTGGGGGGTAGGAAGAAATAGGCTGTTGGTTAACTAGGATCTGCGGCCTATCCTGTAGGTAGGGAAATGGGCAGACTAGGTGAGCCAAGTGGCATGGGTGTAGTGAGGCATACTCCAAGTACTCCATGGTGTGCAATTTTATTTAAGGGGGTAGCACATAGGCTCTGAACTGCTTCCTTTTTCCATGAAAACTAACAAAGAAAATGCTGAACCTTTCTCTAATTTAATTCATATGAGTTGAAACTAGAAGAACTGGTCACTAATACTGTCTTTGCATCCCAAGGACAGTACAACTCTACAGCCTCTGGGCTGGTATGTGGGTGTCTTAGGGAGCAATGCATGGCATTTCTATTTACCCATGCATGGCAACAACCATTGTCATGGAATACAAATGTTGTATTTATTGTGCCAAATGAGGCAACAAACACAGTCCTGGTGTACATTTGTATATTGTCTGAGCTACACCTGGGGGAGTAGCAGTAGAGTCCACTTAGTGTGCAGATCTGAAATCCTGGCTACACCCTGCCAAGCAGTCCACATCTGCCATCAAAGTCTATGTTTCTATATTAATAAATCAATCTTCCTCCACCATCTTAAAGATCAAATCCACACTATTTCATAAAAGCTTGAATTCACTTGGATACATGTCCCTGTATCATGATTATTGTTTCCTAAAAATAGCATGCTGTTTGGTTTTGTGGTTTTCTTTAAACCAGCATCTGTTAATGTGCTCTGCAGTAATTGAAACAGCAAAGATGTTTCTGTCCCTGTCAGTGAGCAATGACATCATACTTGCCCAGCCTGCTGCTTCACCAATTAAATCCCTGATTGACTGTATAAGCTGTTGCAGTTCCTAGTTAGAGAAGTCTGTAGTGCTAATTGTTTTCACTCAGAGTTTGTTACTAACCCATCTGGCTTGTGTTTAGAGAGATATGATTGAAATCGATCTTTCTATTCTCATAAAAAGTTGATCATTTGGGGTGCAGTGCTGAATTTTAGTTGCATGAGTGAATGTCTGTGAAATTACCTTGTCTGTATCACAGATGTCAGTTCTCTGTCATCAAAACTCTGCATTCGTTCTGGCTATATAATACAGGATTGTTTAATGGCTATAAAATAAATCTGCATTCCGTTAATTCATAGAAGCAGTGTGTCTTTGATGTGGCCTCAATAAATAGGTTCATGTGAGAACAATTTTGTTTTTATGTCAGATTGACAAACATAGGTCTGCCACACTGCTATTCAGGAACATGTACTGTATGAACTCACAAAATTCAGTTCTTTGTGGGGTTTTGTGTGAAAATACATCATGTGTGTGTATAACTAGAAATACTATATGGCATCCTGATGCCCCTGTCTCCTGCCTCTTAGTTGAGGCTGCTGCACCCCACTTCCCTCTGTCCTCCACCCCCACAGTCAGGGCCAATGCACACTGTTGCCCCCCTTTTCCTGTCTCTACAGACAGGGCTGCTGTGCTTCGCTAAGCCCTAGAGTCCCAGGGCCATTGTTCACAGTTTGGGCTGCTGCACCATGCTGCCCTAGGCCACCAAAGGTGGGGCTTTTGCTGCACCCTGCTACCCACTTCCATTGCCCCAGATGGGCAGGGCTGCTGCACCACATGCACCCTGTCACACATTCAGGGCTGCTGTACCCAGATTCCCCACTGTGTCCTGCATCACAGTCAAGGCTTCTGCACTATGCTGTCCTCTGTCCCCTGACACCACTGTGCCTGCTGCACCATACAGCCTCTTGCCCCCACAGTTGGAGTTGTTGCACCATTCTGCTCCATGCCACTACAGTCAGATCCTTTGGTACACTGCCCAAAACTACCAGACAGAAAAGCAAAAAATACTTTTATCTTGTGTTGTAGGGTGGGGGACAGAGGTTAGCAGGGTGCAGCAGCCTAAACTGTTTGTGCAGGAGGCAGCAGCCCTGACTGTGTGGAGAAGACAGTGGGCAGCAGGTTGTAGCAGCCTCACATGAGGGCAGGAAACAGAAAGCTTTTGGGGCAGGGCAAGGGAGAAGCAGAGAGCTGCTGCCTGAACTGTTGCAAGAGATAGGGCATCAGGATGCCATATAGTATTTCTAGTTATACACATATATTATGTATTTTCACACAGAAACCCTCAAAGAAGAGTTCATACAGTACATGTTCCTGAAACAGCAGAGTGTGACAGACACAGGTTTGTCAATCTGATATGTAAACAACATTGTTTTCACATGAACATATTTATTGAGGCCACATCAATGACACACTGCTTTTATGAATTAATGGCATGTAGATTTATTGTATATCCATTAAACAACCCAGTGTTATATAGCCAGAACAGAATGCGAAGTTTTGATGACAGAGAACTGACATCTGTGATACAGACAAGGTCATTTATCACAGACATTCAGTTCAGCACTGAACCCCAAATGATCAACTGTTTATGAGAACAGAATGCTTTTAAGCTAATCTCTCTAAACACAAACCAGATGGGTTAGTAATAAGCTTTGAGTGAAAACAATTAGCTCTATAGACTGCTCTAACTAGGAACTGCAACAGCTTATTCAGTTAATCAGGGGCTTAATTGGTAAAGGAGCAGGTTGGACAGGTATGATGTCATTGCTCACTGACAGGGACAGAAACATCTTCACTGTTTTCAGTCACTGCAGAGCACATTAAAAGATGCTGATGTAAAGAAAAGCACAAAACCGAACAGCATGATATTTTCAGGAAACACTAATCATGACACATGGCTGTGAATTCAAGGGAATTCAAATTTTTTATGAAATATGTGCATTTGACATTTAAGTTTAGATGCTCAAAAAGTATTTGATAGGGTTTCATGGAGATATTTAACACACACCCTATCTACATTTCAGTTTCCTCTGCCTTTTCTGGATCTTGTTCGAGCACATACACCACTCCACAGGTTGTCATAAAAGCTAACGGCACATATTCCATGAGATGCATAGTAACAAGGGTTACCCATCAAGGTTGCCTCCTATCTCCACTACTATTTGCTCTATATGCAGAGCCTCTGGCATCTCTCCTTCAGACAACAGAAAGTATTACGGGTGTTAAGGCAGGAGAAACAGAGCATAAGATTGCATTTTATGTAGATCTTTTAATTTATCTGACTAATCCTGAGCATTCTCTTTCAGAGCTGGTCACAATCTTACAAGATATTGAGGCACTATCAGGGTATAAACCGAATACCCATAAAACTAAAATTCTTACATTTCATTTCCACTCTCCACTTATATTACAACAGCAATTTCCATAGCAATGGAAAATACCATACGTGGCAATAGAATAGACCATACATTAATTATATGTGGTTCAAAGCTCAGTGCTTGTGTTACATACTGCATCTTATAATGTAGATTCTGGTTTGGATACAGAGGCCAGACCAGTAGGTAGAATGATGCTTCAAGGTATAGTTATATGAATGGATAGTGCTTAAGTACTTGGGCATAGACATGACTAAGTCAGTGATTATTGTTCATGATGAACTTGACAGTACGATAGTGCTGATACTGAACAACTGAATTGATCGGTATAAGTTGATGATGTGACTTTACTCTGTATCCCACCATAAGAAGAAAGGTTAGTTGTTTAGGATGTGACACCCCCCCGGTGGGATAAGAGTGTCGCAGAAGGAGGAGGAGGTGCAAGGGGAGGATGGAGGGAGAGTGAGTCTCGCTGTAAGCAGAGCAGCAGGTTTCTGCTGTTCAAGTAGGATATGGGGAGGAGATTTACCCCATATAACTACAAGGAGAGCCTTTCAATTATATGTGGTTCAGAGCTCAGTGCTTGTGTTACATACTGCATCTAATAATGTAGATTCTGGTTTGGATACAGAGGCCAGACCAGTAGGTAGAATGATGCTTCCAAGGTATAGTTATATGAATGGATAGTGCTTAAGTACTTGGACATAGACATGAATAAGTCAGGGATTATTGTTCATGATGAACTTGACAGTACGATAGTGCTGATACTGGAACAATTGAATTAATCGGTATAAGTTGATGGTGTGGCTTTACTCTGTATCCCACCATAAGAAGGAAGGTTAGTTGTTTAGGATGTGACACCCTCAAAAGAATTATGATATCCATGATTATGTCCTCCAACTCCGGAGAGTATGGCCGGCAGCGCGCAGGAGAGGAAAACCCCCCTTGGGGGAAACCTCTGAGGACCCATAGCTACCAACCCGCCCGTCCTTCTGGGCATACTAAAAGAACATAACCCTAATTAAGAATTTATTGGCTAGTCCAAGTTGTAGATTAAAGATGATCCAACGTAATGTTCATTGTAAGAAATGAAGGTCAGAAACACACTTACAAGTCTTGCGTGAGTACTACAGGTACTGTAGGAACATGTAAAGCATCCAGTTAATTGCACTGAGCTTAGCATTGCTGGCATATGTCCAACAGCTTTGGATATAGCTACGATGAGGAGCTCCTAGGGCTAAGACGTGACGATTTTAATTTGTAAAGTACTTGTCCAGGCTCTGACACTTGCGACTGGCGGGCAGAATATGTTGAAGAAGTCCGGCCTCCAGGCTTCTGCTGATGGAAGGCATAAGAATCTATGGAATGGAGAATGAGTTGAGATGAAGCTGATGACTGACAAACTCAGTTCAGATAATAGGATGAAAATATTAAGATATGCGTAGGTCATGATGTAGAAGGCATACGGCAGTAAAGCTGAGCTGGAATCCAGTAGGATTGAGGGTAGTAAATCTGAAGCACTGAAGTGAAGTTGGAAAGCATCCAAGGAAGTATACAGGGCGACCTTAATAGGTGAAGATGTGCAACTGGACACGTAAAATTGGAAAATGAGGTAGTAAATAGTGAGTAAATGGATCAGGTTGGTCAGTTGATAAGTAGTAGGATGTAGCAGCTAGTCTTTGACTGAGATGTGCAGCTTGACCCACAGCTGGTGAGGTAAGTAGAGTGGCAACTAGCTTCATGTAAGCATGTAAGAGCAGCCAGACCTTCGTAGGTTCGCTGTTTAAGTAAGTAGAGAGACAGCTAGCTTTTGTATCCCAGTGTGCACAGTTGGTCCATACTGAGGTTAGATGATTAGCATGTAATGAATTGTGAGGGTAGTAATTGTAAGAAATACATATTCAGTAGAACATTTTGTAGCCAAGATGAAAGGTCAAGAACGGCTTCCAAGTCTAGCATGACTAAGTGGGTAGTAGTATGAAAGCGCATGCTACCCAGGTAGAAGAGCACTGAGGTGAACATTATAGAACATGTCCAATAAGTGCAGGATCGAACTAGAAGTGGGGAGCTTCTGAGGCTAGCAAATGATAGATAAGAAAAAATTACTCACCTTAGTAATGTTGTTTCTTCTAATGGAGTCTTGCTGTATTCCGACATATGCAGTTAGGTCCTGCCTTTCAACTGCCCCGGAGAACAAAGAGTTAAACTTTCCATGGCCAGCATGGAATGTTCACTGCGAGCTCGGTTGAAGTCCCTGTCTGCTGTTGTTTACACTTCAACCGTCAGATCTTTACGAGCAATACTCACTAGAAGTTCTGCGTGGAAACTGTAAAACTCAAAACTAGCCAACTGACAACTATCTCTATATAAAAGGGTTTTTGGTTTCAAAAAGAAGACTCAAGTCAGGAAACCCAAAAAACAAAACACATCCCAAAACAGTATAACTCACCCAAAATAAGGGAGGGTGAAAAAAAAGGGACACCCTTAGGGTGCCAACACTGCTCCTGCCAACTCAGATCCCAAAAACTAGGTTCTGAGAGGGGAGGCGGGGGGGGAGGTCAGAATACAGCAAGACTCCATTAGAAGAAACAACATTACTAAGGTGAGTAATTTTTTCTTCGAACAAAATGAAGTCTTGTTGTATTCCAGGGATTTATTTAACTCTAAAAATTGATTAGCGTTTTGCTCATAAAAGTGCTAAATCTTTGTGAAAATGCATAGCTCTTGCCTCATTGTGTTTAACAAACAGCACTTCTAGAAAATATATATAAATACTTTCTGTACAGTTAGTATAGTCCCAAGAAAAAAACTGCTAATAAATTATTTAAAACCCTGGTATTCTGACATATGCAGACTACAACAGTACCTCCATGGAGGAGGGACAGAACCTACTTTGGAAACAGGCTCTGAAGTACTGTTGTAAGACCGAGCATCACTCCTAGCCTGGATATCCAGAGTAATGCTTGGTGAATGTATGGACTGTTTTCAGGTGGCTGCTTGACAAATTTCTAAGATAGGAATATCCCTGGCAGCAGCCAGGGAAGCAGTGTTACCTATGGAATGAGCCCCTCAGGCCTGAGGGGTGGAGTTCTACCCAGTTTCTCATAGCAGAATTGTATACAAGAAACAATCCACCTGGCAATAGATCTCTTAGTGGCAGGTTTGCCCTTACCAACCTCTCCATATGTGAGGAACAACTGGAGGGATTCAAACCTGTGACCCTTGGTGCGCTCTATGTAGTAGCTGAGGGCCCTTTTAACATCTAAGCTGTGTAGCCTCCTCTCTCTCCAGAGGAGGAATGGTCAATGAAGAAAACAGGGAGAGACATAGACTGGTTTAGGCGGAAATCTGAAACCACTTTAGGCAAAAACATTCTGTTAGTTCTTAGGACCACTTTATCTCTATGGAAAGAGATGAAATCAGGTTCTACTGACAGGGCTTGCAATTCACTGATACGCCTGGCAGAGGTAAAGGCAACCAAAAACACAGCTTTCCAAGTCAAGTACTTAAGCTCTGCAGAGGACAAAGGCTCAAAGGGTGGTTGCATAAGCTGAACAATGCAAACATGAAGGTCCCAAGCAGGAGCAGGGTCCCTAAAGGGGGGATTGGTGTGAAGCAATCCCTTGAAGAACTTACAAAACACAGGATGGGCTGACAGAGGGGATGGCTTGCTTACTGACAGGAAAGCAGAAACAGCTGCCAAATGCACTTTAAGTGTAGCTGGCCTAAGGCCTAGGCCATTGAGATGGACCATATAGTCCAGAACCGTAGGCAACACAGCAGAATCTGGAGAAATATTTTTCTTAGAACACCAAATACTGAATCTTTTCCATTTGGAGTTGTAAGTCTTTCTGGTAGAAGGGAAAAGCATACAGAAATTTCCTTCCCAATTCAGGATCAGAGCATCCAGGGGACTGAGCCCAAGACTGGGGTCTGTAACAAAGAGAGGAAGCTGGTGATTGTCTGGGCTGCAAAAGATCTATCTGTGGAGTGCCCCATCTCGAGAAAATCTCTTTCAAAACTAGAGGATCTAGGGTCCATTCGTGATGGCCTGGGATATTCTGCTCAGAGCATCTGCTAGGACATTGTCCTTCCTGGGAGGTGAACTGCTACCAGAGGTTTGCAGGAAATGGCCAGGGACCACAACTTCATTGCTTCTGTGCACAAGGCCGTAGACCGAGTGCCTCCCTGCTTGTTGATGTACCACATGGTGGTGGTGGTGTTGTCTGTTCTGACCTGGACCACCTTGTTCTGCACAGATTTGAAAAGGCTTGCAGTGCCAAAACACTGCTCTGAGTTCCAAGAGATTGATGGAAGCAGAGATTCTTGAGGTGACCACAGCCCTTGGTGGTAAGATCCCCAGATGGGCTCCCAGCCCAGCAGGGAAGCATCTGTGGTGAGTATCACTGAATGAGACTGAGTGACAAAAGGAACCCTTGTCTCAAATTGTCCTGATCCTGCCACCATTGCAAGGCCTGGATCAGGTTCGAGTCACTGGGACTAGTTTGGTAAGGGAATCCTTTCTTTGGGACCAGAAGGCTCTTAGTGGAACTGAATGTCCCTCATCTGGAATCTTGCTCCCTGACCACTGCTGTGGAAGCTGCCATGTGGCCCAGAAGCTGAAGAAAATGCCTTGTTGGTCAAAACACCTGCAGGGTGAATGAAGAGGCCAGTTCCATAGGGTCCTTTCCCTTTCAGGGGAAGGAAGGCTCTTGCCTTTATTGTATCCAGCTCCGCCCCTATGAAGGTGAGGAGCTGTACTGGTTCGATAACTGACTTTGGAAGGTTGAGAAGGAATCCAAGGGAAGTGAGCACTTGCTGAGTTATTTGCAAATGTGACTTGACTTGGTCTGGAGACTGACCTACTATGAGCCAGTCGTCCAAGTATGGGAAGATGGAGATCTTTTTTCTCCTTAGGAAAGCAACCACTACTGCCAGGCACTTTGTGAAAACTTGGGGCTGATGTTAGCCAAAGGGCATTGCTCTGAATTGATAGTGGCCTGAGGGCAACTTTGAACCTGAGGTACTTTCTGTGGAGCACCTGATGGGAATGTGAAAACAGGCATCTTTGAGGTCCAGGGAGGCTAGCCAGTCCCCTGGCCTTAAAGAGGGATGCATTATTCCCAGAGTCACCATTTTGAACTTTGGCTTTAAAAGGTGTTTGTTCAGATATCTTAGGTCCAGGATGGGCCGCCATTCTCCTGTCTTTGTGGGGGTTCGGAAGTACCTGGAGTACAATCCTATGCCCTTGTGTAGGGTGGGAACCCCTTCCTATAGCTCTGAGAGCTAGAAGGAAGAAACTCTGCCTCTAAGGCAAGGGTCTCTGATGGATTTGCAGGTGGAAAGGATCTCGTTCTCATCTTGGGAAATTTTTTGAAGCTGAGAACCAGTCCCTTGCTTACTACTTCCAGGACCCACTTGTCTGATGTCACAGACTTCCAGTCCTGGACAAAATAAGCCAGCCTGCCCCCTACTGGTGGAGAATCAGCCCGGGCAGACCTATTGGGGGGCTTTAGGCTGAGGAGTGGATGCAGGCCTGCTCATCCCCCATCTGCCTCTCCCTCTAAAGAACCCCCTCTGAGAGTAAGAAGATGAGGCCTGAGCTTGGTAAAAAGGCCTTTGGAAAGGCCTGCCCCTGCCCCTGGACTGCTGCCTTTGAGGAGTAGCTTGCCTTTCCTTGGCCTGAGCAATCCTGTAAGTGGCCCTGTACTCGTCCATCTTTTTCATGTAGTTCTCTGTCTGCTCCCCAAACAGAAAATTACCAATAACAGGGAAATCCATGGCCTTAGCCTGGGTATCCTGCGATAGGCTAGTACATCTGAGCCAAGCCATCCTCCGAAGAGCCACAGATGTAGCCATGACTCTTGATGAAACATCATTGGAGTCCACAGCAGTGTGAAATTGCACTTTGGATGCCTCAATCCCATCTGCAGCCACCTGCTCCAGCTCCTTGGCAAGCTGATCAGGGGCCTGTTTAGCCAGAACCAGCTCAATGTCCCACCTGGACTTCTGGTATCTAGCTGTGTAGGCCATATAGTTAGCCTGCCTGAGTCCCAAGGATGCTGCCATGCACTGTTTCTTTGCCATGGCATCAATCTTCCTGGAGTTCTTATCTGGGGGGTGTGATGCCAAGGGGATAGTTGCCTTATCACAGGCAGCAGCCTGCACTACCCCAACATGGCTGCATTGCTGGGAAAGGAACTCCGTGTCTGAGCCTGAAAGAGTATACCTCTTGTCCACTCGTCTGTCCATAGGAGGAGGAATGGAATTAGGAGTCTTAAGAATGTGTCTGTTTCCCAAAGGATTTGTGGAGGGGAATAGACAATCTTCTGGACTCTGATCCTCTACTGCTTCCTCCACATGAAGCTGGAGGGTCTCAGCCACTTTTTTGTAAAACATAAAGTGAGAAGGGGACTCAGAAAGCCTAGGAGGAGACACACGTGAAGGTCTGTCTGGGGGATATGTCCGGGTCAATAGGCACATCCAGACTTTCATAATCACCATCATCATCCTCATACTCTCCCTCCTCCTCATCTGGTTCATAAAATTCTTCCAAAGTGTAATCCGGAACCAGGGGAACCTACCGAACTGAATCCCTGCCAGATGGTGCCGGTTCGGTAGGAACTGAAGTAAGCGATTGCACTATCCTTATCACCTTGGCTATCTCATCGGCGGTCGGAGTATGAATTTCTGGGTCCGAACTGGATGATTTATCTGTTCTTTTTCTTTTTACCGGAACTGACTCCTCAGAATCGTCTCTCCTTTTGCCCGAAGAAGTATCACCCTGGTCAGAGGGCACTCCTTCTGGTTCGGTCGGAACCGAACCGGGCTGGCAATCCGGGTCAGCGGACTTCTCAGCCTCCCTTTCCCTCAGTCTACCTAATCTCTTTTCCAGGTTAGATTTGGGAAAATTCTTACAAATTTGGCAGTCTGAATCAAGGTGGTCAAACCCCAGACAATAAACACAGGTGGTGTGGGGATCAGCCTTGGCAAAGACTTCCCCACACACACTGCAGTGT
Organism: Neoceratodus forsteri; assembly: GCA_016271365.2. Lineage (NCBI taxonomy): Eukaryota > Metazoa > Chordata > Ceratodontiformes > Ceratodontidae > Neoceratodus > Neoceratodus forsteri. Next base: position 830,391,259 of record CM028137.1, read on the forward strand.
TGAAACCCAGTGGGCCCGTTTTTTTTTCTTGGGTTTCTCAGACATGACCAATCCTAACCAAAACGTACCCTTTTTTCGGCAATACACCAGGCAAGACTCCTCTATCAGTTCCTGACCGTGTCACGAGTCTTGGAAAAAAACATAATAAAATCTGTTTTTTTTTTTAGAACTGATACGGAACGGTTACCACACTCTAAGTAAATCACAAACTTTTTTACCTGAAAACTGATCGGTTCAGCTGAACCGATCCACAATTTACAAGTTCCACACAGAAACTATACAGAAAACCTATCTAGTACTCACGGTACCACAGACAGAGACTTAAACCGACAGATCGGTAGCAACAGTCGGTAGAAACCGAGCGAAAAAAAGACACTTTAACAGACTTTTTTGAACTGAGCAAAGGAGAAATCTCCGGAGCGACTGTTCAGTGAGGCGGAGTACAGAATCTGATGTTTGGAGTTTAAACAACAGCAGACAGGGGCTTCAACCGCGCTCGCGTTAAACATTCCATGCTGGCCATGGAAAGTTTAACTCTTTGTTCTCCGGGGCAGTTGAAAGGCAGGACCTAACTGCATATGTCAGAATACAGCAAGACTTCATGTTGTTTGAAGTGGAAGAATTAATTGAATCCAAGCTTTGATGCAGATGAGGCAGGATGAAATAGAAGTAGTACAGCTTCCAGGCTTCTGCTAATAGAGAGCTTATGCAATACGTGGAATAGGAGGCTTGCAATGAGACTACTGACTGACGAATCCAGTTCGGATGGAAGAGCGATAGGAGTAGAATATGCTTAGGTCTTAATATAGAAGGCAACGGCTGTAGAGCTGAGCTGGAATCTTGGCAGACTGTAAGGGAAGTAAATCTGAAGCACTGGTGTGAGGTTAGGAAGCAGTCATGAAGTATAACAGGGCGAGCCCAATAAGTAAGTGCGGACCGCGTAACTTAGGGGATGAGGTGGTAAGTAGCAACTAATGCACCAAGTTAGTCTGGTGATACGGAAAAGAACATGGCAGTTAGTTCCTCGGGTGAGATGCGCAGCTTATCTGACAGCTGGTGAGGTAAGTAGAGAGGCAGCTAGCTCCAGGTAACATGAAAGCGCAGCCAGACCTACAGTGGTCTGCTGGTAGTAATAAAAGTGGTAGCTAGTCCCTCAGGGAGAAGCACAGCCAACCGTCAGCTGGTGAGGGTAAGCAGAGAGGCGGCTAGTTCAGGTAATATGAAAGTGCAGCCTAGACCTTCATAGGCTGCTGGTAAGTAACTAGAGTATCAAATAAATAAATAGTAGAATTAGCAGCTAGTTCCATGGTTAGATGCACAACTAGACCTTTGAAGTCAGCAGGTATAGAAAGTAGAGTGGCGACTAGCCATATGTGATCAGACCTTAAAGTCTGCTGGTAAGTTGGTAGAGCAGCAGCTAGCACCACATAAGCTAGTATGCATAGCTGGACCACACTTAGGTCAGCTAGTGAGGTAAGTAAAAAGTAGCGGAGTCCCAGAAAGGTAGCCAGTACGAGCCGGACTACAGGCTGGAAATTAAGTACAGTATCATTAAATTAAGTGAAGCAATGGCAGAAGCATCCAGAGATGGTGAGGTAAATTACAAGAATTGGACAGGTAGCACATCCAGAATAGGGCACAGATGGTCTCGGAGGGATGGAGAGGAGCAACGCATGAAGGTGAGCTGCAGCATCCTGAAGTCTATTGGTATAACTAGAAGACATCTTGGAGAACAGCTGAACATGCGATAGAGGAGACACCTGTAAGCTGGTAGCCATAATCAAGTGAGGTGGTAGAGAAAATAAGCGCACATAAGCCAGGTGAGATAGATAGGCAGCAATGCTTTTCAATTTAATATGTTTTATTGTAGCACTAAAATCACAAATACATTTATGCTATGGTATACAAATCGTCTTGTGCAGACGGTTAAGTAAACAACAGTAGTATATAACTGGACATTGTAAATCTCCCTTAGTACATAAAGTTATAGGTTTTAGTGTCTTCCAACATTAGTAACCAGAGCTAACTAATTGAAGTAATATTAGATTTGTCTAACAAAGATACCAAAATGCTAAGACATAATGTAATGTAATAGAATAAATAAAACCTTTTAACCCCCCTCCCAGCCCTCCCACATCGCCACTACAATATATAACTAGTGAGTAGTTTCCTTCCAAGGTAATGGAAAGAATAGTCAGACAAGCGAAGAAGAAAATAAAAGAGCTTGATCATTAACCTGCACAGAACTATGTCAGGTCCAAATCCAGACTAGGCTCTCCTAAATGGATAATAGAGTATGTAAGGTGCCCATACTTTCTGGTATTTATTGCTATGTTTAGATATATTTTGCTATGAAGTATTCTGCTTGCAGAGCAAAAGAATTTCTTTGTGCCATTCCGATATGCGGAATTTGCTGATCTAGCCAGTGGCGTAGTATGATTTTCTTAGCACACAGAGATATCAAGGACATATGTTTCCTTTGGTTTCCTATTAGAGTTTCTCCTGAATCACCCAAAATACAAATTTCTGATTGAAAAATGTTCTGTAGCCCCAATATGGGGTCCAGTTTGGATCGAATGGCCTCCCAAAATGGGGTAACTTTGTCACATTCCCAGAGAATGTGAAGAAGTGTACCTCTCTGGGATCCGCATCTGGTACACAATTCTGTTGGGTGATGCCCCATTTTATTGAGTTTTACAGGTGTATAGTATAGGTCGTGCAGTACATAAAATTGAAGCAGTCTATACCGGTCCCACCTAACATCTTTATACAGTCTTTTCCAGATTTGTTGCCATTGGCGGGGTACCTGAGAGGTAGGAGGAAGGGACCTGTCCCACGTGTAATAAGGAGCGCCTTCTAATTCACTACATCATGCCTGAAGCTCCTTATAATAAAAAGCAACATAGTGGGATGATGGTCTCCTGGAAGTGAACCAAGAATAGGGCGAGCATGTACCAGTCCCAAAGGCCACTGCTGAATGCTGTGTTAGGACATGGGAAATTTGAAGATATTTAAAACAGAAGGAAGCTGGTAGCTTGTATTTTGTCCTAATAGCTGAAAAGCGAGTAACTTGTGATTTTCAGTTAGGTCAGCCACCGTATCTCCACAACCCGACCAGATAGAGTAGTGATAGCTCTGCCCCTATTTTGAAGTTGGGGTTTTAAGAAAGGGCTGAGATGAGTCCTTCATTAGTAAGTGCCCAAAAGTTTTGTTCATCTGCATATGTATCCGAATGGAGGCCATGATAGGTGTGGATTTACACTGCTTAGGGACTTTATTGGTAATCAGATAGGGAAGACTCTTAATATCTACTCCTGATGCACTACATATTGACTTTTCTATTTGTAACCACAATGGGGGGGTCTTCTGTGGGTTTTAGCCATCGTGAAATTATGGCACAGTTAATGGCCAGGTAGTAGTGATAGATATTGAGAACCTGTAGTCCACCTCGTTCTTTGGGTCTCTATAACTTAATAATTGCTCTTCGGGGTGACTTATTTTTCCAAATAAAATTTGGAGATGATCCTGTGCACTTGGAGGAACCAGGATTGAGGGAGGAAATGATTTAACATTTGAAGGGGGTATAACAAACGGGGCAGAACATTCATTTTTATAATGTTGATACGTCCCCAGAGGGAGATAGGAAGTAGTACCCAGCGATTTAGATCTGTCCTGATATTTGTGAGTAATTGATCCAAATTGTATTGCTTCATTTTGCTATTGGATTGAGACAAGTATATGCCCAGGTATTTTATTTTGTCCCTTACCCAGGTGAGCCCAAGTTGTTCAATATCCATTTTAGAGTGTAGTTATTTAGTGGCATTACTTCTGTTTTAGCTACATTTAATTTGTAGTTAGAGAGTTCCCCAAACTCTTGGATAATGATGAGGGTAGCTGGTATAGATATGGATGGATTTGTAACGTGGAGCATAATATCATCGGTGCACAGATGTGTTATATTGAAACTGGTTGATCGAAATGCCGTATATTGCTATAGATTGGTTAATCTTCCTAATAAGTGGTTCTAAGAATAAATTAAATAGGTAAGGGGAGAGGCAACCTTGCCTTGTACCCTGTTGGAGGGAAGAGGCGATGACAGGATCCCATTGCATAGTACCGATGGAGGGACGTGAGTAAAGAATTTTGACCCATTGTATGAATTGCTTGTGAATTCGATATCTCGAAGTAAATCAAACAAGTACTCCCATGAAACCGGTCAAAGGCCTTTTCTGCTCCAGGAACACCAAAGCTGCTGGGATAGGGAGTCCCTGGACTGAGAAATAAGATGAGAAATTTTCGTAGGTGATCTGATGAGAGGCCCACAAAACCAACTTGCTCAGGACTTATTAATGTATGCAAACCTTGGCTATTCTATTAGCCAGGATTTTAGCTAGAATCTTCATGTCTACATTTATGAGTGATATTGAGATAATTGCAATAATGTAGGGTCCCTGTCTGGTTTAGGGAGCACCACGATAGTAGCTTCGGTGAGACTAAAATCTGAAAGTCCGTGTTTGTATATGTAATTGTATGTGTCAAGCAGGATTATGCCCAATTGAGATCTAAAAGCTTTATAAAAGTTGGTTGTGTAGCCATCTGGGCCCGGTGCTTTATCAATAGGGAGAGCCTCAATAGCTTCATGTATTTCCTCTATATTCAGAGGAGCTTGTAAAAAGGCTATTTGTTGCTGGGATAAATGTGGAAGATCTATATCTTGTAAAAAAAGGTCTAATGCAGTATTGTTAGGGGGGGGGGACATGAGTAAAGAGATTGATAGTATGATTTAAAACATGAAGCTATCTCTTTGGGTGTGGTGTGGAACGTATCTATTGGGTCCTGAATAGTTACTACTGTCCTGTCTGTCACTTGTGCCTTAAGCCTTAAGGCTAGGAGTTTCCCCGCCTTATCCCCTTGGTCAAAATAGATGACTTTTGACTTAAAATGAAGATGCTCAACCTTATCACCAAGAAGGATATTATAATGAAATCGAAGGCTTTCTAGTTTTTTGAATTCCGTGGAGTGTGATTGGGAAGATAAGGACTGTTCTAAAGTTGTAATTTGTTGTAAAAGTAAAGAAGATTCTAATGAGATTTTCTTTTTCCTGATGGAGGCCAATCGAATAATTTCACCTCTTAGTGAACATTTCAGGGCACCCCATAACACATCTAGCTTTGCATGGACAAGGCATTAAACTCTGAAAGTTGTCTATATACTTTTGAAGAAGATCAACTATGTTCTGGGACCTTAGTAGTTGGGGATTAAATCTCCAGATTTTGACTTGGTTAACAGAGGTGGGCGTAGACCACTGCAAAAGAGTTGGATGGTGATCAGAGATCACTTTGGAGAGGTAGACACAGCTTTGAACCCTCGCTAGGTGCTCAATCCCCAACAGAAAGAAGTAAATTCTTGAGAATGTATTATGGGGCAAGGAGTGAAATGAGTAATCTCGAGTAGAAGGAAAGAGGGTCCTCCATGGATCAACAAGGCCCATAGTGTTCATAAGATCTTTAAGAGCAAATTGTCCAGGGGTATGGGGGATATGTCTAATGTTAGACCTATCCAAGGTGATACAAAGAACTAAGTTCCAGTCTCCACTGAGTAATATGGGGAGTTTGGACCAGGATGCCAAACTAGTCATGAGACTTATAAAGAATTGAGGATCATCCCCAACCGGTCCGTAGACTGATCCTAGTATCATTTCAGTGTGACCTAAAATGGCTCTCAGCAATATATATCTGCCTTGGGGTGATATCGACTGAAGCAGCCGAAAAGGTATCGACGTGCAATTAATACCGGACTCCATTTCTGCAGCTCTAGCCCAGTTCCAAGTGCATGTCCCACCCATGTTCTTCTTAAACTAAGGATTTGTGAATTGGGCAAATGAGTCTCCTGGATGAAAGCTATGTCTATATTAAGCTTACTGAGGTGTAACAAAATCTTGGCTCTTTTGGTGGGGGATTGAGCCTTTAACATTCCAAGAGCAAAACTTTAGTGCTATTGTCATATCAAGCGAAATACCAATAATAGTTCTGTGTCCTTAGCTCTTCCTCAAGAAGGAACTTACCCCATAAGACTTTCCATGCTTACTTGGTGGTGACCCCATAGCAACTCCCTCCCACCCTTCAACAACAACCATTGTATTCAAACTCGACCAAACCCCCTTAGCCCTGTAGTCCTTCCCATAATATATTGTAAGTGTAAGAAGTTGAGGTGTGAAATTACTACCCCTCCCCATAAACACACTTAATAATTTGTCCCTTTCCCTACCCCTGTCCTTCCCTCTCCCCCATTTTCTTCTACCCACCTCGGGGTAGGCTTTAGGCCAGAAAAAGAAAACAAAAATGAGGACCAATATCTTCAGCCATCCTAAAATTAAAGGCATTGCTAATGATAGAGACCAGTTTTTGGCCCTGGTCATCCCTGTGGGCTCCCATCCCACCCTATGCCAGTACGTGGTGCACTGAGTAGGCTGCAGAGTTACCCAGAGGCTCTTGCTTCCCGCCCCAGTCCTCCAGTTCAGTAGCTTAAAGATATCACTATTTATGCTTTCTGTTAATTCCTCTATAATAAGAAGGAGAATAGAAGGAAAGAGAAAAAAAGGAGGAAGATTCTGCATTGTTGTAGATATCATTGTACAATAATTATTGCAATGCGATCCTCCCCAAGGGCAGCTTAATAAATACTTTTCATCTGACAGCATAAAGAGGGCTTGATTATTCAGCCAGGTAGAAATGTATGTGAGTTGACTGTGAATGATTGCCAATCGTCCATTCTTTAACGTGGAGTTATGCTGCCCTCATGTGGCCTCCTTAAGTAATACCTGGAGGGGGGGAAGTCTTAATTCAAGCCTGTATTGGTATCAGTAGTAATATGCCAAATGGCGACTTATCAAGCATTCAGTCTTTTCATACGGGCTCCAACGTTATTTCAATATATTTAACATTCTCCACATCATGAAGAGATATGTATTGAAGCAGTCTACCATGACACGTCAACGGGCAGGGAACAGATCCGGATACATTGTGTGCAGCGCGGGAGTTGCAAGCTGTGCTGTGTCAAAGGAGTGCCAGGAGTCTGCGTGTAACACCATCAATCTGGAGGGGTACTGAACCTTATATTTGATGCCTCGTGAATTAACTTTGACACCAGAGGATGGTATTCTGCTCGGCGCTGTCTCACTGTGGCGGAAGGTCCTCGCCAGGCGTAGCTTCTGACCCTCCCAGAGAACCTGTTGCAAGCTTCTAACTTGATCCAAAATGTGAGTTTTGTCGAGGTAATTTAAAAGTTTAATAATAACTGGTCTCGGGGGTTTGCCACTCGTGGGTTTGGGGCGCAATGACCGGTGAGCCCTCTCTATTATGTATGAGGGGTTATTCAGAGAGGGTCCAGCTATTTTTGCCAGCAACTTTTGGAAGAATAGAATAGGGGATGCTCCTTCGGTTTCTTCAGGAAGGCCGAAGATAACAATGTTATTTCTCCTACTTCGGCCTTCCAGGTCTTCTAGTTTGGACTCAACTTTGTGCAGTCGTTGTCTTAGAGTCACCACTTCAGGTTCCATTTTGCTCTTCCAGTTCTCCAACGATGTAGCATGGGCTGAGACATCAGAGATAGCCCGATTTGTGTCGGAAAGCTCCCCTCTGAGAGATTTAATTTATTTAGTTATGTCTTGCAGAGCGATCTTGAATGGCTGTAACTCCTCTAAGAATTTTTGCTCCGATAGCGGAGTCGTCGCTGGTTGAGACATCATGGATGTGAGGGCTTTTGCGGAGCCACCGGACTGGCCTTTGGGTCTTTCGTCCCTTCTCCGGGTTTGTGGGGCGATGCCATGGAAGAGCCTGGCACTTTTCAGCTTCCATGATTCTGTTAGGCCCTAGTTTTTAATAAGTCTGCTCTTGGTCTAAAAATCCCCCGAATTGCTGGAAGCACAGCGGATGTCCGTTGGAGACCGATTTTCTTTTTAAATGAAATTGAATCCCATTCGGAAACTTATTTTTAAATATTTACTGGAGGATCGAGATGGGAGCTAGCCTCCAGAGCTGCTCATCTCACAGAAGCATCGCGTGATCTCCAGATAGGCAGCAATGTTAATAGAATGACGTCAGGCATGGCAATGTGTATGCTGATATCCAGGTACTGATGTCACAGGTGTGAGGGACCAGAGTATGAGAAATTTCTGTACATAAATAAATAAATGTGACTCCCATCATCTAGGATGAGGTGTGGAAGGCGAGTTTTGAAGCTGGAATCTAGACTGAACAGTGGCGCCATCTATCGGTGTGATACGACATGCACAGGCACGGCATAGGCTGTAATAATAAGTAGATAAGGAGAGGCGCAGTTAGGAATAAGCAAAAAGTACCCATGCCATATTAGGAGGATCCAAGTCCTGTACAAGGTTGGTGTATAGGGCCAAATGTGTGGCAGCTGATTGGTGAGGCATGAGGCAGCCCTGAAGCGCAAGTGAAAAGATATGTGTGCTAGCAGCAATAAGGTTACAGAAGCCAGGCGCAGGTGGCAGAAATTCAAGGCAGGGCGAGGCAGAAGGAGCTGAAAATCAGCAGAACGAGCTGTAGTGGATTTGTCAGGAAGTAATAAGGTCAGTTCGAGTTCAACATACAGCTGGGTTGGCAAGTGGATAATCCGCAACAATCTGCCAATAAGTGTGGATTGAACAACATATCCACATCCCTAGAACTACAGGTTACTCACCTGTAACAAGAGTTCTAGGAATGGTAATAATTGTTCATCCACACAATCCCACCAACCTCGGCTTGATGCAACCTGGCTTCCAGCAGGCTAGATCTAGGCGTCATGGGGGCGGAGCCGAGAGTTTTACCACCTGGGTGGGTGAGTGGGTGGAGGAGCCAGCTTGAAGACCTTCCGGCAAGATTTAAAGTGGCAAGGAACCTGCCAGACAGTGTGGATGAACAACATATACCATTCCTAGAAAGTACAGTTATGTAAGAACTTACCGTAAAAGTAGATCTTCGAGAGAGGCCCTTGCAGTAGGTAATTACATATAGGACTGACGCCGGCAGGCGGCAGGACCCCATGGAAAAATTTCTAGCTAGCAGTCCCTGGCGAGGGACCGCCCCCACGTCAGGTGACTGGCGTCAGGAGACATCGGTATAAAGGGGCGGTCCCTGACACCCGCTTTCCAGTTCTTTCCCGCCACGGGCCAGAAAGGCCGGACGAGAGAGGTGTGGATATTTCACTCACTGGAAAAGGAGCTAAAAAAGCCTAGGGGAATGGAGGGTGGAAGGATATTATCTGCAAGAGCCTCCTCTCAAGATCTATTGTTATGCTGCTCTACGTAACTGTACTATCTTACTCGAGTAGGCTCTGCAGTAGGTAATTACACATATGACTGAATCCCAAGCAGTCTGGAACAAAGAGAGGCACCAGGAGGAGGAAAACTACTCCATAAAGCAGTTCTAGCTGTGCAAGCCTTAAGATAATAGGCCTTGCAGAACAGCCAGCCTGAAGCCTGCTCTCACGGTGAAAGGCAACATCCAAACTATAGTGTTTAGTAAAGGTACGGACAGAAGTCAGGTGGCGGCAGCACAGATGTTTGCCGCAGACACATTTTTGAAACAAGCCACTGAGGCAGCTACTCCTCTGGTGGAGTGGCTCTTACTTGACCTGGAAGGGTCTTGTTATATTTATCATAAAAGAAAGTGATACAATGAGCCAACCACTTAGACAGGCATTGCTTGGAAACAGCATTGCCCTCCCTTTATGAGCAAAAGAGACAACAATTGATCAGTCTTTCTGAGATCCTTCGTCCTGTCGGTGTAGTATCTCAGAATCCGGTGATCATCCATAGTATGGAGTAAATACTCCCCTTGATTAGAGTACTGTGTAAAAAAAGCAGGTAACTCTATGGACTGATTTAGAGTAGACTCAGCTACTACCTTAGGGAGAAACTTAGGATTCGTGCGAAGAGCAACACGCCCTTGTGAAAATCAAGTATGGATTTTACACATCAGGGCCTGGAGCTCGGAAATTCTCAGAGCAGAAGTAATGGCCACCAGCAAGAGAGTCTTCCACAAAAGGAACTTCAAATCCGTAGAAGCTGCAGGTTCGAAGGGAGGGAGAGTAAGTTTCTCGAGAACAAAGTTCAAGTCCCAATGGGGAGCAGGAGTATGGATGGGGGGCCTCAGATGGAGGACCCCTCTGAGAAAGGTCTTAGAGACCTCCAATTGAGCGAAAGTTCTGTCTGCGAATGGAACATGATAGGCCGAAATGGCCACCATGTGTACCATCAGAGAAGAATGACTGAAGCCCAGGTCAAACAGATGAAGTAGATACTCCAGCAGAAGCCCCGCTGAACAGGAGAAGGGTTCCGCGTTCTTGGAAGCAGCCCAGATAGTGAATCTTTTCCACTTCATGGCATAAGTGGATCTGGTGGAGGGTTTTCTGGCCTCCACCAAAATCTCCGCCACTTTGGGAGACACTCCAAAACGGGATTGGGCTAAGTCTGCAGGAGCCATGCATGCAGTTGAAGGGATTTGAGGCCTGGATGGACCAGGGTCCCCTGATCCTGGGTCAGTAAACCTCGAGATAGAGGAAGAGGAAGAGGAGGATCCTCTGAGTATTGTTGTAGAAGAGAGAACCAAACTTGCCTGGGCCAGAAAAGAGCGATCAGAATCATTCGTACTCCTTCTGAAGCTAGTTTCTGCAAGACTGGTGGGATAAGTGGAATTGGGGGAAAGGCATAGACAAATCTGTCCTTCCAATCTAGAGACAGAGCGTCGCTCCAAAAAGCGCCTCGCTCTGGAACGAGTGAGCAGAAGACGGGAAGTTTTGCATTTAGAGGGGACGCAAACAGGTCGACCTGTGGTGTTCTCCAAAGTCGGAAGATATTGTCTAGGACCCCTTGGTCCAGTTCCCACTCATGAGTCAGAGCAGAAGAGTGACTTAGCATGTCTGCCAGGGTGTTGTCAACTCCCGGAACGTGAATTGCCGTGAGGTGAAGGTCGTGTTGTGTTGCCCAATCCCAAACCGTCATTGCCTCCCTGCAAAGAGGGTAGGACCGAGTCCCTCCCTGTTTGCTGATGTACCACACCACGCACATATTGTCCGTCTGGATGGTTAGGTGGCCGGAAAGGATTTATTGGTGAAGGGCTTGGAGAGCATACAACACTGCCCAAAGCTTGAGCACATTGATGTGGAGAGCTTGTTCTAGCTTGGACCAGGAGCCCTGGGTCCGATGAGTGCCTAGATGGGCTCCCCAACCTTCGCCCGAGGCATCTGTGGTTAGAGTCTGGGAGGGGGGAGGATGAAAGAAAGGAGCTCCCAAAACAGGTTCTCTCGAACCATCCACCACTGCAAGTCTCGAAGCATCGGCGAAGAGACCAGAACTGGGTGATCTAGGTCATCCACTAACTGATCCCATTGGGAGCGTAGAGTCCACTGAGAAATTCTCATGTGGAGTCGGGCGCGAGGAACCATCGGGATAGCAGCTGCCATGAGCCTGAGAAGGCGAAGGACCGACCTTGCAGAGACTTTCCTGTGGTCGGACAGCAGACTTATTTGGGTCTGGAGGGTGGACGCCCTGTCCAGAGGCAGGAAGGCCTTGCCCGTGGTCGTATCGAGAATCGCCCAATAAACTGTAGTCTCTGGGCTGGGACCAGATGAGACTTGGAATGGTTTATGGTAATACCCAGGCAGGCAAAAACCTGCTGGGTAAGGGAGAGGCAATGCAGGAGTTCCTCCCTGGACGAGGCTGCCAGGAGCCAATCGTCCAGTGTAAGGAAAACCTGCACTCCTGGTATGCATTTGGGCCGCCACCACTGCCAGGCATTTGGTAAACACTTGGGGGGCCAAGGATAGACCAAACGGGAGCGCCTTGAACTGGTAGTGGTCCCCCTGGAATGCAAAACAAAGGTATTTGCAGTGGGACGGGCGAATGGGAATGTGCAGGTAAGCATCCTGCATATCCAGAGCACACAGCCATTGACCCAGCCGGATGAGGGGCAGAAGGCTTTGCAACGAAAGCATCCTGAACCTTTTGTATTCTAGAAAAGATTCAGGGAACTGAGATCCAAAATTGGTCTGAGATCTCCTGTCTTCTTTGGGACCAGGAAGAAATGGAAATAGTAACCTGTCCCTTGCAAATGAAGGGGGGTGGGTTCTATTGCTTGTTTCAGCAGGAGAGCCAAAATTTCCTCCTGGACCAAGAGAAGATGTTCCCTTGAATACGACGACTTCAGAGGGGGGTGGTGAGGTGGCTTCTGAAGAATCTCTATCGAGTGTCCTCTGCTATGAGCTGGAGCACCCAAGAATCTGTGGTTATCCTCTCCCAGCCCTGAAGGTGGAGGGAAAACCTCCCTCCTATCGGTTCCTCCGGGGAGTCCGGAGGCTGTGGGAGAGGGGAGGAGTCAGGTGGTGTGGGGCAGCGCTGCAGCTGAAGCACCTGCTGCTTTTTTGGGCAGGAGGGGCTTAGCAGCTGTGGGGGCCCGGCATTTTGTGGCCCACCTTCCCTGGGGTTTCGCCTTGGGCCGATTCCATCTGCGAAAGGGACGGTGCTGCTGCTGATGGGGATGGTACATGGAATCAACTGACTTCAGTGCCGTCCCCTTCTGTTGCAAATTGGTGATGATGTCCTTGACATCACCCCCGAAAAGCACCGACCCCCAGAAGGGTACTTTCTGGATAGCAGATTGCACCTCCGGGACCAACCCTGACACACGGAGCCAAGCATGATGCTGTAGACCTACAGCAAAAGCTGAGCTCCATCCAACAGTGTCCACTGCATCGTATGTCGCATGAAGCATGTGTCGACTGGCCAAACAAGCAGAGAGAACAAGATCAACCAACTCCTGCTTGACTTGGGAGTCAGGCAGGGAGTCCAATTTGGCTTCCACCTGGGTCAGAATGGCCTTCTGGTAGTCCCCCATATGGCTGACATAGTTCAGTGCCCTGATCCCCAGCGTGGAGGAAGTGTAGATCTTTCTCCCATACTGGTCCAGAAGGCGTGATTCCTTATCAGGTGGTGATGAGCTAAGGTGTTTGGGGTTGGCCGACCGGCCGTGAGCGGCACTAATCACGACCGAGTCGGCACGAGGGTGAGAATCCAGGAAATCAACACCCTTCAGAGCCTGATATAGCCTGTTCGACTTCCTAGGAAGTGGGGCTAAAGCCGACGGCTGTTTCCATATGGTGGTAACAAGGTTGGCGTGAGGCTCTATCCAGGGTGGCACCAAGGTAGGAGCTGTCACGGGCAGATCCAGATGTTCAGTGAGTTTCAGACGCTGAGGATCTGGTTCCAGGGAGTGCCATTGATGAACCTCCTGGATTTTCTTAAGCAACTCCATAAAAGAAGGATCTTCCGGAGGAGACTTCGGAGGAGTCCTTGGCCTGGGCTTCGACGGAGAGTGTGGCTCATCATCTCTCTCAGAGCAACCTTCGGAAGAATCTGAGGAGTCCGAGGGTGAAGAGGAGGATGAAGAGGATAAAGACTCCCTTTCCCAACCTGGAGGAGGAACGGACCCCTTGGGAAACCCCTAGGGAAGCGTGTCCTGCCCCTCTCTGGATCCAGACGGAAGAACCCTGGAGTCCGGAGATGGTGAGGGAGTGTGCCGCCTCGGACGTATGGGAACCTGGGATGGCACCATCATCAGAAGGTGGCTCTCGACCTCTTTGGTGAGCTGAACCTTGGCCTCAGCCCACCAGGAGGCCAGAGTCTCCTGCAGGTCCACCAGCGACTGTGAGGGTGGTGCAGGAGGAGGAGGAGGAGGAGGGGGATAAGGATATGGGTTATACCCGTATGGAGCATATCCAAAACCCAGCTGCGGGTAGCCCGGTGTTGGGTATTGTGGTGTCGCGTACTGCGGCTTCGGAAAAACTGGCGTTGGGTACTCTGGCGCCGGATACTGCGTTCCCAGGTACGTCAGCATCAGATAGGACGGAGGGTACCCGGGAGCCGGGGGGGCTGCCGAGCAGACGGTGCGGCTGGTGGCCTCACGGGCAGGTCCACATTGGAGGACCCAGAGGCGGAGGCCCCACGGAGCCGGATGTCTCCCAGAGTTGGTAGAACCAGCGTCGGGGCCGGTGTCAGAGGCCCTGGTGTCGGAGGTACCAACGTTGGAGGAGCCGGAGTCAGAACCGGCGTCCAGGGAGCCGAAGTCAGATCCAACGCACCAACTGGAGGATGGTCTGATGGAGGAGGAAGATCCCCAGCATCGCCCGGGGATGGAGGGCAAAAATTCCCGGGGTCGGGCTGGAGGGACTCTGGGTCCCCAGACGGCAGCGAAGGCTGCAGGGAACTGGGTACGATGGGCATGGGAGGGTCCATCATCGGTTCCTTCACCAGCCGGACATCGGATGAGCCGATGTGTGGCTTGAGGACAAGCTCCCAGTGGGCACTGGAGGAGCCGGCGTCCGGCTTATGGGAGCCATCACCGGAGGCAGGTCGAGTAGAAGGATCGGCCTGGTCCAGTGGAGTGGAGGCTGCGCGCCGCCCCGAAGGGTCATGCGTCTTATCAGCCTTCTCCGTGCAGACATCAGAGGAGCTGACGGCCGACTGCGGAGTCGCCCGCACTGTGAGCTGCGAGCCTGCGGTCGAACTGGGTGCGGAGGCCTCCAGTTGCCCGGAGGTGCCTGCAAGGCCGAGCATGAGCCAGACGGCGGGGCCGACGCCCTCGGAAACCTCCGAGGCGGCCGTCAAGGAGTGGTCCCCATGTCCCGGCGGCTCCTGAGGGAGACGCGGTAGAGGAGCCCTTGTCCCAGTGCCTCTCCTTATCCTTATTCTTCCAATGGCCTTTGGGGGAAGTGGATGCCTGCCTCAGTTTTTTGAGCTCCTTTTCCATTAACTAATTTTCTTCTTCAGAATATGGGCTTCCAGGGATTGCTGCCACCTTTTCCGGGTAGCCACATTGAAGCTGAGGCAGTGCTGGCACTTTTCGACCAGGTGATCGGGGCCTAGGCAGAACAGGCACAGGGAATGGCCGTCCTTGTGCGGTAGTTGGGCGCCACACGAATCGCACTTATTTTTGTGCGCGGAGGGTGTAGGGGATGACATACACTGGCGATGGTACCTGGCGTTAGTTGAAAAAACAAAAATATTTCAGTAAAACTAGCGAAGATTGGGCTGAAGCACAAACTTTTTCCATAGTGCTGCGAGGCTAGCGGTGGAAAAGAAGAACTGGGCGGGCGTCAGGGCGCTCCTTTATACCGGCGTCTTCTGGCGCTGGTCATCTGCGATGGGCGGTCCTCGCCAGGGACTGCTAGGTAGAACTTTTCTGTGGGTCCTGCTGCCTGCCGGTGTCAGTCCTATATGTAATTACCTACTGCAAGAACCCTCTCAAGTAAGATCTCCTGTTACAGGTGAGTAACCTGTATTTTTGAGCAGCATAAAATAAAAGTAAAGATTCAACAGCACGCAGTTTGAGACCATCACATAACATCGGATCTCATCAAACAACTGTAGATACACAGGAAATAATGGGAACAAGCAGTGTGCCTGAAAAGTTTTTGAGTAGAAACAAATTGGCACAAGAGAAAGAAAGGAAAAGGTGTACAAGGAAGGGGAAAAGAAAGGTGAGACCAAGAAACACAAGGTCCTCAAAGAAAACACCAAGCTACAAGTAATTAATATTTCGGTACTCTATCAGAGAACAGATTGCAGTACTGAAAAGGGATTGTCATTTATACCAACACTTTGTGTCAATAAATTTCAAATTAATATTGATTTAAGAAAGTTTTCATAAAATAAGGCTTAAATATTTTTCTTGAATAAAACGCATCAGCAAAATACAATGGGCTACACAGAGGATCTCACTGCGATTGAGCCCGTTAGGAACTTTGAAGACATAGATTTCCTGTTACTCGAAATGGAAGGGGGTGATACTATAACTGAAGACACCGATAGAATACGATTGGATTTAATATCAGAAGGGAACTCAGAGCTGAACTTGAGGTAAAGGATGAACACTTTCAGGGTTCACAACCAGGGATTTATCAGGTGACAGGCGTGAATACTCAGACATCAGATGTTGTCAGCGTAAGAGCTGCTTTATTTAAAGGCAAATCTACATTTTGACCTTTTGTAATAAGTGTGAATATATTGCATATGAGAAAATTGTTACAAAAAGTCTCCGAGATTTTGGAAACATTTGAAGCTCCAAGAAAAACTAACCTTTCAAAAAGAAAGAGATGCTCTTGATGAACTTTCAAAAAATAAAGAACTGGTTGTGAAAGAGCAGATAAAGGAGGTAACCAATTCAATATTAAGAGTGGGCAGTGTTCACCCCGCCCCTCAGCTGAAAAACTCTATTCCATATAGTTCATTTATTAGATTGAAAGAAATTGTACAAAGCCAGAAGACTTTGAAATACAGGCAGGAGAGTTGATAAATAGGTTCTTGGTGAGGGCTATGACAGGGAGCAGTTAGAATCAGCAAAAGAAAAGTGGTGGGACTAGAAAAAATACCCAATACCCTACTACAATTCAAGCAGTCTGAACCAGTTGCTAAGTTTGGACCCATTACTTTCATTATAAAATATAATTCAATAGCAGGGAAACTAGGGAACATTATCCATAAGAACTGGAATAGCCTGATGTGATTAAACAGTTTCTAGGGCAGTGGGTAACACTCCAAGGGTTACTTTCAGTAGAGCTACTAATCTGAAAGATAGATTAATACATAGTAGACTCCCAAAAGAATACCCTAAATGGAGTAACACATGGCTTCCGACAAGATCTGCTGGTTTTTATAAATGTCACCACTGCATCAGTTGCAGATATGCATGCCAAGGGAAAATTTTCCAACACCCCAGGACTCTGATGTAAGAGTAAAAAATCAAAGAGTACATCACATGCGACACACCATTTGTTGTGTATGCACTTTGGTGCACATGTGAAAAACTCTACATCAGATGTACTGCTTGACCCTTAAAGAAAAGGATCCAGGAACATATGTGCTCCATAGAGAATCAGAGAGAGAATACCCCTGTAGGTACCCATTTTACTACTGCACATGCCTCCAGAATCACTGATTTAAGTTTTATGGGCCTAGAACATATTAAGCCATAAGAAAAAGGTGGCAACAGACAAAATCTTCTCTTACAAAGAGAATCTATTTGGATTTTTTCATTAAAGAATGTTAAACCTAGGGGGTTAAACAATGAATGGAACATTAAACCATATTTGATAAAACAATAAAAGACAGCGTGAAGTGTGCCTGATATATAAAGATCTTTAGGCAACCATTATTCTTACTGCAGTGTAGTATGCTTAAAACTATTTTTTTTCCTTTTGATTTAAAGAATGTCTCTGGATGGTTACTCTAAAATGGATGAAATACAGTCTAACATTTTTCAAAAATCCAAAGTTAAAAAAAATGATAGTTTAAGACAAAGTATTGCAAATATGCATTGTCTGGGTTTATGTTTTTAAAAAGGTTTTTTTACAAATGTGCTTTACTTTTCATTTTCTCTTTAGGCTTTTGGGACCATCTACCCTTCTACCTTCATCTATTGGTGTAGTGCAGACATGAAGCCCTGAAAAGCTGCTGCTCCCCTAACATAAGGATTCAGGCTGCAAAAGTATGTACTGGAAATCTGAGCAAGAATCACTATTTTCGTGCTTTGCACCTGCCTCTATTTTGTTTGCTTTTTAATTAACAGCTTGGTACTTGATTTGTATTTGATATGAAAATACGTAGAAGAAGTGTATTAATTTGTATCTCCCAAAACAAAAATGGAGTTATGTATGTAAAATAATTTTCCTAACTTTTAAAATAGATCATTCTTTCTAGGATTAGCACATAAGATCTCAAGTTGTGAATTCCATATGCTTTTTGTATTTGATTACTGGAAACATATATTTATGTTTGTATTTTTGTTCACTGAATGGAAGGATTAATTTGTCTAATGAATATTATATAAGCATGTGATATTTATATGCTGACATATTCAGTACCTTACCGCCCCATGAAGGTTTTTCTAACCGAAGTGTCGAGACCTGTGAATGATGTCCTTCTGTCCTTTGAGGATTCACTGTTAAAATTGCTAAATAAAGCAACTTGAAAGAAGGTCTTACTGTGGACGGTGGACCTCATTCTTTTCATTGGTGTGCTAGCACTTTTTGGAGACATAAGAGGAAAGGAACAGAAAATACCCTCTCCCTGGGAGAAACAGATTTAAGTCCCCACACTTGATCTGCTGTTCGAGGGCCTCCTACCTGCCCGAAAATGGATCTTGGATATTTACATCCTTCCAACATCCTCCACTTTTAGATGCAGGCTTCCCTACCTAGCACTATTGCTCATTCGCAGGCTGGCTCACACTAGCAGCTTGATTGAGCCTGGTAATACTTTAAGTGGGACCCCTGGCAGAATCCTGCCTGGGAGCCCAAATATAGCAATTTGAAAACTGTGTTTAATACAGCTTTACTTCTAGGCCTAAACCACTAGCATTAACTGGTCACAAGTTCTAAGCTAGTGTTTTGGAGTCTGAGTTATAAATATGCTCACTGATTTTATTGCACAGAAATACAGCACAAAATTGAAATAATTATTTAATTGTTCTTCATCTGTGACTATAAAACAATATTCTTACCAGATGCCAGTTTAGGCAAGTACTTTTCTTCTGGTCATCATTTCCAAACAGTAGAATTCCTTTAAAGTCAATAGACTGATATGTGCAAAAGTTATCCCCACTCCAAGGTCATGTTTGCCAACCACCTCTACTAGTCAGCATACAGCAACATATAGGAAATTGAAGGTTTGTTGAAAGATATTAAAATGCAAAATCTGTGTTTTAATAATCTGTGCAATAAAAATCCTAGTGAATGAGATATTTGATGTTTTACCAATACCATCTATTTTTTATGTATGTAACCTTCAAACTTTATCCAGAAGCTGGCCCAGTG
Organism: Neoceratodus forsteri; assembly: GCA_016271365.2. Classification (NCBI taxonomy): domain Eukaryota; kingdom Metazoa; phylum Chordata; order Ceratodontiformes; family Ceratodontidae; genus Neoceratodus; species Neoceratodus forsteri. Next base: position 830,410,135 of record CM028137.1, read on the forward strand.
ATAACTAACTTCACCTTTACTTAGGAGACTAGGGTCAGCAAGCCAGTCCCATAATCTTCATGAATCTTTACTTATTTGCTTATTAATGTTATATTAACATTGACAATAAACTTTACCTATTGTGTAATTACAGTTTCACCTGTAGCACAAGCTCTCCCCAAACTTCTTTATTGTAGATTGAATTCTGTTATTCAATCTCTGTTCATTCTCCAGCATGTCTGGTTCACCTTTGGTCCACCTTGGGCCTGCTCTACTCTAGTGGGACCTGCCCAGGAGAGTCCAGCCATGCCTAGAAAATTTATTGTGTCTTATTTGACCTTACCCCACCACTTATCTCTGTTGTCTTGCCTAGTATGGGCTAAGATCTTCCATGTCTCAGGTCAGAACTGTGGGCATTAGCAGTGGGATGGGTTGGAGCGAATACAGAGGAGTGTTCTGTCCTTGCTGGTGAATGTGGAAACATTCCCAGCATCTCCAGATCATATTCTGGAGAATTCTGACCACTCCTCTTCCTTGCATCACCCAAAACATGCCTCAAAATGTCCCTTGCCCATGCCTGTCTTATCTTGATGCTTGTGAGTGAATGCTGGTGGAAGGAATGCCCTTTCTGAGGTTACCTTCTTCCTTCCACCACCCAAGTGCCTTTAGCAATGTTTTTGTTACTGGCACCAGTTTGGACAGAGAATCCCACTTTTGGGATCAGTGCTCTCTTAAATGTTACTGAATGTTCCTCTTTTGGGACCTGGCCCTATTTACCACAGCAGTGGAAGAGGCCATGTGTCTCAAGAGTTGAAGAAAATCCCTTGCAGGCCTTGTATGAAGGATTTTGTAGTGGCAATCAGACTTGGTATCCTCATCTACAGAAGAAAAACCTTTCCCTGCAGAGTATCCAGCTCTTCATTTATGAAGTCCAACACTTGAGCCGGTTCTGTTTGTGACTTATGTAGCTCTATCAGGAAGCCTAGGCTTTCTAAGGTGTTTTTTACCATCTGCATGCAACACCTTAGCTCCTGTTCTGTTTTCCTGAGTTGTCCAGTTAGGGAAAAAACACCATGCCTTGCTTCTCAGATGTACTGCCACCACAGCTAGGCACTCTGTGAAAACCCTTGGTGCTGCAGTGAGGCAAAATGGAAAGGCTGTGAATTGATATTGGCAGTTTCCTAACCTGAACCTGAGGCATTTTCTGTGTGCATGTCTGACTGGGATATGAAAGTAGACATCTTTCAGATCCAGAGACCCTAACCAGTCCCCTGGCTGAAGGAATGGTATCACAGAGCAGTGTGACCATCTTGAATCTTTCCTTTTTTATGTTTATTCAGATATCTCAGGACTAAAATGGGTTACCACTTCCCATTTTTCTTGTGGGTTAGGAAGTACCTGGAAAATAAACCCCTGCCCCATTGTGAGGCAGGGACTTTCTCCACTGTTCTTGCTAGCAGCAGTTTCCTTACCTCTAATAGAATTATTTTTGTTGGCATGTAAGAGGGGAGCAATTTTGGCTTCTACAGTTTTGCAAATTTTTTTAATTGCAGGGACAAAAGTTGGCTCACTGCTACCAAGATCCACTTGTCTGTGGTGATTTGTAACCACTGCCAGAAGTAGTGCATCAGTCTTCCCCCAACCGACAATGGTTAGGCAACCTGGGCAGAATTGTAATGGGGACTGCTTTTGCTGTGGCTTAGGGTCTGATGTTGCAGTTGTATGCCTAGTGCACCTCCTGACCCTGCTCCTACAGTAACCTCTTTGGGGCTGATACTCATAAGGGCTATAATGTCTTGGGTAGCAACCCCTACCCCTGCCACCCCTTCCATAAAACCTGTAGGAGGTGGGGGCCTTTTCCTTTTCAGTGTTGCATCTGTAAGTGGTTTTATATTCATCCATGTTTTGCATGTACTCCTCTGTCTTGTCACCAAACAGGGAGTTTCCCTCAAAAGAAAAATCCATAGCCTTTGTCTGTGTGTCTTGGGATAGCATGGTAACCCTAAGCCAAGCAAACCTCCTTAAGAGATACTGCATGGGCCAGGACTCTTGAACAAGAGTCATTTGTAGATCCACGGCCATATGGAATTAGTACTTAGTGGCATCCAGGGTTCATTTGGCTATGTCAGACAAGTCCTATGCCACTTCACTGATCACTTTTTGCTTAGTGCCAGGACTGAATTCCATAGTGCATTTGGTACTGAACTGTGTACACCATGTAAGCTGTCTGCCTCAGGAACAAGGAACCTGTTGTGTACACTTTTTGGCCATAGTATCCAGCTTTCTGTAATCCTTAGGAGGCAGGTAGAAGAAAAAAATACTCACCTTAGTAATTGTGTTTCTTCTAATGGAGTCTTGCTGTATTCTGACATTATGCAGTTAGCCCTGCACTTGAACTGCTCCAGAAAGGAAAGAGTTAACTCTATGCCAAAGCATATAATGTTGAGTGCGAGCTCAGTTCAAACCTCTGTCTGCTGCACTTTGAAGTGTAACTGTCAGTTCTTATGAGCTAGCACTAACTAACTTCCCCACTATGTGGAAATTGTAAATACACTAGCCAAGGCAACCAATATTTGGATTCCCAAAGACTCAGTCCGAGAAGTCCAAAACAAAAAAACTAGGTAGCGAACAATATGTAATTATCAAAACATAAAATTAAATAACCCACTCCTCCTGTCTAAAAAGGGGAGAGTGCCAAGTACACCCCTGAGGTGCAACACTGCGCCTGCCAGCCCACTTCCCAAAACACAGGTTCTGAGTGGGAAGGCAGGGAGGGAGGTCAGAATACAGCAAGACTCCATTGGAAGAAACATAATTACTAAGGTGAGTAATTTTTCTTCAAACAACATGAAATCTTGCTGTATTCTGACATCTGAACTACCAACAGTACCTCCCTGGAAGAGGTACGAACCTATTTTGGGAATAGGCTCTGCAGTACTGCTGTACCAAACCTAGCATCACTCCTTGCCTGGATATCCAGAGAGTAATGCTTGGTGAATGTATGGACTGTTTCCAGGTGGCTGCTTTGCAAATCTCTAATAAGGGTATATCTCTGGCAGCAGCCAGAGGAAGCAGCTAATACCTCTAGTGAATGAGCCCTTCCACCTGAAGGGTACTTTGCCTAGCTTTTCATAGCAGAATTGTATACAAGAGACAATCCACCTGTCAATAGTTCTCTTAGTAGCAGGTTTACCCTTCCCACTTCACCATAAGTGAGGAACAACTGGAGGAGTCAAACCTAAGTGCCTTAGTATGCTCAATGTAGTAGCTAAGAGCCCTTTTAACATCCAAACTGTGTAATCTTCTTTCTCCTGAAGAAGAATGATCAGTGAAGAATACAGGAAGAGACATGGATTGGTTCAGAAGAAAATCTGAAACCACTTTTGGCTGGCAGTGTAGCCTAGAGGTTAAAGGAATGAGCTGTGAATGAGCTTGGTACAACCAGCAGAGACCAGACCTGGGTTTAAGTCTCACAACCTCCACTTGCATACTGCGCGACTCTGAGCAAGTCACTTAACCGCCCAGTGCTCCCAGGTTGCCCCTGAAAACAGGCTCTTGTACTTAGTGGGCCTTAGCAGTTACCAAAGACAAAAAAAAGAACCTCCTGTTAGTTCTAAGGACCACCTTATCTCTATGGAATGAGATAAAATCCGGCTCCACTGTCAGGGCTTGCAGTTCATTAATATGCCTGGCAGAGGTAATAGCTACCAGGAACACAGTTTTTCAAGTCAAGTACTTAAGTTCTGCTGAGGCCAAAGGCTCAAAAGGGGGTTGCATAAGCTGACTGATGCAAACATTAAGATTCTAAGCAGGAGTAGGATCCCTAAAGGGGGGGACTGGTATGAAGCAATCCTTTGAAAAATGTACAGAAAACAGGGTGAGATGCCAGTGAGGAGGGCTTTCCCACTGACAGAAAAGTTGAAACAGCTGACAAGTGTCCCTTGAGGGTAGCTGGTCTGAGGCCCAAGCCATTAAGATGAACCATGTAATCCAGAACTGTAGACAAGTCAGCAGTATCTGGGGATATGTGCTTATTGGAACACCAAATGCTGAATCTTTTCCATTTGGAGTTATAAGTTTTTCTGGTAGCAGGTTTTCCAGAGGCTTTGAGAATGTCCTGAACCCCTTGAGACAGATGCAAATTTGCATATTCTAGCTCTTCAAGAGCCATGCCTTGAGATTGAGGGACTGACGATTGGGGTACCAAATCCTCCCCTGAGAGGAGGTTAACAGATTGTGATTCCTGGGGAGAGACAGGGGAAGATTGACTGCTAGGCAATCAGGATCACTATGCAAGATTGTGACCTTATCTTGACCAGAACTTTGAAAAGTAGAGGAAAAGGAGGAAAGGCATACAGAAACTTCCCCTCCCAATCCAGAATTAGAGCATCCGGGGGACTGAACCTAAGACTGGGGCAACAAAACAGAGGATGTTGGTGATTGTCTGGGGCTGCAAAGAGATCTATCTGGAGTGCCCCACCTTGAAAATATTGCTTTCAACACTAGGGATCTAGATACCATTCATGATGGCCCTGGGAAATCCTGCTTAATGCATCTGCTAGCAGATTTTCCTTCCCTGGAAGGCAGACTGCTACCAGAGAGATTTGTAGAGAATAAGCCTGGGACCATAATTTCATGGCTTCTGTGCACAAGGCCGCAGACTGAGTGCCTCCTGCTTGTTGATGTACACGTGGTGGTGGTGGTGTCTGTCCTGACCTGAACCACCTTGTTCTGTACCAAGTCCAAGAAGGCTTGAAGAGCCAGGTACACTGCCCTGAGCTCCAGAAGACTGACGTGGAGAAGAGACTTCTGAGGGGACCACACTCCCTGAGCTGTGAGGACTCCCAGGTGAGCTCCCCACCCCAAGACAGAAGCATCTGTGGTTAGAACCACAGAATGAGACTGAGTGATGAATGAGACCCCTTGCCTGAGACTGTCCTGATCCAATGACCATTGGAGAGCCTGGATCAGAATCTGAGTCACTGGAATTAGTTTGGTTAGAGGATCTTTTTTCTGAGCCCAAAAAGCCCTCAAATGGAACTGAATGTACCTCATCTGAAATCTGGCCCCTTGGATCACTGCAGTGGAAGCTGCCATGTGGCCCAAGAGCTGAAGGAAATGCCTTGCTGGTCAAGAAACCAGAAGGTGAAAAGAAGAAGCCAGCTCTAAGGGCCTTTACCCTTGCCAGAGGAGAAAGGCTCTTGCTATGACAGTATCCAACTCTACCTCTATGAAGGTCAAGCGTTGCACTGGTTTGAGAACTGATTTTGGAAGATTGAGAAGGAATCCTAGAAAGTGAGCACTTGTTGGGTCACTTGCAAGTTTTACATGACTTGGTCTGGAGATTGACCCACAATGAGCCAATCATCCAGGTATAGAATATGGAAATGTTTTGTCTCCTTGAAAGGCCACTACTACTGCTAAGCATTTTGTGAACACTCTTGGGGCTGATGTTAGCCCGAAGGGCATTGCTCTGAACTGATAATGGCCTGAGGGCAGTTCGAACCTGAGGTACTTTCTGTGGGAGCACCTGATTAGAATGTGAAAATAGGCATCCTTTAGGTCCAGGGAGGCTAGCCAATCCCCTGGAACTTAGAGAGGGAAAAATTATTCCCAGAGTCATCACCCTGAATTTTGGCTTTACTAGGTGCTTGTTTAAGCATCTTAAATCTAGGATGGGCTGCCACTCCTGTTTTTTTCAGGTAAGAAATATCTCGTACAGACCTTTGTCCCTGTGGGGTGTAGGAACTTTCTCTATGGCTCTGAGAGCCAGCAGAAATGAAACCTCTGCCTCTAGGGCAATGGTTTCGGAGATGTTTGTAGGTGGAAAAGACCTGACCCTCAGCTTTGGAAATGTTTTGAAGCTGAGGCCAGTCCCTAGCTTACTACCTCCAGGACCCACTTGTCTGAGGTACGGACTTCCAGTCCTGGAAGTAGTAAGCCAGCCTGCCTCCTACAGGAATTGGGAGTTGACCTGGGCTGACACATCAGGGTGCCTGCTTGGCAGGAGCCTTAGACTCAGAGAAGGATGCAGCCCTGCTCATCCCCCTTCTGCCTCTCCCTCTGAAGAACCCCTCTGAGGAAAGGAGGGAATCCTGTGCCTGGTAGAAAGGCCTGTGAAAGGGCCTGCCCCTGTCACTAGATTGCTGCTTCTGAGGAGTTGCCTGCCTTCCTTGGCATGTAAACTCCTGTAGGTGGTCCTCTAGCCTGTGACATTTTCCTCATATATAATTTCTGTGTGCTTTGCAAACAGAGAATTCTCGATGAGAGGAAAATCCATGGCCATAGCCTGGGTGTCCTGTGATAGGCTAGTGCATCTGAGCCAAGCCAGCCTATGAAGAGCCACAGATGTAGCCATGACTCTTGATGACACATCATTGGAGTCCACAGCAGCAAGAAACTGAATCTTAGATGCCTCAATCCATCAGCAGCCACCTCCTCCAGCTCCTTGGCCAGCTGGGGAGGCCTGTTTACAGTTCCAGAACAGTATCCCATCTGGACTTCTGTATCTGGCGGTGTAGGCCATGTAGTTAGCCTGCCTGAGTCCCAAGGAGGATGCCATGTATTGTTTTTTAGCCATGGCATCCAGCTTCCTGGAGTCTTTATCTGGAGGCGGTGAAGTCAAGGGTATGCTAGCTTATCACAGGCTGTAGCCTGCAATACCCCAACATGGCTGCATTGCTGATACAAGTACTCTGTACCTGGGTCTGACAACATATACCTCTTGTCCATTCGCCTGTCCACAGGAGGTAAAGAATTTGGAGTCTTAAGTAACTTCTGTGTCTGTTTCCCAAAGATTTGTGAAGGGAACAGACAATCTTGGACTCTGGGATGTCCATCATCTCCACATAGTCAGGCTCCTCAACAGCTTCATCTAATGGGAGCTGGAGGGTTTCTGCCACTTTTTTGTAGAACACAAAGTGGAAGGGGACTCAGAAAGCCTAGGAGGGGAAACACCAGAAGGTCTGTCTGGGGAGATGTCCGGTTCTATGGGCTCATCCCGACCTTCATCACCACCACCATCATCATCATCAGCAGCAGCAGCATAATCCTCACCCCTTCCAAATCCGGTTCATAATAGTCTTCTGGGGAATAATCTGGAACCGGGGGAACCAACCAAACTGAACGCCTATCGGGAGGCATCAGATCAGCCGGAACTGAACGGAGCGATTCAACTATACTACTCGCCCTGGCAATTTCCTCGGTGGTTGGACGATGCGGCTCTGGGTCCGAACCGGCCGATTTCTCTTTTTCATTTCTTTTTGCTGGAACCAACCCCTCAAGATCAGCTCTCCTTTTGCCTGAGGGAGTCTCGCCCAGGTCAGTGGCACTCCCTCAGGGTCAGTCGGAACCGAACCGGGCTGGCCATTTGGGTCAGTGGACTTCTCGGTCTCCTTTTCCCTAAGCCTATCCAATCTTTTATCAAGGGTGGCCTTTGGAAAATTTTTACATATCTGGCAGTCTGAATCAAGGTGGTCAAAACCCAGACAGTAAACACAGGTGGTGTGGGGATCAGCCTTAACAAAGGACTCCCCACACTCACTGCAGTGTTGAAACCCAATGGGCCTGGTTTTTCTTTTGGATTTCTCAGACAAAACCATCCTAAAACTTACCCTTTTTTCAGCAAAAGCCAGGCAATACTCCCTCATTGGTTCCTATCCGTGTCATGGGTGTTTGAAAAAAAAACGTTAAAAATAAGATTTTTTAAGAACCGATAAGGACTGGTACCTCATACTAAATTCAGAAACCAAAGTAAACTTGAAGAAAAATAACAGACAATCGGTTCAGCTGAACCGATTGAAAATATACTTTACAATTTCCACAGAATAGCACTAGTCCACTACCTAAGTACTTACTGTACTGCAGACAGGGATCTGAACCGAAATAAATGAGAAAATAGCGGTTTAAACCAACGTTTTTACTAGACCGAACCGATAGTGAAGGAGTGCTCTCCGAAGCGACTGTTCGGTTAGGCGGAGTAAAGAATCTGACGGTTACACTTCAAAGTGCAACAGACAGAGGTCTGAACTGAGCTCAAGCTCAATGTTCTATGCTTTGGCATAGAGTTAACTCTTTCCTCTCCAGAGCAGTTCAGGTGCTGGGGCTAACTGCATAATGTCAGAATACAGCAAGACTTCATGTTGTTTGAAAGGTACCTTAGCCTTCTCACATGCAGCAGCCTGGATCACTCCCTCATGATCATGGTGGAGATACAGGTACTCATCTCCTTGACTATCTACCTGATACTTCTTTATGACGTTCTTATCAATGCCAGCAGCTGAAGTAAGTGCTGACACAATGCTGGCAATGGCTTTTTGGAGAGATCTGTGGAGGGGAAGTAGCAACCTCTTTGTGGGAGCCAAACATATAATGACCATAAATTCTGCCTCCTCTTCATCCTCCACAGCTTCATGGCAGGGGATGTTGAGCGTGTTTACCATTTGCCTAACAAATGAGTAGTGGGATATGCAATCCTCTGAAGACCTGAGAGGAGAACTGAATTACTGCTCAGGTGAACCATCTAGTTCCAGGGTTTCACCTTCCTTCTCATCTTCATAGTATATTTCTTCCTCCTCCACAGGCAGTTGGTGTGAAACTGGAGCCTGGGGGGCAGGCATATTCATGAAATTTCCCATTGTCTGGCAGTCATGGACAAATTGCTGTGCCCTTGTCATGTCTTCTACTGAGGGCATCTGTCTTGTGCCCACTGTCTGCTCCTTTGATTTTTCAGGAGGAATGAGAGATGCATGTTTTTTCCTCTTTGGACACCGTTTCTCAGTGCCTTTTCCGATGCTGTTTTACTTTTACTTTTGCCACCGCTGGACTCAGGTCTCCCCTTTTCTAACACCATGGCTTTTGAACCATTATTACCGTACCTTTCGAATGGATGTGCAGCTTTTTCTTTTTATATGTCCCCTTTGACAGGGACTGCTGCTGATTCTTAGGGGAACAACCCTCATCCAAGCCTTTACTGTGCTTTGGTGACATTGAGGCAGACTGAGAAGCCATAGTCTTCCGTTTATTAGCCCTTTTCTTTTGCATTTTAGGGCAAAACATTTTACAGAGTTCATAATACAAATAGGCTGTTTTGATGTCAGTTATAAAAGTTTTGTCAGCTAAAACATGTCTGTCCCCTTGCAACAGAAACTATATCTCTAACACTTAAAAAATACTAGGAAAAAGAAAATAAGTGGTTATTATAAAAATAAAAAGTATATTAACTAGTATATTTGTCCACAGCAAAAAGTGTTTCCCTAAGGACAGGAACCGAGTTAGCTTGTGGCCTTTTCCAGTTTCTGGGAAGCAAATAGGAACTGCAGAAACCACAAAAATGACAAATAAATCAAAGAAAGCAACCTAACTAGCACAGGGTTTCAGAAACACTTAAAAGTAATATTTATAAGGGAAATTGTACTAAAATTCATACTAAGAACTGATAGATGTACAGAAGGCTGTAGTTCACATGAGTACATCTCCAGCAAGCTGGCAAGTCACCCACGGTTAAGTAAATAGTTATCTATGCCATTTTAAAGGTTTCAGGACTAGTGGAGTTAACTGTGTTGTAGGAGTGCATTCCATAATGGAATCACTATTTGGGTAAAAAAAGCATCTATTATTTATTTGGGGATAGGTTAGTGACAATTGATGTGTATGGCTTCTAGATTATAGTCACGTAAGTTATAAGACATGCCCAATTCAGTCATTAGTTCAGGGTCTTTTGATAGTTTAAACTGCTAAATAAGTACCAGGTAACCCTAGTCCTCTGCAGCTCTAGTGGATATAAGTTTAATTCTTGGAGTCTCACGTTATAGTTCTTGTTGTGCATATTATTAATAATTTTTGTTACTCTTCGCTGCACTCCTTCTAACCCATTTACATCTCTTCTCATGTAGGGACTCCATAATGGTGAACAATAGTCCATGTGCGGTCTTATGTAGGCTTTGTAGAGGGGGAAAATACATCCTCTATCTCTAGAGGTGAATGATCTCTTTATACTGCCTATTATTCTATTCACCCTATTAATTACATGATGACAGTGTTTTTCAAATGAAATCCTAAACCATTCTGGAGGCCAGAAGAGTGGAGCTATACTTCAGGACAACTGCTCTCTTTGGAGAAACAAAACTGGCATCGGTTTGCCAGGGGGAGCATGACCACTATGCACAGTTTGACCTTGAGCTATTCTAAATTCTTAAATTAGCATAAGTTCTATCTCTGGGGCAACTCAATAGCCATACTGATAGATAGCTTTACAATGTGCAATGTTATCCATCAGTATAGCTTTACAATGTGCAAAGCTATTCTGATGGATTCCTGGGGTTAGAAGATTTACTTTTATATAGGTAAGTACACTTAGAAACAAGGTTTTACTTTTAAGAGCAGTCCTGTAGTATTCAGCATACTGTAAATACTGATACAAAGATAACTGTCATGCATTTAAATACTATGGCACATTATACATATGCACTGTTTATTCACTGGGGCATATAAAGAAAATTAAAAACAGTTACAAACATGAACCAATTTTCTATTCTGTTCTAGAATTTGCTAAATAATGTTGCTGTAGGGGTCTCAAATGAGATTCAGCTCCAGGAGGCTGCTGCACCAACTTTAGTGGACATGAAACTCAGTCTCCTAACAATCTCAGGAGCACTAACCCTCAAAGCATGTTTTTTTCTTTGTGATTACTGTATCTTGTACTATTTTTAAACTTTGGAATAGATAAGCATACAAGGGATATATAAGTTTGGGATGTAAAAGATTTTTAAGTCATAATCAAAACTCTACTTCATTCTTGTTGCCAAAGGTTACCAGTTTAGATGTTCTTTAAGTTGACAAAGATGCATCATTAAACTACATCAAAGAACACATCTTGCAATATTATTGTAAAAGCGTGCCAAATCTGACCACATTGTGACTATCTGCAGGTCAAAACATACAACGACCATAATCAGGGATTGGACATTTTTTTTGCTGTTTTGCCTAGCCATCCAAGTACATGCAGAAGGCTAGTTGTCTCACAGCTTCTAGTGTTTTGTTTCAGTTGTTTTGATTTTATGTGAGAAGAGAAACTTAAAATACGGTTACAATATACGTCCCAAGAACTCATACTTTGTCACATTTTAATTGATGAGTCACCAAGGGTTTTATGTTTATTTCTGGTTGCATTTAACTAGATTGAGATTTGAAGAGCATACACTGAATTTTCTTCAAATTTTATATAGCCCTGATTTGGCGAACCACTTCTCTTAGCTAAAAAATCCTGTTAGAGTTACTTCAGATCTCCTAGTGTATAAGCTGATGCTATAAATGTTATTCAGTTCACAACACAATTTGGATAATCTAAAATGTTTTACTATTTCTTTAAAAAATTTGCAGCTGGAAAGAGTCACAGAATTTATTATCTAGGGCTCTACTTTCATCCCTCTCTTACTTTTAAAACCCACATTGAAAAACTTTCCCCAAACTCGAACATGTTTAGGCCATTTAAAATGTGCCAGAAAATGCTTAACTGTAGAAGACAGAAAACATTTAGTGGCTCAAGAAATTCTTCCAATTTTGGATTATGTAGACACCAATTACCATCACGCTTCTGAGCTGTATTATCCCCATTAAATACAGTGTACTGCTAACTGCTATTCTTTATTTTAAAAGTAAAATGGGACACTCCTCATTGTTTGTTGCTTCAAAAGTTAAAGTGGCTTCCTCGCCTCTACAAGAGAAGTATACTGACTTTCTTTGATAAGGCTGTTCATAATCAATCTGTTCCATATTTGTCTGTTTCCTTACAGGAAGTACAGCACTGTTACCAGTAGCCTAAATATTTTTCTGTTTATGGTAGAAAAACTTCTCCTTTGGTGGCCCCATGCCTGGAATAGCTAATCTCCACATTTCTGAAACTGTTCTAGCTTTACTTGTTTTAAAAATTCTGTACAACTAAAATGTTAAATACTAGATTGTTCTGTACATGCTCTGTAACTGATTGTATGAGTTTGTTTCATGGCACTTGTGTTTTCTTTAGTATTATATTATACTGTTTCACATAGAATGTCCTGCAAATTAGATTCTTATCTCATAGAACGTATCCTGCAACCCTGACCTGTTAAATAAACAAAAAAAATGATATCACAATAACTGCATCACTAGCATACATTCTTGCCATGGAATGAGAGAAGGCCCTTGGATATTCAGAAGAGACAGAGCAGGCAGGAAGGGAGGAGGAGTGGCACTGTATGTGAAAAATGACATAAGGGCCACACAGATCCAGGAGGAACAAATGGGGAGAGATACTGTGGGTTAAGCTGAAAGGAAAATGAGGCCAGCCATCCGCACAGGTGTGGTCTATAGACCACCAGCCCAGGAGGAAGAAACAGATAAGGAGTTGATGCTAGCCATCCAAAGGATGGCAGACAAGGTGAGGCAGTACTTGTTGGAGACTTCAATATACCAGACGTGGACTGGAGCATCCCAGCAGCAGCATCAACTAGGAGCAGATTTATCCTGACTCCTTCAGGGTGCCTTCCTCAAGCAACTGGTCATGGAACCAACTCGGCAGAAGGCAATACTGGACCTTGTGCTCACAAACAGGGACAGTGTGATGGGGGTAACAGTGGGGGAGCACCTGGGTAACAGTGACCACCAGTCATTGTGGTTTGAAATCACAGAAAGAGCAGAACCAAACCACACAAAACACGTATCCTGGATTTTAGGGGGCAGACTTTGGGAAAATGGGAGATGCTTGAAAGAGGCATTAGGGGAATGGGACAGGAATCAGGGATTGAGGAACAGTGGGCAGTATTTAAAATGGGGATTATAAGAACAACAGAATTATGCATTAAGCAGGTTAGCAAGAGGAAAGAAAGAGGAGACCATTATGGTTTTCCAAAGAGGTAGCAAAGAAAGTGAAAGCCAAAAGATTGCATTCAGGCAATTCAAAGACACAGAGCAGAAGGGGATAGGGAGAAGTACCAGGAGAAACAAGGGAGGCAGGGAAGTCAGTAAGGAAGCAAAGCTCAGACAGAAGAACACATTGCAAAATCAGTGGTTAAAGGGACAAAACCTTTTACAGGTACATAATTGAAAAAGAAGGACAAAGGGAGGGATAGTGAGACTGAAGGGGAGGATGGGAGCAGCGTGGAGGATGACAACAGTAAAGCTGACATATTGAACAGGTATTTCTGCTCAGTCTTTACTAAGGAAGAGGGGTAATGGGTCTGAAGGAGTACAAGGGTGAGAATGGTGCAGAAATGGACACAAGTCCTTTACACGAGAAAGGGTCCTGAAGGAACTGGAAGTAATAAGAGCTGATAAAGCAATGGGGCCAGATGGGTGCACCCCAGGGTCCTTAAAGAACTAAGAGAGGTGGTGGCTGAACCTCTGGCTATCCTGTTCAGCCAATCACTGCAAACAGGAGGTACCCAAAGACTGGAGGACAGCAGATGTAGTCCCCTTATACAAAAGTGGGAACAAAGAGGAAGCAGGGAACTACAGACCAGTCAGCCTCACCTCGTAGTGGGAAAGATCATGGAAGCACTACTGAAGGAGAGATTGGTGGAACATCTGGTTGTCAATGGACTATAGGACCCAAGGCAGCATGGTTTCACCAGGGGAGGTCATGTCAGACCAACCTCATTGAATTTTTGACTGGGTGACTAGGGAGGTGGATCGGGAGGGCAGTGGACATGGCCTATCTGGACTTCAGCAAGGCCTTTGACACTGTGCCACATAGAAGACTATTACACAAACTGGGGAATATGGGTGTGGGCAGGACAGTAGTGTGGTGGGTAGGTAACTGGCTGGGTGGCAGGACACAGAGGGTGGTGGTAAATGGTTGTCACTCCACAGAGGGAAGAGTGACCAGTGGGATACCACAGGGATCAGTGCTGGGACGGTCCTATTCAACATCTTCATCAGTGACATTGCACAGGATCTAGAAGGCAGAATTTCACTGTTCGCTGATGACACAAAGCTCTGTAACAGAGTAGACACACCAGAGGGTGTAGACAGAATGAGAAGGGACCTGCAGAAACTTGAAGAATGGTCAAGGGTTTGGCAGTTGAAATTCAATGCAAAGAAGTGCAAGATAATGCATATGGGGCACAAAACCCTGGCACAATATATCAGTTGGGGGTGAGGATATAGCGTGCACCAAGCAGGAAAGGGATCTTGGGGTTGTCATCTCTGATGACCTCAAAGTAGGAAACAGTGTGACAAGGCATCAGGTAAAGCAAATAGGATGCTGGGATGTATAGGCAGGGCATCACCAGCAGGAAAAGGGAGGTCATAATTCCGCTATACAAGACACTAGTGAGGCCCCACCTGGAGTACAGTGTACAGTTCTGGAGACCATACCCACGTAAGGACATAGACAGGGTAGAGAAGGTTCAGAGGAGGGCAACAAAGATTGTGCATGGGTTGCATCACAAGTCCTATGAAGACAGGCTGAAGGAACTGAACATGTACTCCTGGAGGAGAGGAGGAGAGGGGATATGATAGAGACATACAAGTATCTTACAGGGAGGAACAGGGTGCAGGAAAACACTATTTTAAGCGAAAAAGATGTTTCAGGACTAGAGGGCATGGGATGAAGTTGGAGGGAGGACGATTCAGAGGAAACATGAGAAAGAATTTCTTCACAGAACGGGTGGTGGACAAGTGGAACACCCTGCCAGAGGAAGTGGTGGGAGCTGAAACAATCACGGGATTTAAGAATGCATGGGATAGACATAAAGGAATTCTAGAGGTCAGGGGTAAGGGGAAATAGACCTCTAGGAAAACAAACTGAACTTACAAGCTCAAATGGGCAGACTAGGTGGGTCATAGGCCCTTATCTGCTGACACTGTCTATGTATCTATGTATCTATGATCATTTATCGTGACCAAAAAGAGTAGTAATCTTGAACTCTAAATTAACCATCTAGTGATTTCACACGTTTTTGATAGAGAATTATTTTACGAATACTCTTTGGGACCACTGGTCCCAGTAAGATTTGAACAATAGTAAAGGTTCAGCATTTACATATGTACATTTTAGTCACTCAAGCAACAGAGTATGGTTCACCTGGTCAAAAATATTAGTTAAATCTGCAGACACTGCCCAGATCTCCCTTTTAGCCACAAGGGATTCAGTAAAATATTATTAAAATTGGCCATGGCAGTGTTTGTGGAATAACAAGCTCTATATTCATGCTTGTCAGGCATCTGAAGACTATGCTTTCTCAGACATTCAGAAAGTTGGAAGGGGATTTGCTTCTTCAGTAACTTGAACAGCATGGGCAATAGAGCCACTGGCCTGTAATTAGAGGGATTACTGGCCTCTAGCCCTTTAGGACTAGGAATAATTTTACTTATTTTCCAATTGGTAGGAAAATGCCATTTTAAGATCCAATTAAAAAAACTAGGTAACAATTGGAGTTACCTTTTTAGCCCCGATTTTTAAAAAGTTGGCTTCCAGCTTGTCCAGCCCAGCTGACTTAATAACCTTTAAAGCACTCAAAGATCTGAAATATTCCCCAGTTCTTATCTGTCAAAATCTAAATGTTTGAGTACTGTAAGACTCAACTGCCTCACTGTCCTCTCTGTCCACACCAATCTTAAAAAGCATTTCTACATCAGGAAAATTTACAAACTACTCATTCAACATTTGGGCCACTGCATACTAGTCTGCAGTGAGTAACGTACCATGTTTCAAGCAAATCACGGGATTCAGGGAGGCAGCATCAGACAGACTGTAATTAGTTTCCAATAATTTCTTGAATCTTTTGTTAGTCCCATCTTAGTTGTATAATAATTTGGGTTTTCCACTTTTAAGAATCTTATACTTATTTTAGAGCTTTAAAGCCACAAATGTTTCCCCTTTTTAGAATTCCTCAGACTAGAGTGAGAGGTTGAATCCTCGGCATGTTTTTTCTTCAAGTCTTTCTTCTCTGAGAGTACCTCAGTTAAGAATGTATACCCCTTGCTGGTTTCTTTGCAGACTATGCATTAGACTGGTGATTGGGGAAGCTGTCTCTGCTGACACTTTTGTTGACTTTCAGAGCATCTAGCCTTTTATGGCTGCAAGTGCAGACCCATTCTGATGTTTGCTATCACACAAAGGAGAGGCGGGATGTTGGAAGCATGTGACTGGTTTCCTTCCTCTGTTCTTCTGCAGTGCTACGGTGAATGGTTTACTGTTGTGTCTCCACCCCATCCCTCCGCAGCTGAAGCCCCCCTTGCAGGTGCACTATCTGATTGCTGCCTGTCACTTTCCTTTCATTAAAAAAGAGCCTGCTTTGCCCAAAATGGCCACCGTGAGCTCAATGCACATGCGCGACTTCACTTCTGCAGTTGCGCATGCAGATTCTCTTCTGCAGTAGCAGTGAAGTCGCACATGCACACACAGAGCTCACAGCGGCCATCTTGGGCATGGTGGCCTCTTTTTCTGGTGAAACGAAACTGCATTTTGTTCTTGGAACCCCATGAGCACTATTAAAATGGCACGGCAGCCATGTTGGCTCTGACCATAATTTTCTTTTTTAGGTGAACACTCTTTGGACGAAACATCTTGTTTAAATCAGAATTGCTGAAATGTGATCCATCCAATCAGTTGTAACAGTCTGAATGCCTATCACAATGGTGGCCAACATGTGGATCTAGATCCACCGGTGGATCTCAAGAGATTTTTGGTGGATCTTGGGACAACGGTTGCATTTTTGAATCAGTGAAGATCCTTACAGCTGAAGAGTGTAATTATTGTACTTTTTGTTCACTTTATTGTTGGTGGATCTCGGAGCTTCTTGAAAGCCACCAAAATGGAATCCAATACAAAGTGTAATGGCCACCACCAGCCTATATGTTTTAGGCAAACAACATCTTGTGGTCATTCATAAACACCAGTGTGCCCTGTTTTCTTGCTTTTGATAAGGCTCAGACATGAGACCCATATAGGCACTACAGTTCAAATCAACCTCCTTCTTGAGAGCAGATAGTAATTTTGACCACAGTCTTTGTAAGCAATGTAAACCACAGTCACCTCTGGGCCAAAAGGTCATGGGTTCTAGTCCTACACCAGGACTGGGCTAATACCATAAACACTAGTACCCGGATAGCTGTTGCCATTATATAACTTTGTAATACAGTGTACATGAAAGGTACTATATAAACCACATTCCTTTCCTTTGGTTATTTTTCAAATCCAAAAAATTACTTTGTGAAATGACACTAAATAACTACAGTGGTAACACTGCCATCAAGAATTGTATCACTGGTGATGGTGTTCTGTAATGTGATATCAGTCGCTAAAGCTGCATTCAACTGAATGCAGCTGTAGCAATACTGGGAGATGTGAATGGAGCAGTATCATACTCCCTGGCACTGGCTGCCACTATATGCTGTGAAGAAAGTCCCCAAGATGATAAACTAGGCATTTGGGAGTGAGGACTGCAAGGTACTGCATGGAATCAGAGCTCTGGCTGAGTTGGAGTTCCCTGACACCAGGAAACAGATAGGGAAGCTGGTCTGCTGGGCACAAGGCAAAAGAAACTAATTCCCCCTGATAATTTTGGGCATCTCACCAGTGCATCATTACAGATTAGCAAATTGCTATTACTGTTTGCTTACGGCAGAAGGGAAAAAGGTTTGGTTCAACGCTAAAAAGCACCAATTCAGGGATCAGGGATTATGAGGACCAAAACTGCTAACATGAAACTAGGTGCATTACACGTGCTCAGTGATACTGACCACAGCAAGGATTGGGAAAGTCTAGAACATGGTTACAGGTCTGCGCTTGGCTGGAGTGTTAGGTCAAAGCAATACTCAAAGGGCACTGTAATTAACTGTGTACAAATTGAACTGACTTGGGTCTCTGTGACTGGCATTTCTGTGACTGGCAGGAACTGTGTGCCATCAGAATGCTCTGACCCAGTAAAGAGGAGTCAAGTGACTAAATGTCCCTGTGTGAGTGGGGGTATTGTCACACAAAGTTACCTCTGTTCAAACAGCTCCTGAGGAAAGTAAAAGGTGAACTGGTTTACAGGACTGTTTACAAGGTGCTTACGGTGAGCTGAAACAGCAATATTACCCTAAAAGCGGAGAATCCTGAGCCATGCACTCAAACATCAAGAGTGAACTTACATTGGTCAATGCACTAATTCAAAGGGTGGGGTTGTATATACAATACATAAAATAAAAAAATAAAAATATTGCAAAGTTATAAAAGCAGCAGGGGTCTCAGATATACAAATGGGCACAAAACCATGCACACAGGCAATGTGTGGGTTAGCCAAGTTCAAAAAGGCCTCTCTCAATGACAAAACGCTCAACTGAAGCTGCACATACCAGGAGGAGAAATAAAATCATAGCCCAATGACAATATACAGGCAAATTTCAAGGTTTATTTTGATAGAGATCCAGGAAACAATGACACTATATCCCGGCGTTTTGGGTCCACGCGTCACCCTTCATCAGGAGGTGTGTCTCTGTATGTGGTGATGCCTTATAAAGCATTTAGTTAACAAGTACATAAATAATACTACAACCAAAAACACACATCAGCACAAAGCCACGTAATAATTATAAAAAAAAAATCCATTTAAGATGGAAACCGTGGACTAAATAACAACATTATAGTAGTTAACCCAACCAAAAAATATTTGAATGTTCAAACTGTTATAAATATCATTTATGACACATGTTGTATAAAAAGTACAAAAGGCTAATTAGGAAAAAAACAGGTAAACAAGGCGGGGCCAAAGACAAAAAAGCAGAAACAGGAAATAGTGGAGGCAACAGACAGAAAGACCACAAAAACATATACACACATAAAGCAAGTGGCTGTCAAACCTTAAAAAAAAGTTTCAATTATGAAATGAACCACAAAAGAAACAAGGTGTGCTTCCTGGCAATGAGGAGACACATCAGCCAGATATTCAAACTGTGCCAGGATGTGGCGCAAGCCTGGGCGCAGCTCAACTTTGTTGCGCATGGGTGTGGCCTGGGCGATACTCAATGGAGCTGCGCTATGGCACAACAGCTTTGAATATCGCACCCTGGCCACCCTCACTGTGCATGGCGCAGTGGCACTGCACCAGCGCAAGTGGCCAGAGTGGAGCATGGAGATGCGGTGGCGCAAGTGCCATTGCGCCATGCACAGCACCTGCGATATTCAAACGGGGACATGCAAATGGGGCCATAAGTTATGCAAGGCACACAGGGGGCCATTTGCATCTCATTACAGCCACATTTGCATGCCATTAGCATGCAGGTGCGCTGATCCCCGACGACTTGCACCTGGTGCCCTGCCAGGCAGCAGCCATCGGGGACTGACACCCCCTGCAGCCCAATCGTGGAAGTCCTGTAAGATGAACGTCCAATATCCTGGTGGTCCAGTGATCCAGTGTGCCCGTCTCGGGCAACACCAGAGCCCCCCCCTATTCTGGTGGTGGTTCAGTGATCGCACTGAGCTGACCGCGCATCACACTGGCCTCAAGTTCAATATCTCGGTGACCTAGTACCACACTCACTCTGCTCACTGAGCCTCACCACCACCGCCCCCCGCTGCCGGCAGCACTCATTTCAGCTGCCGCCCGCCGCGCTGACTGATTAGCCAGCAGTTGCACTACTGGTTCGCCGCATGAGCAGGGCATGCAGTCACTTGCATTACCAGTCCAGATATGTGAATGAATTCATTCACATCTGGACCGGAGAGGCTGCACGCTCATTGGCTCATG
This sequence comes from Neoceratodus forsteri, assembly GCA_016271365.2. Classification (NCBI taxonomy): domain Eukaryota; kingdom Metazoa; phylum Chordata; order Ceratodontiformes; family Ceratodontidae; genus Neoceratodus; species Neoceratodus forsteri. The sequence continues at coordinate 830,429,823 of CM028137.1, forward strand.
CTGTGAACCAATGGGCATGCAGCCCTACTGAGCTGTCAATCGGCGGGTGGCGCGGGCGGCAGGGGGTGGGGTGCTTCTGCCCGCTGGCTGATGGGGGGGAGGTGGTGGGGCTCAGTGGGCGGTGGGGTGGGGGACACTAGATCACCAGGGATATTGGACTTGGGGCGGTGATTAATGATGCCCACGATCGGGCTCAGTGCGGTCCACTGACCACCAGGGATACTAGACTTGGGGAATACAGTGATGCCCGTGATCGGGCACATAGAGGTCCACTGGACCATCAGGATATTGACTTGGGGGCTATTATGATGCCCGCGATCGGTGCATGGGGGCCTCGCCTAGGTGCAGCAGGGAGTCTCGGTGGCCACCCACAGGTGGCAGCTGCTGTGTTGCACCCTGCAATGTGGCAGCTCACCTGTGGGTGGCCATCACTTGTTCCTTTTGGGGCGCACTCTTTGCAGGCGCTATGAAGGCGATGTATGACTCTGCACAGCCCGGCCTGAATATCGGGCTGTGCAGGTTATGCATGGGCGCCCCGGCCCCACCTGTGCCTGCATACATTACTGATGCACTCCAGTGCATCGGGATTTGGGCGCACTTTTCCCTTTTAAATATTGCACCGGGGCGCATCAGTGGGTTGTGCATGGCGCAACACTGTTGCGCCATGTGCAACCCTTTTGAATATCTGGGCCATCATGTCTAAATAGACATAGACTTAAGTGCTTCAATAAGGTATTAGGAAGGATGATGGTCTCTTGAACTTAAATGAAACTAAAAATAAAGCTGCACAACGGAGGACAGAAGAAAAAGAAATGAGTGGGAAAGGATACTGAGGATAAAAATAAAAAGTAAAAATAAAAATGGAGCGTGAAATATGAAATGAGGGGAAGAGAACAAACATAATTATAAATCCATATGTTTCAACTTGAAATTTAATCTCAACAACAATTCAAATCAGACATATTATTAATGTAGATATGGGGTAATGTCCAGAGTTTCATTAAGTCATGATGGTCTTAGGGATCTTAAAGTGCAGATCCATCTTGTTTCTTTTTGGAGTAGCATTTGTTTACGATCCCCAAGGATGGGCTGCTTGTTTTCAATGCCTATAAAGTTAAAATTGCTTGCGTCATTGTTATGAAACTGTATAAAATGCAGTCTGACTGGGGTTACAGGGTGCCCAAAAATAGATCAGACATGTTCCTGTATTCTCATCTTTAAATTCCTAATCATTCATCCCACATATTATACATTACAGGAACAAGTGAGAACATACACTACAAAATCTGAATTGCAGTTAATAAACTGCTGTACTTCATCATTGTTGCTACCAGCTGGGCGAACAATAAGATTCCCTGTAATCCCATATTTACAAATGCTGGATTTCGCATCTATGGAAGCCTTTAGGTAATGGAGGCAACCAGTTATGTTGTATTCTTGCGGGTTTGGACATTGAGCTGGTCACTCAATCCCTTATAGTGGATCTCCTACTACAGGTTATCCTGGGGTTCCCACTCACAGCCTTAAGACAACATAGTATAGCCCTTAAAATGTGCTAGTGCTTGGTCACAATCTGGGAAACTTGTGGTGCAAGATCATTATATTCAGTGACAAATGTTACTGTTGCCTCGTTCCTTTCTTACTTCTAGGTTGTGGTAATGAAAGCCAATCATCTGTATGGGCTTGAGCATCACCACATACAGAGACACATCCCCTGATGAAGGGTCATATGAGAACACCAAGCACTAGGGTATAGTGCCATTGTTTCGTGGAGCTCTTCCGAATTCAACCTGAACTTTGCCTGTGAACTGCCTTTGGACTACTGATTTTATTACTTCTCTTCCATGGATGTGCAGCCTCAGTTGTGTGTTTTGTCATTAAGAGAGGCCTTTTTTGAATCGATCTAGCACCCACACAACTGCCCAAGCGCATGATTTATGTTTGTCTGCTTAGTGCCTCATCACTCCATGAAACCAGCTATACTGTAGTTACGGCCTTTGTGGTGAAAGACTTGGAACTTTCATGTCAAGCTAATTTTATCTTGTGACCTTTCTGTTATTCAGCATCACTAGTACCCTGACTCTGATCATACGACTGGAAAGCCAAACCTGCAGCTGTGGAAGACTGACTAGCAAGCAATAGGTTCTGTATACTGTGCATACAGACAGGAGCACCACTTGGGTGTGTGAATCTTAAACTTTTTCATTTATATCCATGAACTGCAGTAGTAGGCACAACAAATACTGATCAGCAGGGCCACTGGAAAAGTGCGCCCATAATTTTTTGCGAATCCATAATTTTCAGCATTCTCCATAAACTGACATGTTCATAATTTCTTGCAATTTTGAGTTTTATATTGAACTGTGTAAAAAGTATTAACATTTTCAATAAAATACTCTCAAATATATTGACAATTTTGCATGCAGACTTGGTTTGGCGAAACAATGCAGTGCAAGGTAAAGCAAGGATTTTATGTGACACTGATTTCTTTTGAATCCTTGTCTTGTTTGGTTTCAAAATCCACTGGCCAAGCATAAGTACACTTAAACACTTAACATTTGTTTTGAGTTGAAGCAGTCTATCAGAAAACTTTTGTTGCCACACAGAAACATAGAAACATAGAAGTTGACGGCAGATAAGGACCGCAAGGCCCATCCAGTCTGCCCATTTCTTTTTCTATCTTATAAATGTGCCATCGGCCTTTGCTATGTCAGTGACCTATCTATTCATAGTCATTTGTATTGCTCCCTTATGCCTATCCCATGCCTGTTTGAAGCCCTGCACTGTATTCATAGCCACTACTTCTTGTGGTAAGCCATTCCATGCATCTACCACCCTTTCTGTGAAAAAGAATTTCCTCACATTCCCCCTTAATCGGCCTCCCTCTAATCTCATGCTGTGTCCTCTTGTCCTGCTATTTTTCTTATATTTAAACATGTTAGACTCTTTCACCTTGTTTATGCCCTTAAGGTGTTTAAATGTCTCGATCATATCACCTCTCTCCCTCCTTTGCTCAAGGGTATACATATTGAGCTCCGTTAATCTGTCCTCATATGTCTTCTGATGCAGTCCCTGCACCATTTGGTTGCCCTTCTCTGGACTGCCTCAATTTGGTTAATGTCCTTGTGAAGGTGTGGCCTCCAATACTGCACGCAGTACTCCAGATGGGGCCTAACCAATGTCTTGTACAGAGGGATTATTACCCCTCTTACGACTGTGATACCCCTACTAATACACCCTAACACCCCCTAGCCTTACCTACTGCTTTAGAGGTCTGCTTGGATGATTTCAGGTCATCAGTGATGATGATGCCCAAGTCTCTTTCTTCCTTTGTGACTGCTAGCACTCCCTCCTAGCCTATAAGTGGCTTCAGGGTTTCTCTTCCCTATGTGCATGATTTTGCACTTCTTTGCATTAAATCCCAGTTGCCACTCTTCTGACCATTCTGCTAGTTTATCCAGATCTCTTCTCATTCTGCCCACCCCATCTGGATCATCTACTCTGTTGCAGATCTTGGTGTCATCTGCAAACAGACAAGCCTTACCCTCTAGTCCATCTGCTAGGTCACTAATGAAGATGTTGAATAGGACTGGCCTCAGGACTGATCCTGAGGTACCCCACTTGTGACTTGCATCTCTTCTGACTGTATACCATTTACCACCACTCTCTGTTTTCTGCCAGTCAACCAGTTTGCCACCCAGTTGACCAACTTCTGACCCACCCTGAGCCTACCTAGCTTATTTATCAATCTTCTATGTGGAACAGTGTCAAAAGCTTTGCTGAAGTCAAGGTAGGCGACATCAACTGCTCCCCTTGGTCCGCCACTCTGGTTACCCAGTCAAAGAAATCTATGAGATTAGTTTGACAGGACCTTCCTTTGTAAACCCATGCTGTCTTGGATCCTGTGCCCCTATGGATTCCAGGTGTTGCACTATCCTTTCCTTAAGGGTGCTTCCATAATCTTGCCACTACTGAGGTAAGACTGACCGGTCTGTAGTTCCCCGCCTCCTCCCTGCTACCATTCTTGTGAGTGGGATCACATGAGCCCTTCTCCAGTCTTCTGGGACCTCTCCTGTGCTCAGAGACTCACTAAACAATTCTGCTAATGGCTCTGCTAGTTCCTCCTTTAGCTCCTTAAGTACCCTGGGATGTATGCCATCAGGTCCCATTGCCTTATCCACCCTGAGCTTAGCAAGCTCTTGTAGGACCCTTTCTTTTGTGAAGGGAGTAGTGCTCACCTCCCTCCCCCCTGTGTCCATGATGCTGAGCTGTGGGCCCTGCCCTACCTTCTCTTCAGTGAATACTGAGCAAAGTATCTATTTAGGATAGATGCCTTTACAGGGTCCTCCTCCTCCACATGCTCCCTTTCTCCATTAGCTTAGCAATACCCCTCTGGACTTTCTCCTTTCACTAATGTATCTATAGAAAGTCTTGTCACCTTCTTTACTGTTTGTGCTAGTGTTTCCTCAGTTCCTCAGACTGAAACAAAGATGATAGAAAAGGTACAAATTATCCCATTTACTTAAAGGGGTGCTAACTATGAAGTCCTTTTGTAAGTGGAAGGGCAAGTTACTCCTTGTGAACATACTTTCATTCAGACTAGTTTTGATTCAAACAACTGTGGATTTTTTATGGCCCTGCCAATTTTAAACTTGAATAAGCTAGTTGTTAACAGTGATCTCACTCTTAGCAACTACCCTCTAGATGCTCACATGCAAAGACTGCAAAGAAAACCTGACAAAAGTCTAAAAACTTATAAAACACAAAATGTATCTTAACATTTATCTTTAACTAAACAAAATCATTGCAGCCAGAGTAAAACAAAGGCTGTAAAGGTAAATTACAGGGTACCCTGACTACTGTATGATGCAGTAAATATAATTTTTTTAATGTTTTTTGGTAACCACGTAAGGCCCACTAGGCACAACTGCCTGTTTTCAGGTACAGCCCAGGAGCACTGAGGAGGTTAAGTGACTTGCTCAGAATCACACAGTGTGCAAGTGGAGGTTGTGGGAATCAAACCCAGGTGTGCTAGATGTCATCAGCTCATTCACGGTTTGTTACTCTTACCCCTAGATTATACTGCCAGCCCCAATAACCCCCAGATTTAATGTTTAAATATGTGATTTCAAAAATAGTGTACAGTACCTACAGTACAAATTATGACCATTAAACACTAACAACATTTTACTAAAACTCAATTATTCACCACTCTATCTGCTTATTTTTTCTTGTACCAAAGTGGGTGAATAGCTGGCAGAGCACTGTAAACAGCTGTTGATTAGGTTTCATTATTCTATAGCCAGAAACAAAAAAACATATTTCTTCTGGATTTATTTAATATTGATTTGCTGTGGCTCACTTTATAGAATCTATTTAGAACTGTATGAGGCAGATGTTTTTAAATTTTGAAAGATAGGCAACGCTTACGATAGCTTATCAATTTAGTATTCTTTTTAGGAACATAAACTTTTCTTTATGTTTTAAACATATTCAGGTGTCAGTGTATTCATTTAGCAAGTTATACTGACTAATATATGCTGCAGAAAATATTAAAAGATTTATTGTGAAGCACTCAGGGTCTACAGTAGAACCCCCTCAATTTACCGCAATTTTAGGTAACCTTTCCACATTTTCCAGTGGCCCTGCTGATCAGTCAGAGTCAGAAGAGTCATTCAATCTGTTTGAAACAGTGGAAGCATCAGCATGATGCAGACTTGGGACCAGAGATTTATTCACAGCCAGTATACAACCAACAGAAGAGGCACAGACTTTAAAATCTTTATTCTCAGAGTCTGAAAAGTTTAAACCAAGGAAATTAATATGTTTTATAATAAGGAAGCATTAAAAGTATATAAAGCTAAAGACTGGGCCCCATGGGGATTCAGGATTGACAAATTACCCTCAGGTGGCTTCCTCAAAGATAGTTATTGAGAACGATGGACTGGAGCTCTTAACACGTGCACCTCACAACTTGTTACAATTTTAACTGATCAAGATGAAGAGTGAAGAGTTAACTTCAGAAATTAATGAGCTAAAAAGAAAACTAATAACTTTAAAAGAACAACTAGAATTTTCCAATTATCAAATTAATTTGCAACGTTAGTTAACTGCCAAAGAAAACCAAGTATCTGAGAGAAAGAAACAACAATTGCCATCGACACAGGCTTAGGACCCCATAGAAACATTTCTAGCTAGCAGTCTCTGGCGGGGACCGCTCCATGTCAGGTGACCGCCTTCCAGTTCTTTCCCCGCCACATTAAAAGAGCAAAGAGAGAGAAGAAAAATTACTCATCTTAGTAATGTTGTTTCTTCTAATGGAGTCTTGCTATTATGACCTATGCAGTGAGTCCCAACCTTCGAACTGCCCCGGAGGTGAAAGAGTTAACTTTCCATGCCAGGCATGGAACGCTGAGCTCGAGCTCGGTTGAAACTCTGTCTGTTGTTCTTCAAACTCAAACCGTCAGATCTTCTAGAGCTAAACTCACTGAGGTCCTTGTGGAAGCTGTAAACCTACACTAGCCAACTGGCTACTAAAACATAAGAACACATTTTATGGTCCCAAAACAAAGACTCAAGTCAGGAGACCCAAAAATGAAAAAAACAACACCAAGCACCCCAAGAAAGGAGGGGTGAAAACAACAAGGTGGGCACCTACTGAGTGCCAACACTGCACTGCCCACCCACATCCCAAAACAGAGGTTCTAAGAGGGGTAGGCATGGGGAGGTCATAATATAGCAAGACTCCATTAGAAGAAACAACATTACTAAGGTGAGTAATTTTTCTTCAAACAACATGACGCCTTGCTATATTATGACACATGCAGACTATAAAGCAGTACCTCCATGGAGGAGGGACAGAACCCACTTAGGAAATAGGCTCTGAAGCACCAACTGTGTTAAACTGAGCATCACTCCTAGCCTGGATGTCCAGGGAGTAATGCTTGGTAAAAGTATGAACTGCTTTTTCAGGTAGCTGCTTGACATATCTCTAGAATAGGATGTCCCTGGCAGCAGCCAGGAAGCAGCTGTACCTCTGGTAGAGTGAGCCATCAGGCCTGAGGGGGAACCTTACCCAGTTTTTCATAGCAAAATTGGATACAAGAGACAATCCACCTGGCAATGGATCTTTAGTGGCAGGTTTCCTTTACCAACCTCACCATAAGTGAGGAACAGTTGAGGAGTCAAACCTGTGACCCTTGGTACGATCTATGTAGTAACTAAGGGCTTCTTCACATCTTAGCTGCAGCCTCCTCTCGCCAGAGGAGGAATGGTCAGTGAAGTACACTGAAGGATATGGATTGATTAAGGTGGAAATCTGAAACCACCTTAGGCAAGAACTTCCTATTAGTCCTGAGGACCACCTTATCTCTATGAAAGGAGATAAAATCAGGCTCCACTGACAAAGCTTGCAATTCACTTATACGTCTGGCAGAAGTGATGGCTACCAGAAACACAGTCTTCCAAGTCAAGAACTTAAGTTCTGCTGAAAACAAAGGCTCAAAGGGGGGTTGCATAAGCTGAGCAATGCAAACATTAAGATCCCAGGCAGGGGCAGGGTCCCTGAATGGAGGGTTGGAATGAAGCAATCCCTTAAAAAACTTGGAGAATACAGGATGAGCTGAAAGAGAAGAGGCTTACCTGTTGAAATAAAAGCAGACACTGCCAAATGCACTTTTAGGTAGTTGGTCTCAGCCCCAAGGTATTTAAGTGGACCATATAATCCAGGACTGTGGGTAAGTCAGCAGATTCTGGGAAATATGCTTTCAGAACACCATATGGAAAACCTTTTCCATTTTGAGTTATAGGTAGCCCTGGTGGAAGGTTTCCTAAAGCCTTCAAGATATCCATTACACCTTGGGAGAGGTGTAGATCAGCAACTCTAACGCTTCAAGAGCCAGGCCTTGAGATTGAGAGATTTGAGGTTGTACCAAACCCTCCCCTGAGCACAGGTTAACAGATCGTACTTCCTGGGAAGACACAGGGAAGATGGACTGCTAAGGACAGAAGGAGTGGATACCATGGCTGTCTGGCCCAATCTGGAGCAATCAGGATCACTTTGCAAGGTTGAGACCTGATTTTGACTAGCACTTTGAACAGGAGAGGGAAGGGAGGAAAAGCATATAGAAACTTCCCTCCCCAATTGAGGACTAAGGCATCCAGAGGGACTGAGCCCAAAACTGGGGGCCTTAGCAAAAAAGGGAAAGTTGGTGATTGTCTGGGGCTGCAAAAATATCTATCTGCGGGGTGCCCTATCTGGCAAAGATCACCTCCAAAACCAGGGGGTCCAGTGACCATTCGTGATGGCCCTGTGAAATCCTGCTGAGGGCATCTGCCAGGACATTGTCCTTGCCTGGGAGGTGAACTGCTGTAAGGGAGGTGTTCAGGGAGTAAGCCAGAGACCACAACTTCATTGCTTCGGTGCACAAGGCCGTAGACCGAGTGCCCCCTTGCTTGTTGATGTACCACATTGTGGTGGTGTTGTCTGTTCTGACCTGTACAACTTTGTTCTGAACAGATTTGGAAAAACTTGAAGTGCTAGAAAACTGCTCTGAGTTCCAGCAGATTGATGTAGCAGAGATTCCTGAGGGGACCACAACCCTGGGTCGTGAGGTCCCCATGTGAGCTCCCCACCCAAAGAGGTATGCATCTGTAGTAAGGATTAAGGAATGTGACTGGGTGACAAAAGGAACCCCTTGCCTCAGATTGCTCTGATCCTGCCACCACTGTAGGGCCTGGTTCAGGGTTCGAGTAACTGGGATCAATTTGGTTAGAGGGTCTTTCCTTTGAGACCAAAAAGCCCTCAAATGGAACTGGACATCCCTCATCTGAAATCTTGCTCCCTGTACTACTGCTGTAGAGGCAGCCATGTGCCCTAGGAGCTGTAGAAAATGCCTTGCTGGTCGAGAGACCTGCAGGGTGAATGAGGAGGCCAGAGAGATCAGGGTCCTTGCCCTGTCCAGAGGAAGGAAGGCCCTGGCTTTCTTTGTGTTCAGCTCTGCACCTATGAAGGTGAGGAGCTGTATAGGCTCTAGAACTGACTTTGAAAGATTCAGAAGGAAACCTAGAGAGGTGAGCAGTTGCTGAGTTATCTGCAGGTGTAACCTGACCTGGTCTGGGGACTGGCCTACTACCAGCCAATCATCCAGGTAAGGGAAGATGGCATTTTTTTGCCTTCTTAGAGAAGCAACTGCTACTGCCAGGCATTTTGTGAATACTCTTGGAGCAGAGGTGAGGCCAAAGGGCATTGCTCTGAACTGGTAATGGCCTGAGGGCAGCTCGAACCTGAGATACTTTCGATGGGAGCTTCTGATGAGAATATGGAAGTAGGCATCCTTGAGGTCTAGGAATGCTAGCCAGTCCCCTGGCCTTAGAGAGGGTAGAATAATTCCCAGAGTCACCATTTTGAATTTTGGTTTTAAAGGTGCTTGTTTAGGTATCTGAGATCCAGGATGGGCCGCCATTCTCCTGTCTTTTGGGGGGTAAGGAAGTACCTGGAGTACAATCCTTTGCCCTGGTGTAGGGGTGGAACCCTTTCCACAGCTCTGAGAGCCAGGAGGGAAGAGACCTCTGCCTCTAGGGCAAGTGCCTCTGGAGGATTTGCAGGTGGAAAGGATCTGGTTCTCATCTTTGGAAACTTTTGAAGCTGAGAACCAGTCCCTGGCTTACTACTTCCAGGACCCACTTGTCTGAAGTGAGAGACTGCCAGTCCTGGACAAAGTAAGCCAGCCTGCCCCCTACAGTTGGTGAGAATCGGCCCTGGCAACCCCATCAGGGTGTCTGCTTGGCAGGGGCTTTGGGCTGAGGGGTGGAAGCAGGCCTGCTGGTACCCCATCTGCCTGTCCCTCTAAAGAACCCCCTCTGGGCATAGACAGAAGAGGAGGCCTTTGCTTGGTGAAAAGGCCTATGCAAAGGCCTTCCCCTGCCCCTGGAAAGCTGCCTTTGGGGAGTGGCCTGCCTTTTCTTGGCCTGTGCACTCCTATAGGTGGTCCTATACTCTCCATTTTCTTCATGTAATTCTCTGTCTGCTCCCAAACAGAGAATTACCCACAACAGAAAAATCTATGGCTTTAGACTGGGTATCCTGAGAAAGGCTAGCACATCTGAGCCAAGCCATTCTGCAAGTGCAACAGATGTAGCCATGACTCTTGATGACACATCATTAGAGTCCACTGCAGCATGGAATTGCACCTTGGATGCTTCAATACCATCAGCAGCCACCTGCTCCAGCTCCTTGGCAGCTGGCTAGGGACCTGTTTTGCTAGAGCCAAACCATGTCCCATCTGGATTTCTGATATCTAGCAACATAAGCCATATAATTTGCCTGCCTGAGTCCCAAGGATGCTGCCATGTACTGTTTCTTTGCCATGGCATCAATCTTCCTGGAGTCCTTGTCTGGGGGTGTGAAGCCAAGGGAATGTTTGCCTTGTCACAGGCTGCAGCCTGCACTACCCCAACATGGCTGCATTGTTGTGAATGGAACTCCGTGATAGAGCCTGACAATGTGAACCTCTTGTCCATTCTCTTATCCACAGGAGGTATAGTGTGAGGAGTTTTAGGATTTTAAATGTCTGTTTCCCAAAAGATTTATGCAAGGAATAGACAGTCTCCTAGACTCTGGGATATCCATCATTTCATAGTCAGGCTCCTCTTGATCATCCACAGCTTCCTCCATAGGGAGCTGGAGGGTTTCAGCCACTTTTTATAAAAATAAAATGAGAAGGGGACTCAGAAAGCCTAGGACGGAAACTCCTGAAGGTCTGTCTGGGGAGATGTCCGTTCGATGGCACATCCAGACTTTCAAACCCACATTCACTCTCCTCATACTCCTCTCTCTCCTCTGGTTCATAATAATCCTCTAAATCGTAGTCTCGAACCGTGGAACCGCCAACCAGGTGCTTACTTGATGGTACCGGTTCAGTTGGAACCGGAGAAAGCGACTGGACAATCTGAATCGCTTTGACTATCTCTTCAGCGGTTGGAGAGGAAAGTTTTGGCTCCACACCAGCTGATTTTCTAGTCCTTTTTGCTGGAACTGACCCTTCAGAGTCAGCTCTCCTTTTGGCCGAGGAAGTCTCGCCCTGGTCAGAGGGCACTCCCTCTGGTTCGGTTGGAACCGAACCGGGCTGGCCACCCAGGTCAGCGGACTTCTTGGCCTCCCTTTCCCTGAGCCTACCAACTCTCTTTTCCAAGGTGGCTGCAGGAAAATTTTTTACAAATCTGGCAGTCTGCATTGAGGTGGTCAAACCCCAGACAATCAACACAGGTGGTGTGGGGTCAGCCTTGGCAAAGGCTTCCCCACACACACTGCAGTGTTGAAACCCAGTGGGCCCGGTTTTTCTTTTGGGTTTCTCAGACATAGTGCCAGTCTTAACCAAACTTGCCCATTTATGGCAATCCACCAAGCAAGACCCTCTTATCGGTTCCCAACCGTGTCACGGGTCGTGGAAAAAACCAGAAGAAATTCCGTTTTTTTTAGAACCGATAAGAACCGGTAACCACACTCTAAATGATAGAATAAAATATTTGTAACTAACCTGATTGGTTCAGCTGAACTGATAAGCCGTTTACAAGTTCCACACAGAAGAATAATGTAAACCTATCTAGTACTCACAATACCACAGACAGAGCTTGAACCGACAGGTTGTGGTTTAAATTGCTCGAAAACCGAGAAAACAATACTTTAACAGACAATATGAACCTGAGCAGAAGGAGAAATCTCCAGAGCGACTGTTCAATGAGGCAGAGTAAAGAATCTGATGGTTTGAGTTTGAAGAACAACAGACAGAGTTTCAACCGAGCTCGAGCTCAGCTGCCCATGCCTGGCATGGAAAGTTAACTCTTTCACCTCCGGGCAGTTTGAAGGTTGGGACTCACTGCATAGGTCATAATATAGTAAGACTTCATGTTGTTTGAAGAGGATATTTCCCCCCAGTGGAAATGAAGCAAAGGAAACTTAGGGGGATGGAGGGCCGGAAGGCAATGCTTACTGCAAGATCCTTTCTTGATGATCTACTGTTACGCTAAGTTCTTACGTAACTGGACTATCTTACTTCAAGAGGGCTCTTGCAGTAGGTATTTACATATAGGACTGGGTCCCAAACAGTCTGGAACAAGGAAAACACTTGGGAGGAGGATTGTTATCCATAGCATGGAACCTCAGGGCTGAATAGGACTCATGAAAAGAGACCTTGTAGAACAGCTAACCCAAAGCCTGCTCTACGGCGAGAGGCAATGTCCAGACTGTAGTGTTTGGTGAAGGTATGGACAGAAGTCCAAGTTGCGGGTGCACAGATGTCTGCCACTGACACATTCTTGAAACAAGCCGCAGAGGCAGCTACTCCTCTGGTGGAGCGACCTCTGACTTGACCCGGAAGGGTCTTGTATTTGTCATAACAGAAAGTGATACAATATGCCAACCATTTTGATAGGCATTGCTTAGAAACAGCACTTTTGTGAGTGAAAGAGACAAAAAGCTGATCAGTCTTCCTGAGATCCTTAGTTCGATTGGTGTAGTATCTCAGGATTCTGTGAACATCCAAAGTGTGCAAGAGGTACTCCCCTTGACTGGAGTGTTGCATAAAGAAAGCGGGAAGCTCAATAGATTAATTCAGTGCAGATTCAACCATCACCTTAGGGAGAAGCTTAGGGTTGGTGCATAAAGCCACACGTTCCTTGTGGAAAATCAAGTACGGGATTATACGCATCAAGGCCTGAAGCTCGGAAATGCGCCGAGCAGAAGTAATGGCCACTAGGAAGAGTGTCTTCCAAGAAAGGAACTTCAAATCAGTTGTTGCTGCTGGCTCGAAGGGAGGCAGTGTAAGCTTCTCCAGGATGAAATTCAGGTCCTATGGAGGGGGAGGATTGCAGAAGGGGGGGTCTCAAATGGAGAACCCCTCTGAGGACAGTCTTAGAGATTTCTAACTAAGCAAAAGTCCTGTCTCCAAAGGGAACATGGTAGGCTGAGATAGCTGCCATGTGGACTTTCAACGAGGAATGCCTGAGATCTAGATCAAAGAGGTGATGCATGTAGTCCAGGACTTTATTGACTGGGCACGAGAAAGGTTTGAAGTCTTTCGAGTTTGCCCAAATAGAAAACTGTTTCCACTTCATTGCATAGGTGGACCTGGTGGAAGGCTTCCCGGCCTCCATCAAAATGTCCGCTACTACAGGAGAGACTCCAAAGCAGGCTTTAGCTATGTCTGCAGGAGCCATGCATGGCGATGAAGGGATTTGAAACCTGGATGAACAAGGGTCCCTGATCCTGGATCAACAATTGCTGTGACAGAGGAAGAGGAAGAGGAGGGTTCCTCTGAAAACTGTTGCAGAACACAGAACCAAACTTGCCTGGGCCAGAAGGGAGCAATGAGAATTGTTTGAGCTCCTCTGATCTGATCTTGTTCAGGACCCTCGAATTAAAGGAATGGGAGGGAGGCATAAATGAATCTGTCCCTCCAACTGAGAGACAGAACTTCCCGCCATAAAATGTCTCACCCTGGAGCGAGCGAGCAGAAGGCAGAAAGTTTGTGTTTTGAGGAGAGGCAAACAGGTCTATCTGAGGTGTTCCCCATTGCTGAAAGATGTCATTTACTTCTTGTTCCAGCTCCCATTCGTGGGACCTGGCTGAGGACCGAATGAGTTGGTTCTACCCGTGTGTTTTCCACTCCCGGAACATGAACCACGGTCAAGTGAAGGTGGTGTCGGGCTGCCCAATGCCAGACTCTCTTCACTTCCCAGCACAGAGGGTAGGAACGATTCCTCCCTGCTTGTTAAGGTACCAGGACTACAGACATGTTGTCTGATTGTATGAGGATGAAGGAGAGTAGAGCCTGAAGGGCATAAAGAACTGTTTCAGTTCTAGCACATTTATGTGCAGGTTTTGTTCAACTTGGACCAGTTGTCCTGAGTCCTGTGAGACCACAGATTGGAACCCCAGCCTTCTCCTGATGCGTCCGTCATCAATGTCTGGGAGGGTGGATCGATGTACAAATTAACTCCCAGGCACAGGTTCTCCTGAACGATCCACCATTGCAAGTCCCTGATCATGGGATCTGATACCAGTACATCTTGGTCTAGATTGTCCCTGGTTTGGTTCCATTGAGACCGAAGCATCCACTGAGAGATCCTCATATGGAGCCGAGTGAATGGGACTGTCAGAACGGCAGCTGCCATTAGCCCAAGGAGGTGGAGGACTGACCTGGCTCTGACCCTCCTGCAACAGGACAGAAGATGATCCTGGTTCTGAAGGGTGTCTACCCTGTCCGGGGCAAGAAGGTTTTGCTAGTGGTCATGTCCAGAATCCCCCTATAAATTGGAGGTATTGGCATGGGACCAAGTGGGACTTGGCCTGGTTGATGGTGATACCCAGGCTGGTAAAAACTTGCAGGGTAAGGGAAAGGGAGTGCAGGAGTTCCTCCCTGGGCGGGCCACCAGGAGAAAATCGTCCAGGTACAGGAATACCTGTACTCCCTGGGTACGCAGGTGGGCTGCTACCACAAACAGGCATTTGGTAAACACTTGGGGGGCAGAGGAAAGACTGAAAGTAAAACCGAAGGAATTTATGGTAGGAGGGCATATGGGGATATGCAGTAGCATCCTGCATGTCCAGAGTGCATAGCCACTGTCCCTGCCAAAGTAGTGGTAGAAGGCTCTGCAAAGAGAGCATTCTAAAGCATTTGTACTCCATGAACATGTTCAGGGAGCTGAGATCTAGGATAGGCCTCAGATCTCCGTCTCTTTGGAACTAGGAAGAAATGGGAATAGTAACCTGTATCCCAAAGATGAGTGGGCACTGGCTTTATTGCCACCTTCAAGAGAGAGATGATTCTCTTGGACCAGAGGAAGATGTTACAGGAGTAAGATGACTGGGGGGTGATCTTCAGGGTGGTTTCTGCAGAAAATCTATTGAATGTCCTGCCGATATCAACTGGAGCACCCAAGTGTCTGATGTTATCCTCTCCCAACCCAGCAGATGGAGGAGACTCTCCCCTACTGGTTCCTCTGGAACCTCCAGAGGCAGTGGGTGAGGCAGAGAGTCAGGAGGTGTGGGGCAGCGCAGCAGCCGAGGCTCCCAAGCGCTTTGCTGGGGGAGTCTTGGTCGCTGGAGGCCTGACGCTTGTTGGCACGCTTGTCCTGTGGTTTTGTCATTGTTGGTTTTGGCAATGAAAAGGACACCGTTGCACTCGAGGGGGCATGTACATAGTCTGGACAGACTTGAGTGTAGTACCCTTCTCCTGCAGTTCAGTAATGATGTCCTTGACATCACCCCGAACAGCACCAAACCACTGAAGGAAGCATCATGTATAGCGGATTGTACCTCATGGACCAAACCTAACATGCGGTGCCAGGCATGACGCCGTAGGCCTATGGCGAAAGCCAAGCTCCTTCCAGTCATGTCCACCACATCGTAAGTGGCATGTAGCATGTGCCAACAGACCGAGCGAGTGGAACGGACAAGGTCACCCACTTCCTGCTTAGTCTGTGACTCAGGAAGGGAGTCCAATTTAGATTCCACCTGGCTAAGGATGGCCTTCTGGAAATCCTCCATATGTGCCACATAGTTAATGGTCCTGATGCCTAGGGTAGAAGAGGAATAGATCTTCTTCCCGTACTGGTCCAAAAGCCAGGATTCCTTATCAGGAGGAGATGAGCCAAGGTGTTGAGGATTGGCAGAGTGGTCATGAGCGGTGCTGATGATGACTGAATCCACCTTGGGGTGAAGACTAAGAAAGTCTACACCCTCCAGAGCCTGGTTAAACCTGTCTGCCTTCCTCGGAAGTGGGGCTAACGCAGATGGTTGTTTCCAAATGGTGGAGACAAGATCTGCATGAGGCTCTGTCCAGGGTGAAATCAGCGTAGGAGCGGTCTTGGGCAGATCCAGATGAGCAGCAAGTTTTTTACGCTGTGGGTCTGGCTCCACTGATTGCCACTGATGAACTTCCTCAATTTTCCTCAGTAACTCCAGAAAAGAAGGGTCCTCTGGAGGAGACTCTGGAGGATCCTTCAGGCTAGGGCATTCCAGAGTATGGGGCCTGCCTTTGGGGTCAAAGTGGCCAGACTTAGAGTCCATGACCGAAGATGACAAAGTGGAAGAAGACCCTCCCCATGAGGGAGGGATGGCCTCTGGGGAGTTCCTGCGCGTATCCTCCCACCTTGGGTGCCAGAGGGCTTCTTCTGGTGTCAGGCATGGGGAGGGAGTCTCCATCTCTGACGTAGGGGATCCTGTATAGTGTCTGGCATCTGGAGATGACTCTACCTCCCTGGTGAGCTGAGCCTTGGCCTCAGCCCACCAGGAGGCCAAGGGTCCTTCAGATTCACCGGCAGCTGAGGAGTGGTGGAGGAAGAGGGGATATGGATATTGAGGGTATCCATAAAAGGAGTATCCGTAACCCAACGGTGGGTAGCCCGGAGTCAGGTACTGCAGCGCCAGATATTGCGGCATCAGGTACTGGTGCATCTGATACTGACGGGCCGGGTACTGCGGCACTGGGTACTGCAATGTCAGCTACCAGGATACCAGGGTCTCTGATGGAGCAGAGGGACCTGGCAGAGGCCCTGCTGGCGGGCCAGATGGTGGAAACGGCCCCGTGGGTGTTGGGTCTGGCGTGGTTATACCGTCGAGCAGGTCTGATGGAGGAACAAGCCTTATCAGGTAAAGGGACACCGTGATAGCATAGGGTTTGGCCAGCTGGACCGCATCTGAGGATCCAGCACAGGAGGAGGGAGCCCTGATGGCAGCGTCTCAATGTCCTCAGTGACAACTGGGGAAGGAGGGTTAGAATCCCTGGGGGTCAGTTGAGGGGACGCAGGGACCTCAGAGGGCAATGTGGTGAGACGCTGTGGAAAGCCTGAGGCGTCAGACTGTTTGATGGGGTCTGGTGCAGGCTTCTTGGCTGGGCGGGCGTCGGTGGAGCCAGCATCCGACTTATTGGCCGAATCCGGGCGGACGTTGGAGGAGCCGGCATCTGACTTATCAGACTCCCTGCCCAAGGAAGGTCACGAAGGGGATGTGGCCTTGTCAGGAGGTGTTTTGGCTGGGCACTCCCCAGAAGGGGTAAGTGACTTAGCAGCCTTGTCTGGGAGTGCGTCGGTGGAACAGACGTCAGACTTACCGGACCTGATCTGACCGGAAAGCAGCGAGGAAGAAGCGACCTTCATGCGAGCGGAGGCCTCCTTTGCCCTGGAGGCTTCCCAAGGGCCTGAGTGCAAGCCAGACTGAGGTAGGGGGTGATGTCTTCTTCATAATCACCAAGATGGCAGTCATGGAACGATCCCCCAGAGAGGATGTTACCTTGAGTGCCGCGACTCCAGCCAAAGTCGCGGCTGCTGTGGAAGCAGATTCCCACTTCCGGTGCTTCTCCTTGTCGCACTTTTTCTTATGACCTTCGTAGACACCTGCCTAAGCTTTTTAACTCTTTTTCCATGGAGGCCATTTTCTTCTTAAGGATATGGGCTTCCAGGAACTGCTGCCTCTCTTGCGGGTAGCAGAGTTGAACTTGGCAGCGCTGGCACTTTTCCACGGGTGGTCTGGGCCTAGACAGAAGAGGCACAAGAAGTGCCGTCCTTGTGTGGAAGTTGGGAACCACACGCGTCTATGCGATTCGGAGGGCGTTGGAGATGACATACACAGCAAATTGTTTGAAAAATAGAAAATTAGAGAAAATGAGTTGAAAAGTTTGAAAACTTAGAGACCGACGAATGGCTGACCAGTGCTGTTCTACCACGAGGAGTTTTCACAAGCCGACAGTGGGAAAGAACTGGAAGGCGGGCGTGGGGCACCGCCCCTTTATACCGACGTCGTATGATGCCAGTCACCTGACGTGGGGGCGGTCCCTCACCAGAGACTGCTAGCTAGAAATTTTTCCATGGAGTCCTGACGCCTGGCGGCTTAGTCCTATATGTAAATACCTACTGCAAGAGCCCTCTCGAAGTAAGATCAACCTGTACAAAGTATGCCTCGCCCAGGTGGCACCGCTTTTGGCAGAGGTGTTCAACTCCTGGTTTGAGCAGGGTGTGGGAGACCACACCTTCTTAGAGGCTTCAATAACCCTCATCCCCAAACCTGGCATGGACCCCTTGCACCCAGGTAACTATCGACCAATTTCTCTCCTTAATTCGGACATGAAAATCCTTGCCAAATTGGCCACTTGCCTTGCACCAGTTATGGGAGAAGTTATTGGACATGACCAGGTTGGTTTTATGTCGGGCCGGACCTCAGGAGATCATATGAGGAAAACTCCTACACTTAATCTTGGTGTCTAGGAATTCCGAAGCTCCATCTGCACTGGTCTCCCTTGATGCCGAGAAAGCATTTGATAGGGTTTCCTGGGAGTTTTTATTCACCTCCCTCAGTAGTTTTGGGGTCCCAGTTGATTTTGTTAAGTGGATCCAAATAAGGAAATTACATACCTACCGTAATTCTTGATCTTCTTCGATGAAGTCTCCACCACTCAGTCACACTAATGGGAGTACGCCAGAGGGGCTAGGACCCAGCAGGAGCCAAGCTTTTTCAGGGGGGCTGGCATCAAGATGGAGCCATGAGGGAGTGGCACCGTGACCCAGGCTTGTGCAGTATTGTCTATCTCGGCATTGATCCTCCAACTGCCTCAGTACCTTTTTTTCCAAGGAGGTGCAGCATAACTAACCTAGAGAGGACTAACCTAAAAATTAGACATAAGATAGTCAGAATGATCCGTGTAAGAAGGGTCAAATAAGCAAGTCTTCACAGCCCAAATATTGAAGGAGTGGAGACCATAAACAGAGAAGTGAGCTCGGGGGATGGCAGGCAGGTGTGTGAATGAGTGGTGGAGACTTTGTCCAAGAAGATCACAAATTATGGTAGGTACGTAATTTCCATATATTCCTGGACGTAAAGTCTCCACCACTCATTCACACTAATGGGAGAGCACCGAGCTAAAATAATCCCCCGAGACAGGTGGCAGGAGAGAGGAGCTCACTTTTTAGGACAGAAGTCCATTAAGAATTGTCCTGCCAAAGGACTGATGTTGTTTGGCATGGACGTCCAAGGCATAGTGCTTAACAAAAGTATGCATGGAGTCCAGGTAGCCGTGATTGCAAATGTCTGCAATGGGTACATTACGAATTTCTGCCACAGACGCCTGGACTGCTCTGGTAGAGTGAGCTGACACTCTGCCTTCCAGCTTGACCTGTACCATGGAGTAACAGTGGCGAGGCATGCCACCAACCATGCTAAAATGCACCTGATAGCAATAGGCTGACCCAGCCAGGTCATGTGGAAGGAGACAAACAGTTGCTGAGCCTTGTGGATTTCTTTCATTTTGTCCAGATAGAACCAAAGCTCTTTACATCCAGAGAATGAAGGATATGGTCTCCTCATTCTGGAAGTTAGGAAGAAGGTAGGAAAGACTAAAGGTTGATTCAGATGAAATTCTGAGACAGCTTAAGGAAGGAACTTAGGATGAGTCCTAAGAACTACTTAGTCCTTGTGAAATACAGTGAAATCAGGGGTCTGTGACCAAGGCGTAGTATTTGATACCCTCACAGCAAGAAGTAATGGTACCAGAAGGCCATCTTCCAAGTGAGGAATTTCAACTCGCAAGTAGCTAGAGGCTCGAAAGGCTTATGAGTGAGCATATCTAGCACAAGGTTAATGTCCCAGGCTGCAACTGGACATCTAATAGGAGGTCTGGTATGCAGAATCTCCTTAAGAAACCTCTTAACCTACAGGAAGCTGAGCTAGAGACATAGAAAGTACTGGCTCATGTTATGCCGAAATTGCACAAAGATGAACTCTGACTGTGTTTGAGAGGTCTAAGAGATACGCCAAGACTTTATTCGGTGGGCAGGAAAAAGGATTCCAAGAGGATTTTGCACACTAGACAGAGAAACGCTTCCATTTAGCTGTATAGGTTTTCTGGGAGCCGGCTTGTGTGTAGCTAAAAGAATATCTGAAACTCTACGAGAAACATTAAACCTGTTCATCTCTATCTCCTCATGAGCCAGGCGTGGAGATGAAGAGACCTCAGGTTGGGATGAACTACCGGGCCCTGGGTCAGAAGGTTCATCTGAAGGGAAAGTGGTTTCAGAGAGGTTTCTGATAGCCTGTTGATCAATGGAAACCAAATCTGATGAGGCCAGAATGGGGCAATGAGAATCATTCTGCCCCCTGTGCCTCCAGTTTGAGCAGTACTCTCTGAACCAGGGGAAGAGGAGGAAATGCACAGAAAGAGTTTTGTCCACTGCAGCCTGAAAGCATCCTGACAAAAAATGCCAGGTCCTGGATTTCTGAAGCAGAAGAGAGCAGTTTTGCATTGTGTGGGGACGCAAAAGGTCCGGGTCCAGAGTTTCCTATTCTTCAAGAGTGATTGAATGACAGTTAAATCGAAGACCACTGTGAGGATCTGCCTCCATTCTGTTGAGACGGTCCGCCAGTTCGCTTTGTACTCCTGGCAGATAGACCTCCTGAATCAGAGCCTTGTGCTCCAGGCACCATTCCACACTCATAGCTTCTCTGCGTATGGGTAAGAGTGTGCACCGCCCTGTTTGTTGATGTAATACATCACTGCCTTGTCCGTTTGAAGTAGCATGGTCTTGTGACAGAGTATGTCCTTCAAAGCCTGGACTGCATAGAGGACGCCCTCATTTCCAGAATGTTTATGTGGAGTTGAGACTCGTCCTGAGTCCACATGCTCTGAGTGTGGAGATCCTGGCAGTGAGCTCCCCAACCCATCAGGGACACATCCATGGTAATGGAGATCTGATGATCCAGAGAGAGCAAGGATACCCTTCCAGAAGGTTGTCCTTCTGAGACCACCAGGTGAGGGACCTCTTCAGAGGTTCTGTCACCTTGATGAGAAAGGAGTGAGGGTGAATGGTGGGGACCACTGAGTACTAAGCATCCACTGAGTGGTTCTCATGTAGAAATGAGCCAAAGGTACAGTGAACACCGAGGATTCCATGAGACCCAGCATCCACTGCATTGAGAGAGCTTGAACTGAACTGTGTTCTCTGATGAAGCAGGCCATCTGTAGGATATCGCCTCCTTCTGTCCTCTGGAAGAAATTCTGCACAGGAAGTATCCAGATGGGTCCCTATGAAGAGAAGCTTCTGGGAGGGCTGCAACTATGACTTTTGAGGTTCAGCAGGACTCCCATGGATGTGAGGAAGTCTGAGGCTGTGGCTATGGCCTCCAGAGTCTCTTGCCTGGAGGGCTTGCTAGAAGCCAGTCGTCCAGATATGGGAATACTTGGATTCTGATTTTCCTTAGATGCACCATGAGAACTGCACAGCACTTTGTAAAACTCGAGGTGCCGAGGATAGCCCAAAGGACAGGACTCTGAATTGATAGTGTTGACCCAACGCCATGAACCTTAGGTATTTGTGATGCTTTGGGTGTATGAGAATGTGTTGGTAGGCATCCTGCATGTCCAGGGAGGCTAGCCAATCGTGTTGATGAATCAAGGTAGCAGGGTACCGAGTGATATCATCTTGAACTATTCCTTGTAGAGGAATTTGTTTAACTTATCAGTGTCAGTTGCTCAGCAGGTAGCACACTCACCTTTGAAGCAGGGAGATCAGAAGGCTGTGGGTTCTATCCCCACACCAGGCACTTGTGTTAATATCCCAATACTAACAATGTAGTGCAGCATGAGGGAGGTGCTGCACTCCTGAGCTGCTGTCTTTCTGATGAGATGTTAAACCGAGGTCCCATCTGCCTGTCCCGGTGGTAGTTCAGGTGGATGTTAAAGATCCTATGGACCTTCTTGAAAAGAGTAGGGAATTTTTATTGCAAGTACATAACATCAGAAAGAAACACAGCTTCCATCCTGAAACCACAAACCACCCGTACCTTGTGTATAAAACAAAAATTAACAAATTTATCTTAGTAGTATAACTTTAAATAAAAAATATACATTAAATCAACCAATCCACATGTTTCCAAAATACATAAAATTGCCTCCTCTCCATCTGTAAGAAATCTGTAGTTTTCACCTTCCGTCTCTATTTGTGAAATAATAGCAGAATTCAGCAGAATAACATGTTGCATATAAAACTGACACCTCGCCTACCAAAGGTAAAACTTTATACAAGCAAAGATTACATTTAGTGTACTGGGGTGATATCTTCTTAAAAAATCTGAATCACCTCCTAAAATAAAAAATTACTCACCTTAGTAATGTTGTTTCTTCTAATGGAGTTTTGCTGTATTCTGACAATAGCAGTGAGTCCCAACCTTCGAACTGCCCCGGAGATGAAAGAGTTAACTTTCCATGCCAAGCATGGAATGCTGAGCTTGAGCTCAGTTGAGACTCTGTCTGTTGTTGTTTAAACTCAAACTGTCAGATCTTTACGAGCTAAACTCACTAAGGTCCTGTGTTGAAGCTGTAAACCTACACTAGCCAACTGGCTACTAAACATAAAACACATTTTTTGGTCCCAAAACAAAGACTCAAGTCAGGAGACCCAAAAAATGAAAAACACAACACCCACTCACCCCAAGAAAAAAGGGGGTGAAAACAACAAGGTGGGCACCTACTGAGTGCCAACACTGCACTGCCCACCCACATCCCAAAAACAGAGGTTCTGAGAGGGGCAGGCAGGGGGGTCAGAATACAGCAAGACTCCATTAGAAGAAACAACATTACTAAGGTGAGTAATTTTTTCTTCAAACAACATGAAGTCTTGCTGTATTCTGACAATAGCAGACTACAAAGCAGTACCTCCATGGAGGAGGGACAGAACCTACTTAGGGAATAGGCTCTGAAGCACAGCTGTAACAAACCGAGCATCACTCCCAGCCTGGATATCCAGGAATAATGCTTGGTAAAGTGTGAACTGTTTTCCAGGTAGCTGCTTGACATATCCTAGAATAGGGATGTCCTGGCAGCAGCCAGGAAGCAGCTGTACCTCTGGTAGAGTGAGCCATCAGGACTGAGGGTGGAACCTTACCCAGTTTTTCATAACAAAATTGGATACAAGAGACAATCCACCTGGCAATGGATCTTTTAGTGGCAGGTTTCCCTTTACCAACCTCACCATAAGTGAGGAACAGTTGGAGGGAGTCAAACCTGTGACCCTTGGTACACTCTATGTAGTAGCTAAGGGCTCTTTTCACATCTAAACTGTGCAGCCTCCTCTCGCCAGAGGAGGAATGGTCAGTAAAGTACACAGGAAGAGACATAGATTAATTAAGGTGGAAATCTGAAACCACCTTAGGCAAGAACTTCCTGTTAGTCCTGAGGACCACCTTATCTCTATGAAAGGAGATAAAACGCCCACTGAAAAAGCTTGTAATTCACTTATGCATCTGGCAGAAGTGATGGCTACCAGAAACACAGTTTTCCAAGTCAAGTACTTGAGCTCTGCTGAAGACAAGGCTCAAAAGGGGTTGCATAAGCTGAGCAATGCAAACATTAAGGTCCCAAGCTGGGGAAGGGTCCCTGAATGAGGGTTGGTGTGAAGCAATCCTTGAAAAACTTGGAGAATACAGGGTGAGCTGAAAGAGAAGAGGCTTACCTGCTGAAATAAAAGCAGAAACAGCTGCCAGGTGCACCTTCAGTGTAGCTGGTCTCAGCCCAAGCTATTTAAATGGACCATATAATCAAGGACTGTGGGCAGATCAGCAGACTCTGGGAAATATGCTTCCCAGAGCACCATATGGAAAATCTTTTCCATTTGGAATTATAAGTAGCCCTGGTGGAAGGTTTCCTAGAAGCCTTCAGAATATCCATTACACCTTGGGAGAGGTGTAAATCAGCAAACTCTAACTCTTCAAGAGCCGGGCCTTGAGATTGAGAGATTTGAGATCTGGTACCAAACCCTCCCTGAGCACAGGTTAACAGGTTGTAATTCCTGGGAAGACACAGGGGAAGATGGACTGCTAAGGACAGTAGGAGTGGATACCAGGGCTGTCTGGCCCAGTCTGGAGCAATCAGGATCATCTTGCATGGTTGAGATCTGATTTTGACTAGCACTTTGAACAGGAGAGGGAAGGGGGGAAGCATACAGGAACTTCCCTTCCCAACTGAGAACTAAGGCATCCAGGGGGACTGAGCCCAACACTGGGGGCCTGCAGCAAAAAAGGGGAAGTTGATGATTGTCTGGGGCTGCAAAAAGATCTATCTGTGGGGTGCCTCATCTGGAAAATATCACCTCCAAGACCAGGGGATCCATTGACCATTCGTGATGTCCCTGGGATATCCTGCTGAGAGCATCTGCTAGGACATTGTCCTTGCATGGGAGGTGAACTGCCGTGAGGGAGGTGTTCAGGGAGTAAGCCAGAGACCACAACTTCATTGCTTCTGTGCACAAGGCTGTAGACCGAGTGCCTCCCTGCTTGTTGATGTACCACATTGTGCTGGTGTTGTCTGTTCTGACCTGGATAACTTTGTTCTGAACAGATTTGGAAAAAGCTTGAAGTGCTAGAAATACTGCTCTGAGTTCCAACAGATTGATGTGAAGCAGAGATTCCTGAGGGGACCACAACTCCTGGGTGGTCAGGTCGCCCATGTGAGCCCCCCACCCCAAGAGGGAGGCATCTGTAGTAAGGATTAAAGAGTGAGACTGAGTGACAAAGGGAACCCCTTGTCTCAGATTGTTCTGATCCTGCCACCACTGTAGGGCCTGGATCAGAGTTCGAGTTACTGGGATCAATTTGGTCAGAGGGTCCTTCCTTTGAGACCAGAAGGCTCTCAAATGGAACTGAATGTCTTTCATCTGAAATCTTGCTCCCTGCACTACTGCTGTGGAAGCAGCCATATGCCCCAGGAGCTGTTGAAAATGCCTTGCTGGTTGAGACACCTGCAGGGTGAATGAGGAGGCCAGAGAGACAAGGGTCCTTGCCCTGTCCAGGAGAAGGAAAGCTCTGGCCTTTTCTGTGTCTAGCTCTGTGCCTATGAAAGTGAGGAGCTGGACAGGCTCTAGAACTGACTTTGAAAGATTCAGAAGGAAACCCAAAGAGGTGAGCAGTTGCTGAGTTATCTGTAAGTGTAACTTGACTTGGTCTGGGGACTGGCCTACTATGAGCCAGTCATCCACTTAAGGGAAGATGGCAATCCTTTACCTTCTTAGAGAAGCAACTACCACTGCCAGGCATTTTGTGAATACCCTTGGAGCAGAGGTCAGACCAAAGGGCATTACTCTGAACTGGTAATGGCCTGAGGGCAGCTCGAACCTGAGGTACTTTCGATGGGAGCTTCTGATGAGAATATGGAAGTAGGCATCCTTGAGGTCCAGGGACACTAGACAGTCCCCTGTCCTTAGAGAGGGTAGAATAATTCCAGAGTCACCATTTTGAATTTTGGTTTTAAAAGCTGCTTGTTTAATTATCTGAGATCCAGGATGGACCACCATTCTCCTGTCTTTTTTGGGGTAAGGAAGTACCTGAAGTACAACCCTTTGCCCTGGTGTAGGGGTGGAACCCTTTCCACAGCTCTGAGAGCCAGGAGGGAAGAGACCTCTGCCTCTAGGGAAGTGTCTCTGAGGGATTTGCAGGTGGAAAGGATCTGGTTCTCATCTTTGGAAACTTTTTGAAGCTGAGAACCAGTCCCTGGCTTACTACTTCCAGGACCCATTTGTCTAATGTCAGAGATTCCCAGTCCTGGACAAAGTAAGCCAGCCTGCCCCCTACAGGTAGGTGAAAATCGGCCCTGGCAACCCCATCAGGGTGCCTGTTTGGCAGGGGCTTTGGGCTGAGGGGTGGAAGCAGGCCTGCTTGTACCCCGTCTGCCTCTCCCTCTAAAGAACTCCCTCTGGGCATAAGCAGAAGAGGAGGCCTGGGCTTGGTAGAAAGGCCTATGGAAAGGCCTGCCCCTGCCCCTGGGATGCTGCCTTTGAGGAGTGGCCTGCCTTTCCTTGGCCTGTGCACTCCTATAGGTGGTCCTATATTCGTCCATTTTCTTCATGTAATTCTCTGTCTGCTCCCCAAACAGAGAATTACCCACAACAGGAAAATCCATGGCCTTAGTCTGGGTATCCTGTGACAGGCTAGTACATCTGAGCCAAGCCATTCTTCGAAGTGCCACAGATGTAGCCGTGACTCTAGATGACACATCATTGGAGTCCACTGCAGCATGGAATTGCACCTTGGATGTCTCAATACCATCAGCAGCCACCTGCTCCAGCTCCTTGGCAAGCTGGCCAGGGACCTGTTTTGCTAAAGCCATAACAGAGTCCCATCTGGATTTTTGATACCTAGCAGTATAGACCATATAATTGGCCTGTCTGAGTCCCAAGGATGCTGCCATGTACTGTTTCTTTGCCATGGTATCAATCCTCCTGGAGTCCTTATCTGGGGGGTGTGAAGCCAAGGGAATATTTGTCTTATCACAGGCTGCAGCCTGCACTACCCCAACATGGCTGCATTGCTGTGTAAGGAACTCCATATCTGAGCCTGACAATGCATACCTCTTGTGCATTCTTTTATTCACAGGAGGTATAGTGTTAGGAGTCTTTAAAATCTTAAATGTCTGTTTCCCAAAAGATTTGTGTAAGGGAATAGACAGCCTCCTAGACTCTTGGATATCCATCATTTCTACATAGTCAGGCTCCTCCTGGTCATCCACAGCTTCCTCCATAGGAAGCTGGAGGTTCACAACCTTTTTTATAAAACATGAAATGGGAGGGGGACTCAGAAAGCCTAGGAGGAGACACTCCTGAAGGTCTGTCTGAGGAGATGTCTGGGTCAATAGGCACATCCAGACTTTCAAAACCACATTCACTTTCCTCATACCTCTTCCTCTTCCTCCTCCTCCTCCGGTTCATAAAATTCCTCTAAATCATACTCTTGAACCGATGGAACCGGCCAAACCGAGCGCCTGCCTGATGATGCCGGTTCGGTCGGAACCAGGGAAAATGACTGCACAATTTTGATCGCTTTGGCTATTTCTTCAGTGGTTGGAGAGGAAAGTTTTGGCTCCACACCAGCTGATTTTTCTTTTCTAGTTCTCTTAGCCAGAACTGACGCCTCAGAATCGGCTCTCCTTTTGCCCGAAGAAGTCTTGCCCTGGTCAGAGGGCGCTCCTTCTGGTTCGGTTTGAACCGAACCGTGCTGGCCATCCAGTTCAGCTGACTTTTTGGCCTCCCTTTCCCTGAGCCTACCAACTCTCTTTTCCAGGGTAGCTGCAGGGAAATTTTTACAAATCTGGCAGTCTGCATTGAGGTGGTCAAACCCCAGACAATAAACACAGGTGGTGTGGGGGTCAGCCTTAGCAAAGACTTCCCCACACACACTACAGTGTTGAAACCCAGTGGGCCTGGTTTTTCTTTTGGGTTTCTCAGACATTGTGCCAGTCCTAACCAAACTTACCCTTTAATGGCAATCCACCAGGCAAGACCTCTTATCGGTTCCTGGACCGTGTCACGGTCATGGAAAAAAACTTAATAAAATCCATTTTTTTTAGAACCGATAAGAACCGGTAACCACACTCTAAAAGTACAATTCAAGATTTTTTAACAACTTGATCAGTTCAAACCGAACTGATGAACCGTTTACAAGTTCCACACAGAATAGAATAAAATATAACCTATCTAGTACTCACAAATACCACAGACAGAGACTGAACCGACAGGTTACGGTTTAAATTCGGTCAAAAACCGAGAAAAGCGGTACTTTAACTGACAAATTGAACTGAGCAGAAGGAGAAATCTCCAGAGCGACTGTTCAGTGAGGCGGAGTAAAGAATCTGACGGTTTGAGTTTAAACAACAACAGACAGAGTCTGAACTGAGCTCGAGCTCAGCGTTCCATGCCTGGCATGGAAAGTTAACTCTTTCATCTCTGGGGCAGTTAGAAGGTTGGGACTCACTGCTATTGTCAGAATACAGCAAGACTTCATGTTGTTTGAATTAAAGATTCATATGTTATGTGGCCCCAGTGCCATTTCCTTCCTAAATTATGCCAAAATGCACAATATACTCACAATGTATATAGGAATGTTCCAGAGTCTCCAATTGTCCCCCACCCCGTCTCAAACATTCCTCTCTTCCACTGCCTTGTTTCAGTGACCCTTCAACCCCAATCTACCATAACAACAAAGCCACTGTACATCCCACATATGTACTGGGACCCTGGGATCTCTCAAAAGTTTGAGCATAATGCAACTTAGATGGACTACATTTTGGAAAATCAACTTGAACTGTGAAATTCATCTCCATAATTCTAACATAAATCTGTTTTCTGTTGAATAAAAATGCCTCCTCTTTTTACAGTTTCCATACTTTTAATTTTTTAAACCCAGGGATTGAAAACTCGGGAATACCTAACCCCTTAGTACTTTTGATCCCTGATCTCCCCAATACTGAAAAAAGAAGTGAAACAACTCATCCGTCCAACCAGCCCACACATCCTCCAGGCCTTCTGGACCATCATACAAAATGGAACTGAAGAAGAAAGAATAATGAAATACCACAAGATTAATCATAGCTAAACCCCCATCTTTGGCACATAAATAAGTAAAATCCCTTTAATGGGGTTTAATCTGCTTCCCCAAAGCATTTGGAAGAAATAACTTAATATCCGTGTTTCAAGTTTTATCGGTACTGGAAAACATGACTAATGTATAAGAAGATTGGGAGAAGAAATGTTTTAATTATCATTGCCCTTTCTTTTTGATAGGTCCCAAGATTTCCATACCTGCACTTTTCTTTCCCCATCAGTAATTTCTCTTCCAATTTACATAAGCAATATCCCCACTTCCAAAATAAACCCCTAAAACCTCGATCTGAGAATGCACTATTTTAAACAGAACCTATTAGTAACTCGATCCCCCCATTTGTAACCCTATACTTTTCTCATAATTAAGGCATACCCCTGAGAACCCTGAAAGCTCCTTAATAATTTGCAGCACTCTTATACCAGAGACAGAGTCCCTGACCATGAGACAAACATCATCTGCATATGCAGACATTTTTGAGGAGCAATATCAATAGCCGGGAAACCTTGAACCAAGTTATCTCATACAATCTTAATCATAGGTCCAACACAAAAGTAAAAGAAGGGCTTAAAGGGCAACCTGATGAACCCCTTTAAATCAATACAATTCCTTACCATCCCATTAACTATAGGAGCAAAAGAGGCATTGGTATACAAACACTTAATCTAGCTAATCATCTGGCTAGGTAGCTCATACTTCAATACTGTAAATAAAAATTCATGTGAAACATTATCAAAGGCTTTTTGCTTATCTTATGCCAATAAAATCCTAATATTTTATTCTGATTACCAAACTCAGTTAAGGCTCTCAATAGCATCAGATTTTGTTTTATATTCCTCCTTGAATGGAATACGTTTGTGCAGGGTGAAACAACACAGATGCCACCTTGCAACCTTTTACATAAAATGGAAGAAAAAATCTTATAGTCTGTGTTAAGAAGGCTTATAGGTCTCCAGCTTTTCAGGTCACCCTTATCTCCTTTTTTGAAAATTAAAACCACTAATGCACAGACAAATTCCTGTCCCCCCCCCCGTCACATTCAAATTATTAAACACATGTGGAAGCATACTACTCATTTCATCCATATATTGCTAATACAATTCATTTGTTAACCAATCTGCTCCTGGAGAGACCCCTGTTTTTAACTGAGCAATAACTTCGTTAACCTCCAATTCTGAGATAGGCCTTTCTAACTCTGCTACTAAATTTCCCTCCAAATGAGGAATTAAAAATGTATATCATGTCCCCATGGTCTTAAAAAAACTTGTTCTGTGCCTAAAGTTTGAAGCATATTCAAATGAATAATATCTAAAACCTCCATATCAGATGTTTTCAAAATACCTTTGCTATCATATAACCCCATCATAACTTTATGATCCACTTTATCTTTACATGCTGCATAAGGATCTGAATAAGGCTGTTTCTCTGTACCATACTTAAGCTCAGCATTTAAAGAGATCACCCTATTATATTGATGCAGAAACATCTTAGCTTTTATCTCATCCAATTGTGATTTGATCTGACAATCTGAAACATTCGGTAAAGACATCAGCTTATAAAACTGGTCCCTATATTCCAAGTATTTCAAATAATCCCTATTACTAGTAAATTTCCCATAATCAATAAAAAACTTCTTCAGTTCTGTTTTTGTATCTATCCACCAGTGTAACCAATCCTCAAACATCACAGCCACTGACTTTCTACATAAAAATATCTCATCCAATTTTTGCTTAACCTCTTGCGGTTTTGTACTTTTGTACTGCTGGAAATTTAGGGGGAATATTTTTAAAAGAAATTTCACACAATAATAAAACATGATCTGTGAATTCAGAAAAGGATAGCTGAAATCTCTGAGGATATAGACATTTAGACACAAAAACATAATCTGTTCGAGTGGATAAAGCACTTCTGTAATAAGTGGCCCATTTATCCTTGTGTAATATTCTGTATGTATCCTTTAGCCCAGTAAGCACTAAAGTGTCCTGAAGGGCATGTGCATCACAGTAAACCTTTTTTTTGACATTATCCTTAATTTTTAAATCTAACCCACAATTCATGTCCCCTTCCCCTCAAATAACATGTTTATCCGTAAAGAGAAAAGGTTTAATTTTATCAAACACATCTACCCTGGTAGCCTTACTTTGCAGAGCATAGGTATTTATTAACCTTAATAAAAACCCATTCAATAGCAATCCACCAAAAAAGCCCTCCTGGGTGCAATATCTTTTTTTTTTTTTTTTATTTACTTCTTTTTGCTGCCTGCAGCCGCCAGTATGTCAACCCAGTTACGGACACCTGAGCCCCCATTTCCATACCAGCTGCTTCTCCCAATACCCCCAGCTTTCCCCCCTCAGGGTGGGGTTGCAGCACCTGAGCTCAGTGCTGGAATCGTGGAATCAGTTCAGGAGCTGGCCTGGAAGCTAATCAGGGCCAGGGGCAGGCATCATTCGTGGCGGCTGCAAGCGAGGAATTTTCCTTGCGTTCCCAGGGGCAGGGACGTGCAATGACAGCCTGTGTCTGCCCCTCCCCTCAATGGATTTGGATGCCGGCACTTGCGATTCCTCCCAGCCTCCGCCAGGAGTCGTACACGCACTGGGCATTCACCCCAGCCCACCCCCCAGAGAAGGAGAGCAGCCCTGAGGATGCTCAATCCTTCTCCCCTGGCCAGCCATCCAGCTCCCCGGCTCCGTTCCCGAACCCGGGTTACTGGCGTCACAAATGGAAATCCAACCACTGCGCCCTGGGTGCAATATCTGCAATTCTGTGTACCTGTATTCGAGATACCTTAAACAAAACTCCTAACCCATCTGCAGCATCCTCCCTAAATGTCCAAACAAAGCCCAAGGCCATAATTTCTTCATTTAGGTAACCTCCTGTAAGGAGTGCAATCTGGTCTCTTGTAGAAACACTATGTCAGCTTTAATATCTTCACAAAAGATAAAACCGCAGCTCTTTTCTTAATGTTCTTTCTACTACGAACATTAAGAGATGCCATGTCGCAGAGATGCCATGTTTTAACATAGTGGAGCTACTCCTTATCTTTTTTCGTTTCCTTTCTACTTTTTCTTTGTACCCCTACCAATCAAAGTATTCTCATCCTCACACTCCATTTCAGAAATCACCTCAGACCTAGGCAGACATCTGATTCAGACCCAACATCCCCATCTTGAAGTAAATGAAAGGGGTTTGAAGGGAACCTGCTGAGGTGTGGCCTTGTACTTACTCCCAGACCTGGTAACCCTTTTAGGGAGCTGAAATTCAGCCAGGGGCATGTTTGAAGATTCTGATCTGTCTTAGATGAATGAGGACAAAAGTATCCCATCTTTTGAGGAGTGGAACTATCCTTACAAGTAGAGATGTCTACATCATCCTGTGCAGGATCAGTGGTTGGGTGAGCAGATTGATCCTCTTCCTGGTTGTTCTCCCTATTAGGGGGATCAGGCCTTTGCGGCCTGCATCTATCCTGGGCCTGGTTGATAAGTGTGTCTTTATCCAGGCCTCCAGTCCTGTTCTGACCTGCCCAGAGGCACTGATGGTATGCATGGCCCTGCTCATCACATAAGTTACATTTAAATGTATTTCTGCAAACAACACTGTCATGATCATAGTCCCCCCACACAAAGCACATCTCACCCTATCACAGATACTACTGAGATGC
Organism: Neoceratodus forsteri; assembly: GCA_016271365.2. NCBI lineage: Eukaryota > Metazoa > Chordata > Ceratodontiformes > Ceratodontidae > Neoceratodus > Neoceratodus forsteri. Next base: position 830,461,892 of record CM028137.1, read on the forward strand.
CTACCACTTCCACATTTATAACAAGCTTTTGGCTGTCCAGGATAAAAACATACCCTTCTGTCTTTACCGAGAAAAAAAACTGTTCAGTATATGTCGAACCTCATTCTCAACCATTTGCAATTTTACTTTAAACCTCCAATTCCCAGTCCAAATACCTTCCAAATCCATGATGGCCTCAGGAGGGCCCAAAACAACACATTTTTTCCCCAACCAGAATTGAATATCCCCCACATTAGCACCCTAATTTCTAAACAAAATGTTCACAGTTTTAAAGAGAGGTTTGGTCAAAGGAATTGCCCAAATAGGAGTCCATAAAGCAGTCATTTTAAGAGTTTCATACTTCCTCCAAAATGCATCTAAGCCCATAAACGACTTAACACTAATGTCAATATAATCTTCACCTCTTATACTGACAAGGGCAAATATGTCCACTGCACGAAATTGCATAGAATCCTTTAATAAAGTCCTGGCCACATATGTCCTATCCGGGTGCTCCTGCATCCCACCTCTGTACCGCAGGCATACAGCATTATGTCTTGGGACTTGTTCAACCTTATTGTTCTTAAATAAATCCAAAAAGAAAGGCCCAGTCCTATCTTTCTCTCCATTCGGGGAAGGGGAGGGGAAGCCATTGGAGAGGTATCCGAAAAAATCAACCCCGAAGGCCCTGTCAAAGCATTTTTCTGCTCCCCATCCAGATCCTGACTCTCAACATCAGAAATAGGATTACCATCACCAACCTGAGATGCCTTGGTTACTGGAACAGCATAGCAGCCCTGTTTGACCACCATGGTAGACTGGGAAGTTCCATCCGAATCACCTGTAGAAGAAAAATCAATCCATTTGGAGTCAGGGATCCAACTTCCATCCTCCTGCATGATCCATCCAGCTTTCAAAAGCACCACATCTTTCGACCAGTTTTCTCCTGTAAAGGGAGCGTCCCGCCTAGGCAATTCAACCGGCTTCACATTCCTCCTGCATTCCTCTCCACCGCGTCATGAGCCTCTGATGCAGTACCCTCACTTCTGTCAGCCACTCGCTGACTCACCAGAAAAACATTTACTCTGTCTGATAGGATTCCCTTCCTGTCATGGGAACGCTCGCACTGTCACCAGCTTTCTTCTGATGCCCTGCCGAAACTGGAGGCTCCACATGCTGGTTCAACAACATCGCCATCTCTGCTGCCTCAACCCTATGAGGCATATCTATCGGGACTGCTAAACAGTCATCCTTCAGCTCTGTAACCAACTCATCATCCCCACAGTTAGCGACAGCCGAGGTCGGGGATGGAACCTCCGGCTGCAAGGGAAGCACAACCTCCTCATCACCATCCAGACCCTGACTGCCATCCACCAACTTGGACGGCAGCTCCCCCTACTGCAGAGTAGGGGAATTTCCCCGTGCCCCTGGCCAAATTTCTCCCATTCACTAAAATACCACCAACAGATTAATCTGGTTTAAGGTCAGTTGGCATTCATCTGTATCCCCTTCCCCAGGTTGTGCCTGAAAATAGGAAGGATTTGTCTAGTGCACTTACCCGGTCAACTAAAAACTAACTAAACAAATAAAAAACTTTCTGAGATCGAGAATGGGGTGCATGCCGCAGTTTTCTTTGAAACCAGAAAGTAATGGGAGAAACCTGTGTTTCATTGATCCAGCGGAACTACTTCTACTGCCCTGTTGTTCAGAAGGCCTTGCACCTGGAAGCAAGAAGATCTGACTGTGCCGCAGACAGCCTTGGCTGCCGCTTGGGAGGATGATTTGGAGGGGTTTCAAGAGACTGAGAGAGAACCCTCACAGATTATTCTGAGGACCCATTTGTCTGATGTTATAGATTTCCACTGGTCGCAGAACTGAGTCAGATATCCTCCTACTGTTGAGGAAGAGTCCCCTCAGACAGCTGAGGTGGGACCTGGGCCAGAAATTCAGAAGGTGGCACTGGGCACTTTGGGGCCTGTGCTCTGCTGCATTTTCTTTTGTGGCTGAGGAGTTTGGTTTCTATTAAACCACCTCTGCCTTTGCCACGAAAGGACTGATAGTTGTGAAACTGAAGCTTGTTCCCACCTCCTTAAGAGGGAGCAGGCTGGGGTCTAGCTGTCTTAATGGCAGACCTAGTCTTCTGAGTGGCCTCTAGTGCTTGCTCCACCTGAGGCCCAAACAGATACATACTGCCAGGAATGGTGACGGGTGCAAATGCCAGCCGCCACTGCACTGGAAGCAGTACCGAAAGTGTCCACTGCAGCTTTAATTTGCTGAATATTGGACTCGATATAATACAGTTACGTAAGAACTTACCATAACAGTAGATCTTCAAGAGAGGCTCTTGCAGTAGGTAATTACATATAGGACTGAAGCCGGCATTCGTCAGGACCCCACAGAAAAATTTCTAGCTAGCAGTCTCTGGCGGGGGATGGCCCCCCACATCAGGTGACCGACGTCAGTATAAAGGGGTGGTTCCCCACGCCCGCCTTCCAGTTCTTTCCCACCAAGGGCCAAAAAGGGAAGACGAGAGAGAAGCAGATATTTCCCATCCTGGAAAAGGAGCTGAAAAAGCTAAGGAGGATGGAGGGCGGGAAGGTATTACCTACTGCAGAGCCTCTCAAAGATCTAGTGTTACAGTAAGTTCTTACATAACTGTACTATCTTACTTCGAGATGGCTCTTCGCAGGTATTTACATATAGGACTGAGTCCCAAGCAGTCTGGAACAAGGAGAAGCACACGGGAGGAAGAAAACTACACAACCATAGAACCTCCAGCTGAAAGGGTCTCAAGAAAGGAGACCTTGCAGAACAGCCAACCTGAAGCCTGCTCTATTATGAGAGGCAATGTCCAAACTGTAGTGTTTCGTAAAGGTATGGATAGAAGTCCAAGTTGCGGCTGCGCAAATGTCAGCCACTGACACGTTCTTGAAACAAGTGGCAGAGGCAGCGACACCCTTAGTGGAGTGACCTTTGACTTGACCCAGCAGGGTCTTCTGATACTTGTCATAACAGAAAGTAACACAATGAGACCACCATTTAGATAGGCATTGCTTGGTAACGGCATTGCCTTCTCTTTTGTGAGCAAAAGAGACAAAAAGCTGATCAGATTTTCTGAGATCCTTTGTCTTAGTGGTGTAGTATCTCAGAATTCTATGCACATCCAAAGTTTGCAAGAGGTACTCCCCTTGATTGGAGTGTTGCATAAAGAAAGCAGGTAGCTCAACAGATTGATTCAGTGTAGATTCTGCTACCACCTTAGGGAGAAACTTAGGGTTGGTATGCAGAGCCACACATTCCCTGTGAAAAATCAAATACGGGATTCTGCACATGAAGGCCTAAAGCTCAGAAATACTTCGAGCTGAAGTAATGGCCACTGGAAAGAGAGTCTTCCAGGATAGGAACTTCAGGTCTGCTGAGGCTGCTGGTTCAAAAGGAGGCAGGGTAAGCTTTTCAAGAATGAAATTCAGATTCCAAGGAGGGGCAGGAATGCGAATGGGGGTCTCAAGTGGAGAACCCCTCTAAGTAAAGTCTTACAGACTTCCAGCTGCGTGAAAGTTCTGTCCCCAAAGGAACATGATAAGCGGAAATAGCCGCCATGTGAACTTTCAGAGAGGAGTGGCTGAGACCAAGGTCAAAGAGAGCGATATAGTCCAGAATTCTCCTGACAGGGCACGGAATGGCTTGAAATCCTTGGAAGAGGCCCAAATAGAGAACTGTTTCCATTTCATGGCATTGGTAGACCTACAGTAGTAGCCACGGACATTGACAGCTATTTCCAGATATTTCGTGAAATTTCTAAAGAGTTTCTCTCTGCTGCCCATACTGTGAAAATGCAGAGGCAGAAGATTTCTCTAGCAATATCACAGAAATTTCATGAAATAGCTGGCAATGTCTGTGGCTACTACTGTAGTGGAAGGCTTTCTGGCATCCACCAGACTCGCAGCCACAAGCAGGGAGACCCCAAATTGGGCTTGAGCTACGTCTGCAGGAGCCACGCATGCAACTGAAGGGATTTGAGGACTGGATGAACCAGGGTCCCCTGATCCTGGGTCAGCAAAAGTTGTGACAGAGGCAGTGGAAGAGGAGGTTCCTCTGATTACTGTTGCAGAAGACAGAACCAAACTTGCCTGGGCCAGAAAGGAGCAATTAAGCTCATGCGAGCTCCTTCTGCACTGAGTTTGTGTAAGACCCTCGGAATCAAGGGAATCAGGGAAGGCATAGATGAATCTGTCCTTCCAGTCTAGAGACAGAGCATCCCTCCAGAAAATGCCTCACCCTGGAGCGAGCGAGCAGAAGGCGGAAAGTTTTGCGTTGTGAGGAGATGCAAACAAGTCTACCTGAGGTGTTCCCCAGCACAGGAAGATATTGTCTACTATCCCCTGATCAAGTTCCCATTCATGAGCCCGTACTGATGTAAGACTGAGGCGGTCTGCCAGCGTGTTTTAGACCCCTAGGACGTGACCCACCATCAGGTGAAGGCTGTGTTGCACAGTCCAATCCCAAACTCTCATTGCCTCCCTGCAAAGAGGGTAGGAACGCGTGTTTGTTGATGTACCAGACTACACACATGTTGTCCATCTGGAGAGCCAGATGGCTGGGAAGCATACAGATTCAGAGCTTGTACAGCATACAGCATGGCCCTGAGCTCAAGTACGTTTATATGAAGGGTCTGTTCGAGCCTGGACCAGGAGCCCTGAGTCCTGTGAGACCCTAGGAGGGCTCCCCAACCCTCTCCTGAGGCATCTGTTAAAGTTTGGGAGGGAGGTCTGAGGCAGAAGGGAACTCCCCGGCAAAGGTTCTCCTGAACCGTTCACCATTGTAAGTCCCAAACCATAGGGTTGGAGACCAAGACTTCTTGGTCTAGGTCGTCCACCAGCTGACCCCACTGAGACCGAAGTGTCCACTGAAAGATCCTCATGTGGAGCCGAGTGCTAGGGACTGTCAGAATAGCAGCCGCCATGAGCCCGAGGAGGCAAAGGACTGACCTGGTGCTGACACGCCTGTGACTGGACAGCAGGCTTGCATGAGCCTGGAGGGTGGCCACCCTGTCCAGTGGCAGGAATGCCATGCCGGTGGTTGTGTTCAGGATCGCCCCGATGAACTGGTGCCTCTGTGAGGGGACCAAATGGGACTTGACCTGGTTGATAGTAATACCCAGACTGGTAAAGACCTGAATGGTAAGGAAAAGGGAGCGGAGGAAGTCTTCCCTGGATGGGGCTGCCAGGAGCCAGTCATCCAGGTACGGGAAAACCTACACTCCCGGGGTATGCAGGTGAGCTGCTACCACTGAAAGACATTTGGTGAACACTTGGGGCACCAAGGAAAGACCAAATGGAAGGCCTTGAACTGGTAGTGGTCTCCCTGAAATGAAAACCAGAGGAATTTATGTGGGAAGGGCAAATAAGGATATGCAGGTAGGCATCCTGCATGTCCAGTGCACACAGCCACTGTTCCTGCTGAAGTAAGGCAGAAGGCTCTGCAGGGAGAGCATTTTGAACTGTTTGTACTCACTGAACAAGTTCAGGGAGCTGAGGTCTAAGATAGGCCTCACGCTCCTGATTTCTTTGGAACCAGGAAGAAATGGGATAGTAACCTGTCCCCAAAGGTGGGTCAGGACAGGCTCTATCGCCACCTTCAGAAGAAGGAGGATATTTCTTCCCGAACCAGAGGAAGATGTTCCGGGAGTAAGATGACCGGGGGTTCTTTCTGGGTGGTTTCTGAAGAAACTGATTGAGTGTCCTGCTGCTATCAGTTGGAGCACCCAAGCATCTGAAGTGATCTTTTCCCAACCCGGTAGATGGAAGGAGAACCTCCTTCTACTGGTTTCTCTGGAAGGTCCAGAGGCTGTGCGAGTGGAGAGAGTCAGGAGGTGTGGGGCAGCACTCACGTGCTGAAGCTCCCACCGCTTTTTGGGGATGGCAGCCAGAGGGCCCAACGCTTATTGGCCTGCTTGCCCTGAGGTTTCACTTTGGGCCAAGAAGACTACAAAGGGCGACGCTGTCCCTGAGGGAGTCTGTACATAGAGTCAACAGACTTCAGTGCAGTCCTCTTCTTGCAGATCGGTGATAATGTCATTGACATCCCCACCAAACAGCACAGAACCCCTGAAGGGTGCGTTCTGGACAGTGGACTGCACTTCTCGGACCAAACCTGACACCTGGAGCCAGGCATTATGCTACATACCGACAGCTAAAGCCGAGCTCCAACCAGCAGCGTCCACTGTATCGTACGTGGCATAAAGCATGTGCCGACTGGCAGAACGGACTAAATCCGCCGCCTCCTGCTTAGTCTGAGACTCAGGAAGGGAGTCCAACTTTGCTTCCACTTCACTCAGGATCACCTTCTGGTAATCCCCCATATGTGTGACATAATTCAGGGCCCTTATCCCCAGAGTGGAAGAAGCATACACCTTCTTCCCGTACTGGTCCAGGAGGCGAGATTCCTTGTCCGGTGGAGATGACCTGAGATGTTTATGATTCGCCATACCGCCATGCACGGCACTAATCACGACCGAGTCGGCTTTTGGGTGTGTATTCAGAGAATCCACACCTCCGGAGCCTGGTATAACCTATCCGCCTCGGAAGGGGGCTAATGCTGATGGTTACTTCCAAATAGTGGAAACAAGGTCCACATGAGGCTTGATCCAGGGTGAAATCAATGTTGGTGCAGTTTCTGGCAGATCCATATGAACAGCGAGTTTCGTCTGCTGTGGATCTGGCTCCAAAGATTGCCACTGGTGGACCGCTGGTTCTTTCTCAGCAACTCCAGAAAAGAAGGATCAGAGGAGTCCTAGGCCTGGGATGGTCTGGAGTGCGTGGCTCTTCGTCTGGATCGGAGCACCCATCGGAATTGTCCGAGGTCTCCGAAAAGGAAGAAGAAGATGACCCCTCCCAATGCAGGGGAGGAAAGGACCCATTGGCCAACCCTCGGGGAAGCGTGTCCTCTCCTGCTCTGGCACCTGAGGGCTCACCTCTGGTGTCGGGTAAGGAGGAGGGAGTATCTCGTCTCTGGTGACAGGGGTCCAGAACTGGGTCCAGCGTCAGTTGACAGTTCTCCACCTCCCTGGTAAGCTGAGCCTTGGCTTCAGCCCACCAGGAAGCCAGAATCTCCTTCAGGTCCACCTGCGGCTGGAGAGGCGGTGGAGGTGGAGGAGAAGGAGGATACTGATATTGTGGGTATCCGTAAGGTGAGTATCTGTAGCCTGACAGCAGGAAGCCAGGTGTCGGGTACTGAGGTACTGGGTACTGCGGTGTCAGGTAGGCTGGTGTTGGGTACTGCGGCGCAGGATACTGCGGTCCCAGGTAGGACGGTGTCGGATAAGACAAGGTCAGGTACTCGGGCACCAGGAGCTCTGATGGAGCAAAAGACCCTGGGAGAGGCCCAGCCGGCAGGCCAGGTACAGGAGGCCCAGCAGGTGTCAGGTCCGGTGTTGGGACAGCATCCGGTAAGGGAATGTCACCCGGCGTCGGAGCCGGCGTCCGAGGGTCCAATGTCATGTCATCCGGCCCAGTGGGAGGGAGACCTGAAGGGAGCATACCTGCATCCTCGTTGCAGTGCAGAGGATTTCTGAAAAACTGTTTAGGTTCCAGAAATTGAGGGGTCTGTGCATCCTCGTTGTCACCTGGGGAAGGAGGACTAAAATCCCCGGGGTCCAACAGGGGAGATGCTGAAGCCTCGGTCCGCAATGGTGAGCGCTGCGGCAAGCAGAGGATGATGGACTGGTCGGGTCCGGCATTGGCTCTAATGCTGTGTGTTCAACGGAGGAGCTGACGCCCACCTTACCGGAGGAGTCTGGGCGGGCGTCAGAGGTGCCGTCGTCCGACTTATCGGAGCCAACGCCCGATGAAGGCCGCGAGGAAGGAGCGGTCTTGGCAGGCATTTTCAAGGCTGTGCACTGCCCTGGAGGGTCAGGCATTTTAGCGGCCTTGTCCATGCAGGCATCGGTGGCACTGACATCTGGCTTACTGGAGCTACTCAACCCGGAAGACCACAAGGTGGCGGTCTTCCCAGGAGCAGCTGCCTCCTTTGTCCCGGAGTCTCCCGATGGGCCCAAGCGTGAGCCCGACGGGAAGGATGCTGCCACCTTGGAAACCTCCAAGACGGCCATCAAAGAGCGGTCCCCTGGGGGTGAACGTTACCTTCATCACGGCGACTCCAGCCGAAGTCGCGGTGGCCGTGGAAGAGGAGTCCCATTCCCTGTGCTTCTCCTTCTTTTTACGGTGTCCCCTCAGGGGAAGTTGAGGCCTGCCGAAGCTTATTCAGCTCCTTCTCCATGGAGGACATCTTCTTCTTCAAGATATGGGCCTCCAGGGGCTGCTGCCTCCATTTGCAGGTGGCAGTGTTAAATTGCTGGCAGTGCTGGCACTTCTCCATGGGGTGATCCGGGCCCTGACAGAAGAGGCACTGAGTGTCCGTCCTTATCACGAAGCTGGGCGCCGCAGGAATCGCGACTTACTTTTATGCGAATCGGATGGAGTAGGGGACGACATACATGGCAGATAATGAAAGTATTATCGAGAAATTCAAGAAAAAACAGTAATAAAACCGACGACAGACTGACGAAGCAGAATGAACTTAACTGCGAGGCACTTTCGCAAGCTAACAGCGGGAAAGAACTGGAAGGAGGGCGTGGGGTACCGCCCCTTTATACTGACATCGCATGACGTTGGTCACCTGACGTGGGGGCGGTCCCCCGCCAGAAATTTTTCCGTGGGGTCCTGGTGCCTGCCGGCTTCAGACTTATATGTAATTACCTACTGCAAGAGCCCTCTCAAAGTAAGATCTCTAGTTATGGTCTGTAGTAGCTCTGAGTTAACCTCCGACTTGGGCAGAGCTTCTACCTTTGCTTTGAGTGAATGCCAAAGAACATACTTGTATTGAGAAAAATAACCCTGGTAGCTAGCAATACGCATGCCCAGGGTTGAGGCAGCAAAGACTCGCTTACCCAAGGTGTCTATCTTGCGAGATTCTTTGTTTATAGGACGGGCTGTGGATTCCTGAGGGAGGACAGTCTTATCATTCTCTGCCAGGGCCACTATGGAATCAGCAAAGGCTTGTGAAGCCAAGATGGGGTGATCCTTGGGAGGGGCATATTTCCTATCTATGGACTTTGCCACAGAGGGAATAAGAGCCGGATTCTTCCACACCATCTGAGAAAGAGTCACAAAAGAGGGCTGTACCAGATTGCTTAAATCCATCGGGATTTCCAGAACATGTAGATAATGGAGGTGCAGAAGCTTCCCAGGATTGATTTCCATGGTCTGGAGAGAAAGAGTAGAATTTAAATTCTTGCGCAGATACTTAAAGGAAAGTGCTTCAACAACAGGCTCTGGAGGAGGATTGATCCTTGCCCCCAGGGCATACTTGACATCAACATCATCACCCAGCCGAAGATATAGATCAGGCTCAAAATCATCTCCTGACAGTCCAGGGGAGACTGTATAGACAGGAAAGGAATGAAAACCAAGAGGAAGAAGAGGAAGAGACAGAATCAGAGTCAAAAACCACTGGAAACTATGTGGTGCTGTACACATCCCTGGCGCCGAAGAGAGCAGCGCAGAGTACAGAGACAGCGCCGACACAGAAAACAGCGCCAGGCCTGGTGCTGTTTGAGCGCAGCACCACACGTGCTGACACTCATCCCCGCGCTGAAGACAACGCTAACAGGCAGCGCAGCACCGCACACAGTGCTGACACAACTCCCGATGCTGGAGAAGCTGACACCGCAGGCAGCGGCACTGCCACAGAAGTCTGTGAACTGTGATTTAAAGGTAAAGAATGAAAAATGGCAGGCGATAAAGGCATCGGTGTGGACCCCTGCGCTGCAGCCATGTGAGGGGGATAGACACTGGGGTGCAGAGTCGACAGCACCTAAGAAGGCACCGCACGACCAGGAAGTCCTAACTGCCCCCCCCACCTGCCGATCCAAAATCAACAGGCTCGAAGGCCCCGGCGATGGACTGACTGGTTCGGACAGGCAGGACAACCTCCAAGCCCATTGCTCCATAAGAGCGGCCCAATGGTGAAACTGCCATTGGAAGCCCTCCAGGGCGGAGAGGGCTCCTGTGTCAAAGAAGCCAGCTGCCAGAGACAAAAACGGTGACTCTGAAAGAGGCGAGACTGGCCCCTGACCTCAACAACCCACGCTACACGCAGACGTATCAGAGTGTGACCTCGACACGCCGCCTCTTCTTCACCGTGGGCTGAAGAAGAACTCGAGGCCGAATGGTGCCGGAATGGGTCGCTTTTTGTGCTTTTGAGGACCACCCATCCCGCCCCAGCACTGGACCGCCCATTGTCAGATCCCTCCAGAGAGGGTTGTGGATCAGACCCAGCCCGGCTGACTGAACAGCTTTCATGCGAAGTCTCCCTACAGGCACCTGCCCCACTCATAGTCAAAATAATAATAAATAATACATTTTATTTCACATAAGCGCCTTTCAGGCCATCAAGGCGCTCTACAAAAAGATAAAAGTCAGTTGCAATTATATAAAACCATAAACAGCATAATAAATAGGGGATCAAAATTATGTGGAGCCATCATAGGCAAGAATCCATAAAAAGGTTTTCAAAGCCTGTTTAAACCCCTCCACAGTCATGTACTCCCGAAGCTGATGAGGTAGAGAATTCCAGAGAGTAGGGGCCACATGCAGAAATGCATGGGACCCAGAAGATTTCAAAGATATCTCGGAATCTCTAGCAACCCCTGTCAGTAGAACCCAGCTGTCGGACCGGATGGTATGGCACAAGGAGTTTTTCAAGTAGTTGGGGCCCAGTCCGTAGGGCTTTTTAAGTCAGTAAACCAACTTTAAGGTGATCCACCATCTAATTGGCAGCTAGTGCAGATCGCGCCTACAGGAGTAATATGGGATGCTCGAAGCCCCAGTTAAAATCATGCTGCTGGTTCTGCATGAGCTGCAGGCAGCAGATTTCAACCCCAAAAGCCCTAAGTACAGGGAGTTACAATAATCAAGGTGCAAAGTCACAAAGACATGAACTAATGTAGGCAAGTCCCTGGATGGAACCAGGTGCTTAATCCTGAGATATTCCTAAGATGATAAAGGAAGACTTGACGACAGCCGACACCTGAGATCATAATGTCAGCCCGTCGCCTAGCACTACCCCAGATTTCGCACCTGTTCAGAGGAAAGGATCTGAGAGCCCCTGAGAAAGTCCAGAGGCTGATCAGCCCAAACCCCTTTATCCGCAATCCGGGTCCATTACCATCACCTCTGTCTTTCCGCATTCAACTTAACCAGCTCGAGTTCATCCAGTCCTGGATTTCAGCGAGGCAGGTATTATAGCATGATAGCTCTATCCTGGTCGGGCAAAAAGATAGGTAGAGCTGGCATCATCAGCATAGCAGTGAAACCTCAGCCCATACAGTCTTACAATGTCTCCTAGGGCAGTATATACACTGCAAACAACACGGGGGAACACTGAACCCTGTGGAACCCCACATGGCAGGGAGAAAGGGTCCGAGGAAAAAACTCTGACACCACTCTCTGACTCCTGCTGGTGAGGAAAGATGTAAACCACCCAGGACCAGACCTGACAATTCGCAGATGGACCTCAGCCATCCAAGCAGCACCCCATGGTCTATAGTGTCAAAGCTGAAGAGAGATCAAGGAGTACCAGACTAGAACGGTTCCTCCGATCCCTCGCCATCAGGAGATCATTGAGCACCCGAACCAGCGTGCCTCGGTGCTATGTCTCTTACAAAACCAGACTGGAGAGGTTCGTGATGTTATGGATGGTCAAGCGTCGTCCAGCTGTATGGCCACTACTTTCTCAATCACCTTCCCTATAAAAGGAAGGTTTGAGATCGGTCTGTAGTTATCCAGAGAGTCCAGGTCCAAAGAAGCTTTTTCAGAAGGGAATTACCACCGCCTCCTTCAGGGAGCTCGAAACAATGATCAAAACTGTTTCTCAGAGAGCTGCGACTCTGCTCCTTAAACTCCTACCCTCCTCCTTTTCATCTCAGGCAGCTCCATCCCAATCCTGGCCCTAGAAGCTCAAGCCACACACAAACTCCAGGTGCCCTTATCCTTGCAACCATTAATATCTGCAGGCTACTCCAAAGCTTGATGCACTCTAAGCCTTCATATGCCAATACAACCCTGACATCCTTGCAGTGGTGGAAACTTGGCTGACACCTAAAGTTCCTGACTCAGCAGTAACAATACAGGGCTACAATGTCCACAGGCTGGACCGGATATCCAAAAGGCAGTGGTTGTGCAATCTATATCAAAGACTCCTGTCTTGGCACCCTGTAGCAACTCCATCACTTTCTGCCTCAGCCCAGATTCTGCCAATAAAAGTCGTCCTAGGTCCCAACCATAAAGCCCTGACTATTGTCTCCATATACATCCTGCCCAGGGACCCAAAACATGGATTCAACAACGTCCTAAACTTTATCAACTCTCATCCTCCCGAAGCTGAACTTATTCTACTAGGGGATTTCAACATAAACTGGTTAGCATTGAGCGCCAGTGCCTATAAAGACTCTATCTCAGCTGCTAACCTCATGCAAATGGTAAACTCCCCTACTAGGATTAACTACAAGACTGGCACCGGTACCTCTTGGATTGGGTCCTCACCACTCACCCCACAAGGATTTCTCATACGACCATTCTCCCAGATTCTCTCAGTGACCACTCCCAGTCATGTGTGCATGGTCTAACAAATTCCTTAAGCCCTCCCAAAATTATCACTAGCAGAGTCCTTCCTCATGGAAAACTTCCACATCTCAAACAACACTTGCTTCTATAAGACTGGCTACCCATCTGTGAAGCAACAGATGTAACTTGGCTCTTGATCACTTCATCTCAATTTTCAACAAAGCCTGTGACCCTTCACCCCTGCTAAAGGGCACGCAAAACAAAATCTCTAACCCATGGGTCATCACGCTCTTCTCTCTCACAGCTGAAACTAAGGGATCACCTTCAAGCAGTTGCCAGGGTGACTGGCAAACAACTGGACATCCAAATTACAAACAAGCATGAAATGCCTGCACAAAAGCCATATGGCTAATGAAATCCACCTATTACAAAGACGCTCTCACCAATACATGGGAAATGGTCGTTTTCTGGGACAATATCAAGGATGTCACCAGGAAGCAGGCAAAACCTCTCCAGCCATGTTAATGGTTGATGAATCCTCAACCCCGACCCCAAGGTGATCGCAAACATCTTTAACACAGCTTTTTCAGACCTTAGTGCTGTTCTCACGCATGACTTTTTCGAAAACAGGGCCTACTCCCCAAATACCTCAGCCCTCAGTCTAACCATCCTCTTCTACTCAGGGAGGTAAGGCTGAATGAAGCTCACCGCTATATTACTGCAGCTATCTCTAAATCTAGATCTAGTAGCTACACCCTGGACCTTAAGCTTCTGTTGCTCACCCTCGATGAGGTAATTCATCCATTAACAAAATCCTAAACCCTCTCTCAGCTGTGGAAAATTCCCAGACCTATGGAAAACAGCCACCATGACAACCATCCATAAAAGTGGGGATAAGGACGAATCACTCAAATTATCGCTTCTCATCTCCATACTGCCCCAGTCTCTAAGGCACTCTCGAGCATCGTGGCTGATCAACTTACCACCACTTGGATAAATACAATATACCTTGTCCACAACAACACCGACTTCTGGAAAGATCACAGCACCACCACCACAGCCCTTCTTGAGTTCACTGAGCTTTGCACAAATCCCTTGACAACAGCCTTCTCACAGGGCTGTTTTCACGACCTCTCCAAGGCCTTCGATACAGTACACCATGGACTACTAATACACCAACTACTGAATGCCGGGCTATCAACTGACTCTTCTCTCTGGTTTAAAAGCTACTTAGAAAACCCGTCGCAGAGAGTAAAAATTGCAGACGCTCCTTCTGACACCCTGCCTGTTCACTAGGGTGTCCCACAGGGATCCATATTGGACCCCATCCTTTTTAGCCTTTTCTTAAACTCCCTTCCTTACCACTGCTCTGAGCAGATCATACTATATGCCGATGATGCTATTGTATTCTGCACTCACAAAGATCCTGCAACTCTTCAACACAACCTTCAACCTGGTTTCAGTTCTGTAGAGACATGGTTTCTTAATCATAAACTGGTCTTCAATGACAAGAAAACAAAATCTATGCTCTTCTGCAGCTCTCATAACCCACACAAGCTACACCACTTGGCTATCTCCATCACCCAGGGAACACTCTAGATCAGGTGGGTCCTTCAAATACTTAGGATACAGCTTGACCCTAATCTCTCCTATGGACTTCATGTAGATAATGTAGCTAGAGCTAAGTATCACACGCTTGGTCTCCCTACAAACACAGACCACACTCACGCCAGAAGTTTTGAAGGTTGCAGTTCTGAGCTCTGTGATCTCTGTAATAGACTATGGTCTCATCATTTATGGCTCGGCCACAACCACAACCCTTAGACGCCTCTCAACTGCCTTAAATAAGGCATGTCAGCTCATCACTGGTGCTCACCGTCTCACCCACATGTGACCTGTACACTCAGACCGGCTGGCTCCAACTATCAAACCGCAAAAAGTTCCGCACCTGCTCCATGGCGAAAAAAATCTGCCTTGGCCTTGCACCTTCTGGGGTCTCAACTCTATTACAACACCGAATTAACAAATGGTGCCTTAGGAGATCCACACTACAGCTACTGAAAGTCCCCCACTGTCACACTTCACAGGGACAATGCTCCTTTGCTTATCGAGTGCCACTCTGGTTCAATGGTCTCAGCCCAACCATCTCCTCTGCCCCAACAATTGGTATGTTTAAAACTAGGCTCTGTGACATATCTCACTCACCAACAGCTCCTGTGACTGCCCAACTTAACCTTTGTTTCTCCACTTCCTTCCTGCTCTAGTGGTCCCCTCCCCTCCTCACTGGATTCTACCTCACATCTTGGTATACCTAGTGCTGCACTTTTCACCCTCTCCCCACCCTTTCTACATTCCTTCTCCCCTCCCTCTTCCCTTTCCTATGACTCTGGCACTTCTTATCTGTTGTCTATTTTCTCTGACAAATGCCGCTGTTGCCTTGTTACAATGCTAGCCTTGAATTGTATTAATCTGTACTCTGTTTGCAATGTCCACATTGTTGTAATGTCTGTCTTGATGTTCCCCATAATTTTTATTTCTCTGACGTGGAACCTTTGTAAAAGAGCCAAGGCTCAAAGGTATTTGTAATCCTAGACTTAATAAATAAATAAAAAATCACAGCATATCAGTAAGTTGGCTCACTGGATGAACGATTTGGTTGTGCAGCGAGTCAGCACTTATACCTCCACCTGGCTAGAAACTGAGCGGGTCCTAGCAGCAGGGACACTCTGGGCTCAAACACTGTCCCTTCCTGCAGAGCCTGCTTTTTTGAGGAAGGATTGGAAGGCCCCATATAAATTTACTAAGCAAGACAGGTTGTGACTCACCCAGTTTAATATTATGCATAAACTGTATTATACACCTGTTAGGCTGTATACAATAGGGAAACTGGCATCCTCACTTTGTTCCCGGTGTAGGGCAGCGCCGGGATCCTTATACCATATGTTGTGGGAATGCCTGAAGATCCAACAATTTTGAGTTCTACTAAGGATATTTTTGGATCCTATTTTGGGTCTAGATTCGTTATTTACCCCTGAATGCTGTCTCTTAACTTTATTTCCTCCTGGCACACCCAGAAATCAGAAAGCCCACCTTGCCCTGGTGTCTGCCACAGCAAAATTAACTGGAAAGAGGACTCGTTGCCACCAGTTCTAGAATGGTATCAAGAAATCCTGCTTGCCATTCAGTTGGAGAAGCACATTGCCAATATGTGTCATAGACTAATTGCCTTCCAGTCTTTATGAGAACCCCTGTTGGCCCTGTTATCCCTTTGGCAGCCCTAGATGACCAAGTCCTGGTTAATTGATTTTCTTAGTAATGGATGCGCAGGCTTTGGGGGAGGGTTATACGGAACAGGGGGGTTCATGTTATATGTTTTGTTGTATTTTGCAAATGTATCTGTTGTGTATGTTGGACTGTTGACTGTATTGGCAGCCCTCAATGGTATCAGGGTATCACTCACTGTAATATGCTGCAGAAAACTAATACCGCTTACTGAATTATAAAACAATATTGACTTGCAAGCCTTAATCAGCCTAGCAGAGGAGTCAGAATTTCAGACTTCATCTCAAAATACAACAGATTTAAATTGAGGAACCTATATTAATTGAAAATTCATCCATATCTTTAGAAACTAATATCAAAGAAGGAGGTCAATGGTCAACAGAATATGCACATGGGAGAAAATCACGCTTTAAGCCTAATTCAACCTTTTTTCCCTTAGCATTTGGCTTCACTGTATTACAGACATACCAGACATTAGAGCTACAAGATTTTGATAAATAACTTAAATCATAATGGCCCAAAAAACAGCAAAATATTTCATCACAGGAAGAGCAAGCATTAAAAGAGCTGGCAAACAAAAAAATCAATTGAAATAAAACAGGCTGATAAAGGTGGTCTCGTGGTTGTGGTAGACAAATCTAATTATTGCCAAGAAATTTTGAAGCAACTCAGTGAAGTGCTGATTACAAAAAAACTGTTGTCTGACCCAACACTATAATTTAAACAGAGAATTCATGACTTTTAGTACAATGCTTGTGAGACGGGACAAATTATGGAACAGGTAAGAAAATATATGGTGGTTGAATATCCTAAAATTCCCACCCTATATATACTTCCCCAAAATCACAAAGATCATCACAATCCATCTGAATGATCTATAATTTCCAGTCAAGTATCCCTGACTGAGCACATTTCTGTTTTCATAGACTCTTTTCTCCTGGAACTCATAGCTAGATATACCATTTTATCTAAGAGACACAATTAACTTGTTATCTAAATTACAGAATGCGACATGAAAAAGGTTACCATTTGTTGACCATCAATGTTTCTTCCCTATATACATACTTCCATTCACCACAATTTGGGACTACAAGCTTTAATTTACCATTTTGGACATAATCCTGCCGCAGTTGATTTTCCACATGCTTTTCTGTTGAACACAACAGAGTTGATTCTTACCACAAATTACTTTCTATTTGATAATGATTTTTATTTACAGGTTTGTGGTACTGCCATGGGCACCACCATGGGGCCCTCCTACGACTACCTATTTTTGGGTTGGTAGGAGGACACCGTAGGGTTTGCCTATGGCAGACATTTTTTCAACAGATTGTTTTTTGGGTTCATTATACAGATGACATCATAGTTATATGGAGTGGTACTGAAGAGACAGCACAGGAATTTGTACAAGAACTAAATCAAAATAATTTAAATTTATAGTTTACTGCTAATTCTCATGAAACTGAAATCAACTTTTTGAATATTGTCATTAGGGTAGCTAGCAGAGGTCAAATTCACACTAGCACTTTTACAAAACCAACGAGTGTTAACACCCCTTTACTGGCCACTACTGTTAGGGATGTAAGTTTGTCATGACAGTCATACACGTCATTGATTCCATGACGTTTGATCTTTATTCAGGACTTCCATGACTTTCACTAGTGTCATCAGAATGCAGCAATGATGACAGTGCCACAACATTTACTACTGTTTACTAATGATTTCATGAACAAACAATGAGTAATTAAAACCTCATCCATGACGAACTTACATCCCTAACTACTGTACCCCCTGAGCATACTATTCAAGCAATTCCTTATGGGCAGTTCATTCGTTTTTATGGAGGAACTGCTCTGATGGTGCTGCCTTTGAATCACACGCACAGTAAATGCACAAGTTTGTGGAAAGAGGTTATGCAGTTATACAAGGTCCACATTAGATACAGCCCTGGACAAAGCCCATACATTTGATAGGATTTCATTACTACAACCTAGAAATAAGAAAGGGAATGAGGCAACAGTAAAATGTGTCACTGAATATAATGATCTTGCACCATAAATTTCCCAGATTGTGACCGAACATTGGCACATTTTTAAGGGCAATAATATACTGTCTAAGGCTGTGGGTGGGAACCACAGGATAATCTATAGTAAGGGATCCACTATAAGGGACAGAGTGACCAGCTCAAACCCACAAGAATACAAAATAACTGGTTGCCTCCATTACCTAAAGGCACCCACAGATGCGGGAGATGCAGCATTTGTAAATATGGGATTACAGGGAATCTTTTTGTTCACCCAGCTAGTGGGAACAATGTTGAAGTACAACAGTTTATTAATTGCTATTCTGATTTTGTAGTGTATGTCCTCACTTGTTCCTGTAATGTATTATATGTGGGACAAATGATTAGAAATTTAAAGATGAGAATACAGGAGCATGTCCCATCTATTTTATCAGGCACCCTATAGCCCAGTCAGACTGCATTTTAACAGTTTCGTAAAAATGACGTGAGCAGATTTTGCTTTATGGGCATTCAAGATATCCAACCCATACTTGGGGTGGGGATTATAAACTGCTGCTGCTCCAAAAAGAAACAAAACGGATCTGCATGTTAAAATCCCTATGACCATCTGGACTTAATGAAACTCTGAGCATTACTCCATATCTACACTAATAATATGCCTGACTTGACTTGTTGTTGCTATTACATTTCTATGTTGTAATATATGGATTTATAATTATGTTTGTTCTCTTCCCCCTTCACTTCATATTTCACTCCTCAGTTTGTTTTACTTTTTAATTTTTATCATCGTAATTTTTACCCACTCATTTCTTTTTCATTGCACCCCCATGCTACTTAATATTTTTGTTTCATTTAATTTCAAGTGACCGTCTGTAGTGTAACATTTTGTAGTATAACATTTATTTCAGTATAACCTTTTATAATAGTTAAACTGCGGCGTTAAAGTACAGCCTTTTATAGAATGCTTCAGTGTAATTTTTTATACTATATAACCAAATGTGTTGACTCAAATAGTTAGCTATGACAGTTTCTCACAAGACCTAGTTAAAAGTCTTGTGATGCCGGTCTTGTGATGATTACACAACACTTTACCTTATGATTTTATAATGATCAGCATTTAGTTGTATTATAGTGAACTTAAACAGGATAGTATGCCCTTATTAGGATGGCATTGCCTGTTTATGAACAGTGTGCACACAAAGAACCTTCTATATTGTGTAAGAGTATGTGATAAACACCTTGTGATGTTATGAGAGAAATACAATTATCCCCATGCTTTGACTGTTATTCACCAGACCGTAAGATTAATAGGTTATCTTGTTATATGATTGGCCTATATTAGGGAGTTGGTAGTTTTTAAGATAAGAATTCTTTATATAAATCTTGTATAAAACTTGAATAGTTAGTATCAAACAAAAGCTAGAATACCTGTATTGAGAAGTTGACCAGAATACTTGTATTGAAGACTCTCAAACAGAAAATAAACCAGAGGGAAACATTCATTTGGTGTGGCTTGAATTATTTGAAGATAGAAAACACAACGCAGCCCTCTTTTATTCCTTACAATTGGTGCCGTGACTCGGATGTCTGAAGACAGTCTATATGGTTGCTGACAACATCAAACAAACTGAGAAGGAAGCCACTGTGAGGAACACCTACCATACCTGAACTAATTACTTATGTATGGAGGGAGGTCGGAAGACACATAAGGAAGCTGAGGAGAAGTCAGACGTGATTTGCCAGTGAACCTACTGACGAAAATATGGATTCCATATTACGTAAATATTTAGAGACAAACCTTCAAGAAGGTTCGTATAGCCTCCTGAACAGCAGGAAGATGTATACTTATGTTTAATTAAACAATGTACAGACCGTAATGAGAGAAGTAAATCAGATAAAACCAAGTTAGCTAACATATGTCAAATGTTACGTACAGTATCAATTAGAAATAACTGCTAGGATGTGTCAGTTGAAGAAAGAATTGTTAGCGAAAAAGGATGCTCATTACTTGAATATACTTAAATATAGCCAAATATAGCCAAATATGTCACAGAGACTAAAGACAGTGAATATAAATTAAGTGGCACAAAGGAAGTTTGTGGATTAAGAATTAAGACTTTATAATGAATCTAAGTACAAACGCTTATGTCTGTACAAGCTATTCCTTGCTGCCCAAGGTCACGCTGTTCTCTGTACTTATTTGGAGAACTGCAAAACAATACTGTATTTGGTAATGACTGTTATCAGCTTCGTTAACTATAATGATGCTGGAGTGAAGTTTAAGCTACTCTGGTTTATTTTTATGTCTCATCTCATGACATGTTCTGGTTTTGAAGTGTTGGCTCATTGTCTGCAAACTGCAGTTGCAGATGTGAGGCAGCATTGGAAGGGCATGTGGATAGGGTGGCTGCCTTGGGCAATCACATAGGAAATAAAGAGATTAGATCATGCCAATCAGGAGCCCAAGACCTTTCATATAAAAACAGTCCTTGTATACATTACCAGCAGAGACACAGTTGTAGTGCCAAATCTCCTTAGAGTTAAAGTTGAATAACTACCTCCTTTAATCTAATTGAGTGTTCAACTAAGTAAAAAGCTGCCAAAACTAAAAATATGGTAATTTTCACCTGTTGAAATTAGTGACCTTTTGCAACACAGTTTGACCTTCCATGTTTAACTAAGTTGAGCACATTATCTTGTCAGGATATTTCAGGTCCTGCTGTATTCTAAGCCATATAAGTGAACAGTTTCACTCTGACATGAAAAATGTGATTTACTGTCTAAAAATAAAAAAGAAGTAATCAAGATTTATTTAAATGTCACATGTCAACTAGCTTAAAAAAATGTTTTATTTCTATGATTTGTTTCTTGTAACATCTTTTATGGCTCTTAAACAAGCACTAATGACAGCTCCAGCTCTAGTCCTTCTGAGTCCTCTGACTTTGTAATACAGGTACATGCAACAGATCAGGTAATTAATGCAGTCCTATTACAAAAGAGAGCAGGGACTTTATGTCCTGTGGGATATTTTTCCTCGTGTACTAACACCTGTGGATGAGACATATGAAGAATGTGTAAAACATTTGTTAGCTGTATATTGGGCTATACAAGCCACAGAACATATTGTGGGGTTTAACAGAATTATCCTGCAAGCGTCTCACGCTCCAGTGAAATTTCTACTTGAAAGGATGTGAGAGGAGTGTCTTCACAGTGCTTGGTTAAATGGGCTGTAGCTCTACAAGAGAAAATAACACTGTAGAAAATGTACCTCACCTATGTTAGTTGAATTAATGGCATGAGAGGAAGAGGCACATGATTGTGGAACTGTAATGGAAATTGATTTTAAACCCATATTTGCTGCAGAACCAAATACTGAAGCAAGAGATGTTTATGTAGATGGCTCTCGCTTTTGGGAGGATGGACATTTCCATAGAGGATATGCCATATGGACACCGAGTACTAATCAAAAAAATTAGTACAATGCCCATCATCATTTTCTGCCCCTTGAGTGAAATTGGAGGCAGTCCACGGAGCTATTATGGCTTACCCTCAGGAGGCTATTGCTATCTTCTTAGACTATGCTTTTGTTGTCAATTCCTTGTTAGATTTTCTTCCTGTTTGGATGAAAAGAGAACTGCGGACAGCATCTGGGGAACCTGTCGCATTTGCTCCCATATTACAACATATATGGGACATAGGAGCTCAAACACCATTAAAAATAGCAATCTGTAAAGTAAGAGCACACCAAAAGTATCCAAAGGATATCCATGAGTTAAACAATAACTTAGTGGACAACCTAGCTCAAGTGGCAGCCAAACAAACAAATTTATGGGTAGACCCTCTAGGAGGTGACTCTACACAATTGTGGGAGATGGACGAATTTGACAAACACCATATTAAATGGATAGCTGCCGTCTCACAAGGCCCATGTTTGAAGCGTATCCAAAATACAGATGCTTGAATAGTAGGTTGTCGGAACCAATGGAAAGACACTGGACAGGTGCAACCCAGCATGTTACCATATGGGAAGATATGGTAGTACGGGAATGAAAATCTGGGGTTAGGAAGTGGATATCACCCACTTCATTCAGAACAGATATTATCATGGATAATCATTGCATTGGGTGTCATTGTGGACTCCACAAAACTTGCAAAATGTTGGCACAAAAATATTGGTGGCCAAAAATGGGAAAAGATGTCAAACAATGCCTGGAGGCTCGTCTCATCTGTGCACAGATGAATCCTCCAGTGTCTGGTAAGAGGGTTCTGTTAGGCCGTATACCCTTAGCGGACAGTCCTTGGTCCAGCTTACAAATTGATTATGTGGGGCCCTTGCCTACTGCAAAAGGGGGGTTCTGGTATTTACTAGTCACTGTTGACATATTTTCCAAATGGGTAGAAGCCCATACAAAATGATAGTGCTACAGCTACTGCAAAAGCGCTATGGGAACAAGTGTTCTCATGTTGGGGTTTTCCCAGAATACTTGAAAGTGATAGAGGAACTCACTTTACAGCGAAAGTAATGACAGCTTTGTGTGGTATTCTGGGTACCACTCAACGTTTGCGTTTACCCTACTATCCACAGTCATCCGGAATGGTAGAAAGGTTAAATCGCACTCTGAAAAATGCACTGAAAAAGGCAGTGTTAGATACTGGTAAAGGGTGGGTGACACACTTACCAGAAATCCTAATGGATATTAGAGGTACTGAAAACAAGAGAATTGGCTATAGCCCATACTAATTGATGACTGGATGAGATATGCAACTGCATTATCCTTCAGATCCAGATCTATCGACACCAGTGTTAGACCGCATCAAAACTGATGTATTTTTGCAACAGCTGCAAAACAGTTAGCTATTTATTTACCCCACACTGCCAGAAATATGGCACAGATTCATTGGAAAAACAAACAGAGACATGATAAACAAGCATTTGTCAATGCTGAATGTTTGCTTGCTGGCATTGGCATTGGTACTGTAGGAGTTACAGAGCTGCATAATAGGAATGGCAGTGAAGTATTGAACTGAAGCCAACCCCACCAGCACCCTGCAGAGACTGACAGGCATTGGGGTGTGCCTTTGGGTTGTCAGGCATAACAGCCATGCCATTTCACCACACCCTACCCTGCAGACACCGACAAGTGTCACGGTGTGCCTTGGGGTCTAAGACCCTTATGCGCACCCCATTCCATCAGGAAATATGGTGAGATGGGTGCAGTATAGGAGAATGGGGATGAACTTTGGGGCCGAAGAGTCCAAGGCACACCTCAATGCCTCTCAGTGGCTTCAGGATGTGGGTGGGGGTGGAATGGTATGAGCACTGCAGGCGACAATCCCAAGTCACAGCCCTGATGCCTGTCATTCTCACAGGGTGGGGCGTTATGGTCAGAAACCCTAACACCTCAGGCATTCATTGGTATTTTCACCCAAATTTTCAACTTTTTTCTGACCCCCACCTCATATTAGTTTGTTAGCGAGCTGCTTTTAGCGCAGCGACTATGGCATTGTCACCACAGGTGCAAAAACTCATTCGAACAGGATGTAAAAATGACAGCTGTACTGTTCATGGGAGGTGTAAAAACGGCAATGTTGAAAATCTGCAATGAAAATATTAAAAAACTGGTGAAGTCACAAGCGCAGATAAGAAACTGTGCAACGACACCTGTAATGTAATTAGTTTGGGGATTTCTTACAGCAGATTGCCAACACAGCATTTTGGAATCTTCGATCATGAACAGTGTCACTGTGATTTTCTTCATCTGTCCCGAACAATGATTTCCTACAGTGACCACGCATTTCTGTGCTGAAAGTGTGAAAACACATTTCGGCCATGCTGTGAAAAATGACAGCTGTACTGTTCATAAGGAAGTGTGTAAAAATGCCACTGGTGAAAATCGGGACTGAAAATATTACAAATTCATGAACTTACAAGGGTGCATGGAAACTGCGCAATGCTCACTTGTAACACAGTCATTCTATGGACTTTTGTCACCAAATTTTCAACATAGCCATTTTAAGACCTCTGCTCATGACCAGTGTCACTGTAATTTTCTTAATCTGTCCCAAACATTGCTTTCGCAAACCGACTGCACCGTGGTGCGCTACATGTGCGGAAACAGATTCTGGGTGAGATGTGAAAAATGGCAGCTGTACTACTCATAAGGAAGTGTGGTAAAATGGCAATGTTGAAAATCTGGCGTGCAAATATTAAAAATTCACAAACTTGCGAGCGTGCATAGGAACTGCGCAACGTGTGTTCCTAAAACAGTCATTTTTGGGAATTTTTTCACCAAATTTTCAACATAGCCATTTTAAGACCTCTGCTCATGAACAGTGTCACTGTGATTTTCTTAATGTGTACCATACCTTGATTTCGGCCAACGACTGTGCCATTGTGCGCTACATGCGCGGAAACACATTTTGGGCAATATGTGAAAAATGACAGCTGTACTGCTCATAAGGAGGTGTGGTAAAATGGCAATGTTGAAAATCTGGAGTGCAAATATTAAAAATTCACGAACTTAAGAGTGTGCATAGGAACTACGCAATGCATGCTTGTAAAACAGTCATTTTTAGGAATTTTTTCACCAAATTTGCAACATAGGCTTTTTGAGAGCCCACCTTTGAATATTGGCACTGTCATTTCATTAATCGGTCCCGAAAGGTGATTTCGCGCAGTGACCTTGAAATCACCCTTCGGGCCCGAGTAATGCCATGACAGTGACAAAATTCATGAGGAAGTGTCCCAGAAACCCCATGTTGAAAATTTGGTGTGAAAATTCCAAAAAATGCCTGAGATATGCAGCAAAGTTGAAAACCCTATTCATTACATTATACAGCTTACCGGCATTTCCTCAGTTCGCGGTCAGCTTTGAAGAGTGCAGACATGTTCCCGGTCCACCGAAGATCATTGTGCCGAGCTCCGGAGGTAAGTATGGGGTGAGGTGGGGTGTGGGGAGGCAGAGTGCGCAGAGAGTGGGTGCAGGTGGGCAGGGAGACTGCCGAGGGAAAGTTTTCTTGTTTACAGATTTTTGTTTTATTATAGGAAGACGACGCAGGACGTTTGCCACGCTGGGGTGGGCTCCCAAGCGTGGCAGCTGGAAGGGTGTTGGAGGGCTTGGAGCCAGCGGGGATTGGGCACCCCGTCGGCCATAACAATTTCTGCCACGCTGGGGTGGGCTCCCAGCGTGGCACCCTAGCTTTTTGGGGGTGAAGCCAATTGGAGATTGGGCACCCCGTCGGCTACTCAGTGTGTGCATGGGGGAGGCGCATGAGCACACAATAGCGTGCTGGCGTGCGTCTGTGTTGGGGGGCGCTGCTCACTGAAGCGAAGCTCTCCTTTCAACTGTATGGCACTGCATTTTGATCATTGCACTATGTTTCTTGTACATGCGTAAGCAAACATAAAAGTGATACAGCCCATTAAAAGGGTCATCACGTCATGGTGAAAAACTTTGGTCAAAAGGGACCCTGGTATGCTAATTGGATGGAACCCTATGACGTCATTGATGTTTTGGGACCATGGGTCATTCAGGTCGAATAAATTTGACAAGGGTCTACAGAGACCAAATGGGTCCACGTGGACCAATGTAAATTGTATCAGCCTTTAAATGATGACAACTGATACTGCTCTGTTTCTCCCAATAGGTGAAGTAAAATGATGTATCCAGTACTAATGCTGAACAGTACCTTACTGATCCTGGCCACTTCTCGAACAATCAATGGATGCCCAGGGCACATATGGAACAGTTATACAACAAGAACAGTGCAAATCGTACAGTGTGGGCTCTCCGGTACTATTAGGAGAACGATGAACACACTGAATATCTTCTTGTCAAATGGTACTTTATTTGTAACCGACAATGTCAAAATGTGACATGGTGATGCTCGCCAGAAGCCTGGCCTGGAACAGCGATGTGTGCAGTGAACTCAACAGCCCAGAGAGGGATTTATATCCGTTCCACATTGGGAGATACTACGAATTTAACAAAAGAAGAACAAGATTTATTTCAAATGAAATTAAAGGACATATTACCATATCCATTAACTACAATTGCATTAAATTATTCTCGTGGGTCGAAACGTAATATGTGGCATTTCCTATATAATACAACTAGAATATATACTGTAGGATTAAAACATTTTTTACAATGTTACCATTAAAAAAGTATATCCATTGTTAACATATGAGCGTGTCTTTCAAGAGAGACATTGGTCAGAAATGGCCTGTAATGTTAGCTTATCAGCATGGCATAATTTTGGGGCATGGGATATAGTGTATCAAGAACAAGGTATACTAGGGCAAAAGTCTCTGCCCCCATCAGATGGTATCATCTTGACACAAAATGTATATCCTCTACATTATCCTTGTAAATTACAGTATAATAATGTGTTGCTATATTTGCCTTTTCCACGGTTACCACCTCAATGTAGGGATCGGGCTTCGGTAATAGTATGGCAACAGTATTATAATAATATGTTAAATCGATACCATGATAGACACAAAATGTGGTCATTTCAAATTTCTGCAGAAGCAACCCCAGGCTTATTCATTCGTATAACAGACGTGTGGGGCTGGTTGGGCTCAGGATTAGGAATTGCTAATGGTATTGATTCTGTGGTTTTAAAAGGTCATATTCATTCTTTAGAAACAACTTTTAAAGATATGGCTACTGGACCGTTATCAACTACTGTAAAATTGGCAGCTGATAATGAAGAAATTGATTGGTTTGCATTTAGAGCAACCTCACAGAATTTTTAAATTATTGCACAAATATCAGTCCGTTTTTATAACTCACTTTCTAATATGACTAGAGAAAGTTATATAGAATTGGCTTGTTCTCAATTAGTTGCTAAAGCACATGCTTATCTAGTTAATGAGTTAATACAATTGAAACCAATAGGTTACCCTTAGAAATAGGTGAGACCAATGTAACTAGATTATTGAATCATCCCACTGTACTCCTACCACACTTAGCTATGACAAAAGTATGGAATTCACCAAATCAGTAAGCACATGTGCTGCGACATGCGATTTCCATACTAGTGATAATACCTGTATGTTTTGAACCACCGCAAATATCGTGGTAAATCAGTAATTTGGGAGTATTAATACATGACAAGATGATGACATTCCAAATACCAGGTGACACTATTATCACAGTACTCAATGAATATGTTGTCCTACCAAAGCAACAGTGCATACAAGAACAGGAAACCTTGATATGTGGGGAAGATACATCAACTGCCCCATGGTTTCCTGAACAATGTAAATTTACCCTAACATCTTCAAATCAATGCCACCAAGCTATGAGATGGAACCAGTCATGGTGTGTAATTGCAGGTCAACCTTGGAATGATGAGGGTGTAGTGACAAGATCTGGTAGGCTGCAAATTGGACCCTTAGGGAACGTCCTGCCTATAGCCAAACAAATGTTACCCATATCGATGGTTCCAGTACGGCCTTAGATTTACTCACTGATTTGGCAGCTCCACCCAATTTCGACCTACCCAAAATTGATAAAATGACACTTGGTGCCTTGTTGTATCGTCAACAAACAAAAGGACTTATTTTGGCACAGAAGGCCTCTGCTAAAGAGGTAAAAAGACAGTCATCATACATCCCTATTATATCCTGGTGGGATTGGGGATCGGCTGCTTTGGGTACTAGTCCAACCCTCATAGTGGTGGGTTACGGTATTGCAGTAAGGTATTGCAGTAATATGTGTTTTTAATTTTGTACAATTGTTATTGTATCATAAAATAAAACACATAGTTCGACAAATACAAATGTTACAATGGCAACATCATCTTGTGTGATCTCTAATCATAGAGTCACAGAAGAGGGGATATTGTAGTGTAACATTTTGTAGTATAACATTTATTTCAGTATAACCTTTTATAATAGTTAAACTGAGTTATAAAGTATGGCCTTTAATTATTTATCGAAAAGTTTCACCAGGTAAGGTACACTGAACAACAAGTTGCTCGTCTCCTGGTATGACCTGGGGGAAAGGGTGATGGGAGTTACATAGTAACAATGAGCACACATAATTTACACAATAGCACAGAGAACATAGGGTATGCATGAACAACACATAGCAAGCAGCACAAGTAATTGCAGAGTGACATAGGTAAAAATCCAGTAGCTATGCCCTCATGTAGTGGCAGTCACACCAGTAGCCTAACAGCAGGAGGGACCAATGGACTGTCCCACTACAGACTTATAGTAGCACAGAGCAGACAAGTGATGTGAGATAACAAGGTGGTAGAGGAGCGAGTCTACACTTAGGGCTTGGAAAGCAGAACTATAGAGAGAAAGAGAGAGAGAGAGAGAGAGAGAGAGAGAGAGAGATGATAAGAAGCAAGCATGCAAGATAGGAGCCAGAGTTGGCTCCGAGACTGTAAGTGCATTGATTGGTTGGGTTAGGCAACCAGAGCAACAGACAGGGTGTGAGACAGAACTAGGGGCAAGTGCAATTTACAGAGAGGAAGTTGTGTAAAGCTTGATTTAATGAGCCAGGCGAGGAGGAGGAGGATCGGATCTGGGTAGGAAGAGAATTCCACAGTTGAGGGAGGCAGTAGGAAGGGGAGGCCTGCCCACTAGAGGTGGATCTCCATGGAAAAGAGAGAGTGTTCTGTGGTCGTGGGATCTTAGAAGTCAGGAGGGGAGATTAGGAATTTAAGTAGGAGGAGGTACCAAACCAGTACTTAGCGAGGTGAAATTTTCACAGTGATGCAGTCACCTGTTTGTCAGGAAGGAAGGCTAGGCTTGGTACAAGGGACAGTGGTAGGTGAGGAAGGTGCATCTAGAGCAAACCGATAGAAGGAGTTGTAGAAAGTATCCAAGTTTGCTAAGGAAGTGACAGAAGCAGAGCAATAGACGATATCGCCATAGTCAAAAAGGAAAATTACTCACCTTAGTAATGATGTTTCTTCTAATGGAGTCTTGCTGTATTCTGACATATGCAGTGATGTCCAACCTTTGAACTGCCCCAGAGATGAAAGAGTTAACTTTCCATGCCAGGCATGGAACGCTGAGCTCGAGCTCGTTGAGACTCTGTCTGTTGCTGTTTGAACTCAAACCGTCAGATCTTTACGAGCTATACTCACTGGGTGTCCTGTGTGGAAACTGTAAACTTACACTAGCCAACTGGCTACTAAATATAATAAAAGATTTTTTAGTCCCAAAGCAAAGACTCAAGTCAGGAAACCCAAAAAATAAAACAAAACACAACACCCACCCACCCAAATTAAAGGGGTGAGAAAAGAAGGGGTTGGGGCACCTCCCGAGTGCCAGCACTGCTGCTGCCACCCACATCCCAAAAACCCAGGTTCTGAGAGGGGAGGCAGGGGGTGGTCAGAATACAGAAAGACTCCATTAGAAGAAACAACATTACTAATGTGAGTAATTTTGTTCTTCAAACAACATGAAGTCTTGCTGTATTCTGACATATGCAGACTACCATGCAGTACCTCCATGGAGGAGGGACAGAACCTACTTCGGAAATAGGCTCTGAAGCACTGCTGTGCCAAACCGAGCATCACTCCTAGCCTGGATATCCAGAGACTAATGCTTGGTAAAAGTATGTACTGTTTTCCAGGTGGCTGCTTGACAAACTCTAAGATAGAATATCCTGGCAGCAGCCAGGGAAGCAGCTGTACCTCTGGTAGAGTGAGCCCTCAGGCCTGAGGGTGGATCCTACCTAATTTTTCATAGCAAAATTGAATGCAACCTGGCAATAGATCTCTAGTGGCAGGTTTTCTCACCAACCTCACCATAAGTGAGGAACATTTGAGGAGTCAAACCTCGACCCTTGAAGCTTCTATGTAGCAGCTAAGTCACATACATATCCAACTGTGCAGCCTCCTCTCCCCAGAGGAGGAATGGTCAGTGAAGAAAACAGGAAGAGACATAGACTGGTTAAGGTGGAAATCTGAAACCACCTTAGGCAAAAACTTCCTATTAGTCCTGAGGACCACCTTATCTCTATGGAAAGAGATAAAATCAGGCTCCACTGACAGGGCCTGACACTCACTTATGCATCTGGCAGAAGTGATGGCCACCAAAAGAAACAGTTTTCCAAGTCAAGTACTTAAGCTCTGCTGAGGACAAAGACTAAAGGGTTGCATAAGCTAGCAATGCAAACATTAAGGTCCCAAGTAGGGGCAGGGTCCCTGAAGGAGGATTGGTATGCAGCAATCCCTTGAAAAATTACAAAATACAGGATGAGCTGAAAGGAAGAATGCTTGCCTGCTGAGAGGAAGGCAGAGACAGCTGCCAGATGCACTCTTAGTGCAGCTGGTCTGAGTCCCAAGCTATTGAGATGAACCATATAGTCGAGGCCTGTGGGCAGGCCAGCAGACTCTGGAGAAATATGCTTCCCAGAGCACCATATAGTAAATCTTTTCCACTTGGAATTGTGGGCAGCTTGTGGTGCTTCTAGTAGCCTTTAAGATATCCAGAACAGCTTGAGAGATGCAAATCAGCAAATCTAACTCTTCAAGAGCCAGGCCTTGAGATTGAGAGATTTGAGATTCTGGATACCAAACTTTCCTGAGCACATGTTAACAGGTTGTAATTCCTGGAAGAGACAGGGGAAGGTGGACTGCTAAAGACAACAAGAGAGGGTACCAGGGCTATCTGGCCCAGTCTGGAGCAATCAGAATCACCTTGCAGGGTTGAGACCTGATTTTGACTAGCACCTTGAACAGGAGAGGGAATGGGGAAAAGCATACAGGAACTTCCCTTCCCAATTGAGAGCTAGGCATCCAGGGGGACTGAGCCCAACACTGGGGGCCTGCAGCAAAAGAGAAGAAGTTGGTGATTGTCTGGGGCTGCAAAACGATCTATCTGTGGGTGCCCCATCTGGAGAAGATCACCTTCAAATTAGGGATCCAGGGACCATCTCGTGATGGCCCTGAGATGTCCTGCTGAGAGCATCTGCCAGACATTGTCCTTCCCTGGGAGGTGCACTGCTGTAAGAGAGGCATTCAGGAATAGGCCAGAGACCACAACTTCATTGCCTCTGTGCACAAGGCCATAGACCGAGTGCCCCCTTGCTTGTTGATATGCCACATTGTGGTGGTATTGTGTGTCCTGATCTGAACTACTTTGTTCTGAACAGACTTGGAAAAAGCTTGAAGTGCTAGAAACACTGCTCTGAGTTCTAATAGATTGATGTGAAGCAGAGATTCCTGAGGAGACCACAACCCTTGGGTGGCCAGGTCCCCCAAGTGGGCTCCCCACCCCAAGAGGGAGGCATCTGTAGTAAGGATTAGAGAATGAGACTGAGTGACAAAGGAACTCCCTGTTTTAGATTGTCCTGATCCTGCCACCACTGCAATGCCTGGATCAGGGTTCAAGTCACTGGGATTAGTTTGGTTAGAGGATCCTTTTTCCGAGACCAGAAGGCTCTCAAGTGGAACTGAATGTCCCTCATCTGAAATCTTGCTCCCTGAACCACTGCTGTAGAGGCAGCCATGTGTCCCAGGAGCTGCAGAAAATGCCTTGCTGGTCGAGACACCTGGAGGGTGAATGAAGATGCCAGTGAGATAAGGGTCCTTGCCCTGTCCAGGGGAAGGCAGGCTCTTGCCTTTGCTGTATCCAGCTCTGCCCCTATGAAGGTGAGGAGCTGCACAGGCTCTAGAACTGACTTTGAAAGATTCAGAAGGAAACCTAGAGAAGGGAGCAGTTGCTGAGTTATCTGTAGGTGTGACTTGACTTGGTCTGGAGACTGGCCTACTATGAGCCAGTCGTCCAGGTATGGAAAGATGGAGATCTTTTTTCTCCTTAGGAAAGCAACCACTACTGCCAGGCATTTTGTGAACACCCTTGGAGCAGAAGTTAGGCTGAACGGCATTGCTCTGAATTGGTAATGGCCTGAGGGCAGCTCGAACCTGAGGTACTTTTGGTGGGAGCTTCTGATGAGAATATGGAAATAGGCATCCTTGAGGTCCAGGGAAACTAGCCAGTCCCCTGGCCTTAAAGAGGGTAGAATTATTCCCAGAGTCACCATTTTGAACTTTGCCTTTAAAAGGTACTTGTTTAAATATCTGAGATCCAGGATGGGCCTCCATTCTCCAGTCTTTTTGGGGGTTAGGAAGTACCTGGAGTACAATCCTTTTCCCTTGTGTATGGGTGGAACCCTCTCTATGGCTCTCAGAGCCAAGAGGGAAGAGACCTCTGCCTCTAGGGCAAGTGCCTCTGAAGGACTTGCAGGTGGAAAGGATCTGGTTCTCGTCTTGGGAAATTTTTTGAAGCTGAGAACCAGTCCCTGGCTTACTACTTCCAGGACCCATTTGTCTGATGTTAAAGACATCCAGTCCTGGACAAAGTAAGCCAGCCTGCCCCTACAGGTGGTGGAGAATCAGCCTGGCAAACCCATCAGGGTGCCTGTTTGGCAGGGGTTAGTCTGAGGGGTGGAAGCAGGCCTGCTTGTACCCCATCTGCCTCTCCTCTGAAGAACCCCTATGAGCATAAGCAGAAGAGGAGGCCTGGCTTGTAGAAAGGCCTATGAAAAGGCCTGTCCCTGCCCCTGGAATGCTGCCTCGGGGAGTGGTTTGCCTTCATTGGCCTGAGCACTCCTATAGGTGGTCCTGTATGCATCCATTTTCTTCATGTAGTTCTCTGTTTGCTCCCAAACAGAGAATTACCCACAACAGGAAAATTCATGGCCTTAGTCTGGGTATCCTGAGATAGGCTAGTACATCTGAGCCAAGCCATCCCACGAAGGGCCACAGATGTAGCCATGACTCTAAATGAAACATCATTGGAGTCCATTGCAGCATGGAACTGCACCTTGGATGCCTCAATACCATCCGCAGCCACCTGATCCAGCTCCTTGGCAAGCTGGCCAGGGACCTGTTTAGCCAGAGCCATTACAGTGTCCCATCTAGACTTCTGATATCTAGCTGTATAGGCCACATAATTAGCCTGCCTGAGTCCCAAGGATGCTGCCATGTACTGTTTCTTTGCCATGGCATCAATCCTCCTGGAGTCCTTATCTGGGGGGTGTGAAGACAAGGGTATATTTGCCTT
Organism: Neoceratodus forsteri; assembly: GCA_016271365.2. Classification (NCBI taxonomy): domain Eukaryota; kingdom Metazoa; phylum Chordata; order Ceratodontiformes; family Ceratodontidae; genus Neoceratodus; species Neoceratodus forsteri. Next base: position 830,494,839 of record CM028137.1, read on the forward strand.
ATCGCAAGCAGCAGCCTGCACTACTCCAACATGGCTGCATTGCTGGGTAAGGAACTCCATATCTGAGCCTGAGAGAGTATACCTCTTGTCCATTCTCTTGTCCACAGGAGGTATAGAATTAGGAGTCCTAAAAATTTTTATTGTCTGTTTCCCAAAGGGCTTATGAATGGGAATAGACAGTCTCCTGGACTCTGGGATATCCATCATCTCAACATAGTCAGGCTGCTCCTGATCGTCTACAGCTTCTTCCATAGGAAGCTGAAGAGTTTCAGCCACTTTTTTTGTAGAACATAAAATGGGAAGGGGACTCAGAAAGCCTAGGAGGAGAAACCCCTGAAGGTCTGTCTGGGGAGATGTCCGGGTCAATGGGCACATCCAGACGTTCGTAATCACCATCACTATCCTCATACTCTCCTTCCTCCTCCTCCTCCTCCGGTTCATAAAAATCTTCTAAATTATAATCTGGAACCAGGGAAACCGACCAAACTGAGCCCCTACCCAATGGTGCTGGTTCAGTCGGAACCGGGGTTAGCGATTGAACAATCCTTATCGCTTTGGCTATTTCATCAGCGGTCGGAGAAAGAAGCTGTGGATCCACACCGGCTGATTTATCCCTTCTTTTTCTTTTAACCGGAACTGACCTCAGAGTCAGTTCTTCTTTTGCCCCAGAAGTTTCACCCTGGTCAGAGGGCACTCTTCTGGTTCAGTTGAACTGAACCGGCTGGCATCCGGTCAGCGGACTTCTTGGCCTCCTTTCCTGAGCCTATCAACTCTCTTTCCAGGGTAGCTGCAGGAAAATTCTGCAAATCTGGCAGTCTGAATCGAGGTGGTCAAACTCAGACAATAACATAGGTGAGGGGGTCAGCCTTAGCAAAGGCTTCCCCACACACACTACAGTGTTGAAACCCAGTGGCCGGTTTTTCTTTTGGGTTTCAGACATTGCCAGTCCTAATAAACTTACCCTTTTTCGCAATCCGCCAGGCAAGAAACCCTTATCGGTTCCTGACCGTGTTATGGGTCATGGAAAAACTGTAATGAATCCGGTTTCTTTAGAACCAATAAGGACCGGTTACCATACTCTAAAAGTAGAATAAACTTTTTTAAACAAACCTGATCGGTTCAAACCGAACCGATCCCACGTTTACAAGTTCCACACAGAAGAACAAGAAAATAAACCTATCTAGTAGTCACGATACCACAGACAGAGACTGAACCAACAGATTAACGGATTAAATTTGGTCGAAAACTGAGGAAAACGGCACTTTAACCGACTAAATTGAACCGAGCAAAGGAGAAATCTCCGGAGCGACTGTTCAGTGACGCGGAGTAAAGAATCTGACGGTTTGAGTTCAAACAGCAACAGACAGAGTCTCAACCGAGCTCGAGCTCAGCATTCCATGCCTGGTATGGAAAGTTAACTCTTTCATCTCTGGGGCAGTTCAAAGGTTGGACATCACTGCATATGTCAGAATACAGCAAGACTTCATGTTGTTTGACTCGGGAGGATCATTTTTTGGATCAATTCACATCTAGTCTCGGGCGGCAGGCAGAAGTGGTTTCTGTATAACGTGACAAGTTTTGGGCGAAGATTTTTTATAGTGGCATCAATGTGGGCCGAGAAAGTGAGATGTTGGTCCAACCAAACGCCCAAGTACCTGAACGACTTGGTGGCAATTATGGTTGCCCCGTCAAGGGTAGTGAAAGAGGGGGGCAACTGGAGTTTTGACAGTTTCTGGCACATGCCAAATGTCATGGATACAGTTTTCCTGGTGTTAAGGAAGAGTTGGTGAGATTGGAACCACCTCTGACATTATTGAAGTCGCTTTGGAGCCTGAGGCGTCAACCCCGGGTGACCCAGAAGTGAAAAGAATCATATCATCAGCATACATATGTATAAAAGATGAGGTTCAGATGGATGGCAGGTTGTTTAGAAAGATGGAGAAGAGGATCAGACCTAGTATGGACCCTTGAGAGACACCAGAGAATATGGGTAGAGGAGGGGAGATGTAGTCGGATATTTTTATCGACTGTGAGCGGTCACTGAGGTAGGCGCTGAACAATTTAATGGTGTGTTCAGACAGCCCGGCTGATGAGAGGAAACAGAGCAGGAGGGAGGATACGTGTCAAAAACTTTGCGAGATCAATAAAATGTCAATGGTGATGTGACCGCAGTCCATGTCTGCGGGATTGCATCTGTGATTCGGAGTAGTGAGGTGGCTGTGGAGTGATGTTTACAGAACCCAGATTGGTATTGGGTGAGGAAGTTTGTGTCAGAGAGGTACGAGGATAGTTGATGTAGGACTAATTGTTCTTGTAGTTTGACTAGTGTAGGGAGGGAGATATAGGGCAGTAGTTACCAGGAGAAGAGGAGTCGCCGCCATTTGGGGAGGACGATTGCATGTTTCCAATCAAGGGGATTTCACCAAATGAAATGAGAGATTGAGAAGGGCAGTCAACAGGGAAGCAATGGCCGAGACAGACAGGTTTAGTAGCTTCGGGTTCAACCCATCAGGGAGTTAACTTTGCAGGTTGAGGGCCTCCAAAGCCATCAGCATATCAGTAGTCAGGATTTTGGAGAAAGAAAACCAAGCGTGGAGCTGGTGGACTCTAGTAGATGTGGAGGATGAATTGTTTATGGTTGGGAGGAAGCCAAGCAGGGCAGTGGCGCAAGAGGTGAAGTATGAATTGAAAGCTGCAGCAAAACTTGGGTGGTTGGAGATGACAGTATTATTTAGTTGGAGGAGGGGGAAGGAGAGCCCTGAGGAGAAAAAAGAGAGTGGATTACCTTCCAGAATTTGGACGGGTTGCTTATGTTGGAGTTAAAGGTATTGCTGAAGTACTCAGCTTTGGCCAACCAAGTGGCTTTTGTGCATTTGTTTCTAAGGGCACGGCAGGCCTCATAGTCTTTAAGAAGCATAGTACTTTTATAGATCTTCCAGGCAGCGTCACGCACCCTTTGGCAAGCAATAAGTTTTGAGGAGATCTGGGGAGGTGGTTACCATGTACGCGAATCCGGTGTAATGGAGCATGTTGATTCCAGACTTCAAGGAATCGGTCACGGAAATATTTGGCTGCATCGTTTAGGTTACTGGCAGCAGATATGGGTAGCTAATTAGTGGTAGCCAAGTCATAAAGAAGTGGGGCAATGTTCAGGGATTTGTAAGAATGGATTTGTAAAGTTCTGTAGGGGACTTGGTGAACACTGCGCACCAGGAAAGTCATGCAATGGTCACTGAAAGCATCAGCTAAGGTGCCCAATTTGATAACCCTATGGGTGTGAGTGGTAAGGGCCCAGTCGATAATGGAGTGTTTACCCGTATTATGGTTTAGCCTAGTTAGGTCTTTGATAATTTGGGTTAGGTTGAGTTCATGTATAGCATTTAGCACTTTTCTAGGAATGGTAGACCAGTTTTTGTTGAAGTCTCCCATTATATATAATTCACCAACAGAGGAGTGGCTAGCTAAAGTGGCTATGAGGTCAATAGCAATTTGGGGTTTTGAGCCAGGTTGGCAGTAGGCACCTGCTACAAAGATAGGTTTGGAGCATTTATAGAATGCTTCAGTGTAATTTTTATACTATATAACCAAATGTGTTTACTCAAATAGTTAGCTATGACAGTTTCTCAAGACCTAGTTAAAAGTCTTGTGATGCCTGTCTTGTGATGATTACACAACACTTTACCTTATGATTTTTATAATGGTCAGCATTTAGATGTACTATAGTGAACTTCAACAGGATAGTATGCCCTTATTAGGATGGTATTACTTGTTTATGAACGATGTGCACACAAAGAACCTTCTATTATTGTGTAAGAATATGTGATAAACACCTTTGTGATGTTATGAGAAAATACAGTTATCGCTATATGCTTTGACTATTATTCACCACACTCTAAGATTAATAGGTTATCTAGTTATATGATTGGCCTATACTAAGGAGTTGGTAGTTTTAAGATAAGAATTCTTTATATAAACCTTGTATAAAACTTGAATAGTTAGCATCAAACAAAACCAGAATGCCTATATTGAGAAGTTGACCAGAATACTTGTATTGAAGACTCACAAACAGAAAATAAACCAGAGGGAAAAATTAATTTGGTGTGGCTTGAATTATTTGAAGATAGAAAACACAATGCAGCCATCTTTTTATTCTTTACACTGTCACTATCATACTGAAACACTTAGGTCCATGTCTATTTATACATGATGCATCTCCTCACTGCCAGGAAGCACTCCTTGTTTATTTTTTGGTTCATGTCATAACTGAAACTTTTTTTAAGGTCTAACAGCCACTTGCTTTGTGTGTGCATATGTTTCTGTGGTCTTTCTGTCTATTGCCGCCACTATTTCCCCATTTCTGCTTTTTTTCCCCTTCCCCCACCCTTCCTTGTTTATCCTGTTTTTTTTTTCTAATTGTGCCTTTTGTACCTTTTTATACAACATAAGCCATAAATCATATTTATGAATTTGAATGTTCAGATTTTTATTTATTTTTAGTTGTTTAACCAGGAGTAGCACACTAAGCTGAAAACTTTTTACAGGTGCGACCTGGGAGCACAGGGAAGTTAAGTGACTTGCTCAGGCTCACACAGTATGCAAGTGGAAGCTGTGGGATTCCAACCCTGTTCTGGACTGCTGGATATCACCAGATTTGCAGCTCAGAGCCTTAAACCACTGCGCTATACTGCCTCCTGGGGGCTGGGCTAACTACTATAATGTTGTGTTATTTAGTCCACGGTCTCCAACTTAATTGGAATAGATTGTTTTTAGAATTTTTACATGGCTTTGTGCTGATGGGTGTTTTTGGTTGTGGTATTATTTAATTATGTACTTGTTAACTAAATGCTTTATAAGGCATCACCACATACAGAGACACACCTCTTGATGAATGGTCACGCCAGGACCTGAAACACGGGGGTATAGTGCATTGTTTCTTGGAGCTCCACCAAAATAAACCTTGAAATTTGTCTGTAAATTGCCATTGGACTACTGATTTTATTTCTCTTACTTGGATGTGCAGCCCCAGTTGAGTGTTTTGTCATTTTAGATATGCAGTACAGCTCAGAGATATGCACCAATATTAGGTTACATTAGTTCTTTATCATTACTATGTCCCTAACCCTCCTTACCAATGCAGAGGACTGGGGACAGGTGGAGAAGGGCTGATTTTACTCTAAGGAATGTCTGGAGGCCATGTAGAGGGGGCTGCTTACCTGCTTTTGCTGTCCTTATGGCAGTGAAGACTCTGCTTCCTCTGCCAGCCCTCTACATCAAGGAAACAGCTCCAAGAATAAAGCCCATGCCCACCCCTACCCCTGTGCCCAACTCCAATCCTGCCACACACATAAATGTGCCAACAGTAAGGGGTTGGTGTGGAAGAGTCTAGCATCCTGGGACAACGGATGCATAAACCTGTGCTGTTATATGTCTGTTTAGCTTGTTATCTCGATGTGGAACCTTTGTAAATGAATCTATGCTCAAAGATTATTTCCGAATCTCAAATAAATAAACAAACTGCAAGTACACAGTAGGACATCCTCACTCTACTCACCACACAAGCACCTCTCCAGGCATGCAAAGTGGGTACAGAACAACTTTAGATCAGCCCTTAATCTGCAATTAACAAAACTGCTACTTTGCCTCCCCTTTTCACTTCCATTTTTTACAAAAATGTCATACCCTCCTGAAACAATTTCTTGATTGTTTCGTCTAGACGTCAACCAGGTTTCTAATACTATGGTAACATCTGGATATTGGTTTAGTGCCATTAATGTGAACCCGCCAATTTTTGGTAACAGAATTATAATATTGGCATGCACAATTGTTAATCCTTTAACAGTTTTCCAGTTAAATGGACCAGAAGCTGGTGTTCATTTTAGGAGAAAAATATCTTCTGCACATAAATTAGGGCAGGAATGAATTCATTATCTGCATGCAAGGATAACATAAATATGAAAGCAAATGAAGTGCAAGTGTACATTACTTTCTGAGTTTGTAACAAAATCAGCAACTGTTGCCTAAAGTACACAACAGTATTATAACATATCCTGTTACAAAATCAGTCACATATAATCATCTCCAAGATGCCTCACATTTTGGTGAGTATTTAAGTGCTGGCTTATGTAATATTATTGATATAACATCTCAATAAATATGATGTTACATTTAATTTTGTTCTCAGATTTTTGTGAAAACAAATAAGGCAACATACTTGCTGTGATTCCGTATACCTTTGGTCTGCAGGAAAAAGGGAATGGTTTAACTTCAGTCTCATGTTTTGAGTTCTAAGTGGGTAAAGCTAGGGCTTCTGAGTAGAAGCTGATCACTCCTGGGCCAGTCCACAACACGTCCTAATGCTTAGTGAGTAGTACCTTCTTTACAATATACCAACTCAGTCAATTATAACTGACAAGGTCATAATAATTTTAACTTGGTAACAAAATAATGTAAGACCTGAACCTTTAAAGCAGAAGCATGAAGCATTGGTAAAAATATTTTTAAAAGCAATATAGTCAGCAGTTAGTACAAATAAAAATATAAATTTATACTATGTAGGTAACAGCCCAGCCTTAAATATAAATGTGTTATATTAGCCACTGAAGCATTCTAAATGAGAATAAATAATTTAATTAATGTTAGGTGGGTTATTGGCATACATGTCCACTTTAGGTTGGTCACAATGGAGCTTTTAACCAATGGGATAGCACTTTGCACAATGCCTGATAACATCACAACATCACAATAGCCTCTGTTGCACTCTAAACCGCGGTAAAAGCAAACAGACACAGTTAAATCTTCATTGAACAAACTAATCCAAAAGCTCTTCAATTTAAAATACATTTTATAGATTGAGGGAATGCTCCTCGCCAATCAGAGCGCTTCTTTCCAGGGTTTTATTTAACTCTAAAAATTGATTAGCATTTTGCTCATAAAAGTTCTAAAACATTGTGAAAATGCATAGCACTTGCCTCACTGTGTTTAACAAACATAACACTTCTAGAAAACCTATATAAATGATTTCTGTACAGTTAGTATTGTCCCAAGGAAAAACTGCTAGTCAATTATTTAAAACCTCAGCATTCCATTGTGCATTTGACACTCCTATTCTATGAAGAGTGTCTCATGCACAGCTGCCCTGAAAACAGGCATGTTTAGGCAGGTTTTTAAGAGTTTAATATATTATTGAACAATCATACATTAATACTGTCACTGAGACCACTCAAGAGTCATCTCGGCAGTAGTGATGCTCGGATAGTGCCTTTGTGGATCTGACTGTGATCCACCGGATAGTGGCAGTATCCGACCTGGGATCTGACCAAGTCGGAGGTCGGATCCCAGGTCGGATCCAGGGATCTGACATCGGATCCCCCACTATCCAGCAAAATGGCTGGCATCTGGTAGTATCGTAATTGATAGGATACTATTCAAGCAACACTACTCAGCAGTGGTGTTAACTTACACTATAAAATGGCTAGAAAAAATCTAGAAATTTAATTGGTCAAGAGATGTCACCTGACCATGCATTAAATCTCAATAAATGCACAGTCAGGTGCCAAATCTCATTACCCCCCCCAAAAGAAAACTTACTTAGAACCGTTCTATAAGCATAATAAGCTCCTCCAGGATGAGCATCATAATTTTCATGCACTTCCCAGGAGCATAAGGACATGGCCTTCAGCCTTGTGCCCTTACACACCCTGGGTCATGCATTAAATATATAATAGTGCATGGGGTGAGATCATGAGAAATTAATATCCACCTGAGGTGTGGGATGCTACAGAAACCCTCGAGGGTGAAGCCCGGGTGTTTGTTAAAGATTCCACACTGAGGGCGGCATTAATTTCATTTATGCACTCACCCCCATGCTTTGTTAGATGTAATTGCTGGCTTGTCTTTTTCACCAAAAAAGTGGAAAACACATTGTGCTACACATGTTTGCCAGGAACCCAACTTTTTTATTGAACAGTAGTTGGTTATTTTCAAACTATTTCAGAAAAAAGCAGAAGAAATTGAAGTTGCAACTGTAATAATAATAATTTTTACAACAAAAGTTCTTTTTAATTTTTACTGAACATGCTGGGTTTTTTTTTCATTAAGTTCAGTTCTTGTGAAGTGAAATGGGAACATTCTGGGCCATGAAATGGGGACATGCAAGGCCAAAAGTTGAGTTAACAGTTAAACTTTTTTTTTTGAAGCAATTGCCTTTAACGTTGCTGTACCTTCACAGAAAGTCTCAGTAAAGTGTCTTTTATAGTCCAGGTGTGGTAATTTTCTGGTTTTGTCCAGGGTTTCCTTCGTTTTTTCCCTCTCTGTGTTTTCAGTCACAGATATGTAAATTAGGATATTAAGTATACATTGTTTCGCTGGGTTGCCTCGGTGATATTATAATTTCCTGACATCAGGGATCCTTTTGGTTTCTATGGGAACCCTGGTGTCAGGAAGTTATGATATCACCTAGGCAACCCAGTAAAAGAATGTGTATTTAATAACCCTAATTTACATACCTACGAATGAAAACACACAGGAAAAAAAACTAAGGAAACCCTGGACAAAACCAGAAAATCTCCACAACTGGACTGTAAAAGACACTTTACTGAGACTTTCTCTGAAGGTACAGCAAAGTTAAATGCAATTGCAATGTTTTTTTAATAGAAATAAAACTTGTTCTGTTCCCACTCGTTTACAGCCACAACAGAGCTGTGACAGCTTTCCTAAGGAGAATTTGCATTTGCAAGTGTGCAAGAAGATGTAGTGCAAGGCAGTAGAAGAAGCAGGTGGTGCGTGTTTGCTGTTATAACCCCCGTGGGTTATAACAGCAAATTATCATCTGCTCCTTCTATAGGAAAAAAAAGACTAGCCAGTTATTACAATCATATAATGCACACCCTGTTGTGGCTTATTACTTAAGTATATATTGGACACACAAAGGCCTCACTCTGAATATAACAGTTACCAACTATGAGGGGGCAGGACTTTCATAACTCAGTAATGGCTTTGCCATGCATGATTTATGATCCTGCCCCCTCACTTGTGAAGATAAATGACGTACTATGAGTCAGGCCATGGTGTATTTTCTACATATCCATTTTTCATTCCATCGTACATTGTCTCTGTACAAGGAACACCTCTGGTGCCAGCCAATTTGTTCACTACAGCTATTGTTCACTATGGTGAAGTCTTATTATGCCTAATTAGGTAACAATGGGAGCCATCATAGGTGTTCACTATAACAGAAATTCCTTACAGAGGGGTTCACTATAGCAAGGGAAAACTGTGTGTTATTTTATTCCTAATTGAGATATGGGTTTTCAATATTTTTAAAAGTTCCTACACTCTTGCCACATCCAGTATCATAAAACTAAACAAACTTTGTGTGGTGCTGTGCAGTTTATGAACATACGAAAGTTGCCAGCAGCAAAAGGCCATCCTGGTCTATCTAGGCTGCTCGAGATTGCAGCTAGCTCCCTTTTCAGCAGCTGCCCCACCTCCCCTCCCCTTCCCTTCCCTCCCTTTATCCTCCCCTTTGCCATGTCCCACCCCTTCCTGAAGCATTCCACTGTGTTACATGCCACCACCTAGGCCAGTAGTGCACTCCACTTTGCCACTCCATCTCCGAAAGAAATCCCACCTCACCTCCCTCCTGAATCTACCCCCAATCTCATGTTATGGCCCCTAGTGTCTCTCCCCAGCCTCCTCCTGAATAGACCCTCTGTGTCTGTTTTATTATCCCCTTCATGTATTTGAAGGTCTCAACTATGTTCCCCTGTCCCTCCTCTCCTCCTGTGTGTACATGTTTAACTCTCCTAGTCTGACCTCATATGGCAATTCCCCAGGCCCTGAATCATCTGCTCCCACGCTGCACCCTCCAGCAGCCTAATGTCCTTTGTAGGTACGGGCAAGAACTGCACACAGTAGTCCAGGTGGGGTCTAACCACCGATCTGTATAACGACAGAATAACCTCCCTTTTTCTGGAGGTAATACCCCTTGCAGTGCACCCCAGCATGTTGTTGCCCATTGCTACTGCCTTTCTGCATTACATGGAATTGTTCGATCATTCTCCTCTTCTGTTACCTCCAGCAGCACCCCCCCCCCAGATGGCAGCTTCTCCTCGGATTTTTTGTTCTGAAGTGCAGTACCTTGCATTTTTTTTGCATTGAACCCCAGCTGCCATCTGTTAGACCATGCCTCTAGCCTTGCCATATCCTCCTGTAGCCCTCTGCCACCCAACCTCGTCATCCACCACCGCTCCCATCTTGGTGTCATCCGCAAAAATGCTGATTTTGCTGCTGATGCCCTCCAAGATGTCTGTAATATATATGTTAAACAGCACGGGCCCAACATCGACCCCTGTGGAACACTACTTGTCACAGGCTTAGGGGATGAGTATTACCCACCTACCACCACTCCCTGCTGCCTATCTTTTAGCCAGTTCTCCACCCACACCACCAGTTTTGCTCCTGCCCCGTGCCCCGTAGCTTGCTTCCAAATCTCCCATGTGGCACTGAATCGAAGGCCTTACTGAAGTCTAGGTACAGGACAACCACCGCATGACCCCCATCAATTTGCCTAGTCACCCAGTCATAGTATTCCACCAGGTTGGTCTGGAATGACCTGCCCTTGACAGAGCCATGCTGCCTCCCATCCTGCACCCTGTTCACCTCCAGCAAGATGGAATCCTGATACAGCCACAGTATGACTCCAGCATTTAAGTTCAAAAAGTCATCTCAAGGGATGTTTCAAAATTGCTGGTGGTGGCCATGTTTACTGACATAAGTCACTAACTATGATACTAGTTATAAAAGCAGTTTTAGAACATTGGAAGGAAACAAAGTTATGGAAACACTACTAAGAGAAAGGGTTGGGGAATACCTTATGGCAAATAGATTACAGAATCTGAGGCAGCATGGGTTCACAAGGAAGAGATCTTTCCAAACACACCTAATCAAGTTCTTTGACTGGGTTACTAGGGATGTGGATCAGGGAGGAGCAGTGGATGTGGCATACCTGGATTTCAGTATGGCCTTCAACACCATTCCACACAGAAGACTGGTAAATAAGCTGGGCAGCATGGGAGTGGGTCCAAAAGTAGTAAAATGGGTATGAAGTTGGCTAAGTAACAGGACTCAGAAGGTGGTGGCAAATGGGGTTTATTCAGAAGAAGGCGCATTGACTAGTGGGGTGCCACAGTGGTAGTACTAGAACCAGTCCTCTTCAATGCCTTTAGCAGCGACATCAGAGGGGCTGGAAGGAAAGTATGCCTGTTCATGGATGACACGAAAATCTGCAACAGAGTGGACACACCAGGAGGGGTGGAAAATGAGGGATGATCTGGAAAAGCTGGAAGACTGATCAAAGGTTTGGCACCTAAGCTTCAATGCCAAAAAGTGCAAAACTATGCACATGGGACACAGAAATCCAAGGACAACGTATTATCTGGGGGCAGGTGGTAACAACCATAAAACAGGAAAGGGACCTGGGGGTCATTATATTTGTTGACCTGAAGGTAGCAAAGCAGTGTGATAAGGCAGTGGGAAAGGCAAGTAGAATGCTGGGGTGCATAGGGAGGGGTATCACCAGCAGAAAGAGGGAGGTAGTGTTACCTTTGTACAGATCAATGGTGAGACCCCACCTGGAGTACTGTGTCCTGTACTGGAGGCCCCATCTCTGAAAAAGACATAGATCTGGTGGAGGCAGTACAGAGAATGGTGACCAACATGGTGCATGGCCTACATCAGAAGCCCTACGAGGAAAGACTCAAGGAATTAAATATGTACTCCCTAGAGAAAAGGAGGGAAAGGGGAGAAATAATAGAAATGTTCAAATACCTCAAAGGTATTAATAAGGTACAGTTGGGGGGGGGCATTTTTTTACAGAAAGCGATATGCAAGGATAAGGGGGTATGATATGAAGGTGGAAGAGGAGAGACTTAGAGGGGACATGAGGAGATACTTCTTTAAGAAAAGGGTGGTGGACATCTGGAACAGCCTTCCAGCAGAGGTGGTAGGTGCAGACATGGTAGCAGGATTCAAACTTGCATGGGATAGACACAGGGAGACCTCAGTAACAGGGTTGGGGGGGTTAGGCTGGAGATCGAATAGGGTCTACGGTAGCACAGTAGGTAGGGACTTTAGGGCAGACTAGGTGGGCCAAGAGGCCCTTTTCTGTTGACAGCTTCTATGTTTCTATGTTAGATATACTCATGATGCATCTTTGGATGTCAGGCATGTATTAAGACTGAAAACATGTATGATAATTGTTTTGGTGAACTAACTGCTATTTTAAAGAACACCTGACACTGTTCTTACACTGAAGCAGCCAAGTTAACATGCCAATTTTCCAATTTTTATGAGAGGATTACTGTTGCATTAATATGCTACCCACAAAATGCATGCTGGCCTCCTAAGTTATACAGACTAAGTACAGTGCAGACAACCTCCCACCTCCAGTTCTGCTATTCAGCCAAGAAAGCAGTTGGCCTGCTCCCCACCTAGTATAATACAAACACTGGTTTGTAAGTGGCCTACAGTGGGGGGGGGGTTCCAGAGAAACACAGGGCTTTGGTGTTATGATGAAAATGGACAGACTGGATAGAACAGACATCTGTATGCTGTACAGACTTAAAAAATATTTTTAGCACTTCCGCTAGACCCTGTGGCAGGCTGCACCATGGAAAGACTTAAATACTCCAAACATGTCAGATGCTCTTTAATCATCATCGAACAATATCCTATTATAGTTTTTGCTGTGTCCCCCTCTCTCTCCAAAATGCTTCTGTTTTCTTGACTAGCTTAAGTGATAGATGTTGTTAAACACAAATGATCATTATTCTTGTGAGAAATGGATGTTATTGCTTACCTGGGTATTATTTAGGCCCAGACCACCATGCTGTTCTGATATTTGTAACCCAAACGCTCCCATCTCTTTTAGCCCCTTCATGGATTTGTCATCCACGTTTTCAAGGCTGTCATTCTTTGAAGGGTCATTCACTTCCTGTTTTCATCACATTCAAGAAAGACTTTTATTAAGAATATTTAAACACAATAACTCCTTGAACATTCAAGTAGATCAGTTTTGAGCAGGCCCTGTGGCAATAGGACTTCACATTTAAACTGGACATATAAAAGCAACAAAGATAAAACATTTAGCCCATAGAGCTTTAGGTAGCGTGCACACTGAAGCAGTAGTGAACATACAGTATGCATAGACTGTGGATAGTGACTGTAATAGTTATCAGTGAGTAAAGTTGATTTGTGCCACTGAGATAATTTCTGTTTAAAGCGTAGTTTAATTCTATTCTAATGTATGTGGGCAGTGCTAGCCTGTCTGATTCCCAAATTTAATGAGTTCCACAAGATACATCCTTAGAAGATGAGAGATTATGTACTGGACTTTCTGTTGGCATTTGGGATTTACCAAGTTATCTGTTACTGGATCTGGTAGCATCTCAGTGGACAGTATAGACTAGGGTTGCTCAGAATCCACCTGATGGAACTGGATGAATTGGGTTCCATACCTTTTTTCTGAATTCTGAATTTCAGTAGTGAAGGCCAACAATCAGAATCTCCCCACCAGCAAAGAAAAAGTATTGGATGTGTAATCAGATTTAGATTCCAGTTTTGATTCCACATCTGTCTGCAGTACAAACATATAAACAATAATTTAGGGATCCTAAACTTACTCCCTCCTTCACCCACTCTTGTCTGCCCTCTCTACTGTAAGTTGTTGCACCACTACTTGCTTGGTTTTCTGACTTTTTGGGGTTAGCCACCCTGATTAAGTGGTGCTGCATGGCTGTTTTCCATCTGTTTGATTTTCACAGTATTTTTCAGGATCTGCTCTCTACTTTAAGTGCAGTTGTTGCAGATCTGCTAGAAGTCGGAGCAACATTAGCATGCAGACCCCACCCCTTTCCCAGGGCTGGTACAATGCTCATTGACTGGGGCACATTTGAAAGGCATGAGACTCCTTTGTGTATAGCACAAAGGGATTGCCAGGTGGAACAGGGGTGCAGAGTAGTCTTTGCTGCAACTGTGTATCAGGCCCCTGAAGTCGATCTAAACAGTTGCTTGGACTCCCGAAATGTAGATTACCACTGTGAAATAAATCTTTCTCCAACTATGAATTTTCCATATAGAATTCCCTATTGTTTGAAATTAGATAATTGGAAAATAACATTTTAATTATGCCATATGTAATTATTGTATGTCAACATCTATTGTTGATTATTCCTAAAATTGAATAGCAATGCTAAGCTAGTGTTGCATGCACTGCACTTGACATCTTGCCTGAGGACTCTTCTGTGAAAGAGCTATACTCAGCTTGAGTTGACTCTCCTGGTTAAACTTGTAAGAAAACTGAATGTACTAAACACTGGGGACAGGATTTTGATTATAAGCATCAAGCACTTGTGGCACGATCATGCTTCATCACCAATGCATGTGCCAGTACAATAAACCATCTAAAAGTTGGTCTAACTGTCATGCACAGGTGCCACAATTTGCATCAAGAAAATGGACACATGTCAGTATATGACAGATGCATCAGATTTTTATCGTAAAGCAGGTAAATGTGTTGCAAATATTTCAAACATTTGAAAACAGTATTCAAATGTTTTGGCACATTTGGTACTGTATGCTGTAGGTGCAGCCCAAAAATGTGAATTATGCCCACGTCATCACTTCTGCAAATCCTGCCCTATATGTTTTACATATACTATAACCAGAGGCAAAAATTGTAACTTTGAAATAATAATTTTATTTCATATACTATATACTGCAACTTAGACTTTTTATTTCCTAAATACTATATTTAAATTCCTAAATTTCTCCAGGGGTTAATGCCTATCTAAACAAAGTTGTACTTTCATTTTGTCATCACTGCGAAGGTAGTGGGAGTTCAACATCTTACAACTTTCTGTTAAAGTTTCATCAAGAATTCTTGTAACACAAGCCTTCAAATAGTTATCTCTAATAGTACAAACCTCAAAAAAACTGGACACTGGACCCACTAGTTCTTTTAAAAATTGTGACTTCTCTTCATTGAGGACTTCAAAACCAAAAATGATCATTATACAATAGCAAGAAAGAATGCTGAGCTCTGACTGGTCAGTCTGGGGTTGGACCTGTGCTGTTGTCCCAGTATAACATCATGGATCCAGTCCCAGCACACACATGACCAAATGTCATCAGTAAAAAAAAAAAACACTCCTCATGCAGATTAGGGAGATAGAAAAATTAGCAATTTACTGTACCCAAAATTCCTCACTATGTAAATCAGTATATAGGCTATTATATTTCTGTATCACTACAGAAGTGAGAGTACATCTTTCAGTAAAGAAGTCGTCTCAGCTATCAGTGTGTGCACAATGCTTCATTTTGAAAAGAAATATCTGAGATCTTTGAGAAATGGCATTTATAAAAATCATACTGAAACACATTTAAAATTTATTTTACAAATGGGTCCATTGTATTATCGCAATAATGCATCTAGGGTGGAGTTATTGGGATTTACTTCCTTGTGTGGCTAAGTCCTCGGCTGCACCTCATGACACACCACACAAGGCATGGGTAACTCAATAACTCACACCCTGTCATGCCTTATTGCTTAAGTAACCACTGTGATGTGTTAACCTCTTGTAGTTATGGTCATATTTGTGATCCGGATCTTGATAGGCTCTAGTAGATCCTGTCATATTACCCCGGTGTTGCGCGAACTGCGCTGGCTGCCTATACGGTGGCAGATCACCTTTAAAGTCAGCTTACTGACTTTCAAAGCCCTTCACGGTCAGGGTCCAGCCTATCTGAAAGAACTTCTGGTTTCCTACTCCCTTGGGTGATTGCTCCGCTCGGCCGACAAGGGGTTGCTAGAGATTCCAAGCATGAACCTTAAATTATCTGGCTCTAGAGCTTTTTCTTATGCTGTGCCCACCCTTTGGAATTCTCTACCCCGTCGGTTATGGGAGTGCACCTCCGTGGAGGAATTTAAGAGAGGATTAAAAACTTTTCTTTGGCAAAAGGCCTTTGTAAAAAACTGAACTGAATTCTGAATATGATTCCTTATTTATGTTTAAGATTTTGGATTTTAATGCTTGTTTTAAACTGTTTTAAGTTGTAAGGTGCCTTGGAAATAGAAAGGCGCTGTATTATTATTATTATTATTATTATTATAAATATATGTTTCTTTGAATGTCTGCTGGGAAAATATTACAGCAGGCCCATGGGAAAGACTAGTTTTGAAAGGGCCTGACCTTTGACCCCAAAGGCCCCTGCTTGCTGGAACAGCTGGCTGTAGTAAAACTGACCCAGTGAATAAATTAAAAGCTCTTTGACATCTACCTGTCATGCCTGTGTTAGCTGCTATACACCAGGTTGTAACAGGTTGTAAAATGACTACTTTGAATCTAGAAAACTAGCCATAAAAGACTACATTTTACGACATCAGGAGGGTAGTTCTGTTGGATGCCTGTGACAATTTACACAGCTAAGCAAAATGGGTTTCACAATGTTTTTCTGAAGATCAAAGGGTGGAATGCTGATAAGGAAAGAAACTGTTATAATTGAATACTGCTATCTTTGCAGATTTCGAGCAAGCAGTAAAATGACACCCTTTTCTTTGTTTGTTTGTTAAACGTTTATTTTTATACAGGGAACAATTGTTAGGCACATTTGCCCATTTACAACAATGTCCTATGTTACAAATGGGAACAGTACAAAAATGCAAACATGATACATACTTGGTCATATTACAAATTAATTACAGGACTAACAATGATCTCGTGCTGTGACATCATAAGGAGGTTGGGACTTTGAACTTTGAATATTGTCAAGCTGTCTGAGGAGCACTGTGGCTCACTGTATTCTAACTTTGAAAGAGAACATACACTGGTGTTCTGGACTTAAGGCACTTCTATCAAGAATAGGTAATACCCAACTGAAAACTGAGTTAGAACTAGTTACAACTAGAAATTCAGTTACAAGGTGTTCTGTTTTGTAATTTCCATTTCTTTTGACTGTAAGCATTTATATCTATATATATATATATATAGACACAGACACACACATATACACGTTCTGTGTTTTGTATTTATTTGCTATTTTTAATTTTAGTAACTTTTTTGGTTTCCTTAATTCTACCCGAGTTTTTTCTCATTTTGACTGTGAATGCTGGTACAGTGTTGAGGCATCTGACAGAACTGTTAAGCACTTATAGTGTGTTACCATATGCACTCAGGTAAGAAAAAGTACCTAGGTCTCAACTGAGTCAAAAGAGGGAGTGTGAACCAGGCTGAGTGCCCGCTGGGTTAAGTATTGCGCTGCATTTCCCTTAAAGAGGGTGTGCTATTTGATCCTGTTAACTGGGCGTGGTAGCGAAAAAGGGTTCATATTTGACCTCAGAACTCGAGACTGGTAGGTGTTTCTGACCCAGAACAGACAGGAGGGTTACCCTGTTTGTCTCCTGTTCACATATTGCATTTCGAGGTTTGGCACTGTGGGAACAGAGGGCCTGACCTGCGGAGTGCGTCTGTAACAGATCTGGTTGGCAGCGGTGTGATTTAAAAGTATTTGGTAACACAAGCATTAACAGTCCAGTGTGTCAGATTGATTGATTGATAATAACTCACATGCAAAATAAGGCAGTGAATTAAAAATAAAGAAGTATATCACTGTGGTTATTTAGTTCCTTACTTGTTTATTGGGTTTTTTTTTGGGTGTAGCTAGTGTAGTTGTAGATTAGGGAAGAAGATGGCTTCCAGCTACAGCGAGTACTCTGCAGACTACCTGAGGCAGTTGTGCCAGGAGACAGGAGTCCATTGCAAGGGGCGAAACAAGCAGCACCTCATGGAGGCTCTTGCAGCAGCCAATGCCCAAGACCTCGAGTCTCAGTCAGTGACTGGAAAGGACCAAACCTTGGGCGTGGAGGGGTCAGGGTCCATTGCAGTGTCCAGACCCAGGGAGGAGGACAGCAGGACCAGTGTAAGCTGAGATCCACAGCAGCAGCAGAAGGTCACCACCATGCTGGAGCCAGAAGGGATCAGGCTGCAGATGGTGTTGCGGAGAATGGAGCTGGAGTTTGAGCAGAAAAGGTTAGAAGCACAGCAGCGAAGGGAGCTTGAACAGAGGAAGATGAAGATGGAGTGAGAGGAAAGAGAGCGACAGCTTCAGAGAGAGGCTGAGCAAGAACAGCGAGAGGCCGAGGAAAAACAGTGACAAATTCAGAGAGAGGGCGAGGAAAAAGAGTGATAGCTTCAGAGAAAGGCCGAGCAAGAGGAGAAAGAGTGCCAGAGGAAATTTGAACTGGAGAAGCTACAACTCCAAAGACCAGTGCCAGAGCAGGTAAGTGACATGGATGCACTTAGAACTCCAGGACTGGGTTACAAATTAAATTCTGAATTAATAGCTGAATTTAAAGAGGGGGAGGATATGGATGCATTTTTAAACTCATTTGAAAAAGTATGCATTCAGGCAACAATTCCCAGACGGTCCAGGAGCTCCAGCTATCCCCGCTGCTTACCAGGAAAGCTCATGATGCATTGGGTCAAATGAACAATCAGGACAGTAATGATTATGGCAAACTTAAAGATGCTTTGTTGAAAAAATATGATTTGATAGCAGAGGCATACAGAGTTAAAGTCTGTAAGCTCAGGAGAAGCCCTGATATGAGCTCTGATGAGCTAGCCACTAAACAACGTCAGTTTTTAAAACATTGGCAGGAAGGGATACAAGCAGACTCTGTAGAGAAAATTGAGAATGTTGTACTTTTAGAGCCGTTCTTTTGGGATTACCCAGCAGAGCTGAAAGCCTGACTAGAGGACAGTGATCTGAAACAGTGCAGGAGGCTGCCGAGCTCTCGGACTGCTATGCCAGCAGAAACCTACTCTGAGAGGAAGTGGGGCAGGCGTGGCAGCATAAAGGGAAAAGCATGCCTTCAGGGCAGCTAAAACCCTCACTGCCTCCACCAAAAGCGAGCAGCCCCAGGTTACAAAAAAAAGATTTGCCTGAAAAAAGAAATGAATATTGGGTTTGCAAACAACCTGGACATATTGACAGGGGCAATGTCCTAAAAGGGCAGAGAGTGCAGAAAGTTGTGCTGGGAAAGAAGTGGGTTCTTTGTGTATCCCTGAAAGCATGCCAGTAAACATGAGGGAGCACATACACCCAGTTACTGTGAATGAGGTGCAGACTCCTGGGTTAAGGGACATGGGGCGCCCTGACTTTGGTAAAGGAGATTAGTTGAGCCTGAACAGCTTATACCCAATCAGTTTGATATTGTATGGGATTCACTGGGGAGGAGAAACGCTGCCACTTGCTAGCATTCTCCTGGACTGGGTTGAGAAAGGAGAGACTGTGAAAACAGTTGCAATGGCAGAAAATCTTCCCTGGATGTGATTATCAGGAACAATCTCTAAAAAGGGGATGGTGTGTGCAGTTACCCACAGTCAAGCAGCAAAGGTAAATTGTAGTCCCTGGAACCTATAGAAGCCCTTGTGGAAAACACTGGGAGGCTGGTTCCCCAGTCTGTGTCTTCTGATATGGAGAATAGCAAAGGGGGGGGTAGAAATTCCCCATGTAGCAGTTAACAGAACAACTACAGAAGGTTACTCTGAGGAAGGAGGGGTAGCCAATGGTCAGAGGGTTAGGGATGGCAGTGACCCTGAATGCTCTGACTCTAGAGCTAGGGACCCTAGTTTAGAACATGGAGGGGTCCTGTCCCATGCCTTGGGAATGTGTAAAGATTCTGCAGCTGCTCAGTAAAATGACCCTAGTTTAGAGAGCCTGATGGCTTGGGCAGACTCTGACAGAGCGCTGGGAGGTGACGGGAAATATAAAGTTTACTGGGACAATGGACTGATATATACACAGGGACAGAGGGAGGGGTGATGGGCAGGCAGCTTGTCGTTCCCCAGGGGTACCGTGAGCGGTTGCTCAAGATTGCTCACGATATTCCCATGCCTGGACATCTGGGAATCATATGCACTATGCAGCGATTGGCCCTGAATTTCTATTGGCCCAACTTCACCCAGCAGGTTAAGGAGTATTGCAGGTCTCATCACCGGTGCCAAGAAACAGAAAAGGCAGGTAAGCAAACCCAAGCCGCCCTAATTCCCTTACCTATAGTGGAGGAGCCATTCCAGAGGGTAGGAATGGATATTGTGGGGCCTTTGAATACCCCCAGCTCCTCCGGAAGAGGTTTATCCTAACAGTGGTGGATTATGCCACCAGGTACCCAGAGGCAGTCGCCTTATCCTCACTAAGGACAGAAAAAGTGGCAGATGCCTTGCTAGGGATTTTCACCCGTGTTGGGTTCCTGCAGGAGGTTAACACCGATCGAGGGGGTTCCTTCATGTCGGACCTGATGAAATCTTTGTAGAAGAAGTGTGGGGTGGTGCAGAGATGCATGACACCTTATCATCCACAAGCCAATATGCCTTGTGGAAAGATTCAATGGTACACTTAAATTGATGCTCCAAGCGTTTGCTGAACAGCATGGGAGGGTCTGGGTGAAATACCTTCCCCACCTGTTGTTCACATACAGGGAGGTGCCCCAAGAGTCGACAGGGTTTTCACCCTTCGAGCTCTTATATTGATGCAGGGTACGTGGGCCCCTAGACTTGATCCTTGAGGACTGGGAAGACAAGCATGCCACCCAGGTAACTCCCATAGTGGATTATGTCCTTAAGTTTAGGGAAAAGCTGAAGGAGCTTATTGGAACAGCCCAGAGCAACCTGGCAGCTGTCCAACAAAAACATAAGGTATGGTACGACCTGAGAGCCAGAGCTCGCTCGTACACTGTAGGTCAGGAGGTCATAGTCATAATCCCACTCTGGAGAAATAAGCTACAGGCCGAGTGGGCAGGACCATACAAAGTAACCAGACCGGTGAATGACGTAAATTACATTATAGAACTGCCTGACAGGAGACATACCCAAAGAATGTACTATGTCAACAAGATGAAGCCATATGCAAATAGAACTGACATGGTCTTTGCAGTGTGTAGTCCTGGGGAAGGGACAGACAAGGAAGACCCCCTTCTGGACTTGCTGGAAGAAAGCAAGCGGGAGTCCTCTATTGAGGCAATTAAAATGTCATCCCAGTTGACCCTGGACCAGATCCAGGAAGTAAGGGAGGTTTTAGCAGACTTTGCCCCATTGTTTAGCACCAGGCCTGGACTAACCCCCTTAGCGACGCACAATGTAGAGACAGGGACACAAACGCCCATACTGTGGACAGCATATCGGGTGTCAGAGGCTGTCCAAAAGGACATTAGGAGGGAGGTGGATGA
This sequence comes from Neoceratodus forsteri, assembly GCA_016271365.2. Taxonomy (NCBI): domain Eukaryota; kingdom Metazoa; phylum Chordata; order Ceratodontiformes; family Ceratodontidae; genus Neoceratodus; species Neoceratodus forsteri. The sequence continues at coordinate 830,516,119 of CM028137.1, forward strand.
AATGCTGGATTTAGGGAGTAATCCAGAAATCCCACAGCCCCTGGGCCTCACCCATAGTCCTTGTTCCCAAACCTGATTGCTTTACTCATTTTTGTGTGGACTATCGTGGGCTTAACGCAGTCACAAAGTCAGATGCCCACCCAATGCCATGGACAGAAAAACTACTAGACACATTGGGAAGGACGACCTACTTTACCACTACTGACCTGACAAAAGGGTATTGGCAGGTAGAGTTAACTGATAGAGCTAGGGAGAGGTCGGTCTTCATCACACCGTAGGGTTATTTGAGTTTAAAGTAATGCCTTTCGGAATGAAGAACACCCCTGCCACCTTCCAAAGGCTGTGAACCAGGTGTTAAATGGTGCTGAAGAGTACACCATGGCGTACCTGGATGACGTTGCCATCTTCAGTGCCAGCTGGGAGAAACACAAGTTCCAACTTAAGAAAGTGCTGGGCAGGATGCAGAGGGCCAGGCTCTCTGTAAAAGCTGAAAAGTGCCAGGTGGCCTTGGCTAAGGTGGCATACCTCGGCATGTAGTAGGCTGGGGATGACTCCATCCTAATCAAGAAAAAATTGAGGCAATCGAGGCATGGCCCAGACCTGAAACACAGAAGCAGGTTTGAAGTTTTTTAGGGACCGCATGGGTACTATAGAAAATTTGTATCAAACTACAGTGCTTTGGCCGCCCCTATCTGGTCTGTTAAAGAAAAGAATGCCTAAAACATTGTCTGGGAACCAGCCTGTGAGCAAGCTCTTTACACGCTAAAGGAGGCACTGTGCAGTGCTCCTGTATTAGCCAGTCCAGACTATAGAAAACCCTTTGTAGTCCAGACTGATGCCTCAGATGTGGGTATTGGGGTAGTACTTAGTCAAACATCTAACCAAGGGAAAGATCACCCAATAGTATACCTCAGTAAGAAGTTACTTCCCAGGGAGCAGGCTTATTGTACAGTGGAGAAAGAATGCCTTGCAATGGTGTGGGCACTAAAGAAGTTAGAGCCATACCTATATGGGCGGCACTTCGAGGTACAAACAGATCACAACTCCCTGGTTTGGCTGCCACAAATGGGTAAAAAAAACGGTAGGCTTTTAAGATGAAGCCTTGCCTTGATGGGTTCCGACATAGAAACACAGAATTTGATGGCAGATAAGGACCACTTGGCCCACCTAGTCTGCCCATTTCCCTATCTAACGGATAAGCTGCAGATTCTAGTTAATCAACAGCCTACTTCCTCCTACCTTGAATTGCCTTATGTCTGTCCCATGCATTCTTGAATTCCCCCACTGTTTCTGACTCTATGACCTCCTCAGGAAGGCTGTTCCATGCATCTACAACCCTCTCTGTGAAGAAATACTTCCTCACATTACCTCTAAGCCATCCTCCCTCTATCTTCAAATTGTGCCCCCTTGTTCTTGCACATCTCTTTTTCTGAAAGATGCTACCCTCTTGGACTTTGTTGATTCCCTTGAGGTATTTGAAAGTTTCTATCGTGCCCCCCTTTCCTCGAGGCTATACATATTAAACTCCTTTAGTCTTTCTTCATATGTCTTCTGGTGCAGACCCTGCACTATTTTGGTTGCCCTCCTCTGGACACCCTCCACCCTGTCTATGTCTTTGCAGAGATGGGGTCTCCAGAACTGTACACAGTACTCCAGATGTGGTCTTACCAACTGTCTGTAAAGAGGCCAACAAAAATGGGTTACTCACCTGTAGCAGTAGTTCTAGGAGTGGTATATGTTGTTCATCCACACTCTTTGGCATGTCCCTTTCCCCTTTAAATCTGGCCGGAAGTCTTCAAGCTGGCTCCTCCCACCCACCCGGGTGGTAAATACCTCGGCTCCACCCCATGACACCAGATCTCAGCCCACTGGAAGCAAGGCGATGCGCCTAAAGCCGGGGAGGTTGGGTGGGTGCGTGTGGATGAACAACATATACCACTCCTAGAACTACTGTTACAGGTGAGTAACCTGTTTTTCTAGGAGCGTGGATATGTTGTTCATCCACACTCTTTGGCAGACTCCTAGCAGTTCTCTGGGAGGAGGGAGGCAAGGCGCACACCCCCTACTTAGGAAACAGAGATTGGAGAACCGAGGCCCCAAAACCAGCATCCTGACGTGACTCAAGGTCGATGTGGTAATGGATAATGAAGGTGTTTGCTGACTTCCAGGTAGCAGCCCGACAGATTTCCTGGATAGGGAAGTCCCTGGAAGCAGTATGGTGGGTAGAATGCCCGCCAACTCATAGCACAGACCTATGCATGATGTACTCCATCTTGCAATGGTTCGTTTGGCTGCAGGTCTGCCAAAAGCGGCTTCAGTGTAGGTGACAAACAGCTGGCGAACCTCTCCCCGAATTTCTGCCGTCCTCTCCTTGTAGTAGGAGAGAGCACATCTGAGGTTCAGGGTATAGAGCCTGTACTCAGCGTCTGAGGTGTAGTTAGGGTAATATACAGGCAGAGTCAACACCTGGTTAAGGTGAAACTCTGACACCACCTTTGGAAGGAAATTCGGGTGGGGGCACAAGACAACTATGTCCCTGTGAAAGACCAGATAAGGGGGGGTCCACTGAAAGCACCTGGAGCTCCCCTGTCCTTCTGGCTGATGTGATAGCCACCAGGAAGGCAGTCTTCCATGACAAGTGTGAGAGCTCAGACTTGTGCATGGGTTCGAAAGGCTTGCCCATGAGCTTTGCCAAAACCAGCAAGAGATCCCACAGAGGTGGAGGTTCAATTACCAGAGGGGATACGTGATCAAGGCCTTTGATAAAGCACCCGACCACTGTCTCCTGCACCAATGTTGACTGACCGGCCCGCACCCGGTAAGCGGAAATGACTGCCAGGTGCACCTTAAGGGTCGATGACCGCAGACCCCCTTTGGAGAGAGACCAAAGGTAGTCTAAAATGTTAGAAACAGAGCAGGATAAGGGGTCCAGACTCTTACTCTGACACCAAATGGAAAACCTTTTCCATTTGAAAGCATAACATTTCCTGGTCGATTCCTTAAGAGATGCCTGCACAACTGTGTAGACATCCTCGGAAAGACCCAGAGACTGGAACTCTAGCCACTCAGGTACCAGGCTGTGAGGTGCAGGGACTGAAGGTCCGGATGGAATACCTTCCCCTGGTTCAATGATATCAGGTCCGGGCGTGTACAAAGCCACTCCGAGGCCCTGCAGCTGAGGTTGAGGAGATCTGGATACCAGAACTGGCAGGGCCAATCTGGGGCTACCAGGATCAACTTCGCCTTGTCCCTCCTCATCTTGAGTAACACCTTGTGGATCAAGAGAAATGGAGGGAGGGCGTAGAGGAGGCCTGGGGTCCATGGCCTCGAGAAGGCATCCCCCTGCAGCGAGCCCTGCTGAGGGGGGGGCATGGTACAGCCTCAGCTTGGTGTTCTCCCTGGAGGCAAACAGGTCCACCAACGGTTTTCCCCAATGGGAGAACAGATTGTAAGCTACCTCTGGATGGAGAGACCGCTTGTGGGATGTCTGGCCTATGCGGCTGAGAGCATTAGCCAGTTGATTCTAGACTCCTGCCACATGGATGGCAGGGAGATCCACCTCCAACCGCTGACAAGGGTCCAGATCCAGACAGCCTCCTTTCATAGCAGACGGGAGTGCATGCTGCCCTGTTTGTTGAGGTAGTACATGGTCGTGGTATTGTCCGTCTGGACTTGAACCACTGACCCCGGAGCTGAGGAGCTAAAACTGACAGTGCCAGTCTGACTGCTCTGAGCTCCAGCAGGTTGATGTGTTGCATCGGAACTCCTCAGGGGTCCAGAACCCGTGGGCTCTGTTGTCCCCCATGTGGGCTCCCCAGCCCATGAGAGAAGCATCAGTTGTGAGAATAACTGTCAGCTCGGGCAGACAAACGGGATCCATTCCTGCAGATGACCTGGTACGATCCACCATTGGAGAGCATCCTACATCTTCTGGGTGACAGTGACCAGCTGGTCAAAATGACCCTGATGCTGAGTCCACTGAGTGGCCAGCTCCCACTGGAGGGGGTGCATGTGCAATCTGGCCCAACGGACCACTGAGGTGCATGCCGCCATGTAACCCAGAAGGCACAGGAAGTCCAGGACAGGGCGCAAGTACCCAACCAGAAATGATTGGGCAAATGAGGAAAGAACCTCAGCCCTGTCCACCGGGAGCCGAGCTCTGGCTTGACGAGAGTTGACCTCTGCCCCGATAAAGCCCATCACCTGAGAGGCATGAGTTCTGACTTGGCCTCATTGATCAGGGGGCCCAATTGGGAACAGGTTCGGAAGGCCAGGTCCCTGGACCTCTCCACCTCCTGCAGGGAGGAACCTGCCAGGAGCCAATCATCGAGGTAGGGGTATATCCGAACCCCTTGATGCCCCAGATAGGCCACCACCACTGCTATGCACTTGGTGAAGACCTGAGGGACTGATGACAGGCTGAACGGCATGGCTTGGAACTCATACAGGGTCACTTCCACCCTGAAGCGGAGGAACCGCTGGTGGGACGGACGGATTGGGATATGGAAAAACATGTCCTGTAGATCCAGTAAACAGAACCACATGTTTCGCGCCAGAGATGGTATGATCTGATTCAGAGTTACCATCAGGAAGGTGTGAGACCTGAGATATTTTATTTATTTATTTATTTACATTTTGGTAACCGGGTAAGCCCACTGAGACCAGAGGTCCCTTTTTCAGGGGCGACCCAGAATTAGTTACATACAGAGACATTTAAAGGGGAAGTCTCCCAAAGTTTCACACCCATATTTTCCCAAGTCCTTATGTGTAACTGTTGTGTTCTTCCTCTAGTTGTCAGCAGTCCTATTGCTGTCCAAATCTAGATTATAAATACAAATATGCAGCCCTCAGAAGTTATCAATGTGTTTGTCCTCCATTTTACCATCAATGCTGCTGGAGGGTGATGTCATCAGAGCAACAGATAATGGTGCTGCACTAAATGCTGTTCCACCAGTAAACAGAACCCATAATGTTTGGTCCCCACTTGAGTAATGGGGAACTCTTTAAGTGTTGTGCACATCCTGAAGTGCAGGTCTAATAGGGACTAGGACCATATGAGTATGATTCAGCACTGATTTGACATGTGTATACAGTATGCCTATAAGGAAGTGCCTGTATGAGTTGTGTTAATGTTTCTGTTAGCAAAAACAGTTTACCCAATAAATGACCCTGGGTACAACAAGAGTCTTAAGTGGTATTATATAGCTGTTTTATTATGTTCTGTGTGTGTTAGCATTCTCTGTTTTGATTGACACCAGCAGTGGGACACAATCTTGCAAAAATGCCCCTTTCCCTTTGTAACTAGGCAGTCAGTGATTGGGTGGCTGATGTAAGGCAATAAAGAGTTCAGCTATAACAAGGAATAGGTTACCAGGACATCAGCTGCAGCATATGGAAGAAGAGTAATCTAGTGGTTAAAGCACAGGCACATGAACTGGGAAACTCTGGTTCAAATCCTACTAAAGTCCCTTACTCTCTAACCCATAATAAGTTCCCCTAACCTCGTTGGGAACTGTGATGGCCCCTCAGGTCCATGACTTTAACAGTGCCCTCATTCCCATTATAAATCATTAGCAGTGGCGTGAGAGCTACAGCACTTCACTTTGAAGGTACTGAAAACAAGCTGTGGCAGCCCCCCCCCCACACACACACACACTTTGTAATGCCAGCATTTGAAGTAGGATGTCCCTCACAAATCAGATGCTATACTTCAGCTGTTGTAGGTAAAGAAACTAATCAGTCTCAGTGTTTGTAGTACTCTGTATTTGCTTAGCTCATTCCTCCCATGCCATATGCATTCTGTGTCTTGGTATTTCCAGTCAGAACCTAGATGTAAGGGCATTTGCAATGTAAACAATACACTTTATAAAGTAAGTGATCTAGCGCTCCACTTTCAGGCTGCTGAAAGGGAAGTGTATAATTTGCGCAAAGGAAGAATTCAGTCTTGTGTGATCCTTTGGGAAACTGCTCAAGCCTACCTTATAAATGAATCCTCTCAAGGGTGTTCACCTGGTTCACTACAGAGTGACTGATTGACTGCTCAATTGATTGATTGGTTGGTTGATTGGTTGATTAACTGATTCAGTCTACTGCTTTCCACAACATGTTACAACTGTCTCACAGAGAGAAATGAGCAGTACACAGGAGCAGCTTTTGTTTCCTGTGAATTGATATTATTAGATGTATTATTTGCTCTACACATGCAGTATTAAGGCTCAAGTACCACTCCCTGTGTGACTTGCATGGCAGAACTGCCTTAAGCCATTGCAAACTTAAACTAAAATAAGGATAGACAGCATTGATACCCTTATGTTTTGTTCTGTACTGTTGCTGCAGTGACATCAAGGAATGGGAGGGGCTGTATTGCAAGTGACTCATTTGCATGTAAATGGAGGCTTGCTTGACATTTTACTACCTTGTGTCAGAGCCTCAAACTCTAGATATGTGTTGCAACAGAAGAAATGGCTGATCTCTTATTGACATATGTACAGTACTTGATGTAATGTATAATAAATACATCAGACATATCCAAATCATAAATATACAGGAGTCTTTCCTTTAAAGGCATTATTTACACTAATTATATAAGTTATACAAATATACATTGCAACAGCATACAGGGATAGGACAATCAGGCTCACAATTAGACTCAGTCATGATTTACAGCTATTACATTAGTTTCATAGATAAATGTTAGCAACAGCATCCAGTAGTAGAAATCGGTTCTCATTCAGACACCTGGTTACCCACCAGTTAGAAGGGTAGTTAGACAACAAGGAGGATTGACGTCATAGGCTAGGCAGAATAAAGACAGGATAGAGGGAGGTTCAGAGCAGTTCAGCTGGCATGAGCCCAAGACTTGGGAGCTAACGGTTGCAGCCACAGAGACTGAGACTGAGAAGATAAAGTTTGAGTCCAGACTTGAACTGGTTAAGGGTGGGAGAGTCAGTCAGACTAGCTGAAAGGGAGTTCCATAGGTGGAAGGCAGCAAATCTGAAAGAGCATTTGCCTTGCTTGGAGCGTATCCGAGGGATGTCCAGGAGATGTTTCGCAGATGATTGCAAGGTTCGGGTTTGTTCTTTAGGGGAGAGTAGTCCTCTAAGATGGGGAGAGAGACCTAGGGTAGAGAACTTGAAGGCAAGACAAGTGACGGGGTACGGGAGTTTGTGTCACAGAGTGGGCCATTTAAGTTCCCTAAGTGCCTCACAGTGATGCCTCCTAGGAGAGGAGCTTGTGGCGAACTGTGCCACTTGATTATAGAGTATGGAAAGTTTCACTGATTCAGGTGGTGGAGATCGAGGAAGGGGCGCCAACTCCTGTCCGCTTAGGCACCAGGAAGTACCTGGACACGAAGTCTGGGTCTGTAGGAGGATCTGGCACTGGACCTACTGCCTCCTTGTGGAGGAGCTGAGCAATTCTGTCCCGAAGGGCCAACTGAGTGCAAACTGAGATCCTTTCCTCCTGAGGGGCACGGGCTCGGCAGGGGGGTACTGCTCGAATTCTAGAGGCAGTCTCCGACCCACCACTTCCAGGACCCACCTGTCTGAAGTGATACCGGACCAGGCAGAAAGAAAGTGGCGGAGCCAGCCCCCCACCGGAGGACCCAGAACTGGCCACCCCTGACCCATCACTGAGCAGGCTTAGAGGAGGAGGAGGCTCCTGGACCGGCACCTCAACCTCCTTTGCGGGGTTGTTGGGGACCCTACTTGGGCCTAAGGTGCCAAGCTTGAGCCTGTTGTTGCTGCTGGTGCTGCTGACCACCCTGGAAGGAGGGCTGTCTAACCGCAGGAGAGGAGTGCCAAAAGGCTTCTTCTTGCATTTCTGCTGATTCTGCCCAAAGAACGCTTTGCAGAAGTGGCATCCAAGGTGGCATTGGACTGCTCTATGCACGGAGGTGACCTGCCACCCCGGACTGAAGAGATCAGTGCCAAGGAAGGACACATCAGCTAACTTGTGCTCAGTATCTGCCAGGAAAGAGGATAACCTCAGCCAGGCCCTGCGGCGAGTGGTCACTGCAGCTGCTAGTGAGCCGGTACAGGAATCTCCAATATCCAAGGCCATCTGGAGCTGCTGTTTTGCAACAGCACGGCCCTGTTCACGGACCTGCTTAACCGTGGTCTGCATGTCTGCTGGGAGATGAGGGAGGACTTCATCTAGCGACCTCAAGAGGGCATGAGAGAAGTGTGCCATGATCACTGCCGAACTGGCCTGACGAAGGCCCAAGGATGAGGGCGCATACACCTTCCGAGCAAAGTGGTCCATATGCTTGGACTCCTTGTCCGGAGAGTGGTCAGTATCCGCCGAGTTACCCGTGCATCTAAACACAGAGGCAGTCACAAGGCTCTCGGCCGAGAGATGCTCTGTGAAACCCGCCAAGGACCCCATGGGTACAATGTACTTGTGAGCCATGCGGGCAGATGGAGCCGGGCAAGAAGCAGGGCACTGCCATAGCTCAAGGACCAGGCAAACAATGGCTTTGGCCACTGGGAAGGCCTCCGTCGGGGTATCCCCCCTCTTAAGGATATCCATGACAGGATATTCTGCCTTCTTTTGGATAGGCTCCAAGGGCATACTGGTTGACTCTGAAATAAGGCGGAGGATGCCCTGGAAGAAAAAATTACTCATCTTAGTAATTGTGTTTCTTCTAATGGAGTCTTGCTGTATTCTGACTAACTGCTGTTAGCTTTTCCTTGTGCACGGAAGCCATGAAGTTGTGGTCCCTGGCTTATTCCCTGCAAACCTCTCTGATAGCAGTCCACCTTCCAGGGAAGGACAATGTGCTAGCAGATGCACTAAGCAGGATCTTACAGGGCCATCACGAATGGTCCCTGGACCTTCTGGTGTTGAAGGTGATTTTTTTCAAGGTGGGGCACCCAGAGATAGATCTCTTTGCAGCCCCAGACAATCACCAACTTCTTTTCTTTTTGTTGCAGACCCCAGTCTTGGGCTCAGTCTCTGGATGCTCTGATTCTGAACTGGGAAGGAAAATTTCTGTATGCCTTCCTCCCTTTCCTCTACTGTTCAAAGTTCTAGTCAAGATAAGGTCACAACCTTGCAAAGTGTTTCTGATTGCTATAGACTGGGCCAGACAGCGTTGGTACCCCTGTTGCTGTCTCTAGCAGTCCACCTTCCCCTGTCTCTTCCCAGGAATTACAACCTGTTAACCTCCTCTCAGGGGAGGATTTGGTACCCCAATCTTCAGTCTCTCAATCTCAAGGCATGGCTCTTGAAGAGTTAGAGTACGTAGATTTGCATCTGTCTCAGGGGGTTCTAGATATCCTCAAAGCCTCTCGAAAGCCCGCCACTAGAAAGACCTATAACTCCAAATGGAAGAGATTCAGCATTTGGTGTTCCAAGAAACATATCTCCTCAGACACTGCTGAATTGCCTACAGTTCTGGTTTATATGGTCCATTTGAATGGCTTATGCTGTTTCTGCTTTTCTGTCAGTGGGGAAGTCTCACTATCATCTCATCCTGTGTTCTGAAAATTTTTTAAGGGTTTGCTTCATACCAATCCTCCCTTTAGAGATTCTGCCCCTGCCTGGGACTTAAATGTATGCATTGCTCAACTTATGCAACCTCCCTTTGAACCTATGTCCTCAGCAGAGCTTAAGTACTTGACTTGGAAAACTGTGTTTTTAGTAGCCATTACCTCTGCCAGACGTATCAGTGAATTGCAAGCCCTGTCAGTGGAACCTGATTTTATCACCTTTCATAAGGATAAAGTGGTCCTTAGAACCAATAGAAGGTTCTTGCCCAAAGTGGTTTCAGATTTTCACTTGAATCAGTCTATGTCTCTTCCTGTCTGATCATTCTTCTTCAGGAGAGAGGAGGCTACACAGTTTAGATGTTAAAAGGGCCCTTAGCTACTACATAGAGCATACCAAGGGTCACAGGTTTGATTCCCTCCAGTTGTTCCTCACTTATGGAGAAGGGAAAGGGCAAACCTGCCACCAAGAGAACTATTGCCAAGTGGATTGTGTCTTGTATACAATTCTGCTATAAGAAACTAGGAAATATTCCACCCTCAGGCCTGAGGGCTCACTCCACCAGAGGTACAGCTGCTTCTCTGGCTGCTGCCAGGGATATCCCTCTCTTAGAAATTTGCCAAGAAGCCACCTGGAAAACAGTCCATACCTTTACCAAGCATTACTCTCTGGATATCCAGGCTAGGAGTGATGCTCAGTTTGGTGCAGCAATACTTCAGAACCTATTCCCAAAGTAGGTTCTCTCCCTCCTCCATGGAGGTACTGCTTGGTAGTCTGCAGTTAGTCAGAATGCAGCAAGACTTCATGTTGTTTGAAGAAAAAATTACTCACCTTAGTAACTGTGTTTCTTCTAATGGAGTCTTGCCGTATTCTGACCTCCCTTCCTGCCTCCCCTCTTAGAACCTGTTTTTGGGGAAGTGGTGGGCAGGTGCAGTGTTGCACCTCAGGGTGCTTCTTATACACCCTCCTCTTTTGTTTGGGTGTTTGTTTTATTGCTATTCTTATTTGAATTGGTTTTTGGTTTTGGGTTTCCTGACTTGAGTCTTCCTTGGGAATTCAAAACTCTTGTTGCCAGTTGGCAGGTAAAACTTTTACAATTTCCACATAGAGTAGTTAGAGTTTTTGCTCGTAAGAATCTGACGGTTGGATTTCAAAGGGCTGCAGACAGAGACCTCAACCGAGCTCGAGTTCAGCATTCTATGCACTGCATAGAAAGTTAACCCTTTGTTCTCTGGGGCAGTTTAAAGGCTGGAGCTAACTGCAATTAATCAGAATACAGCAAGACTTCATGTTGTTTGAAAGAGGAAGGACCTTCCTCCAAGTCTGTCACTGACAACTCATCATCAGGGTGTGAGTGTAGACCAGTGGTATCCAAGTCCGAAGAGTCGGGATATAAGGGTCTCCTGCCTATGTCCCCTTCAATACACCGAGGGCTATCGGGGGATGACAGTGATGGACAGACAACAGGGCAGACCCATATCTGTCCGGTCCTCTTTCAAGGAAGCCCCTCCCTGAGGCTGCTTAGGTGGTGGCGCAACCAAAATTGGTGGGGAGACCGGAACAGGCCGAACAGGAATGTGTGCCGGTCCTACCAGAGGAAGAACCGGAGTCTTCGGATCCGGAGGGGTCGGCATCGGCCTAAGAGGTTCGGGCCAAGTAATGGCCGGTGTAGCTGGCAGAGCCGGTTTATGACCGGTCAGAATTAGCTGTTGCCACATAAGGTCCTCATAACACCGACGGAGCTTCCGTTGAAGTCTCTCCTTGTCCGAGGAGGATGAGGATCGGTGGTGATACCTCTTCCGAGAGTGTTTATGACATTTTTTCATTTTTTCGACCAAAGGGGTCCTGGTCCTCGCTTCGAGACTGACGGGGTTGGCTTGTTCGATCGGGAGAGGCTGGAGTCAGTGAAAACTGAAGTTCCAGCTCCTGTCTCTTGATCAGGATACCCGAGGGCTGGGTCTCCTCATCGGGGAAGGAAATGATCGGTGTCCTCTCCAATGAGTCATCGACCAGGGTCGCCGACAACAGCTCGATTGGGTAGAGAGATATCTCGGCCAGTTCGGCCATTTCCTCAGCCTCGGTGCCTTGGCCTGACAGAAGATCCGAGAAGCCGGCAGCCGAGGAAGCGATCTCGACCAAGGCCGAGACCACAAGATCCTGGGTTTCAGATCTTTCTTGGTCCCAGGAACATCTTCTCCGAGAAGAAGACTTGGGGTCCTTGTCCCATTTTCTAGGGCAGGAGAAGTGCATCCCGGGTGCCCTCACCCCTGGTGAGAGACTAGCACAGTTCCGAGGATCCTGTGAAGGAAGAGCCAAGGTTTAGTGGCACGAAAAAACCTCAGCTGACCGAGGCTTGGGCAGCTTCTTCTTCAAATGCCGCCATCTGATTATGCTGCTCGGCAGATCCTTCAGCCACAGAAACCATCCACCTGGCCTCCTTCGATTTCACCGGTGGATTGAGAAGCTCCGGTCTCCCCAGCTTAAGGTGCACCTTGTGGTCATCCAGAACGTTGGGATGAAAGGCCAAGCAGATGGTGCAGGAAGAGGTGTTATGCATGACACCCAAACAATAAACACACGAGAGGTGGGGATCGGTGTGCGACATCTTCTGTCCACAGGGACACTGACGAAACCCAAGGGATAACTTGTCCTCCATGTCCAATGCGCTCGGATTGGAATCGTGAACTTGTACGAGTTTCAAAGAAAGCGAATGTGGTGAAAACCGTTGATACTTTTAAAGATACTTTTAAAAATTACTTGGACACCTATTTGAAACAAAAATGCATAGTAGGATATAATTAATACTGGCGAGCATTATGGACCATGGTCTTCTTGCTCTGTATAACCTATGATACCTATGATTAGTATCCAGGGCCTACGATACTGCAGAAGTAGCACGAGGGAACCTGAATCTTCCAGCGGAAAGCAAGATCTGGCATCATGGGGCGAAGCCGAGGTATTTACCACCTGGGTGGGTGGGAGGAGCCAGCTTGAAGACTTCCGGCCAGATTTAAAGGGGAAAGGGACATGCCAAAGAGTGCGGATGAACAACAAATCCACACTCCTAGAACTTCCTGTTTTCTACTGGTGTTGCCTCTCCCTATGCATCCCAGTATTCCCCCAGCCCTCCTTACTGCCTTCTCACATTGCTGGCCCACCTTTAGGTCATCTGATATGACTATCCCCAGGTCTCTTTCCATTTTTGTTGTTGTCAGTATCTCTCCCCCCATTGTGTACTCTTCTTCCGCTGGGTTTTTGTTTCCCAGGTTCATTACTTTGCACTTCTTTGCGCTGAATCTAAGCTGCCATATATTTGAGCATTCCTCCAACCTTGGCAAGTCCCTTTTCATCCTTTCCACCCCACCTTGCATATCAACCCTGTTGCAGATTTTTGTGTCATCTGCAAAGAGACATACTTTCCCCTTCCAATCCCTCTGCAATGTCACTTATAAAGACATTACAAATTATCGGCCCCAGTACTGAACCCTGTGGTACCCCACTAGTAACCCTCCTTTCTTCACTGTGGACTCCATTTACCATTACCGACTGTGTTCTGTTGTCCAGCCAGTGTTTTACCAGGCTACCACCCTGGGACCCACTCCCAGGCTGGCTAACTTGTTTATTAATCTTTTGTGCATATGTTTCTCTGTTTCTATGTTTCTACATGACTGTCACTCACAGGGCAGGGATAGCAAACTCAAACGCGGTCGGGTTATCATGTCACTTAGAGTAGTAAACTGAATTTGGAGAACTCATCCCATGCCTAGGAACAGATTCCCCCAAGTTCAGTCTAGGAGAGAGGATTGTGACATGTTAACCCTCTACTAGTTATGATCATATTTGTGATATAAAAATATGTTTCTTTGAATGTCTGCTGGAAAATATGACAGCAGGCCCATGGGAAAGACTAGCTTTGAAGGGCCTGACCTTTTGACCCCAAAGGCCCTGCTTGCTGGAACAGCTGGCTGTAGTAAAACTGACCCAGTGGATACATTTATTAAGAGCTTTCTTTGACAGCTACCTGTCATGCCTGTGTTAGCTGCTATACACCAGGTTGTAACAGGTTGTAAACCTAGGAAACTAGCCATAAAAGACTGCATTTTATGACATCAGGAGGGAAGCCAGTTCTGCTGGATGCCTGTGACAATTCACACAGCTAAGCAAAATGGGTTTCAGGATGTTTTTCTGAAGATCAAAGGGGGGAATGCTGATGAGGAAAGAGACTGTTATAATTTAATATTGCTATCTTTGCAGATTTCAAGCAAGCAGTAAAATGACACCCTTTTGGGTACACTTAGTCATATTACAAATTAATTACAGGACTAACAGTGACCTCATGTGCTGTGACATCACAAGGAAGTTGGGACTTTGAACTTTGAATATTGCCAAGCTGTTTGAGGGGACTGTGGCTCACTCTTATTCCAACTTTGAAAGAGAACACACACACACACACACACACACACTGGTGTTTTGGATTTAAAGGAGATATGAAATGATTTATTCATGTTTTAAACTATTCAATAAATCTGAAATATGAGAAAATTACCTGTGTGTGTGTGTGTGTGTGTGTGTGTGTGTGTATCTTTTTTTCTGTGAATGTTACCAGTGCATTTTGTATGCTCTTTAGCATTATTGAAACCACCACTAACTCCACAGCTTTGTTTTCAGTAGCGAGTCAGCTGCTCCATTTTAAAATGCTGACACCATTAACTCTGAGTTACAGTAGCAAGAAGACAAGGTGTGTGGTGCTTCAGGCAGAAACTGATCCAACCAACTGTACATAATTGTTGATCAGCACCCCTTGATGTTACTAATAGATGCCCTACTCAAAAAAATGTAAATAAATAAACTGGCAACTGGTGATAGTCTTCAGCTCAGTCCCTTCATCCTCGACCACTCACAGTACAAATTACTCAGAAGTTGTTAGCAGATTGTATTTTTTTTAATCAGTAAGAAAAAATTACTCACCTTAGTAATGTTGTTTCTTCTATTGGAGTCTTGCTATATTATGACATATGCAGTGAGTCCCAACCTTCGAACTGCTCCAGAGGTGAAAGAGTTAACTTTTCATGTCAGGCATGGAATGCTGAGCTCGAGCTCAGTTGAAAACTCTGTCTGTTGTTCTTCAAACTCAAACCGTCAGATCTTTATGAGCTAAACTCACTGAGGTCCTCTGTGGAAGCTGTAAACCTACACTAGCCAACTGGCTACTAAACATAATAACACATTTTTTGGTCCCAAAACAAAGACTCAAGTCAGGAGCCCCAAAAATGAAAACACAACACCAAGTCACCCCAAAAGAAGGGTGAAAACAACAAGGTGGGCATCTACTAAGTGCCAACACTGCACTGCCCACCCACATCCCAAAAACAGAGGTTCTGAGAGGGCAGGGGGGGTCATAATATAGCAAGACTCAATAGAAGAGACAACATTACTAAGGTAATTTTTTCTTCAAACAACATGAAGTCTTGCTATATTATGACATATGCAGACTACAAAGCAGTACCTCCATGGAAAAGGGACAGAACCTACTTGGGAAATAGGCTCTGAAGCACAGCTGTGCAAAGCGGCATCACTCCTAGCCTGGATATCCAGAGAGTAATGCTTGGTAAAAGTATGAACTGTTTTCCAGGTAGCTGCTTGACATATCTCTAGAATAGGATGTCCCTGGCAGCAGCCAGGAAGCAGCTGTACTCCTGGTAGAGTGAGCCCTCAGGCCTGAGGGAGGAACCTTACCCAGTTTTTCATAACAGAATTGGATACAAGAGACAATCCACCTGGCAATGGATCTCTTAGTGGCAGGTTTCCCTTTACCAACCTCACCATAAGTGAGGAATAGTTGGAGGGAGTCAAACCTGTGACCCTTGGTATGCTCTAAATAGTAGCTAAGGGCTCTTTTGACATCTAAACTGTGCAGCCTCCTCTCGCCAGAGGAGAAATGGTCAGTGAAGTACACAGGAAGAGAATAGATTGATTAAGGTGGAAATCTGAAACCACCTTAGGTACCTAACTTCCTGTTAGTCCTGAGGATCACCTTATCTCTATGAAAGGAGATAAAATCAGGCTCCACTGACAAAGCTTGTAATTCACTTATCGTCTGGCAGAAGTGATGGCTACTCAGAAACACAGTTTTCCAAGTCAAGTACTTAAGCTCTGCTGAAGACAAAGGCTCAAAAGGGGGTTGCATAAGCTGAGCAATGCAAACATTAAGGTCCCAAGCAGGGGCAGGGTCCATGAATGGAGGGTTGGTGTGAAGCAATCCCTTGAAAAACTTGGAGAATACAGAGTGAGCTGAAAGAGGAGAGGGCTTACCTGCTGAAATAAAGGCAGACACAGCTGCCAGATGCGCTTTTAGGGTAGCTGGTCTCAGCCCCCAGGTATTTAGATGGACCATGTAATCCAGGACTGTGGGTAAATCAGCAGATTCTGGGGAAATATGCTTCCCAGAGCACCATATGGAAAATCTCTTTGATATGGAATTATAAGTAGCCCTAGTAGAAGGTTTTCTAGAAGCCTTCAGGATATCCATTACACCCTGGGAAAGGTGTAAATCAGCAAACTCTAACTCTTCAAGAGTCAGGCCTTGAGATTGAGAGATTTTAGGTACCAAACCCTCCCTGAGCACAGGTTAACAGGTTGTGATTCCTGGGAAGACAGAGGGGAAGATGGACTGCTAAGGACAGCAGGAGTGGATACCAGGGTTGTCTTGGCCAATCTGGGGCAATCAGGATCATCTTGCAGGGTTGAGACCTGATTTTGACTAGCACTTTGAACAGCAGAGGGAAGGGGGGAAAAGCATAGAGAAACTTCCCTTCCCAATTGAGGACTAAGGCATCCAGAGGGACTGAGCCCAACACTGGGGGCCTGCAGCAAAAAAGGGGAAGTTGGTGATTGCCTGGGGCTGCAAAAAGATCTATCTGTGGGGTGCCCCATCTGGCAAATACCACCTCCAGGACCAAGGGGTCCAGTGACCAGTCATGATGGCCCTGGGAAATCCTGCTGAGAGCATCTGCCAGGACATTGTCCTTGCCTGGGAGGTGAACTGCCGTAAGGGAGGTGTTCAGGGAGTAAGCCAGAGACCACAACTTCATTGCTTCAGTGCACAAGGCCGTAGACCGAGTGCCCCCTTGCTTGTTGATGTACCACATTGTGGTGGTGTTGTCTGTTCTGACCTGTACCACTTTGTTCTGCACAGACTTGGAAAAAGCTTGAAGTGCTAGAAAAACTGCTCTGAGTTCCAACAGATTGATGTGGAGCAGAGATTCCTGAGGGGACCACAACCCCTGGGTAGTGAGGTCGCCCATGTGAGCTCCCCATCCCAAGAGGGATGCATCTGTAGTAAGGATTAAGGAGTGAGACTGGGTGATAAAAGGAACCCCTTGTCTGAGATTGCTCTGCTCCTGCCAGCATTGTAGGGCCTGGATCAGGGTTCGAGTCACTGGGATCAATTTGGTTAGAGGGTCTTTCCTTTGAGATCAAAAGGCTCTCAAATGGAACTGAATGTCCCTCATCTGAAATCTTGCTCCCTGCACCACTGCTGTAGAAGCAGCCATGTGCCCCAGGAGCTGTAGAAAATGCCTTGCTGGTTGAGACACCTGCAGGGTGAATGAGGAGGCCAGAGAGACCAGGGTCCTTGCCCTGTCCAAAAGGAGGAAGGCTCTTGCTTTCTCTGTGTTCAGCTCTGTGCCTATGAAGGTGAGGAGCTGAACAGGCTCTAGAACTGACTTTGAAAGATTCAGGAGGAAACCTAGAGAGGTGAGCAGTTGCTGAGTTATCTGTAGGTGTAACTTGACTCTGTCTGGGGACTGGCCTACTATGAGCCAGTCGTCCAGGTAAGGGAAGATGGCAATTTTTTGCCTTCTTAGAGAAGCTACTGCTACTGCCAGGCATTTTGTGAACACCCTTGGAGCAGAGGTGAGGCCAAAGGGCATTGCTCTGAACTGGTAATGGCCTGAGGGCAGCTCGAACCTGAGGTACTTTCGATGGGAGCTTCTGATGAGGATATGGAAGTAGGCATCCTTGAGGTCCAGGGATGCTAGCCAGTCCCCTGGCCTTAAAGGTGATAGAATAAGTCCCAGAGTCACCATTCTGAATTTTGGTTTTAAAAGGTGCTTGTTTAAGTATCTGAGATCCAGGATGGGCCACCATTCTCCTGTCTTTTTTGGGGTAAGGAAGTACCTGGAGTACAACCCTTTGCCCTGGTGTAGGGGTGGAACCTTTTCCACAGCTCTGAGAGCCAGGAGGGAAGAGGTGTCTGCCTCTACGGCAAGTGCCTCTGGAGGATTTGCAGGTGGAAAGGATCTGGTTCTCATCTTTGGAAATTTTTTGAAGCTGAGAACCAGTCCCTTGCTTACTACTTCAAGGACACACTTGTCTGATGTCAGAGACTCCCAGTTCTGGACAAATTAAGCCAGCCTGCCCCCTACAGGTAGTTGAGAATCGGCCCTGGCAACCCCATCAGGGTGCCTTCTTGGCAGGGGCTTTGGGCCGAGGGGTGGAAGCAGGCCTGCTTGCACCCCATCTGCCTCTCCCTCTAAAGATCCCCCTCTGGGCAAAAGCAGAAGAGGAGGCCTGGGCTTGGTAAAAAGGCCTATGAAAAGGCCTGCCCCTGCCCCTGGGAAGCTGCCTCTGAGGAGTGGCCTGCCTTTCCTTGGCCTGTGCACTCCTATAGGTGGTCCTATACTCATCCATTTTCTTCATGTAATTCTCTGTCTGCTCTCCAAACAGAGAATTACCCACTACAGGAAAATCCATAGCCTTAGTCTGGGTATCCTGTGACAGGCTAGTACATCTGAGCCAAGCCATCCTGCAAAGAGCCACAGATGTAGCCATGACTCTTGATGACAAATCATTTGAGTCCACTGCAGCATGGAATTGCACCTTGGATGCCTCAATACCATCAGCAGCCACCTGCTCCAGCTCCTTGGCAAGCTGGCCAGGGACCTGTTTTGCAAGAGCCATAACAGTATCCCATCTGGATTTCTGGTATCTAGCAACATAAGCCACATAATTTGCCTGTCTGAGTCCCAAGGATGCTGCCATGTACTGTTTCTTTGCCATGGCATCAACCTTCCTGGAGTCCTTGTCCGGGGGTTGTGAGGCCAAGGGGATATTTGCCTTGTCACAGGTTGCAGCCTGCACTACCCCAACATGGCTGCATTGTTGTGTAAGGAACTCCGTATCAGAGCCTGACAATGTGTACCTCTTGTCCATTCTCTTATCCACAGGAGGTGTAGTGTGAGGAGTTTTTAGAATTTTAAAAGTCTGCTTCCCAAAAGATTTATGTAAGGGAATAGACAGTCTCCTAGACTCTGGGATATCCATCATTTCCACATAGTCAGGCTCCTCTTGATCATCCACAGCTTCCTCCATAGGTAGCTGGAGGGTTTCAGCCACTTTTTTATAGAAAATAAAATGAGAAGGGGACTCAGAAAGCCTAGGAGGGGACACTCCTGAAGGTCTGTCTGGGGAGATGCCCGGGTCGATGGGCACATCCAGACTTGCAAATCCACATTCACTCTCCTCATACTCCTCTTCCCCCTCCTCCGGTTCATAATATTCCTCTAAATCTCAGTCTTGAACCGGTGGAACCGGACAGACCGGTGCTTATTGATGGCACCGGTTCGGTCAGAACCGAGAAAGCGACTGGACAATCTGAATCGCTTTTGGCTATCTCTTCAGTGGTTGAGAGGAAAGTTTGGCTCCACACCAGCTGATTTTCTAGTCCTTTTGCTGGAACTGACCCTTCAGGTCGGCTCTCCTTTGCCCGAGGAAGTCTCGCCTGGTCAGAGGGCACTCTCCTGGTTCGATTGAACCGAACCGGCTGGCCATCCGGTCAGCGGACTTCTTGGCCTCCTTTCCCATCAGCCTACCAACTCTTTTTTCCAGGGTAGCTGCAGGAAAATTTTACAAATCTGGCAGTCTGCATTGAGGTGGTCAAACCCCAGACAATAAACACAGGTGGTGTGGGGGTCAGCCTTGGCAAAGGCTTCCCCACACACACTGCAGTGTTGAAACCCAGTGGGCCCGGTTTTTCTTTTGGGCTTCTCAGACATAGTGCCAGTCCTAACCAAACTTGCCCATTTATGGCAATCCACCAAGCAAGACCCTCTTATCGGTTTCCAACCGTGTCACAGGTTGTGGAAAAAACCGTAAGAAATTCCGTCTTTTTTAGAACCGATAAGAACCGGTAACCACACTCTAAATGATAGAATAAAATATTTTCAAACAACCTGATCGGTTCGAGAGCGAACCGATAACAGTTTACAAGTTCCACACAGAGAGAAATAATGTAAACCTATCTAGTACTCACAAATACCACAGACAGAGCTTGAATCGATCGGTTGCGGTTTAAATTCGGTCAAAAAACCAAGAAAATAATACTTTAACCGACAAAATGAACCGAGCAGAAGGAG
Source organism: Neoceratodus forsteri (assembly GCA_016271365.2). Lineage (NCBI taxonomy): Eukaryota > Metazoa > Chordata > Ceratodontiformes > Ceratodontidae > Neoceratodus > Neoceratodus forsteri. The sequence goes on from CM028137.1 coordinate 830,536,023, forward strand.
AAATCTATGGAGCGACTGTTCAGTGAGGCGGAGTAAAGAATCTGACGGTTTGAGTTTGAAGAACAACAGACAGAGTTTTCAACCGAGCTCAAGCTCAGCGTTCCATGCCTGAGATGGAAAGTTAACTCTTTCACCTCCGGAGCAGTTCGAAGGTTGGGACTCACTGCATATGTCATAATATAGCAAGACTTCATGTTGTTTGAAAGGGAAGGCTTATTTTTTCAGACAGCACCAGCTCACCAGAAACAGGTGCTCGAATCAAAGAAAAAAAACAATAAGAAAAGCAATAAGACATGACAGGGTGTGTGTTAGACACTTTAACACACGGCTAGGAGGCTCAGTGAGACGAGGCCTCTGGCCAAGTGTGTCCAGCCTCCTAGCCGTGTGTTAAAGTGTTCAATACACAGACCCTGGAGTGGCTTACTGCACTTATGAAATGGCTACCTAACATATGGATTCATGTGATAACTAAAATATATAACATTTAATAGTGGAAAACTTGAAAATTTGTGTTAATTTTTAATAACATTGTTCCTCCGCCTACTGTTTTTTTTTTTTTTTGAGTTGAGGACTTCTGAGCTGTTTAGGCTTCCGTATCTGTATTTTTCCCCATCATGGAGTTGTCACGGCGCCACCATTACATCCACTGCCCACTACACAACTACCAGCACTCTTTTTTCTCCTTTTTTTCAGTTTGTCTTTCTGTTATTTTTTTTTACATATCTGGCTGATTCTACCTTCATTTAACAACAAAAAAAAAATATCTGGTTGATCCTGCTGTTTGCCAGCATCAGGTGATACCACAGTCCGAGCAGGAATGGTAAGTTTGTGGTAAAAAAGCTTCAGAATTTTTAAACTCAGTTAAAATTCAGCGCTCCCTCTTTGGCCTCAGTATTGTGAGTAGGTGGGATCAACAGTTCTGATGAGCCGGGAACGGGGGTGCTCAAGTGCCATCAGTGCCATGCTCAGGGCTAGCGACAATTACATTCTGTGTCTGGGGACTCGGTTAGTGGGAGAATAAAGATGGCTGCTTTTTTTTCTCAATGTTCTATGTGGGCATATTTCTAGGATCAGTGGCCAGCTGGCATAGCCTGATCTTCTTTGTATGTGTTGGACACATTAACACAATGTTATGAGCCAATCAAAGTGCTCGAAATTAATCAGCCATTTCATAAAATCATTCGGCTACCAGCTTCAGCTCATTTCAGCACCCCCACTTTATCCTCAGCCAGTCGCCGTACAAACACCTGGGAAGTTGTCAGCACAGCCTGTTTTAGTCATGAAACCATACTTTCCCCGGTGCCCTTCAGTTCACACCATGCCCTCTTGTTTAGTGGATCTTCTGCCTGAAAATCTTAGCCTATCTCTGTCTCGTTCGTGTGGCCCAGCAGCACCACCATCAGCCTCTGCTGAAATCAAAGCCAGGAGCCTACGAGAATTAATTTGCGCCAGTGGACATTTTGCCCTTCTGGTTTGTTATTCCTCCCCCGAATCCATCAGTTTTGCGACTGGTGGTTTAACACCCCCCCCCCGGCAAGTGAATTGGCCAGGATTGGGGAAACACAAAGGTGGCACCTCCTAAAGCTGAAGGAATCCGATCTCCTCCCCCCCTTACCCCCTGCAAATTGTGACCGAGAACGGGTACACACAGCTTCCATTTGGTGGCCTGAAAAAGCAGCATATGTTTTTAACTCTGTCCCAAAGAAACATTCCAGCATCACGATGAGGATGGAGCCTTCTACGGCCATTATTCTGGTGCCTCAGTGTAATTGGGTCATCCAGGGATCTGCAGGCATACAGGATATCAGCAAAAAGGCAGTACCTGCCCGGCCCTGATTCACTTTTCTTCGGGGGGGGCTTATTAGACCACGGGCCGCTGCCAGTTTCACAACTGATGGATTCGGGGGAGGCTGACGGTACTAGGAAACAGAAACCAGAGGTAAGCACTGCACCGCCTTTCAAAATTCAGTATTCAATGATTGGCGCATCCCTACTCTCACTTCATCTGTTGGCCGCTGACTGGCTAATACAAAATGCGGCTTTCTGCTTTGCAGTTTAATTCCATTAATCAGTGGTCAGTGAGGAAGTGAAGAAATGTCTTTGAGGGTCCCTGAATACTTGTGAACAGTACTGTGTGTTGTATAATTTAAATGTTCCTGGTCTCAATAGAGCAATAGAGTGGTGTGGGGACTGACAATGACCCACTGGACAACTGAAATGAAATCAAACAGATTGGATCAGAGTATGATTAACAAATTAAACTGTGATCTTTATGTGAAGAGCTGCTTCAATTTCAGTGCAGTATGTGTAACGTGACTGGCCCTGGAAGAAAGGATGGGGGGTTCTGGTTGCTTTTTGGGCTGCTGGTTGCCTTACAAATTAAATTTTCCAGTCAATCTCTAGTGGAGGTGCCGACTAGTAGACAGTTACAGAGCAGCATTGTATTGGGAGTCTGTGTTGTCAGCATTCCACGACTCGCCAAGCGTGGACTCCCGATACAAAAAATAAATCGGTGTCAGGCTGGTAGGCAGTACTGAAAATGAATGGAACTTTAAAATACAATTTTGAGCATTCAAATCATAACAGAGACATATAAAGGACATTCACTGGCATTAATGATTTATGTGATAGGTAACACTAGTACAGAATCATTTCCTATCTCCTTTAAGGGCACTTCTGTCAAGAATAGGTAATACCAACTGAAAACTGAGTTAGAACTAGAAATTCAGTTACAAGGTGTTCTGTTTTTGTAATTTCCATTTCTTTTGACTATAAACATTAACGTATATATGTTCTGTGATTTGTATTTGTTTGCTATTTTTAATTTTAGTAAACTTTTTTTTGGTTTCCTTAATTCTGCCTGAGTCTTTTCTCATTTTGACTGTGAATGCTGGTACAGTGTTGAGGAGTCTGAGAGAACTGTTAAGCGCTTATAGTGTGTTACAATGTGCACTCAGGTAAGAAAAAGTACCTAGGTCTCAACTGAGTCAAAAGAGGGATTACGAACCAGGCTGGGTGCCTGATGGGTTAAGTACTGCACTGCATTACCCCGAAGAGGGTGTGATATTTGATCCTGTTAACTGGGCATATTAGTGAAAAAGGGTTAATGTTTGACCTCGTGACTCGAGGCTGGTAGGTGTTTTGGACTCAAAACAGACAAGAGGGTTACCCTGTTTGTCTCCTGTTCACATATTGCACTTCGAGGTTTGGCACTGTGGGAACAGAGGGCCTGACCTGCGGAACGCTTTTGTGACAACCATGACCAAGCAAGGACACTGCACCTCCAAGTAAAGAAAAATAGAAGACAGCTTCATATTATACCCACAATGCCTTGCCCACATATATTTGCATAACAGATGCTATAGTGTAGTCACCACTACCAAAATATGAAACATCACGGTTGAGTACAGAAAATTTTAATTAACTTTATAATCTATCCAGAATTCCTTGTTGCTGCATGTAAATCAGCATATTGGCTGTTATACTGCTGTAACCATTATATTAAGGCACTATACTGCAGTCACCACTACAAAAAAAGGAGACTCCACTGCTGAATAAGGACATTTTTTTTTTATAATCTACACAGAATTCCTTGTTGCTGTATCTTTATAGAGATGTAATGAAAGGTGTAGTAGCTGCTACAATTACATATACTGCACCAAGCTCCATACTATACTTACCTCCAAGCAGCAATTCAGAACATGCTCTTAAAACATTTATAAGTCTATTACTATGGGCTACTGAGTTAGTTGTACTCCAACTGCTAAGCTGCGCACTTTACACAAAACAAAAATGCTTGTCTTTTCATGCACCATCTTTAAAGCAGCAGTATAGTTTTCCAGGAAGTGTTCATCACAAATTAGATTTCTGCATGGCACTGTACTTTAAATATTTCAGTTTCTTTTGTGGTACCGGACTGGGCACTCACTAATGGTGGTGCAGCTCTCTTTTGCTGCCGCCACCCGGCTCCCCTGCCAGCAACTTCTAACACAAGGAATTGCAAACTACAGCCTACGCCCCCAGACCGGGCACTCACAGCAGTGCCGCTCTCTTTGCTGCCACTGCCCACCTCACCTGCCAGCAACTTCAACCGCAAGGAATTGCAAACTACAGCCTGTACCCCTGGACTGGGCACTCACTCACGGCGGTGCAGCTCTCTTTGCTGCCGCTGCCCGTCTCCCCTACCAGCAATTTTCGGCAGCAACGAATTGCAAACTACAGGTACGGTCCCTTCTAAGGCACTTTATCTTCAACTTTGGGTGCCCTCGCTCAATGTTTGCCTGACTGGATGCAGAACTTGCAGGGCTTGTGCTGACTGGCTTGCTCACGCACCTCTCTGCAGGCAGCTAGCTCAGCCACCTTCTTGGCTTTCTACACCGCAATTTCTTTTAGCTCAAATTTTCAAATCTTGTTTAATCACTGCTTAGTGTTCATTTTTAAATAATTCTGCTGTTAACTCACAGCCCACTATGAAAAATGTTAGAATTACTTAAGTGTCTGCATCAATTCTTGTACTGTTTTGATATACTGTAATACTGTGACCCATTACTTAGCGTTATAATTGGGCTTCCCTGTGCTCTGAACCTTCCCCTCTGCCTTGACTCTAAATCCACCCTCTGGAGCTCAGCGCTGACCCACCCTGCCCCCCTGCTCTCTCTCCTTTCCCACCGAACTGCCCCCCAACTGTTTAAGTTTAACTTTCCTCCATTAAGTCTGATTAGCCTCTCTGTTTCTGGTCACCTGCTGCTCTTGCTGCTTCTGTACCGCTCCCCAGTTTAGCCATAATTATTTCCTTCTGCCCTGTGCAGCCTCTGGCAACTCTCATCCCTTGCTTCTCTATTTAACTAATTCCCCTCTTTTTTCCCTTCCACAGCCTGTGCCCCCAGACCGGGTACTCACTCATGGTGGTGCAGCTCTCTTTGCTGCCGCTGCCCACCTCCCCTGACAGCAACTTCGGCTGCAAGGAATTGCAAACTACATGTACGGTTCCTTCTAAGGTGCGTAATCTTCATATTTAGGCATCCTCACTCAACGCTTGCCTGACTGGACGCTGAACTTGTTAGGCTTGTGCTGACTGGCTCACTCACACACTTCTCTGCAGGAGGCTAGCTCAGCCACCCTCTCGGCTTTCTATACTGCAATCTCTTTTAGCTCAAATTTTCAACGCTTGTTTAATCATTGCTTAGTCTTAGTTTTTAAATAATTCTGCTGTTAACCCACAGCCCACTGTTAAAACTGTTAGAACTGCTTAAGTGTCTGCATTAATTCTCCAACTGTTTTGCTCTTCTGTAATACTGTGACTTATTGCTTAGAGTTATAATTGGGCTATATTCCTGTGTTTTTGTCTTTACTCTGTGCTTCCCTGTGCTCTGTCCCTTCGCCTCTGCCTTCACTCTAACTCCTCCCTCTGGTGCTCAGCGCTGATCCACCCTGCCCCCCTGATCTCTCTCTCTCTCAATCTTCCCACCGAACTGTCCCACATCCCACCTCCCTCCACCATTTAAGTTTAAACTTCCCCCATTAAGCCTTAGTCTCCTCTCTGTCTCCAGTCCCCTGCTGCTCTGTCTGCTTCTGTACCCGCACCCTGATTTAGCCTTAATCATTTCCCTTCTGCCCTGTGCAGCCTCTGGCAACTCTCACCCTTTGCTTCTCTATTTAACTAATTCCCCTCTTTTTTCCCTTCCACAGCCTGTGCCCCCAGACCGGGTACTCACTCATGGTGGTGCAGCTCTCTTTGCTGCCGCTGCCCACCTCCCCTGACAGCAACTCCGGCTGCAAGGAATTGCAAACTACATGTACGGTTCCTTCTAAGGTGCGTAATCTTCATATTTAGGCATCCTCACTCAACGCTTGCCTGACTGGACGCTGAACTTGCTGGGCTTGTGCTAAATGACTCGCTCATGCACCTCTCTGCTGGCGGCTAGCTCAGCCACCTTTTCATCATTCTATACCACAGTCTCTTTTAGCTCAAATTTTCAAAGCTTATTTAATCATTGCTTAGTCTTAGTTTTTAAATAATTCTGCTGTTAATCCACAGCCCACTGTTAAAACTGTTAGAATTAAGTGTCTGCATCAATTCTTGCACTGTTTTGATCTTCTGTAATTCTGTGACCTATTGCTTAGAGTTATAATTCGGCTATATTTCTGTTTTTTTCTCTTCACTCTGTGCTTCCCATGCTCTGTCCCTTCCCCTCTGTCTTTACTCTAAATCCTCCCTCTGGAGCTCTGCACTGACCCGCCCTGCCCCCCTGATCTCTCTCCCCACCAAACTGTCCCACCCCCCCACCGCTTAAGTTTAAACTTTCCCCATAAAGTCCGATTCTCCCTGTCACCAGTCCCCTGCTGCTCTTATCTGCTTCTGCCCCTCCCCAATTTAGCCTTAATCGTTTCCTTTCTGTCCTGTGCAGCCTCTGGCAACCCCACCCCTCTTCTCTATCTAACTAATTCTTCTCTCTTTTCCTTTCCACAGCCTGTGCCCTGGACTGGCACTCACTCCGAATAGTCCGGCTCTCTTTGCTGCCGCCGCCACATAACCCGGCCAAAAAGGAATTGCTAACTATAGGCACGATCCCTTCTAAGTCGCTTAATCATCAAATTTGGGCACCCTCGCTCAACGCTTGCCTGATTGGACGCTGAACTTGTTGGGCTTGTGCTGACTGGCTCACTCACACACTTCTCTGCAGGAGGCTAGCTCAGCCACCCTCTCGGCTTTCTATACCGCAATCTCTTTTAGCTCAAATTTTCAACGCTAGTTTAATCATTGCTTAGTCTTAGTTTTAAATAATTCTGCTGTTAACCCACAGCCCACTGTTAAAACTGTTAGAACTGCTTAAGTGTCTGCATTAATTCTCCAACTGTTTTGCTCTTCTGTAATACTGTGACCTATTGCTTAGAGTTATAATTGGGCTATATCCCTGTGTTTTTGTCTTTACTCTGTGCTTCCCTGTGCTCTGTCCCTTCGCCTCTGCCTTCACTCTAACTCCTCCCTCTGGTGCTCAGCGCTGATCCGCCCTGCCCCCCTGATCTCTCTCTCTCTCAATCTTCCCACTGAACTGTCCCACATCCTCCCTCCCTCCACCATTTAAGTTTAAACTTCCCCCATTAAGCCTTAGTCTCCTCTCTGTCTCCAGTCCCCTGCTGCTCTGTCTGCTTCTGTACCCGCACCCTGATTTAGCCTTAATCATTTCCCTTCTGCCTTGTGCAGCCTCTGGCAACCCCCACCCCTTGTTTCTCTAAATAACTAACTCCCCTCTTTTTTCCCCTCCACAGTTTGTGCCCTGACCGGGTACTCACAGCAGTGCAGCTCTCTTTGCTGCCACCGCCCACTGCTCCTGCCAGCAACTTCGGCCGCAGGGAATTGCAAATTACAGGTACAGTTCCTTCTAAGGTGGTTAATCTTCAAATTTATGCAGCCTCGCTCAACGTTTGCCTGACTGGATGCTGAACTTGCTGGCTTGTGCTAATTGGCTTGCTCATGCACCTCTTTGCCAGCGGCTAGCTCAGCCACCTTCTCAGCTTTCTATACCACAGTCTCTTTTAGCTCAAATTTTCAAAGCTTGTTTAATCATTGCTTAGTCTTACTTTTTAAATAACTCTGCTGAAATGACTGTATCTATTCTCACACTGTTTTGATCTACTGTAATACTATGACCTATTGCTTAGAGTTATAATTGGACTATATTCTTGTGTTTTTGACTTTACTCTGTGCTTCTCTGTACTCTGCCCTTCCCCTCTGCCTTCACTCTAAATCCTCCCTCTGGTGCTCAGCGCTGCCCCCCCCACCCCCCTGCTCTCTCTTGTTTCCCACTGAACTGGCCCACACCGCCTCCCTCTCATTGCTTAAGTTTAAACTTTCCCCCATTAAGTCTGATTCTCCTCTGTCTCCAGTCCCTTACTGCTCTGTCTGCTTCTGTACCAGCCTCCCAATTTAGCCTTAATCATTTCCCTTCTGCCCTGTGCAGCATCTGGCAACCCTCACCCCTCACTTCTTTATTTAATTAAGTCCTCTCTCTTTTCTCTTCCAAAGCCTGTGCCCCTGGACCGAGTACTCACGGTGGTGTGGCTCTCTTTCCTGCCACCGCCTGCAACTTCGGCCGAAATTAATTGCAAACTACAAGTATGGTCCCTTCTAAGGTGCACTCACTCAGTGCTTGCCTGATTGGACGCTGAACTTGCTGGGCTTGTGCTGACTGGCTTGCTCACACACACCTCTCTGCAGGCGGCTAGCTCAGCCACCTTCTCGGCTTTCTACACCACAATCTCTTTTAGATCAAATTTTCAAAGCTTGTTTAGTCATTGCTTAGTCTTAGTTTTTAAATAATTCTGCTGTTAACCCACAGCCCATTGTTAAAACTGTTAGAATTGCTTTAGTGTCTGCATCAATTCTCCCATTGTCTTGATCTACTGTAATACTGTGACCTATTGCTTAGAGTTATAATTGGGCTATATTCCTGTTCCACTACCCTCCCTCCACCATTTTAGTTTAAACTTTGCCCCATTAAGTCTGATTCTCCTCTGTCTCCAGTCCCCTGCTGCTCTTTGTCTGCTTCTGTACCTGTCCCATGATTTATCCTTAATCGTTTCCCTTCTGCCTTGTGCAGCCTCTGGCAACCCTCACCTCTCGCTTCTCTGTTTAACTAACTCCCCTCTCTTTTTCCTTCCACAGCCTGTCTTCCTGAACCAGGCACTCACTCATGTTGGTGTAGCTCTCTTTGCTGCTGCTGCCTGCCTCCCCGCCAGCAATTTCAGCCGCAAGGAATTGCAAACTACAGGTATGATCCCCTTCTAAGGTGCTTAATCTATTGCTTAGAGTTATAATTGGGCTATATTCCTGTGTTTTTGTCTTTACTCTGTGCTTCCCTGTGCTCTGTCCCTTCCCCTCTGCCTTCACTCTAAAACCTCCCTCTGGTGTTCAGCACTGACCCGCCCTGCCCCCCGCTCTCTCTCTCTCTCTTCCTACCAAACTGACCCACACACACCCTCCCTCCACCGTTTAAGTTTAAACTTTCCCCCATTAAGTCTGATTCTCCTCTCTGTCTCCAGTCCCCTGCTGCTCTTTGTCTGCTTCTGTACCCCTCCCCCCGATTTAGCCTTACTCGTTTCCCTTCTGCCCTGTGTAGCCTCTGGCAACCCCCGCCCTCGCTTCTCTATTTAACTAATACCCCTCTCTTTTCCCTCCCATAGCCTGTTCCCCGGACCAGGAACTCACTCACGGCGGTGGGGCTGTCTTTGCTGCCGCCGCCCACCTCCCCTGCCAGCAACTTCAGCTACAACAAATTGCAATCTACAGGTACAGTCCCTTCTAGGGTGCTTAATCTTCAAATTCTGGTGGTCTCACTCAACGCTTGTCTGACTAGATGCTGAACTTGCTGGGCTTGTGCTGACTGGCTCGCCCACACACCTCTCTACCGGCAGCTAGCTCAGCCACCTTCTCAGCTTTCTACACCACAATCTCTTTTAGCTGAAATTTACTGCAATCTATTTTAGCTCAAATTTTCTCCCATCCACCCTCCCCCCACCCATGTCACTCTTTAAATCTCCTCGTCTCACACTGTGCTCTGCCCTTGAGCACTGCCAGCTGATCTTATCTCATTCTCTCATTTCCCCCCACACAATGTTGTAACTACCTTCCCAGTAGTTATAGCTATAAACTGTCTTGTGCTGCTCACTGTGCACCTGTTCTCCAGCCATTACATTGGCTCCTACTCCCTTAAACACCATCCCCTCTTCTCTTTGTTTTTCATTCCTCCTTAAAAGAAAGGACAGCCACTGCTTCCTGTCCTCCCCCTTCCCCTTTTGTTTCTTGTCTTTCCCATCTCCTACCCTCAAACCCTCTTTCCACCCCCTGTGGGGCATATTGAAGATATCTCCCATCCTCAGACTAGTGGCACCTGTTTGGCCCAACCTCACTTTGCAATATACTCTATGCACCTAAGCCCCTTTTCCTCCAACTACCCTCGCACCTTAAAATACTTGTTATTACATCATGTACTCTCCCTCCCAATCCCCTCAATTAGAAAAAAATCCACCATTAGTAAATTGAGCCCCCACTATAAACTTCCGAAGCTAGTATAATAGTGTACGGGTCAGCGGCAAACTCTGTCCTAAATCATATCAAGGTAGCCTTGAATAAAGCATGTCAACTGATCACTGGTTGTGACAGGTTCACACACACTTGTGACATGTACTATCAAGCATGATGGTTAAACTTTGAGGGTAGACTATGCTACCATACCTGCCTTGCAGCCAAAAAGATTGCCTCTGGTCTCTCTCCTCCAGCCATCCATCCATCAGCTTCTCTCTCCTGCCCCATAAATCGAACCACCAGAAGTGCCTCCAAAACCCCCTTCCTAGTACCTCATTGCAGAACTTCCCACCGGCCAGAGGGCCTTTATGTACAGAGCACCTCTCTGGCTAAATAACCTGCCATGTGCTGTCTCCTCGGAAGTAAAACTAGGTCTCTTCAAATTAAATCTCAGGCAACATCTCCTTGTTTCGTGTCGCTGTGACTGCCCATAACTTTCTGATACTATTAACTAACTGTGCCCTCTCTCTCTTCTGGTCTGACAAAGCCACCCTGGCTGCTCCTGCTCCCTCACTCCCTCCCTCTCCCCCATTACAATTTGATTTTCCATCATCTGCAATGTTGCCTGCTGGCCTTGCTTGAGTCAAGGTATAGCCGCAGATATACCATGTACAGGTTGTCTTAAAATTTATGATTTGTAATTGTGCTTGAGATTTGTGATTTGTACACTTTCTTATGATTTCACCTGGTCTTTGCTGCACACTTTGAGTTACCTTATTTTGATACCTGTTTGTATGTTTTTTGTATCTGTTTTTGTACTGTGACATGGAGCCTTTGCAAAAGAGCCTATGACTCAAAGGTTTGTAATTCCAAGATTTCAAAAAATAAAATATTTTACGCTTTTCCAATCATTGTTTCCCTTGATTTGTAATAAATTAATAATGATGTGTGGCTCCACAAAAAAGACGACAGTGCCCATATCAGGTCCTATTTCTTCACCCCTTTGTTGACATAACTCACTTGCTCCTATGAACACTCAGTAGACTAAGGAAGGGGTGTTGCATGCCAGTAACATTAGACAAAATGCCCAGTGACATAATGGTATTGCCCTTTTCCCTTTAAATCCAACATAGTGCACTTGGTAAGGCTGTGTGCACAACTGTCTAAAGATAAAGATTATAAAAAACACAGAAAACAACTGGGGGAAAAAAGTGAAGTATTCATTACTCGTAAGGTTTGTCCAACACACAACTGATACTAATAACTTTCTTATTAACTAAGACTGATGGTTTGACTCAGCACAGACAAAAATGGTAACAAAAGTCCTAGGATTTCAAAAACAAAAAGAAATCCTTGCTGAAAATAAACATTTATGCATTCCTACCTGTAGGAAAAGGAAACACTTGTTCTGCTACAATTTTCCCCTTAAACATATTCACCGCAAAGGACTTGGATTCCTATGGTAAAACAACACAACAGATAAAAGAAAGCACTGAACTTCACGGGTTTATACTGTTTATCTAAACTACGTTGACGTACTTAGTACTAAGTACTGTAATTTAAAAGGCATTTATTAAAAATATTGTTTTTAGCTACAATCAAGTGTTTGTTAAGAAACAGCTTCCTTGGCATACTGTTCTAGTATTGATAGAACACTGGAATTATACCATAAACATAAGTGAACAGCCAATGAAATCATCAGAGTTGCAGTTTACCACCGGTGTAAATCTTCCGATGATCAATGGCTGTTGATGAGCAAACAATCCAAATCATCTGCAGCACAGGAATAAATAGAATAAAAATAAAAAAACAAAGCAACCTCTTTAAAAGTTGCATTTTATAATAGCAACAAAAATCAACCTTGGTATAATTGCAATAAGCTAAGCAGAGAATGTTTGTTATCAGGGGATTTACCATGGCTGGTGAGGATTTACCCACGAGACGCCCACTCCAGCTGTGGTAAATCCCCCGATAACCCACACCCCATCGTGGCTTATTGCTTAAGTAGCAGCCTACTGAGTTCTAGATTATTGAGATTGTTGTTGCATGTTGATGGTAAAGTAAGATAGGAATTTATATATTTTTGAATGTTATAGTTATGCATAACTGGAGGCTAGGAGAAGCTGGGCTGGGAGGATATAGGGGAATAAGTACATGTATGGGAAGCAGGAGAGTGGTAAACTGCAATAGCTGTAGGGCAGTGCCAGCAGTCTTTCTGGAGGTGATGTGGAGTAAAGGGGGATGTCCTGTGTGTAAGAACCTGGAGCAGCTAAGGGCTAAAATAAGACTGCTCAGATGGGAGCTGGGGAGGATGGTGTGGAAGTCAGAGGAGCAGAGCCATGGAGGGAAAGGCAAAGCGGTGATGACCAGGGGAGTGATGCCATCAGGCAGGTGATGTGAGTGGGGAGGAGTACCCAGTATACAGGAGTACCTCTTCCTCAGAGGACTAGGGAGCCCAGGGTGGAGGAATGGCAAGTGGGAAGGGGTGGGAATGTGAGAGTAGTATCAGGGGTGGGAAATTCTAAAGGGGTGCCTTTACTGAATAGATTTTCACCACTATCTGCAAGGAGGAAGGGGCAGCAGGAGGTGAGGAAAGTAATCAGGTTGAAAGCAGGAGTACAGGGAGGGGAGGGAACTAATCAGGGTGGGCAGGGATGAATATGCAGACAAAATGGAGTGGAGGATGGGGAGAGAAAAGGAACGGAAGAGGAGGGAAACTGAAAGTAGATACAGATAGTCAGAAGGGGGGGAGCAGATTGGGAGATGGAAAAACATTTATGAGGGATAAATTGTGGATGTGTAGATAAGTTCAACAGGGTGCATAGGGAGCAGTTAGGTGAGGAAGCAGCTAGTACCGAAGGTAAGAAAGGAAGGACGGGGAGCACGGATGTAGGGGATGTAAGGGTGGTAATCACAGGACTCCATAATTAGGGGGATTCACTAGGGAAGAAAAGGGGACTCAAATGCAAGCAGGAGGGTGGTTTGTATGCCAGGGATAACAGCGGGGAAGGTGGGCCCAAGAAGAAGGGAAACAGGAAGGGAGATTGGAGGAAAACTTAATTTAGTTATACATTTGGGAACCAATGACCTAGCTGGGGAGGAGGTTGAGATAGTGCAAAGTACGTTCAGGGAGTTAGGGAAAATCTGCAGGGAGAATGGAAGTTCACTAGCCTTCTCAGTGGTAATACCAGTACCAAAGGCCAGCACAGCAAGGAAAAAAAGAATAGAGGATTTTAATGACTAGCTGAGGAAATCGTGCAGGGAGAAGAGGTTCATCTGTACTTGGGACTAGGAGGAGACCTGGTCAAACAAAGCACTCTTTTCACCAGACAGACTATGCCTCAGTAGGGAGGGTTTGAGGGTACTCAGGAACAAATTGGGGGAATACATAACCACTACACCGTAGTCACAGGTGTCAGCGTGGCTCAGTTGGTAGCACATCTGCCTCCGGACCAGAAGGTCGTGGGTTCTCATCCCACACTGGGATTGGACTCGCACCTAAAAATCGCTGGCATCCGAGTGAAGTATTGGGGGGGTGCTGTACTGCTGGGGTGTGCCGTCCTTCGGATGAGACGTTAAACCAAGGTCTCTTCTGCCCATCCTGGTGTTGTCCTGGCGGGCGTCTAGGTGGAAGAAAAAGAACCCAGGGCACTCTTCGCAAACAGCAGGGAAAATTCCCGGTGTTCTGGCCAACATTCCCCTTCCCATAAACCGGTTCATGCAATTATCCAGGCTGTGTGTGGGTGATGATGTGCGATATGGCCGCCACCACACATTCAGTCACTTCACTATCAATCTAGCATTGCTTGTAAAGTGCTTTGGGATACTATGTATGAAAAGTGCTATATAAATGTGGATTCTTCTTCTTCTTCTTATACACTTAATTTAAACTACTGGGGGGGTAGTAGGTGTGCAGTAGGTGTGCAGACCCACAGACACCGAGAGCAGCTGGTCAGTGAACCCCCCACAGTGATGGAAGAGGTCTGGAGGGAGGAGGTGGAAGGGGCCAAAACACAGTTAGCAAAGGGTGGAAGGGGTGAGGAACACATAACAAGGGTATGTGTAGGGGGGCATACAGAGGGGATAAATGTGGACAGAAGAAAAGAGGGAAGAGAAGGAAGGTCAGACTCTAGGTGGAGGGTGGTGTCTCTGAATGCACGGAGTCTTGGAAACAAGACAGATGACCTGCATGCACTATTAGCAGACAGGAGGGTGGACATAGCTGCAGTAACTGAGACTTGGGCAACATCACAGCATGACTGGGACCTTGCAATTCCTGGATATAAACTATACAGGAGGGATAGGGTAGTCGGGAAGGGGAGAGGGGTGGCAGTTTATATCAGGGAGGGAATAACTTGCACGAGGGAGGAGTCAGAGGAAGGGGAGGTGGAGGCATTATGGGTTCAGTTAAGGTCCAATAGAGGGAGAAAGGTAAGGTTGGGGGGTGATTTACAGACCACTTAGTCAAAATAAGGATAGGGACAGGGAAATGATCTCACAAATATTGGAAGCTGTGAGGAAAGAGAGGTGGTAATTGTGGTGGACTTCAACCTGCTCAAGGTGGACTGGAGCATACCATCCACAACATGTGTTAAGAGTCAGGTGATCCTGGAAGGACTGCAGAGTGGGTTCCTGACTCAGGGCATCACTGAACCAACAAGAGCTGAGGCAGTTCTTGATCTGGTGTTCACAAATGGGGAGCAAGTACAAGACACAATGGTCAGGGAGCCACTGGGTGGAAGTGACCATTGCACAGTGTGGTTCCAATTGGATATGGGCAGGGAAAGCATCCTAAGACCAAAATCTTGGATTTCAGGTGGGCAGACCTCAGGAAAATGAGCGAAGTGCTAAGGAGCCATCTGGCGAGCATCAGAGCAGATATGGGGGTGGACCAAAGGTGGTCCATCATTAAGGAAGGAATACTGGTTGCCACAGATGAGTGCATTAGGCTCAGGGGGAAGAACACAATGGCCAAAGCACCCAGCTGGTTCTGTTCTGCGATTGCCAAGGCAGTAAGGGAAAAGAGGTTGGCCTATAGAAAATTCAGGAAGACCAAGAGAGAGGTGGATAGGGGAAATTACCTAAGGTTGGCTAATGAGGCAAGTAAGGGAGTCTGGTGAGCAAAGGCACCGAAGAAGCTGCAGATAGCTGAAGGAATTAATAAGGGGAAGAAGGCTTTCTTTCACTATATAAGTGAGAAAAGGGACAAGAAGGAAGGGATTGTTAGGCTTAAGAAAGGGGTGGAGTGGGCGGAGGATAATGGGAGGAAAAGCAAAGATACTAAATGAATACTTCTGTTCCATCTTCACCAGAGAGAAGGATGGACCAGTACCTTCAGGAGGGAAAAGAGGAACGGGGGGAAGGGAACACAGATGTAGTGATAGAGGAGGATAGAGTGAGGGAGGGTCTGCTATAATTGAAGGTGGACAAATCACCAGGCCCGGACAGAGTACATTAAAGGGTATTTTATTTCATTTATTGAAGTTTCAGAATTTGCCTTTGAGTCGAAGACTCATTTTCAAAAGCTCCACGTCAGCAATACAGAGACAAGCAATAATTACAATAAGGAAGAACAAATGCAGTGGTGAGGTAGGCAACTAAATCAAATACAGGGTAAACAGATACAGAGAGAAAAGCCCGCTTTAACATGGTACTATATGTAGTTGATATTGGTATAATGTTGAAACTAAGGGGTTTAACAAAGAGTACACAGTATCCAGATGGTGGGAAATGGGAAGAAAAACACGGGGAGCCCCACAGAGCAAGACAGAGGCAGAACCAGAGTCCTTTGTCAGTGGTGGGGGAGGAGGGAAAGGGGGTACTAAAGGAACTGGATGAGGAGCTGGTAGGGCCACTGGCAGACCTGTTTAATAGTTCACTAGAGTCAGGTGTGGTGCAGCAGGACTGGAGAACAGCACATGTAGTACCCCTCCACAAAAGCAGTCCCAAGGATGATCCAGGGAATTACAGACCAGTCAGTCTGATCTCCATTGTGGGCAAGCTCATGGAGTCCGTACTAAAGGAAAGGTTGATGAAATATCTAGAGGAACATGGTCTCCAGGATGAGAGGCAGCATGGGTTCATGGGGGGAGATCGTGTCAAACAAATCTGACTGACTTCTTTGACTGTGTCACTAAGACAGCAGACAGGGACCAAGCGGTAGACATCCTCTATCTTGATTTCAGCAAGGCCTTTGTCTCTGTGCCCCACAAAAGGTTGATCATGAAGTTGGTGGATTTTTGAGTTGGGGAAAAGATGGCCAGATGGGTGGAAAACTGGCTGAGGGACAGAACCTAGAGGGTAGCTGTGGGGGAAGAGTTATCTGGCACCAGAGAGGCAACCAGTGGGGTCCCACAGGGCTCGGTGCTGGGGCTGGTGTTGTTCAATGTCTTCATCAATGACATTGGGGATGGCATTAAGGGCAAATTGTGCCTATTCATGGATGACACCAAGCTCTGTGGGAGAGAGAACACAGCTGAAGGAATACAGGACCTACAAGAAGATCTGGAAAAGCAGGGGAGGTGGTCCAGGCTCTGGCAGCTTGGCTTCAATGCTAAGAAATGCAAAGTTATGCATATTGGAGCCAAGAATCCCAGGACAGAGTGCTACCTGGGTAGAGTTTGAGTATCTGCATCAGAGGAGAAGGACCTGGAAGTGACGATCACTAGTGACCTGAAGTATGCCACACAATGCAAGAAAGCAGCAGCAAAAGCAAACAAGATGCTGGGATGCATTGCTAGAGGGATCAGTAGTAGGAGAGAGAAGGTCATACTGCCCTTGTACAGGTCACTGGTAAGACTGTATCGAGAGTATGGAGTTCAGTACTGGTGCCCACACCTCAAAAAGGACATTAACCTGCTGGAGAAAGTCCAGAGGAGGGCTACAAAGATGATAGCCAGTCAGCAGGACAAGGCGTATGAGGAGAGGTTGAGGGCACTGAACATGTACTCCCTGGAAGACAGGAGAGAGATAGAGAGGGGGCACATGATTGGGACCTTCAAATACTTGAAAGGGACAAATAAGGTTGATAAGGAGAGTCTCTTTAAGCTGAGTGGCAACCATAACACGAGGAGGCACAGTCTTAAGCTGGAGGGTGGGAGGTTTAGGAGGGAGGTCAGTAAGCACTTCTTCACAGAGAGGTGGTGGACACTGGAATGCGCTGCGGATGAGGTCATCTCATTGAAGACAGTGGGCAGCTTTAAGAGGCTGGGATAGGCATGGGGAAGGTAACAGTCATGGGTAGGGAGGATGGGAGGAGTGGGAGGGAGGGCAGGGACATTAGCTCAAGCTGTGGACCCCGCAATACGAGCAGACTTGATAGATCAAATGGCCTTCTTCTGCTGGCTTCTTCATATGTTCGTATATTCGTATGTAAAGGAAGGGCAATGACAGTTGTCAAGTATAGTATAATGCCTTATTGCATTTCAATGTTTCATTCACTCAAACACATGAAAACAGATTGCATTAAATATACTGCAAGTATTGTGCGATACTTCATACGTAATAAGCCGTGTTAAATTTAAAGTAAAAGAGAAAAATCCTGCCCCCAAAAGTGGGAAACTAAACATCAAAAATGACTCTTAATCTCCTACTGGTCAAGCATACTGGACTGAGCATAAAGTATCAAGAACACCTCTGTGAAACTTCATCTGTCTTTGGCTGACACTTCATGGACTCCTAAGACAGCATCATATCACGGGCAAGATTTTGCAGACCCAAAAATATCACATGTTCTACTCTGTAACAAAAGCTTGCCGCAGTTACACATGAGGAGATTTTTATTGCTGTGGGCGGAGCCTACAGCCAAGCCATTTTGCTATCTGTAGCTTGAAAATGGAGTTTTGTGGAACACGTTTTGGACATTTCAATGTATCTTTCCCTGCCAACTGAAATAAAATATTCCCTTCTTAAAGGAGTATTAAAGGATAGAATAAATGAATATTTAGAAACAAATCATCTCACAGATAAATTTCAGCATGGTTTTGTTAAGGGTAGGTCGTGTCAGACTGAATATGTTGGCCTTCTATAACCATGTTATAGATAGATTAATAAAAACCCTGTTGATGTGCTGTTTCTAGATTTCTCGAGGCCTTGACAAGCTCCCTCACCCTGAATTATTACAACAAATGAGAAATCTGATTATAAACCCTATATTATAAACTGGGTTCAAAACTGGTTACGATAGAAATCAATGTGTGAGCATTAGAGGGAACAGTCCGATAGTCTCGTGTGACTAGTGGGTGCCCAGGGATCGGTCCTGGGCCCTTGTTTATTTAATCTTTATGTATCATCACTTCAAATAAAACAAAATCTGTATGGATACAAAAGTTTGCTGATGATTTTAGGATTGGTGCGAAGTAAATATTAGACTAAATACATCAAATCTACAAGACACAATTGATAATATCGACATATGGTCAAATAAATTCAAATTGACACTAAATAAAGATAAATGTTTCGTTATGCATCTGGGCAACAGAAATCCTAAATTATCTTATATGTTAGGAAATACACCACTAAAAATAACAGCGAGGAAGAGATCTGGGCATAACAGTATCCAGTGATATGTCCTTCTCACCACATTGTCAAAATATAGCCCAAAAAGGAAATAGAATTTTAAATTGTATACTGAGGCATATGTCATCCAGAAGTAGGACTGTTATTATGCCTCTGTATATTTCTTTGGTGAGGCCTGTCATGGAGTATGGAGCACAGGTGTGGTCACCCTTTAAAAAACAGGACTCAATGTTGTTGGAGCGGGTCCAGAAAAGAGCAACAAAAGCTATCCACAATATGGTAGGGAAAAATTACGAAACCAGATTGATGGAGTTGAATATGTATACTTTGGAGGAGCGAAGAAAATGAGGCGATATGTGCTTAGTGTACAAGGCTTGGCAAAGTGATGATCTTTGGGATATCACTGGTCTAGAATTAAATAATAGTATGTATAATACAAGGTCTCACCCAATGCAGCTAACAACATCAAAGCGGAAGAAAGTACGAAGTACACAGTGGTTTAATCAAAGGATAGTGTACGATTATAACAGATTACCGTTGGAGGTTGTGGCTAGTCAGTCAATTACTGAGTTTAAATCTAAATGGGACGGGCATATGAATCAGATTAGAAATTAGGAGAAATGGCGAGCATATAGGACGAAAGTCCATTTGGCTCAGTATCCTTCCTATGATTCCTATGATTCTTTCTGTTAAGAATGTTGGAGACATAACTCTAAGCTGCTTATCAGATGCCATTAGGAAACTGAAACAGCTTGTTAAATAGCCAAGTGTAAGCCGCACACTCCATGGTCCAAGTCCAACACTGTTGTTATCTGATGAATTGCCTCTATGTTTACACTGTTATGTGACTATGAGACTTATGTTATGTATCTTGCTGTATACAATCCCTTGTAAAAATCTATGTAACCCCCAGGTTGCCCCTGAAAAAGGGACTCTCGGGGCCCAGTGGGCTCACCCAGTTATCAAAATTTAATAAATAAATAAATATTGGTTGCCTATGAAACTGGAGATTTGCACATTTAAATACTAAGCATTTAAACATGTTTTTGATCCTAGTTTAACTTGGGAATGTATTGTCTTTCAAGAAAGAGTCATACCTCATAAATGTCACCCTTTCCCCAGCAAATCTATGATTTGCCCTGTTTTTTTAACCTCTGGAGCCTACAGTCCTCTTGCTATCTATAGCTGGAAAATGGTATATCGTGGAACACATGTTTTAAATTTTTCAATTTATCCTTCCAGTCAACTGAAATAAAATATTCTGTTCTTTCTGTTAAGAATGTTGGAGACATAACTCCAGGCTGCTTATCAGATGCCATTAGAAAACTGAAACTGCTTGTTAAATATTTGTTAAATATTGGTTGCCTACAAAACTGGAGATTTGCACATTTAAATACTAAGCATTCAAACAGCTTCTTGATACTAGTTTAACTTGGGAATGTATTGTCTTTCGAGAAAGATTCATACCTCATAAATGTTACCCTTTCCCCAGCAAATCAATGATTTACACTGTTTTTTTAACCTTTACATACTCTATTTGATGAGCAGTCTCAGGCATATGCCAGGTCTTCAGTGAACTGCTTAGACTAAATATGTATCAATAAGAAGCCATTTTTTATCTTTTTGGGGAAAAAATATATTGAGCTACAGCAATACACACACACACACACACACACACACACACACATATATATATACACTATACACACCATCCTCATGGCCACAGCATTCAAAATAAATACTGCATTGTAATATGTTATAAAAAAACTGTTTATGTCAGTGAACACAGTGAAGTTCAGTTTAGAGTAGATTTCCTTTCAATATTTATCTTATATTTTGTACACACATACATACACACACACACTACACACCATCTTCATGGCCACAATACTGCCAGGCGGCCTGGGTACAAGTCCCAACTGAGGCACTTATTCTTTCTCACCTCTGTTTGTATGTGTTCCATAAAATATGCACACCACACTCCTGTGTGATTGTTACAAATAAATATTTGTATTGCCATTAAGTTGTGCATTTGAGAAGGAGTAATGTGCTTGAGGACGGCCCAGGTTCCAGCTGTCTCAGCGGTGCAGCTGGTTAGCGTAATCAGAACAGTATTCTGGGCAGCCTTGGTTCAAGTCCCAGCTGAGGCACTTGTTCTTTCTTACCTCTGTTTGTACGTGTTCCATACATTATGCACACCACACTCCTGTGTGATTGTTTCAAATAAATATTTGTGTTGCCATTGAGTTGTGCATCTGAGAAACAGTAATGTGCTCAGGGATGGCCCAGGTTCCATTTTTCTCAGTGGTGCAACTGGTTAGCGCAATCAGAACGGTATTACGGGCAGCCTGGCTTCAAGTCCCAGCTGAGGCACGTATTCTTTCTCACCTCTGTTTGTATGTGTCCCATATAATATGCACACCAGACTCCTGTGTGACTATTACAATAAAGAAACAGTTTGTTTATGTCAGTGACCACAGTAAAGTTCATTTTAGAGCATATTTCCTTGAAATATTTCTTATCCTATATTTCGTATCCTGGATAGCACAGGGGAGATGCTACATCTCACCATCATAGGGATCCTCATTTACACATTTCTACACTGTATTTGCTCAGGCTGTCCCAGATCTGATGCAATATCTTGTTTTTAGTAGAGTCATGATTTTTCCATTTTGATAATGTATTTCTTCAGGGTAGCCTAGTCCAGGGCCCCCATATTCAAAGGAGATGAGCAGCGCATCCCGGTGGAAATGTGAGATGTGCTGCGCAACTCCAACAATGCACCACAGCATGATATTCAAACATGTGGGATGCATCTGCCACAAGGGAATGAGCCAGCATGCACACAAATAGTATGCCGTGCAAGTTGAGGGTGTGTTCCCATGCATATGCTGTGCTGAGGCATACTCAGTAGAAAATTCGCCCCTCGCAGCCCAGAGCAGTGCAGCCCACAGCCAGGCCATGAATAGCTGACCTAAGCCAGCCAGCCACCCAGAGGTGGGCTGTGGAAGTGCACCCAAGTGCACAGCAGACTGGCAGCCCTGGTGGACTAAAAGTACCCCCTTCAATCTCCGATCGATCCAACTCCATCCCTGAAGAGCTCCATAGTTTAGGGCCCCCTGGACCCAATCGCACAAGAGGAAACCACGGTCCATATCCATAGGATAGAGGACTCCCACCCTCTGCATTGGTACATAGACAACTGCGCTCCCTCATACCCTAGCTGTTGCAGAGACTGGTACTGCCCTCCATGCCCTGCCACAGCCAGCTGCCAACTGCACTGGACCCAGGCTGGGGCCTTCACTCCAGAATGACCCAAGTGGCTATACCATACATTGGGGCACTACACAAGCTGCGGACCCACCAGTGTATGCTGTGTGTATGTCCCTGGCAAACCGTAAGAGGGAACTGACATACCTGCAATGCATGCCTTGTCAATGCTGTATCTTCTGCTGTTATACACTCTTCCCCATTCCCATGTGTAACATGCCACCCTCCAGACTGCTGATGTATCCTGGGTGCCATGGGGTGTGGTATCCTGCAATGGCATTTGTAGTGTATGCTCCAGGCTATGAATAGTGCGTTTGTGGTTCCCAATTGTACAAACAAATGGGAGGTCAGCTGTAACATGCCTGTTCCAGGACCTGTGTGAGCGAGTACAGCATCGGCTTTCACCCACACTTAGTGCAACGGCACCGGGATGATGGATCCACATGCGAGTGCCTGAGGTGTATGGCCACTGGGCATTATCGCCCGCACACATCTTGTACCTACGTATGACACATTCCAGTGTCCTAATGCTAATGCTTCACCACCTGAAAAAAAGATGCCATTTCTTCTGTGAACTATCCAGGCTAAATATACAGCAATCAGGAGGCATATTCTAGGAAAATACATTGTAAAAATGTGTAAAAGGAAAACCACATTGAAACTGCCTCTTGGCAGATCTGCATTATGCAAATTAATTAGACATAATGGATAAAAGCATCACAAAAGCTCTCCACAGCCATTTCAGCTCTAACCAGAGTTTGTTATGTTGGCACGTTTGTGCAGCCAACATCTTGCGGTAGTGGAGATTTGGAAGTGCGGTTGCTGTTGGGCGAATGCAGGGCATGCACCAGTAGGTGCATCCCTCATTCCCCAATCAGCCTGTATGACAGCGCCACACCAAGCATACTAATGTGGGGATCACATCAAAGGAAAGGTCTGCTGCAATGCGAGCAAAGCTCGTCACATGCTGCGGACCTTCCTACATGCTTCGCCAGCTACAAACATGGCGGCACAATGACTGCTAAACTGCTGACTTCGGGAGTGCCCAATCTCCCGGTCGGCTTACCCTGCTTCTCATGTAGATAACAACAGGGAGCCCACTCTATAGGCATAATGTGTCCCCTTCCTTTTGTTGTCGAGGTGCCCAATCCTCGGCTCATCCTTACCAGCTTTGTTGTTTGCCGGCCGGGGGTGCCCCAAACCCGTTAGCATCCATCCCCTTTCCCACTTTAATGTGCCGACTGGGGCCCACTCCGTCAGCATGATGTCCCCCTTTCTTCTGTGCTGAAGGTGCCCAATCCCCCTCAGCTAGTGTCGACCATTCCCCTACGTGCCGAGGGTGCCCAACCCCGTCGGTTCCTGTATCCCAAAAAATCCTGTAAAAAGAAAACTGTCCGCACCTGAAAACAGGAAACGGTCCTCGTAGTCTCCCTACCCCTCCCACCACCCCACCCACCCACTGCACACCCTGCCTCCCACACTCCCTCACCCCATACTTACTTCTGGAGCTTGCCGACGTCTTCGGTGGACCGGGAACACGTCTGCACTTTTCAAAGCTGACTGCAAACTGGGGAAATGCCGGTAAGCTCTATAATGGAATAAATAGGGTTTTTTCAACTTTGATGCTTATCTCGGGCATTTTTTGGAAGTTTTGCACCAAATTTTCAACATGGGATTTTTGGGACCCCTCTTCATGAATTCTGGCACTGTTATGACGTTAATCAGTCCTGAAAGGTGATTTCGTAGTCACTGCACAGAATCACCTTTTGGGACTGATTAACGCAAGGACAGTGGCAGTGTTCATGAGGTGAGCTCTCAAAAAGACTATGTTGCAAATTTGGTGGAAAAAATTCAAAAAATGGCTGTTTTACGAGTGTGCATTACGCAGTTGCTATGCACGCTCGTAACTTGGCGAAGTCGCAATATTTTCATGCCAAATTTTCAACATTGTAATTTTCTTGTGAACAGTACAGCTGTCATTTTTCACATCCTGGCCGAAATGTGTTTCCACACTTCCGGCACACAACAGCACGGTCGCTGTGGGAAATCAGTGTACAGGGCAGATTATGAAAATAACAGTGACACTGGTCATGAACAGAGGTCCTAAAATGCCTATGTTGAAAATTTGGTAACAATACTCCATAAAATGACTGAGGAATGACAATTTGGTGCGATACTCCATAAAATGACTGTGTTATGAGGCGATGGATTAACATGATTTTCATACGTCATTACTTCAGAATTAGCAATATTTTCATGCCAGATTTTCAACATTGTCATTTTTCTACACCTCCTTGTGAACAGTACAACTGTCATTCTTCCCATCCTGGCCAAAATGTGTTTCTGCACTTCTGACGCAAAATAGCGTGGTCGCTGTGGGAAATCAGTGTTCAGGGCAGATTATGAAAATAACAGTGACACTGTTCATGAGCAGAGGTCCTAAAATGCCTATGTTGAAAATTTGGTGACAATACTCCATAAAATGACTGTGTTACAAGCGTGCGTTGCGCAGTTTGCACGCACGTTCGTAACGTTGTGCATTTGTAATATTTTCACTCTGGATTTTCACCATTGGTATTTTTCCACACCTCTTAATGAACAGTACAATTGTCATTTTACACATCCTGCCCGAAATGTGTTTTCGCACGTCCGGCACAGAATAGTGCGGTCGCTGTGAGAAATCACTTTTAGGGACAGTTTGAGAAATGACAGTGACACTAGTACATGAGCAAAGGTGCTAAAATGCCTAAGTTGAAAATTTGGTGCGAAGAGATCCTTTAAATAACTGTGTTACAAAGCGTGCATTGCATACGCACCCTTAGCAACCGCGAAATCTGCAATATTTACATGCCACATTTTCACCACTGCCATTTTTTTAACACCTCCTTATGAACAGTACAGCTGTCATTTTTCACATGCTGCCCAAAATGTGTTTCCACACTGCACTACCAAAGCCAAAGCCAGCGCAACATTCGGCATTGACAAATGCTTGTTTTTTTATTTCCCATAGTTAGTGGGATTTTTTTTCATACAAGCTCTAACTGCATCACTGTTAATATATCGTAGCTACATCTACATTGCATAGTAATTTAGTGTTGAAAAGGACTCTAAGTCCATCAAGCAGTGTTGGTCTTTCTTTTTGTTCAGGGTCAATTGCCTTAGGTTCCTGTTGAGCTGGTTGGAACTTCTTTGCCCTCTTTCTCTTATAGTGTACAGTGATGAAAACCTCTCTGGCTGCTTCAAGCATCCTTTTCAAAGAATCCAACATATACTCTAAATTTCCAGCCTCATGCAGCTGCTCTAGACACTTGGACACCAAGTCCTTCATCCTGGCAAAGTCTGCTTTTTCTGAAGTTCCACATCCCAGTGGCTGAGGCCGAGCTAGTCTTCCCTGTCACCAGAGAGAAAGTTACTTATTTTTTTTCATTGCTACCAACCATAACATTAGAAACTTGGAAACATTGACAATGACAACAGAAAAAGGCCCCATGTCCATCCTAGTCTGTCCAGTCCTACCTATGGTATGTTGTGATTACTCTAGTGGTTACTCACTTCCCCTACCCTCGAGCAGTCCCCACCCCTGAGCAGTACTAGTCCCATATGTCTATCCCATGTGTGCTCAAATTCCATCACTGATCTGACACAGACCACCCCTTTGGTAATTTATTGCACTTTTCCACCCTCTCTCTATGTACCATTCAGGTGGAGTGAATCAGCGTGTGGAACCACTCTGCACCCTTATGTGCCCCAGACGGAATGCACACAGAGTGCAGCAAAAAGCGATTCCTGGTCAAGACAGAGGAGCAATCTGCTGAGGGCAGGCCGGCATTACACACCAGTCACAAAGGCGCGTAGTGTGATCTGCAGGGGGGCACAGTGCGGAGAAGGCTAGAACAGCAGGGACCCTGCCGTAACCCACTGCGCGCCCCCACAGAAACCACCAACCAGAACAGCGGGACTGTGAAGTAGCCCTCCGTGCTGCCCCAGCCCACAAGGCAGATGGGGAGGGCTGGGACAACCAAATGGATGAGTGCCCGCTCATCACGGCACAGGGTGCCATCTTCGTAGAGCCACACATGCCACCCAGTTTGTGCACAGACACCTCCCCCAATACATGATGGCACCCAACGGTCATGGCTGTATGCCCCTCTCCCAGCAGAGCACCCGCTCTATACTGTGGGTCTGCTGTCCCCGCCCACTTGCCCCATGTCTGCTTCTGGACACACTCCCCCCACCCACCGCCATCTCCGGGTGCACCACTTCGGTGCCCCATCACGGACGAGTTGGTGGCATACCCACCACTCACCCTCATAGCCTCCACCCATCTGACTTCCGTGTGGTGCGCTGTCATCGCATGCCTTGCTACGCAAGGGATCCTGTGTGGGACCCAGGCCGGGAATGCGACTGGGTATCCGGCCAGTCCCAGAGACTCCACCCCTGGCCACCCTGCGGAGTCCTGCGTGCTGGGCTGTGGGGCCACGGACAGGTGGTCAGCTGTCATGAATGCTGCTGGTGTGCACCTGTCCGCGGGTGCACAGCTATGCAGGTGGGGTACACGCATGTTGCGTGTACCTATGCCCAAATGGTGCATAAGGCCCAATATGAACAACTCTTTTCTGTGAACTCTGTTTATTCCATGTAGAAACCTGTGCATCTCTATCATGTCTCCCCTCACCCTTCTGGCCTCCAGTGTTTCTATGTTAAGGTCCACAAGTCTTTCCTAATAGAGTTTCCCTTGCTGGCTCTGGATACCTTTGGTAATCCACCCCTGCACTGCCTCCACCCTTTCTCTATCCTTAAGGTGCATACTCCAGAACTGCATGCAATATTCCAAGTGCAGTCACACCAGAGATCTATAGAGGGGCAAGAACTCCTCCTTTCCTCTGCTGCTGATGTCACTACCTTTGCATCCCAGCATTCTTTTTGCCCTCCCACTTGCCCTGTTACATTGCAACAACTGCTTAAGGTTTTCTGCTAATATCACCCCAGGTATCTCTCCTCTGAAGTATTTTCTAATACTATACCCTCATCCTGTACTCTGTCTTTGAGTTCCTCGCTCCTATGTGCATGACACTGAGCTTTATTTCAAGAGACAGAGCACCCCACCAGAAAATGTCTCACCCTGGAGCAAGCGAGCAGAAGGCGGGAAGCTTTGCATTTTGAGGAGACACGAAAAGGTCTTCCTGAGGGGTTCCCCAGAGCAGAAAGATGTCATCTACTACCTCTTGATCTAGTTCCCATTCATGGGCTCTGGCTAAAGACTGACTGAGGTGGTCTGTCAACGTGTTTTCTACTCCTGGAACATGAACAGCCATCAGGTGAAGGTTGTGCTGGACAGCCCAACTCCAAATTCTCATTGCTTCCCTGCTCAGAGGGTAGGAAAGAGTTCCTCCCTGCTTGTTGATGTACCAGACCACACACATGTTGTCTGGATGGTTAGATGACCGGAAAGAAAGGAGGAGTGAAGGGTCTTGTGCAAATTCTGCTTGAGCTTGGACAAGCTGCCCCGAGTCTTGCGAGACCCTAGAGCCCTCTCCTGAGGCATCTGTTGTCAATGTCTGGGAGGGGGGTTCGATATTGAAGTGAGCTCCCTGGCAAAGGTTCTCTTGCACCATCCACCACTGCCAGTCCCTGACCATAGGATCAGAAACTAGAACCTTCTGGTCTAGGTCGTCCAGTGTTTGGTGCCATTGAGACTGAAGTGTCCACTGGGAGATCCTGATATGGAGCCGAGAGCGAGGAACTGTCGGGATAGCAGCTGCCATAAGCCCAAGGAGGTGAAGGATTGACCTGGCACTGACCCATCTGCGACTGGACAGCAGACTTGATTGAGTCTGGAGGGTGTCCGCCCTGTCCAGAGACAAAAAGGCCTTGCTGATGGTCGTGTCCAGGATCACACCGATAAACTGGAGTCTTTGGCAAGGAACCAAATGGGACTTGGCCTGGTTGATGGTGATGCCCAGGCTGGTGAAAATCTGCAGGGTGAAGGAAAGAGAGTGCTGAATCTCCTCCCTGGACAGGGCTGCCAGGAGCCAGTCGTCTAGGTACGGGAATACCTGCACTCCCTGGGTACACAGGTGGGCCACTACCACAGACAGGCATTTGGTAAATACTCGGGGGGCACCAAGGAAAGACCAAATGGGAGGGCCTTGAATTGGCAGTGGCCCCCCTGAAAACAAAACCGAAGTAATTTGCAGTGGGAAGGGTGAACTGGGATGTGCAGGTAAGCATCCTGCATATCTAAAGCGCACAGTCACTGTCCCTGCCGAAGAAGAGGCAGAAGGCTCTGCAAGGAGAGCATTCTGAAGCGTTTAT
The DNA here is from genome assembly GCA_016271365.2 of Neoceratodus forsteri. Taxonomy (NCBI): domain Eukaryota; kingdom Metazoa; phylum Chordata; order Ceratodontiformes; family Ceratodontidae; genus Neoceratodus; species Neoceratodus forsteri. The sequence goes on from CM028137.1 coordinate 830,564,149, forward strand.
ACTCCACGAACATGTTCAGGGAACCGAGGTCTAAAATAGGCCTCATGTCTACCATCTTCTTTGGAACTAGGAAGAAATGGGAATAGTAACCTGTCCCCCAAAGGTGATGTGGAACTGGTTCTATTGCTGCCTTCGAGAGAATGGAGGAGATTTCTTTCTGGACCAGAGGAAGATGTTCCAAGGAGTAAGATGACTTGGGGGGTGGTCTTCGGGGCGGTTTCTGAAGAAACTCGATTGAGTGTCCTGCTGCGATCAGCTGGGGCACCCAAGCATCTGATGTATCCTCCCCCAGCCCAGTAGATGGAAGGAGAACCTCCCTCCTACTGGTTCTTCAGGGATATCCAGAGGCCATGGGAGAGGGGAGGACTCAGGAGGTGTGGGGCAGTGCAGTGGCTGAAGGCTCCCATGGGTTTTTTTTGGGTGGGGGAGTCTTGGTTGCTGGAGGTGCCCGATGCTTGTTTGCCTACTTGCCCTGTGGTTTCGCCTTTGGTCAAGTACATCGATGAAAGGGGCGACGCTGTCCCTGAGGGGGTCTGTACAGAAAGTCCATGGACTTCAGTGCAGTGCCCTTCTCTGCAGGTTGGTGATGATGTCCTTGACATCACCGCCGAACAGCACTGAACCCCTGAAGGGTGCATCCTGAATAGCGGATTGCACTTCAGGAGCCAAACCTGACACCCAGAGCCAGGCATGATGCCAAAGACCTATGGGGAAAGCTGAACTCTGTCCAGCTGCGTCCACTGCATCGTAGGTGGCACGAAGCATGTGATGACTGGCCCGAACGAGCAGAACGGACAAGGTCAGCCACTTCCTGTTTCGTCTGAGACTCAGGAAGAGAGTCCAATTTAGATTCCACTTGACTCAGGATGGTCTTCTGGTAGTCTCCCATATGTGCTACATAGTTCAGGGCCCTAATACCCAGGGTAGAAGATGCATAAACTTTCTTCCCATACTGACCCAGAAGCCGAGACTCCTTGTCAGGCGGAGACGAGCTGAGATGTTTGGGGTTGGTGGAGCGGCCGTGAGCAGTGCTAATCATGACCGAGTCTGCCTTGGGGTGTATATTCAAAGAATCTACTCCCTTGGGAGCCTGATATAGCTGATCTGCCTTCCTCGGAAGGGGGGGCCAATGTGGACGGTTGTTTCCAAATAATGGAAACAAGGTCTGTGTGAGGCTTGTTCAAGGGTGGAATCAATGTAGGAGCGGTCTCAGGCAAATCCAAATGGGCAGCGAGCTTTTTACACTGTGGATCTGGCTCCAGATATTGCCACTGATGAACTTCCTGAATCTTTCTCAATAACTCCAAAAAGGAAGGATCCTCCGGAGGGGACTTCGGAGGAGTCCTTGGCCTGGGACATTCTGGAGTATGAGGCTCGTCATCCGGATCTGAGCATCCCCCTGAGTCCGAGTCAGAGGTCTCTGACATAGAGGAGGAAGGCTCCTCCCAATGCAGGGGAAGAACGGTCCCTTTGGGAAGGCCTCTGAGAAGCGTATCCTCCCCACCCCAGAGCCAGAGGGTTCACCTCTGGTGTCGGGTAAGGGGGAAGGAGTCTTCCGTCTCTGGCATAGAGGATCCTGTGCAGGGTCAAGCACCGGCAGATGACTCTCCACCCTGGTGAGCTGAGCTTTGGACTTGGCCCACCAGGCAGCCAGTGTCTCCTTCAAGTCCACCAGCGGCTGTGGTGGGGGCAGCGGAGGAGGAGGAGGAGGAGGAGGGGGATATGGATATTGAGGGTATCCGTATGGCGAGTATCCATAACCCAACGTCGGGTATTGTGGTGCCGGGTACTGCGGCATTGGATAAAGCGGAGTCGGGTACAGCGGCATCAGATACTACGGTACCAGGTAGGGCGGCACAGGATTTAGTGATGCCGGATACCGGTTGCCAAAGGCTCTGATGGAGCAGAGGGCCCTTGGAAAGGCCCAGCAGGCGGGCAAGGTAAGGGTGGCCCCACGGGCATCGGGCCAGCATTGGAGCAGTGTCCAGAAGAGTGAAGTCGGCTGGCGTTGGGTAGGCCGGCGTCGGAGCCCGCATCTAAGGATCTGGTGTCAGAGGGTCCGGCACTGTAGGAGGGAGCCCTGACGTCAGTGTACCCAGCTCCTCTGTGTCGACCAGGGATGGAGGGTTGAAATTCCCGGGGTCCAGCAGAGGAGACGTAGGAGCCTCAGAGGGCAACGTCAAGCATTGCGGTGAGCCTGGGATGATGGACTGGTCGAAGGGGTCCGAGGTAGGCTCTTTTGATGGGCGGTCGTTGGAGGGGCCGATGTCTGGCTTATCAGCTGGATCTAGGTGAGCATTGGAGGAGCCAGCATCCGTCTTATCGGAACACTGACCCGAAGCAGGTTGCGCTGGGGATGCGGCCTTGTCAGGCGTACGAGGGACTGTGCTTCCTCCCAAAGGAGCTGGCGACTTACTGGTCTTGCCTGGACGGATGTCGGTGGCACCAGTGTCTGACTTAGCGGACCCGCTCGACCCAGAGGGCCACATGGCAGCGACCTTCCTGGGAGCAGAGGCCTCCTTTACTCTGGAGGTACCCGAGGGGCCCAAGCACGAGCCCGACAGGTGGGGAGACACCGTCTTGGACACCGCCAAGACGGTCGTCAAGGAGCGGTCCCCCAGAGTTGACGTTACCTTGAGAACCGCGACTCCAGCCAGAGTCACGGAAGTCGTAGTGGTCGAGTCCCAGTCCCGGTGCTTGTCCTTTTTCCATGTGGCCTTCAGGGGAAGTGGAAGCCTGCCTCAACTCCTTCTCCATGGAAGCCATCTTTTTCTTAAAACTATGGGCCTCCAGGGACTGCTGCCTCCATTTTCAGATGGCTTAACTGAACTTTTGGCAGTGCTGGCACTTCTCCACAGGGTGGTCCAGGCCTAAGCAGAAGAAGCATGGGAGTGTCCGTCCTTATGTGGCAGCTGGGAACAGCATGGGTCGCACTTATTTTTATGCGATTCAGAAGGCGTCGGGGACAGCATACATGGACGTTTTAAGCAAAAAAATTGGTCAAAAAGTTCAGAAACTAACCGACGGAAGACTAATGAGCGATTAAACTGTACCACAAGGAACTTTCACAAGTCGACAGCGGAAAAGAACTGGAAGGCAGGTGTGGGGGACCGCCCCTTTATACTGACATCGCATGACATCGGTCACCTGACGTGGGGGTAGTCCCCCGCCAAAGACTGCTAGCTAGAAATTTTTCTGTGTGGTCCTGACGCCTGCCGGGTCAGTCCTATATGTAATTACCTACTGCAAGAGCCCTCTCGAAGTAAGATCAGTGCGATGCACGTTTGCAGCTCCATCCACTGGCCAAAACAGTGAATCAGCACTATTTAAAAAAAAAGTAAACCTACGCATTAAATAAACCAAAAATGTACTTTAAAATGTATTTTTTTTTTATCTTTTCATTTTTTTTTTTTTACACTCATGAACCATTGTATAATAGGAATAATGCCCTCCAGGGTGGGTGTTATGCTGGGATGATTCAGGGGTCAATGTGAGGAAGTATTTTTTCACAGAGAGGGTGATGGACACATGGAACAGCCTTCCAGAGGAGGTTGTGGGGTCTAAAACTGTGGAAGAATTCAAGAATGCATGGGACAGACATAAGGCAATTTTTGTGGGGGGTAGGAAGAAATAGGCTGTTGGTTAAATAGGATCTGCAGCTTATCCTCTAGGTAGGGAAATGGGCAGACTAGGTGGGCCAAGCAGTCCTTATCTGCCGTCAAAGTCTATGTTTCTATGTTTCTATGTTGCATCAGGAACCTGTATAAAAACGTATGCATCTCCCAAATATATAACTTGTCTTCACTGTTTCTATGCATGTGCCCAAAAGAAAGCTAATTACAAGTGTGCAGTGTGTAGTAGTTACAAATTGGTAACAATTCCACTGCTTTGTGCAGGGTCTAGAATATTGTACGCAAACTAAGGCACACGTCATAAATGCATTTTTTTCTATAAAGGTTTTTATCCTCCTATGGTTCCTGGGTGCCGATGGCCGGCCACCTACCTCATCAATCTCCCCCATCATGCATTTCCAATGCTTCAGCACAGTAGGCCTCGACACTCTGGGCAGGGCTTCATTAATGCCCTGGCTACACCATTTTTCCACCCTCTTTTCTCCCCTTACTCTCCTGGGCCTTGGCGATACAGTAGCACATGTGCATGGAGGTGCACATGCGCTCTGGAACCAGACACCCCATTCCACCCTTCCCTGGCCTAGTGCAAGCTCCCAATCTGTGTAGCACTACCACCAAGCCTCCACTCAGTGGCAACCAAGCGCTGAAAAGGATTCACCTCCACTCCAGAAGAAAACAGCTGCCAAGCGGCCACATCATCCTCTCCAGGCCCCCCCCACCAAACTGGCTGGTGATCTAAACTTGTTCCCGAACTCAGGTCACCAACATGGGAGAGGTAAGATGCATAGTGCCTCAGCCCTCTGTGTCACTCGGCCAGCATCATAAATGTATTTAAATGTCCACAGGCTTGCACCCCAGAGTATTCTAATTAAAGATGTAGAATTCATAGCATACGTATGAAACAGCAAACCTGTGTGGCATGTCTCCAGACATGTACGTTCACCATCGATCATGAGGGTGGGGTTTAGGGTTGTTATTTACCAATTTTAAATATGTTGGCCCTGTATGAGGTATCATACTGTTGATGCATGGCCCTGTACCTGGTATACCCCGTATGACAAACCAACACAGCGAACTACAACCCTGCCTGCAAAATCGACACTTTGCCGACAGGTCGCTGTGTTGGTGTGCCCGAGACAGGGGCACACTGTCTCCCGGTCCTGCACCCCCTCCCTGAGTCAACTCTGACCTGGAGTTGACAATCATTAATACAGGGGGTGCAGGCAGGCAGAACCCCCCTACATGGGGGGTTCAGGGGGTTAAGCCCCTCCGATAAAAACAGGACCGGAGACATACTGGAGTTATGTTGACCACAAACCGTCGCTACTGATGCCGGCTGACAAAAATGTTGTCGAACCGGCATTGTAGAGCCCCTGTATCTGTAGACTTTCCTTGGGTCATACAGGTTGGGGATGTGATAGGGCAGGTGGGACGTAGGCATTACAATCCTAATAGCAACTTTCTAACCTTTTTGGGCATTGGGTTTACAACCCTAATATTTTATTTCCAACCATTGTGGGATTTGAGTTTTCTGTGCTAACAACCTTAATGAGTATTAAGCTGTTTTGTGCCATACATGTATCCATCTAACCTATCTATCTTTCTCTCTCTGTGTGTATATATATATATATATATATATATATATAGAGCAAAAACTCCGTTTAATGCATTAGTTAGGGTTGTTCCACAGCGACAAAGTGAGGAAATTCAGTGTTAGGGTTGAAAACCCCCTTGGACCCATAGCGCAACCCCCAACCGGCATTGGAGTGTGCATTGGGGTGCGTCAGCCCTAACTGTCACCCCATCACCTGTGTAAAGCAGCAGAAGTATAGGAGAATGGGGTGAGAGTTAGGACCGGCGACCCAATGCACCATCATGAGTCAACCGGGTCCAATGGGGTTTTCAACCTAACACCAAATTTCCTCACTTTGTTGCCAGGAACAACCCTAACTAATGCATTAAACAGAGTTTTTGCCTCTAATTTCTTCTTTTGAGAATGATAATGAGAAATAGTGAATGTAATGCAGTGGCGGGAGCACGGGGCCCCACCACATGATGTCTTGTGACATAGTAACAGGAACAGCAATGCAAACAGAAGTGCTAACAGTGGCACACATGGTAACGCAAGTGCGAATGACAACAGAAAGGGGTAACGCACACTATGGCGTAGACGGGAACGGTCGGCCACGTGATGTCTTGTCACATAGTGACATGGTGCCCTAAGCGGAAATGTCAATGGGCATGGTGATGCAAAGCAAAACAAAAGACAAACAGTACTGTAGACAGAAATGGCAAAAATAACAGAAAGCATAGCAAGATGTAAGCATAAAGGATAACGCACATGGTGGTGTACATGTGAACGGTAAGTGAAACGGGTACGGAACCGCAAGCGGAAATGGCAACGGTAACAGTAATGTAAGTACACAGGCTGGTTTTCCCCAAAAGCTACACAGAGAAGGACAGTGAGTATAAAGAATGTATGCATAATAATGGGTCTCAGAGCAGAAAACAAGGAGTTGGAATACTAAATAGCTTATATCTCAGGAACCGTATGACATAGAAAAAAAATTTAAAAGTCATATGATTAATGATTTTCCTGGCTAGTTTTGAACTTAGCTCCTGTTAGGGGGCTAAGCATTTTTCCAACGAAAAGTCTGTATCTCGCACCGTTTCGAGATACGGGCCCTGAAAAGTCGCAGTGACGCCGTAATGTTATCCTATGGGAAAAAGAAAGTTCAGAGTGCCATAACTTTGCCTCCCTGTAATATTTTTTCACCAAACAACTAAAAGGCACATCTGTGGGATGTTGGCTGTGTTCCTGCAAATTTCAGTCCAAAAGACCAAACTGTTATTTTGCAGCAGGGTGCCAAAGGATTCCTGTCATGCGTCGGGCGCCGTAATGTTATCCTATGGGAAAAACCGTCAACTTTGGAGTGCCGTAACTTTGCTGCTGTGTAATATTTTGTCAATACAACACTGAAAGGCACATCTGTGAGATGTCATCTGCGTTCCCTTCAAATTTCAGCCCAAAACTCCCAACCGTTCTTTTGCAGCGGAGTGCCAAAGAATTACTGTTATTTTGGGCATAGTGTACTGAATTTGAAAGTGTCATAACTTTCATGAGTGCGACACTACTTTGCGAAAGTACTTTTTCCAGAAATCTGAAAAACATATTTCTGGGTGTTTTACCCAAAATAAAGACATGGCTAGCATCCTCAGGGCCCGACTAGGTGAATACAAAAGAATTAGGTTGCTAGAGGTCTCAATTTTAAATGCCAAGCATTTTCTGATCACTAACTGAAAACAAGATGGCGGATTTGCGACAGTAACAGGGCCATTGCAACAGTAAAAGTGCATTGCGACACTGTCAAACTTTTTGTTAACTTTTCCCATTGACTTATAATGGGAAATTGTTTTTTGATTAACTTTTGAACCGTTTAAAATTTTTTCACGAAATCTTTGAAAGGCACATTGGGGACCCCAGCCACACGTTCCCTGAAGATTTTGGGCAGCTCGCGCAAACCGTGCAACCTGTAGGCGCGACAGCAGAATTCCAGAAAAAGCGTAGACGTATGCGCAGATCATGCTTAATAACTCCACAGCTGTATATCCAATTGGTACAAAACTTGGCAGATCCCAAGGCCTATGGTTCTTGATCATGTGTTCCAAATTTCAGGTAAATCTGTCAAACGGTTGCAAAGTTATTAAGGTGCAAAATTTTGGGTTTAACATAGAAATGGCTCCTCAATATATATATATATATATATATAGAGGCAAAAAACTTCATTTAATGCATTAGTTAGGGTTGTTCCACAGTGACAAAAGTGAAGAAATTCGCTGTTAGGGTTGAAAACCCCTTGGACCCCCCCACCCCCAACCGGCATTGGGAGTGCGCATTAGGATAAATCAGCCTAACTCTCACCCCATGACATGTGTAAATCAGCAGAAGTATAGGAGAATGGGGTGATAGTTAGGACCCACGATCCCAATGCGCACCCCAATGCCGGTTGAGTGGGTGGCAGGGGTCAAGGGGTTTTCAACCCTAACAGCTAATTTCCTCACTTGTCGCTAGTGAGTAACAACTAGCATTAAATGGAGTTTTGCCTCTAATTCCCTTCTTTTGAGAATGATAACGAGAAATAGTGAATGTAATGCAGCGGCGGGAGTGCTGGGCCCAAAGGGCCCAGCGCTCCCGCTGCACATGATGTGTTGTGGCATAGTAACAGGGACAGCAACGCAAACAGAAATGCTAACAGTGGTGCACATGTGAAACACGAACGAATGAGAACAGAAAGGGTAACCACATGGTGGCGTGTGACGGAATGGTCTGCCACGTGATGTGTTGTCCATAGTAACATGGTGCCTGCAAACAGAAATGTCAATGGGCATGGTGATGTAAAGTGAAACAGTAAGATAAACAGTACTGTAGACAGAAATGGCAAAAATAACAGAAAGCATAGCGCAAAATGAAAGCGCAAAGGATAAGCACATGGTGGCGCGAGCGTCAATGGTAAATGAAGCGAGATGCGGATCCATAGCGGAAAGGGCAACAGTAACAGGAATGTAGCGCACAGGCTGGTTTCCCCAAAACCTGCATTGAGAAAGACAGTGAGTACAAATAATGTATGCAAAATAATGAGTATCGGCGCAGAAAATGAGATCTTGGAATACTAAATATATTATATCTCAGGAACCGTACGACGTAGAAAAAAAATTTAAAAGTCATATTATTTACAACTGTTCTGGCTAATTTGAATCTTAGCCCCAGTAGATACGGGCCCTGAAAGGTGCGGCGAACGCCGTAATGTTATCCTATGGGAAAAAAAGAAAAGTTCGGAGTGCCATAACTTTGCCTCCCTGTAATGTTTTTTCACCAAACTACTGAAAGGCACATCTGTGGGCTGTTGGCTGTCTTCCCTTCAAATTTCAGGAAAAAAGACCAAACTGTTATTTTGCAGCAGGGCTCCAAATGATTTCTGTTAAGTGTCGGGCGCCGTAATGTTATCCTATGGGAAAACCCGTCAATTTTGGAGTGCCGTAACTTTGTTGCCATGTGATATTTTTTCACCAAGCTACTGAAAGGCACATCTGTGTACTGTTGGCTGTCTTCCCTTCAAATTTCAGGAAAAAAGACCAAACCGTTAGGGTGCCAAAGGATTCCTGTAATGCTTCGGGGGCCGTAATGTTATCCTATGGGAAAAACTGTCAACTTTGGAGTGCCATAACTTTGCCGCCGTGTAATAGTTTTTCAATACAACACTGAAAGGCACATCTGTGAGATGTCGGCTGCGTTCCCTTCAATTTCAGCCCAAAACTCCCAACGGTTATTTTGCAGTGCAGTGCCAAAGAATTGCTGTCATTTTCCCACAGACTAGAAAATTACTAGCATGATTTCTGAAAGCTTTACATAAAATTTGCATTTGCTTTACGTGTATCACAGTAATTTGCGAAAAGTACTTTTTCCAGAAATTTGAAAACATATTTCTAGGGTGTTTTACCACAAAATAAAGACATGGCAAGCATCCTCAGGGCCCGACTAGGTGAATACAAAAAAAATTAGATTGCTAGAGGGTCCCAAATTTAAATGCCAACCATTTTTCTGATCACCAACTGAAAACAAAATGGCAGATTTGCGAAAGTAACAGGCCCATTTGCGAAAGTAAAAATGCATTTGCAAAAGTGTTGAACTTTTTGTTAACTTTTCCCTTTGACTTATAATGGGAAACTGTTTTTTGAATAACTTTTATATATATATACACACATATACTGTATATATATATATATATATATATCTTTACAAAAAACTTTGTTAATGCATCAGTTAGGATAATACCACAGTGACAAAAGCAGGAAATGAGGCGTTAGGGTTTCCAACCCTAACGTCCCACCCCCATTGTCTCTATATTATAGTGGGTAAGCTTATTTACACATGGAATGGGGTAAGAGTTAGGCTTGATGACCCCATGGCACATCCCAATGCCTGTTGTTGTGTGGAGGGTGGGGGGATGGGGTGGGGTGGTAGGGATGGGAACGTTGGGGGTGGGGCATTAGGGCTGGAAAAATAACAGCTGTACTGTTCCTGAGGTGGTGTGTAAAAATGATAATGTTAAAAATCTGGAGTGAAAATATGAAAAATTGGTGAAGTTACAAGCGTGCATAGAAACTGCACAACATATGCTGATAACGTGGTACGTTTTTGGAATTTGTTCACTAAATTTTCTAACGTCGGCTTTTTGGGACCTTCCCTCATGAACAGTGCAACTGTGATTTTGGTAATCAGTCCCAAAAGTTGATTCTGCATAGCGACCGCGACATTCTACACCACAGGTGTGAAAACACGTTCCAGGCAGGATGTGTAAAATGACAGTTGTACTGTTCATAAGGAGGTGTGAAAAAATGGCAATGCTGAAAATCTGAAGTGAAAATATTAAGAATTGGCGAAGTTACAGGCGTGCTTAGAAACTGTGCAACGCATGAGCATAATGCCATCACTGTCGGGAATTTTTTCACCAAATTTGCAACATGGCTTTTGGAGACCCCACCTCATGAACAGTGGCACTGTCGTTTAAGTAAATTAGTCGCGAAAGGTGATTCCACGTAGTGACCGTAAAATCACCTTCAGGACCGAGCAACGAAGGACTTGGTGCTAGTAATGCGAGTAATCCCACAACCCCATGATGAAAATCTGGTGAAATAATTCTTAAAATTGGCCAAGATATCAATATAAGTTGAACCCCCCCCATTGACTCCCATTATACGGCTTACCTTTGATTCTTCAGTTTGTGGTTGGGCTTTGAAGAGTGCAGACGTGTTCCCGGTCAGAAGAAAATGACAGCGCCAACCTACAGAGGTAAGTATAGGGAAGGGGGGAGTTGCAGGGAGATGGGTGCACGGAGAAAGGGCAGGGATGGGGGAGGGGGACTGGGGAGATGACGAGGAACCATTTTCTTTATTTCAGGTTTGTAAAAAAAAAAAAGACATCGAGGACAGTTTTCTTTATTCACAGGTTAAAATTAAAAAAAAATTAAGATTGGCACACTGGGGTGGGCTCCCAGTGTGCCATGTAAGTTGGGGGGATCATGATCCCAACAGGGGGACTGTGCACCCCCGTCGGCAATAAAATTAGGCTGGGGGAAGGGGGCATCTGACACCGGGAGTGGGCATCCCAGTGTTGGAAATTTTTTTTTTAAAAGAAACTTATATCTCGGCACACTGGGGTGGGCTCCCAGTGTGCTACAATACTGGGGGGGGATACACACTGACACAGGGATTGGACAAACTGATGTCAGTGCGAAACATAGGAATTTGGGGAAGAGGCAGACTAGTTCGATGCAGGATCCTGCTTATCGCAAATTTTGATGTAGGATTCTGTATCAAAGAAAAAATGTCAGGGACAGATTTCTTTTTTTCTCCAGGCTTTTAAATAATGTAGGGCACACTGGGGTGGGCTCCCAGTGTGCTAAATAAGTGTGTGTATGTGTGTGTGTGTGTGTGTGTGTGTGTGTGTGTGTGTGTGTGTGTTTGTGTGAGAAATACATACCGACCATGGCCATTAGGCACCCCATGTCAATATGAACACAGCGGGTCTTCCTTGGCTCTGCAGTTGGCAACACAAGTTCCAGCTGCGGCTGCAAAACTCAAGAAAATACCAGTGTAACCCCCTTGTTCCCCGAGGTTACTAGAATCCTACTTAGAACTAGTGGCAGGCAGGGAAAGGCAGCTTATGAAATGCCAGTTAAATGGGTTTCACACTGTCTCACTCTGTTCTCAGTTTCAGCTGAGCTGGAGTGATGATGTCACCACAGAATTCTCTCAGCAGCATAAGCCACAATGGAACGCTAGCTGCTGGGGGTTAGCAATAGAATGTTGGGAAATTCAAGCCAGTTTCAAGAGAGACTCGAGAGAGTGAGGAGTGCTGCACTGTGCAGCTCCTCAGAGCCTAGCTCTGATATAGAGCTACCGTAGAAAGAAGGGGTTGTGTGTTCTCACCCTAGAGAGGAACACAGAAGAGACCAGAAGAAAGTGGTAGAGACCATTCCTAGAGTTGTTCCAGTGCCCCATCCCCGGAGGGATGGGGGGGAGTTCCAGGAATTCAGGGGCAATCCCCTGTGCCAGCCTGGACTGGGAGAAGCTGCCTGAGAATTGATTGGTTTGGAAGTACCTGAGACATTGTGGGAAGAAGCCTTGGGGCACCTGCATACCTTTGGTGAGTTCTACTCTGAAATAGAGACAATGTTCACCGAGACAGAGTTTAGAGTAAAAGTGTCTGCCTACTGTGGGTTCAAAGGAAAACTTGCGAAGTACAGAACTTTTTATTTGTGTATGGCTTAGAAGCATCTGCAACTGTGGGGGTCTAGGGTAAAGACATAGCCACTTACAGAACTTTTAAAGTCAGGACACCTCCAGAGTGAAATGTAGAATGTTAAATGTGCTAAACATTTCTAGAGAGCATCTACAACCAGTAGTTCGAAGAAAGGTGTTGTAACCAAATGAATGGCCGAGTACAGATTTGGGAGCAAGAGGCGGGAGACCCCCCCCCCCATCTGCAGTAACCAGGTTTACCTCTCCGGGTTCAGTATGGGCACCTATGGTTTTCTCTCAGGCACTTGGCCAGTGTCTGGAGAAAGCACCCAGATATGAAATTGTGGATTTTCCCTGAGAGCTAGAAAATGCTCATGGGTTGTTTAGGGAGCCACCTTCAACCTCCATGCCACGTGGAAAAGTGTCCTAGTACTGGCTGGGGTGCCATGTCATAGGAATAGAAGAGAAGTGTACCAGTCCGGGCCATGTGTGCCCAGATCCATTCAGAACCTGAGTGTTCATAGTGAAGAAGTGTGCTGTGTACCTCAGTAATCTGCATTACCAGCAAGTGTAGCCTTGTGGGGGTCCATCTTTGCATGTTATTCTCTGTGTTATGTGAATAAAAGCCACACTCTAGAATCCCATCCTGGTTTGGACATTTTAGTTATTGCTTTTAGTGTCCGGATTTACTTTGGGTGCCACTGACGAGAAGTACAAACCTAGCACAATGCTGAGTAAATGTTTTCTCCCAGGGACTCAGGTTGTTGGCCATGCTAAATGGTCCCCCCAGATGTGAGCCATGTAGATGCCACACTTGGTTTGCCTGTCTGAAGGATGGCAGGCTCAGAAGTAGAAGTAATGGGTCCACAGAGTTTCTGCAAAAGATAATTTGTAGTGACTACCACCACCCCTCTCGGTGGTGCCTAGATGTGAGAGGAGCAGCCCTGCTGACAGAGAAAAAAGGGGGGCTGGTGGGGGGAGGTTACACCAGTCTTCTCATACAGAGAACAGACTACAAGCCATTCTCTGTATAAGCTGGCACCCGGCATAAAAAAAGATGTCTGGGTCCAGCTTAAAACAAAAAAACATCAGAATATGACTAAAGGGGTCCTCTTTAGCTGTGTTCTAATGTTTTGTCTTGTTTTTCAAATGTTCGATACTTCATCCTCGCTAAGCGGCAAAACAAGAAGGTGGACGCAACACAACTCAATTTATGGAGCGACTGTGAACTGTGCAAAAAATATCAGCCATCTTTGCAAAAAGAAGCTGGTACTTTTTGCACAGAAGCTGGTATTTTTCACACAATACTTCCATTGTGCAAAAAAGGAGCTGGTATATTCACACAATACTTGTGCGAAAAACAGTATTTTTTCGTGCCTGACAAATTAATTTTCCCATAGGAAATAGTGGGAAAATTTAAAATGTCATAACTTTTGAACAGATTAATATTTTTCACCAAACCTTCAAAAGGCACATCTGTGACCCAAAGGCTTTCTACCCTAAAAATTTCAGCCCACATTATAAAGCTGTTTCTGAGATCCAGCTGTAGAAAGAAATGTAAAAAAAACAGATTTTTCTGTTTTTTCAACACTTTATATCTCAGAAACCACTAAACAGATTCACACACAATTTGGCAGGTTAAGAGACCTACTCCTAGAGATTAAGCAAGCCAGATTTCACGCAAATCTGTCAGTCTGGACTTTAACATAGAACAACAGTATCACTCTAACTACACTGGCATGACCGTGCCAGTATAATCTCTCTCTCTCTATTCATCCATCTATCTATCTACAGCGTCACCAGCCAGGATGCAATGCAGTAATGATGTAGTATAGCAGAAAATGCTGCCATATACTGCAAGGAAAAGTATAACTTAATGGCAATTAAGCCTTTTAGTCATACAGTATTTTGGGACATGTCATTTACTGCAAGTTACTATGTTGCATCATGGCTGCCTCTGCCTTATAGGACGTATTTTTTCACAGAGATGGTGGTGGACGCATGGAACGGCCTTCCTGAGGAGGTTGTGTGGTCAAAAACAGTGGGGGAATTCAAGAATGCATGGGACAGACATAAGGCAGTTCTGATGGGGGGGGTAGGAGGAAGTAGGCTGTTGGTTAACTAGGATCTGCAGCTAATCCATTAGGTAGGGAAATGGGCAGACTGGGTGGGGCAAGCAGTCCTTATCTGCCGTCAAAGTCTATGTTTCTATGTATGTAAATATTTATACTGTATACCTACATCTATAAAAGATATGTCATAGCTCAACTGAGCATATAGTTGATTTTCTTCCTGAGTGGAGTTTGACCTTATGACATCACGAGTGGTGTAGCCATGAGTGATGTCAAAGGTCAAACTGCGCAAGTGAAGAATATCAACAATATTCTCAGTCTCAGTCTCAGGCTGTGGCATATTTAATTTATGCAAGGCTTAGTTTAATTTTATAATGCATTGCCATTTTTGCTTTGCTTTGCTTAGCAGAAAGTGAGAGAGCACTGATGATCACTAACGCAGACATAATGCGGCAAAATGTCAGTGTGTGAGAGTGTTGGCAAGAATCAGAGATTTACAAGGCTTCCAAGAGCTTGCGGCATTTGAACAGTGGGCAGTTTTGGAGCTGCAGTCCGGAAAAGAGCATCCTGTTGATGGCATCAGGAATTAAGAAGTGCTGGCCAGAGGTATGGAGGGTGTTGGGTGGCTCTGTGGGGGAAGGAAGATCATGAGAGTGTTATCAGGGAACTGTTTTGGCAGTTTGAAACTACCTCATGTAGACAGAGCTGATGTTAGCCTATATAGGTTGAATTCAGAAATTTAAAAGAGAGAGCAGTTTGCAGGTCGAATGCTTCAGGCCAGGTGAGAGAGCTGGGGTTTTGGAGCTGGTGTGTGAGTGAGCTGTAGTTAGTGAAAGCAAAACTGAACTGCTCACGCTACCAGTTCCAGCGAATCCCAACCTACCTTGTAGATAAATTTTGGCATGTGGCCTCACTCTAGAGCAAGGATAAACATGATACCCTCATTCTAGGCCTGACTACCCTTTAGATATCAAACATATCTGCCAGAATTTAACTCCACAAGAACTACATACATACATTTATAAAATGGCAGGAAAAAAATCTATAAATTGAATTGACAGAGACATCAGCTGAGCATCTGCTGCTGCACTTAACACTGCAAATCTTCGGGCCTTTAAAACTCGCTTGAAGCAACACTTATTGAGTCTGAACACCTGATTGCCCAAACTGAGTCTGGCTCTCCCTCCATTGATACCTCAGTTCAAGTGTCTGATTATCCTCACAATAACTACCCAGGGCCCCTCCCCTTACCGCCCATGCCTCCATCTACCTTTCCTCCCCACTACCACCCTAGTCTATCGCACTGGTGGAAGTGCAAATTTCCACACATCTAACTCACACCTGCTCCCAATGCTATACCTGCATCTTTTTCCTATTTCTGGCTCCAGTTGCCACCCCCCCCCCGACAGCACCTCTCTACCTCACCCTACCTCCTGCCACCTACCCTTTTCTACGAAGCTTTGAACTCCCGAGTCCCTACACTACCCTGACAATGCCCTACCAGGGCTGCTACTGCTATTTTCTCATTTCTCGTAGTGGTAGTCCACTCTTGTTGCATTAGGAATCCTTCATGCTTTTAGCCTTGTAATGATCCAGTCTACCTGTATAACATTTAAGCCTGTAACCTAAATTACTGTATAGAAATGCATGTCTGTATTGTCTAGTTTTGTACCCATGAAATGGAACCTTTGTAAAAGAGTTCATACTCAAAGGTTGTTTCCGAATAAACAAATATAAATAAATAAAAATACAGCATGCATGAAATCTCTAGAAATGCATGGTCAGGTGCTGAATCTCAGTTTTCTCCCCCCAAAACTACCTGGAGCCATTTTATAAGTGTAATACGCCCCTTCAGGATGTGCATTACAGGATTTTAATGCATTTCCCAGGGGTGTAAGGAATCTTGACCTTCGACCTTATGCTTTACTACACCCTGGGGCATGCATTAAAATCCTATAATGTACACCCTGTTGTGGCTTATTACATACATATAAATATACAAATTATATAGGCACAAAAGTGGCCATATAGTTAGGGCTGAGCAGAGTGTTTTAATGTTAAACCCCAATTTTTATACCTTAATTGCTTTGGCACCATTCCACAAAACTGCATGAAATTTTTAATGCGTGGTCAGGGTGCCAAGTTCTTATGAGATGAAAAGTTTTGCAATGGCTACCTACCCAGATTCCAAGATCCAGGAAGTTAAAAAGCATTAAAAAATGCACTTTTAACCCATTTTTTTGCTCACATATAGAGCAAAAACACTGCAATTCATTACAGAATTTTTAGAGTAGAAGCACCTCAGCCCAAGAAGGTACCTTTTGAAGATTTCTTATGAAGTTTTAAAAATTTGGCTTCTAGGCATGCTTATTAGGGTTTTCAGGATAGCTGTTTAGTGGGACCTAAGAATTCTGAGGTTGTGAACTGATTCTTATATCATGACCATTGAGCATTAATAACTTTGGCTCTGTTAAACTAAATTGCATCGAAGTTTGCCTGCACAGTCACAGTGCCAAAGTCTTATGATCTGCCAAGTCTTGTGAAGGCCGCTTAATCGCTTATCCAGATTTTCAGATACAGAGGAAGGAAAAATAAGAAAAAAAATTTTTGGACTTCTTTTCTGACATCTAGAGAGAAAATGATTTGCAATTTTGTTCTGAAATTTTCAGAGTCGAAGTGGCATTGCTCACTGAGGTGCCTTTTGAAGACTTTGTGAAAAAAAATTATCGGTTCTCATGTTATAAGGTTTTAAAAATGTGGCTTCTGAGCATGGGTTGTGTAAGCACATTAATGTTACACCCCTGATTTGTGCACCATAATAACTTGGGCACCATTTGACAAAATTGCATGAAATGTAACATGTGCGATCAGGGGGCCAATTTCTTATGATTTCACATTGGCCATTTGTCCAGGTTGTGAGATCCAGGGACTGTAAAAACATTAAAAAGCACACTTTTTTGGCCATTTTGTTTGCTTGTGTCTAGAGCAAAAATGGTTTGGAATTTCGTTTAGAAATGTTCAGGTTATAGGCAACTTGGCAAGGAGATGCCTTTCAAAGAGTTTGTAAAGAAATATTACTCTGGTCTCAAGTTCTAAAGTTTTAAAATTTGGCTTCTGAGCAGGCTCTGTAAGGTTTTCAGGATTTTCTTGCAACCTAAGAAAGTTTAGGCTATGAACCGATTCTTGGGTCAAGAGAAACATTTTTTTAGGTTGCATGTGCCACTATCTTGTTTTTTATTTGGGAAAAAACTGGCAAAGTATATAAATGATATTCTGTCAAAAACAAACCACTGAATCTACATAACTGGGACCCATTTAGCTAGATACTGGAGTTTATTTGTTTGAAAAATGACCCAGAAAAAAAAAATTACTCACTGTAGTAATGTTGTTTCTTCTCAGTGATCCCTCACTATGTTTTTACTGATACATAGATACACAGAAATTGTCAGCAGACAAGGATCGCTAGGCCCATGTAGTCTACCTGTAAGCCCTATACTTGCCTGCAGTCACTGACCCGAAGTGATCATTGGCTTTTCGTCACTCCCACCCCACCCAATGTTCCCTTGTGCCTGTCCCAGGCATGTTTAAACCCCTACACTGTGCTTGTCCCCACCACCTCTTGTGGCAGACTGTTCCAAGCATCCACCACCCTCTCTGTGTAGAGAATCTTCCTCGCATTACCTCTTAATCTACCCCCCTCCAATTTCATATCACATCCCCTCGTTCTGATATCTTTTCTACATTGGAAAAGATCTTCCACCTGCACCTTGTTTACACCCTTGAGGTACTTAAAAGTTTCTATCATGCCCCCCCTTCTCTTCTCTCTTCCAGTGAGTATATATTGAGGTCTCTTAGTCTCTCCTCATATGTTTTGTGATGCAAGCCATGTCGCCCTCCTCTGGATAGTCCTTACGCATGTGTGGTCTCCAGTACTGCATGTAGTACTCCAGGTGACGTCTTACCAGTGTTTTATACAATGGCATCACCACCTCCCCTAGCCTGCTTGTAATGCCTCTTCCTATGCATACCGCATACCGCTTGCCCTCCCTGCAGCCTTTGTGCACTGCTTTGATAAACCCCTAGGTTCCTTTCTTCTTTGGTGACAGTCAGCAAAGCCCTCCCCTCCATTCTGTAGCTCTCCCCAGGGTTCCCTCTACCCAAGTGCATTATCTTGCACTTTTTTGCACTGAATCTCAGTTGCCACACCTCAGACCAACTTTCAAGCTTCTCCAGGTCCCTCTTCATTTTCTGCACCCCTTCTGGAGTATCCACTCTGTTGCAAATCTTGGTGTCATCTGCAAACATGCAGATCTTTCCTTCCAGCCCCTCTGCAATGTCACTAATGAAGACACTGAACAGGACTGGCAGTATAGCGCAGTGGGCTAAGGCTTTGAGCTGCAAATCTGGTGATATCCAGCAAACCAGACCTGGGTTTGAATCCCCCAGCTTCCACTTGCATACTGTGTGACCCTGAGCAAGTCACTTAACCTCCCTGTGCTCCCAGGTCACTCCTGTAAAAAAGCTTTCAGCTTAGTGTGCTATACCTGGTTAAAAAACAACTAAATAAAAAAAATACTGCTTTATTGTAAACAACAAAACAGTACTGATTCCTGTGGTACTCTGCTGATCACCTCTCTCTCTCCACGGATTGGATCCCATTTACCACCACCCTCTGTTTTCTATCCATCAGCCAGTTTCTAACCCAATGTATCACCTTATACACCATGCCCAGACTACTCATCTTGTTAACCAGCCTTCCATGTGGGACAGTGTCGAAGGCTTTGCTGAAATCTAGGTGGGCGATATCTACTGCCCCTCTCTGATTCACTTCCCTAGTCACCCAATAAAAAAAAATCTATCAGATTTGTTTGACAAGACCTTCCTGCTGTGAATCTGTGCTGCCTCAGATCCTGGGCACCACCGGATTCCAGGTGTGCCACTATCCTTTCTTTCAGCAGTGTCTCCATGATCTTCCCACCACTGAGGTGAGGGTGACTGGCATGTAGTTCCCTTCTTCCACCCTACTGACATTTTTGTACAGTCCTCTGGAACCATGCCTGTGTTGAGTGACTCTGTGAACAGGGCGGCCAGAGGCACTGCTAGTTCCCTTCTCAGCTCCCTTATTATCCTTGGGTGTATGTGGTCTGGTCCCATGGCTTTATCCACCTTCAGCTTTGTGAGTTCCTCCAGAACTCTCTCCACTGTGAATCGACTGGTATCCACTTCTCCCCCCCGATGCCTCTGCTCCCCAACTGTGACCCTTGACCCTCTCCCTCCTTAGTGAATATTGAACAGAAGTATTTGTTACGTATTTCTGCTTTGTCTAGATCCCCCTTCTTACACTCTCCATTCCCCCCTTTGAGTCTCCACAATCCCCTGGTTTTTCTTCTATTTCTGATGTACAATACCTATAGAACTTCTTGTCCCCTTTTTTCACAGTCTGTGCTAAACCCTCCTCTGTCTGTGCCTTGGCTCTCCTAACAGCTTTCCCTGCTTCCCTTAGACATTCAAGGCACACCTCTCTGTCCTCCCCCCTTTGGGTTCCCATATACTTCCTGAAAATTACTCTTTTAGCTCTTTATTTGTCTGCTACCTCTTTAGAGAACCATAATGTTTCCTTCTTCTTTTCTCTTTGGTCACTATCCTAACGCACTGGTTAGTTACTTCCACTATGGCTCCCTTTAGTTCCCCCACTGTTGCTCTACTACCTCCATTACCTCTCCCTTCTCCAGGGCTGCTCTTAAACATCTACCCATTTCACTGAAATCTAATACTTTTGCCCTTCTGTGGCTTAATTGAGCCCCTGTCTCCATGCCAAACCACACTATGTGGTGGTCTCTGGATCCCAGCTGCCCTTCCACCTGGACTCCTTCGACTCTGTTTCCACTGGTCCATACCAGCTCCAGAATTGATTTGTCTCTGGTTGGCTCCTGCACCAGCTGTCTGAGTCCAACCCATGGCAGGGACTCCAGGATGGCCATATTTCTGGCTGAAGCAGCTCCCTAGGTGGTCCAATCTATATATGGCATATCAAAATCCCCCATCGTCAGGAATTCACCTTTAGCTGTCATGTCGTGAATTTCCTCCATTAGTACCCTGTCCACTTCCTCCCTCTGTGCCAGAGATCTGTAGATCACCCTGGTACATACTGCTGTGCCATTCCCTGATTCAAGGGTGACCCTCACTGCCTTGGCCTCCCCCTGTCTTCCCTGCACTTTTGTAGCCTTTATGCCTTCTCTAATGTACAGTGCTACCCCACCTCCCTTTTTACCTTACCTGTCCCTTCTGAACAGTGTATAGCTTGGTACATTGACATCCTGGCCATGATTAGCAGAATACCATGTCTTGGTTATTGCTGCTATGTCAAGGTCTGCATTTGTCATCAAGGCTTCCAGGTCTGGAACCTTTTTTCCCCAGACTGCGGGCATTTGTGAGCATGACCTTCCATGTTTTACACCTTGCCCTCCCTCTGTTCTTGTTCCCTCTCCCTTGCCTGTTTCTCACAACCCGGTTTTCTTGTTCATGTGCTCCTGCACCCCCTTTATCCCCCCTTATACACGCTTTGCCTGCCTTCTCCTCACTGCCCGCTTCAGTTGTTCCTATTGTCAACTTGTGTTTTTGCATGCTGCCATTAAGGAGTGTTCCTAAGCCACCTGTCCCTCCTGGCTCTCCCCCTTGGCCAGTTTAAATACGTTGTGCCGAAGCATTCCAACGTCTCACCAAGGAGTGAGGTCCCTTTTGCGGACAGATGCAGGCCATCCTCCTGATACAAGCTCACTTCTGCCCAGGTTGGGCCCCAGTCCCCTATGAAGTCAAATCCTTCTCTTCCACACCAATTCTTCAACCAGGTGTTGAAGGCTTGGATGTGGAGTGCCCTAGTCTCCCCTGTGCCTTGAACAGGTTGCACCTCCGAGAATGAGATGGGACATGCTACCTGTATGTATTTATCTCCATGGTGACAGATTTTCTGGAAATGGAACCAATTCCAGTTCTGGAATTTAGAATAAATACTGGTTTCAAACTCTTCAATTCCACTCTGGCAACTAACCAGATTTGTTTCTATAGCCCAAGTGGATCAGTGGCTACTAAAACTAGCTAAGAGGCGGCAACCAAAACATCTCTCAATTTTATCAAACTTTTTGAAAACCATCAATCAGATTGAAGCAGACTCGTAAATGTAAAAACATGTGAATGCTTTAAAAACACCAAACTTTACAATTGTAGAGTAACTCCAGTAGTTAATGCTCATGCAAACTTAATGACAAGAACTGATTTTTGTGAGAACCTATTCTCAGGTTCTGGAAGGGGAGGCAGTGTGGAGAGCGCATAAATAGTGAGGGATCCCTAAGCAGAAGCAACATTACTACGTTGAGTAATTTTTTTTTTTTCTAGCCCCTGGATTTCCTCACTTAATGTTTACACTCTATGCAGACCTCAAAAGCAGTACCTAGGGAGGGTGGGTTCAGAACGTACTTTGGAAAAATGTTCTGCAAGACAGCAGTTCCAAAGCTGGCATCCCTTCCAGACTGTATGTCCAGACAAAAGTGCTTTGTGAAGATGTGCACTGTTTTCCAGGCAGCTGCTTTGCAAATTTCCTGTACTGGGATGCCCCTTGTGGATGCCACAGAGGCAAAAGTGCCCCTTGTGGAATGTGTCTTTAGGCCTCTGGTGGAATGTGTCCTTAGGCCTCTGGGGGTATTTTCCCAGCATTTTCATAATAGAACTGTATGCAAAAAACTATCCAGTGAGAAATAGTTCTGTTGGTTGCTGACTTACCTTTGCCTACTTTAATATAGGTATTTTTTTATTAGCCATTGCATCAGGGTCGATGATAAATGCCCTGGAGGAGGTCGAGTTAGTTGGTTAAGTTGTATGTTCACAGGAGGCTGATGAGTCAGATGCGTGCTACACATAAATGTCCACATACAGGGCATGCGAGGCCCAATGCAGCTGCTGCCTGATGTTGAGAAGCAGCTTTCCTTGCTTTTCTGTTCTCTTCAGCTGCCGTCCCACGTCTGCTTTCAAATGTGACTCTGTTGTGAACAGTGGATCTCCATAGTGATCTGTCTTGAACCAGTACCTCCCAGTCATTGACGCTGATGTTACATTTGGTCAGTGAGTGTTTCAATGTATCGCTGTAGCACTTCCTCTGTCCACCCATGGAGTATTTACCCAACTTCAGCTCTCCATAAAGGACAAATTTTGGCAGCCTTGTGTCATCTTTATAGAGCGCATGATCTGTTCATCTAAGTTGAGCCTTGATAAGTTGCACATCAAGACTGATTGTTTGAGCTTGCTGCAAAACTTTGGTGTTGGTGATTTTATCCTGCCATTTAATTTTTCTTAAGTGACACATATGTGTGGAAAGACTCAAGCTCTTTTAGATAATGTCTATAGGTGTCCAGGTCTCACAGCCATACAGAAGCGCAGTCAATAAGACAGCCTGGTATACTCTGAGTTTTACTGACAGTTTAAGACAACGCTGGTTCCAGGCTCTGTTGCATAAATGGCCAAAGTTGCTACAGGCTCTACAAATGCGAGTGACTACTTCCTTATCTATGAGCGCATCATTAAACAAGATGCTGCTGAGGTACGTGAAAGATGGTACTTCTTTCAATTTGACACCGTTGATATTGATGTTGGTCTCAGCAGCATACCATTTAGTGGTCTTTGGTGTATAACCTGTGTCTTGCTGAGGTTGAGCGACAGGTCAAATACTGATGCTGATGCAGAAAAACGATCGGACAGAGGTAACAGAAAGCTGAGTGTCCTGGGACCTGACATCCCCTGTCTTCTACAGAAAGAGGCCAAGTACTCACTTCAGATCCAGGCAGTACAATTTCTGATCATCTGGGCTGGAATGTCTAGGGTAGAGCACAGGAAGGGCAAATGACTGGTTCAGGTAAAATTCTGATACCACCTTAGGTAGGAACTTCTTATTGGTTCTAAGGACTACCTTGTCCATGTGGAAGATTATGTAATTTGGTTCTGTGCAGACGGTTTACAGCTCGCATACCCTCCTAGCCAATTTTATGGCAATCAGGGGAATGGCTTCCATGTGACATATTTTAAATCAGCAGTAACCATAAAGTCAAAGGGGGCAGGCCTCCATCAGCTGGGCAAGGCAGTTTAGGTTCCATGGAGGAACTGGGTCTTTCCCAGATGGATACAGGTGGTTGAGGCCTTTAAAGAATCTTTTAAAAATAGGTTGAAAGGCCAGTGAGTTGCCCTTGCCTACTGATGTACAGGCCAATACTGCTGCAAGATGTATCTTTGCTGCTGATCATCTCCGACCTAAGGGCTGCAAGTGTACTAAGTAGTGCAGGAGTGTAGGCAACCCTGCCTGCATTAGGATTATGTTCCTGGTTTCCCTGAAACTTTAAGCACCCTCATGACCTCCTCTGATAGATTCAACCCCAAAAAGCCTAGCTCTTCAAGAATCATGCCCCCAAGTGTAATGTCTTAGGGTATGGAAATGTTATGTTGCCTTGCCAGAGGGTCAGTAAGTTGCCATTTAGTGGCAGGCTGATTGGAGTCTTGCTGAACAGGGAAATAGCTATGAATGTCAGACCTGCCTTGCCTATCTTGGGGCTATTAGGAGCATTGTTACTGGCTCTCTCCTTAGCTTTACAAGCACTCTCTGTATTGATGAGAATGGTGGGAAGGTATACAGAAACCTCCTAGTCCAGTTCAAGACTCAGGCATCCTCTGGGACTGTGCCCTTTAACATTGGTATGCAATAAAACTTTAGGAGCTGACTGTTCTCCCAGGAGGCAAACTGATCAATTTATTTTTTTAATGATGTCAGAATTACAATCCTTTGAGTCAGTGACTCTTTTACAAAGGCTCCTCGTCAAGATAATACACAATTACAGTACACAGTTAGAACATGAAAACAAGGCATTTACAGCAATTTACAGGGTGGTATAAATAAAATGGTACAATACTGCAGTTCCCATCCAAACTGAGTAAGGGAGGAAAAATGCAGGATCCAGGTCCGAAAGGCGGTTATGTGGGCAAAACCTAGAGGCAATTACAGTTGCGGGTGGTGTGGCGGTGACTCTGGAGTGAGGATTTGAATATCCCGAGTCTGCTCTCATTGGAGATGGAGGCAGGGAGGGAGTTTATCAATGCAGGGGCTCTGTAGGCAAAAGACCACTGTGTGAGGGCAGTACTGACTCTGGGCACATGCAACAGCACTTTCGAGGAGCTACGGGTGGAGGGTACCATGTGGGCAGGCTGGGTCAAAGCTGATAGCCTAGGTGGGGCCAAACCAACCATAATGTTTTTGGCTAAGAGGCAGGAATGGTACTGGAGTCTTTTGTCAAAATCTAATAGATTGGACAGAGCGTAAAGACTGCAGATGTGGGTGAGCCTATCACAGCCTGTTAGGAGGTGTCAGGCTTTATTGAGGGATGTTTTAACTCTTTGGAGGGCAGTGTTGGTGGCTGAGCCAGAGACAATGAGCCCATAATCTATGAGGGAGAGTACTGAGGAGGTAATAGCGAGCCTAAGGGCCTCGGGGGGAGGCAGTCCCTGTGGCAGTAGAGTAGGCCAATGTGTAGGTTAACTGAGGGTCAAAGGAGGTGGATATGGTCTTGGAAGGATAGTGACCTGTTGAAGGCTTCTGGAGTGATGTAGGTGAGAGCCCACAGGTGATCACCCCATTCTAAGAGTGAAGCATCTGTTGAAAGGAAACTTTTTGGGGATTGCTGGAGGAAGGTAATGCCCTCTCTGAGGTTGCTTTCATCCTTCCACCATTCTAGTATCCTTATCAATTCTTTTGTGACTGACACTAGTTTGGAGAGAGTGTTCTGTCTTTGAGACCAGAAGTACTGAATGTCCATGATCAGAAACCTTGCCCATGAGACTATTGCTGTAGATGCAGCCATGTGGCCCAGCAGCTGTAGAAAATCCCTTGCTGGCCATGACTGGCCCACTGTGAAGGAGTCTACTGTGGCAATCCAATTTGCTACCCTCCCTTGAGGAAGGAAGGCTTTCTCTTGCAGGGTATCCTGTTCAGTGCCTGTGAAATCCAGCACCTGAACAGGTTCTGTTGGGATTGCTGCAGATTTATCTGGAACCCTAGGGATTCCAAGGTGCTTTTCACCTTCTGGATAGAGCACCTTGTATCTCATTCTGTTCTCCCTGAGACTAGCCAGTCATCCATGTAGGGAAGAACCACCACACCTTGTCTTCTCAGGCATTCTGCTATCATGGCTAAGCATTTTGTAAAGACCATTGTTGCTGAAGTGAGGCCAAAGGGAATGGCTACAAACTAATACTGGCAGTTTCCCAGCCTGAACCCAATGTATTTTCTGTGGGTAGGTCTGATTAAAATGTGAAAATACGCGTCTTTCAGATCCGTTGACCCTAGCCAGTCCCCTGTTTGTAAGGATGGTATCACTGTGCCCAGTGTGACCATCTTGAATCTTTCTTTTTTTATATGCTTGTTCACATATCTGAGGCTTAAAATAGGTTACTACTCCCCATGTTTCTTGTGAGTCAGGCAGTACCTTGAAAACAGGCCCTGGCCTCGTT
Organism: Neoceratodus forsteri; assembly: GCA_016271365.2. Classification (NCBI taxonomy): domain Eukaryota; kingdom Metazoa; phylum Chordata; order Ceratodontiformes; family Ceratodontidae; genus Neoceratodus; species Neoceratodus forsteri. Next base: position 830,589,695 of record CM028137.1, read on the forward strand.
AAGAGACAGGCACCTTTTCCACTGCTTTTGCTTGTAGCAATTTGTTTAACTGCAATTTCAACAGAAGTATTTCTATGGGAGAATGGGCTGGAACATTTTTTGTGTTTCTGCAGTTTTAGAAATTTTGTAAACTGCAAGGACAACCCATGGCCTACTACCTCTAGGACCCACTTGTCTGTGGTAATGTTTATCCATTCCCGGAAGTAGTGGGCCACACTTTCCCCCACTGGCAATGGCTAGGTAACCCGGACAGAACTGTCAGGGGTTTTAGCTAAGGCTAGGGGGGCAGGTGCTGCTGCAGCATGTTTGGAGCCCCTCCTGCCTCTGCCCTTGTAGTAACCTCTTTGGAGTTGGTACTCATGGGGTATAGGCTCTGGGACAGTAGCCCCTACCCCAGCCTCCCCTACTGTAAGGCCTGTAGGAAGTGGAGGCCTTTTCTTTATCAGTGTTGTTTTTGTAAATGGTTTTATAATCATCCAGTTTTTTATGTATTCCTCTGTTTTGTCACCAAAAAGTGAATTTCCTTTGAATTGGAAGTCCATGGCCTTGGTCTGAGTGTCTTGGGAAAGGATGCTTGCCCTTAGCCATGAGACTTTCCTCAGTGACACTGCATGAGCTAAGAACCTTGAAGCAGTCATTAGTGTCCACAACCATGTGGAACTGGTATTTGGTGGCACCCAGGGCTGACTTTTCTGTAGTGGTCAGATCTTGTGCTAACTCACCATCAGCCTTTTGAGGTACTGCCAGCACTGTATTCCATAGTCCTTTCTGGTAATGGGCTGTAGGAGCTGAGTGATCTGCCTGTCTAATGAGCAAGAAAGCTGCTGAATGAGCCTGTTTTGTAATTGTATCCAATTTTCTGGGGTCCTTTTCAGGAGGCCATGCAGAAAAAAACTTAGCTCTCTCACAGGCATCTGGACTATACCTTGATGATCAGGGTGGGCATACTGGTATTCCATCCCCATCTGTCCACCTAATACATTTTCTCAGTCTTTTTATCTATGCCTGCAGCTGAAGTAGGTGCAGACATGATATTTGAAGTGGCTTTTTGTAGTGACTTGTGTATGGGGCCCAGTAGCCTTCTTGTAACAGCCAGCCCCATCATATCCATAAATCCTGCTTCCTCCTCATCCTCTTCTGTTTCCTCAGGGGGAATGTTAAGGGTGCTTATTATTTGTCTAACAAAGAAGAAATAGGATGAATAATCCTCTGTGGGCCTTGAAAGAGAACCAAACTCCTGCTCAGGTGAACCATCTGGTTCAACAGGTTCACCTTCCTCCCGCCTCCTCCTCCTCCTCCTCCTCTTCAAAGTGCATTTGCTCCTCCTCCACAGGCAGGTAGGCTGAGGACATGAGTGCAGCATAAATGTCTAACCTGGAGAAAAGAAAGAAGCACAGGGCTATAACCAGGGAAGGCAGAAAGACAAAATACTAACCTGGGAAGCCACTGCAGGCACAAACTTAAAAGAAGCTGAAGGAACAATCACCCTAAGGCACAGTTATTGAGAAATTATTAAAACAACATTTAAACTAAAATAAAGATTGTTTGGAGACCACAGATACTGGAGCTGACTTTTGGGCAACTGCTCTCTTCAGATGGAGAAACAAATCTGCCATTAGGGGCTAGAGTGGAATGTGACCACAATGCAGAATCTGAGCCTTAAGTTCTAAATACCATTATTAGTGTAAGGTTCTATCTCCGGGGCATCACTCTCTGTCAGGAAGATGATGCTTGTGAAAATCATCAGTGATGAATTTCTGGGGCTAGAATTTATGTTATTTTCAATTACTGGGACCAGGACTAGGGAAGGGGGTGGGGTGCCGCTAGTGGCAGGGATTTATGTTTTTTTTATTAGTAGGACCAGGTTGCCATTAGTGCCATGGGCAATTATTCTGGGATCAGAGTGACAGGGATGATAGGCACTTGCTGTCATACTGACAGTGAGGGGAGCACTATACTCTTTGCACAGCTGCAAAAGTAAATTCTTGAAACATTAGCTAGCATTGCATCAACAGCCTCTTAGTGCTTTCGAATGCAGTTGACTATACTAGTGTCCACTTTATGCATGCACAATACCTCATTTGCATGCATGCATTGTGTTTGTTATCACTTCCATGTTAACAGGTCAGTGCAGTGCTAGCTGTGCCTCTAGGTGCGTGCCTCCAACTTCTCCCCGTGGGAGCTGTACCTTCTCTGGCAGCTCTTCCATGGTGACCTGCTCAACTGCCAGACAGCCAAAGACCCGCAGGCTACTCTGCCTTGAATGGGTGCATGCCTTCTACTTCTCCCCGTGGGAGCTGTGCCTTTTCTGGCAGCTCTTCCACAGTGACCCGCTTGACTGGCAGACAGCCAGAGACCCACAGGCTACTCTGCCCTGAATGGGTGCACATCTCCAACTTCTCCCCATGGGAGTTGCGCCTTCTCTGGCAGCTCTTCCACGGTGACCCACTCGACTGCCAGACAGCCAGAGACCCGCAGGTATGGACACGGGGACCCAGCTCAGCCCTTGGAGCCGCTGCCCGGCAAGAATCTTGGCGCTTTCAGTCTCCACTGGCTGACTAATGCTATATCCAGTTCCTCAGCCTTGACTGGACCATTGGCCTTCTCCTGCCTTCCTATTATCAAATGGATTAATCTCCCTAAGCTGCTTCCCTTGCACTAACTTTTTATAGTATTGGTTTGATTTTGCTGCTGTGTATAAGCATAGATTTCAGCATTTTATCTGTTTTGTATCAATGCCTAGAGTCTACATTGCTATGATTTAAATTGTCAGATACTGCTAAAATTTTACACTGTATGCTCCTCTCCATCCTGTAACTTTGCCTGAGCAGACAGAGTAGCGCTAAATGCTCCATGGTACCTCATATCCTTCTATAAATTTTCTTCTTTCTGAATTGAGCCTCCTATAATTTCACACTGCTACCTATCTCTGTCCTTTGCCCTGATATTTTCTCTCTTTTCTCCCTGTGCTTTGCTGATCTGTCTCCCTCCCACCATAGGCCAAGGTGTTATAGCTCTTTATTTTATTTTTAGTGTTCCTTTTGTGCAGAGCCTTTTGTTATGCAATCCGCCTTCCAGCCAGCTTGGTGCCGAAGGGATTTCCCTTGCTCCTTTAAATTGACACTCCCTTCTCCCTTCCACAGGCTACTCAGCCTTGAATGAGTGCATGCCTCCAACTTCTCCCCGTGGGAGCTGCGCCTTCTCTGGTGGCTCTTCCACGGTGACCCGCTTGACAGCCAGACAGCCAGAGACCCACAGGTACAGACACAGCCCAGCCTTTGGAGCCACTGCCCAGCTAGAATCTTGGCGCCTTCTGTCTCCACTGGCTGATTGGTGCTATATCCAGTTCTTCAACCCTTACCGGACACTTGGCCTTCTCCTGCCTTCCTATTACTAACTGGTTTCACCTCCCTAAGCTGTTTCCCTTACACTAACTTTTTATATTATTGGTTTTATTTTGCTGTTGTGTATACTGCATAGATTTCAGCTTTTTACCTGTTTTGTATCAATATCTAGAATCTACATTGCTACAATTTAAATTGCCAAATACTGCTGGCTCTATGCATGAAAAAGGGCTACCAAAGTGTGACATTAGTGTCATTTTTTAAACTCTATAATATAATGATTATTATAAGCATTTCTTAATGCTTTGACTCACCTTATAAAAATGTAGTGTGGAGTGGGATAACTCCAATTTTGGGGTCTGAGAAGAAGCCGCCACAAAGTTGCACATGTAACAGGGGACATAAAAGCAGGGCTGCACGTGTAACAGGAGACATAAAAGCAAGGCTGCACATGTAACAGGGGACATAAAAGCGGGGCTGCACATGTAACAGGGGACAGAAAAGCAGGGCTTCACATGTAACAGGGGACATTAAAGCACCACAGGCACACCACTACCTGTCTGCACACAACATGGAGGCATGCCACCACTCATCTATAGACAACATGGAAGCACACTACCACCCATCTATAGACAACATGGAAGCACACTACCACCCATCTGTAGACAACATGGAGGCACACCACCACCCATCTGTAGACAACATGGAGGCACATCACCACCCATCTGCAGACAGTATGGAGGCATGCAGCTAAACACCTGATGGAATCTTTCAAAGAAGTTCATCATTAAAGTATGCATTCTAATCAGGGCATCATCAGTCCATATCACCTGAATAATGGACTGTTCATGTAAACTGAACACAGACAACACCCGCAGAAAACAGTATAGTTGGTTTTCACAGTAAGTTTTTTTTTTTTTTGCTAGGCAAAGTTTTGTAAACCCACCACACACGTATAATATGGCTGACCAATATGGCCCAGAGAATAATGTATCCTAGTTAGGGCACCACAACAAGCAGCATGGGGAGAGTGCTTTTTAACATTAAGCTCCACCCCTTCAAAAACAGTGACCATATGGTTTTATGCTATGATTAACAATATGCCCTGCAATGCAACCAGAAAATCCACAAAGGCACAATAATAAACACTTTAAATGTGCAAAAAATAGAATATGCAGGCAGCGCCAGACAAGTCAGCTAATGCAGCAGTATCACCCAAACATCATCTGAATAACAGCACACAAACCAGCCACCCCACCAATATTAGTTGTTGCCTACATAGGCATACAACTCAATTGTGCATGACCAGGTAATTGTGTAACAGTGTAGTAGATACATGTGTAATATGCATAACTGTTTTTTTTTTTTGGGGGGGGGTTGTGGACATAGTCACACACAAAATGGCTTTTGCCAAGATCACCAGCCCAGTACAAGCTACCTGTTTGAATACAAAAAGTACATATCTGGGGTTGTTTGGTGATTTTGAAATTTAAACCAAAATAGCAGGAAGGGTTACCATGGTGGTGGTGTCCAAGCTAAAAAAACAAAATAAACAAATTCATTGTGTTCATTTTTTTATTTTCAAATACCAAAATCCTAATCCAGTGTTCAAACAATTACAAATTTGCTAACAAAGCTGTTCTAATTACTAAATAACTTCTTAAGTGAAGACAAAAAAGGAGAAAAACATAATAAAAGCAGTACGAGCCATGCATCATCCTATCTGTCAAAAAGGAAAAAAAAGTAAAATACTGAACCCAGGCATCCACAGGTCTGCCAACAAAATGGCAGCAAACATTCACCCATCTGGTAACAAAAGGAAGCCATGCATCCACACAGCTGCAGACAAAATGAAGGTATGCAGCCATTCATCTATAAAGAAAATGGAGGCATGCATCCACCCATCTGAAAATCAAAATGGAGGCAATCATACACAAATAAACAAACAAAATGGGGGCATGCATCCACCCATCTGCAAATCAAAATGGAGGCAATCATACACAAATCTGAAAACAAAATGAAGGCACGCATCCACCCATCTACAAACAAAATGAAAGGAAGCATACACCCACCTGCAAGCAAAATGGAGACACATATCTAGCCATCTGCAAACAAAATGGAAAAATGGAAGCATGCTTCCACACGTCTGCCGACCAAAAATGGAGGCACACCACAAAACATACCACAGGGACTTAGTTAAAAATTGTCATTAGACCTGATACACACAGTCCAAATAGTACACCCCCTTCCCGAAAAAATAAATAAATAAATAATCGGTGACCACATGGTTTGATACCCAAATAAAAAAAAAAATGCTGTGGGTGCCCTGTGATGCACAATGACAAAACAGAAGTGGTGCACCCCACTAATAAAGAAGCCAGTAACAAACACATTATGCAATGCAATAGCCCATCACAACCAATGTCAGGATTGTGCCAGGCAAACCTACCACTTCACCTAAATTTGTGGTTGCCACCAGCCCAGTGGCGTGGAGGACTGAGGCATCTGTGCTTTACCTGCTACCACACTGGTGATCAACCAGTGTGCCATGGGCAGAAGTGTGCACTGCATGGCCATTGCCAACATTGCACGCTCTACCCAGAGGAAATACAGGACAAGAAAAAATGAGGTCCCAGGTCAAGCAGGATGATAACAGCCACCTGCCACAGCAGGCCCCAACTCTGAATGGCACCCCACAGAATCTGAATCCTAGTCAAGGTGAGTTTGAGCAAGGGGGGCTCCTCACTGCCCTGCCATGGAGGGTAAACTATGGGGGAAGAAGAGGCTAGCTACCTGATGTTGGGGTGTGAGGCTGGGCGGGAGGCTGAAAGATAGATGCCAACAGGTGTGGACCCAAAGGAGAATCAAATAAGGTAAAAAGAATAAAATTTGTGGTTGCACAGGGCGCACCAAACTAACATGCACATCTGATCAAGCCACACCTCTCAGCTGTACCTCATCATGAGGAACAGTTCCTCATTTTATTCACAAAAGCCCCTTGTTAAACATTGAGAGGGTTTGTCCAGTGTTCAACAACAACATTATAAAGCAAAAATGCATAGCAGTTCATATGAAAAACCAGTATTTTGGGCAGCAGACATGATCAGTATTTACCTGCTGCAGTGAGGATAGTGCTGTAATGAGGGTCGCAAAGGAGTACAAGAACTCTTCAGGACAAGACAGCCAATCACAGGAAAGGGCTAGAAATTGCAAGGAATTGTCTTTTAAATCCCCCCATGGCCTGCCCCAATCTCACACTGATATAAGTGCCCAAATGTTTTTACAAGTGGCTCCCCTGGACCCCTGCTGTCACGCGTGAACATCCGGTGGTGGAGAACAGGAAAGGATCAGATGAGCAAAGGGGACAGATTGTGATCATGCTGTGTACTTAAAGAAACAAGGCAATGCACTGTAGTACCCTAAAGAAATACAGCAAGTAACCTGGGGACAAAAATACAACACAAATTGCATCAAAGTGCAAATTATTACAAAAGTTCAGAGGTAACAAGAGGGGACATTAATGGTTACACGCAAGACTACATCTTTAGAGCCCCCAGGAGGTGGGTGGGAATCAAGGTAGCACAATAAGGAAGTGTGATAAATGAGAGCAGGACACGGAATTAGTTACAAAAATATTTGTTATGCCAGAAAAGTCTAGTTAAATGACACTGAGAGACTATTTCACACACATGGGTAGTCATGTCACAAATTAGTACACAAATTTTCATGCATTTTGACTAATGAAAGTGCATTTTTTTAATATGGAAACATCTGATTCCATTAATGTTATCTTATGTATCTGTCCACATAAGCTACTTAAAAAGTCTATATCAATGGCTGTATTATACTCAAAATCCTGCATATGTACTGCATTAAAAACTTTAGGATCCATTGGTAACCCCTTTTCATGCACGGAGCCTGCTAGAATTTTAGACTGTATGCTCCTCTTTGTCCTGTAACTTTGCCTGAGCTGACAGAGTAGCACTAAGCACTTTCCCCCCTTATTAGCAGATTATATCTTCTAGCCACTAGAGGGCTCTATCTCTGGTAGGAATGAAATTTAATGTGTCCACTAGCAGGTTATATGCAGCTGCCACTAGGGGCTCCTGTCCTATCTGGCACATCACACACTTTGTTCCCCAGCTGTTATCAACACAACTCTATGTACATTTGCCTGCTTCCTCTGCCTCCTTTGAAACCAGAGCTACATGCAAGCTCTTCCTCCTATGAACACTGGCTACGTCCACCTCCTCCAATCCTTCTCTTTCATACTGCTGTTGATTCTAAGCAATGGCACTTCTGAAAGTGATATGCCGGTTCCCCTATCCCGTACCACTATTGAGCATAATCTCCATTATGACCGCTGCTTTATCACAGGTAATTTTAAACTGTTAACTGGTCCTGCCACTGGCTCCTGCTGCCTCCACAGGGGTGGCTTACTGCTGGGGTCCCTGCCTCATACCCCACCCTAATTACTCCGCTTAAGCTCACAGTACTGCGCTTGGAACACAGAAGGTGCATCAGCCCCAGAAGATCCAATAAGCTTTTCTACAAACAACTTAAAGGAAGCTTGCTCAGAATCATCCTACTTTTACTGCTTATATCAGGCAACGTTCACTCTAACCTTGGCCCTGCTGGACCTGCGTCCACACACAACCGCCCTAAAAAAAGGATCTGTTAAGTTGGCAAATGTCAACATCTGCAGCTTGCAGAGTAAATTGGATGACCTTCAGGTATGGATCTCGCAACATAGCCCTGGCATTCTGTCAGTGGTGGAAACGTGGCTTTCCCCAAAGGTTCCTGACTCTGCAGTTGCTCTACCTGGGTATACCCTCTACCAGCTGGACAGGCTCACCAAGCGAGGTGGTGGCTGTACCATCTACCAGAAAAAGATATTTAAAGGATACACCCTGCCTGCGACCAATCTGGGCTGCATGGCCCAGGCGCTAACCATTAAAGTACTGCTTGGGGCCCATAATTAAGCTTTGACAGTAATCTCTGCCTATGTTCCTCCAAAAAGACAATAGGACAGGCTTCCACAGCTTAATGGACTACATTCTTAGCCTCAACCACAGATCCGAAACTTTAGTATTGGGTGACCTAAATGTCAACTGGTTATCTGCTAGTGCTTCTCCACAAAAAGATGGTATCTCATTGCTCCACCTTGCCCAACTTGTTACATCCCCAAGTACTAACTATATAAGACAGGAACAAGTACCCTTCTGGACCTGATACTCTTCAGCCACCCACAACAAATCTCCAACGTGGCAGTACATCCAGATTCTATGAGTGACCGCTCCCATTTCCTGCAGTTGGTCCAATAAATACTGCAAGCCCCCATCTCTGACTATCTACAGTAGATTGTTAAAACGTGGACATCTAGAACATCTAAAAAATTACCTCAGCAACATTAACTGGTCCCCCTCTCGATGCTTTTGATGACGTCAACCTGGCACTGGATTATTTCATAAAACAATTCAACAATGCCTGTGATACCCATGCTCCCATTAAGAAACTGAAAGTTCATGGCACTCTAAACCCCTGGATTACACCAGAACTCAATGCTATGATGAAGCACAGAGATCACTTCTTGCACTGTGCCAGTGTGTCAGGCAAACAAGCAGATATTCAGGAACACAAGAAATCAAGGAATGCCTGTACACGTGAAATCCTTACTAAGAAATCCAAACATCATAGGGAAACGTTCGCCAATATCTGGGGAAACAGTAAAAATTTCAGGAGCAACATAAAAGATGTCACCAGGAAAGACTGTTAAGGTCTCACCCTCTACACTCAATATCAATGGAATTCAAGTCCTGGACCCGTTGCCAACCATAGAAAACACATATCCAACAATGCATTCACGGACCTATCCAGTATCCTTCCTTCAGACTTCTTCATAGATAATGACTTGCCCAGTACTTACTGTCCTGCTAATAACCCCTTGAACCACCTCGTTTTTACTTCAAAATGGTCTCAGCACAAATGGCCAGGAAATACCTTACCAAAGTGTTAGATAAATCACGGCATAGCGGTGACTCACTGGATCTTAATCTCATAGCTCTCACTCTTGAGGAAGTGCTGATGCCCCTCACTAAGATCTATCACTACAACTCTCACAATTTCCTCAAGTTTGGAAATCAGCACTAGTCACCCTGGTGCACAAGAGTGGAGACAGGACCCATCATGCAAATTAAAAACCCATATCTATCCTCCCACCAATATCCAAGGCACTTGAACACATTGTTGCTGACCAACTGGTGGACTACCTTGAAAAATACTCTATCCAATGCCCGCAGTAACATGGGTTCTGGAAGGGAAACAGCACCACCTCGGTACTGATGGAATCCACTGGCTTTATACATCAATCTCTAGATCAGGGCACTTTAGTAGGAGCTGCCTTCATAGACCTCACTAAGGCTTTCGATACTGTCCATCACTCACTACTCCTCCAGCAGCTTACCGCTACTGGCTTCTCCTCTGACACAACAGCTTGGTTCAAAAGCTATCTTGAAGACCACTTTCAATGGGTGAAAATAGCCAACATTATATCTGACCGACAGCACATCCGCTCTGGAGTACCACAGGGCTCAATTCTGGGGCCACTCCTATTCAGCATCTTCCTTAATAACATACCTCGTTTCTGCCACCAAAGGATCCTCCTCTATGCAGATGATGCGGTCATCTACTCCAGCAGCCACAACCCCAAGCAACTGGAACTTCACCTTCAGAGTGGTTTGCAGAAGTGGAGGACTGGTTCTTTAAACATTAAATGTTCCTCAACAACAAGAAAACTAAAGTAATGATGTTCAGCAGCACCTGAAACAAGCACAAATCCCATACACTTACCATCAGAAACTGTCTTGGAGTCCCTCCTGAACAAATACCACATTTCAAATACCTGGGGATCACCATAGACAGCTGTCTATCTATTGCTAAAATATATAAATAATGCAGCCAAGGCTGCTAACGTCAAGATTGGTCTCCTACAGAGACATAAACACTGCCTTACTCCAGAAGCCCTCTGACTTGCTATATATAGTTCCATCATATCCACTGTAGATTATGGTCTTGTAATCTATGGAGCAGCCCCCATGTCTTCATTGTGCAGAATATCCATTGCTTTGAACAAGGCATGCAGACTACTCATGGGGTCCACACGTTTCACCCACAGCTGTGATCTTTATGCTGAGACTGGTTGACTACAGCTCTCAAAAATACATGAATAATTTTAACAAGAGAGAAAAAAAGAAAACAATTACTACATGAAACAGAAGTGCCTACAAAGACTACCTCTACCCCCGAGCAGCAGAGACAAGATATGAGCATAATAAATTTTATTTTCATTTCATTTTATTTTTTATACTCGTAAGCAGGATGAGCAAAACTGCCTGTTTTCACCAGCGACAAGTTACAAACAAACTGAGCATACATAATTAAACAAACATTTAAAAACAATACAAAAAACAGTTAACAATCAATTATTAACATGAACATGTGCAAATATCATTATCCATCAACCAGTGTTTTAGTATTGTTTCAAAGGACCACAAAGTCGTACTTTCTACAATGTCAACAGGTAATGAATTAAAAAACAAAGGAGCCCTAAATAAAGTAGATCTCTGGCCAACAGCAGTTTGAAACAATGGAATTTCATAAGAAAATTTAATCTGAGATCTAGTACCACTCGAATAAAGAGACCTAGGAAATAATAATGAGACTACAGCAGAAATAAAGCCATTCTTTACCTTAAACATAAGGATGCCCATCTTGTGCAAAATCCAATTTTTAAGGGATAGACTATGCGAACATTCAAGCAAAACACAATGGTGTGTTCTAAATGGAGCATCAAGCATGAAACGTAAAATAGAGTTATAGGTTACCTTAAGTTTATTGAGTAAATTAGGAGGCAGTATAGCATAGTGGTTTAAGGCTCTGAGCTGCAAATCTGGTGACATCCAGCAAACTAGATGTGGGTTTGAATCCCACAGCTTCCACTTGCATACTGCGTGACCCTGAGCAAGTTACTTAACCTCCCTGTGCTCCCAGATCACGCCTGTAAAAAAGCTTTCAGCTTAGTGTGCTACTCCTGGTTAAACAACAAAAATAAATAAATGACCAGAGAACGAGTAATAAATAATCATACCATAATCCAAGACAGTCAACAAAAAACCATAAGCAAGCAAAAGCCTTGATTCTCTGGTCAGAAGCTGCCTAACTCTATAAAGTGAACCTAATTTCTGATGAAGGGTTTTTCTTAGTTTATTCAAATGAAGTTCGAATTTTAACTTTGAATCAAAAATTATCCCCAGAGATTTAGAACTATCTACTAATTCAATCACACTGCTTTCCAAAGTGACAATATCATGTAAACTGTTAGGTTCAATGGTCCCTTTCGAAAACAATGTAACCTTTGTTTTGCTTGAATTAAGTACCATAGAATTCAAAAGCAACCATTTTTGGAGGGAATTAAAATCAGATTGCACCATATCAAAAGTATCATTAGGAGTGGAATCTACACTGTAAATTACTGCATCATCTGCATAAAGTATCATTGATGAATGAGAGCAAACCAAAGGAGCCAAATTCGTATAACGTGAAAAAATCAAAGGGCCAAGAATGGACCTTTGGGGTACCCTACATTTAATGATACTAGGCGAGGAAGTACTATCACCTATACAAGTACAGTGGGATCTATTAGTAAGATAGTCGTAGAACCAAGAAATAACATTATTGGAAGAATATAAACCAGAAAGAATACCATTTAACAAACCATGTTCAACTAAATCAAAGGCCTTTGTGAGATCCACAAAAAGCACAGCAACAGTTTGTCCTTTATCAAGGGCACCCTGAATGGCACCTGTGAATCCCACCAAGGCCATCTCGGTGTTATGGCATGGCTTAAAACCATGCTGACAGTCGGAAAGCAGGTTATGTTTTTGCAGATATTCAAAATTTTGGTAGAAAATAACACATTTCAAGATTTTAGATAAGGGGGATACCAAGGAAATTGAACAGTAATTATACAATAGAGTGGGATCACCAGATTTCAAAATAGGGGTGACAATAGCCATCTTCCAGAATGGGAAAAACCCCAGTTAACATGGAGAAATGAAACAAAACTGAGAGAAGTAAGAAAAGGAATTTATTCCCAACTTAATAACCCGAAAATCTAATCCGTCACAAAAAATGTAAGGTCGTGGATCCATTTTTAGCACATATTCTTTCATTAAATCTGGAGATACCTGAGTAAAACAGAACTCAGGAGGAACCATCTCATTTACCAACTTTGGGACACTGGGGGGGTCACCATGGAAAGAATTTCCATGGGGAGAAATTCTATAGCTATCAAGATTACCAAAGAATTTATTAAAGGCTTCAGAAACAAGTAAAGTATTACTAATTAAACCTGTTCCAGTTTGAATAGAAATGTCCGATGCCTTTTTGCCCCTCCAAATAAGACAATTTAATATATCCCAGGTTTTCTTTGGATTACCAAAACATTTATTCTTTTCCAAAAGAAAAAAATGCCGTTTTAGCTTTATGGATTGCAGATTTGCAATGATTCATTGATGCTCTATATTTCTTCAAAAGAAAAGGATCCAAACTTTGTTTATATAACTTCCAACTTTCATCCCGTAGTCTCATAAGGTGTAACAAATCAGGTGAAATCCATTTATGTTTAGTAACCTTGATTCACATTCTCTTCAGTGGTGCAATCCTATCAATTACCATGAGGTATTCATAGTCCAAATAATGATAAAGAGTAAAATAATTAGCATGTAAAATAATTAATATGTTTGTGCAATAATTTATGGAGGTACAGTCTCAAACCTCCCTGCCCCATCAACACCCATTACTGGGTGGGAAACTTTGGGGTAGAGCTTTCAGCCTGATTGACCAGGGCTGCCCAGTCAAATTTGACTCCCTACTCACTGGGCCAGCGCTTCCCTGGCCAGAACATCTATGAGTGTTACTCCCTTTTGGTTACTCAGAAATTCAAAGAAAGGTAGCCACCTGGCCTTATATTGATCTACCCGCAAGTGGAGATGATCTGTCAGGCTCTCCATGTCCTTAATTTGTTGGCAACAAGCCAGCCAATGCCCAACCCCCGGGGGTTTGTCAGAAAGCCACCGCTTGGTAATGGCCTTCTGTGCAGCTGCGACTAATAAATTAAACAAGTATTTCACTCCAGCCCCATACAACCCCGGAGGGAATTCTCCAAGTAGTAATACTTGGCACTGATCTGGGATTTGGATTTTCAGTATAGAGCCAATTTGATCCTGAACCTTCTCACAGAATCGTTTGTTTGGGGCATCCCCAGAAAATATGTTTGTGAGTATCTAATTGACCACACCCTTTCCAACATCTATCTGAGGGAAATCTCCCGTAATGGTTTGTTATGACCAGGGTTCTGAAGTATCTAGTTAGGACTTGCTATCTAAACTCCCTCCACAATGGGGAGGCAGTGGTTCTGTGTGCTTGTTCCCAGATCTGATCCTATTTTTTCAGAGGCAGAGTTATTTTCACCTTGTCTTCCCACTTCTGCTGTATTACTGTTCTTTTATCTGAGTGATCTCCTCTACACAACTTGTACAGCTTCGAGATCAGGCAAATCCTTTGCCCCCTTCCCTCTAACAGCCCCAAAAGAAGCTCTGTCAGTGGGTATTTGCTCGGTTGCCCAAATAACTCCTGTCTGCCACCAGACATCAAGTAATGTCTAATCTGCAGGTAGCCGTTAAAATCTTTATGTGGTATGCTAAATTCATCTTGTAATGGACTGTAACTCTTTAGGGCATCTTCAGTAAATAGCTGGGACATTTGTACTAGGCCTTTTCTGCCCCAGTGTACAAACATTGGATTGTTTCTCCTTGGAGGAAAGTCTCTGCATGACTTAATCATTACAAGCTTAAGCCCAGCATTTTCTAACTTCAGATCTTGCACTACCTCTCTCCAAATGAGTGCCAAGGTTTTAAGCCATGGAGTGGGCAAGGGTCTTACTATTTTAAAATCCCATTTGTTAAAAAGGATGGTTGTTAATGCCATGGGGCCCATAAGGCCCTGCTCCATCTGCACCCAGCTCAATGGATGGTCACCTCTGTGGTAGGCTGCTAGAAATTGTAATTGTGCCACCCAGTAATATGCTCTTAGGTCTGGAATTCCTATCCCACCCTTCCCCTTATCAAGGCCAAGAATTGACCATTTCAGTCTTGCCCCCCACCCATATAAAACTTTTTATGATTGTATGGATAACAGTCCAAAATATGTTAGGGGACATATAGGTAGGGTGTCAAATAAAAGTGCAGGCAGGAGTATATTTAACCGGAAAGATTCTGAGTGACCCATTAAAGAGAGAGGCACAGCTGCCATCTACTGCAATCTTGATGGATACTCTCAACAATTGCATATGATTTGATTGGAATAACTTGCTTAGGTCTGCAGTAATCTGTACTCCCAGATATCTAAAGCCCCTAGTGGACAATTTCAAATTAGTTAGTGTTTCAGTTTCTAGTGCAACCAGGGCTCCTATGGATAGAATTTCTGATTTTAATTAGTTTTAAAGCTAGAGATTCTACTATATTCTGCTAGGAGAGGTAACGCTTTAGGAAGTGAAGTGGCAGGGTCTTGCAGACTAAGAGTATTGTCTGCATACAGGGATATGCAGTTGTCAACTGAACCTATTTTAATACCAATTATGTCCGGGCTGGACCTGAATGCCTCTGCCAAGGGCTTGATACTCAATGCGAATAAAAGTGGGGAAAGGGGACACACCCTGTCTGGTGCCCCTTTTTATTGGGAAGTCAGAGGACAGGACCCTGTTCAGTCTAATCTGGGCTGATGGCTTGGAGTATAAAGTCGAGATCCATGCCCAAAATTTAATGCCAAAATTAAATTTTTGTAAGACTACGTCCAGAAAACTTCACTCCAGGTGGTCAAACATCTTTTCAGCATCTAGCGCCACTATCACTCCCTGCAGCCCCCCCCCCCGGGCCCTTCCACATGCCAGCTATAGTGGTGAGCAGCCTGCAGATATTATCATGAAGGTGTCTGCCTGGCACGAATTCTGTCTGATCCAGATGTACCAGCAGGGTAATGATTGATTGCAGATGGTTAGCTATCATCCTTGCAAAGTTTTTCACATCCAGATTCAGAAGAGATATTGGCTGGAAGTATCCTTTCCGGGCTTTGGTAACACCAAGATCAGAGCTTTTGGCCACGAGTCGGAGCTGGCCACAGGTGTATGAGAGGCATTTACAAACCTGGAGGAGCAAAGGGGTTAACTCGGCCTGGAATTTCTGATAAAATTTGGCCACAAAGCCATCTGGTCCTGGGGATTTATTATGTTTGAGATTTTTAATTACCCGGTAACCTTTCCCTGGGAAAAGGGGTTATCCTGCAGTTGAGCCTGTTCCAGGGATAGTTCGGGTAGCCGTAATTTACCTAAAAATTGTCTTGTCTTTTTGGCTTGGTAGGCAGGGGCCTCTGATATGTACAGCTCAGAATAGAATTGTTTATTTTACTAGGTACAGTCTCCAGGTTAGGGTGTCCCTGAGTCTTCCTAACTGCTAGGGTAAATCAATCTGCAGCCTGTTTTCTAAGCCTGTTGGTGAGTAGGCGTCCTATTTCTCCCTTCGTAATACTTCTGAGTGACAAACTGAAGGGCGTTCTCAGTTTTAGATCTAAGGATTTCTTCTAACTACATTCTCAAAGATTTTATTTTCGTCAATAGATCACATGCTCCCCCCGCCTCTTGCTGGCTCTCAAGTTCCTTTATTTTATGTTCTAAATTCTTCTGTTTCTGGTCTGCTGTTTTTCCTCTTATAGGAAGCATAGGAAAGGCCTGCCCCCTCACTACCACTTTTAAACCATCCCAGAGGAATTTGACCTGAGAAACTGTACCAACATTGTCTTTTAAATAATTAGTGATAGTGTCTTTTATTTTTATGTTAAATATTTCATCCTTAAGAAACTCTACATTCAGTCGCCACATCCATTGTCTTTTTGATGGTCCTAGGTTCACCATAAGACTGATCTGGGCGTGGTCAGTTAAATAGATGGGGTGAATCTTTTGATCCCTAATTATGTGGCCCTATGCTTTATGGGTGTAGAATCTGTCTATGCGAGAATATGAATTCTGCGCATGAGAGTAGAAGGTGAAGTTCTTGCTGGATGGGTAAGCGTCCGACTAAGTGTCTACCATTCCTGCTTCTTCTCTTAGTGTTCTTAGAAGCCTCAGGCTGGCCCTCCCTTCCTGTTGCAAGCTGGGAGATCTGGCTAAAACTGGGAAGGGAGGCCACGTAACCAAATACATACCTGAAAAATTGTGGCCTGTGTGGCGTGGGACCATATACATTAAGCAGGTGGATAGTGTGGTCAGCAATTTTGCCTGATAGGGCTACCACCCCTCCCTCTTGGTTGGCAAAGGTTCCAGTCTTTTTGAACGGGAGGCCTTTTCGGACCAAAATGGCCACCCTTCCATTTTCTGCACTTGGGTGCAAGGACAAGATCACATCCCCTATCCTGGAGTGGTGCAATTTCTCATGCTCCGCTAGTGAAAGGTGTGTCTTCTGGATGAGGCATATATTACACTGAGCATGGGCCAGATCACGAAGCACATTATATCTCTTGACAACTGAATTTATCCCTTTAACATTGAGGGATATCACTTTAAGGGACCGCATTTTGAACGCTGTTCAATAGGATCTGGAGCCTCGGGCACCCCTAATATTAACTGTTGGAACATCACCAGCCCCCCATGTCAGAAAAGCCCATAATGCTGCACAATAAGCTTGGTATTCCCAGCAAGGACTGTAAATTAGTAAATCCAATGCTGCCCCCCCCAAAAAAATTATCCAAACTGAAGCCCCGTCCATCCCACCCTTCCCCTCATAGCCCCAGCAGTAAGTTCTAAAAACATTAACAACAACACAGAACTATGTACATGAATGGCAGATTAAGTCATAAATACTACACCATGAGGTGCCACCTGTCACCAAACTCCAAGTGCAGTAATGTGAACAGGTAACAGACAGGGTAACCATCCTGTCTGCTTGTGGGTCTGAATCACCTTTGGTCTCAAGTTCTGGGGGGATTCAAACTGTGAACCTTATGCTAGCGTACCCAAATGTACAGGCTCAGATAGTATTCTCTTCCGGGGGATGCAATATATCTTTCACCTAAAGGCACCTACCCAGGTATCCAAAATGAACCCTTAAAACTCTATAAAAGACCGTAGGTATATTATTTTCCCAGTTTATTAACACAATCAAGCTTTTGAACAGTTGTCAGACTTAACCACGTATACATCACATGCAAAAAGAACTTCGAAGACACACCTAGACAGTCTTTCAAATAATGATTTTACTAAATTATGATAAAAATATGAAAATATAAACACAGAACAATATATCAAAGAGCATACAATCACTTAAAAGATCAAGGGCAGAGTACAAAACATAAACTACTACCACAATACAATTAGACTTTTTCTATCTAATGTATTACCTCTGTACAGTGCTTAAGTTAGATCAGAGAACTTGTTTCTTAAGAGCCAAAAAAAGTTCAGACACAGTAAAGTTTAAACTGTCTCTCCCCAACCCTTCTATGAGTCATCTAGCTCCTCCTTTTAGAATATAATAAAAATACAAACAGGATGTCCTATCAGGAGGTACATTAAATAAGGTGATAGCAGCAAAAACTCATTCTTAAACAGGACTCTTTAATTAAACATTTTCTCTTTGATCTTGAGCAATTCCTATTCCCAAGGCATAGCAAAGGGTTTTACAACTTTTAGCACCAGGGTGGTATGAAATGTTCTTCCTATAGGCATTATAAAACTTTAAGAGCCCTATATCCTAGAAGCTGGATCAGTTCTAATTAAGACAGAAAAACAGGAGACCCTTAATTAAGTCTCTCTGGTCTTTTAATTAACTCCTGGTTTCAGGTCACTTGTCACTGTAATTTCACTGAAACCTGGGGAGGGGGGAAGGGTCACCCATGGAAGCACTGTGACAATCACACACTATATTGGTATATTACAAATATCATCCAAAAATCATAACCAGCTGGCCAAGTGTCACAATCCTCCCCACCTAGACTGAATTTGATGAGTGCTCTATCCCCTGCATGGGATGAGCTTCCCAAGTCAGTTCACTACTCATATTTCTTTTTCCAATTGTTTAACCAGGTGAGACACACTAAGCTGAAAGCTTATTTACAGGTGCAACCTGGGAGCACAGGGAAATTAAGTGACTTGCTCAGGGTCACACAGTATGCAAATGTGGTCTGTGGGATTCAAACCCAGGTCTCCAGATTTGTAGTTCAGAGCCTTAAACCACTATGCTATACAGCCTCCCTATAGCCATATAGACGCAACAAGACATCTGTGTTCTGATTGGTCACTCCAGCCAGATCATCATGTCATACACTTGCAAGACAAGACTCCATCTTAATAGTTTACCATTAGTTTTCCCCCATTTGTGTCAGCCAAACCAGGGGGTTGTGGTCAGTGTGTACCTCAAAATGCTGCCCATATAAGTATGGCTCTAACTTTTTTAGGGCCCACACTATGGCAAGACACTCTTTTTCCACAGTACAGTAAGCCTGCTCCCTGGGAAGTAACTTTTTACTCAGGTACACTACAGGGTAATCTTTCCCTTGGTTGGAGGTCTGACTCGGTACTGCCCCAATCTCAACGTCTGAGGTGTCAGTCTGGACTATAAAGGGTCTGCTATAGTCAGGACTTGTTAACACAGGAGCACTGCACAGTGCCTCCTTCAGTCTGGTAAAAGCTTTTTCACGGGCTGGATCCCAGATAATTTTCTTAGGCATATTTTTCTTTACTAGGTCAGATAGGGGAGCAGCCAGGGCACTGTAATTGGGTACAAATTTCCTATAGTACCCTGCTGTCCCTAGAAACACCTGACCTGCTTCTGTGTTTCTGGTCAGGGCCATGCCTTGATCACCTCTATTTTTACTTGGTTAGGACGAAGCTGTCCCCGGCCTAGAACATGCCCGAGGTATGCCACTTCAGCCATGGCCACCTGGCACTTCTCAACTTTGACAGTGGGCACTTCTCAACTTTGACAGTGAGCCCGGCCCTCTGTATCCTGCACAGCACTTCCCTAAGATGGGACAGGTGCTACTCCAAGCTGGTACTAAAGATAGCAATGTCATCCAGGTATGCCATGGCATACTCCTTAGCACCATTTTACACCTGGTTCACCAACCTTTGGAAAGTGGCCAGGGCATTCTTCATTCTGAAAGGCATTACCTTAAATTCAAATAAGCCTATCGGAGTAATGAAGGCCGGACTCTCCCTAGCTCAGTCAGTTAACTCTACCTGCCAATACCCCTTTGTCAGGTCAATAGTTGTAGGGTAGGTCACCCCTCCCAACTTGTCCAGGAGTTTGTCCATCCAGGGCATCGGGTGGGTGTCTGACTTCGTGACTGCATTCAGTCCACGATAGTCCACGCAGAAATGAGCAGAGCCATCTGGCTTAGGCACAAAGATTATGGGTGAGGCCCAGGGGCTATGGGATCTCTGGATTACCCCTAAATCCAGCATTTCCTCCTAATGTCCTTTTGGACAGCCTCTGACACCCAATATGCTGTCTGCCGTATGGGTGTCTGTGTCCCTATCTCCACATCATGCATCGCTAAGAGGGTTAGTCCAGACTTGGCGCTAAACAGTGGGGCAAAGTCTGCTAAAACCTCCCCTACTTCCTGGATCTTGTCCGGAGCCAGCAGGGGGAGACAATTTAACTGCCTCCACAGAGGACTCCCACTTGCTTTCTTCCAGCAAGTCCAGAAGGGGGTCTCCTTCATCCGTCCCCTCCCCAGGACTACATACTGCAAACATCATGTCAGCCCTATTAGCATATGGCTTTATCATGTTAACATGGTGCATTTTTTCTGTATGTCTCCTGTCATGTAACTCTGTGATATAGTTCATGTCATTTACCTTTCTGAATACTTTGTACGGTCCTGCCCACTCAGCCTGCAGCTTGTCTTTCCGGACTGGAATAAGGACCGTGACTTCCTGACCCACCGCATATGAGCAAGCTCTGGCTCTGTGGTCCTACCACACATTTTGTTTCTGTTGGGCAGCTGCCAGGTTGCTCTCAGCTGTCCCCATAAGCGCCTTCAGCCTTTCCCTAAACTTAAGGACGTAATCCACTGTGTGAGTTCCCTAGGTGGTGTGCTTGCCTTCCCAGTCCTCCTGGATCAAGTCTAGGGGCCCACGTACCTGGCGTCCATATAAGAGCTTGAAGGAGGAAAATCCTGTCAACTCTTGGGGCACGTCCCTATATGCAAACAACAGGTGGGGAAGGTATTTCTCCCAGTCCCTCCCATGCTGCTCAGCAAACGCGTGAAGCACTGACTTCAGGGTACCGTTAAATCTTTTCACAAGCCCATTGGCTTGGGGGTGATAAGGTGTTGTGCGCCTCTGCACCACCCCACACTTCTCCCACAAACATTTCATCAGGTCCAACATGAAGGAACCCCCTCGATCAGTGATAACCTCCTGCGGAAACTCAACACGGGAGAAAATCGCAAGTAAGGCATCTGCCACTTTGTCTGTCCTCAGTGAGGATAGGGCGACTGCCTCAGGGTACTGGGTGGCATAATCCACCACAGTCAGGATGAACCTCTTCCCGGAGGAGCTGGGGGTATTTAAATGCCCCACAATATCCATCCCCGCCCTCTGGAATGGCTCCTCCACTATGGGCAATGGAATTAGGGTGGCTTGGGAACTCTTACCTGCCTTCCCTATTTCTTGGCACCGGTGACAAGACCTGCAATACTCTTTCACCTGCTGGGTGAAGTTAGGCCAAAAGAAATTCTGGGACAACCACTGCACAGTGCACGCAATTCCCAGATGATCAGACAAGGGAATATCATGTGCAATCTTGAGCAACTGCTCACATTACCCCTAGGGAATAACAAGCTGCCAGCCTATCTCCCCTCCCTCCCTCCCTCTGTCTTTACATCCTGAGTATACATCAGTCCATTTTCCCAATAAACCTTATGTGTACTGTCACCTCCCTGTGATCCATCAGAGTCTGCCCAAGCCCTCGGCTTCTCTAGACTAGGGTCACTTTTCTGAGCAGCAGAAAACTCCTTACACATTCCCAAGGCATGGGACAGGTCCCCTTCAGTCTCTAAACTAGGGTCCCTAGCACTAATGTCAGGGCATTCAGGATCATGGTCATCCCTAACCCTCTGACAATGGGTCACCCCTCCTTCTTCTTGGTAACCCTCTGTAGGTGTGTGGCTAACTGCTACTGGGGAAATTTCTACCCCCTTTTCATTAGTCTCCATATCAGGGGAGACAGGCTGGGGAACCAGCCTCCCAGTGGTCTCCACAATGGTTTCTGTGGAGTCCAGGGAACTACAATTTTCTCTTGGCACTTGGCTATGGGTAAGTGCACACATCATCCCATTTGAGATTGTTGCCAAGGATGACATCAACTGCTAAAGTTTTGGCTATAGTCACCTGTTGTGCAGTTCTCCCTGTTTCACCCCTGTCCAGGAGAACACTAGCGACTGGCAAGGTTTTCTCCTCCCCAGTGAAGTCTTGTACAGTTACAAATGTATTGGGTATAAGCTGACCAGGCTCTATCAGATCCTCTTTTACCAATGTCAGGGATATCACTGTGTCCCTTAACCCTTGTGTCTGTACACAATTCACCGTGACTGGGTGCATGTGTTCCCAGGCATGCTTCCAAGGACACATAAACAACCCACTTCTTTCTTAGCCCCATGTTCCATATTGCTCGTCCTTTTGGGACACTGTCTGGCAATATGCCCAGTTTCTTTACAAACCCAACATTCGTTTTTTTTCTGAGAAAATTTTTTTTTTTGAAACCTGGGGCTAACTGGTTTCGGTGGAGGCAGTGAGGGTTTTAGCTGCCCTGAGGGTGCGCTTTTCCCTTTCTGCACTGCCACACCTGTCCCTTTCACTCTCAGAGCAGGTCTGCTTTTGGCATAGCAGTCCAAGAGTTTAGAAGCCTGTTGCACTGTTTTGAGATCTCGGTCCTCCAGCTAGGTTTTCATCTCTGCTGGGCATGCCCCAAAAACTATTCTAACAAAATAGCATTTTCAATTTTATCTACAGAGTTTGCTTCAATTCCCTTACACCAACCTTTAAAACACTGATGTTATTTTGTGGCAAGCTCCTCGTAGCGCATGTCAGGACATTTCCTGAGATTATGGAATTTAGCTCTGTATGCTTCTGCAGTTAAATCAAACTTTTGTTTAAAAATGCAGCTTTAAGTTTGCTGTAATCATTACTGTCCTCATTGTCTAGCTGACCCAGTGCATCCCGATCTTTCCCGATAAGTAGCGGGGATAGCTGGAAGCTCCAGGACCCTCTAGGGATTTTTGCCTGAATACAAACTTTTTCAAAGGAATTTAAAAAGGCATCCATATCCTCCCCCTCTCTAAAGTCTGCTATCAATTTGGAATTCAATTTGTAACCCAGTCCTGTAGTTCCAGTTAAACCCAAGCCACTTACCTGCTCTGGTGCTGGTAGTTGAAGTCGTAACTTCTCCAGTTCATGTCACCCAGTTCATGGCACTCACACTCTTCATGGTCCATCTCTTGCTGTTCATGGTCCACTTCTCACCATTCCTGCTCCCTCATCTCCTCTGCGGCTCGCTGTTCTCACGCCCTCTTATCCTCTGCAGCTCGCTGTTCTCACTTCTCTTCTCTCTGGAACTCCAACTCCATTCTGCGCAACTCAATCTGCAGCCTGATTGCTTCTGGCTCCAGAATGTTGGTGACCTTCCCCCTGCTGCTGTGGCCCTTCACTGGCACTGGCCCTGCTGTCATCCTCACCGGATCTGAAAACTGGACTGGCCACTGGCCCCTCCACGCCCAAGGTTTGGTCCTTTACAGTCACAGTCTGTGACTTGATGTTCTGGGCATCTGCTGCCATCAGGGATTCCACGAGGTTCTGCTTGGTGGCCCTCACCTCATGCAGAACTCCTCTGTCCTGGCACAACTGCCTCAAGTAGTGTGCAGTGTACCCGCTGTTGTTGGAAACCATCTTCTTCCCTAACTACGGCTACTTTAACTTGCATTTTAGAAAAAAATAAAATAGGTAGGAACTTGACTGTAGCAAAATTACATAGTTCTGTTTCCTCTTTAAAAATAAATCAATGCATTACTTTGCAAGTGAGCTGTACAGTATTAAGCTGACACACTGAACAGTTAAAACTTGTATTACCAATGTTTTCACACTGCTGCTAATCAAATCTGTCACATACGCACTCAGCAGGTCAGGCCCTCTGCTCCCACAGTGCCAACCTCTGAGCGCAATAATGTGAACAGGTAACAGACAGGGTAACCCTCCTGTCTGCTTGTGGGTCTGAATCACCTTTGGTCTCAAGTTCTGGGGGAATTCAAACTGATAACCTTAAGCTGGCATACCCAAATGTACAGGCTCAGATAATATTGTCTTTAGGGGGATGCAATATATCTTTCACCTAAGGGCACCTAACCTGGTATCCAAAATGAACCCTTAAAACTCTATAAAAGACCTTAGGTATATTCTTACCCTTTCCCAGTTTAGTAACACCATCAAGCTTTTGAACAGCAGTCAGACTTAACCACGTATACATCACATGCAAAAAGAACTTCGAAGACACACCCAGGCAGTCTTTCAAATAATGATTTTACTAAATGATGACAAAAATATTAAAATGTAAACATAGAACAATATATCAAAGATCATACAATCACTTAAAAGAACAAGGGTAAAGTACAAAACATAAACTCCTACCACAATACAATTAGGCTTTTTCTATCTAATGTATTACCTCTGTACAGTGCTTAAGTTAGATCAGAGATCTTGTTTAAGAGTTAAAGATCTGTCACTAAAAAGATCAGACACAGTATAGTTTAAACTGTCTATCCACACCCCTTCTATTAGTCATCTAGCGCCTCCTTTTAGAATAAAAAAAAATACAAACAGGATGTCCTATCAGGAGATATGTTAAATAAGGTGATAGCAGCAAAAACTCATTCCTAAATTGGACTCCTTAATTAAACATTTTCTCTTTGATCTTGAGCAGTTCCTATTCCCAAGGCATATCAAAGGGTTTTACAACTTCTAGCACCAGGGTGGCATGAAATGTTCTTCCTATAGGCATCATAAAACTTTATGCACCCTATATACTGTCAGCTGGGTCAGTTCTAATTAAGACAGAAAAACAGGAGACCCTTAATTAAGTCTCTCTGGTCTTTTAATTACCTCCTGGTTTCAGGTCAATTGTCACTGTAATTTTACTGAAACCTGTGGGGGGGTCACCTATGGAAGCACTGTGACAATCACGCACTATATTTTTATATTACAAATATCATCCAACAATTATAACCAGCTGGCAAAGCGTCACATCACCAACCATGGGGTCTGCATGGCTAAAGATTCCCCTGAAGCACTGAATCTTACCACCTAGTGGAACTTCTGGGAGGCACTGCATTAGAGAAGCAGCCTACAGAGAAGGACCCCGACTGTGATAAGGGACACATTCCAAGACGTGGTCTTCAAACGGAGTGAGTGAGCATGTCTACCCACAGGGCAAACCCTGAGATCAAGATTCTGGGAATATGATGCTGGCCAGTACAAATGCATCCATAGAGCCTGATGGCATGTAGGCAGAAATAGACTGACCGAATGATGACTGTTGAAAGGAACAACTAATATGATTGAGAATGAACTGAATGACAAGGTATTGAAAATATGAACACATAACAAAGGCCAAAATCATAGATAAAACTCAGGCACGAGCAGAAGCCAGAAGCAGTAGTAAACTCTTAATGAAGTGAAAATGCTGAAGCAGACTGACTGAGTAATCTGATAGGAATGACTGACTGAGTATGTGTGGGGGGAGCTGTCTAGCTAAAGCCAGGTGAACTTAATGAGGAATGCAGTGGAACCGAGGAGAAAAGTTTGCAAGTGGATTGATATGGACAGCAGACAGAACACACTGTAAAAACACAAGCAAAATATAGCAAAATAACATAGGTAGAACATAGAAACCAGCAAGCAGACTGAAAACCACACTAAATAAGTAAACACGGAAGTTAAATGAGGACATTTATGCAGCATGAGTGGCCTACCTAAAGAAAAGAAGGAAGTACAGGGCTATAGCCATGGAAGGCACAAAGATAAAATACTAACCTAGAAAGCTGCTGAAGGCTCACACTTAGCAGAAACTTGAGAAACAAACCCAACAAAAAGCCCAAAAAGCAATGAGGAAAAGCAGCAGCAAACACAGAGTGGGGGTGTGTGGAAGAGCCCCAGCAGTTCTAAATGAGGCTGGAATAAGCAGGTTTAAATAGCCCGGTTGGGGGCAGCCTGGTGGCACTGAGAGTTGAGGTGCTGGACGCCACACCTTGGGCCATGCTGGCTACCTGGGTTCAGGAGCAGATTCGGGCTGCTGGGGGTCGACAGGGGAAGGGAGGGGAGGATTGAGCATCCGGAGGACTGCTCTCCTCTCCTGGGGTGGGATCAGGGTTTCCCTGCCTTGCAGTAGCCCCAGTGGAGATCAGGGGCACTGCATAGGTGAGCACATAAGTGAGGTGGTGGCTGTGGGCGTCTGTGGGAGGCACTGCGCTGACATCATTGCATGTCCACCACCAAAACCAAACACGGAAAACCTCTGGCACCAGGAGGTGCTACTGCCATCCCCAGCGCAGGCACGCATGCTGCCCACCTCGGTCCTTGCCCGTCAATCCTCCCAGGTCCTCCCTCTCTAGGGTCTCGAGGGAGGACTCTGTCCCCGATTCCTCACTGGGTGGGGAGTCAGGCAGTGCGGTAGTGCTCAGCAGTGAATCTGAGAAGTAATAGGACTACACTGAAAATTAGCTGTATCATCTAAGCTGGGCTAGCCATTCAAAGGTAATGAATAGTCAAAACATAAGCACAAAATTAGATTATAACTTTAATAAGGGAACTACATATTAATATTCATGGTGTAGAAAAGACCTGGGGGCTGTCCAAAGGCCCAGAGGCAGCAATTTGTCGACTCAGATTCAGGAGCACACTTAGTAGCCGACCAGGAACCGGGGTGGGGCGCAAGTGGACTGTGGCAATGTTCCCAGGCAGCAAAACTACTGTACTCCTGCAGTGGGTTAGGAAACTTGCTCCGACACATGGGGATCACTATGTACAAGGGCCTCCCAGAGCATAGGGGCTGTAACATAAAGAGATAGGTGGGACTCCAGGAGAATTGAGAGGAAAGCTCAGAAATGCCCCAGAACCATCATTATCATTGTTAATGGCACTCCTGGGCTCTGATTCACAGTTAGATTCACCTCTGGAATTATGGGGGGTAATGGATAATAATGGTGGGAGGTTTCCAAGCTCCATCCCAACAAGAGGCCAGGGTGGATATCAGCAGACAAAATGTTATATAAAAAAAGAACCTAGGGTCCATCTTATCCATCCCATCCTGTTGCATGACAGTAACCATACCCCAGTGTGAATACCAACACACATCCAAGTTTTTTTAGCCAGACTGCTACCTCTGTTCATGATTTATAACTCTTATTGCTATTCTTCTTCAGGAATCTGTGTAGTTCTGCTTCAAAGTTTCAAACAGTGCCAGCTTGCACAGCATCACCAGGTAGACATGCCTTCCAATTCCCAATACCCTACAACGTGTGTTCCCCAGATGGAATGTTCCCCAGCCCTCAATTGGTTGGAGGCATTCTGGCTACGGTAGACAGGTTGGGCCATTCTGGCTGGGGCAGACAGATTGGGGGCACTGCGGCTGGAGCAGAGAGACAGGAGGCCAGCTAGCTATGCAGATGGGTCTGGAAGAATTCCGGCTAGAGCAAAAGAGTCTGGAGGCCTTCTGCTAAATTAGGAGGGCATTTCAGTAGCAGCAGCAGGTTCCAGGAGATGTACCAGCAGAGGGCTCATATGAAAAGGAAAACTAGAATCAATCTGTTCTAGTTCCAAATGCATTCTTGATCAGTTTCAGTTTTCACCCATCCCCTTCTGTCAGTTCAGCTACTTTATTTATTTGTAATTTGACAGCTTGTTTACAGGTGCACACTGGGAGGTGGGTTACATGGACCTACTTTATTGATGGGGGAATGTTGGCTGGGACACCAGGGAAAATCCTCTACTCCCCAACTTGTCTTGCATTACAGAAATATGAGGTGCCAATGATTGCAATATATAAATGCATTTTTTTTTGGTTTTGTTATAAAATGTTGAAATTCTGTTTGTTTGTGTGAATACTGTAAACACTTAAATAAAAATTCCCCTACTCCCCATGGGTAGATACCTGCTGACATATTTGCTCAACAAAGAGATGACAAATTATTGCAGAACAGGAGGCTGATAAGCCTTCTAAATGTTGACATTAAGCTTTTGCTAAACATTTTATGTTTCTGCCCATCCCTGGTAGCAAGACAGCTGATATCTCTGGTGTAATCCTGTGCCTTGCCCAGTAGAAATTTTCTGGACAACCTTATCAGCACTAGAGTTTTTTTGAAAGGAGCAGTAGGGACCTACCAAGGACCTCCTCCTTTCGACTGATAAGGAGAGGGCTTGTGATCAGGTTTCCTACACTTTTTTGTTTGCTACTTTAAAATGTTTTGGGATCCCCGATGCATTTATCAGATGGATTTGCCTGTTTTATGAAACAACCCAAATGTGGCCCATAATAAACAGACATAGAGGGGAGTTGGTAAACATTCTGAGACAAGAGGAGTGTTCCAGGGCTGCATTTATATTCTTATGTGGAAAACTCAATCATCAGAAAAAGTAAAAGGTCTGATAATACTATATAACCACCCAGTCCCCTGGGGTTACCAGAATCCCATCAGGTTAGTCATAGGCAAGTAGTGGGCAGCTGTGTAAAGGTGCTTATTAGGAGCTCTTTACAGAGGTTTACTCAGCTAGGCTGAGCAGAGAATGGATTATGTCATTTAGAATTCTCACAGAGCATATGCCACTTTAGAAAATGGGCTAAGAAATCTATGGGGTCTGATTGGCTGATAGGCCTCCCAAGGTGGTCGTTTATCAGACAACAGAGCCCTGCCTTTAAAAGTGCCAATGCAAGTACCTGTTTACACATATTATAGTGCCATGGAATGTTAGACACTGTCACACCACCATTTTTCCCCATACTGTCCAGTCAGCTACTTGGTACACAGCTTTTAACATCTCCCCCCATTCAACATTTGTAAGCTGGAATCAAGTGTTAGCCTAACATTTCAAAAAAATACATTATAGGTAGTACTACCATGGAAAAAAAACCTGTAGATTCATGTTTGTATCTCGATCCAGAAAGCAGGGCGCTAAATTTTAATCCCCAAGCTGACAGAACGCATCACTCAATGGCAAGAGTAGCATGCACAGAGTCCCTGGTTCCTGGTCCCAAGCTGGTTCCCTGTACACGCTATCAGCCACCATCACATTTAACAAAGTAGCGACCACATAAGTTAAACCAATCGATCAGTTCCCATAAATGAATTAAACAAATAAAAGTAAAACTGGCGACAGACATCACGATGAGCTTTCTGTGCGTCCTTAGAAGTTGTTCAGCTCATCCGTCTGCCTTTCGCCATCATGCCACTTCCATAAGAACACAGCATCAGTACAAAAAAGTACTCAGACACCGGAAACAGTTTATTCTGTTTAAATATAAAAGCATCTGTTATCGGTTTACCTAAGTGAAGGGGGATGCATAATAATAAAAATAATTTCCCCCCGGTGCCTACAAGATACACTGTTGCACCTTCCTCTGCTAACATTTGTGGTGTTAAATTGGGCAAACTAGGACACACAAGCAGGACTGCTAAATGTACCTTTCTTCTGCTTTGATTTTCTTCATATCACTAGCATTTTTTTTCACTGCTGTCCTGGCTCATATCTGACGTGTCCCTAATTTCGCACTAGACACTTGCTGGTCTCTGGCTATGCATGAAATCAGGAAGCAGCTGCGTTTCAGTTCCAGTGGATCGTGATTGAAAACTGGGTAGAACCAATGGGGAAAACAAACAAAAACACAGAATAATATAATAAATAATAATAAAAAAAAAGCATTAAACAAAAAGTAGTCTAAGCCTCATGTGTGTGTGTGGGGGGAGCATGGCAACCAACTCCAAATTGAAAACTACACAGTAGGACCAGGCAGAGGAACTATTTTATCACAGAATAATTGAAACAGCTAAGAGTCTTAACATTTAAACATAAAAATATATATTTTTAAAACATATGTAATACAGTTGCCCATTTTCTAAGTGCAATAATACCCTCCAGGGTGGGTGGTATGGGCAATACCACCCACCCTGTCGGGTATTATTGCTTACTTGGAATCAACTGCTAGGGGGGCAGATTAGAATATTCAGGCAGATTAGAATGTTCAGACAGGAGTCAGTCAGTTCAGAGTCTGCAGTGGTTCAGTGTGGAGCTCTGGGTGAGCAGCAGTGCTCAGAGTGTGGAGGTGCCTGCTAGTCTCCTGTGAGACCGTTTGTCTGCAGGACTCCAGTGGGTCATTTCCAAAGAAAATGTGGTTTGGACTATGTTTCTGTGGATCCAAGGGGCAATCCCCTGAAGATTCTGAAGACTGTCAGCTGCCCAGAAAGAAAGAGTGTCTGTTTTGAAGTAAAGATAAGCTACCAGTAAAGGAAAGAGATGTTTTCTTCTTCACATTACACATCTGTGTCAAAGGGACAAACACAACCATGAGTACAGACTCATGGGACTGTTCATGGGGGTTGGCCTGAGGTACATGTGCCCAGAGATAAGGCTAGAGTGCACCTGTCAGGGCCCCTGTTTCACCACAAAATGTGTTGAATGTTCAAGTTTAAACTTTGGGAGTCCTTTAGCATTTCATGGGGAATGAAGACTCATTTGGTATAACCCAGAAGGAATGGCAGAGACTGGCTAGGGCTGGATTGGGCATAATTTCAGTTTAATCCTTATTCAGGACTAAATGGTTCGTGTATGGGCATCAGGTTACCCTGGGTATGTTAATGAAGGTCAGGAGGAATTTGTTGAAATGTTGTTTAAGTGTGTGGCAACTACAAGATATATACTTAGTGGAAAGTAAACATCCAGAAAGTCCTAGTTCAGAAGGATGGACAATTTGAATATGTGTGTGTGTGTGTGTGTGTGTGTGTGGAAAACCATGTCCTAAAATACCCAGTTGTTGTTCTGGAAAGAAAAATGTCTTGCTCCTGTGTGTAAAGTACCAAATCTGGAGGACCACCCCTTTCTGCATTTTTACCAGCTTGTGTGAATGAAGCCATATTGTACAATCCCATTTTCAGCAATGGACATTACATCTGTGCTTCCTGAGTGTGAATTCTTATGAGATCCCCTCAGAAGTTAGACCTAGCTGTGACAGGGTAGAATAGGACCCTGTCCCAGTTGTTATAGAACGTGTTTAAATGAAAGGATCTTTCCTTTCCTGTCTCTTCTCTGGTTGCACAACCAAATTTTCCTGTGAGACTTTGGACTTGATCAACCCAACAGGCTCACAGTTCTTTGCCTCTCGCTGTCTCTCAGTTTCCTCTTGCTGTCTATTTTTCTCCCTTGCATAGCTATATCTGCTGATATAAAAATATGTGCAAATCATTGTATGGAAATGTAAATGATACTGAGATCCCTTGTGTTTAGAAAATATATAGCATCACTGTTGAAATGTATATAATTATAATATGAGATGGCTGCAAAAAGCTGTTGGAAGCTAGAGGTTATAGTAAGGGGTGTGAAGTAGGAGGGGCATAAGGGGGAAGAAGCCCACCCTCAGCACGACAAGTGTTTTTGACTCATTTATTTATTTATTGGTTTCATGGTTTCTTTTTTTTTTTTAAAGAAAATTATCTGAGGATCAGTGGCAGGATCTTTAGGACAGTAAATTAATAAACAGGGAACTAGGAGAGCTTCAGTAGCAGACAAGTAGTGGAATTGCAGTATAATGTGGGGAGTGGTGCAATGCAGTGGCTGTGGGGCAGCCATATTCAGGCAGACCTTCTGGACACTGAGGTGCTGCCCTATCTGCATGCATCTCTCTGGACTGCGGGATGAGGTAGCTAGACTCAGAGCGGAAGTAAACTGGGTCAGGAGTACCATCACCCCTATACAGGGACCACCCAGTCCAATGCAACTGCCTCAAAGGATGCCGAGAATGAGGAGCACTTGGATGACAGTGGGCTCAGGGAGGGTTAGAGTGGTCAGGCAGAGGCACATCCCAGATCCTATTCCACTCAAGAACTCATATGCCACACTGGCAAATGAGGACAACCAAATAGAGGTACCCAGAGAAGTGGAAGGAAAGGATGTGGAGGTTAGCCAAGGAGGTGACCTCAGCGGGGAAAGCAGTGGACCCCAGAGGAGGAGGAGGAAGTGAATCCTGGTGGGGGACTCCATCATAATAGGGATCCAGCTAGGAACACAGGAGGGGGAGGACAGGGAGGTGAGGTGCCTACCAGGTGCCACGGCATGGAGGGATGGAAGGAAGATCCTGGGGATCACTGGGAAGGCAAGATGGGAGGGTGAGCTGGATGTCATTATCCACCTAGGTACTAATGACCTGGCAAATGGGGAGCCAAAGGAAGTTCAGGAAGAGTTTAGGAAACTGCGGAGGGGTCTCAAGCAAGTAGCTACTTCTGTCACTTTCTCAGAAGTACTACCTGTGAGAGGCAAGGGAGAGCATAGGAGTGCATGCACCAGGAACTTTAACTCATGGTTGAAGAACTGGTGCTGTGAGGAAAGGTTTGGATTCATTGGTGACTGGGGACCCACCTGGAGGGATGGAGGTTTGTTCAAGCCTGGCGGCCTGCATCCATCCTGCAGGGGAATCAAGCACTCAATGATAAGTTTAAATACTACATTGACAAGCATTTAAAATACCAAAGAGTTGGCAGGTAGCCACAAGGAGGGTACCTACCCTGCCCCCCACAGTTAGCAGTGGAACTAGGAACCAGAGGTGGCTATCTCTGCAAAGCAGTGTGCAAAAGATGGAGATTAGTGCCCAAGAGGTGGATAAGCAGAAAAGAGGCAAAATTCAGCAGAAGGGCAGACAGCAAGGAGAACCAGGATAAATGACAACCAAGGAAGGGGCTGGAGTAGAACAGTGAAACAGTCTAGGGAGGTCAAATCATGGAAAGCCATATGTGCAAATGCCAGGAGCCTTAGCAACAAGATGGAAGATCTGGAGGCTGTCATGGTGCAGTCAGACCTGGACATTGTGACCATCACTGAAACCTGATGTAATGATAACCACGACTGGGAGATGGCCATACCTGGCTACAACATATTCAGAAGAGACAGAGCAGGCAGGAAGGGAGGAGGTGGCACTCTATGTGAAAAAATGACATAAGGGCCACAGAGATCCAGGAGGAACAAAATGGGGAGAGATACTGTGGGTTAAGCTGGAAATGAAATGGGGACAGCCATCCGCACAGGTGTGTCTAGAACCACCAGCCCAGGAGGAAGAAACAGATAGGAGCTGATGCTAGCCATCCAAAGGATGGCAGACAAGGGTGAGGTAGTACTGGTTGGAGACTCAATATTCCAGACATGGACTGGAGCATCCAGCAGCACCATCAACTAGGAGCAGATTTATCCTGGACTCCTTCAGGGTGCCTTCCTCAAGCAACTGGTCATGGAACCAACTCAGCAGAAGGCAATACTGGACCTTGTGCTCACAAACAGGGACAGTGTGATGGGGGTGACAGTGGGGGAGCACCTGGAAACAGTGACCACCAGTCATTGTGGTTTGAAATCACAGAAAGAGCAGAACCAAACCACACAAAAACACGTATCCCTGGATTTTAGGGGGCAGACTTTGGGAAAATGGGAGATACTTGAAAGAGGCATTAAGGGAATGGGACAGGAATCAGGGGTTGAGGAACAGTGGGCAGTATTTAAAATGGGATTACAAGAACAACAGAATTATGTATTAAGCAGGTTAGCAGAGGAAAAGGAAGAGGAGACCATTATGGTTTTCCAAAGAGGTAGAAAAGAAAGTGAAAGCCAAAAGATTGCATTCAGGCAATACAAAAGACACAGGCAGAAGGGGATAGGAGAGGTACCAGGAGAAGCAAAGGGAGGCAGGGAGGTCAGTAAGGGAAGCCAAAGCTCAGACAGAAGAACACATTGCAAAATCAGTGGGAAGAGGGGACAAAACCTTTTACAGGTACATAAGTGAAAAAAGAAAGACAAAGGGAGGGATAGTGAGACTGAAGGGGGAGAA
The DNA here is from genome assembly GCA_016271365.2 of Neoceratodus forsteri. Taxonomy (NCBI): domain Eukaryota; kingdom Metazoa; phylum Chordata; order Ceratodontiformes; family Ceratodontidae; genus Neoceratodus; species Neoceratodus forsteri. Next base: position 830,623,269 of record CM028137.1, read on the forward strand.
TGGGGGCCACGTGAAGGATGACAACAGTAAAGCTGACATATTGAACAGGTATTTCTGCTCAGTCTTTACTGAGGAAGAGGAGGATAATGGGTCTGAAGGGAGTACAAGGGGTGAGAATGGTGCAGAAATGGACACAAGTCCCTTTACATGAGAAAGGGTCCTAAAGGAACTGGAAGTAATAAGAGTTGATAAAGCAATGGGGCCAGATGGGGTGCACCCCAGGGTCCTTAAAGAACTAAGAGAGGTGGTGGCTGAACCTCTGGCTATCCTGTTTAGCCGATCACTGGAAACAGGGAGGTACCGAAGACTGAGGACAGCAGATGTAGTCCCCTTATACAAAAGTGGGAACAAAGAGGAAGCAGGAACTACAGACCAGTCAGCCTCACCTCGGTAGTGGGGAAGATCATGGAAGCACTACTGAAGGAGAGATTGGTGGAACATCTGGTTGTCAATGGATTACAGGACCCAAGGCAGCATGGTTTCACAGAGGGAGGTCATGTCAGACCAACCTCGTTGAATTTTTGACTGGGTGACTGGGGAGGCGGATCAGGGAGGGCAGTGGACATGGCCTATCTGGACTTCCAGCAAGGCCTTGACACTGTGCCACATAGAAGACTATTACATAAACTGGGGAATATGGGTGTGGGCAGGACAGTAGTGTGGTGGGTAGGTAACTGGCTGGGTGGCAGGACACAGAGGGTGGTGGTGAAATGGCTGTCACTCCACAGAGGGAAGAGTGACCAGTGGGGTACCACAGGGATCAGTGCTGGGACCGGTTCTATTCAACATCTTCATCAGTGACATGGGCCAGGACCTAGAAGGCAGAATTTCACCGTTAGCTGATGACGCAAAGCTCTGTAACAGAGTAGACACACCAGAGGGTGTAGACAGAATGAGAAGCAACCTGCAGAAACTTGAAGAATGGTCAGGGTTTGGCAGTTGAAATTCAATGCAAAAAGTGCAAGATAATGCATATGGGCACAAAAACCCTGGCACAATATATCAGTTGGGGGTGAGGATATAGCATACCAAGCAGGAAAGGGATCTTGGGGTTATCATCTCTGATGACCTCAAGGTAGAGGAACAGTGTGACAAGGCAGCAGGTAAAGCAAATAGGATGCTGGGATGTATAGGCAGGGGCATCACCAGCAGGAAAAGGGAGGTCATAATTCCGCTATACAAGATAATAGTGAGGCCCCACCTGGAGTACAGTGTACAGTTCTGGAGACCATACCTACGTAAGGACATAGACAGGGTAGAGACGGTTCAGAGGAGGGCAACAAAGATGGTGCATGAATTGCATCACAAGTCCTACGAAGACAGGTTGAAGGAACTGAACATGTACTCCCTGGAGGAGAGAAGGGAGAGAGGGGATATGATAGAGACATACAAGTATCTTACAGGGAGGAACAGGGTGCAGGAAAACACTATTTTTAAGCAAAAAAGATATTCCAGGACTAGAGGGCATAGGATGAAGTTGGAGGAGGGACGATTCAGAGGAAACATGAGAAAAAATTTCTTCACAGAACGTGGTGGACAAGTGGAACACCCTGCCAGAGGAAGTGGTGGGGGCTGAAACAATCACGGGATTTAAGAATGCATGGGATAGGCATAAAGGAATTCTGGAGGTCAGGGGTAAGGGGCAACAGACTTCTAGGAAAACATAAACTGAACTTACAAGCTCAAATGGGCAGACTGGGTGGGCCATAGGCCCTTATCTGCCGACACTGTCTATGTATCTATGTATCAGAGTTCAATTTTTAAACCTTTTGCAAAAGCTGTGCAAAAGGCGGCCTCAACACAAGAAGCACACTGTGTTCTAGCAGCTCCTGCCTGATATTTACAAAAACAGGATGCTTGCTAAAAGTGGGGGTTGAAAAGACTTATAAGAGAGCTGAGCTGGAACTGCTGAAAAGAAAAGAGAGAAAGGGACACAGAGACTGAAGGAAAACTTTATTTTGCCTTTGTACATAGTTATACTGAACAAGTTTTTTTTTATGTTACTGCTACTGTAAATAAACATTTTTGGTGAATTTTACAACTGCTCCTGGTTTTCCTATGCTTCCTGACCTGTGCCTCGATGACAGATGGTGTCAGACTAAGTAGGATTTAAGCCGTGCATACCCTAAGACAGGAGTTTTGTGAGTGGGTACTGGACCTAGTACCGGGGAAGCACAGCGGAAGGCATGGATTTTGCAGCAGCAAGTCCAGGAGTGGTTACCAGGAGAATGGCAGCCAAACTAGCAGAGACAGAAATCCAGTCTGAGATTGTACAGCCAGCAGGAGATATGGAAAAAGAACAGGCAAAGACAGAACCTAAAAGCCTGATAGACTTTTTCAAATGGTGGGCTATACAACAAAAAGAGACAGGAGCAGCAGATGAGAGAAGTGATGCAGTGACAGGAGTAGCAATAGCTGGATGCTTTGCAAGCTGTCAAAGGCAGAGGATCCAGTACAGATCCAAACGGGCAACAAAATGCAAGCCATTAAACTTACAAAGTTGTGTTCCTCGGATGATATCGAGGCATACCTGACAACTTTTGAAAGAGTTGCCACAGCCTGCCAATGGCCAAAGCAGCAATGGACAATCAGACTGATACCTACCTGACAGGGAAAGCCCAACTTGCCTACAGCAATATGGACACTGCACAGTCAGAAAATGACCTGGTGAAAAGCGAAATCCTGAAAAGGTATGACATCTCCGGAGAGACCTACAGGCAGAGATTTCAATCTCTGAGGTACATCTCGGTCAACAATCCTCGAGAAGCCTTCACCCAACTCAGAGAACTCCTGATAAAATGGATCCAACCAGAGAGCAAAACAGTCCCACAGATCATCGACACATCTGCCATGGAGCAATTCATCAACATCTTGCCTACAGATGTGCAGTTGTGGGTAAAGGAACACTGACCAGAGAGTGGGGAAAATGCTGTTTCTTTGGCTGAGGACTACCAAATGGCCAAATGCCACAGCTGCAAGGTAACAGCTAAGCACCAGTAAGACATTCTTTTTCCCAATTAAACTCCAAGCTTGATAAGAACTCTGGTAGGGATAACAAATCTGTGCCCAAAGACGATATCTGCTATAACTGAAATAAGCCAGGCCATTTTGCAAGAAACTGCAGTAGTAATGAGAATGGCACTGGAGCAGATTTGTGCTTGGCAAATTGGGGCAAGTACTTAACAGATGTGAAGGTGGGGGATAAGACTATGAAGGGACTTATTGATTCGGGAAGCAGACAGACCCTAGTGCATGTTGAAGTGCTGGGAAAACACTGTGCAAAGGGACCAGGTACTGTTGTCATCTGCATCAACGGGGACACTCGATACTATCCCACCACCCAAGTGACTCTGACCGATAAGGGTGTGTTGCATCAAATGAAAGTGGGGGTAGTACCAAAGTTACCTGCTCCTGTGATTATTGGAAATTACTTTCCTAGATTTACTGAGCTAATCAAGGAGGGAGTAAATCCTGATGTTTCAGCAGCTGTAGTGACAAGAGCTCAGGCAAAGAAAATTTCAGACGGTGGGGACACTTTTCCTTTCAAAGATTTTGATTCAGACTTGTTTGAGCACAGCTCCAAGATCTGGAAATCCAGGAAAGAAAGACAAAGCCTGAAGAAACTGTGGCAACAAATGACTGATGGACATAAAAGGTTAACATATGAAAATGCTGACGCTAAACTGATAACTAATTGTGATTTTCTTTCAGAACAAGCTAACAATGTTTCTCTCCAGGGTTATTTTAAGCAGCCGAGGGTGAAACCAAAACAGGGTGGACCAATGTTTAAAAAATGTAATGGATTACTGTACAGAATTTGAGTTAAACCTCAGACACAGGAACAGACAGACAGACAGAACAACTGGTTATACTACAGAAGTATAGAACAGAATTGTTACAGATAGCACATGATAGTCCTATGGCTGGTCACTCGGGAAGGGGTCACACCCTTGCCAGATTGCTGTATAGATTTTACTGGCCTGGAAATCTTGAAGATGTTGCTACCTTTTGTAATTCCTGTGCTGAGTGTCAGAAAGTAGCCCCAATCACTAGAAAAGACAAGGTGCCCCTGGTGCCCCTCCCTTGATAGATGTTGCCTTTTGAGAGAATTGCAATGGATGTGGTTGGTCCTCTAGACAGAAGTAAAAAGGGTAATATATTTATCCTGATAGTATATGACAATGCTACTCAATATCCAGAAGTAGTTCCAATGTGTACTGTTACAGCCAGTGTTGGGTAAGTTACTTTTTCTATTACTTTCTTTTACGTTTGGAAACTTGTTCCAGGAAGCCCTGCGCAGTCACTAGCAAAGATGGAAAAGTACTAGAAAAATCAATACACCTTAAAATTATAGTTACTTATTTCTTTTTATACAAAAACAATTCAAAAATAATAAATAACTATAATAGATTACATTTTTTTGAAAGTAATAGGTTAGTTACTAGTTACTTTCAAATAAATGTAATCAGTTACAGTTGTGTATTTCTTTTAAAACATAAGTAATTGTAACTGTAAGGTGTATTACTTTTTCCAGTACTTCTCCATCCTTGCTAATGACTGCACAGAGCTTTCTGGAGCAAGTTTCCAAAAGTAATAGAGAAAGTATCTTACCCAACACTGGTTACAGCCCCAAAAGTTGCAGCAGACCTTGCTAAATTTTCAGCAGAATGGGCATACCTAAAGAAATGATCACTGATCATGGTAGTAATTTTGGTGCTGCATTACTTAAGGAGCTGTACAGACTGCTAGGTATCACTGCCATAAGAATCTCCCCCTAACACCCTCAGACAGATGTTCTTGTTGAGTGTTTTAACCAAACCCTAAAACACATGTTAAAAAGGTTTGTAAAAGGGGAAGGGAAAGATTGGGACCAGTACTTGCCTTACCTACTTTTTGCTTACAGAGAAGTGCCACAGGCATCAACAGGGTTTTCACCATTTGAAATGCTACATGGTAAGCAGCCAAGAGGGCCACTGGATGTGATAAGAGGAATGTGGGAAGAAAACCCCACTCAGAAACAATCTATATCATCTTATATGTATGCCCTAAGAAAGAAGCTGGCAAAATATGTTGAGATTGCCCATAGTAATCAGGAAGAGGCCCAAAACCAGCAAAAAGTATATTACGACCATGGGGTAAAAGAAAAGGTTTTCGAGCCAGGTGAAAAGGTTTTGCTACTGTTACCTACAACAGAAAATAAGCTGTTAATGAAGTGGCAAGGGCCTTATAAGGTTCTTAGACGTACTGGCACTGTTAACTACGAGATTGAGACCCCTGACAGGAAAAATCCGACTAAGATATACCATATACAGTGGCTGTCATTCACAGAGCACGTATACTTACTGTACGTGTTCTCAGCAAAGCTCAGTCATCAACTGGCCGTGGTGGTGACAGGTGGTCTGCGCCACTCATCGACTCACCCGCCAGGTGTGTGTGGGGGAGGGATGCAGGGTGGGCTGGCACTGCTGGGGGCACTAGACTACCAGTGTGATTACGGGAGTTGATGGGGATATTCTTATTACGGGGGATCGGGACTTGGGTCCACACATTACAGGGATTGGGGCAGGCATGGGGGGCACCACAGCTCCTGTCTGTGGGCGCATCTGCCGCCCGCCCCGTCCCATGGCTTGCAGCATACATGGGGGCTGTGCCCTACCTTGTACAGATGCTGCATGCTGCAGGCTCCTGGACCCCGTTTGTTTCGGCATTGGGCACAGGGTCCAGGACGCAGGAGCCATTGCTACAAGCTGCCATTGTCATAGCTTGCGGCAAACCTTTGTGAATCTGGCCCACTGTGTTTAAAACCGAACGCAAGTTGGAGCAAAGTATGCGTGATGCAGAAAAGCTTTCCATGGCCATGTTGGGGCATAGTCAGCTGAAAGTAAACAAGCCACCACGCGCCATGTTGGGCAGAGGGTCTCATAGTACCAAACAGTAAACGTGCAGAAAGTATTTGAACCAAATGTGCAAATTCAGGCAGCAGTTACAGTAAATGTTTGCAAATGTGTGAAACCAAGTGCAAGTCAGGCAACAGTTTCAGCAAAGATGCAAAGAAAAGAAAATTGTGTGTTTGAAACAGAGTGCAAATTCAGGCAGCATGTTTCAGCAGTACAGAGAGCAAATAGACTTTGCAGAATAATCAAGTCAGACCAGTATTCTAAATGCACAGAGTAGAGCAGTAATTTGGGATTTGTGTTTCTTTTTGCAGAAAAAAATGGCAATCAGTCAGATTATGCCCTCCATGATAGAGTGTGGATCAACCAACAAGAAAGGGAACTTGCCCAATATGAACATATTTATAACTGTGAAAGAGCCCCAACAAATGTTGCTTTACCAAACTTCCCAGTTAACGTCTGCATAGTTTCTATGAGAACCGGGAGGGATGTCCTCATGATTCCTCATTGTAGAGACTGCAGGAGACAGTATGGAATGTGCATCGAAAGTGGCATTGTGCAAGCAAAAGCAAAGGCAATCTGTTTAGCTCCAACGTGAACTCTGGTAGAGAGCCCAACCTGTACAGTGCAGCAAAGGCTGAATGCAAGCAGGAACCAGAGGAGTTAGTTAAAGAGTTTTTCGAGGGTGTGACTCAGAGTAACTTGCAAGGACAGGAAGGCATGGTCTTTTCCACTCCAGAAAAGGTGAAAAGAGACATACCAGAGACTGAGTCCATAGATCCGTGGGCAGCAGACCCCAGTCCGAGTTTAGTCAGAGCAGATGAAATCAAAGAAGCTTTGCACTGGGAGACACCAGGCTCCGAATGCAGTGAGGAATGGACTGTGTCTGGGACTGAACCAGCTATCCATTCCTGGGCAGAATCTGTAGAGCAAGCAGAACTGGAGCAAGTTGGTAAGGCGACTGGCAGTGAGAACGGTCTGCCAGTGGCCCCAATTGCAAGTGAGTCACAAGAGACTGTTCGGGACTCAGAAGTCATAGAAATTAAAGGGATGCACTGCTTTTTCCCTGTTGAGAACATCCATAGCTGGCCTGATCAGGTCTGACCACCCCCCACTTGGGCCACTGGTTTGAGTCTGCCCAAAAGCAGCAAGGAGGAACGTCTACTTAGATGCAGGACTGAGGCTGAGTATGGCTAGACCTATCCATTTTTTGCACGGCAGATATGGGGGGCCATAGAAGAAAACAGAGTTACATGGCTATGGGAAGAAGCCAACGCTTCCATCAGACCTCATATCACTAAGTTTATGAGAGTCAAACTGTGCATGACAGACTGAAATTTTGGAAGTTAGGTCGCACTCCCTACATTGATTCAGTCAAAATAATAGCCAAAACTGAAAAAGAAACAGTGTATAACAAGCACATAACTTGTCCAGATGGGGAAACAGTCTATGCCCCCCCACCCTGAGTGGTACTACCCCTTGAATGCCACTACTACAGCATTGTGCTGATTTCAGTTGGCCACAGTGATGTGGGTGCAGCTTTAATGGTGCATGTCTCCTTCTAGGCGCCAAGCAGAGGAAACCAACGTGAGTGCAGCTCTAATGGTGCACATCTCTGGCCAAGCTCCAAGCTGTGAAGAACAATGTGGTTGCAGGTCTACTGGCAGATCAAGATCATATCTAGCAGCAACCAAGTCCAGCAGGAGGTGTGGAAGAGCACGATCCAAAGATTTTCTTCAGCCCAGATGGAAGAGAAATCCAGCCCAGATCCAGAGAGGTGATCCAGATTGTCTACCTGCACCTAGAGTCTGGTAAGGCGTAGAACTTCCTCTTTGACTTTTATGTTTACTGAATGTGCAACATAAGTGAAGATGTCCATGGAACTGTTAATCTGAAAGAGGCAAGCCTGGTTTCTGGACTACAGTGTGAGCAGGTCCCAAGCCTGTCTAAGAACAGTTTTCGCAGGTTTCGGCCTACAGAGATTCTTTTGCATGGAGTGTCTTGTGCACTCAGGACATTCTTCCCTTAGAGTACAGACTTTATAAGGATCTCTTTCCCCAAAATGTTATTGTAAATGTGTTTCTTTTATAGTTTTATACCGCCTTTTGTAAAAAAAAAACATTTAAAATCTTTTTGGGATTGGATAGTATCTGCTGGTAGGAGGTACCCAGAGAAGTGGAAGGAAAGGATATGGTGGTTAGCCAAGGAGGTGACCTCAGCAGGGAGGGCAGTGGACCCCAGAGGAGGAGGAGGAAGCAAATCCTGGTGGGGGACTCCATCATAAGATGGATCCAGCTAGGAACACAGGAGGGGGAGGACAGGGAGGTGAGGTGCCTACCAGGTGCCACAGCATGGTGGAATGGAAGGAAGATCCTGGGGATCACTGGGAAGGCAAGACGGGAGGGTGAGCTGGATGTCATTATCCACCTAGGTACTAATGACCTGGCAAATGGGGAGCCAAAGGAAGTTCAGGAAGAGTTTAGGAAATTGGGGAGGGGTCTCAAGCAAGTAGCTTCTTCTGTCACTTTCTCAGAAGTACTACCTGCGAGAGGCATGAGAAAGCATGGGGTGCATGACCAGGAACTTTAACTCATGGTTGAAGAACTGGTGCTGTGAGAAAGGGTTTGGATTCATTGGTGACTGGGGACCCACCTGGAGGGATGGAGGCTTATTCAAGCCTGACGGCCTGCATCCATCCTGCAGGGGAATCCAAGCACTCGATGATAAGTTTAAATGCTACATTGACAAGCATTTACACTAGCCAAGGAGGTGGCAGGCCAGCAAGGAGGGTACCTAATTGCCCACTCCCACAGCTAGCAGTGGAACCAGTGAGCCGGAGGAGCGGCTATCTCTATGAAGCAGTGTGCAAAAGATGGAGATGAGCACCTAAGAGATGGATAGGCAGAAAAAGGGCAAAATTTAACAGAAGAGCAGACAGCAAGGAGAACCAAGAATAAAGGACAACCAGGGAAGGGGCTGGAGTAGAACAGCTAAACAATCTGGGGAGGTCAAATCATGGAAAGCCATGTGTGTCAATGCCAGGAGCCTTAGCAACAAGATGGAGGATCTGGAGGCTGTCATGGTGCAGTCAGACGTAGACACTGTGGCCATCACAGAAACCTGGTGTAATGATAACCATAACTGGGAGATGGCCATGCCTGGCTACTACATATTCAGAAGAGAGAGGGCAGGTAGGAAGGGAGGAGGAGTGGCACTGTATGTGAAAAATGACATAAGGGCCACAGAGATCCAGGAGGAACAAAATGGGGGAGAGATACTGTGGGTTAAGCTGGAAAGGAAAATGGGGCCAGTCATCCACACAGGTGTGGTCTATAGACCACCAGCCCAGGAGGAAGAAACAGATAGGGAGCTGATGCTAGCCATCTAAAGGATGGCAGACAAGGGTGAGGTAGTGCTGGTTGGAGACCTCAATACACAAGACGTGGACTGGGGCATCCCAGTAGCAGCATCAACTAGGAGCAGATTTATTCTGGACTCCCTTCAGGGTGCCTTCCTCAAGCAACTGGTCATGGGACCAACTCGGCAGAAGGCAATACTGGATCTTGTTCTCACAAACAGGGACAGTGTGATGGGGGTAACAGTGGGGGAACACCTGGGGAACAGTGGCCACCAGTCACTGGGGTTTGAAATCACAGAAGGAGCAGAACTAAACCACACAAAAACATGTATCCTGGATTTTAGGGGGGCAGACTTTGGGAAAATAGGGAGATGCTTGAAAGAGGCATTAAGGGGAATGGGGCAGGAATCAGGGGTTGAGGAACAGCGGGCAGTATTTAAAACAGCGATTACAAGAGCAACAGAATTATGCATTAAGCAAGTTAGCAAGAGGAAAAGGAAGAGGAGGCCATTATGGTTTTCCAAAGAGGCAGCAGAGAAAGTGAAAGCCAAAAAGATTGCATTCAGGCAATACAAAAAGACACAGGCAGAAGGGGATAGGGAGAAGTACCAGGAGAAGCAAAGGAAGGCAGGGAGGTCAGGAAGGGAAGCCAAAGCTCAGACAGAAGACCACATTGCAAGATCGGTGGGTAGAGGGGACAAAAGCTTTTATAGGTACATAAGTGTAAAAAGCAAAGCAAAGGGAGGGATACTGAGAGTGAAGGGGGAGGATGGGAGCCGCGTGGAGGATGACAACACTAAAGCTGACATATTGAACAGGTATTTCTGCTCAGTCTTTACTGAGGAAGAGGAGGGTAATGGGTCTGAAGGGGGTACAAGGAGTGGGAATTGTGCAGAAATGGACACAAGTCCCTTTACATGAGAAAGGGTCCTGAAGGAACTGGAAGTAATAAGAGTTGATAAAACAATGGGGCCAGATGGGGTGCACCCCAGGGTCCTTAAAAAACTAAGAGAAGTGGTGGCTGAACCTCTGGCAATCCTGTTTAGCCAATCACTGGAAACAGGGGAGGTACCCAAAGACTGGAGGACAGCAGATGTAGTCCCCTTATACCAAAGTGGGAAAAAAGAGGAAGCGGAGAACTACAGACCAGTTAGCCTCACCTCGGCAGAGCCCCCCCCCACATGGGGGTGTGTGGTGGGGCAAAAGCCACCCACAAAAAAGACACTTTTCCCTGATGGCTGTCTGCCGACTGTTGGCATCACGGCCGTCGCCATGCATGAAGTCGACAAACTTTCTGTCGAACTGCCGACATGGAACCTTTACAGATGACATCATTGTTTACTCAGCTAGGCTGAGCAGAGAATGGATTATGTCATTTAGACTTCTCGCAGCAGCATAAGTCACTTTGGAATCAGCTGCTAGGGGGCAGTTTAGAATGTTTAGACGGGAGTCAGTCAGTTCAGAGTCGGCATTGGTTCAGTGTGGAGCTCTAAATTAGCAGCAGTGCTCAGAGTGGGGAGGTGCCTGCCAGCCTCCTCTGAGTACCCTAGTGTGTGATACCCAGCAGTACCAGAAGAAATGGTGGAGGCCGTTTGTCTGCAGGACCCCAATGGGTTATTTCCACAGAAAATGTGGTTTGGACTGTGTTTCTATGGATCCAAGGGGCAATCCCCTGAAGATCCTGAAGAATGTCAGCTGCCCAGAAAAAAAGGGTGTCTGTTTTGAAGCTACGTCAAGCTACCAGTAAAGGAAAGAGATGTTTTCTTCTTCACATTTCCACATCTGTATCAAAGGGACAAACACAGCCATGAACAGTGTTGGGTAAGTTACTTTTTCTATTACTTTCTATTACTTTTATGAAATTTTTTCCAGAAAACTTTGTGCAGTCACTAGCAAAGATGGAGAAGCACTGGAAAAAGTAATACACCTTACAGTTACAATTAATTATGTCTTTTTTTTACAAAAGTAATACGTAACTATAACTGACTACATTTATTTAAAAATAACTAGTAACTAACCTATTACTTTCAAATACATGTCATTTGTTATAGTTATTTATTGTTTTTGTATAAAAAGAAATAAGTACACGTAACTGTCAGGTGTATTACTTTTTCTAGCACTTCTCCATCCTTGCTAGTGACTGCACAGAGCTTTCTGGATCAAGTTTCTAACAGAAATTGAAAGTAATAGAAAAAGTAACATACCCAACACTGACCGTGAGTACAGATTCAGGGGACTGTTAATGGGGGTTGGTCTGAGGTACATGTGCCCAGAGATAAGGCTAGAGTGCACCTGTCAGGGCCCCTGGTTCATCACAAAAATGTGCTGAATGTTCAAGTTTAAAGTTTGGGAGTCCTTTGGCATTTCATGGGGAAATTAAGGTTCATTTGTTTGGTGTAACCCAGAAGGAATGGCAGAGACTGGTTGGGGCCACACTGGGCATAGCCCCAGTTTAATCCTCATCAGGGCTAACTGGTTCACGTATGGGCACCAGGTTACCCTGGGCATGTTAATGAAGGTCACTGCGTCAGGAGGAATTTGCTGAAATGTTGTTTAAGTGTGTGACAACTACCACAAGATATACACTTAGTGGAAAGTAAAAGTCCAGAGATTCCTAGTACAGAGGGCCACGCACCACTGTGCCCTGTATGCGACTGTGAGGTGGCCCTCCCTCAAGTTTAGGCAAGACAGAAATGCTGCACTTTGGACCTTTAGAGCTATCTCTAAAAAACTGCCGCACTATATTTCCAGCTGTCTACCACTAAGTGTAATATGGAATTGTACACTAAAAAGCTACTCATTTATCTCTCTCTCAAAGTACCCAAGGCTAAATCTTGCTTCGCCAGAGCAGCCATAAGCTTTGTGCTGCCTTCCTTATGGAACAATCTGCAAAAAACTCTCAAATTGAGCACTTCCATCTGCCTGTCTGCCTTCAAGACACTATATTCCCGTACAATCAAAGAAGTATGTAACTGCTTCTCTCATCCAGGATCTGCATCAGTGTCTGCCTTGGTACCCCTCTCTGCACAGACTCGTACATAAGGCACTGACATGTGTTCTGCCTTCCTCCCTCTCAAGCCCTAGATGTCCTACCTTCTCAGTTTGCATCCCCATCCCTCTGCATCACTGACTTTCCATTCCAACTTCATTCTTAGTCTCCCTTCGTCGGGTAGGAGCTCTATGTACCTTCTGGTTGAGACAACCTCCCTTCCCCTTCTACTCTGCATCACCAGTGTTTCCACGTTATTTCCTTCCTCCACCCCTGTACACCCATCTTCCCCTACCCCTCCTTGTTTTTACTTGACACCCTCTCAGTCCTTCCCCTCCCTCCCCTCTCTCCGACCATCCTTTGTTGCCTTAGTGCTTTTTAGTCTACTATATTGATTAACCCGGCTTTCCTTGCCGCGTTTAGTTATTGTGTGTATGTACATGTTGTTCACACCTTGTACTTTTGCCTGTACTACTTCAAGTTTGTATGAACTTATGTTTTATTTTATGCCTTGTATTATAATTGTACCCACTGTGTTTGACTGTAAATACTTGTGATTGCTTTGTATAATTATGTAATTATGCTCCAACCAGGTCCGTCTTGCAAATGAGCATTGCTCAAGGATGACTGCCTGGATAAATAAAGATTTTGATTGATTGATTGATTGACTGATTGAGGGAGGGACAGTTCGAATGTGTGTGTATGAGGAAAAACATGTTCTAAAATGTCCAAACAGTTGTTCTGGAAAGAAAAATGTCTTGCTCCTGTGTGTATACAGTAGTACCAAACCTGGGGGACCACCCCTTTCTACATTTTTTTTCAGCTTGTGTGAATAAAGCCATGCTGTGCAATCCCATTTTCAGTAGTGGACATTACATCTGTGCTTCCTGAGTGTGAATTGTTATGGGGTCCCCTCAGAGGTTAGACCTAGCGCTGCTCTAGCACCTCTCTCCCAGAACCTGAAGTAAGTATAAATGATGTTTTGTGCCCTAATCCCCTGACCCCTTTAGACTGCTGAGCTGGGTATCTGCCTCAGTGCCAGGGGTGATGACTATTGTTATGCCAACTTGTGGCCTGTTTCCTTGTCTGTGTATAAGTTTTTTTTTTTTTGGGGGTCCGGTTTCTAGATGCTGCTCTTGGCAGAGGTATGTATTTCAAGTTGCAACTACATAATGAGGCCCCCACAAGTTTTGGCATATGTTGATGGTGTCGTCCTTTTTTTTGGCGAGTCATCAGGCAAGAAGGCAATCATAATCTTCCAACAGTTTTCATCAGTGGCAGCTGCCCATAGTAATTATAATAAAAGTTCCTTTATCTCACTGGGAGTAGGCACGTAGTTCCCCTCCTGACATTTCCCATCTCTTCAATGATGTACAAGTACTGGGAATACAGTTTGGTCACAGGGACATGAAGCAAAAACATTGAGAAACTAAATTAGTAGAATGGGAAGCCAAGGTAACTATGTGGATAACTAAGACTATGTCAAGAAGTGATGTTAGTTAAAACTTCATTACTTCCAGTTTTTCTGCATATAAGCCCAGTATCCCCCACCCTCATATCTCTAAAAATGAGAATTTACACTGTCTTTTTTCAGTTCCTTTGGGGAAGCAGACTAAATCTGATAAGGAAGAACTGTATTTACCTCCCTGAGAAAGCTGGATGATTAAATATGATTACTCCATTAGTTTTCTCCTGAACCACCTTTTTATCTTGTAATGTAAAACCTATATTCAAGGCAATTGATACATTATGGGTTCCATGGGTGACAAACTGAACAAAGGAATGTCATAATTCCTGGGTAAGGGGCTATATAAAATCCAAACCTAAACCAATTGGGTGATACACCTTATATGTCAAACAGCTGTGCCACAAAATAAAGGCTTGGAAACTCTCAGTCAACTTGATGATCTGAATAGTAGTAATCCGTGATATCAGGGAATTTTATCCTTGAATTTTTTTACACCTTTGCCTTACAGAGAGGGAGGAAGCTGCAGTAGAGTGCATACAAGATTCCAGAATCCCAGCATATGCTTGGGATGTCTTGCAGCTGTGTTGTCATGGCAGGTTAGGGGTCTGAGCAACACACAAAAACAAAAGCCTCACTGAACAATATTGCCCTAAGGATACCTGCAGTGGGCAGCTGGAAACATAGACAACCTTTTTTCTCCTGCCCTTATATTGTTACATTTTGTGGCTCCTAACACAAAGATGGAGGGAACCAAGATTTAATACACTTACACATAACAACTCAATCTTCTACAGTATATGGCTCTTCAATCAGGTCAAAGTGCAGTATCACAGCAGCACTCTAACTGTACTACTGTACGTGCTATACTTAAGTATTAAATTTGGCCATATAGATGCTTTTGCAACAGAAATACACCCCACAATGTGAGTTAGTGAATACAGCTACAAGCTCTGTATGCTCTGTTTTCAGATCAGAGAGTGTATTATTTCATGACTCCCAGGCAGGGCAGCCTAGGAGGAATGTGTATTGGAGTCAGTAAGTAAAAATCTACAGCTTAAAATAATATTGTCGATTTTTTTGTCATGTCTTTTTTTTTTCCTTTTGTTTTTTTCTACTTATTTATTAATTGATTGGGTAGTGATTTCCGAAAGGTGGTTTATTTTCTATATTACCATTATATGAGAAAAGGGAAAGGATTTGATTACACATAGGGCGAGATATTCAGACTGCGCTGGGCAGTGGTGCAAGAGGGGGCGCAGTGCAATTGAGATGCACCGGGACCAGGACAGGGCAATATTCAACCGTTGAATATGACACGGAATGCGCCGTGCACAAGTACAATGCCCCGGCGCATCCACCGGACAGGAAGGTCCAGGAATGCTCCAGCGCAAATGTAGTTGTGCTGGGCACATCACCAGCGATATTCAGATGTGCACATGCAAATGAGGCCATAATGTATGCATGGCACAAAGAGGGACATTAGCATGTCATTATGGCCCCAATTGCATAGGGTGTGCAGGGCCGCCCGGCACAATGCGCCTGGCACCCAGCATAGCTGCTGCCATAGTACAGTTAGTCCCTGGTAGTCCAGTGGCCCCCCCCGATTGCCCGATCCTGGGCTGTACAGAAGTTGTAGTACCTGGTGGGCCAGTGGTTCCCTCCTCCCTCCCAGACCTATGCCCAATCGTGGGCAGGTGCATAGTATCACCCAACCCGGTGGCATACCTCTCAACCATCCCTGAGTGTGCCTCAGAAACCTCCTCTGTCCCTCGTAAAATATGTAGCCATGTGACAGAACAATGGGGTTTAACATCACAACAAGATGTCAAACATTAATGGTACAGACCTGTACATCTGCAGAAAATGCATCTTAACACGAATACCCTTTGCCTATCAGCCTTCTGAATGAATAGTATCAGGTTTTAAGATGTGTCCCTGAATAGGGGTCCTTGCCCTGATCCTTGTAAGTCATAACCCTGAACCATGAGGCAGGAGGTTGTGAGGTATGCCTGGTGGCCTAGTGGATCCACCCCCCCCACTGCATGCCTGATCGCAGGCAGTGGCAGTCTGACACCCAACCCGGTGGTCTAGCGGTCCCCCTCCCTCCCTCCCTTCTGTAAGTCTGACCGCGGGTATTAGTAATGCAGGACTATACCTACTGGCCCAGTGGTACCACCTTCCCCTCCCACCCACATAGGACCCTGGCAACCCAGCTCCCCCGTCATCGGCAGGCAGCTGCATCCCGCCTGCATACCACCCAGCCACCCGACGAATGACAGCGTACAGTATGCGCTGTAAGCCTATTGATGCATGGCTGGCAGGTGCTGTGTTGCACCCTGTAATACAGCAGCCCACCTGTGGGTGGCCTGGACTTGAGCCTTGTTATTCCGGCTCAACTGTGAGCCGCCCGTATGCGACACAACTCAGGGTTGTGCCTGCATATGCACCACACATCCTGGGCTGAATATCGGGATGTGCCGCATATGCATGGGCACGCCCCTTGCATTTGCGCCGCATACATTAACTTTGCTCCCCGGCACATTGGGACTTGCGCTGCACAGGTACCCCTGTTCAATATCGCACCAGGGCACACTGCTGGGGTTGCGCTGGCACAACTCAATTGCGCCAGGAACAACTGCTTTGAATATCTGGCCCATACTGTTTTTGTTGATTTCTTTTGTTTAAAACATTTTTGATTTTTTTTTGTCAGTTTCTCTTTTTGTCTGTTTGATTTTTGCCCGAGACAGGAAAAGGTTTTTGTATCTGCCAGTGCATTTTCCTTTCTGTTTAGGGTTTGTAATATTGTTGTTTTTTATTAAAAAAAATTCCCCTGCTCTTGCAGACACATGATATTTACAGGAAGAAGGTGTCCTCATTACTGAAAGATAAGCTGCTGACATTCTGAAACTATTTTTCTTGAGTGACCTGGTAGGACCCAGATTTTTAGCAAGTCTGGATCTGATCAATAGGGCCTGTATGTGTCCCTCTGCTGGACCCCCTTTTTCAATTGTTTTTCCTTTTTTCCTCATGGTTTTATTGTTATATTTCTCTCAATGTTTGTGTATAATTTGAGTTCTTTATACAGCAGTTTATGATCTTTGAATTGTTTGTTGTGTTTTATTTTCTTTTAATAAAATTTCCCTACTCTTACGATAAATACCATGAGTTCTTTAACTTTCAGTGACCTGGACAGCCATCAGAAATGGTTTGATGGGACCTCGGTTTAATGATTAAGAGACATGCAGTAACTAAATGACCAAAGAACACTCTGAATGCTAACCATTGCTGTGCCGCAGACTGTATATCTGTCCAGAATTCCAATGCATTCCAATTCTGTCACCATTCTAAGGGTTAAATTAATTTGGTTTCATAAATGACTGCTTGATCATGGTTGACAGCAAGTAGTACCATGAAGCAAAATGGATAATAAGAAATCAATATACAGTTTACTATTCTAGCAATGGAATCCATTGGTAAAATAGAATCAACATTAAATAATTCTGCTCACCTTGTCTGTCTGGCTTGCACATCTGACATACTGGTAAGGAATTAAAGAAGGAGTCCTGTTAAGACACACAGCAATTACTAACTCACAGTCAAAACATAGAATGAAATAAGCATAGAAAAAAATCTAATATAGCATTATTTATAAATACATTTAGTGTGGCATAGCACACATTACCAATGCAAGGCTCCCATATAGTCTGACATTTTCCCTCACTGGCATCATGACACTGAAGCATGGGGGGCATCTGGGACCTGGGAGCCAGGAGGGAATGGGAAAGATGACATGATAAAAAAAACTGGGGGGACGCAACACCCTCAGGCGGGTCAGAGGGATAGTGAGGGAAAGTTACTTCAGCTGAGTGCAACACTGTCAGCAAAGCAGGGCCTGCAAGAAAGTAAAGAAACTTGATAAACGGTTCTAAATTTGTGGGGAATGGAACCGTCAGAGTTGGGACAGAGTGTGGGGGTTGGGTTGGCTGGCTGCCCAGGGGCCCTGACTGGGGGTAGCTGGGCAGTGAAGCCTTGTTGCTGACTGACTGGCACTGTGGTTGAAACAAGCCAGGGAAGCACCAGCATGAGGCCAGACTCAGATTAAACATACAATACAGTCATTTATAATATGTCTCAGTATCATGGTGCCTTTTAGCAGGCTGTGAAGCTACTTCATAGTATACTAAAACACACCAAAATGCATACTTTTGCTTCATTTTCTAAAACTTTGCTGGTGTGGGCATGCCCCAGGATCCCTACTATTTTGTTTACTCTGTACCCCCACCTCCCCAAATTTTCATTTGCATTACACCCTGTACCTCCAAGACAATTTTTATTTTCCTGTAGATTACATTATTTCCTGTTGAAGGTGACTTGCTCTGTTTTCCCGTTATATAACCAATGCAAGCCTATAGGAACAATTCCCACGTAGAGTGTGCTCCATTTCCCTCTAAAATACAGGAATCCTCCCTGTATCTTGAAGCCCTAATTAAAATGACTTCAACTTTCTCCAGCAATTACTATAACAGATCAATATACTTCTACATTCATGAAGGAAAAATCAGCTTGCTGTTCAAAACAGAGGTTTTATAAAAAGAATTAAGCTCAGCAATTAAGTATGCATTAATCCACGATGAAGGTGGAATCTAATGAGGAGTTAATGCATGGTTGGGACTGTTGTGGCCCGAGGCCGCAGGCCGAGTGCCTACAATGGACCAACCATGCATTAACTCCCCATTAGATACCACCTTCGGAGCGGATTAATGTGCTTGTAACATGGCTTCTACGACAAACTGTGTACTGTCACTGTTATTTTGATCCTGTGAATAAAAGAAGTCAGCCACATTTTGCGCCGTTTACATTTGTATCTTGCACTTTGTGAACAGTGAAGAGACACCTATTTTTTTCCTGATGTTGTGAAAACTACACCAACGATAACTATCAGGACACGATCTCTGAACATACATTTCGCGACATTTGTCTGATCTGACCGGCTTTTATTTTATTTGTGACGCTAGGAGGTCTATTATGTGTTGCTATGTCCGTTTCGCTATCTGCCCGTCTCTCTGTTTTACATATTATCTGGCCTCCTGTGTGTGTGTGTCTCCCCATGGCGCCGATCTCGCTACATTTCCCATTTTGTTCCTGTTGTTTTCTGACTTATTCGCAGCTTTCCTCACTCATTCCAGATCTTCCGACTGCCCTACATGCGTTTACCGGACCTACGATTTCCCTTCTCCGTCTCCTACACTATAGAGTTTCCACATTTCCACTACACTACATTCCCCCTTCTCATGCCTCTCGGGGTGCATTCTGCTCTGGATATTTCTCCCTGGCTTCTCCTCCACGTCACTGCCGGCTACCCCTCTACATTTCGTCGTATTCCAGTCCCTCTTCTGCCCTGTGTCTATTTCTCTACACTGCTGCTCTCTGCTCTGCAGTTGTCCGAGGTACTTCAATAGCAACACGGCATTATCGTGCCATAATGCTGTGTTGCTCTTGTACCAGCTGACCAACTTCAACTAATTGTATTCCTTATTTCCCATACTGTTATTTTTGCCATGTTACAACCGGCATTATGAAATGGGTAGAAAGAATGCTGAATTCTGATTGGCTGAGAGCTGCTTTCAGCTGGGCCGTTATCCCAGCACAACGGCCCAGCTGAAAGTAATATGTTTAAAAAATACATAAAATTTTGTTCAAATGACCCATTTCATAATCGCAATAAGGCACTCCAAGGGGTGTGTTATGGGGGTCTAGCAACCCTTCTCGGGTGGTGGAAGAACTCGGCTATGCCTCGTGCGTCAACCCACCCGAGGTGGGCCGTTATCCCACCATAACACACCCCCTGTCATGCCTTATTGCTTAATTGATGATCCAGATGTGAACTGCTGGTCACTCTAACTCAGCATCAAAGCAATTTCATGATGGGATGTCTGTGTTGCCTTTCTTTTTTTTCTTCCTTTTTTGTTTTGTTCCTTTTGTTTTTAAACATATATAACAATACATCAAATCTTAATTCACCTCAAGAGACAGGCAGCCCTCATTTGGTGTGGGCACATTAGCTTCGACAAAGCCAAACGTAGCATCCTCCGAGAAAAAAGTCATAAACGCCGCCTGCGAAAGAGAAATAACTGACCAATCAGCCAGAAATGGCATACTAAAGTAATGACTAACAACAAGCTAGCTAGCGCGACTACTGTATATTTGAAAATAAATGGCCCTCAATGATAACCAATAACCATCATGCAAGAATAATTTTATTCCTGATGTAAATGACACAGTACGGTATGTCTACCTCTATAATAGCCCATCCAAGCATTATATTCCTGATATAACTACACAGCAAGGTATGTCTAAGTCCAAACCATTCTTTCTGAAAGTGTGAGACTTACGCTCTAGGAGATCATAAAAATTACTTCTGATACAGAAAACAGCCAACTGCTGGAGTTTTTATGACAGTTGATAGTCTCCCACACTACAGCCCTGATGCCCTCAGTTGAACTGGTTCGCGCACAATAGTGCACTGTGATGTCAGTGCTACTAGTGCTAGGGTGCTGCCTCTGAGTTTTCCATACCAAATACAGTAGTTTCCACGTCAGTTTATTTACAGATTTCTGTAAAAAAAAAAAAACAGAAATGCTGAAAAACAAGGAAGTCTGCACGAGTTCACAGCGGCAGACAGAAACAGGTAAGCACAGCTAAGTTGGAAATAGGTTTTATTATAAACTAGAAGAAAAAGACTAGAATGGCAACGCCCCATTCTGAGACACTTAAAGCGCGTCGTTATATTGCGGATGTCAAAATCCGGAATCCAACTCGTCGACATCCACACCTGTTTGGCGGCGCACTAAGTTTAACTTTATTTTTTAAAACAGAAATGAAAGCAGGATTATTTGGGGCATTTTTTCCATAGACCGGACTCCTCTCTATTCTTCGACGGTGTTTCAACGAGCTGATATATATGTAACCCCCCTACAAATGGGGGGTTCCCGAAAAGTCTTCCATGAGAGCTTGCCTAAATGCTAGCAGTTAATCGTTATTGGCAAAAAGTGCCTGTGTAGCCTCTATGGTACTATCGCTTTAAGAGCTGCCTAGATTGCAGTAATAATTAATCTGGGAGGGGGCTGAGTGTTGTAATGCTCGAGTGCCGGCCAGGCTGCCAATCGCTCTGTTTCTGCCATTGCTAATTTCGCAGAGGGAGCCCTGTTAAAAGATGTAACGATTTGCTGACTATTTGTTAGGGCAGAGAATATATTGTAGTTTGTGCTAACCTGCTTTCTTTGCAGGGATGACTGTTTTGATTATCTCCACCATTGTGGTCCTGAACTCATGGCCTCCAAGTCTCCAGCATTCTGCTGGAGTCTACAGCAATTTATTTATTTAGTTTTTGTTAACCGGGTAGGTACACTAGACAAGTTGTATGCCTATTTTCAGGAACGACCCAGGAGAGTACAGACAGGTATTACAGATACAACAGCATGGAAGGTAAACTAGTACATTTTGTAACTAAGTACATTGAGTCAACAAAACAACAAGGCAAAGCAGGGATCATATGTAAGACAGAAGATGGCAGAGTACATAGTGAGCAAACATTAGGGTAGTATTGAACACACATAGCATAGACAAGTGCATAAGGAAAGTTGGAACAAGATTGTCAACCAATTCGATTCAGATTGTGTTCCAAGTAAAAGAGTGCCGTGGTGGTCAAGTACCTAGGACAATAGTGCTAGGGAGACTTAGGGCACTCACACCCTGAGGCCAGCTTTAGATGTCCCCACAGGGATTTCCGGAAACACAGGTGGGAGGGGGCGGTGCGAACCTGCTCAGAAAAGGAGTTCCAGAGCCTAGGAGCACATGCAGTGAAGTCCCTGGCCCCCATGAGGGTGCAGATGGGGGGGTACTTTTAGTATTCCTGGACCCGGGGACCTGAGAGGGTAAGAGGGGCAGTCAGCAGGAGCGAGGAGCTGAGCCAGCCCCGGGGGGAGAGCCAGTACTGATCACTTTGCTCATGAGGCATCATAGTCCAAAGTTTAGGTGATTAGTCGGAGAAAGCCAACCTAGCTTGTCATAGAGTTCACAGTGGTGGGTGAGGCAGGGGGCGGCCAGGGCAAAACGGCAGATATTGTTGTACGTCGTGTGCCACCAAGAAGGGTTTTTGAGGTACGTGCAAATAGGTGGAGACCATAGCTGAGTGAAGGGAGCAGTACTCCCCTAGCAAGTGCCAGGCGAGCAGCAGGGGCCAAGTTATATTTGGCCCAATAGGCCAGACTCAGCTTACAGTTCACGGCTCTGCAGACATTGAGGATGTGGCTCCCTAAGTTCAGCTGGGGGTCAAGTGACACCCCGAGATATTTGAGGGTGGTCACTGTGTGGAAGGAGGTTCCATCTGCACAGTTGATGCGCAGAGGGACTGGAGAGGCATCTATCTTGGCTGATGATCCAAATAGCATAGCCTGCATTTTTTTCAGGTTGAGGACCAGCTTCTGTTGGGTTAGCCAAGCCTGAATGTTCTTAAAGTCCTCAGACAGGTGGTGATTGAAGGTAGCTGTATCCCGGGAGTGGGCCAGGAGAATCAGATCATCCGCATAAAGGGTGACCTTACAGTTAGTTGCAATGGCAGGGAGATGGTTAATAAAGAGAGAGAAAAGAAGGGGTCCCAAGACCAAGCCCTGAGGAACGCCAGAGGTCACGGGTAAGGGATCAGAGAGGACTTTATTGAATTTGGTCAGCTGTACTCTGCCATACAGGTAGCCAGTTAACCATTTCTGAGCTGAGGGGGACAAGCCAAGGGACCTCATCTGTGTACAGAGCAGGGCATGGTCAAGAAGGTCAAAGGCCTTGGACAAGTCAATGAACACCAGAGAGTTTCCCTTGGTCCATGGCTGCTCTGATACTGGAAGAGACAGAGACCAGGGCCGTGGTTGTGCTGTGCCCTTTACGAAAACCGTGCTGGGCGTGGGACAGCAACTCATGGGCTTGGATGTACTCAGAGAGTTGTTCAGCTACTACTTTTTCAAGGAGCTTGCTGATGGCCGAAAGGATGGCGATCGGACGATAGTTGTCATGGACTTTAGGGTTGTCCTGCTTTAGCATGGGGACAACCCTGGCCACCTTCCAGATATCAGGAAACTCCCCCGTGGCAAGGGACAGGTTGAGGATGTGGGCCACAGGGGAGGCAATGTGTGTGGGACTCCTAGTTTCAGAAGCTTGGGCTCCATGTTATCTAGGCCAGCACTGGAGTACTGGGAGAGGCCAAAGAGGAGAGTAAGCATCTCCTTGTCAGACACAGTCCTTAGGAAGAAGGGTGGTCTAGGAGGGTCAGACTCCTGCCAATCCGGGGGTAGGGGCAGCTGGCGCTCTTGTCATTAGAGACGTTAGAGGAGAGGGCAGATAGGTCGGTGAAATGGGAGTTGAGAGCATTTGCAATCGTATGTGGGTTGTTACAAGAAACCCCTCCAATTATCATGTCTGTTACTCCAGAGTTAGAGGAACCGCTGACCAGAGATTTTGTGTTACTCCAGAACCTTCTTGGGTCATTTGCAGAGCTGAGTAAGGCAGACTTGCAGAAGTCACTTTTAGCGACCCTAATAGCTTTTTTACACTCTTTTCTAAGTTTTTTGTATTGTTGAAGCAAGGTCTGATCAAGGGAGCATTTGAAGTGGGCCCAGAACTTGTCCCTCGCCCGCATGATGGCAAGGAGGCTCCCGTGCAGCCATTTTGTGTCTGACCCCCTTATCCTCCATCTTATAGTTGGGGCATGCCTGTCTTGCAGGGCCCCAAAGGTGCAGAGAAACTGGGTTTCGGCTGTAGAGGGGTTGGGGGCACTATACACCCCTGACCAGTCCTTAAGCCTTAGGTCTTCCATAAATGCATCCGGATCAAGCCTGGAGAAATTTCTGGTGTGGATGATTTTGTGAGGAATCTTTGGGGAAGGGATTTTCCATACGCAGAAAACCAGGGAGTGATCTGAGATGGAGTCAGATAGGGTCCCGGCCGAGGAGATCCTCTCGGGGCGATTAGACAGGATCCAGTCCAGTAGGGAGCTAGAGGCTCCATTTGCAGACCGTTGGGTAGGCTCCTGTACCAGTTGCATCAGGGTTAGGCTAGCAAGTAGAAGCTCAAACTGCTTTACATTTCCACCGGCCCAGTTTAAGTTCACGTCACCCAGGATAAGGAGTTCATTTTCACCAGTACTGGGGCCAGCAGTGTCCAGGAGATGGGTGAGGCCCTGGAGCCCTCCCTTTGGGGGGTTATAGGTGCATACAACATGTAGTTTTTTTGTGTTGCCGAGTAAGAGCATGACATGAAGCAGCTCACAGGGGGGATGTCTGGAGAGCCACCAGAGATACTTTAAGGTGGCTCCTGAAGTATATTAGGATGCCACCACTCCTCTTGTTACGAGACCTGTCCAGTCGTATGAGCTCATAGCCTGGTAGCGCACAGACTGAGTCAGGGATCGAGGGCTTAAGCCAGGTTTCTGTTATTCCAAGGATTTCAGGCTTGTAGAGTGCGACCCATGCAACAAGCTCGTCCATATTGGGAAGCAGCCTATGAATGTTGAGATGAGCCACTTTTATCCCCTTGTCCAGCTGCCATTCTTGAGGAATTGCAGAGGCCTGGAGGGTAGGGCCAGTATTAGGTTGAACGTCTCCAGCCAGGGCTAGGATTAACAGGAAAAGCCAAAGGAGGTGCCCTCTGAGGGAGAAACTCCTGGTCATAGGCTTGCGGGCTAGGCATCGCCTTATCCAGATACGGTACAGTGTGGATGTTGGTACCAGACCACAAGTGAGAAAGCAGGGTCTTCCAGTGAATGCCAGGAGATTAGAGAAGGTGAAGTCAGGTACCTTGCAGGGGGAGGTCACCTCGCAGGGGGAAGTCCTTTCACAGCCATCCCACTTGGTGTGGATAGGGGCGGTTACCACTTGGAGGGTAACTAGTCCCAGGAAGAGGCCAGCAAGGATGACGGAGCAAGGAGGAGGGGGCAGGACAGTACCCCTAGTGGCCTTGGGAGACTCCATACTGGAGGTTGAACCTTGCTTTTCACTGTGACCCCACATAGGTAATGCCTTCCGAACTACAGTGAGATGGTCAGGAGGGGACAGGGTAGGGCAACTAAAGCAGAGCGGAGGATAGGTGGGTGGGACAGTCTACTCCCTGGGAAGGGCGGTAGGATGTGGGCAGGGTAGGAGGGATAGTCTGCACCTGGGGTGGGAGCAATAGGTCGTGTGCAGGCGGTCACCCTCTAGGAAAGTGCACCAGAGATGGCTGGCTCGAAGTAGTAGTACGCCCTACTGTAGGACAGGGTACGCTATCAGTCCCCCAGATACAGCACCCAGAGGAGCCAGGAGAGTGGGGCCGTATAGGATAGATCCCTGAGGAAGAAAAGAGGATAAGTACAAAAGTAGAATAGGCAGTGAGTTAAATGTCCCCTGAGGAGAGCTAGGGACTAATTGCGTGCAGCAGTAATTATCATACAGTATGTCACAGTATTCAAGAGAGGTCACATCAAGTAATGGCAAAAATAAGCAGAGCACATAGATGCAGGGTTCAATTAAGAAGGGGAGGCGAGCACTCAAGTCAGATAGACCAGAACAGGGCTAGCCAGGTCATTTATCTCAGATAGTTAATGAGACATCCACATATTTTTTTGTCTCAGATAGTTAATTAGACGTTCAGTTTACAGTGCCATCCTCTGCAATCTGATAGGGCACAGCCAACTTAGGAGGCGGGGCAAGTGGGGATTTAATGGGAGGAGGGAACGGGGTGGCTGGGAGGGATGAAAAAAATCTGCAGCCCCTGCAGGGGCAGCTTGAGTCCTTGGGTAGTGTTTTCTGCCAAGGAGGCCCGCCGGAGCTTGGCTTGCAAGCCAGCACCTCCACTCGGCCGTCGGGTTAGAATGTAAGTGCAGGGGGGGGGCCCACCAGCTCAGGTCACCCACACCTCCCAGCCGTTTCTGTAAAGGCTCAAGTCCTGGATCTCGCTCTTCTTTTCAACTGGAGAGCAAGAAAGTCACTGGTTTCGAGGGCCAATCGGGTAGGGGCAAAAAGGTGCCAATTTTAAAAGAAGAAGGCTGATTCAGTACCCCCAGCAGCAACGGAATTCATGGCAGGGCTCCCGCTCCTGCGGAAAGGTAAATCACAAGCTCAGTTCAGGTGATTTCGGTCTCCTGCAGCGGCAGGGGCAGCTTGGGTCCTTAGGTAGCGTTTTCTGCCGAGGAGGCCCGCTGGTTTTTTTCTGTTCGGAAATTCAAATTTGGCAAGCTAAGGCACATGTAAAGTGCTCTTTCATTGGTGATAGCTGATAGCTTCTAAATAAAGAGTATTGGTTGATAGTGTTGAATATTAGGTACATGTAGGATCAGGAGAGCAGACGGGAGGGGCAACTGTCCCTGGCCCAGTGGCTCAGGGGGGCCCATAGGGGGACCTGTAACAGGAGATGTGACGCCGGGGGGGGCAGTCCTAAAGGTGTGACCTGGGTCCAGGAATTTCTATTGGCACCCTTGTCTAGGACCTACGCTATTAGCGTAGTGCTCAAGTTACACTATTTGGTACAGTCACCTTTACTTTATATTAGTTTATTTGGGTTGAGGTTCGTCCCCACACTGACCTGTAAAAAAAAAAAAAAGGGGGGGGCTTTTAAACTGACAACCAAGTAAGGAAGGTCACCAAAGCAGCGCTGTATTCAGAAAGCTTTTACAGCAAGCTTTCTAGGTGTACCCAATATTCTACACTATCGCCGATTATTGATTAAAAAGAAACCCGACGATAGTAGAGAACACCGGAGGAGGCAGTATAGTGCAGTGGTTTAAGACTCTTTGCTGCAAACCTGGAGACCTGGGTTTGAATTCCACAGCCCCCACTTGCATACTGTGTGACCCTGAGCAAGTCACTTAACTTCCTTGTGCTCCCAGGTCACACTGTAAACAAGCTTCCAGCTTAGTGTCTGTCTCCTGGTAAAAAAAAAAAAAAAAATTAAAAAACTTGTGCAACTGTGTTTCAAAATTGGACACCAGTACTCAAATAGGGTACCCTATGGTAGTTATGTGATGCATGCTGTGTCAGTTATTTTTCTAATTTGTTTGAGTTGGGAGGTGAGGGTTACCTCCCCCCATGTAGTTTTCAACATTTGGTGTAGGGATCGGCTGGCCAGTGGCTCAGCCACAGTTACAATCCCTTCCCTCCCTTACTGGACACTACATAGAAACATAGAATTTGATGGCAGATAGGTGCTACTTGGACCACCAAGTCTGCCCAATTCCTTACCTAAGTGATAAGCTGCAGATCCTAGTTAACCAACAGCCTACTTCCTCCTACCCCCACTAAAATTGCCCTATGTCTGTCCCATGCATTATTGAATTCACCCACTGTTTTTGTCTCCATGCCCTCCTCAGACAGGCTGTTTCATGCATCCACAACCCTCTTTGTGAAAAAATACTTCCTCACATTACCTCTGAGCCGTCCCCCCTCTATCTTCAAATTGTGCCCCGTTGTTCTTGTACATCTCTTTTTCTGAAAGCTATTACCCTCTTAGACTTTGTTGATTCCCTTGAGGTACTTGAAAGTTTCTATCATGTCCCCCCTCCTCCCTTCTTCAAGGATATACATATTAAGCTCCTTTAGTCTCTCTTTGTATGTCTTCTGGTGCAGACCCTGCACCATTTTGGTTGCCCTCCTCTGGACAGCCTCCACCCTGTCTGTGTCTTTGCAGAGATGGTATCTCCAGAACTGCATGCAGTACTCTAGATGGGGTCTCACTAACTGTCTGTACAGAGGGATAATGACTTCCTGTTTTCTACTGGTGATGCCACTCCCTATGCATCCCAGTATCCCCCAGCATTCCTTACTGCCTTCTCACATTGCTTGGCCACCTTTAGGTCATCTGTTATAACTACCCCCAGGTCCCTTTCCATTTTTGTTGTTGTTAGTATCTCACCTCAAGCTGGCCCGGTGGCACAGAGGGCTGAGGCACTGGCGCCTTACCTCGAGCCATGCCGGCAACCCGGGTTCGGAAATGGACTCGGGTCGCTGGGGGCTGGCAGGGGAAGGAGAGGATTGAGCATCTGTAAAGACCGCTCTCCTCTCCTGGGGTGGGTAGTGGGGAGGCATCGCTCTGCAACGACCTCTGGTGGAGACTGGAGGAAGTGCAGATGCAATGCAAGGGAACATCACCAGAAAAATGGAAAATGGCTCCGCGTTCAGCCAGATGACGGCCGCCTGGTGATTTGAGGCTGTCAATGTCCCGGAGCTCCCGATCCCTTAGCAGTTCCCCAGGGCCAAGTATTGTGCTAGCCCTGCCTCTGGTGCCATCCCCATCGGAGGAGGGGGACCTGCCCAGCGAAGGGTTACCTTGGGGATGACTGCAATAACAAGGTCAGGGCTCGGGAACAAGATGGGTCAGATGTTGCCTTGGCACAGCCTGAAGGAGTGGCTGAGGCGGTAGTACGTAGGGGAGGAAAAGAAATAACACAAGTATCTCACCCTCCCCATTGTGTACTCTTCCTCTGGGTTTTTGTTTCCCAGGTGCATTATTTTGCACTTCTTTGCATTGAATCTAAGCTGCCATACATTTGACCATTCCTCCAACCATGCCAAGTCCCTTCTCATCCTTTCCACCCCACCTTGTGTATCAACCCTGTTGCAGATCTTTGTGTCGTCTGCAAAGAGACATACTCTTCCTTCCAGATCCTCTGCAATGTCACTTATAAAGACATTAAAGAGGACCGGTCCCAGTACTGAACCCTGCGGTACCCCACTAGTTACTTCACTTTCTTCACTGTGGGCTCTGTTTACTATTACCCTCTGCATCCTGTTTTCTAGCCAATTTTTTACCCAGGCAACCACCTTGGGAGCCACTCCCAGGCTGGCTAACTTGTATATTAATCTTGTGTGTGGGACTGTGTCAAAAGCCTTGCTAAAATCTAGGTAGGCCATGTCCACAGCCCATCCCTGATCTACTTCTTTGGTCACCCAGTCAAAGAAATCTATTAGATCTGTCTGACATGACCTTCTCGCTGTGAATCCATGCTGCCTTGGGTCCTGTGTCCCCCTGGCCTCTAGGTACGTAACAATTCTTTCCTTCAGAAGTGATTCCATCATGTTCACTACCACTGAGGTCAAACTAACTGGTCTGTAGTTTCCTGCCCCTGTCCTGCTCCCACTTTTGTGAAGTGGAATCACATCTGCCCTCCTCCAGTCCTCAGGTACCACCCCATCCTCCCATGATTTGTTAAAGAGAGTAATTAGCGGTGTCACTGATTCCACCCTTAGTTCTTTTAGGATTCTGGGGTGAATCCGTCAGGCCCCATTGCTTTGTTCACCTTCAGTTTTAAGAGTTCTTTCAGAACCCTTTCTTCTGTGAATGGACTAGTATCGACCCCCCTGTCCAGAGTGTTTCTCTTGTTTGGTTTAGGTACCTTCCTCTCCTCTTCTGTTGTGAATACTGAGCAGAAATATTTGTTCAGTATCCCTGCTTTTTTCACTGTCACCCTCTGCCCACATCCTCTCCCCTTTAATAAGCCCTCCCTCCCTTGTTCTTTCTTCGCTCCCTACTGTACCTAAAAAAGATTTTATCCCCCCTTCTTAACAGAGTTGGCTATCTTTTCCTCAGTTTGGGCCTTTGCTATTTTAACTGCCTTCCCTGCCTCCTTCTGCTTTAACTGATATAGTGCTCTCTCCTGCTCCTTCTGTGTTTCCTTATATTTTCGGAATGCTGTCCTTTTTCTCCTTAACCTTACCTTCCAATTCTTTTGAGAACCATAGTGGCTTTTTCTTTCATTTAGTTTTCTTGATTTGCTTTACACAAAGGTTTGTTGCCTCTGTGATGGCAGTTTCGATTTTTCCCCATTGTTTCTCCACCCCTCCTTCTTGCCTGTTTGCTGGTACTTTTCTGAGGCACTCTCACATTTTGCCAAAATCAGCCCTCCTAAAGTCCAACACTCTTGCTTTTGTAAGGCTTGACTATACAGTTGTGTTTATTGTGACCACACTGTTTGGTGGTTGCTTGTTCCCAAGAGGCTACCCACTTCTAAATCTGAGATACTCTCTCCATCCTCATTTGAGAGTACCAGGTCTAAGATTGCTCCCTCCTGGCTGGGTTCTAACACTGTCTGTCTGAGGTATGTCCCCTGCAAGGCACCGAGAATGACCCTGCTCTTGGGTGTGGCTGCAGTAACTGTTAGTAACTTTTGTAATTCTGGCACAAATTATTTATTTATTTGCTTTTGTTAACCAGCTAAGCACACTAGACAACAAGTGCCTATTTTCAGGTGTGACCCGGGAGATTACAGAATACATAAGAAACACAATACAGAGTCAGGATAACATACCGGCCCACGAACAAGTGGGTGGAACAGCAAAATGGTACAACTGGCTTGAAATGGTAAGGTTGGCAGTAAGTCAACAAGATACATAACAGCAATTGAAAGGTAGAATAACAACAGGTAACATCATGGCAGAGAATACATCAAAATTACATGAAAGTACATGAGCGCCTGTCATGAGAGAGAATGCGCATCAAAATAGTGCAGCTAGAAGCGGGAACTGATATGACAAGAGTGCCCCTCCTACAGGAGGGTGGAATGTGCCTTATGAGGTTATCAGCAGAGATTAACAGCGGTCGGTCTATCACCCCCACAGTGAAATGGGCTTTGAAGCCCAATAAGGTATGTCACACATTTCCTTTGAGGTTTTTGCTCACCATGCTTGCTTCTTTTTGGTGCACCTCTGTTCAAGAGGGTCTTGGGGGACTCAAGAGCAGCTGAGTTGTTACATAGTGTAGTGACCTAAAGTGGTGCCACAAAAGGATTGCCCTCTCCCTTGGCAATCATGGATGTGTGATGGTGAAAGGGGTTCCAGGGTATAGAGTGACAGAGCCAGTGGCACCCTCTAGGTGCCCCACCCCACACATACTTTCCCTTGGCAAGGTAGTAGTGCAGGGCAGGAAAAAAACATATATACTGTCTATTAATTTAGTCAACAAAGAGAATGGGGGGTGGTTTGCAAGTTAAAGAGCTATTATGGAGTGTGTGTGTAGAAGATGGAATGATTGGCTCTGCTCAGGGAAATCAGCGTACGATAGAATGCCTCACAACGTAGGATTTGTTATAAAGAAATAAATAATAACATATGTGACCTGGAATAAGAGACAGATTACTTCCATGGAGCCAGGTGTGATGCGGTTCTTAGCAAAAGTGTGTAGTGCCTTTTCTTTTTTTTTTTTTACTTTTGTTTTACCAGGTGAGACACACTAAGCTGAAAGCTTGTTTACAGGTACAATCTGGGAAGCACAAGGAAGTTAAGTGACTTGCCCGGAGTCACACAGTATTCAAGTGGGGGCTATGGGATTCAAACCCAAGTCTCCAGGTTTGTAGTGCAGAGTTTTACACCACTGTGCTATACTGCCTCCAAATAATATGTTCAACCTGTTCAAAATAAGCTCTAAAATGCACCACAGAGCACCTAACACCCCAGAGCTTCTGGGGGCCACCTCCCGCTTTCATATAAACTATTTGCTCCAGCAAAATCTGCAAATCCTCAGCAAAATTACTAAAATAATCTAGCAAAACTTCAGAGCTCCCTTGGAAGGTATGCGAACTGCCGAATTGGACCAATCAGTACTGTGGGACTCTAAAATGGAGCATGCTAACAGGGGCTGCATGGATTAAATATGTGGAAATTGTAGTTTTGGACTGTTGGCACCTTTTTGCGACTGAAGGGGGAACTCTTGCTTTGACTGACAACTGAATCAGCCAACCGAACCTTTGGATCTGAGGGAAATCCCCAAGCTGCCTGCTGTTGTGGGCAGATCTAAGTTGGAAGCTGAGAGAGCCACAGCTCGTGATGGTTCGAGCAGCCGTCTGCGTAGTAGTTCATGTGGGAGAACTTTGGAAGGCCTGATTTCTGGTCTGTATGTCTGTCTTCTGCTCTGAGAGGGAGAAGAGAATTGTTTTCAGACTGAATGGTGGTGAGACTGAAGTAAGCCACTGAAGTGTGACCAGGCTCAACCTGTAGAAGACCAAAGAATTTACTGCATGTGATCGGCCTATCAGGAACTCCAGCTGCTTCTGAGCCCCCGGTCTGAGCAGAGACTTTGTGATCGTGACCGGAGAGCAGTTTGCCTGGTATTGTAGAATCTTTTACATATAAATGTGCTGTTTGATGATAGTGGGTCATGCTGTGTTTCCCCACTGTGAGAACTGTGTTCTGCTTGCTGGAAGCTGTATCCGGCCCAAACGGACTGAATCCGTGGTTATCTTCATGCGGCTGGACTTTGCTACGAGGGCCCTGCCAGACTACCCTGCTGTTCAGAGAAAAGCCATCGATGAGAGGCCTGCCCGGGGATCAGACCCCTGTTCCATGCTTGAACAGGAATGACACCTCGGCGAATCATGTGGGCCCTGCTTCTCCTGACACACCAGAGGAACCAACTGTTGTCTCGATTTTCGTCCATCCTGTGTCCAGTCTTGGGTATCATGAGTAACCAGCAGGGTAGCTCCCTGCAGCTACAGTTTAATCTAAATGTGTCATCTGATTTCTGTGTTATTTCTCTTTCTTCACAAACTGAGCCATCTGGCTCCGGATTACAAATAGTTTGTATTGTGCAAATTGTTTTTTCCATCACAGGGCCCCAACCAGCTGCAACGCCTGGCTAGCCCACCTTTCCTCCACCTGGGTACCCAGAGAGTGTGACTGTGTTAGGGACTCTGAATGCATGCACAGCTGTGTGATTGATAGAGTATTTGAGCTAAGTAACCTGATTACGCCCCTCCCTTGTTCAAATCCCTGGAATAAATCAGATCTACCTTTTCCTGAATTCAACCTGACTGTGGTTCCAGTTTGTACTCGAAAGTACTGTACTGTTTCTATTTGCTCTGTCTAACCTTGTTTTACAGGGGGTTCCCAGGGTCGAACCGGAGAAACCAGCCCTGGTGGTAAGTGCAAACTGTGGGTACTTGCAAGGTATATCAGGGGTATTGTGAAAATAAATACTGTGTACTGTCTCAGCCACTAGCAGGGAAAGAGGGTGTTACAGTGTCCCGGTGGGCTGTGCCCAGGCTAGTTTGACCACTACCAACCCTGACCTCTGGGTGGAGGCACCCGTTTCAGAACTCTGGCCCCTTAACCTGCAACTAGCCAAGCAGGCAGGGGTAGTAGCCCTTGGGATAGCACCACCTAGGGGTTACATATAGTCTGGAGGTAATACATCATACTATGAACCATCCCAGCCATGGGCAGTGCAGAGGAACTGGCATACCTCTCAACTGTCAGTGATTTTCAGGGACGTCCCTGATTTTACCTCAAAATCCCTCTCTGTCCCTCATAAAATTTGTGTTTTTGTGATAGAACAGTGAGGATTAAAAACACAAAACAGTGTCAAACATTAAAGTAACAGACTTGTTCTTCAGAAAATGCATCTTAACTCAAATCCCTTTATTCTATCAGTTTTCGGAGGGAACAGTACCAGTTTTTGAGATGTGTCCCTGATTTGGGGTCTTTGTCCCTGATTTCTTTAAGCCTTGTCCCTGATTCATGAGGTAAGAGGTTGAGAGGTATGGGAGCTGGTTACAGGGGAGGAAATCTATTGTGCATGGCATTTGCCTTGAGGTTACTTGTCACAGGAATGCTAACTGGAAGCAATTGACTGGACTGGGAGTTTCTCTGCCACCACACAGCACAGCAAGCAGCTCTCCTCATTTCACCTAGGAGGTCGTGAGGGCAGATTTTACTGAAGCCCTCCCCCTGAGCTCGAGAGCTGGCCGCCCCGCCACAGAGCACATCAAGCAGGTTCGGCTTCACCCGCTCCTCGGCAGATCAGCTCAGCTGTGAGCAAGAACTTTGTGCGCCAAAATTTGAATCTGGCCCACTTCAAATTTGGCAGACGAACTGCATTTGAGTTTACCCTCTGCTACCCTGCACTAGGCATGGAGGCTTTTAGACCACAGCATGGTGCTTTTCATTTGTTAAATTTAAACCAATTTTCTCAGGACTTTAACTAAAAGTGTGCCCACCTGTGCTTTCTGCACCTCTCCGATTGTAAGTATAACCCCCCTTGTCACCCAGGGTTACTAGAATCCCACTTAGATCTAGTGGCAGGCAAGGGAGAGGCAGCTTGTGAGACACCAGTTAAATGGGTTTCACACTGTCTCACTCTGTCCTCAGTCTCAGCTGAGCTGGAGGGATGACATCACTTAGAATTCTTGCAGCAGCATAAGCCACAGTGGGATGTTGCAGCAGGGAGTTAGGTTAGAACGTTGGGGTTTTCAAAGTCAGTCTGTAAAAGTCTTGGGCAGTCTGTAGAAGTCTTCAGCCAGACTCAGTGGAAGGAGGCACTGCGCTGCAGTTGGCAGCCCCTCAGAGCCTAGGTCTGTAGTAGAGCTACCACAGGAAGAGGGTTTGTGTTCTTGCCCTAGAGAAGGACACAGAGGAAACCTGTAGAAGTGGTTGAGACTGTTCCCCGGTTTGTTCCAGTGCGATGGGGGGGACCAGCTTTCAGGGGCAACCCCATGGCCCCGCTGGAGGAGGGAAAGCTGCCTGATGAGAGAATTTGTACTGAGGTGCCAGATGTGCGCATTCTGTGCGAGAAGCCCTGGGGCACCTGCGAACCATGGTGAGTCTGCTCTGATACAGAGCCCATGTTTTCACCGAGACAGTTGTGTAAAGTATCTGCTACTGTGGGGTCAGGAAAGGACAGCCAAGTACAGTACTTAAATTTATGTGTATGGCTTGAAATTCATCTAACCAATGGGGGTCTACAGGGATGGACATAGCCACTTTGCAAGTCAGGACACTAGTTACATGAAAAGTAGACTGTTAAATGTGATATACATTTCGAGATAACATTCTACAAACAGAGAGTTCAAAGGATAGGTGTTGACTCCAAATAAATGGCCGGTTATAGATTTGGGGACAAGAGGTGGGAGACGCCCCATCTGGAGTAACCAGATTTACCTCCATGGATTCACTTTGGGCACCTATAGCTTTTTCCCAGGCACTTGGCCAGTGTCTGCAGAAAGTACCCAGACGTGGGATTAAGATGTGTTTTTCCCTTAGAGCTAGAAGCGCTCATGGGTGGTTGAGGAAGCCTCCACTGAAAATCCATGACATATGGAAAAGTGTACTAGTGTTGGCCGAGGGCCATGGCAGGGAATCCAAGAGAGAGAGAGAGAGCACCAGTTCAGGCTGAGAGCACAGTATGTTCAAAACCTGAGAGTTGTGACGATGAAGAAAATGTGTTCTGACCTCTATAGATCTGCATAACCAGTGAGTGTAGCCCCTTGGGGGTCCATCTTGCTTTGTATTCTTGTGTTGAAGTGAATAAAAGCCCCACTTTAGAATCCCACTCCTGGTTTGGACATTTACAGTTATTGTTTCCTGTGTCCGAAATTACTTGGGTGTCCCTGTCCAGAAGTGCAAACCTAGTCCTGATGCCAAGCGAATGTTTTCTCCCTGAACCTAGGCTAACCAGGTAATGGGTTACAAAAATGGAGGCACTGGGCACTAATGACATCTAATAAATAATAACAATAACCCCCGACCCTGGTTACAAATTGGAGGCACTGCTGAGGATTTGGGTTTGGAATCTAGGGAGAGAACAAGAAAGATTTGCTCGGATTAGGGCTAGCGTTTTAGCTATCTGGCAGTAGGTAGCCCAAAAAGTGGAAGCATTGCCACTCAAATGTCCCGCTGTGTGCTGCTGTTCTTGTGCTGCTGTAATTGTGCCACTAGTTTACTGAGGAGCAGTAAAGCCCGAGAGTGTATGTCCCTTGTCCTGCATCAAAGTTGTAACATTTGCCAGCTATTTAAAGTAACATGTTACAAGAAAAGTGGGAAACAAACAGAGATTTGTGCCCTAGACATTGGAAGTGCTTGTTGTATGGACAGAGAGAGTTGCTGAGTGAAATGCCATGAAAAATGGTCGAAATGGTGCTCCCGCCGAGGAGCTACAGTTGAAAAAAAAAGTATGGTTTGCAGTTTAAATTTTGCCTGCTCGACGATCGCCGTGGAGAAGAGCACAAGAAGAAAGAGACTCATTTGCATGGCATCGAGTGATTGATGGGACTGCAATCAATCCCGGCCCCAAGCCAGCTCTAGAGTGACTGCACAGTGCTCAAGAGAGAGAGAGAGTAGTGTGCTTGCCAGGAGGAGCATTGCAGTTACTGAAAACTTTATAACAGTAGTAAAATCGGACTTTTCCATTTAAAATCGGACACAACCCGGATTTCGATTCGTTTGGGAAGAAAGCAAGGTGTTCAGAGGGACAGTCGGCAGGACTGCCAGCCCGCTTCATTCCAGAGGCCTCCAAGACCGTCTGTAGGCCGAATTCTTCCATCGCAATAACCAGCTACTGATTAAGTGAGTACCAACCTAAAAAACACTCAAACTGTGTGTGATTTTAACTAAAGCCAGCTGAATCTGTGTGTAGCAGTGCGATCATTTTGCAAAGAAGGACTGTGTCATAATTGTGGGTTCAGCAACAGTATAATTTTCAAAGCCATGTGAGAGACTGTGGGTTGTATGAAAGATGCAACAAGAAATACAGGCAATCCAATCCGATGAAATCCTGTGCCTTTGATTCTGCTAGGACTGTTCTTGTTACAATCAAGTGACGCAGTAGAGCTTAGCCCACCCCACTCGTACCTAATTTAATCCTGCTCCCTCTTATTTTCCCCAGCTCTCCTTGTTTCGCCTAGGAGGTCATTAGGACAGATTTTACTGAAGCCCTTCCCCGAGCTCGAGAGCTGGCCCCCCGCCACACAGCACAGCAAGCAGGTACGGCTTCACCCACTCCTCGGCAGATCAGCTCAGCTCATCTGTGAGCAAGAACTTTGGGTGCCAAAATTCGAATCTGGTCCACTCCGAATTTGGCAGACAAACTGCATTTGATTTTACCCTCTGCTTCCCTGCACTAGGCATGGAGGCTTTTAACCCACAGCAGGGTGCTTTTCATTTGTTAAATTTAAACCAATTCTCTAGGGACTTTAACTAAAAGTGTGCCCACCTGTGTTTTCTGTACCTCTCCAATTGTAAGAACTGTGCACCTGGAATAAATTGCTTGGTGCTAGCTACTGATTTATTTCCTTTACCTCCAAGTTTAAAAGTAGAGTTTAATCAATTACTGTTTTAGTCAGATTGAACCCCTGTTGTTCTGCTAGGATTTTTCTTGGTACAATCAAGTGACGCAGTAGAGCTTAACCTGTCCCACTCGTACCTAATTTAATCCTGCTCCCTCTTTTATTTTCCCCAGCTCTCCTTGTTTCACCTAGGAGGTCGTGAGGGTAGATTTTACTGAAGCCCTCCCCCGAGCTCGAGAGTTGGCTCCCCGACACACAGCGCAGCAAGCAGGTACGGCTTCACCCGATCCGCGGCAGATAACCAATCAGCCTAGTTTCCCATTTGCAGGCTATTCCCCACAACCACTACAGGCCACTACACTCAAAACAAAACAAAAATCCTAATCTTTCACATCTGTCTGCTCCACTACAATGCTACCTCTGTTCTTAGCTTCTGTCATCATCCTCATCCCATGGGTGTTCCTCCCCCCATCTTCCTACGCTAGATGATGGGCTGGAAGGCACCCTGTATCAGCTTGCCAATTAACATTTATTCACTCACCACCAAGGATGACGCATTCCCTGGCTGCCACTCCCACACAATAGCAGTTTGTCCCACCGTACTGCCACCCACCTTCCAAATTAGCCAGTTAGCCCTGCAGCCCCATGCTCGAAGGACAGCAGCTGCTATCGCTAAGCCCCGTACCACCTCCCATAAGCTATACTGGGCTGCACACAATACCAAACTCCTGATCACGCTACTGCTACTCCTAGCAGGCAATGTTGAGTCCAACCCCGGACCTAATCATCACCACACCCCTAACCCCAGTTTGCCAATCTAACTTCCATCAGGCCTAAAAATGATCCAGCTAAATATATGCAGCCTTCTTCTTAAAATAACACTGCTTCAGCCCTTTGCTCTGTCCCATAGCCCAGACATATTGATTGTTTCAAACCTGGCTGAAGTCCCGCAACACTGACAAGGAATTCTCTATACCTGGCTATACACTTATCCGACAAGATCACGGGGGCAATAAAAAGGGGGGGGGCAGCATAGCCATGTATATTGTCTCCTCAATCCAGTTCTCCCAGGTCACCCTGTCTCTGCTTTCGAAATCCATCAACGCACTAATGGTAAAACTCTCCCTCCCCTACTCTACTCCAATTTTCATTGCTGGCACCTACTGTGCACCCAACTCCAATACACCTGCTATACTGGATCACCTAGCCACACTAAACTCCCTGCCTTTCAGTGGTGAGCGCCATATACTTGGGGACTTTAACCTGAACTGGCTCGCTTGGGGCAAACTCCAAGCTTCACGACAAGGTGACTGCCCTAAACTTAGCTCAGCAAATCTCTGAACTCTGATACTGGGATGTATAGGGAGAGGCATCACCAGCAGATAACAGGAAGTTGTTATCCCTCTGTACAGACAGCTGGTGAGACCCCATCTGGGGTACTGCGTCCAGTTCTGAAGACCCCATCTCCGCAAGGACATAGACAGGATGGAGGCAGTCCAGAGAGGGCAACTAAAATAGTGCAGGGTCTGCAAGAGAAGCCATAAGAAGAGAGACTAAAGGAGCTTAATATGTATACCCTTGAGGAAAGAAGAGGGGCATGATAGAAACTTTTAAGTACCTCAGTGGAGTCAACAAAGTCCAAGAGAGTAGCATCTTTCAGAAAAAGAAATGTGCAAGAACAAGGGGACACAATTTGAAGATAGAGGGGGGACGGCTCTGAGGAAGTATTTTTTCACAGAGAGGGTGGTGGATGCATGGAACAGCCTTTCTGAGGAGGTTGTGGGGTCTAAAACTGTGGGAGAATTCAAGAATGAATGGGACAGACATAAGGCAATTCTTGTGGGGGTAGGAAGAAATAGGCTGTTGGTTAACTAGGATCTGCAACTTATCCTGTAGATAGGGAAATGGACAGACTAGGTGGGCCAAGCAGTCCTTATCTGCCATCAAAGTCTATGTTTCTATAACCCACCTGGTTAAATCACAAAACACTGAGCCACACTCTCCTGGATTGGGCTGTCACCTCACACCCTCATAGGATCTAGCTTCTGGCCTCCTGCCTCCTGCCCAACGTCCTAAGTGACCATTATGGTATCTATTCAGTAAGAAAGATCCATAGGTCTAAAGCCCCTCCCCCCTCCCAGAATCCTAATGACTAGATCCTACAAGTCTCTGTACCTCACCTCATTACCATTTGACTTGACCAATATTGATTGGTCATTCATCAGCCAATTCACCTCCATTGATGTGGCGCTGGAGTTCTTTAAGACCAAGTTCTTTGCCGTTTGGGACCGCTATGCCCCCCTCAGGTGTACCAGAGTCAGAGGCACACACCTCCCATGGATTTCAATTAAAATCTTAGCCCTCCTCAGGAGCAGGGTTAAAGCCTGGAAATCCTATAAGTCATCCAGCTGACCTCCAGATTTATCACTCATTACGCAATGCATGCACTAGGAAAATCCACCAAGCAAAAGCTGACTATTTCAAAGCCTCATTCGACTCCACCTCACATCAGCTAGCCAAATTCTAGAAAGTGGTAAAATCACTTCTCAGCCCTCCATCACAGCCCCCCACTCCTACCCTACAGGTAGACTCAGCGTCACTGACCCCCCTGCTCTGGCCTCTCAGTTTAACTCTCACTTCACAAATTGCCATGCA
Organism: Neoceratodus forsteri; assembly: GCA_016271365.2. Classification (NCBI taxonomy): domain Eukaryota; kingdom Metazoa; phylum Chordata; order Ceratodontiformes; family Ceratodontidae; genus Neoceratodus; species Neoceratodus forsteri. The sequence continues at coordinate 830,662,701 of CM028137.1, forward strand.
ACCCTCCCATCCTCACCTCGCCCTGCACAACAACTCCTTGTTACAGACATACCCACAGCACACTCATTCTCCTTTCAGCATGTCACCGAGGTTGAGTCTCAGTGTCAGTGGCTCAGTAGGTAGCACACTCGCCTCTGAGGCTGGGAGATCAGAGGGCTGTGGGTTCAGTTCCCACATCTGACACTTGGGTTAATATCCCAATACTGACACTGTAGTGCAGCATGAGAGGGGTGCTGCACTTCTGAGGTGCCGTCTTTTGGATGAGATGTTAAACCTAGGTCCCATCTGCCTGGATTGGTGGTAGTTCAGGTGGATGTTAAAGATCCCATGGCACTTATCGAAAAGAGTAGGGGACTTTTTATTACAACTGGAGAGCAAAACATATACACAATAGTATGTACAGCATATAAATCATAATATAAAACAAGAATAAACAGAAATGAGTAGTACATCATACATTCAAAATCTATCAGTGTTCTAGTAACAAAAAAAAACCCTCAAATACCAGCTCTCCCCCCCACTCAAAGTGTAGGGAAATAGATCAGAAAAAAAATAAACATATACAAGATAGTGTTACTGCACACAAATCATAAACAAAACAAATAAACACAAATAAGTATCTACAGCAGATATCCAGCATAAAATCTCTAGTATTAGCAGCCCAATAGGGCATGAATTACTGAATACCCCCCCCCCCACTTAAAGAGCAGAGGAATCTATTTAGAGCAGAACAGGCATCATATACATAACTGTATACTACATTCAAAATCATAACCATGGGGGGGGGGTTAATGTATACTATATCCCCAAACCTAAGGAAAACATCATAGCCAGTCCCCTTCCGGAAAGCAATACTAGAGCATACAAAAAAATGAAAGAATTAAATCAGCTACAAAGGCATATACCCTTAACCCAGACCCACTAGAGGAGCTGGGACATTCCACAACAACCCTTACCCTGTATCAAGCCAGGTCAGTTTCCTCCACCAAAGTTTATACAGTTCAGGATGCACCTTCTCCCTTTCCTGTAGTCTCCAACTAAGTACTGTTTCCCGAATGTTAAGGACAACCTGATATTCAGTTTGTAATTGCTGCTGAAGTGTTAGGCCACACTGAGCCTGCCACAGCTGAAAACCAATATGACCCATTAACAGGCGAATTGTGACTGTATCATAAATAACACAGGAGCCTGGAAGGACCCCCTCCACCCAAATCTCAGATGAAGAACCCCGAAAAGGGTTCAGTGGCCACACAGCATGAAAATGGGACCAAAAGGAAACAACAAAGGGACAATCCATAAAAAAATGTTGCATCGTTTCAACCACCCCCATACAAGTTTCCTCCCTGGGACAAAACCTCTCAGAGAGTTCTTTATGCCTCATGTTACCCTTCACCCCCAATCTTTTGTGAAGACAAAGCCATAAAAAATCCCATATGTGCCTAGGAACTCTCTTACTGACCAATAATTGCAACTTAGAATGCTGTTCAGAAATAGGTAAATCATGAAACCAGGGATCCGCAAAAAAGAAATCTTGCAACACAGTACAGTAAAATTGTCGTCGTGAGTAGAGAAGAAGAGATTTCTTAACAATATGCCAGGATTTTAATTTTTGAAACATCACTTGGAAATGACTAGCCAAGGTACACAGCCTGACCTGATGAGCCAGAAAGGAATCAGAATCCCAGTGCCCGAGAAGGAGATCTATACCATCAGCCACCCACGGGGACCAAATCTTAGTATCCCCTCTAAGCAATGGTACTAAATTATAAAAAAATAAAAATACTATGCAGGAACACTACCGGATTTAACATTCCCAAGCCCCCATCACCAATAGGTAAATAAGTAATACCCCTCCTCACTGGGTTTAATCTACTGCCCCATAAACAAAGAAAAAACACACCATAAAGAGATGATTTCAAAGAAAGGGGAGGAGGAAAAACCACAGCTATAAACAAAAAATATGGCAACAAAAAGGTCTTAATCAGATAAATCCGTTTAGCTTTGGACATGCGACCTTTATTCCATAGCATCACCCTGTTACGAGCTTCCAACAATTGCCTATCCCAATTGTATCTTTGGGCATCCACGCCCCCGAAATAAACCCCAAGAACCATCTTATACCCAGGATCAATAGGCATTTCCCAAATTGGAGCCACATAAGTGTGGCCCCATACCCTAAAGGCAATATCCCACTTTTAAGTTTATTGATGGAGGAACCAGAGATGACAGAAAAGGATTGTAACAACAGCTTCGCTGCCACAGCAGAAGCCCTGTCTGATAAAACCAAAACTAAATCATCCGCATACGCTATAAAGACTATCTGCAGATCCAAACAACCTACTGACAGCCCAATAATATCCTCTGTGTTATTTAAGGCATGCAAGAAGGGATCCAAGGAGAGCACATAAAGTAAGAGGCTAAGTGAACACCCCTGCCTAACTCCTCTATGCACCTCGATTTCCCTTCCCAACCAGCCATTTACAGTCGGTAATCGAGTGATGCCCTTATAGCAAGTTTGTAACCAGCCCACAAATTGTAAGGAAAACCATACCTCCATAAGGTCTCCCAAAGATAATTATATTCCACCTGGTCAAAAGCTTTGGCTTAATCTAAACAAACCAGATGCCCAAATATTTCCCAGAAGCTCCCTTAGAAATAAGCTCCCTGAGAAGGATCAGTGCATCCTGAACTCTCCTATGAGTACACCACTAAATTGTGATGGATGTAATAAGGAACCTAAAACCCCGTGCGTAATACATAAAATTTTCATCAGAATCTTATAATCTGTATTTAAAAGAGACAAGGTCTCCAGTTAGCCAAATCCCCACGATCCCCCTTATTTTTATAAAGCAAGAGTAGCACACCCTGTAACATACTGTGAGGGAGAGCCCCAGCCTGCAACCCGGCATTCAATACCCTACACAGTTCAGTACCCAAGACTTTCTCACAGGATTTTATAAACTTCATGAGGTAACCCGTCGGATCCAGGAGTAGTGCCTGACTTTAAAGACCAAATAACAGTTTTTAATTCTTCCATCGTAATGGGCTGTACCAACTTAACCTGCTCATCAGGAGGCAAAACAGGAACCGGTCTGTTAGCAAACCAATCACAAATAGGGGCCTCTGAAAGCAATCTACTCCTAAAGGAGGCAGAAGCATAAGTATGTATAGTTTCTAAAATGCCATCAGTTGTTGTTACACACCCACCCTCCGCAGTATTTAAATACAATATACCCAGGGATTCCCTAACAAGTTTCAAAGCTTCCAAAGGTAAAGTGTCCTGCTTCTTACCGCAGACCCCATATTTATGCTTACTCTCCATATCCTGCAAAACTTGAGCCTGTAATCTAGCCAACTCCACTTTCAGCCCCTTAATTTGATCCAGGCAGTCAGATCCCAGATGCTGGTGAAAGGTAGACCAAAAGTGAAGCCGGCCTCTGAGATAGAGAAGCCCATCATGCTTCAACCTCCCACTTAGTCGACCTATAACTTTAAAGTAGGTTTTAACTTCACCCTTGGTATCCTCCCACCAAGTATTTAAATCATCATATAAAAATAAAACAGACTGTTGTGCCAAAAAAAGGGAATGTAGCCCACCAGCCACACAAGGGATATCTAGTAATACAATGTTCAATTTCCAAAGGCCCGGCCCCCTGCGGACTTCTGGCACATCACATAAAGCTAGTCTAAGCATTTTATGATCTGATGTAGCCACCTCCTGTAGAGATTGTGATTGCACAACAACCCCAGGAGAAAGGAAAAAATAATCAATTCGGGATGCTCTGGAACCACAAAAATAGGTGTTGCCAAACCCAGCAGTAGTAGGCCCAAAAGCATCAACCAGACCAGTATCTGCTAGAAGTTGAGATAAACTAGCCACATCACAATACACCTTCTTCCGACTAGCAGAAGGGACCAGGGAGGGTAATGAACAGTTAAAGTCCCCACCAAGAATAACTAAAGAAGAGGTGCACAAAAAGGGGTAAAGAGATTTAAAAAGGGACACCCTATCGAATTTAGATTGTGGTGCATAAATATTTATTAACCGCAAAGGCAGAGAACCCCATTTAATATCCAAAACTAAGGCCCTGCCTGCCCAGATTTCTATATGATTATTAAAACTTCTTTATTAAAGTTTTATTATTTCCAACATTGAAACATACATACAAACACCCCAGGTTACATGCCCGGGCCCACATCCCCAAACTGGATATGGATACTATATACATCCCCCAAAACTATTTACAATCACAGTTATATATTATCACCACCAAACACTTTGGTCCATTTGTATTGTAGCAACCTTCAAGTCTATTCTTTCCATTTTGGTAATAGACTATTCTTTTATTTAGCCCGGATTACTTCATAAAATTTTCGCAACTTAATGATGCTTATACTTTCTCCGGACTAAACCTTCATAACTGTGTCCCTAGGAAAGAGAGAGAGAATCCATCCTAACCAACCAGAAAGAGGCATATCATCTGATCTCAATAAACATCTTCATGAGAGTATTATGTCTATGCTCATAAAAGACATATCTTATGAAAATCATATGTTTCCATTCAATCCTAGACCCTTCTTACATTCTCCAAGAAAACATTACAAGCTAATCTCCTTCAGACAGACAGATCTGTGACCGAGGACCCTTCCACTGCACTGGGTACACCGTCTCAAAACCCCCACGTCTGTCATACAATTTCTTTTCCCTTCTAATAAGTATGCACCTTTTAAGTCTATCAGGACCTGTAGAAGGTCGCTGACCCATTGGTCATAAGAATAAATACTATCCTTCCGGTGTCTCAGGACAAAGGCTTTAACCAAGGCTGACATCAGAGACACATGATATTTAGCTGAGTCCTTCACTACAGCCTGCATATCTCTAGTAGACATATCTCTGGTTTAATGTACTCAGCGTAATTTAATAATGGATCCATTTCTTTTCTAATTTGAACCCATAATGGGTGGATTCTGGAACAGGTCCACAAGACATGAAGTAAGTCCCTGATTCCATTCCACATCTAAAACATCGATCTGTCTGTCTGAGTTTTCTAGAGCATAGCTTAACTGGGGTGTAGTAAATATTTGAACAAATGAAAATTGCATAGTCCTATACTTCGAATAGGCAAGACTTTGATGTTTTCCAAATTTCTTTCCAATCAGGCCTCTAGGGGATAGAGTTTTGTCCCAATATGTTGCCTGAGGTTCGGGTTCTGAGCTCACAAAATCCAACAGCACCCTATACACTTTTGAGAGGGGATGCTGTAATAAATCAATCTCCTTCAAGTGGTCCCAAGTAAATGAAGTTTGTCCCCCATCTTTATTATCTCGTATAAATTTCTGTATCAGTTTTGTAATTTGGATCTTTTTGGAAAAATCCCATTCCTTAGTCTGCATTGGTAAGTACACCCTATCTGCCAGTATGAAATCTGTCAAATTCAATTCAGACAGTTGTGGTGCCCATTGATGGGTAATTATTCAACTCCCCAGATGAAAATTAGGGTTTCCTATTATAGGCTGATCTCTGGCCCCCCTTTGTGTTCTCCTCTGCGCCGGGTTTAATAACTCCCACCACCCGTTAACTGATTTATCTATTGGAGAGTATTTTCCCATGTCAGGCAAGGCTTCCAGATCTGCAAACAATAGTGCCTTAGGGGAAAGTTTCACGTCTTTTAAAATACGTTGTTTGAGTCGAAGCCACGTTGGAGTATATCCCCCCTCTTCCCCACTCCTTGCCCAATGCCCCATCAGACCCAGTTGTCCTGCTACATAGTACAGTAGTAGATCCGGAAGCTTAATGTCTCCCCTAGGGTGAGAGAGGCGTAGAGTGGCCTGTTTCTTTCTTGGAGGCTTGGAGTCCCACAAAAATTCTGAAATTATCCTCTGAATGCTAATGAACCTTCCCTTCGGGATGCTATAGGGTGAGATATAAAGCGGGTACAATAATCTAGGTAAAAGGTTCATTTTAATCAATCCCAATCTGGCGGTAAAATTTAGAGGAAGTCCCTTCCACCTTAAAATGTCATTTTTAATTGCGGCCACTAGGCTACCCACATTTTCCTCCACCCCATCTTCTGACCTAGCTAAAATCCAAATTCCCAAATATTTAATTTTTTCCGGGGCCTAGTTAATCTGTAGGTGGTCGAAGTCTGCTCTGTGGGTATAAACAGTAAGCGGGAGAACTTGGGGTTTACTTAAGTTTAATTTATAATTAGACACCTTCGAGAATTTCCCAATGACCTCCAAGGCATTTTGAAAACTGTCTGATGGATTAGTTAAATGCAGCAATATATCGTTGGCAAATACCGAGAATTTAAGCTCCAGCCCTTGAACTTCAATCCCCTGGACCCTGGGTTCCATAGTAAGTGATCTTAACAAAGGCTCCAAGTAGATATTAAATAGAATTGGGGACAAGGGGCAGCCCTGCAGATTTCTATATGATGAATCACCTGTTTGTGTGAGAGAAAAAAACAAATCCCAACCCCACTGCACAAGTCTCTCCCTTGTGACCAAAAACAATCCCCCCACATCCAACCAGTAGTGGCAGCTACCAACTCCTCAGGAGAGTGCAAATGAACATCCTGAAGGAAAACACAATCCGAATTCTCATGTAAAAATTGAGAATAAGTGCTCTGACGCTTAACAGGAGATTTAATGCTGTTTGCATTTAAGGTTGCCACCCGAAAGTGAAAGAGAACCATGGAATGCATCGGGGATGATTCACTTCACCTTACTGGATGCTCTTGTTACCCCTACCACTTTTGCAGTCTTGAGGCCTACGGTCTGAATGGGCTTCAGCAAGTTCCTGAGGCTCAGGCAGAGGGGGGAGTGCAGAAGGCTGAACCATTTCTGGGACACCTCTGGATCTTCCACCAAAACTTCAAAAATATTAGGGTCGGCTATAGAGGGAGTTGAAACAGGTACAGTGGGTTTTTTAACCAACTTGCTTTTTCCTTTAACAGATTTCCCTTTTTTCCCACTAACCATAATAAAACTGTCACCAGAGGGGCCTAAACCAGATGGCAAAAGGAGGAGCAAGACTAGCAACCCCACCAATATCAGACACCTTGGAAGCCCCAACTGCAGATAAATCTATACTATCAGAAACCAAATCAGGCTCCTCAGTCAAGGTTGTCTCAGCCAAGAGGGGAGCAGCCACAAAGGTACTGGGAGCCAACCTTCCCCCAGAAGAGAGGCCGAGCCCCACAGCCACCCGGATATAATGATCCTGAACCCCAAAATCAGCTTCGGCTGTGTTTTTAGCAGCCAAAGGGCAAGATTCAAAAGTATGACCAACCTCGTCACAGAGATTGCATTTAGATGTTTGAAAGCAATGGGCACTGGGGTGACCAGTCTCCCCACAATAAGAGCACTTGAGTACGTTACATGAGGTGCTTATATGGGTCCTAGACCCACACTTAAAACAGACTCTGGGTTGACCTGGGTAGAAAAGGAAGCCTTTATCTCTGCCCAGGAAAAAACAATTAGGAAGATGTATTAAATCGGAATCAGTTGAATGGAGTTTTACCCGAAATTTCCAACCCCCATTCCAAAAACCCTCAGCATCCAGGATAGGAACAGGATTCCCCTGGATATCACATTTTTTAGACAGCCAATTCACAGTATCTACAATGTTAACCCCTTTGTTCCTCAACAAAATCGTAATGACCCTAAAGGGCTGTTTTGAAAGAGGCAACACAATAAAGTCTGACCATAAAGGATTAGTCTTCAGATTTAAATAGCGGCTCCAAAAGAGTTCCAAAAGTGCAGGGGTATGGAAACTGATATCAAAAATAAATTTCCCAGGAACATGAATCAAAGTGTAAACTTCAGAGGGGGAGAACCCCATACTATGTTTCAAAAGTGTCTTTCCAACATAAAACCTGTCGGAGGGATTGTCTCTGGGTCCCACATAGCGCAAACGGATGGCGTTGTGCCGTTAAGCCAGTTCTAAAGGTTGCTGAAAATGGCTAGCATAAGAAGGCTTCTCTATGGGCTCTGGAGCTGGCCCCTGCACTTCAGAAGAAGAAGCCACATCTTCAGCCTCCGCATCCAACAACTCCCCCAAGGGGAGGCCAGGATTAGAAGCAGCCTGAGGGACAGGGGGAAACTGGGGAGTCTGCACCCAAAAAACCAGAAGATTGAGGTAGATTAGACACTGTACTTATCTGGGCAACCTATAGCAGAAGCTCCTTCATCCGGCTTCCATTCAGCCCCCGATATCGGAATCCAGCCCGCCCCTTGCAGTGCTCTCTCTGGAGACCAGGTTGCATCCACAAGGTCTCCCCAAGCCTAAGAAGACAAACTGCCACCTGCAATTTGCCTCTCTGCAGCGGAATGGAGCTTGCTGGGCTCCACTGTCTCAGAAGCACTCGGCAAACCTGTAGATCTCTTCCACTTCCTGTCGTCCTCCACGGCAAGTTTCCAACGCTCCTGTGCCAACAAATCACTCACCCGAGGAAGTTCCTCCTCCAAACAACGCTGTTTCTCAGCCAAGCTCAGACTCGATACTGCAGGAGTGTCCAAGGGACCGTTGAGTCGGGCGATGTGCTGGCCACCTTGCAGGTGCATCCCAGCCGCCACCTCAGTGGATCCCTTCAAAGTAGGTACAGCATGTGCTTCTGGGCTCTTGGCTAACACAGCCCCTTGCAATGCTCCTTCCTTCTCCATAGCTGGGAACAGAATGGCTGCTTCCCACAGCGACAGGGTCCCCCTACTGGCAAACAGTAGGGGAATTTCCCTGGTGTCCTGGCCAAATTTCCCTCATTCACTAAAAATACCACCAACAGCTTAATCTGATTCAAGGTCAGTTGGCATTCATCTGTATCCCCGTCCCCCGGGTCGTGCCTGAAAATAGGCAGGATTTGTCTAGTGCACTTACTCGGTCAAAAAAACTAAATAAATAAATATAATGCACTGCTCGCCCTTAATCGTAGTAAGGGCAAATGCCCAACAGGGTTGGACTCCAAGATGCTTCAACTCTCGGCCCCCGCTATAACCAAACCCATGGCCACCCTATTCAACCTATCCTTCTCCCTTGCTAAAGTCCCCTCTGAATGGAAACATGCCACCATAATCTCCCTTCCCAAGGGAGGGGATGCCTCCAACCCAAGCAATTACCGTCCTATTTCCCTACTACCTATATTGGCAAAACTCCAAGAGTGTCTGGTGCTCTCTCGCCTGTCACCCTTTCTTGACTCCTCCTCCTTTTTCACCCCCTTCCAGTCTGGCTTTAGGAAATCTCACTCAACTGTCTCCTCGCTTCTCAGGCTCATCGACTCCATCCTCACGGGTACGGATACTGGCCACATCACAGCTGTTATTTTCATTGACTTGGCCAAGGCGTTTGACACCATCTCCCACTCACCCCTCCTGACCAAACTCACCAACACTGGGCTGTCTAGCTGGGCCTCCAGTTGGTTCCACTCGTACCTTGTAGGCAGGTCCCAATCAGTCAGAGTCAATTCTGCCACCTCGGCCCCACTCCCTGTTACTACCGGGGTTCCGCAAGGCTCAGTCCTTGGTCCACTACTGTTCTCCATCTTTCTTAATGACCTGTTGTCTGCCTGCCCACACACCTCCATTCACATGTATGCAGACGATACTGTGTTGTATACATCTGGCCCCTCGGCCAAAGAGGTTATGACCAGATTGCAGCTGGACTTTGCTAAGGTCCAGCTCTGGCTACACTCATATCAACTCTCCCTCAATGCCAAGAAAACTGTCTCGGTGACTTCTTGCACTAGGCAGAAACTTTCCAGGCTCCCCTTCCCTATCACATTCCATACCCTGGACGGGACGTCCCTCGAGGCCTGTACCTCTTTCCGGTATCTCGCAGTCTGACTTGATCAGCACCTCAACTTTTCTGGACATGTTGACTCTATACTCAAGCAGCTACACCCCAGGTTCCGTGCACTGTACCGCAACTGTGACAATATACCAGTCTTTGCTCGCAGGGCCATCATGCAAAAAATGATCCTCCCTGCCTTCAATTACGAGGACGTTGTCTACAGTGTGGGGCCCAAGTCCACCCTAGCCAGACTGGCTCCCCTCTTCCACTCTTTCTGCCACTTTGTCCTGAACTGCCCTTACTCCATCCATCACTGTGACCTCTACCATTCAATAAACCTTGCATCTCTAGATAACCGTAGACAGGCCCATTGCGCCAAAATCTCGTCCAATTGCTGGTCCCAGTTGCTCCCCCCCAACCTCACCTCTGCCCTTGCAGACACAAGCACCCAAGCATATTCACTCAGAAGCAATGACCCTCGAATCCTAGTTATCCCACACAGGTCCACTACCGTGGCCTAAGCAGCCTTTAGTTACCGGATGCCTAAATTATGGAACTCTCTCCCCACAAACATTCGTCACTTATCTCCCCCCCACACATCTTAACTCCATGCTCCTAGCTCACTTCTCCCCTACCTGTTCATGTGTCCAGTCCTTATAACAGCCCACAGTGAGACAGCCTGGTCACCCTTCCTATTGTACAATTAATGATTGCTGCCTATTCTAATATTTAATGCTTGGTATTTAAAACAGTGCCTGTTCGAGACCGTATCGATTGTTCTCTCATGCCATTTCTATCTGTGTATCAGTACACAAAGTGTTGTGTCTATCCCTACTAGGTACTATGCGCTATGTATTATGCAACATACTGCACTTGTTTCCTCAACTGTGTTTGTACCTCCCCTTCCCCAGGATGCATCTGGAATCAAGCAGTAGCCTGCTCAGTATGCCTTCCTGGTGAAACGCTTAAATAAATAAATGCAGGGGAATTTTCTGAGCACAGGGGCTGCTGGTGGGGACTGCTGAGGCCAATGCATACTGACAGTGGTCCTAGATTGACTGGGCATTTGATCTTCCTTGTAACTCCATGGATATGTTTTTCCCTAATTACACTTCTTACTGCACTGTGTGGCTCCTACATACGGTTCTCTTCACCCCCACCCCTGGGGATAACTAAATGTGCCCTAAAGGGATCCCCAAGCCCCCTAACATGCCCTGCCTGGGGTCTCTGACAAGCCTTTTTTCTGTAGGGCCCAGTACATTGCTACTTGGGTTCACAACGTACTGTATACTATCCCAACTCACATCCAGAACTCACACACATACACACAGACAAGCCATCCCCTGCAGCTGCCCTCTGGCCCCTATACACTTCTCTCCCACTTTGTCATTCCCAGACCCACCACACTCCTTGGATCCCCCTGGACACCTCCTCTCTCCTGGCCCTCTGGATACCCACCTTTCAACACTCTACACCTCCACTCATGGAGCTGCTGCAGCTTCACATCCTGAGTCCACCACCAGACACTGACTTCTAGCTACCAAGCCCCGACCCACAGCACTAGCCACTGACTCCTGAGGCCAACATTGCCTTAGCAGCATGCTCCCTGACCACCACCAAAGTGGCATGCTGGTTTAGGGGTCAAAAGAGTTCTAGCAGCAGGGAGAGTGGTGAGCTAGGGAGGGCTGGCTGATCTGGGTCCTGGAAGTGTGGTCTAGCTGCATGTAGGTTGGTCAGCTGAGACTCTGGAGGAAGGCTGGTCCAGATACATTGAGTGTGGTCAGCTGGTGAAGAAAAACTGGTCTCAGGACTGAAAGGGTTGCCCTAGTGTAGGAAGGGTGGTCAGCTGGGGAGGAGATGCTGGTTAAGGGGCTGGAACGGGTGGTCCAGTGGCATGGAGAGTGTTAAGCTGGGTTTAAGGAAACTGGTGAAGGCAGAGGGATGGTGGGTGGTCTGCTGGGGAGTAGAAGCTGATCCAGTGTTTGAAACGGTTTCTGGGTGCCAGTAGGGTGGTTGGCTAGTGCCAGAAACTTTTCCAGATGAGGGGGTGTTCTATGTGCAGTGAAGTTGGTCAATTCGGGGAAGGCTGGTTCAGGGCCTGGGGATGTGGTCCAGCAATAGGAAGAGTGATAAGATGAGAAAGATTGTCCAAGAGCTAGAAGAGGGAGCCAGCTGTAGGGAGGATGGTCAGCAGAGGGGTTTGAGTGTAGTCAGCTGTTGGTTTCAGGCAGGTCTGTGTGATGGAAGTGTGTTCCATGTCCACGGAGCATGTTCAGTTGGTCTGGGGCCTGGAGGGGTGGTCCACCTAGGTATAGGGTGGTTGATTGGAGGTGGGTAGTCCATGTGAAGGGACAGTGGTTGGCTAGAGAGTAGCAGCTGGTCCGGGGGCTTGAAGGGTGGTCCAGTTGCAGGAAGTGTGGAAGACTGGGAGGAAAGTCTGGTCTAAGGATGTAAGGGCTGTCTGCTGGCAAAGAGAGGCTGGTCTTGGGGCAGGAAGGGTGGTCTAGGTGCAGGGAGGGTGGTTGAAGGGGGAGGAGATGCTGGTCCATGTGCTGGATTGGTGGTTCATTGTCAGTGAGGGTGGCTGGCCCTGTGTTAATCCTAGAGTAGCATACATGCAGTCCCTTATCATATGACTCAGGAGGTGAAGCTGGAGCAGATCCATGAGTGTGGGCGTACGGTGTTGTATGCTGATTGTCCAGGTGACTTAGAGGAAGATGTCAAGGGGGTCTGGGGGGATGTCCAGGGGTCAGGGAGTGAGATGTCTGGGCCCAGGAGGGAGGGTCATGAAGAGGTTGATAAGATGGGAGTTCAGTTGTAGGTGTTTCAGAAGAGGACCGGGATTTATATTGCGCTGCCCTCATCCGTCCCACATGGAGAAGGTGGTGCCAGATAAAAAAATATTGCAAATTCAGACTTTAAAGCTGATTATATATTTTAAGATCCTAAATCAAAAATGAACTTTTTTATATATATGTAGTGCCCCAAATAGCAAAATTCAGCTTTCCTACAAAAAAGAGGCTCACCAGGGAACCCAGGCCGGACATGGCAGGGTACTTGGGGACCCAATTTGTGCCTATTTAGTAAGCTGGGGGACAGAAATGTGTATAGGGGAGTGCAGTCTTAAATTTCATTAGGGAATTTTTTTTTAAGGCATCCTGGCTACACCACTTTCCAGTATGCCTCAGCAGCCCCTACCAGCAACCCCGGTGCCAAAACCGCTGTAGATTAATATAATGGAAAAATTCCTCAAGTAAGCATGTTATTATTTCAATTTTTTTTTTAATTAAATGTAAACTAAGCGCGCAACCAAAGATGTGTGCATGGCAATGAGTCCACTTCTGGGTTTTGACTGTCACAGTATTGGGGAGCGCTTTATGTACAGTGCTCCCTCATTATAACGAACACCTCAGGGTTCAACCTGTTTGTGTGTTATAGTGAGGGCTCGTTATAAGGAGGGACTGACTATTCTATGGTACCCTATATTACTAAGTTCTACCATATTATGCAAGAAGGGACTGTTTTACCCTGTACTACCCTTTTTAGCGCATTAAATTATAGTAGTGTATCTCTCTCTCTGTTATTAATGACAAATGAATCTGAATATAGCAATTAGCAATCATGTGTAAGACTGTACTTCTCACTTTTGAACAGAAGTGAATAAAACCAAAATTTGAGGCATACAAATGAAAAAAAATATGAGGAGTTCAAGTTTATTGTAGGAAAACTCTGTTGAACAAGCTTATTCACAAGAAGGTCCTTTGACACAGACAGGTAGTTACAGATTACATAATTGAAAAAACAGTACAAATTAAAGTACAGAATTATGGGCAAGCATTAGCATGTTGCATAAAAATGACAATGACATAGAAAAATACAAGTACAGAAAAAAAGTACAAAGTGCTTGTTTCAGAGTATCAAGGCAGCTAATTTCTAGGTAAGTAAGAGGAAGCAGTGGGCTAGGGTTAGAGCAGTGAGCTGGTATTTAGAAGTAGGTGCACGTATCTTTTGTTTTTGCTGCAGCCAACCTTTTAAATAGGCTGACAAGGACAGTACTGAGAAGCTTCAGTACGCCTTGAAGCTGGTTCCAGATAGTTGGGAATAACCTCGATATGGCCCGCTTGCCAAGTGAGGTGTGAGTTCCCGGTGCATCGAGGAGGAGGGGGTCATTTTTTCTAAGAGAGTAGGTGCCATGGGAAGTACGGAAAAAAGTTGTGAGATAGTTCGGGAGCTTGTTCAGGAGTAGCTTAAGAGTCCAAATACCAGCATGAAGCATGCGTCTAGTTGAGAGTGATGTCCAGCCAGCAGCTAGGTACAGATCGCAATGGTGGGTTCGGTAGGGTAGGTTTGTCATGAACCATATGGCGCAGTGGTAGAGGACGTCTAGTTTATTGAGTCCTGAGGCCGCTGCGGAGGAATAGATTAGCTCTCCATAGTCGAGTAGTGGCAAGAAAGTGGCCTGGACCAGCCTAGTTCTGGTATCCAATGGAAAGAGGGACTTGTTGCGAAAGAAGAAACCTAGCCTAATTTTTAGCATCTTTGCCAGATCATCAAGGTGGTCTTGAAAGGAAAGCTTGTTGTCTAGCCACATACCAAGATATTTAAATTTGGAGGTGATTTCAAGGGGTTCACCTAGGGAGGTAGTGATGAATTCGTTGTGCGTGTTTGCAAGGGAAGTGGAGGTGGTGTTTGGGGCAGAGATCATGGCCTTAGTTATCTTGGCATTGAGGAGTAGTTTGGCATTGATTAGGCTGATTTCTAGTTGTGCAAAGTCGGTTTGGCGTACATCCCTCACTTCAGCCAGTGTAGGGCCTGATGTATACAGTACAGCAAAGAAATGCAAAAGGGACTGGGATATATGTGCGTCAAGGTTATTGATGTACTGGGAGAAGGGGATGGGACCTAATATGGAGCCTTGCGGGACTCCCCTGGTAACTGGGAGGGATGCAGAAAAGAGGCCACCAGCTTTTACTTTCTGGGTCCTTCCAGATAGGTAGCTGGTAAACCACTGGGCAGCTGGGGGGTGGTGCCTACTTTTATTAGGCTTAAGACTAACAGATTGTGGTCAACAGTGTTGAACGCTTTGCTGAGATCTAAAAATACTGCACCAGTAACTTTTTTGGAGTCCATGGCTGTGATCCATTCATTGGTAACTTTGGCTAAAGCAGTAACTGTACTATGGTTGGGTCAGAAGCCAAATTGCGCAGGGTTGAGGATCGAATATGATTCGATATGGAGTTTCATTTGGGAGTAAACTAGCTTTTCAAGGACTTTGGAGAGGACAGGTAAGATTGAAATGGGTCTATAGTTGTTGAGGTCGCATGGGTCCCCTGACTTGAATAATCGGAGGGTGTGAGCAGATTTCCAGCAGGAGGGAACAGTGGCAGTGGACATGGAAAGATTGAATATGTGGAGGATGGGGCAGTGAGGTTGAAATAGCCTAGTTTAGGAAAAAAGGTTCTAGACCATCGTCCCCTGCACTTTTTCAAATGTCTATGTTAAGAAGTGAGTTTTCAACTTCTTTATAGCTAAGCGGACGCAACTGGAGTAGGCGGGTCGAAGTTTGCGAGTCAATCTTATTATAGTCTTGGTTGCTACCACAGGCTGCATAAGGCGAAGAGTCAAAAGATAGGCCAGCAGTTACAAAGTGATTGTTGATTTCCTTGAGGATTAGGCAGCTGTTTTCCACAGCCCTACCATTGCTGAGGATCTTCAGAGGGATGGAGGGGACTACATGCCGACCTTCGATGGACTTGAGTGACTTCCAGATTTTTGGGGAATTCCCTTTTGCCTGTCCAAGGGTGGAGACATAATAGTTGGCTTTGCTTACACAGATTTGTTTAATGCAGGTGTTTCTAGCTGCTCTGAATGCTTGCTAGTCAGCTGGGCTTTTGGATTTTCTAGCCTTAGCCCAGAGTTTATCACTGCATAGGAGTGTAGCCTTGAGATCTGATGTAAACCATGGGTTGGATGTTTTACGCACCCTGACTTTGATCAAAGGGGCATGCTTGTTGGCCAGCGTGGTGAGGTTGTGACCGCCTCATCAATCGTTTTGGCAAGGTAGAGGTCTTGCCATCTAATTTTGCTTAAGTCGGATAAGTAGTCCAATGCATTAAACTTGCAAAAGAACCGCTTAGTTATGAGTGTTGGTTGCTGTCGGGCTATAATTTGTGATCTTGTAGAAACAATCACCCTTGTTATTGTGGAAGACTGCAGAATGGAGAATTTTGTGGGGATGCGTAGAAAGTATGACATCAAGGAGAGAACTGTTGGCGGGATTGGATGTATTGGTTCTAGTGGGTTCACCGACTAACTTAGCTAAGCCGACTTCGTCACACAAGGATTTCAGGCTGTGAGACTTGGGGGTAAGCCAGCCCATATTAAAATCCCCAAGTATTAAAGTATCAGTGTTGGTGGAGGCGATTAAGGATTTAAGTATGGTGAGGATGTCAGTGCCACCAGATGGGGGGCGATAACCACCAATAATAGTAAGACATTCAGTGGATGGAAGGTGTAGTTTGAGAGATACGATGTTGTACTCCTTAGGTTTAGATTTACAGTGAATATCACTGACTGTAAACTTAGATTTAGTGTAGGTGGCCACACCGCCTCCTCTGGCATCCCTATCTGCCCTGTGCAGATTGTAGCCAGGAAGGGAGACTTGTTGATCACTGTTTGACTTTTTGAGCCAAGATTCGGTTATAATAATGAGGTCCGGCTCAGTATGGGCAGCCCATACTTGGAGCTGATCAGACTTTTTTGAGATGCCCAATATGTTGACTAGTATTAACTTAAGTGCAGGTGCAGATGCAAATTCTGCGAGAGATGCAAGTGGTAAAGGGGGTCCTGGGTTTAGCTCCACGTTACCCGAGCAGAAAAGGAGCAAGAGAAGCAGTTTCTTGATCTAGTTTTTGCAGGATAGGAGCACTTTTTTCCGTTGCAACCTTCCGCTAGGTGATGATGGGTGCAACATAGTGCTAGGGCGGCAGTGAAGGGAAGCTAAGGAGAGTGCTATGATCAACATATATGAAGGAAGCATAAAGTGTAAGGGTGAAGGATATGGGCCGAGGATAAAAGGAGGTGGACATATTAAATAAGGGGAGGTGCAGTGGAATGAGGTTCCGGTTACAGGATTGGAAATTTCCAGAGGTGGACCTGATCCTTGTTCTTTGTTGTGGTGAGCTGTTATAGATAAGGTGGTTAGGAATAAGAAAAGGTTCAAGTATAAGGAGTGTGCCATGACACCACAAATACAAGGGCTAGGAAAGTTATGGACACAATCGGTTAAGTGGATAGGAGAAAATAGGATTAGGAAGTGTCGTGCCTGCCAGAGACAGCAAGCCTCATGTGCAGATCAGTAGCTCTAAGGAGGAGTAGAAGCGCACAGAAGGATTGGGTAGGAACTTGGCCGGGTGTGGCCAATCAATCGGTATCAATCAGTAGAAGAGGGAAGGGGCAAAGACTAATGAATAGTGATAAACTGACCACACAGTAGGTGAAATGAGACAGGAATTGTATTGTATTGGGTTGTATTGGGTATGTGTGCTTATAACTGGGCCCTCTAGTGGCTAAAAAGTATAATCTGCTAATGGAAAAGTCAGGGACGTCCTGAAGCAAGTTGGGGGTTGGGGAGGACACTGCAGTATGCTCAACAGGAGAGAGCAGTAGCCTCAATACAGCTGTGGAAGGGGCCCTGACCAACACTGGGGCACAGAGCTGAAAAAAAAAAGTACAGGCAGGGAGGTTCTGCAGCAAGTTGGGGGGTTGGGGCACTGCAGCAGCCTCAGTGGGACACAGAGGTCAAGGGTGCAGCCCACAGTAAGAAGTACAAATTAAAATGCTACAAAAAATTAATTTGTGCCATTTGTCCCACCCCCTGGTCCTCCTTACCGTACAGTCGGTGCTGCTTTGAAATGAAGGCAGATGACAGCACCACCACTGCATGCCTCCTTGGCCCCTAACTGTTTTGACAGTAGCAGGAAACAGGCTGCTTATTTATAGATTGCCCTATAAATAAGCAGTGTGCTGCTCCCTGCTACTGCCAGATGGCTGATGAGGTTTGCGGTGAGGCTGTGTCATCCACCATCGTTTCAGCGCAGCACTAACTGTACAGCAAGGGGAATGAGGGATAAGCCACCGGCAGGGTTCGACAAAGCCAATAGCCCAAATTTCCCAGACTATCAATGCAAAGTCAGGGACAAGTATTTTTTGTGGAGCTGGTAGTCCGCAGACAAGTACTGTGGCTTACAGCAAAAAATACCTTTTTTTCCTGTTATTCTCCTTGTGTCCAGTGAGGTGCTGCCAAATCCGACCATCCACGTCCCTGTGGTCATGTGACTGACAAGCACGCTGAGTAGCATAGTTTTGTGTGGAGGAGCCTAGATATGCAACAAGATGTTGCCGAGGGGTGAAGAGGAAGCACGGGAGAGAGAGAGAGAAAAGCCTGCAAAGCCGAAGTCAGCAGCCAGTCATTGGAGTGGCAGGGGAGAGCAGAGAAGCATGATTAACAGCATCGGATATGATCGGGTACACCCGGGAAGAAAACCTAGTGGCTACGTTCGTGACGTGGGGGGGGTTGTCAAACTTGTGTCAGTAACATCAAAGGATTCTTGTGTGTCCATCAAGAGAAAAGGACATAGTCGCAGTGTCTATCTTATGTAAGACTGACGGAACGGCACAACTCTTTTTTTGGCTTTGTAACCTGCCAGCATTTACCATTTTCTGAGGAGACCTGAGCGCTGCAGTACGAGGTACTGAAAATAAATAAATAAATAAATAAAAATGTGAAAGGCGAGGGAAGGTGAGGGTGGCTGACTGGTGGTGAGCCGGGGGGAAGGATGGAAGGCGAGCTCAACCAGGAGTCAGGGCTGGCCCAGTGGCACTGAGGGTAGCGGTGCTGGATGCCACACCTCGTGCTACGTCGGCGACCTGGGTTTGGGAGCGAGCCCAGGTCTCTGGGACCTGGCTGGGAAGGAGAAGATCGAGCTTCTGACAACAGCTCTTCTGTCCTGGGGCATGGGAGGGATGCGTCTCTCAGTGCTAGTGACTCCCTGCGGAGGCAGGGATCACTGCACTTGGGAGTGCTCATGAAGGCATGGGAAGCGCTGTTGCACCAGGGTTATGCCCCCTATTGTCCCACATACACCTCACACTGTATTCTTGGTCCATTGTACTGTAATACTGCTATTTTGCACTTATATATAGATATGAGTGCTAGGAATGTGCTTTGCTGCTAAGATATGCTAATATTGTCATGCATAATTTATTATACCTCACTATAATACATTTATCTAGATTATGTTTGTCTTTTACATATATTCCATATATAATCTGTCTAATCACTGATACGATGACTCAGAGGGATCATAAGTGATTATTGTATACTTATATTCTCATATAATTATATGTAATGTGTTTTACACTCAGATATGCCATGTAATAGGCCTGTCAGCAGTTCTCTTTGTCTAAGCAAGCTGACAGAAAGAGATAGCTTTTGTTATGTCTAATATTTTATATTGTACATAAGCAAGAAATGTAGTTTGAACTGTCAGCATTTCTTTTGTCCAAGCTATAATGCTAATGGAAGCATATTCTGTCTCATATGATACTCATTAGTAATTCTGTCTCCTAAGTCATTATCCAATGGAGAATGACTTGGGACTAAAACATATTGTTTCTCATATCTGTAACTATGTTGTAATCTCTGTTGCTGTGCTGTTATCTGTAGTATTTAGTTGTCTGCAACCCATTGTAGCACTCTCGAGACACTACTGTAACTTCTCTAGAAGGGCAGAGAGCTGGAGCGTGGGGAGAGATAGAACAAAATCTTAGAGAACCTAAGATCTACAATTCTGGAGATTATGTACATTCTTCAGGAGTGGTGAGAAACCCATCTCCCTTGTGATTTTCTTTGTCACATGCTTGGCGTAAGTAGCATAATAAACTTTATCAGTACTCCTTGCTTGTTTACGAATGTTTCTTGGCAGACTCCGAGACACAAGAATCTGTATTATTATTATTTTTATTGTTTACCCTACACACCAAGAGTGTTTAGACAACAGCGCCATGGGCAGACATCCTTGCCGACTTGTGCGAGAATGCGCACACCTGCGCTAGACATCACTGCATGCCCATGACGCTGGAGGGGGGGAGCGCAATAGAACACGGAAAAACCCAGCTCTGTGGGGTAGGCGATGGCACCTGACCCCCATGCCCACCACCGGATCCCACCCACCTGGCCTTCCACTTCCTCCACCCGGGCCCTCACCTGCAGCTTGGCCAGAACTTAAGAGCACCCAAAGAGGAGGGGCGGCCCCACCCTGGAGGGAAGAGGGGAGAGAGGAGGCTTGGGATGGGGGGACCTCAGGCGGGCAGGATCAGGCCAGGATGCCTGAGAGAGGCCCCTCAGGCTTCGACCGGAGGGAAAAATAGTTGGAAAAAACAAAACAAGGGGTCAGGTCTATTAAGACATCTGCCCACACTGATCGAAACCCACACTGATTGAAAAGGACCAGGGGGGAGACTCTGTGTGTGATTTGGGAGGCAGGGTCTGGTACTAGCAGGGACTCAGAGAAAGAGGGCTCCATCCATCGAGGGGAGAAAATCAAAATAAATAGCCAAAAATTGCCTTAGGAAATAAAAGGAAAGGAAGGGGAAGGAAAGAAACTAAACAACCAGTACTGAGAGGAGGAGAGTAAGTTATAGTTGGGCTTTTTTGTATTATATCTAATCTACCTCTTGCTCTGACACTTGGCAGACTTCATCCTGTGTTTAAGAGAAAAACGTAAAAATACATTATTCTCTCTCCTAAGCTGGTCTCCAGGCTTCATTACACCTGGGCTATACCTCCTAATGCTGACTGTAGGCAGGACTAAAGCTGTGCAGCAGGGGGGATAAGAAGCCCTCCACATCCGGTCATCTCCAGTTTACTTCCTGCCTTCAGTGAAGCAGGTAATCTGCAGCAGAGCCCTGTCACATGTGGCAGGGCTGAAGAGATCATAAGTTTTCTTTGGATTTTATTTGACTACTTTGCTCCAATGAAACGTTTTCACCCAGCCTTGGTGAGATCCAGTCTCAGCCTTGCAAGCTGCACAGTCTGGCAGCACCTCGCAGCCTTTTTCCTACGCTAACGGTCACTAGGACGAAAGCGACACAGGAGTGGGCAGAACAATTCCGTTAAGGCACTCCTCAGTAGAGGCAAACCGGAGGTTTTCTCGAGACTTGCAGTGCCTTTTTTTCCAACCGATGAGCGGTGCTGGGTAAATCTTTCAGCCACTCATCGTAGCAGGTCTCGTCGGCATGATTCTAGTGCCAGGCACCTATTGAGGGACAGACCTCTCGTCAACAAGAAGGAGCCTCACAGCGGTAGTGCATTCCATGCCAGGCTGCTCATTGATGACCGCTACCACACCGCATGGGGCTAGGCAGTATCGCTGCAGCGCTGGGCAGGAATGGGACCTTCTCCCCCCCCAATGTAAGCAGCAACAAGGGCCTTAAAGGCCAGGATTTTGGTACTTTGCCAGGGAAGCAGTGCTTCAGGAATCAACATTTGTGCTTAAAGGGACATCACCAACATTTGTGTCTCCACAAAGGTGGGGGGGGGGATTGCATTGTCTTCGGAATCAAGAGTCAAGAAAAATGGCCTCAGAAAAATCTAGTAGGGGCAAAAAATGCCAACACTGCAAGTCTCCACTCCTGATCACCTTTGCTGGCTCCCTCTGCCTCACATGTGAAAAGGCAAAGGTGGCAAATGAGGAGGGCTCAGCAGATGCATCCTCTCTCTTGTCACAGACAAATGTCCAAGAAAGTTCTGAATGACCAGCTACTTCCAGGTCAGAGCGAGCAGCAACATCCAGGGATACCCAACCGTTGACCTTCTCCCTAGACTCCGAACTTGTAGACAGGTTAAATAGGGGTTGTGCTATGGCTCCTTCTTTCTTTGAATGGCAGCCTCCAGGGTTTCCTGTTATGAAACCCCACAAAAAGGCTAAAAGGAAAAGGACCCCCTCCCCATCCTCATCCAACAAGGGGGAGGGCTATCTTTGCATCGCTCTGACAAGAAGAAGAAGTCCAGAGGCAGGGGCAGATCGTCTGAGGAGGATGTTAACCATTCCTCTCGCCACAGGAGGAAGAAAAGGTCTCATTCCTGGAGTAGATCCAAGAGTAAACGTCATAGGGGATACTCCCCGGACTCCTCAGTCACCACTTCTTCCACTGATGAGGGTGAGATAGTAGACTCATCAACAGACTGTAACGACTACTCATCCAGAACTTTTGACCTGGAGGACCTAGACTTTATCAAAAAGGTCCTATCCGAGATACACCTAGGCTCGCCTCCACCTGTCACTTCCCAACCGAAGCAGATTTTTCGCTTGGCATCTGCCTCCAAACCAGCTACAGCCTTCCCTATACCCTCTGCCATTGAGGACCCACTAAAAGAAGAATTGCAGGGTCCAGAACGGGCATAGCCGGTCCCCCTATGGATTTCTAAATTTCTGAAGTTTGACAAGAAGCAAACCGAAAAGTGGTTAGACTGCCCCAGAATCGACCCCTTGAATTCTAACCTAACCAAGAAAACAGTCATCCCAGCTGAAGGAGGAGCTTCTATAAGTGACCCAGTGGACAGAAAGGTGGACTCTTCGCTCAAAAAAGCTTTTCAAGCTTCGGCAACTTCACTCAAGGCAGCCACCGCAAACCTATTCTCTGCCAGAGCCACCCTATCCTGGGCATTGGATTTAGCTTTTCAATTTACGGAGGATCCAGAAAAGAACTCCCCCATTATCCATCAGCTGCAATTAATGGGGTTGGCCTCGACCTATGCAGCAGATGTGTCGGCAGAGGTGGTCAGGTGTGCTGCATGGACCATCTTCTACCAAACCTCGGCTCTCCACAACTTATGGCTCCAGGCATGGCAAGCAGATGCGTCCTCAAAGAGCCATTTGGTAAATGCACCCTACAAAGGCAACCTCCTGTTCGGATTGGCACTGAAGGAGGCGGTGAAAGAATCCAGTGAAACAGTGAAGGTGCACATGCCCCAGTCCAGGGGCCGGGGCAGAGTGTGGTCTTTCAGGCGCAAGGCGCAGTTTTCATGACAGGGGTTACAGCAAGTGGCAAGACTCCAGCGTTTCGGGGAAAAGAACATGGTTCTCCTGAAATCAGTGGAATTTCAGAGGGGGTGGATCCGGTGGAGGTGGAAGCACCAGAGACACTGGAAATAGCAACATAAAGTCACAATGAGGCTATGCAGGCCCATCCTCGAGTAGGGGTCAGGCTTTCAGAATTCCTTGAAGAATGGGCCCCAACGACGTCAGACAGATGGGTTCTAGACAATATTAGTAAGGGTTACCTGATTGAGTTTGAGTCCAAGCCCCCATTACCTCATGTGGTGCCCTCCCCCTTCTCAAACAACTCATTCAAAAGACAAGTGATATTGCAGGCTATCACAGTTCTTCTTCAAGCAGGGGCTATCGAACAGGTCCCCCCCCAAGAGGTCAGTCGGGGGTCTATTCCCTATTTTTCATTGTGCCCAAGTGCACAGGAGGTCACAGATCAGTCCTAGACCTCAAATTCCTGAATCGCTTTGTACGCAGCAGACAATTCAAAATGGAAATTCTGTCCTTAATTGTCAAGGAAGTACAGCAAAGAGATTTTCTGGCATCCATCGACTTGCAAGATGCCTACCTCCATATTCCTATTCACAGCCTGCACAGACAATATCTCAGATTCAAGATAGGGAAGCAACACTTCCAATTCAGAACTCTCCCTTTCGACCTTTCATCAGCCCCAAGAACCTTCTCAAAGGTACTGGTAGCAGTGGTAGCTCATCTTCGGAACCGAGGGATCCAGCTGTTCCCTTATCTGGATGATATCCTCATCAAGGCTCCGCAGCTCAACCAAGTGGTACAGGCAGTAGCAGAAGTCGTCCAGTGCCTCACAGCACACGTTTTTGTCATCAACCAGAAGAAAAGTTCCCTAATCCAGAGCCAGAACCTGAACCACCTGGGGCAAAATTCAGGACGCAAGCCAACAAGGTCCCCCCCCCACCGAGACAAAATTCAGGGACCTGCTGAAGTTCATCAACAAATTTCAAATAACTGCTCAGCTGCCAGCCCAGTCCTTTATGCAACTAATCGGGACTCTAGTGTCACAGGCAGATTCGGTCCCATGGGCTCTAGTGCACATGCAACCCATTCAGACGCATTTGCTCAAACTGTGGTCTCAGTCCAGGCACAACCAGCACCATCTCATCCCACTTTTTCAGCAGATAAAAACCTCCCTCACATGGTGGTCTCAGAGGGCAAATTTTATGAGGGGTCGAAGGCTAGGCCATCCACACCAAACAAGAATCATAACAGATGCAAGCCTCGGGGTGGGGGGCTCACCTGGACCAAATGTCGGCCCAAGGCAAGTGGTCACTGACAAAATCAAGGTACAGCATAGACATCCTAGAGATGAGGGCAGTTCGACTAGCCCTGATACACTTCCATCAGCAAGTACGCAACCAGGGCATGTTGATTCTGATGGACAATCGAACAGCCATGGCCTACATCAACCATCAGGGTAGCACAAAAAGCTCAAAAATGCCCTGGGAATCTCTTCTCCTCTTCCAATGGGCAGAAAAACACCAGATAAGTATAAGAGCTGTGTACATACCGGGCCAGGAAAATGTCACAGCAGACTGGTTAAGCTGCCAAGATGTCCTCCCGGGAGAATGGGAACTGAAGGACAGCGCCTCCCAACTCCTAATAGAGCAGTGGGCAGTCCCTAGCTGGATCTATTCACACGCCGACAAAGCTCCAGGGCACAGCAGTTCTGCTCCCTGGCCAGAAACAAATTAGCACTAGCTCAGGATGCCTTTTCCCTAAACTGAGGTCACTTCGGCCTCCTGTATGCTTTCCCCCAATTCCGCTGCTATCCAGAGTCCTGCACAAAGTGGTTCGGGACAGAGCAGAGATGATTCTAGTCTGCCTCAGGTGGCCTGCCACCCCGGTTCCCACTTCTCATTCAGCTGTCCAAGGGACCACTTTTTACTTTACAGCTCAGCTCAGACATTCTTCAACAGGGCCCGGTTCTACACCACAATCTGAACAATCTGTCCCTCTCGGCTTGGAGATTGAGCGGGAAACATTCAAAGAGTTAGGCTACACGGCTCCAGTTATTGAAATGATGGTAAACTCTTGGCACCCGTCCTCTTCTAAGGTGTATTATAGAATCTGGAGAAAATTTTTGTTCTGGCTCCAATCTAAAGATATACAGAATCATCCAATATCCCAACTGGTACTTTTACAATTTCTTCATGAGAGATTTGTCAAAGTACTGTAGCCAGACACCTTACGGGTTCATGTTGCTGCACTGGGGGTGTTCTAGTTGGTAGACTCAGGGGACTGTCTGGTATCTCACCCTCATGTCAGGAGGTTTCTAAGAGCAGCAACGTTAAAGTGCCCCCCCAATTACATAGAAACATAGAAACATAGAAGTTGACGGCAGATAAGGACCGCAAGGCCCATCCAGTCTGCCCATTTCTTTTTCTACCTTATAAATGTGCCATCGACCTTTGCTCTGTCAGTGGCCTATCTATTCATAGTCATTTGTATTGCTCCCTTATGCCTATCCCATGCCTGTTTGAAGCCCTGCACTGTATTCATAGCCACCACTTCTTGTGGTAAGCCATTCCATGCATCCACCACCTTTCTGTGAAAAATAATTTCCTCACATTCCCCTTAATCGGCCTCCCTCTAATCTCATGCTGTGTCCTCTTGTCCTGCTATTTTCTTATATTTAAACATGTTAGACTCTTTCACCTTGTTTATGCCCTTAAGGTGTTTGAATGCCTCGATCATATCACCTCTCTCCCTCCTTTGCTCAAGGGTATACATATTGAGCTCCGTTAATCTGTCCTCATATGTCTTCTGATGCAGTCCCTGCACCATTTTGGTTGCCCTTCTGGACTGCCTCAATTTGATTAATGTCCTTGAGAAGTGTGGCCTCCAATACTGCACGCAGTACTCCAGATGGGGCCTAACCAGTGTCTTGTACAGAGGGATTATTACCTCCTTTACGACTTGTGATACCCCTACTAATCACCCTAACACCCCTAGCCTTACCTACTGCTTTAGAGGTCTGCTTGGATGATTTTAGGTCATCAGTGATGATGATGCCCAAGTCTCTTTCTTCCTTTGTGACTGCTAGCAACTCCCCTCCCAACCTATAGGTGGCTTCAGGGTTTCTCTTCCCTATGTGCATGATTTTGCACTTCTTTGCATTAAATCCCAGTTGCCACTCTTCTGACCATTCTGCTAGTTTATCCAGATCTCTTCTCATTCTGCTCACCCCATCTGGATCATCTACTCTGTTGCAGATCTTGGTGTCATCTGCAAACAGACAAGCCTTACCCTCTAGTCCATCTGCAAGGTCACTAATGAAGATGTTGAAGAGGACTGGCCCCAGGACTGATCCCTGAGGTACCCCACTTGTGACTTGCATCTCTTCTGACTGTATACCATTTACCACCACTCTCTGTTTTCTGCCCGTCAACCAGTTTGCCACCCAGTTGACCAACTTCTGACCCACCCGAACCTACCCAACTTATTTATCAATCTTCTATGTGGAACAGTGTCAAAAGCTTTGCTGAAGTCAAGGTAGGCGACATCAACTGCTCCCCCTTGGTCCACCACTCTGGTTACCCAGTCAAAGAAATCTATGAGATTAGTTTGACAGGACCTTCCTTTTGTAAACCCATGCTGTCTTGGACCCTGTGCCCCTATGGATTCCAGGTGTTGCACTATCTTTTCCTTAAGGAGTGCCTCCATAATCTTGCCCACTACTGAGGTAAGACTGACTGGTCTGTAGTTCCCCGCCTCCTCCTGCTACCACTCTTGTGGGCAGGATCACAAACCCTTCTCCAGTCTTCTGGGACCTCTCCTGTGCTCAGAGACTCACTAAACAATTCTGCTAATGGCTCTGTAGTTCCTCCTTTAGCTCCTTAAGTACCCTGGGATGTATGCCATCAGGTCCCATTGCCTTATCCACCCTGAGCTTAGCAAGCTCTTGTAGGACCCTTCTTTTGTGAAGGGAGTAGTGCTCACCTCCCTCCCCCCTGTGTCCATGATTCTGAGCTGTGGGCCCTGCCCTACCTTCTCTTCAGTAAATACTGAACAAAAGTATCTATTTATGATAGATGCCTTTACAGGGTCCTCCTCCTCACATGCTCCCTTTTCCCCATTAAGCTTAGCAATACCCCCTCTGGACTTTCTCCTTTCACTAATGTATCTATAGAAAGTCTTGTCACCTTCTTTACTGTTCGTGCTAGTGTTTCCTCAGTTTGGGACTTTGCCTGCCTTACTGCCTTACCTGCTTCCCTTAGGGCAGTTTGGTATGCCTCCTATCTTCATCCCGCTGTGTTTCCTTATATTTCCTGAAGGCCAGCCTTTTGGCTCTGACCTTTCTGCTACTGTATTTGAGAACCAAAGTGGTTTCCTTCTTCTTTTGCACTTCCTTTTCTGTCTAACACAATGGATGTTGCTTCAAGTATTGCATCCTAATGCTTGCCCACTTTGCCTGTACCCCCACCTGTGTTTCTTTTGCCAGGGCTAGCTTAACTCTGTTGGCCATCTTATCAAAGTCAGCTCCTCTGAAGTCCCATATTTTTGCCTTGGAATGGGATGATTTAGATGTAGTAGCCAAATTGAACCATACCATGTGATGGTCACTGGCCCCAGGTGACCTTCTACCTGGAGATCTGTGATCCCTTCTTTGTTAGTCAGTACTAGATCTAGGATAGCCCTGTCTCTTGTGGGTTGCTGTACCAGTTGTTTGAGGCCCTCCCCCTGCAGGGAATCCACTATGAGTCTAGTTCTGGCAGATGTTCCTGCTGGTATTGACCAATCTGTATCTGGCATGTTGAAGTCTCCCATTATCAGAACCTTCCCTTTAGCTGTCATGTTTTGTATATCTTCTAACAGTAATGTGTCTATGTCCTCCCTCTGGTCTGGGGGCCTGTAGACAACCCCAGTTCTTATGACTGTCCCATTTCCTGTTTCCAGGATGACCCACAGTTCTTCTGGCTCCTTATGTGTATTCTGAATTTCTGTAGCTTTGATATTTTCATTAACATACAGGGCCACTCCTCCCCCTTTTTTGCACCTCGGTCTCTTCTGAACAATACATAGCCAGGTACTGAAGTCTCCCAAGTGTGGTTACTGGTAAACCACGTCTCACTAATTGCTACTATGTCCAGTTTAGCCTCTGACATTATTGCCTGCAGGTCTGGGATCTTATTTCCCAGGCTGTGAGCATTTGTACATGATTTTCCATTGGCCAGATTTTGGTGTGTTAGTTGTTGGGTGAAGTTTGGCATTACCCCTAATAGTAGTATGGGGAGACAAACCTTTTCTTACCTGGTGATGCAAATGAACTGCAAACATGCTGAATTCCTGTTTGACCACTAGCTGAGGGAGGGGTGTTCTTCCCATTCGACGTATGGGATGCTGCACCCTCTCCCCATTTGCTAGTTTAAATATTCTGCAAAGACATCAAACTTCTGCCCCAATGCACTGACTCCTCTTTAGTCAGATGCAGCCCATCAAATTTAAAGAAAATCCGGCCCAGAACTGTTGCCAGTTCCCCTACAAATCTGTGTCCTTTTCCTGGCACCAGCCCTTGAGCCAATGTTTAGCTCCCTCATTCCCTTCTCTGACCTTCCGTCCATCTGCTCCCCTCTCCCAGACCGGCAGGATCTCAGAGAAGGAGATGCCGGACGAAATAGATGATAGTTTGTCACCCAGCCTAGTCAGGTGTTCCTTGGTCTCCACAATTAAGCCAATCGTACCAACTTGGAGACTTAATCTCGTTCTCAAGGCCCTAACAAAAGCACCTTTTGAGCCTCTGAAGGAGGTTTCAATCAAGCATCTTACAATGAAGGCGTTTTTTCTGGTAGCTATTACGTCAGCCAGGAGAATCAATGAACTGAGGGTGCTGTCAACCAAAGAGCCGTACACTATTTTTCATCAGGTGCTCCGAACGGATCCAGGGTTTTTACCTAAGGTTATGTCTTTTTTCCATTGTAACCAAGAGCTAATCCTCTCTTCCTTCTGTCCTCACCTGAAAAACGAAAAGGAAAGAGAGTTTCATACTCTAGATCCGAGGAGAGCAATCAAGATATATATTAAGAGAATGGAGGTTATTCGAAAAACGTCAAGCTTGTTCATTTTAACCGCAGGCCAAATGTGGGTAAAAAGGCTTCAAAAGACTCTATTGCCAGATGGATTAGATCAGTAATCACTATGGTGAATAATCAGGCTGGAGTAGCTCTACCTGGTCCAGTGAGAGCCCATTCCACCAGAGCTATGGCCACTACATGGGCAAACTTCAGAGAAGCATCCCCAGCAGAGCAGCCACTTGGTCATCCATTCATATGTTTATGAAATTTTACAAACTGGATGTGATGTCCTCGGCAGAAGCATCATATGGCCACCGAGTGCTTCAGGCGGTGGTGGAACCATAAGAGCACTTGACATTCTTCCCACCTGGGACATCTAGGGATGCACTGCTTTTGGATATCCCAGGTGTAATGAAGCCTAGAGACCAGCTTAGGTGAGAGAGAAATAAAAATTTGAATACCTGTACATTTTCTTTCTCCGACGACTGGTCTCTGGGCTTCGGATTCCTTCCCAGAATGTATATAGTTGGCTGGCCTTAGGGCCAATTATGCTGTAACTTTTTTGTGTTTCTGTTTCCAAGTTCTTGTAGTATTGCAGGTAGCCGGGGCCGTTGGCACGTGGATTCTCATTTATTAAAGCTAGAGTTCTTCAACTCCATGCCAGATCTAAATACTCTAGGATTTCTCATTAAGTGGTGAAAGAGTTCCAGAACCCCTCACCAGACCTAAATCCTCCTGGGTGCAGGCATCAGGACATCAAAAGGTTTTCTCCCCTGGTAACTAAGTGAAAGGGACTAAAGCCCATCAAGGACCTTTACACAGCCCTGCTGCCTGCTTACGTTTTTAATGCAGCTAGCTGGGATAGATTAAAAACCCTTCCTCCAGTGACCATCTCAGAGGACAGTAGTTATGTTAGGTCACAAGTTGGGCCATCCTCACCAAACCGAATCACTATCGATGTAAACTTCATGAGCTGGGGAGCTCAACCGCATCAGCTGTCAGCACAGGGCAGGCGGCAGGTACATCATAAACATTCTCATGGGTGAACGCAGTAGGCCTCTAAGGCACTAAGACACTCTGAACAGCAGTTCCTCAATCAGGAGGGACTGATTTTCAATGGACAACAGGGCAAGATTGACATGCAACCCATTAGCGGGGTACGAGAACCACATGAATGCTAAAGGACTCCCTTCTCTTTCACTGGATGGAGCACTAAGGAGCATGGATATTCAAAGACAGGAAAACGCAACATCAGACTGGCTCAGTAGCAAGGTTGTTTTACCAGGGGTTTGGGAGATAAAGGGCAGTGCCTTCCACGTCCTCTGAGAACAGTGGGGCAATCCTCAGATAGATCTTTTCACATGCGAGTGGAACTACAGGGTTCAACAATTCTTCTCCCTGACAAAGAATGAACGAGCGGCGGCTCAGGACACCTTTTCCCATCTGGTGTGAGTTCGGTCTCCAGTGTGCCTTATCTCCTGTGCTGCTCCTATCAAGAGCCTTCCTCAAAGCGGCTCTGGTCAGGGCAGACATGACTGTAGTCTGTCCCATATGTTTTTTTTTGTCACAAGAGGTCCCCAGTTATCATTCATATGTCAAGGTGACCACATCTTAACCTTCAAGTTCACCACAGACCTTATCCATCAAGGGCTGGTTCGGCATCCCAATTTGGACAACACGTCACTCTAGGATGGGGATGGAGTGTAAAAAAAAAAAACTCCTAGGAACTAGGCTACATAGCTCTTGTTATGGGAATGATGGGTAACTCTTGGAACCTTTTTTTCATCTAAGGCATATGGCAGAATCTGGAGAAGATTCTGGTTCTGTCCTCATTCCATTCTCCTACAGAACCATCCAGCATAATCACCTGTACTACTGCAGATCCTTTAAGATCGGTTGGAAGGAGGACTACAGTCAGTCACCTTATCAGTTCAGGTTTCAGTGCGAGGGGCACTCTTGTTGTTGGTTCCAGGAAAACCATTTGGCTTACATCCCCATGTCTGGAGGTTTTCTAGTGGAAGCAACATTAAAAGACCCTACAGTTAACCAACACTACCTCCTCGGAGTAGTGGTTTAGTTCCCAAGGCTGGGGCCAAAGCTCCTTTACTGCCTTTCCAGCAGACATCAGGCTCCTTCCTGCCTTTCCAGTAGACATCCCTCGGGCATCTCAGAAGGAAGGTTACTGTTTTCTGTTAGAGGTTGCTTTAGCCAGGAGATTGTGACCTAGAGGCATTGTTCACCCAAGAGACGTACACGTCTTTTATTAGGCTCTGTTTTTACTCAGAACAGATCCAGATATTTTCCCTTTGCCACATGTCTTTTATTAGGCTGGCTCTGTCTTACTCAGAACAGATCCAGATATTTTCCCTTTGCCTCAAGTTAGGTCTACCTTCCATTATAATTAAAGGTTTATTTGTTCTTCCTTCTGCCCACTTCCAGGAAACTATACGAAATGGGAATTTCAGTCTCTAGTCCTGAGATGAGTGTTGAAAATATATATTAAGAGAAAGGAGGCTCTCGCGAAACTTCAAATTGTCCATTTCAACTACTGGCCAAAATTAAGAGTAACATGGTTTCGAAGGCTCTCTAGCCAATGGATTCTATTTGTCACATCTCAAGGCTTTGATCCTACCGGTATAGCCTTGCTTGGCCTACTGAGAGCACATTCCATCTGAGCATGTCTTTTCCATGGGGATACTTCATATAAGTATCTACAACAGATTTTTACAGAGCACTGTATATAATATCTCCAGAACACTTATACAGAGCAGCCGAATGTTTATTCATTCCAGTGTTTACAAAATCTTATAAGCTGGAGGTGATGGCCTCAGTGGAGGCATCCTTGTGCTTCAGTCAGTGGTGGACTCTTATAGTCACTCAACATTCTTCCCACCCGGGACATTAGGGGATGCACTGCTCTTGAATATCCTAGGCGTAAGGAAGCCCGGAAACCAGCTTAGGAGAGAGAAATAGAAATTTTAATACCTGTAAATTTTCTTTCTCTGATGGCTGGTCTCCGGGCTTTGGATTCCCTCCCAGAATGTATATAGTTGACTGGCCTGAGGGCCAAATTATGCCGTAACTTTGTTGTGTTTTCTGTTTCCAGTACTCATAGTATTGCCTCAGGGGGACTGCTTGGGAATGACTGGAGACAACAGGATGTGGAGGGCTTCCTATCCCCCTGCTGCAGAGCTTTAGCCCTGCCTACCATCAGCATCAGCAGGTACAGCCCAGGCGTAAGGAAGCCCGGAGACCAGCCGTCGGAGAAAGAAAATTTACAGGTATTCAAATTTCTGTTTTTTCCACACCTCCTTATGAACAGTACAGCTGTCATTTTTCACATCCTGCCCGAAATGTGTTTTCGCACATGTGGCACACAATGGTGTGGTCGCTGTGCGAAATCAGTGTTCGGGACAGATTAAGAAAATCACAGTGACAGTGTTCATAAGGAGAGGTCCCAGAAAGCCCATGTTGCAAATTTGGGGAATAAGATGGTGAAATTTGCTGATGATGTTAAAATAGGGGATAGTGGATACGTTTGATGATAGGTTAACATTTGGAAGGGATTTAATACAAATTTCAGAATGGGCAGAAGTTAATGGAATTAACTTTAATAAAGACAAGTGCATTCTTCAAGCTGGCTCCTCCCACCCACCTGGTTGGTAAAACTTTCGGCTCCACCCCATGACACTAGATCTTCTTTACCGCTTGGAAGTTCAGGTTCCCTCCTTAGCGCTCTGCGTTTTAGGCCTGGATCCTAACTCGTCGGTTAAACCGAAACTCGTACTTAAATTTTCTAGACTTCAGTCTTTTTCTTCCTTCGTGGCTGTGATGGACAAATCGACTGATTTCATGTGTGTGCCTTGTGGGCAGAAGATGTCCGGACTGATCCAAGACTCATCGCAGCATTACCGCCTTGGGCTCAATCATGATCCACAGGCCTGTAAATTGTGCAAGTCCTTCTCGGTCAATGTTCACCGAAGACCCGTGCTGCAGACTTTGACTTGGGCGCCGAAACCTATTCGTCCGGTAAAGTCGAAGGAGGCCCATTCAGTGGATGTCCATGTGGTGGGCTCGGCTGAGCAACTTGAGCAAATGATCGCCCTCAAGGCGGAGGCGGCCCAGGCCACATCTTCTTCTTCTTCCTCGGTCGCGGCATTTATCCCACTGTCCTTGGGCTCCTCCTACTCGGCTTCTTTTAAGGAGCTTTGTCAAGCCCTCTCTACTAAATGAGAGGGGCCATCGGGACACTCCTCTCGGTCCAAGAAAAAGGACTCAAAAGGTAAGTCCCATCGTCGATGTTCGTGGGATCGGGAAAGGTCCCCTTCCCCGGATAGTCGATACTCGACTTCAGTCGAGGTTGCGGCTAAGGCCGCTGGCTTCATGGTGTCCCCGTCAGGTCAGCTGGTCGAGATACCCATCGATGCAGTCGAGATTTTTCTCGACCCGTCAGACAGGCTGTCGACTGGAGAAGCCGACAACCCTTCTTCACTGGTTCCCCCGGTGGAAATCGAGGACTTGCCCGTGCCTCCTGTGCCGGAGTTCCCGGTTAAGGTTCCTGAGCCAGGGGAGGAACGGGTTTCCCCTGCTCCCTCCCAGACCCACCCTTGGAAACACAGAGGGTCTCGGACCTCCTCTAGGTCCAGCCGGTCCCGCCAACATTGGCGGTCTCGGTCTCGGCACTGAGGGAAGCAGCGGTGCTGCTCATCCTCGTCATCATCCTCCTTGGAGGATAGGCTCTGGCGCAAGTTGCATCGGCGCTACGAGGATATGATGTGGCAGCAGCTCCTTTTGACCGGTAGCAAGCCAACTCCATCGCCTTCCCTGGCCATTAAGTGACTGTCACCTGAGCGGCTGAAACAACCCCTCATGGTCATCGAGGAGCTGAAGCCGGTGCCAGTTGTTCAGCCCAAACCAGCTGTACCACCCATTGTGGTGGAACCCCCACCTCCGCAACCAAAAACTGGGGCTCCGACCAAGGATTCTCGGTCGGGTCATGGGTTGCCCCATCGGTTGTCGGTCACCCTCACCCCCAATCATCCTCTGCAGGTGGAGCTCAGGTAGCAGCTCAGGCCCTCGGCTGCTGTTTGCAGACTCCTCGGAGTCTGACAGTGACTCTTCCCTGTTCTCCAGGCCTCTCAACCTGGAGTCCTCTGGGGGACAGTCGGTGGACGAGAGCCCATCCTAGTTCATGGGATTACTTCAGCTCATCTCAGAATCTACTGGGATGAAGCTCAAACCTGTGTCAAAGCGGGCCAAGTATCCCCTCACGGAGATACTGGACTGTGGGGATTCTCCTACAGAGGCCTTTCCTGTGGCCAAAGCCATTGTTGGCCTGGCCCTGGAGCTATGGCAGCGGCCAGCTTCTTGCCTGCTCCCTTGGCCAGGATGGCCAGGAAGTATGCCGTCCCCACCAGCTCACTCTCCAGATTCTCGGAGCACCCCTCTGTGGAGGGGTTGGTGACCGACAGTGTTTTCCGGCGCTCCAGAAATGCTCAGAACGTGGACAAGCCACCCGATAAAGAGTCCAAGAAATTGGACTACTCCAGGCGTAAAGTTTATGCTGCGTCCTCCTTAGGCTTTCATCAGGCCAGTTCGGCCATACTGATGGCACTCTTTTCCCACGCCCTTTTGGGCTCCCTGGATTAGGTGATTCCTTATCTCCTGGCTGACCTCCAGACTATGGTCAAGCAGGTGTGAGATCAGGGAAGGGTGGTGGCAAAGCAACAGCTCCAAACTGCTCTCGACATTGGAGACTCTTGTGCCCGGTCAGTAACTGCTGGAGTGGCCACGCGCCGCAGAGCTTGGCTGCGGATCTCCACCTTCATGGCGGATACCCAGCACAAGCTGGCAGACGTTCCCTTCCTGGGTACCGACTTGTTTGGTCCTGGGGTGGAGGGTCACTTGCAGAGGATCGAGAAGTCTAATGCCACCTTGGACTCAGTCACATCTTCCCAGAAGGACGAAGGCCGCCAGCAGCAGCATAAGCCCTTTTGGCCTTCTGCCCCTGTGGCACGTCCTGCCCAGCAACACCAGCATCAGGGCCAGCAGGCTCGCACTTGGCACCCCAAAGCCAAGCCTGCAGCTTCCTCCAGCAGAAAGCTGGGAGGAAAAGGCCCAGGAGGTCCCTCGGCCAGTCCTTCCTCCAAGCCTGCCCAGTGACGGGTTGAGGGGTGTTGCCCCAGCCTCGTCACTCCCCCCTGGGTTCCCCACATGGGGGGGAATGGCTCTACCACTTCATTTCCACCTGGTCCACTATCACCATGGACCGCTGGTTGCTGGAAGTTGTAGGGAAAGGTCTGCCTCTGGAATTCGAGCAGGCCCCACCCTATCGGGCCGTCGCCCCACAGGGGGCTATGGGGTCCGCAGCCTCTCTGTCAGCTCATTGAGCCAACACTGCTCTGCTCCTCCAAAAGGAGGTGATCAGGGAGGTAGCGGATCCTACACCAGACCCAGGGTTTGTGTCCAGGTAGTTTCTGGTCCCAAAACGGGCGGGGGACTGGCACCCCATTCTAGACCTACACGACCTGAACAAGTTCCTATGGTTCTGAACCTTCAGGATGGTCACTCTGGCACAGATCATTCCATCCTTGGAATGAGGTATGTGGTTCTGTTCTCTGGACCTCCAGACGTGTTCTTTCACGTCCCAATCCATCCGTCCCACCAGCGATTCCTTCTCTTCAGAGCGGAGGGGTCCCTTTACGAGTTCTGGGCCATGCCCTTCTGCCTCTTTCCAGTTCCCAGGGTCTTCACCAAATGCATAGCAGTGGTGACAGCATTCCTGCGGTGCCGAAGGGTCCAGGTTTACCCTTATCTGGACGACTGGCTGATTGCAGCCCCCTCCAGGCTGGAGGTAGAGCGGTCCGGGGATCTGGCCCTCCAGGTCTGCTCTCAGATTGGCCTCCTCATCAACAAGGCCAAATTGGAACTCATGCCAATGCAGGTGATTCAATTCATCAGGGCAGAGCTCGACTCTCTTCGAGCCAGAACACGGCTCCCAGCGGACAGGGCCGAGGTTCTCTCCTCCTTTGCCCAGTAATTTCTGGTTGGGCAATTGCGCCCCTGTCTGGGACTTCCTGTGCCTCCTGGGCCTCATGGCGGCCTGTACCACCGTGGCCCATTGGGCCCACTGGCACATGCGTTCCCTTCAGTGGGGGCCCACCAATGGTCACAGTGCTCCGGTCCTCTGGACCAGCCAGTGGCGGCCAGGAGATGTGGAGCGCTCTCCAGTGGTGGATCGTTCCAGCTCATCTGCAGGTGGGCATCCCATTTGTCCGCCCCGAGCCGACGGTCATTTTAACGACCGATGCCTCTCTGATGGGTTGGGGTGCCCATCTGGGGGAGCACAGAGCGCTTGCCCTCTAGTTCCCTCAGGAGTCTCGATGCCACATCAACCTGCTGGAGCCTCAAGCTGTCTGACTAGCCCTCACCGCCTTCGCTCTGTTTGTACGGGGTCAAGTGGTCCAGGTCCAGACAGACAATACCACAACCATGTACGACCTAAACTGCCAGGGTGGGACGCACTCCTTGCCCCTATGCAAGGAAGCTCTCTGCACTTTGTCCCTCATGAGCAGACTGGAGGTGGATCTCCTAGCCATCTATGTGGCAGGAGCCTCCAACACTCTGGCCGATGCCCTAAGCCGGGTAGGTGCTGCATCTCACGAGTTGTCTCTCCTGCCGGAGGTAGTACACGATCTGTTCTCCCACTGGGGCACACCTCAGGTGGACCTGTTTGCCTCCAGGGAGAATGCGAAGCTGAGGCTGTTTCATGCCCCCCACCTTCAGCAGGGCTCGCTGTAGGGGGATGCCTTCTCGAGGCCGTGGACCCTGGGCCTCTTCTACGCCTTTCCCCCATTTCCCTTGATCCACAAGGTGCTTCTCAAGGTGAGGAAGGACAAGGCACAGGTGATTCTGGTAGCCCCAGACTGGCCCCGCCAGTTCTGGTATCCAGATCTCCTCAGCCTCAGCTTCAGGCTCCCGAGGCGGCTTCCAGCCTGCCCAGACCTGAGCTCAGTCTACCAGGGGAAGGTACTCCACCCGGACCTTCAATCCTTGCACCTGATGGCCTGGTTCCTGTGTGTTTAGAGTTCCAGGCCTTGGATCTTTCTGACGAGGTCCTCAAGGTTGTTGAGGCATCCCGTAAGAAGTCGACCAGAAAATGCTATGCCTTCAAATGAAAGAGATTCTCCATTTGGTGCCAGGATAAGGGGTTGGACCCTTCCTCCTGCTCCTTGGCCAGCATTCTGGACTACCTATGTTCCCTTTCTCAGCAAGGGCTTCGGTCGATGACCCTTAAGGTGCACCTGACAGCCATCTCTGCTCTTCAGGCGCAGGCCGGAAAGCAGTCGGTGGAGCAGGAGAAGGTGGTTGGGAGCTTTTTCAAAGGCCTTGATCACATATCCCCTCTGGTGCGAGAACCTCCACCTCCATGGGATCTACTGCTGGTATTGGCTAAGCTCATGGGCAAGCCATTCGAACCGATGCACAGGTGCGATATCTCCCACCTGTCGTGGAAGACCGCCTTCTTAGTGCCTATTACGTCAACCAAAAGGATGGGAGAGCTCCAGTCACTTTCCATCGAGTCTCCTTATCTGGTCTTCCACAGGGACAAGGTTGTCCTGCGCCCCCACCCGAAATTTCTTCCGAAGGTGGTGTCGGAGTTTCACCTTAACCAGGTGTTGACTCTGCCGGTGTTCTACCCCAATCACAGCTCGGAGGCCGAATATTGGCTCCATACTTTGGACCCTAGAAGAGCGCTCTCTTATTATAAGGAGCGGACGGCTGAAGTTCAGGGAGAGGTTTGCCAGCTGTTTGTCACCTATGCTGAAGCCGCACCTGGCAGACCTGCAGCCAAATGGACGATAGGCAGGTGGGTCACCTCCTGCATAGATCTCTGCTGTAAGTTAGTGGGCATGGAGCCTCCCACAGGGATAAGAGATCATTCTACCCACCATACCACTGCTTCAGTGTCTGCTTCCAGGGATGTCCCTATCCAGGAAATCTGCAGGGCTGCTACCAGGAAGTCAGCACACACCTTCATTACCCACTACCACATCGACCTTGAGTCACGCTGGGATGCTGGTTTTGGGACCTCGGTTCTCCAGTCCAGTCCTTATTTCCTAAGTAGGGGGTGTGCACCTTGTCTCCCTCCTCCCGGAGAACTGCTAGGAGTCTGCCAGTAAGTGTGGATAGAACAACATATCCATGTCCCTAGAAATACAGGTTACTCAACTGTAACAGGAGTTCTAGGAATGGTATATGTTGTTCATCCACACAACCCACCCGACCTCCCTGGCTTCGACGCACAACCTGGCTTCCAGCGGGTTAGGTCTGGTGTCGTGGGGTGGAGCTGAGAGTTTTATCACCTGGGTGGGTGACAGGAGCCAGCTTGAAGACTTTCCAGCAAGATTTAAAGCGGCAAAGAACCTGCCAGTAAGTGTGGATGAACAACATATGCCATTCCTAGAACTCCTGTTACAGGTGAGTAACCTGTATTTATAGTGCATCTGGGGAGGCAAAATGTGCAACATAATTAATTATTATATGTAGGGTCTACAGCTGAAGGTATCGACATGTGAGAAGGATCTGGGGTCAATATTCAAAATTATTTAAAAAGTAGTGTTCACAGTAGAAATATTTCAAATAAAGCCATGTATTTAGTAAACAGTATAAGAAGGGGTTTTTCGTTCTAGAGGTTGGGAGGTGTTAAAGCTGTTGTATAGGACTTTGGTTAGGCCCATTTTGGATTATTGTTCCATTGTATGGAGTCCCTTCCTAGTGAAAGATGTTAAGTTGTTGGAAAGGCCGCAACGGTCCTACACAAGATTCATATCAGGTTGTGAAGGTTCCTGGGTCGCAAAAAGCCTGTGTTGAAAACTTGGAGTGAAAATACCAAGAAACGCCCAAGGCGTTAGAGTTTCCGACCATATCGCCCTACCCTGTAGGGACTGACAGGCATCAGGGGTGTGACTTGGGATTGTCGACAGTAATGCTCACGCCATTCCACCCCCACCCTGCAGCCAATGACAAGCATTGAGGTGTGCCTTGGACTCTTCGACCTCAAAGTTCACACCCTTCTCCTATACTGCACCCATTTCAGTGTATTTCCTTATGGAGTGGGGTGAGTGTAAAGCCTGAACACCCCAAGCACACCACAACACTTGTCAGTGTCTGCTGGGTAGGGTGAGGTGAAATGACATGAGCACTGTGGGCAACGACCCAAAGGCACACTTAGTGCCTGTCCATCTTTGCAGGGTGGGGGTGGAGCTGGCGTCAGTTCAGTACTTCACTGCCATTCCTAGTCTGCATCTGTCTAACTCCTGCACTTCCAATGCTAATGCCAGTAAGCAAATATTCAGCATTGACAAATGCTTGTTTGAGTAGGCCACTTGTCCTGGACTAGCATGTAATTTAAAAATGTGTTGATCCCTGGCCACCGGTGCATCGATTGGGTGGTGGGGGCCACTACCACCAATGGGAGGTTGGCTGAGGCTGTGGACACTGCTGTGTCTTGGAAACTGGGCCAGGGCTTTGTTGTTGGGAATGTGTTCTTGCCACAAGAGTTGCATGGCTGTAGCAGGCCAGCCGTGGCCATGGAGGGGCATGACACACAGGGGTCAACATATTTCGGGGCCATTGATCGTGTTGGGGATGGACCCCTGGACACCAGGGAATGATATTAACCATACTGAAAGGGGGGTGTGGATGAGGGACCCTGGATACTAGGGAATATTAACTGAATGGGATGGGGATAGGGAGCACTGAACTCCAGGTATGTCATAGCATCCTCTCCACTTCTGAGGGGGAGGAGACTAGAATGACTCCGGTTACACGGCTCCCAGGTGACTACAAGATGCACTGTCAACAGAGCACTGACTAGTGTGCCACACTAGGGAGGGCGTGTCGGATACATGACATCAGTGCATCGTAGCGTCAGCTTGACACCCCCCTCCAATCAAGGAAAAACAATACAGAAATAAATGCCTCCGGTGTGCAAGATGATGCCCTGCCCCAAGACCGTCCTGGATCCCCATCGCAGCCATGATTGCACAAATCCGGAGTTGTGCCTGGGGGTTCTGACTGCTCCGCCCTTGGGGCAGTCCAGGGGCACTGTGGAGGGCGGTTCTGGGATGCGTCCAGCAGACAGAAGGCCAAAAAGTGATTGCCACTGGAAGAACATAAAGCATAAGTTAAAAAAAAATTAAGAACGACACAGACTACTGTAAAAATGCTAATTTCTCTAACAGCAAAGTATCTCATTCTGTTCTGCAATACACAGTACAAGTCTTTTTCTGTTGATACTTTCCTTATTATGGATGTCAAGAGAGAGGACCGTTGACATCCACATGTTTCAGGTGGTGTGCTCAGTCTCCACGACATTTTTAATTAATTGCATAATTTCTGGTAGAGCATGCAGCACAGTGCAGGCACAGTGCAATTACAGCACTGCAGCAACAATAGTTAATGTGGCACAGTAACAGCAGTACACATGGTACAGTGCAGTTTTGGCAGCCTATGCTTCACAGTGCAAAGTCAGCCATACACATGAAACAGTTCAGTGAAAGTCATATATGTGGCATAGTACAGTGGAGGCAGTGCACGTGGCACAGTGCAGTGATGTCAGTCCACATAGTACAGCTCAGTGATGACAGACCACGTGGTGAACTGTGGTTTCTGCAGTGCACATGGCACTGCACTGTGGTGGTACTGTGCTGTGCCATGTGCATTGGTGTCACTGCACTGCACTACGAGCTCTGCCAAAATTACCTGGTGCAACATGCAATGCTAATGTACTGCTGTGCCATGTGCACACTATCATATACGATGCAGACACCACCCTTTGTCACATGCACTGTGCATTGCATCGCACTATATTATCAGTGTGCTGTGCCATATCAACAGTCTTGTGCCACATGTACTGCCAGCACCGCCCTGTTTCATGTAATGCAGACACTGCACTGTGCCTGTGCCACGAGAGAATGTGTGCAGCATGACTATTGCCATCACTGCACACCACTTCCTCCATACTGGAGGGGTGAAGAGAAAAAGTGAGAAAATGCTGACTGGTGGGATGACACCGGTCTCCCACATGCCCTGCACCTGGCATTCTGGGCAACGTCTGAGCAAACTTGATCCTGCTCTCAGTGGGGCTTGTGGGGATCCCGTCTGCCCCAAAAGTGGGGCAAGCAGTCTCCTTATGGCTACTTCTTGGTACTGTTTACTCACTCAGCCTGCGGCCTCATGACCAAACCACACCAGGGTGCACATGGCACATAGGGGTGACCAGCAGTGCAAATGGCAGCACTAAACACAGCCCTTCCCTGTGGTTGCATGGTACTGTGCACCTACACTAGTGTCACCACACTGTGCCACATGCTCTGGCAATACCATACACTGCCACATGCACTACTGTCACTTTTCTGACACTTTGGTGTGCTGCAAGCACTGCTGTCTCTTCACTGTGCTACATGCACTGCTGAAGATATGCTGTGCAATATGCAGTGCAGAAACTGTGCTGGGCCACATGCAGTGGTAACATCGTAGTAGGTCACGTACAGTGCTGATACTGTACTGTGCCATGTGCAATGCTAACACTGCACTATTCGGTATCTGCAGTGCATTTGGCACACCATGTTATCTTCAGTGTACATGGCCATGGGGATGCCACATGGCACTAGTGATGACCATGCATGTGACACAGTGCAATTGCAGCAGTGCATGTGGCACATCACAATTGCAGCAGAGGATGTGGCACAGTAATGATGGTACGCATAGCACAGTGCGGGAAGTACATGTAGCACAGTGCAATAACAGTCATACATGTGAAACACTTTCGGTGATGGCAGTGCACGTGGCATGACACAGTAATGGCAGTGTACGTGGTACAGCACAGTGACAACAAACCACGTGGTACAGAGCAATGATAGCACACCATGTGGCACCCTGCTGTGCATAAGGCACTGCACTGTGGCAGCAGTAAATGCCACACTGTGGTATGTGCTCTACCAACACTGCACTGTGCCATGTGCAGGGCAGACACCAAACTGTGCCAC
Organism: Neoceratodus forsteri; assembly: GCA_016271365.2. Lineage (NCBI taxonomy): Eukaryota > Metazoa > Chordata > Ceratodontiformes > Ceratodontidae > Neoceratodus > Neoceratodus forsteri. The sequence goes on from CM028137.1 coordinate 830,704,696, forward strand.
ATACAGTGCCGATGTGGCACTTTGCAACATGTAGTGATGCCACTTTGAGGTTCTATGTGCAATGCTAACAATGCATGGTGACGTGTTCTGTCGATAACATGGTGCGCCACGTACAGTGCCACAACTTGTGCAGACACAGCCCACAAGGAATTGTGCCCTGGGACCACTTATTTAACCTTTACCCCACTTCCACATACACTGGAGCACCATTTACCCCCCCAATCCTCCTGCATATCCGGAACTGAATATTTACCTCCCTCCACCTCACCCTCCAGGGCTACACTTGACCCTCCACCATCCCATATACCCCAGAACGGTTTCCCCACATACCATCACCCCACACACCTACCTTGACACCACTCAAGTAGCCCCCTCCCCATCTGCAACCTATGTACACACATGTTCCTTCGACAGTCATATGTTCCCACACACATACTTTAGCATGGTATCGCCACATATATCTGACCACCCATGTACCTGTCCCACCCAGACATACCCCACCACCACTCATGTACCCCTCCTCACCTACCACCCATGTGCACATGTTGATTTTACAGTCCTGTGTTTCCAAGCTCATATCTCCCCACAGGGTGGTGCATTGCGCAGTTCTGACACCGCACTGTGCCACGTGTACTCAGAATAGCAAAAGCCCAAACTGAGAAAAGATAGCCAACTCTGTTAAGAAGGGGGATAAAACCTTTTGTAAGTACATTAGGGAGTGAAGAAAGACCAACAAAGGGATACTGAGGCTTAATAAAGGGGAGGGAATATGGGCAAAGGGTGACAGTGAAAAAGCAGGGATACTGAACGAATACTTCTGCTCAGTATTCACAAAAGAAGTGGAAGGGGGAGGTACATAAACCAAACAACAGAAACACTCTTGATTAGGGGGGTCGATACCAGTCCATTCACAGAAGAAAGGGTTCTGAAAGAACTCTTAAAACTGAAGGTGGACAAAGCAATGGGGCCTGATGAGGTTCACCCCAGAATTCTAAAAGAACTAAGGGTAGAACTAGAGACACCACTAACTATCCTCTTTAACAAATCTTGGGAGGATGAAGACTGGAGGAGGGTGGATGTGATTCCACTTAACAAAAGTGGGAGCAGGGCAGAGGCGGGAAACTACAGACCTGTTAGTTTGACCTCAGTGGCACGGAAAATGATGGAATCACTTCTGAAGGAAAGAATTGTTGAGCACCTAGAGGCCAGTAGGGCACAGGACCCAAGGCAGCATGGGTTCACAGTGGGAAGGTTATGTCAGATGAATCTAATAGATTTCTTTGACTGCACGACCAAAGTAGTAGACCGGGGAAGGTCTGTGGACGTAGCCTACCTAGACTTTAGCAAGGCATTTGACACAGTCCCACACAAAAGATTAATATTAAAGTTAGCCAGCCTTGGAGTGGGTCCCAGGGTGGTAGCCTGGGTAAAAAAACTGGCTAGACAACAGGACACAGAGGATAATAGTAAACAGAATCCACTCTGACGAAAGGGGGTTACTAGCGGGGTACTGCAGGGTTCAGTACTGGGACCGGTCCTCCTTAATGTCTTTATAAGTGACATTGCAGAGGGACTAGAAGGAAAAGTATGTATCTTTGTAGACGACACAAAGATCAGTGACAGGAATGATACACAAGTTGGGGTGGAAAGGATGAGAAGGGACTTGGCAAGGTTGGCCATGCATGTGGCACTGCTCAGTGAGAGGTAACACAGAAATGGCCATGTCTTGATTGCATTTCCTGAACTCAGGTCAGCTGAATATCAATTGTTTTCAGCCTCATCTGTTGCTCTGGAGATTATTTTTGCACAACACAGTAACAGTGGTGCACATGACACGGTATAATGACAGCCATACTCTTCACACAGGGGCCTGCAGCCACCTAACCCTTCCCCACCATGGGACTGCACCTCACTTCCTATGCAGGAGCCTGCAACCCCACTCCCTATGTAGGGGCCTGCACCCACCTCCCTACACAGGGGCCTACACCCCCATTCCTGATGCAGAGGCCTGCACCTCCCTATACAGGGCTTGCACCAACCTTCTAACACAGCACTGTGCCAGGTGCAGGGATGACACTTTGTGGTGCCATGTGCACAGTGAACACCATGCGGTGCCACATGCACTGCTACAACTTACTATGCCACGTGCTGTGCAGACATTATGTTGTGCCATGTGGCATGTAGACACTGCGCTGTGCTACATACAATGCTGACACTGTACTGTGTAATGCCGTCAGTGAGCTGTGCCATGTGCACTGCTGGCACTTCACTGTGCCACCTGCAGTGCCGATACAACACTGCCATGTGGCATAGTGGCATACTGATACTGTGCTGTGCCATAGTGATCCGGGCAGCTTAATTAGATCTATCAGTTCCTTCAATAGCACCCTTAAGGACCACCTCCTCAAATCTTCCACTTGTTTATGCCTAGAACAACCTCCCCCTTGAATGTGCTCTGATAGGTGCTGCTATTCTAGTCTTTCTCTTCTAGTTCGATGGGATTGGTGGTTGCCTCGGAGGCATCACAAATCCTCCTTTACCAGTAAAGCAAGGTGTGGATTTCCTCTAAAAAGGTGTTTAACTGGGTCTTCTTTTACCTATACTATAGATATTTAATCTAGCCTCAAGACCGATTAAAACACACTATGCCACAGCTCGTATTGAGGAAGAAATGGTGTGATGCAGGGAACTACTATGCCAGTCAGTACATGCGATTTGCTGTAAGATGATGCTAGATAGGACTGCTGAAGTACACCTTCCCATAGAACCATAGAGCTCAAATATAAAATAGAGATGCTAGAGGGTGGACTAAAATGGCTCAGTTGAAGCCATGAGTCTGCCATATTAGAGGAGGGTTGAGGTGCCAATAGAGAATGAGAACCCTTCTGGAAAATAAAGATAATGGCACCGGCACACTGTTTCTACACAAATCAAGTAATGCACTGCAAAGGACAAATGAGCATACCTTATGTTTATCACCACAATGCGCTTCTGCTTCATCACTTCTCTGCTGTCAATGGTGCTTGTTACCCAACCAGATCAGCAGGTTTCAATCAAAACAGTGTGCCGGTGCCATTATCTTTATTTTCCAGACAGGTTCTCGTTATCTACTGGCACCTCAGCCATCCTCTAATATGGCAGACTCGTGACTTCAACTGAGGTATTGGAGTCCACCCTCTAGCCCTCTCTATTTTATATTTGAACTGTATGCATAGAACTAGAATAGAAAGACTAGAATGACAATGCCACCTTTGGAGGCATGTAAAGCATGCCACCATCTTGTAGATGTCAACCCCTGAAGCCGGCTCATTCACATCCAGTAGTCCCTGGCATCTGGTGGCACACCCTGCCCTCCGATCCCTGTCCCTGTACTGTACTAAGTAGTCCATGGTGCCCAGTATCACCCCCTGCCCTCCGATACCCATCCCCTACTGTAATAAATAGTCCCTGGTATCTTGTGGTGCACCCTGCCCTCCAATCCCTGTACTGTAATAAATAGTCCCCGGTGTCTAGTGGCACCCCCTGCCCTCCAATCCCTATCCCCCATATTGCAATAGTCCCTGGTGTCCAGTGGCACCCCTGCCCTCTGATCCCTGTTTCTGTACTGTAATAAGTAGTCCATGGCATGTAGTGTCATCCCCCACACTTCGATCGCTTGCCGGTATCGAATAAATAATGTCCCTTATATCTAGCCACACACCCCAGCCTCCAGTTGCTCACCACTGTTGTATAAATGATGATCTTACTTGGAGAGGGCTCTTGCAATAGGTAATTACATATAGGACTGATGTCGGCAGGTGGCAGGACCCCACGGAAAAATTTCTAGCTAGCAGTCCCTGGCAGGGACCGCCCCCACGTCAGGTGACCGGCGTCAGATGACGTCGGTATAAAGGGGTGGTCCCAGATGCCCGCCTTCCAGTTCTTTCCCGCTGTCAGCTCGTGAAGCACCTTGCAGTTAAGTTCCTGTTGCTCAGTCCTGTTATTTCGACGTTTTTTCCGAAAAAGCTTTCAGTATTGTATTTTATATTTTTATCGTCAGGCGAACAACGGTATATGTCATCCCTTCAAAAATAAGTCGACTCGTCAGGAACTGCTTCTAAAAGGCGGTCCTCCCTCTGCCTTTTCTGCTTAGGCCCCGACCATGCGGTTGACAAGTGTCCGCACTGCCTACGTTTCAATGCAGCCACCCGCAGACGATGCCAGCAGTCTCTCGAAGCCCATCTCCTCAAAAATAAGATGTCCTCGATGGAGAAGGAGTTGAAGAAACTTCGGCAGGCGTCGACCTCCCCTGAAGGGCACAAGAAGTGGGACAAGGAAAGGCACCGGGAGAAGGCCTCCTCCTCCTCCGCGACTCCGGCCAGAGTCACGGGCAAGGTAACACCCCCTCCGGGGGATCGCCCGACAGCAGCCTCCAAGGCTTTGGAGGAGGCGTCGGCCTGCCTGTCGGGTTCGCGTTCGAGCCTGCCGGATGCCTCTGGGCAAATGGAGGCTCCAGCCCCCAGTACCGCCACAGGCTTGTGGCCTACTGGTGCAGGCACCTCCCTTAAGCTGAACGTCGGCTCCTCTGACGTCCACCGGGAGAAGGCTGCTAAGACGCTCGACCCTTCAGGGTGGCGCATGGCAGTGTCCCCCTCGGACCAGGCCTCCTCCCATCCTCGGCTCATCTCCAACGAGGGACCCCCAAAGCCGGACGCCGGCTCCTCTGGCGTCCGCCGGGATTCGGCCCCTAAGCCACGCCGGGCTCCTCCGATGTGCGCCAGGCCTCGGATCCTATGGCAGACCCTCGCCGCCTGTCGTGCTCAGGCCCCCGCAGCCTTCACTGCCATCAGGGAGCCCGAGTCCCCCCTGCCCGACCCCAGGAATTTCCCCCCCCAGTCCCTGGATGAGGCTCGGGATCCTGGGCTACCGTCCAATCCTCTTCCTACAGAACCGGATCTGACGTCAGTTCCCCTGATGCCAGCTCCGGTGCCGGCCCCGGCTCCTCCGGCGCCGGCCCTGACACCGGCCCTGCCGACGTTGGTTCTGACACCGGCCCCTCCGATGCCGGTGGGGGATATTCCTCTTCCATCGGGCCCTCCACCCCACGGGCCTATCCCGGCTGATCCGCCCTGTGGAGTACCCGGCTGGACCGTCTGCTCCAGCAGCTCCTCCAGTGCCTGGATATCCGCCGTCCTATCTGACGCCGGTTTTCCCAGGTCCACAGTATCTGGCACCGCAGTACCCGGCGCCGACTCCTCCGATGCCGCAGTACCCGACTCCGATATACCCGCAGCCGGGTTACGGATACTCTCACTATGGATTTCATCCATACAACTATCCCCCTCCTCCTCCTCCTCCACCGCCCCCTAGGCTGCCGGTGGATCTCCAGGAGACTCTTGCCTCCTGGTGGGCTGAGTCCAAGGCTCAGCTCACCAAGGAAGTTGAGAGCCATCTTACAGTGATGGTGCCACCCCCGGCTCCCGTACGCCCCAGACGGCACACTCCCTCTCCACCTCCGGATTCCCAGGCTTTGCCCTCGGGATCCAGAGAGGGGCAGGACACGCATTCTGGGATTCCCCCTAAGGAAACCTTTCCTCCCGCTAGATGAGCTAGGGAGTCTTACTCTGCTTCAGATTCTTCTTCTTCTTCTCGCTCGGACTCCTTGGAGGCCTCCGATGGGTGTTCCGAGAAAGACGACGAGCTGCACTCTCCATCCAAGCCCCAGCCGAGGACTCCTCCGAAGTCTCCTCCGGAGGATCCTTCCTTCACGGAGTTGCTCAGGAAGATCCAGGAAGTCCATCAGTGGCATTCCTTAGAGCCAGATCCTCAACAGGTTAAACTCGACGAACATCTGGACTTGCGCCTTACGGCTCCTACCCTAGTGCCACCCTGGATCGAGCCTCACGCCCACCTTGTTTCCACTATTTGGAAGCAACTGTCGGCTTTAGCCCCACTTCCTAGGAAATCGAACAGGCTATACCAGGCTCCGGAGGGTGTAGACTTCTTAGACTCTCACCCCTGTGCAGACTCGGTTGTGATTAGTGCCACTCACGGCCGGTCAGCACACCCGAAACACTTGAGCTCATCTGCCCCGGATAAGGAATCCCACCTTCTGGATCAGTATGGAAGGAAGATCTACGCTTCTTCCACACTGGGGATTAGGGCCCTGAATTATGTAGCACATATGGGGGATTACCAGAAGACTGTCCTTACCCAGGCAGAATCTAAGATCGACTCCTTGCCTGACTCCGAAGTCAAGCAGGAGTTAGCCGACCTGGTCCGTTCTGCTCATTCAGCCAGTCGTCATATTCTGAGGATGACCTACGATGCAGTGGACACCGCAGGACGGAGCTCTGCGTTCGCCATAAGTCTTCGGCGTCATGCATGGCTCCGTGTGTCAGGTCTGGTCCCGGAGGTGCAGTCAGCAATTCAAGAAGCACCTTTCAGGGGTTCTGTGCTTTTCGGTGGTGATGTCAAGGACATCATCACTGACTTGCAGGAGAAGGGGACGGCCCATATATCTCTTGATTCAATGTACCGTCCCCATCCCCCACAGCGCCGTCCCTTTCGCAGACACAGCCAGCCTCAAGCGAAACCTCAGGGAAGGCGGGCCACTAAACGTCTGGCCCCCACAGCTGCCAGGCCCCCGTCACCCAAAAAAGCAATGGGTGCCCCAGCTGCGGCGCTGCCTCTCACCACCTGACTCCTTCCCTCTCCCACTGCCTCCGGACGCCCGGAGGAACTGGTAGGAGGGAGGTTCTCCCTCCACCTTCTGGGTTGGGAGAGGATAACATCAGATTCATGGGTGCTTCAGATCATAACAGAGGGGCACTCCATAGAGTTTCTCCAGAAACCTCCACGCCACCCCCCCTCTGAACTCCTCTTACTCAAGGGACCATCTTCCTTTGGTCAGGGAAGAAATCTCCGCTCTCCTTGCGAAGCAGGCTATAGAGCCCATCCCCCTCACCTCCACGGGATGGGTTACTATTCCCATTTCTTCCTCATACCAAAGAAGACCGGAGATCTCAGACCCATTCTCGATCTCAGCTCCCTGAACCTATATGTGGAATACAAGAGGTTCAGGATGCTCTCCCTTCAAATTCTCTTGCCCCTGCTCCGGCCGGGCCAATGGCTTTGTGCACTGGATATACAGGATGCGTACCTGTACATCCCCATTCGCCCTTCGCACCGAAAGTACCTCAGGTTTGCATTCCAGGGGGACCACTACCAATTCCAGGTGCTCCCTTTTGGTCTTTCCTTGGCTCCCCAAGTCTTTACCAAATGTCTGGCGGTGGTAGCGGCCCACCTGCGTACTTTGGGAGCTCAGGTTTTTCCCTACCTGGATGACTGGCTCCTGGCGGCCCCGTCCAGGGAGGAACTCCTGCATTTTCTCTCCCTCACCCAGCAGGTTTTCACTGGCCTGGGTATTACCATTAACCATTCCAAGTCTCACCTGGATCCTTTACAGAGGCTCCAGTTCATCGGGGCAATCCTCGGCACAACAATGTGCAAGGCCTTCCTGCCTCTGGACAGGGGGGCCTCCCTCCAGTCCCAGATTTCCCTCCTATCGGAACACAGGAGGGTTCCGGTGAGGTCGGTGCTCCGTCTACTGGGGCTTATGGCGGCGGCCATCCCGGCCGGTTCGGGCGCGCCTCCACATGAGAATCTCTCAGTGGACTCTCCGATCTCAGTGGGATCAATGGGTAGACGACCTAGATCATCTGGTTCTGATCTCCTCACCGATGGTAAGAGACTTGCAATGGTGGATGGTTCGAGAGAACCTATTCCGGGAGGTCCCCTTTTTTCATCCTCCCCCCGATCAGACTCTGACCACGGACGCTTCAGGCGAAGGTTGGGGAGCCCATCTGGGTCCTCACCGAACCAAGGGCTTATGGTCAAAGTTGGAGTTAGTTCTCCACATCAACGTGCTTGAGCTTCGAGCAGTGCTGTATGGTCTCCAGGCCCTTCACCAATACATCCTTCCCGGTCACCTAGCTGTCCAAACGGACAACATGTGCGTTGTGTGGTACATCAACATGCAGGGAGGGACTCAGTCCTACCTGCTGTGCAGGGAAGCGATGAGGGTTTGGGGATGGGCAACGCTTCACAACCCTCACCATATGGCGATCCATGTTCCGGGAGTCGACAATGTCCTGGCAGACAGACTAAGTCGCTTGTCGGCTCTACCACACGAGTGGGAATTGGACGAAAAAGTTCTAAAAAGCATCTTCCAGATTTGGGGGACCCCTCAGATAGACCTGTTCGCCTCCTCCCAAAATGCAAAGCTTCCAATCTTTTGCTCGCTCGCTCCAGAGCGTGGCGCTTTCTGGAGCGAAGCTCTATCTCTAAGCTGGAAGGGCAGATTCGTCTATGCTTTTCCCCCAATTCCTCTGGTCCCTCGTGTGCTGCAGAAGCTTGCTTTGGAAGGAGCGAGAATGATTCTGATTGCTCCTTTCTGGCCCAGGCAAATTTGGTTCTCTCTTCTACAACAATACTCAGAGGTTCCTCCTCTTCCTCTTCTTTTATCTCCAGGATTGCTGACCCAGGATCAGGGGACCCTGGTCCATCCGGGACTCAAGTCCCTTCAACTTCATGCATGGCTCCTGCAGACCTAGCTCAATCTCGTTTTGGCGTTTCTCCTAAGGTGGCTGAGATTTTGGTGGAGGCTAGAAAACCCTCCCCTAGGTCCACCTACGCCATGAAATGGAAAAGATTTTCCATCTGGGCTGTGTCCAGGAACGTGAAGCCCTTTTCCTGTCCTGTGACCATTCTTCTTGAGTACATGCATCATCTTTTCGACCTGGGTCTCAGTCACTCCTCTTTGAAAGTCCATATGGCGGCTATTTCAGCCTACCATGTCCCTTTCACTGATAAGGCATTTGCCCAGCTGGAGGTATCCAAAACCTTCCTTAGAGGGGTCCTTCATCTCAGGCCCCCTGTCCGGACTCCAGCTCCCCCTTGGGACTTGAACTTTGTCCTCGAGAAACTTACCCTTCCTCCTTTTGAGCCTGCGGCTTCCGCAGACTTGAAGTTTTTATCATGGAAGACGCTCTTCTTGGCGGCCATTACTTCTGCTCGCAGAATTTCCGAGCTCAGGCCCTTATGTGCAAAATCCCTTATCTGATTTTTCACAAAGAACGAGTAGCTCTTCGCACGAATCCTAAGTTTCTTCCGAAGGTGGTAGCGGAGTCTACCTTAAATCAGTCTATTGAATTACCTGCCTTTTTCACGCAGTACTCCAACCAAGGAGAATACTTGCTCCATACCATGGATGTCCACAGGATTCTGAGATACTACACCGATAGGACGAAGGATCTCAGAAAGACTGATCAGTTGTTCGTCTCTTTTGCTCACAAAAGGGAAGGCAATGCTGTCTCCAAGCAATGCCTATCAAAGTGGTTGGCTCATTGCATCACTTTCTGTTATGACAAGTACAACAAGACCCTACCGGGTCAAGTCAGAGGTCACTCGACTCGTGGAGTGGCAGCCTCTGTGGCTTGTTTCAAGAATGTGTCTGTGACAGACATCTGTGCTGCCGCCACTTGGACTTCTGTCCATACCTTTACTAAACATTACAGTTTGGACATTGCCTCTCACCGTAGAGCAGGCTTCGGGTTAGCTGTCTTGCAAGGCCTCCTATCTTGAGGTTTGCAAGGTTGTTTGCTACTTCTTGGAGTAGTTCCTCCTCCCGGTGCCTTTCATTTGTTCCAGACTGCTTGGGATTCTGTCCTGTATGTAATTACCTACTGCAAGAGCCCTCTCGGAGTAAGATATTACAGTTACGTGAACTTACAGTAACAGTAGATCTTGAGAGAGGCTCTTACGATAAACACCTTCCCGCCCTCTCCCCTGGAGCTTTTCAGCTCCTTTTCCATTGAGGGAATATTTGTTCTTTCTCGTCCGGGCCTTCCGGGCCTGTGGCGGGAAAGAACTGGAAGGCGGGCGTCTGGGACCACCCCTTTATACCGACGTCATCTGACGCCGGTCACCTGACGTGGGGGCGGTCCCTGCCAGGGACTGCTAGCTAGAAATTTTTCCGTGGGGTCCTGCCGCCTGCTGACGTCTGTCCTATATGTAATTACCTACTGCAAGAGCCTCTCTTGAAGATCTACTGTTATGGTAAGTTCTTACGTAACTGTACTTTCCCAGTGGCTAACAGTAACCCACCATCCACCCCCTTCATACTGCACTGGCCCGGTGTCATGCAGATTAGCGATGGTGATCAGCACAACCCTCCTTTCACCATCTCGGCCAGCTGCCATAAGGACTGACGGAGCACAAGTCCTGTTTACTGAAAACGGAGCATACATACTGTTTCCTGTAGACAGTATGCATGATCCCTTCACAGTATACAGGATGGGCGGGAGGTAAATTGCTCTGGATGTCAATGCTACTGCGGTACCAATGCATGTAGCATAGTTGCTGCTGCATTTAAATCTGTTGTGCTGCCACGAGAACTTAATGTCAGTGCAAACTTGCGGCATTACTGTCAGAAACAGTCTGCTCTTCCAAAAATCACCGCAGCAAACACAGTTATTGCTTTTGCAATTAAAAAATTAAACTTAAAGGAAGCACGCCCAGGAAATCTTGTGCATGTCAATGAGCTCTTTCTGATCCCTGACATCCACAAGATGGCAGCATGTTGTACATGCGACCGCTCAGCAGCGCTGATAGATGCTGCCATTCTAGTTTTTTTCTTCTAGTTCTGTGGGTTTTATACCCCTTCATGTTCAGTGGTTATTTAAACTTCTTTATTTTAGGCTAATTCATTTCAGTTCAGAATCTGTAGGGATCTGCACACCGTGGCAAACACATTTGCATAGGCAGGCTTAAATACAGTAAATGACGTATGGTCGGACTGAAATTCTTTGTGTACTGGCACAGCATGCAGCAGTACTACTGCTAGCAAGCGTATGGCATGCTAATTATAAAGTTGCATAAATAAAACAATCATTGGTCAGTGCCATGCCAATGATGGCTAAGTCTATAGTTGGATAATGCAAATTTGATGTGAGCAAGGATTTAGTGTATAGTGGAATGCTGTTATGCATGGAATTCCATGCTTGGATTATGCTTGTTATGCTGCAGTAGTGACATCACTACTGCAGCAGAACCACATAAAGCTGTCACTACTGCAGCAGAGCAACTTGGAATGCTGCCACATATAGAGAATACTGGATGGGCAACTATGCAGAACCAGTGTGTTCTGCCACAGAGGGGTTCTAATTCCCTGTGACCTTGAGAGTCAAGCTCAAGAGGTCCATGGGAATCAGAACCCCGAGGTGGCAAAAGACACTGGTTGTGCATAGAGTTGCTCATCCTGTATTTTTTATAGTGTTTAGTACTGTGTGAAAGATGTGTTTTTTGAGTTCTTTTGCTTTCAATATGAAATGGACTCATGCATTCGCTGGAGGTTCTAGAAGGCTGTTCTACCACAGTAGGGTAGAATCACATTCCATGACCTTGAAACTGTGGTACAACAGCATTTTGAAAGGGATGGAATTCTATACGGAACAACAGTCCACTATACACTATAGCTGCTTTCGTCTATCCAATTCTGTGGTGGAACAGCATTCTAGAACCTCTAGAGACTTCACAAGTCAGTTTTATTGTGAAAGAAAAAAAAACCCACAATGACCACGTATCATATAATACTATACACTGTAAAAAAACAACAACAAAAAAAAAAAACAGGATGAGCAACTCTGTGCAGAACCAGTGTGTTTTGTCACCTCTGGGTCCTGATTCCTATGGACCTTCCTGAGTCAGCCTTTGAGGTCGGAGGGAATCAGAACCCCTCTGTGGCAGAACACACTGGTTGTGCCTAGTTGCCCATCCAGTATTCTCTATATTATCTGCTCACAATCAGAGAGCTACACTGGGTGATATCTTTTATTCTATTTCTATCTCTAAGATATAGGCTTCTCTCTGGTTTTTGACACTCTTTCATCAGGCAGTTCAGCATTTGAATTAGAACTCCCTTTAACCTGCAAGTCTACTATACATACTGCAGAAGCCATTTTTCAAATTGATAATTAAGATTCTATTTATATTTACCTTCACTCGCCTTTTAGTAAATTTAGTGTGTGTTTTTCTTTTTCACGCTGGTAGTAAAGACCATTTTAGAACTGTATGATGTAGTTTTTGTCTTTGATAAACTTACAATGTTGTCACAATTCATCTGTATGTTCTACTGTATAACTCTATGGTTGAAAGAGACATAAACTGTTTTATACAGTTCTAAAATGGTACTTATCAGCTGTGTGAATTAGTAAATCCCACCAAGATGACTAGAAGGTCAATACAGATGGAGCAATAATGTCAACAAGTACTTAAAATGCAGCTTCTGAAAGAAACAAGTAGCATATAGGTTCGCTGCAGATCCCTTTTGACATGCTTTTTCAGTGTGGTTATATATTTATTTATTTAGTTTTTTCTGTTTGTATATTTTTTATGAGGGACAGAACGTTTTAACGGCTTAAAAATTTGGGGACATATTAACTTCCTTTGGGTCCTCTGGCAGCAAGGCATCGATGGGTATGGTGCAGGGGCCGACTCAGTTACCTTGGTGAGTCTCTTTAAAGAGGCTGCAATTGGCATTAAGTTTGGCAGGGGAGCCAAAGAGCATGCCCTGTATTTTACTTATGTTTTAGACAAGTCTGTTGTTGTGGATCCGGTCTTGGATTTTTAGAAACGCAGAGGTTAGATGACTATTTCCTTTATATGTGCCAAGGAAGTGTAAAGTACAAGATCTTCTACATATAAAATAGTTGAGCACCCCCAAGGGTGATTGGAGGTATGTTGTTTATAAAATTTGAGAAGAGAAGAGGCCCCAAAAAATGGAGCCTTGAGGAACACCAACACTTGTATGTGCAGAGTCAGACACCACAGAGTTAAATATAACATGTTGACCTCTATTGCTTAAGTAGCTGTGAAACCATTTTACAGCTTTTGCAGAGAAGCCAAGGGAGCCAAGATGAGTAAGTAGGAGGGGGTGATCAACGAGACTGAACACCTTAGAGAGATCGATGAGCACTCCACCTGTCATTTGGCCTTGATCCATTGCAGTAAGGGCATCATTAGTGAATTGTAGTAGCACCGTAGAGGTGCTGTGCCCTTTGCAGAAGCCATGCTGAGTAGGTGATAGGAGGCTGTATTTGGAGAGGAACTCAGAGACCTGCATAGCCACTAATTTCTCCAGAATTTTGTTAAGTGCTGAAAGAATGGCAGTGGGCCTATAATTGGAAATGTCCATTTTGTCTCCTTCCTTAAAGACCAGAGTAACTTTTGCAGGTGTAACCCCCTTGCAAATGGGGGTTCCTAAAAGCTTCCCTGGAGCTTGGGTAAATGCTCCGTGCCTGGTTGGAGTTCGGCATTAAAGCTGTTTAAATGGGAAGCCAGTGAGCGCTTTAAAAGGCCTCTGTATACTGTCTCTTTAAGGGCTGTTTTGGGTTGCAGTCATGATTGATCAGGGAGGGGGTTTGAGTGTTGCTATGCTCGACTCCTGCCCAGGCTGCAGAATAAACGCTCCCTTTCTGCCATCGCTAGTGGTGCTAAGGGAGCTCTGAAAGAGGATGTGAATGTTTGCTTAAAATATCGTAAAATAATAATGGCAGTGTAGTTGTTCTAACCTGTTTTCTCTGGCAGTAAAAACTGTTTCAATTGCCTCCTCCATTTTGGTCCAGAACTATTGAATTGGACCAATCAGTACTAGGACCCCAAGTCGGTTGACCAATAGAGGAACTGTTTGTATTTGAGAGGTATTATAGGCTATGGCGCTTTCGCACCACTGAGAGCTGAAGGAAGTGACTGGCAGGTTCAGCCAGCCAATCGAATCGGGTAGCCGAACTGAGAGGAGTGCCCCAGGCTGTCAGGGTCAGATGCGTTGTGGCTGAGGTGAGGAGAGGAGCTGTGTGCTTCTGCGCTGTGGAAGTGTTCACGCAGGAAGCTGTAGAGGCCTGGTGACGTTTTTGCCACGTGGGAGGGTCGGATTAAACCCGTCGGCGTGCGTCAGAGGAGGCTGTGTCCCACACAGCTACCCACCAGGGTTCGACCTGTTTGGAGGACTGGAGAATCTGCTAAATCGTGTTCAGTCCATGGGAGGAGTGAATAAAGCTGCTATTTGCAGTGCTTCAGTGACTGTGAAATCTGGAGAGCCTAGCAGCAGCTGCCTGGTGTGGTACCCCTCTGCTATTGCTGTGGAGCTTGCCATATAAATGTGTGAGGAGGCTCGTGGAGTTCAGGCTCAGCCCTGCTGGTGTTGAAGGACTCTGTCTGGTCTGGAGGTTGCGAGTACTGAATCAGGGTAGCTCCCTGTTAAATGTGCAACAGATGTTCCAAATGGCATTGCTATACTGCTGACTGCTTAATTAAACTTTTCTTTCTTCTCTGTGTGAAGGGCCCCTACCAGCTGCCACGTTTTGGACTAGCCGTTAGGGCTTGGGTACCCAGGGACAGTAAATCGTAGGGTTAGGCCTGTGCACAGAGCCCTATAGCAATAGTGTAAGCCAATCAACCTGATTCTCCCCCTTTCCCTTGTTATCTGCCCTTTTAATAAATCAGATTGCTGTGTTATAACTACACCCTGGCTGGTTTGTACTCTTCTGATGAGTTGCTGTATGGTGACTGTAATATAACTGTACCTTACTTTACAGGGGGTCCCCGGAGTGAGTTGGAATATATTATCCGTGGGGTAAGTGTACTGGTGGAAAGAATTGTTGGCACCATGTGAGTCACTAGTGGGATGGAAGGGGGGTTGCAGTTGCCCAGAGGACCGTAGCCGAGGTAGTCTTCATTGTACAACCTCGACCTCTGGGTGGAGGTACCGACAACGGATATGGGCCCCTCACCCTGCCTCCGTGGGGGGCAGACAGGGGTAGCCCATGGGTGTGATTCTGTGTTACACAACCTTCCAAATGTCTGGTACATGACCATGGCAGAGTGACAAGGTGAAGACTTTAGCCAGTGGAGCTGCAATAAAGGGAGCAGCTAGCTTCAGAAGTTTAGGCTCTGGGCAGTCAGAGCCTGCAGTAGCGTTGTCAGAGATTTTGTTGAGTAGTTTTAGTACATCAACATTCAATCAATCAATCAATCAATCAATCAATCAAATCTTTATTTATTCAGGCGATCATCATTGAGCAAGGCTCATTTACAAGATGGACCTGATAAGGTCAAGGTTCGAGTTGATGCACAGCAATTACATCACATACTTGTGAGACAGTTATACATACAGAAAAAAGAAAATGTTATTTATAACACAATAATATACAGAGAATTCACATGTTAAAGCTTGGCAAAAGAAAGTTAAACTAACATCTACAATATGTACAGTACATATGTATCACAATGAGGGCCATGACAGTCACTCACATAATGAGTACAAGGATGGTGAAGGGAATATTGGGTGCCATATACTGGCGGTGTCTGGCTGGAAGGAATATGCCATATGTGATTGGAATATGGTTTTGTGGGATTCATAATAACCTTAAAATAGAAAGGTGGATGTTTAGGTGCACTAGTTTCAGCAGAGCACGGAGAGATGTGGTTCACTGGGAGAGAGGCAGTGTACTTAGAGAGGTCAGTAAAGTATTTATTGAAAGAATTTGCAATGGTAAGAGGGTCACTGCAGTGCACACCATCTAGGATCATATCATTTGTGTGCTGTGACTGATGTGATCCCAGAAAGGATTTTACATGCGCCCAGAATTTCCTAGGGTCTCTGGAAGCTTCAAGTAGGAGACCCTTGCAGTATGAGCTTTTGGCAAGCATAATTTGTTTTTTGCACATATTGCTCTGTGCTTTGTAGGTGCCATAGTCTATCTGACTACCAGAAATTTTAAAACAGTTCCAGCTTTTATCATGTGTCCGGAGTGAGGCAAGGAGTTCTTTATACAACCATCTAGTCTGTGTGATCCTAACACGCCGTATACATTTTGGTGTATGTATGTCCTGAAGGGATATGAATTTAGATATAAAATGATTCAGGGCAGTCCCAATATTATGTGATTGAAAAATAGTGGCCCAGTTTACAGAAGAGACCACGTGTAGAAAGTGTGCCTGATCAAAATTAGCAAAATCCCTGAAAGTGAGAGAGCAGCAGCCCCAGCTGTTCCCCATATGCAAAACCCAGGGCAGTAGTCACTTATTGAGTCTGGAAATAATCCTGAGGCAGTAATCTTGTCCGGATGGTTAGTAAGCATCCAGTCTATAAGTGTCCCAGCAGCAGACTGCACCAGTCTGGTAGGATCTTCAGTCCTCTGATGCATATTGTGGCCATGCACCAAAGATTGTAAAGCGTTTTTATATTTCCCCAACCAATTTAGGTTGAGGTCACTGAGAATAATTCATTTTGGTCAATGGCAGAGGTAGAGTGCTCAAGCAGCTCGGAGCAGCCTAACTGACCTCCTTTAGGGGGATTGTAGGCACATATTAGGTGCAGCTTTTTTGCCCCAAGGAGAAAGAAGACATGTAGAGACTCACACGTAGTGGCAGTTGAATGTTTCACTAGGGACACATTCAGGTGATTTTTGAAATAGATTGCCACACCCCTTCCCCCACCCACACCAGACATTCTGTCACCTCTAATCAGAGTATAGCTTGGCAGGAAGCAAGAAGAGTCTGGAGTGGCAGGCTTAAGCCATGTTTCTGACAAAGAATGTCAGGATCGTATGTAGATATCCAAGTCTCAAGTTCTGCAAAGTTGCAGAGAAGGCTTCTAATGTTTAAATGTGCCATATGAAGGTCTATATATACTACCTGCAGATTATATGATGGTACAATGTGATCCAAAAAGAGACTTCATTATTATATTGAAACTCCTCAACACACTTGATACGTAGTACTGTAAGTATACTGTAGCTTAGAGGTTAGAGTACTGGGGAGTGAATAAGCTTCGTACATCCAGCAGACCTGGGTTTGATTCCCATAATCTCTGCTTGCATACTGTGTGACTCTGAGCAAGTCACTTAACCTCCCTGGTGCTACAGGTGGTATGCCGACCTGATGACGACACCAACACAGTGACATACCTCGTTTTCGGCAAAATCAACATTTTGCTGACAGGTTTCTGTGTTGGTGTGCCTGGGACAGGGGCACACTGTCTCCCGGTCCTGCACCCCTTTCTGAATCAACTCCAGCAGGAGTTGAGAATCTAAAGTATGAGGGGTGTGGGGGGCAGAGCTCCCTGCTTGGGGGGTTTGGGGGGCAAAGCCCTCCGATGAAAACACAGGACTGGGAAACAAATGGAATTTATGTCGACCGCAACTTGCGGTCGACATAAATTCTGCCAATGTGATGCCAGTCAACAAAAGTGTTGTTCAACCTGCATCGTAGGACCCTCACAGGTCACACCTGAAAAACAGGCATTATGACTAGTTGGCCTTACCCGGGTTACCAAAGAATAAAATAAAACATAAAAACAGCTTTCCAAGGCTAAATGGTGTTTAATATATGTTGATTACATTTTACATACTTAGCTACTGTATTTTGACTTTGCTTGTTTATGCAATTAGGACTTCTTATGAAGGATGCTACTATCAAATGCTTTTATATATTCTGTGAAAGATACATTTTAAGTGAAAACTTATTTGTTCTCCCACTATGGGACAAAACGTGCTTAAAATTTCCTTAATTTTCCATTAATTGATCCCTGAAATTAGACTTGACCCCTTAATTTAAAATTAAGGGTACCTTAAAAATAAGTTTATAAAACCCAAACCCCTTAATTATCCTTAATTACTTGAATGGAATATACTTAATTAAAATTAAGGTACAAATTAATGAAGTCTTTTGTGCTTAATTTAAAATAATAATAAGATTAAGAATAAAAAATCTGCTGAATTAAAATGCCCTAGGAAATCCTCTTTCTCCTTAATTTTAATTAATGGTTGCATTAACAAAAAATAATGCTGAATTCAAATTATGAGAAAACAGTGTAAGTACGTATACAAAGAATATCGATACACATAAATAACAAAGGTGCCAATGCACCAACGGGAAGAAAGTACACGCCAGAGGCAAGTACCCCACCTGCGCAGCTCCACAGCCAAGGTGTGCACAGGCCAGTATTCACCAATGGCCACCTCCAGTCTGTGCCCCCCCCGGCGGGCAGGTAAGCGCAGGGCAGATGGGGTGGAGTAGCAGACTCAGGCAGCCAATTGGATGCCCCTCTTGGGTCCAGGACTGGATCCCCGGAGTGGGACCTGGTAACTGCATCCCACGCAGGCACCCCTGGAGGTGATGGTCCCGATCGGTGGTACAACCCCCCCTACCTGAAACCTTCCCCTGTGGCACCAGCCATGGCCCACTGCACAGCTGCCCCCCACACATGGCAAAGCACCTGCCCTGGTCCTCGATGCCTATCCATTGCCCCCGCACAGAGCGCAGCCCCATCCCCAGCAATGCAGCCCCCCAAACACACACACAGAGGCACTGGCCCCGTGAATGCAAACAACCCCCCAACACACATAGGGGCACCCACCCCATGAATGCAGACACACCCCCAACACATGTAAGGGCACTGGACCTGTGAATGCAGACACCACCCACAACACAAGTAGATGCACCAGCCCTGTGAATGCAGTAACCCCACCCTACACACACATACAGGTGACCCAGATCACACTATCCAGATCCTCAACCCCAGTACCTCCACCCCCCATTGGTGTTCAGTGGCCTCCCCCCACCCTACCTCCCCATGGCACCGTCAACCACCCCCCAACCCCTGTATCTGCCCGTCGGTGCTGTACCAAGGGACTGCCTGCAGTACAGTCCTCCTCACACCTCTTCAGCTGCCAGCCATCCAAGTGATGCTAGGAGTGTGCTGCCTATATATAGGAGTGAGTTCACAGCATCACTTGGACGGCTGACAACTGAGGAGCTGTGTGGAGGGCTGTGCTGCTGGCTATCCCATGATCCGGCACCAATGGGTAGGTACATAGTTTGGGGGTGTTGGTGCCAGGGGGGGTGAGGGGAGTCCACTGAATGTCAGTGAGGGGTCTGGGGGTGTATGGAAAGCTCTGCACAGCACTGTAAAAATCATATTGAGGCCCTTTTTGGGGGGGTTCAGGTACCTTGGGGATGGGGCACTGATGTGACTTGTGGAGGAGGGGTGGTATCACCACTGCAGGGCAGGACACGGATGTGTGTGGGGGTTCCTGCACAGTGATGGAGTCAGGGCAGAGCTATGTGGTGGAGAGGGGGTGCCTATATGGTAGGGAACGGTACAGTGATGCATGGTGCTAGGGGGATGCAGCAAACGGATGGGGACGGTGAGCCAATGTGTGTGTGTGGTGGGGGGCCTGCCAGTCAGGAATGTGCTGGGGAGATTGGCCTGTGGGGGGCCTGTACTATATGGCCAGGAGTGGGCTGGTGTCCTGTGTGCTACAGGCTGGGTGCATAGATCTGTTATGGCAGGGTCCCCCCCCAGCGTAACCGGCACCCTGCTACACCCCTGCTGCACAGCACTACATGCCTTAGTGAATGGCACATAGTGTGGGCCTGCCCCCAGCACGTCACTGTCCACGCATTTGGGGATTGGGTTGATATGATATTCATATGATGTACGCCATTTTCGTGCATCCCATGCAGGGGGCGCAGTGGGTGTGTGGAGCCTATGTGCCACTGATCTGCGGCGCTAAATCACTCCGCACATTCGTGCATAGCGCCCAAAGTGTTTATTTAAAATTTAGGAAAACTGTGTAGGAATTATTTATATAAATATGAAAATTGATAAAAAGTACACAGTTGTGATCTGTTAAATCAAGAATGTTCAATGTGCCCAAGTTACCACAAAACATTTCAAATATTTATTATATGCATCACATACAGTATATAAATGATCAAATATGCTATTGTAATACATTGAGACATATATTACCAAAAGTTAAAAAATAAAACCTTGTGTATCAAACATAATACAATAGTTAATTCTGTTTAAACAGTTGTTCAAAATTTGAATGGATCATTCTAGTCATTGCAGTACCAGAGAATGAAAAGCTGACAGGAAGAATTCATGCACCATGATCAGGCCCATGACAGTGAAATAGAGTAATGTAGGCTGTCGAAATGCAAACAGCCAATCAGACCATAGCATTTCCAATACCATTTTTTTTTATCATATAGTTTTTGGCCCCTGGTGGTCTCTGGTTGCCATCTCTCTTGGGGATCCAAAGGTATTTATTTATTTATTAAGATCTTGGATTAACCTTTGAGTACAGGCTGTCATTACATAGGTTCCACGTCAGGGTCATTACAGTAACAAACAAAACTATAGCTTAAGGGAGGCCGTAAGAGGTCAGCAACAATTAAGCCAAATTAGGCAAGAGGTTACATGTGTGACTGAAATAAGCAAACACTCTATACAATGGTACTTGCCAACACAAATGGAAAAAGATGGACGGAGAGAGAGTGAACAAGGGGAAGGGTTGGCTCAGGAAGAGAGGGGTAATAGTGAGAAAACAAACTGGAGAGAGACTATATACTGAAAATCAGCCCAGACTCACATAGAAACATAGATGTTGATGGCAGATAAGGACCGTAAAGCCGATCCAGTCTGCCCATTTATTTTTTCTACCTTATAAATGTGCCATTGGCCTTTGCTCTGTCAGTGGCCTATCTATTCATACTCATCTGTATTGCTCCCTTATGCCTATCCCATGCCTGTTTGAAGCCCTGCACTGTATTCATATCCATCACTTCCTGAGGTAGGCCATTCCATGCATCCACCACCCTTTCTGTGAAAAAGTACTTTCTCACATTACCCTTTAATCGGCCTCCCTCTAATCTCATGCTGTGTCCTCTTGTCCTGCTATTTTTCTTATATTGAAACATGTTAGACTCTTTCACCTTGTTAATGCCTTTAAGGTGTTTGAATGTTTCAATCATATCACCTCTCTCCCTCCTTTGCTCTAAGGTATACATATTGAGCTCAGTTAATCTGTCCTCATATGTTTTCTGATGCAGTCCCTGCACCATTTTGATTGCCCTTCTCTGGACTGCCTCAATTTGGTTAATGTCCTTGTGAAGGTGTGGCCTCCAGTACTGCACGCAGTACTCCAGATGGGGCCTAACCAGTGTCTTGTAAAGAGGGATTATTACCTCCCTCTTACAACTTATGATACCCCTACTAATGCACCCCAACATCCCTCTAGCCTTACCTACTACTTTAGTGGTCTGCTTGGATGATTTCAGGTCATTGGTGATGATGACGCCCTAAGTCTCTTTCTTCCCTTGTGACTGCCAGCAACTCCCCTCCCAGCCTATAGGTGGCTTCAGGGTTTCTCATCCCTATGTGCATGATCTTGCACTTCTTTGCGTTAAACCCCAGTTGTCACTCTTCCGACCATTTTGCCTGTTTATCCAGATCTCTTCTCATTCTGCCCACCCCACTCTGTTGCAGATCTTGGTGTCATCTGCAAACAGACAAACCTTACCCTCCAGTCCATCTGCAATGTCACTGATGAAGATATTGAAGAGTACTGGCCCCAGGACTGATCCCTGAGGTACCTCACTTGTGACTTGCTTCTCTTCTGACTTATACCATTTACCACCACTCTCTCTGTTTTCTGCCCGTCAACCAGTTTGCCACCCAGTTGACCAACGTCTGACCCACCCCGAGCCTACCCAGCTTATTAATCAATCTTCTATGTGGAACAGTATCGAAAGCTTTGCTGAAGTCAAGGTAGGTAACATCAGCTGCTCCCCCTTGGTCCACCACTCTGGTTACCCAGCCAAAGAAATATATGAGATTTGTTTGGCAGGACCTTCCTTTTGTAAACCCATGCTGTCTTGGATCCTGTGCTCCTATGGATTTCATGTGTTGCACTATCCTTTCCTTAAGAAGTGTCTCCATAATCTTGCCAACTACTGAGGTAAGACTGATTGGTCTGTAGTTCCCTGCCTACTCCCTGCTACCACTCTTGTGGAGCGGGATCACATGAGCCCTTCTCCAGTCTTCTGGGACCTCTCCTGTGCTCAGATACTCACTAAACAGTTCTGATAATGGCTCTGTTAGTTGCACCCTTAGCTCCTTTAGTACCCGGGATGTATGCCATCAGGTCCCATTGCCTTGTCCACCCTGAGCTTATTGAGCTCTTGTAGGACCCTTTCTTTTGTGAAGGGATTAGTGCACACCTCCTTCCCCACTGTGTCCATGGTACTGAGCTGTGGGCCCTGCCCTACCTTCTCTTCAGTAAAGACTGAGCAGAAGTATCTATTTAGGATAGATGCTTTTACATGGTCCTCCTCCTCACACGCCCCCTTATCCCCTTTGATCTTAGCAATACCCCCTCTGTACTTTCTCCTTTCATTAATGTATCTGTAGAAAATCTTATCACCTTCTTTTACTGTTCGTGCTAGTGTTTCCTTGGTTTGGACCTTTGCCTGCCTTACTGCCTTCCCTGCTTACCTTAGGGAAGTTTGGTATGCCTCCCTATCTTCATTCTGCTGTGTTCCCTTATATTTCCTGAAGGCCAGCCTTTTGTCTCTTACCTTTTCTGATACTGTTTTTGAGAACCAAAGTGGTTTCCTTCTTCTTTTGCACTTCCTTTTCTCAGTAACACAATGGGATGTTGCTTCAAGTATTGTATCTTTAATGCTTGCCCACTTTGCCTGTAGCCCCTCACCTGTACTTTTTTTTTTTTGCCAGGGCTAGCTTAACTCTGTTGGCCATCTTTTCAAAGTCAGCTCCTCTGAATTCCCATATTTTTGCCTTGGAATGGGAAGATTTTGTTCTAGTGGCCAAATTGAACCATGCCATGTGATGGTCACCTCGCAATGACAGCTCTTGCATGCCCCTCTATGGAGCGATCCACCCTCCCCAGAGGAGAGCATCCTCATACAGACAAGGCACACTGATGAGTCCTGGTAGGATGAAACATGTGTTTGTGTCTTCTGTTGGCACCCTTTGCATACTGTGTGGAAGTCCTTTCGGCACCAGGTAGTTCTGCTTAAAGTTGAACCAGCATAATATTTTGTGGTGATTTGCATATAGAACCCATGATGCTTTCCATTATGGGGGTATGTGTGATTTTGTAATCCTCTAGGATGCTCAATCCTCCTCCCTTGCTGACCCTTGATGCTTGGGGCTTGCTTACGAACCCCGGACACTGGGATTATGAATGGTAGCACTACCGCTGGGCCAGCTCCAATACCATTTTTATAATTTAATTTGTTGTAGTATGTTCATCTATCTGACAACAGCATTTCTCTATTCTCTCGCCACAAAGAAGTTCTCAGGTCAGCCAGCCCAGTAGTGTAGAGGGCTGAGGCACCTCAGGCTTTACCTCTTACCACACCAGTGACCCGGGGTCAGGAGTGAGCTTGGGTTGCTGGAGGTTGGTCAGGGAAGGAGAGGATAGAGCATCTGACAGATATCCTCTCCAGGGTGGGGTGGGTTGTGACTCCCTGCCGCTAGCAACTCCCAGTGGAGACCGGGGGTGCAACAGCCAGGGTCACGGGTCTGTGTGGAGGCTGCAGGGGACGTTCATGGGTTGGGGCTGGAGCACACCCATACCACGCTGGACATCATTGCATGTCCTCGCCTCCAAAGGGGGGAGTCACATTCTTGTTCATGCAAGGAGGAAAAACCCTGGTTCCTGAGGAGACAATGCACCAGCCCCACCATCTGACCCAGCTGTCCCTGGTCCCAATATCTTCTAGCCTGCACCATGCCCACAAAAACTGGATTCATGGAGTGCTCATGTTAAGAGGAAGGTGGCCTTGTCCTGGGGACAGTGGGATGAGGTGTCAAGATGGGGTTCCACGGGAACCTAGGGTTTGGGGGATCTCAGGCCGGGAGGGATTACCAGGCGATGTCTAAGGGATACTTCAGGACTGGTGACCGGAGGGAAAAAGAAATAAAAAAAAGAGAAGTTCTCAGTGGTTGTAGAGAGAGAAAAAGGGTAGCAAGCATTATCAGCTTGGCTCTGCAACATGGAAGATAAGCATTCACACTTTTGTGGCATTGCAGAAGTGAAAGGTACACATACTGTAATACATCTCTATATTCTTTGCATGTGCAGTGGGAGCATTGTGCTGCTGCCTCAGCATAGGAAGGACAGTCTGAGGATAAAAGGCTGGGTCTGTGCAGGATCATTCTTGCTGATCTCAGACCCTGCTCTACTGAATTTGGTCTTCAAAGAGGGCTTGCAACAAACTGACGGCCCTTGTGGAGGGTGTCAGTGATGGAGCTAAGACCCAGGGAAGGTGGTGGTACTAGGGCAGTGGCTGAAGGAGGTTTGGAGAAGTATAGGAAAAAAAGTAAATATCAGGAAAGAGAAAGAGGAAATTGTTTAACCAGGAAAGGCACACTAAGCTGGAGCTTGTTTCCAGGTGCAACCTGAGAACATAAAGGAAGTTAAGTGACTTGCTCAAGGTCACACAGTATGCCAATGGGAGCTCATGGGATTCAAACCCAGGTCTCCAGGTTTGCAGCTCAGTGCTCTTAACCACTACGTTATACTGCCTCAATATAAAAGAATGTGTAGGGCACAGCACTACCACCATAGTGTCCACCCACCCACATAACGCTTAAAATTGTAGCTTCATATTTATAGCTACAATAATAAACCCTGGAATCCACTTCTGCATTGCTGTACTTCTCCAGCATTTTAGTAGTACTTATTTTGATGAAAAGACGACATTTCTGTATTTTCGTGGCATCTTTTATTGACATGTTTGTTACAAGGTTTACAATTACATAGTGTGGTTTCAATTACTATGCGCTATGTGTAGTACATTTACAAACACAGTAGAAATAAAGCAACACAGTAACCATGTTGTTTTCTTATGTCAGTAGAATCATCACACAGCATATTCATAGGTCCTGGTTGGGGCCCACTAAATGGGGGCTATGCACGAATTGGGCGGAAGGTATACGCCAGAGGCGTGTACCCTACCCACATAGCTCTGCTGCCCTGGACAGGTGCAGGATGCATGGTATTCATTACCACATACGCCCGCAGGGCACCTGCCCATGGCCCTGCCCCCTCAGTGTGCAGGACTGCCTAGGGCAGCTGGGGGTGGAGTAGGGGACCAAGGTGTGAATCCAATTGGATGCCTGTCCTGGGCCCCATAGTAAATCACAAGTGCATGAAGGCATGATCCAGGTGTGTGAATAGTCAGTGCAGGCACCCATACAAATGGGGCCATACCCCGTTGGCTGGAGGACCCCCTGCCTGAGCCCCTGGAGCACCTCAGCCACCCACCACACTGCTAAAACACCCACCAACACACATCTACCCTGTCCTCCTTGTAGCAAAGCATAACCCAACACACAACTGCCCCGTCCCCCTTGTAGCAAAGCATATCCCAACACATGAATGCCTCATCCCTGTAGTTTCAAATAACCCCCAACACACAACTGCACCGTCCCTGTAGTTTCAGTGAACCCCCAACACATGGCTGCCCTATCCCTGTAGTTTCAAAGTACCCCAACACATGACTGTCACATCCCCGTAGTGTCAATGCATCCCTCCAACATGTCTGCCTCATCCCCAGTGTAGAAATGCACCCATGCAACACGTCTGCCCCATCCCTTTTGAAGAACATGACATCACCCCCTCCGCACACACTGAGGTGCCCCGCTCCACACAATCACAAACCCAGTGCCCAGCAGCATCATTTGTGGTCAATGGACCCCCCCCATGGCACTGACAACCCCCTCCCCCCAAGTATATACCTAAAGATGGTGCCACAGGCATAGATGGCCAGCAGCACATTCCTGCGCACACCTCCTCGGCTGCCAGCCACCCAACTGATGCTGGGAGCGTGCTGCATATATAGACTTTTGTCTTTGAATGTCTGCAAGCTAAACTGGAACATAAACTGACTGAGGTCTGAGTATCAGATGGTGGAAGGACTATCTAAATAAAAAACAGGTATGAATAATAAAAAAATAAACTGCTACTAGGAATATTTCTTATTCACAGTGCTAAAAAAGCAATAAGGTTCTCCCAGGGTTGCATTATCTGTATGTTAATCACACCCTAGGGGCATGTAGCACTTGACTTTGCCTTGTGCCATTTTACACCCCAAGGGTGTGATTTACAGGTGATTCCCTATTGCTTAAATACAGTTTATCAGACTTGCCACAGTAGCTTCTTGTTCAGATGTGACCATATTTTATCTCCTTAGGCTCTATTCAACTTCTGAAAATCGAGCAAAAAAAATAGGACTTCACTGAAAATGAGATCCTTCATCATCTTTCTTGACAACCTTGGGTAAGTAAATGGTTAAATAAAGTCAGTCCTCTAAGACACACCCCATGCAATCATCCTTATAACCACATTTTTTGTGTAAATAATTTGGAACACCTTGAAAACCTAACAGATTTTACTTGTCTATTGCCTTAAAATGTACTCAGAAAAAAACTTCATTTCCCTTAAGCCCCTGGCTTTTTGGCAGGATATGATACTGTCAGTGGGAGACGCTTCCTAGCTCACTCCCAGTGTCAAATCATAGAGTTGGGCAGTTGGAGCTGCTGTTAGAGATTTGTCTAAAGAAAATATTCTGTACAGATATTCAGGTATTTCTTGTGCAGTTTTGTGAGAAGTTTAACTCAAACAGGTGCTTATTAATCTAGGAATAGTTCTACAGAGCTGAAATACATTGAATTTATGTGTAACTAGATTTCTGACTGCTGTGCTGGGTCAGATTACATCCTATTAAACATTTTCTGCAATGTTTAATTAGTGCATCTTTTGTTTTTACTGCATTTTTATGTTGCTTGCACGCATGTGCAAGAAACATAGGGCCATCATCAGAGATTTCAGAGGTGTGTCACCTCCTCCTCCAATTCAGTCAGTGTGCTGGCAGGCGCGGCCCCTGTAAGCCAATGCATTTTGGAGCTGTCTATGACACGCTCCAAAATGCAGTGTTCTCCCAGTTGAAAGAGGGAGCTACGCTTCAGTGAGCACCGATGGAGCGTAGTTCCCCCTGCACTGGCGTCGTGCCCCCACACGCACTGTATAGCCGACGGGATGCCCAATCCCCATCGGCTGAGCTCGTCCCCCTCCCCCAGTAGTAGTTGCCACGCTGGGAGCCCACCCCAAGCGTGGCAAGCAATCCTTTGCCGGCAGGGGTGCCCAATCCCCCGTGGGCTGAAACGCCCATCCTTTTGCCACGCTGGTGGCCCACCCCAGCGTGGCAACAAATTCCATAGCCCGGGGTGCCCAATCCCCCCGCGCTGAACGCCTCAGTCCTTTGCACGCTGGGAGCCACCCCAGCGAGGCAACATCGGCGGCCGACGGGGTGCCCAATCCTCTGTCGGCTGAACGCCCCACGACGCTCCTGCACGCTGGGAGCCCACCCAGCGTGGCAAAGAGTCCCACGTCCTTTTTTTTTTTTAAAACCTGAAAACCGAAAGCGGTCCAACGGTGCGCTCCCAACCCCTCCCACAACCCGCACTCCACCCACTGCGCACCCAGCCTCCCACACCCCCACCTCATACTTCTCCGGACCTGCCACGACCATCTTCGTGGACCGGAACACGCCTGCACCTTCAAAGCCACCTGCAACTGAGGAAATGCTGATAAGCTGTATAATGGGCTACAGAGGGGTTTCAACTTTGTTGTTATTTCTAGGTATTTTTGATTTTGCACCACCTATTATGGTTTCTTGAATCGATGTCACTCGTTACGATCAAGTCTCCGGCGGGATTTCGCCGCAGTGATGGCAGATCACCCTTCGGCTGGAATATCCCATGACAGTGACATCATTCATGAGAAGGGTCCAAAAACCTCATGTTGAAAATTTGGTGCCAAAATTCCAAAATGACTGTTTTACAAGCGTACGTTGTGCAGTTCCTACGCAGGCTCGTAAGTTCACGAAATTTCAATATTTTCACTCCAGATTTTCAACATTGCCATTTTACCACACCTTCTTATGAGTAGTACAGATGTCATTTTTCACATCTCACCCAAAATGTGTTTCCGCCCATGTAGCACAGAATGGCACAGTTGGTGTGCTAAATCAATGTATGGGACAAATTAAGAAAATCACAGTGACACTGTTCATGAGCAGAGGTCTTAAAATGGCTATGTTGAAAATTTGTGAAAAATTCCTAAAAATGACTGTTTTACGAGCTTGTGCTATGGTTCCTACGCATGCCTTAGGTTGTGAATTTTCAATATTTTTACTCCAGATTTTCAACATTGGCATTTTATCACACCTTCTTCATGAGTAGTATAGCTGTCATTTTTCACATCCCTGCCTAAAACATGTTTCCGCCTCATGGTGCATTGCAATGGCGCAGTCTGCGCGAACTCAATGTACGTGGGACATATTTAAGAAAATCACAGTGACACTGATCATGAGCAGAGGTCTTAAATGCCTGTGTTGAAAATTTAGTGCCAAAATGCTAAAATGACTGTTTTGGCGTGCTGCGCAGTTCCACGCAGGCTCGTAAGTTCCATGAATTTCAATATTTTCACCCAGATTTTCAACATTGCCATTTTACCACACCTTCTTATGAGTAGTACAGCTGTCATTTTTCACATCTCACCCAAAATGTGTTTCTGCCCATGTAGCGCACAATGGCGCAGTCGGTGTGCGAACTCAGTGTATGGGACACATTAAGAAAATCACAGTGTCACTGTTCATGAGCAGAGATCTTAAAATGGGAATTTTTAAAATCTTGTGAAAGAATTCCTAAAAATGACTGTTTTAAGAGTGTAAGTTGCACAGTTCTCACGACGTCAGGGTTTGTGAATTTTCAATATTTCCACTCCAGATTTTCAACATTGCCATTTTACCACACCTTCTTATGAGCAGTATAGCTGTCATTTTTCACATCCTGTCCAAAACGTGTTCCCCCATGTAGCCACAATGGCGCAGTCGGTGTGCAAACTCAATGTATGGGACACATTAACAAAATCACAGTGACACTGTTGATGAGCAGAGGTCTTAAAATGGCTATGTTGAAAATTTGGTGAAAAATTCCTAAATTGACTGTTTCTGAAGCTGCATTGGCGCAGTTCCTACGACGCCAGAAGTTCGTAAATTTTCAATATTTGCACTCCAATGACTTCCAAATACCTAAACAGCACATAGAAGCAAGCAACATTCGGCATTGACAAATGCTTGTTGAAGTTTTGTCTAACAGAAACTGGACTTTCATACTGAGAAATGTTTGTGACTGCAGTTAGTTGAATGTATACCAACATATAGATACCACAGCATATATGTGTGTGTGTGTGTGTGTGTGTGTGTGTGTGTTGGGGAGCTAAGGCCTTCTCCTCCAAGTTTTTAATTCATATGAAATATTTGTAATCCGGCAGGGTTTATACAGTATGTTACAAGCCTGGGTATGTGTTGTTAGATAATTTACTTTCTCACCCCCAAGCCACATTTTAATGAAAAGAAATCTGGGAAAAGGCCAGAAATCAGGAGAAGATCACAACAAAACATTAATATTAGCTAAAGAAATTGTGACTGTGTGTGAATAGCATTTTGTGAAAGAGCTTTAGACTGTGCCACTAATATCTGACATGGATTTTATGTTTAAATATATTGTTATTTTATAGCGCTCTTTTTAAACTATTTATTTTTTTACACCCTGTGACTGTCATCCAATCACTTAACCTGTAGTCCTCTCAGATGTAGAAACAAGTGCTTAGAACCATGATCACAGTTGAAATGAGAGCTATCCTGGGTAAATGAATTACAGTATAAAATAAAAATCGTATTAAAAAAATGCATAATATTCAGTAAGAGAGAATTAAGGTCTTTTCTTTTAATCTGTCCTTTGCCCCCCCCCCGGCCATACTGTTTCCTGTCCACCATGACGTCTGACTCATAAAGTGCAAATGCTTTGCACTTGCAGGTGATGAGATATAGGTGACCATGTGAGGCTCAAATGTAACTGGTGTTATCCCGATGGCTGTGATCATTTTCTTCTGTAGCTCCTCCCCCCCGGATGGTGGCTGGGATATCACTGCATATCCAGTTTCAATACTCTCTGAAACTGTTCACTTATATTAACCTATTCCTCTCTTTTTTTTTTTTTACAAGTGTATAGAGCCTCCTACAGTCCATGAGATAAGTATTATTTACATTTTCACCTGTCCTTTCTCAAGAACTATGGGCTCTTTTTTTTTTCCTTTTTTTTTTTTACCACTCTCTTTCCTCTTATTTTACAGGTGCCCCATTTACATTCCCATCCCTAAGTTCACCGAGAAGCAGATAACTGCTACCTTTAATTACTGCCTTTTCTAGGCAAGACAACTTCTAGGATTGAGATAAACTCTAATGCAGGGATTTTTTCCTCGGGCCATACATTTTGTTGATCCTAAAACCATGCTGTTCCTACAAATGGTAACCCTTTACAGTTCTGGACAGACACTTTACCTACTAGATAAGTAAAGTTTGATTTGGGTGTATCAGGTTATGTGTGTGTAATTACACAGTAACACTAAAACTAGATTCATCATGTTTTCCAACCACAGCTTCCTTAGTAGGGGTGAGTAAGTATGGTGTGAAAATGTGTACTTTAAGGGGCTCCCTACCCACTGTACTACCCAGTAGGGGTGCTTGAATTGTATGGAATCCTTTCTGTCACTAGCTAGTCAGAGTTTCAGATTTTCTTATTCTGACGTAATTCTGTTTTGCCTCCAGTCAAGGCATAGCAATGAAATCTGAAGTGGAATTGAAAGCTCTGATTCTGCATCAGACACCATTTAAAGGGTCACTGTAAGATTTGCAGGCGTTTTTATGGCCCCCCCAACTATGTGTGCCTGTAAACTGCACTCTAAACACAGTGGCCGAGCTGACTGTCCAACTGTATTTAGGAAGTATGAAAATATATATTTTTTTTTTTTTCAGAAAACGTATTCTGAACAAACCAACCTTCTGTTCTCGGTACTCTGCTCCTGTGGGTTCCCGATGTTGAATCCTGCCAAACTCATGCATGAACGAGTTCAGCAATTTTTGTGACTAGTAAAATAGCTGGCATTATGAAATAAAGTGCGCTGATTCTGCAAATGCTAGTTCTGTCACAAACCGCACTGTGTTTCATAAAAAAATTCTTTACTTGAAAAGTAGAAATGGGAATCTGTGCATGCTCACCACCGGCACTAGAAGAAAGGCCCTTCCCACCCATTAAGGACTCTGTGCACATGCGCTGAGTGTCAGTGGTGCGCATGCATCAAGTCCCATTTCTACTTTTCAAGTAAGGATTTATTTATGAAATACAGCGCAGTTTGTGGCAGAACTAGTATTTGTAGAATCAGCACACTTTAATCCATGATGTCAGCTGATTTGTTTACTAGCCCCCAAAATTGTCGAACTTGTTCATGCACGAGTTTGGTAGAATTCACCAGTGGGGACGCATGGGAGCAGGGCACGGAGGACAAAAGTCAGTCAGCTCAGAATGTGTTTTCTGAAAAAAGTAATCTTTTCACATTTCCCAGATGCAATTGGACAGATAGTCTACTCAGCAGCTGTGTTTAGTGTGCAGATTACAAGCAAGCACATATAGTAGGTGGTCATTTTAACAGTTTCCCTTTGGCCATGAAGTAAAACTTCCCCCACCCAGTAACTCAGAATAACCCTCCTCACACTCTTGCCACTCTCCCTTACCACCTGACGGGGGTCCCTGGAGGCTGAGGTGGCATAGAGGTCATTCAGCTGGTGTTCCACTCTAGTCCCCTCTGTTGTCCAGATCCATCAGTGCTACCGTGAACTAGCAGCAAGTCCATAAAAGATGACCCTTCCTCCGAGTCCCCAGCCTCCAAGGTGTCCACTGTCCAATAGCCCCTCCACCTGTAGCCTCGATACTCCCCTCATCAGCACCAGCTGTATAAGTGATAAGGAAGGGACAGTGTTTCATAGAACTACATTCAGAGGCAAAATTTGATCCTGATTTTGCATTCAAGAATTTTTTTTTTTGTCCATAAAATTGAAATCCTAAAAAGGGATTGTAATACAGTGATTCTGTATTTGTAATCCAAAATCTGAGCAACCCTACTACCCATGGTGCCCTGTGATTTCCTCATAAATCTGCAATAAATCGATGGATTAGACTAATGGATTACATTTGTGGATCCTTTGGGTACTGTACTGTATTGTATTGTGCTGGCTGAAATTAAATTGGTGGGGCAGTGAGAGAGCCTCAGCTTCTGTTGAATTTACATTTAAAATAAAACAGCTGTGGCAGTGAGAGTACCACAATACTTGGACAAACTGGGAGGGTGGTGGTGAGAGTTCACCCTCCAATATTTTCCGATACTGGAGACCTATGGTGGAGTTTTCTGGCGTGCTTCTAAAATAAAACTGTGTATCCTTAGTGGAATCATTGGACAATGAACTGCCTTAAATTAGGACTATACACTGTGATAGAGGACTGTGCTGCTAGTTTTTTGTTTTGTTAGTAATTATAATTGAAGTGTGTTTGGTCAGTGTTTGTGTGTGTGGTTTTGGAATTTTTTATTGTGGGTGGGTGGTGAGGGTTGGAATTGTGAGGGTTGTATTTAATTTGCGGATTTCATTTTGGGTTAGGTGATAGTGGATGTTTTTGAGGACTTGGTTATTTGAGGTGGGACTAGTTTTTAATGTGTTTGGGACAGAAGCCCTTACGGCACAGCTACTTTGGGGGGGGCTTCCTCTGTGACCTCGGTCCATTTGAGCTTCCAGCACTCCCGGCTGAGACCTGTAGGAGGTGTAGGGCCTTGGGGGTAACCTGGAGGGGTGGTCCAGAGGGGGTTGCACTTTAGTGGCTGCCGGAGTGTCTGGGGTTTGGGTGGTGAAGGCAAGGAGATGCCATGGGTCAAAATGGGAACTTGAGAGGGGGTAGCCATGCTTAGTTCCCATACCCAAGGGCTCCACCTTAGAGAGTGGGCAGATGACCAGCCCAGCTGCCTCACCTAATCCTACTTGGGTTGTGTTATGCGATGCCATATTGATGAGGAATAAGACTGTCATAATGGTGGACTTTATATCCTCGATTGACCTGGCTTGCATCATGGAGACCTGGCTGGATCAAAATGCTGCTCCTATTTTTGTGGCGGCAGAACTGGCTGGGTGCTCTGTGATAAACACCCCAAGAGAGGCTCACAGGGGTGGGGGTGGCCATTTGTTTTAATCTAGCTTGAACCTCACAGTGCTAACTATAGGTCCTACATGGCCCTTTGAATGTGTGGATGCGAGCTTCAGGGTTCTCCTGCTCTCTTGTCCCCCAGGATTAGATGGGGATTTTTTGAGGTAGATCAAGGAGCTTGTCACTGGCCTGGTGTTGAAGTCCCCCAGGTGGTTGATTCTGGGGACATCAATGCTTGTGTATGTAACCCCCTTACAAATGGGGGTTCCTAAAAGCCTTCCCGGAGCTTGCCTAAATGCTCCCTGCCTAACTGGTGTTTGATGCTATGGCGCCAAAATGCGGGCGTTGTGAGTGCTTTTAAAGCCTCCAGTACTGTCTCTTTAAGGGCTGCCTGCTTGCAGGCTTCAGCGGGCTGGTATGGGGGACTGGTGTTTCCCTGTTTGAGGCCCGCCTGAGCTGTGATTATGTCGCCCCATCCTGTAGTTGCTGAGCGCAAGGGCCCTTCTGATGAGCGTGACTGTTTGGCTATAATTCTTTAAAGTATTAGTGAAATTACAGTTGTCTAACCTGTTTTCATTGCAGCTGGGACTTTGTGTACTTGGCCCTCCATTTTGGACCGGGACTGCTGAGCTGGGTCAATAGGGTAACAGGGGTGATTGAAATAGAGTAACTGGCGACCAACCAGGATCGGGACTCTCAATGGAGCCTGCTGACTAATGGAGACTCAGCTAGTAATTCTGGGAAGTGAAGCCTGGATTCTGGCGCCTTGTTTTGCACCAATGGGGGCAGTGTGAAATGATTGGCATCTGCAGCCCACCTATGGAGTCGGGTAGCGCCCGAGTGGAGAGATTGGCCTTAGCTGTCCAGGAGGCAGAGACGTTGTGGCTGTGAGCGAGGAAGGAGCTCGGGGCTCCTGCGCCGTTTGAGTGTTCATGCGGGAAGTGCGTGTAAGGCCAGTTTTAGGCGTTTTGAAACGCCAAAAAGTATCGGATTAAATCCGCTGAGTAGCGGTCAGAGGAGGCTGTGCAGGAGTGCAGCTACCTACCAGGCTCACCCTGTAGAGGACTGGAGAATTTGCTGAATCGCGCTCGGTCTGTCAGGAGAAAGTGAAGCTGCAGTGACTCTCCGATTAGCTGTGAGTTCGGTTGGGCCCTAGGAGCAGCTGCCTGGTATGGTACCCCTCTGTTGCTTTTTTCATATAAATGTGTGGCGAAGTGTCTGAAGTTCAGACTCAGCCCTGCGAGTGGTGTGAGAGCGTTTTTCCTTTTGGAGTCATGAGTACTAAATCAGGGTAGCTCCCTGTTAAATGTTCCTAGCAAGGGCAAGATCGTCTGGTTACTTTGCTGACTACACTAACTGAACCTGCTGGCTCCATCGAATCTTCATAGGAATTAAATGTTCATTTGTGTCAGGGCCCCAACCAGCTGCATCGTGGAACTAGCCTTTAGGGCTTGGGTACCCATAGACGGTAACTTATAGGTTAGGCCTGTGCACAGAGCCCTAGGTAGATAATCATATGTTGTAGTGGTAAGTCAATCACCCTGATTTCCCCTGGTTCTTGTTATCTCCCCTTAAATAAAACTGATTGCTTGTTCTGCAAAAGTACACTGGCTAGTTTGAGTATTAATGGTGAAATACTGCACAGTGGATATTGTGTAACTGTACCTTACTTTGCAGGGGGTTCCCGGAGTGAGCTGAGTGGTTCGAGCCGGGAGGTAAGTGTATATGGTAAGGACACTGTAACTGACTTGTGTGGGCCACTAGTAGGAAGAAAGGGGGGTTGCAACAACCCAGAGGGCTGTGACCGAGTCAACCTCAACTGTTCTAACCCTGACCTCTGGGTAGAGGCACCCGCCAATGGATCTGGGCCCCTCACCCTGTTACAGTTAGGGCAGGCAGGGGTAGTAGCCCTCAGGATAACGCCCCCTGGTGGTTACAAAGTGGAGGCAGTGCTGGGATCAGCGTCCCCTAGTGGCTGAGTGGACGAAGTACCTAACTATGGATAAATTGAAGGAAAAGCTGGAGGGGGTAATCATGGCTAAAATCAGATTGGACCCCGTTAAGACGAAGGTACATAAACTGATGGGTTGGGGTGAGGCTGAAGAGTTGGACTGTCGGAGAATTGTGCTACTTCTAGATGTCCCTTTAGGGACAATGAATGCTGACCTTATTTCCGTAGTGGAGCGGGTTAAGTGTTTGAGTAAGGTAGAGGTGAGAGGGCATATGGCTGACCTACTCGATCAGACTTTACAGGTGTTACTGTTATGAAGTGTAGCCATTGACCCAGAGAGGATACCTCCAGTGATTTACCCAGAAGGTGCCCAACAGGGGTGGAGGGTCATTCACATCCAGAGTGGGTCAGTCACCCCCGGGGGGTCTCCCCAGACTGATAGCTTTAAAGATAAACTGCTTAAATTGTTAGCCA
The DNA here is from genome assembly GCA_016271365.2 of Neoceratodus forsteri. Classification (NCBI taxonomy): domain Eukaryota; kingdom Metazoa; phylum Chordata; order Ceratodontiformes; family Ceratodontidae; genus Neoceratodus; species Neoceratodus forsteri. Next base: position 830,740,131 of record CM028137.1, read on the forward strand.
TGGAGGGGAGGACTACTCAAGAGTTACTGCAGGCTTTGGATCTTTCCAGTGATCCCAACCCCCAGGCTTCCCCCAGTACTTCTCCTGGGCCCGCCAAGAGTTCTATTTTGGCCTCACTGCCCCTGGTGGTTCCTTCTATACAGCTAGATTTGTACCGCAGGCTAAAACTTTTTTCTGGCACAGTGCCCATGCCTTCAGGGGAGGATGATTTGGAGGCGTGGATGGACTATGCCACCCCCTTAGTCCAGGAGTGGCAATGCTATGAGGGAGAGAAACGAAAGAGACTGATGGAGAGCCTGCGGGGTCCGGCTTTAGAAGCCATTCAGTTTTTGTGGGCCACTAGCCCGGAAGCTACCGCAGCAGAGTATCTTTCTGCTCTAGAGGGAATGTTTGGGAGCACAGAAACTGGGGAAGACTTATTATGGAAATTTAAATCTGCTAAGCAGTGGAGGAATGAAAAGCTTTCTGCCTTTGTCACTAGGGTGGAAAGGGCTTTATAGAAGGCCTATTGAAAAGGGGGGATCACCGCCCCAGCCTTGAACCAGGTCAGGTTGGAACATGTTCTAAAGTCTGCTAGATTTTCCAGTGTGATACTGTTAAAACTTAAGTTACATGATCGGCGAGCTGCCCCACCTGAATACTGTCAATTGATGAGGAGGATTAGAGAAGTAGAGACTGATGAGGAGGGGTGGGAACCCTATGTGGGGGCTGTGAATCTGAGCCAAACCCCTGAGTCTAGCGAACCCGATGAGACCCACCCTTCAGGGTGATGATGTGTTCCCAGAATTACAGGGAGGGGTTGGGGTGCATGCCATTTCCTCTGATCCTCAAGTAGAAAGTGAGTTGAGGGCCGAGGTCAGAAATTTACGAGAACTGGTGAGAGACTTGAAGCGAAACACTATCCACCCTGTTAGGTTTGGGGAACCAGAGTTGTCTAGAAACAAATGCCCTGGCCCAGGGGAATCCCCTCACCCCCCGGAGGGCCCCCAGTATTCCCCTCCCAATAGAGACCCCCGGGACCCCAAGTTCTGTTACCATTGTGGGGAGGATGGACACTTTCAGACTGAGTGCCAGTTGCCGGAGAATTTAAGGAAGGTCAACAGCAGACTGATCACTTGGCATCACAGAGCCCATGCCCGACCGCCCAGGAAGGGTTTTGTGACCCAGGCCAATGCCCAAGCAACTGTCAGTGCTGTGCCCCCTGAATGGTCTGATGTGGTCAGGCTCTTGATGGAGGCCCCAGTGTGAGTGAATGGGATTCCCACCCGAGCTGTATTAGATAGTGGCTCTCAGGTGACCATCATGTTTCAGGACTGGTGTCAGACACATCTACCTGAGATGCCACTACAACCCTTGGATGATCTACATGTATGGGGGATGAGTGACAAGGCTTATCCGTATTTGGGGTATATCCGGATCTGGTTGTCATTCCCTACTTCTGTGGCTGGAGTGGACGAACAGGTGAAAACCTTGGCTTTAGTCTGTGCCCCCCCACTGGACTGTATGATGGGGTACCCTTGTTGATTGGGACCAATGCTCACATGTTTGGCCGACTAGCACAGTTGTGTTCTGAAAAGCAGGTGTCCAGGACTGGGTGAGCTCTTAGGATACCCGCTTTGATCCAGAAGGCCTACGAGACTCGGAGAAGAGCTAGTCAGGAGGAGCCTGAAGGCCCAGTGGGTGTTGTCTGGAGGAAGGATCCGGAGCTGTTGCTGTTAGCCCCAAATGCCCAGTGTGTTTTGCAAGGGGAGGTCCGGCTTAAGAGAGATGTCAAGAATAAATTATTGATGCTGGATGCACCTGGGGAAGGAAAGTTGCCTGGAGGACTGCTGGTTAAACCCAGTATCTTGCCTGCTAGAACCCATGCTTATGCCAGGAGAGTGATGGTTCACTTTCATAATGTGTCTGACAAAGAGATTCGAGTAAATAGAGGCTGCACCCTGGCTAGTGTGCACTGTGCGGACACTGCAGTGCTCCCCAATAGCAAGGGTTTGGGGAAGGATGACAGAGTCACGCCAGACTTGTTTGACTTCAGTGACTCCCCGTTGCCTGCTGAGTGGAAAGTGAGGGTCAGTGAGAAGCTTGCCCAATGAGACCAGGTATTTTCCCTAAAAGAATGGGATGTGTGCAGGGGGCCGAACACCACATTTGACTGCATGATGAAAGGCCTTTTCGAGAGAGGTCTCAGCGCCTGGCCCCTGCTGACATAGACAATGTGAGACGACATCTGCAAGAGATGCTTGCTGCTGGTGTGATACAAGAATCCAGGAGCCCTTATGCTTCCCCCATTGTCGTAGTGAGGAAAAAGAATGGGGCTGTTTGGATGTGTGTGGATTTCCGTACACTGAACTGGCGGACCGTCCCTGACCAGTATACCATGCCATGCATACAGGACGCCTTGGACTGTCTAAACAGCAGTAAGTGGTTCTCAGTGTTAGATCTCCGCAGTGGGTACTATCGGATCCCCATGGCTCCAGAGGACTGAGAGAAGACTGCATTCATTTGCCCCCTAGGTATCTATACGTTTGTCCGGATGCCTCAAGGGATTTCAGGTGCACCAGCTACCTTTCAGCACCTGATGGAACGTACTGTGGGGGACATGAATTTGCTCGAGTGTTTGGTTTATTTAGATGATGTCATAGTGTTTGGCGGCTCATTAGAAGAACATGAACGTCGATTGTTCAAGGTCCTGGATCGGCTGGAGGATTTCGGTCTTAGGTTATCTATAGACAAATGCCAATTCTTTCAAACTTCTGTGAAGTATGTGGGCCACATAGTATCCACTGAAGGCATAGAAACTGACCCCAGCAAAGTGGAGGCTTTAACCACCTGGCCCCAGCCCAGAAATTTGAAGGAGCTACAGCGGTTCCTGGGGTTCTGTGGGTACTACCGACGATTTATCAAAGACTACTCTAGGGTGATCCGACCCCTGCTAAATCTCACTCAAGGGTACACCCCGACCCATAAGAAATATAAGAAGACTGCACAACCTGGGACGGAAAAGACTTATTTCTGCCCCAATGATGTGTTTGGTACTTGTTGGACTGCTGACTGCGAGGAAGCTTTCTATGACATTATATATCAACTTACTCACGCCCCAGTGCTGGCCTATGCTGACCCAGCTAAACCCTATGTTCTTCATACTGATGCCAGCCTGCAAGGTTTGGGGTCCGTATTGTACCAAGAACACTCGAATGGTGTGAGATCGGTAGCTTTTGCCAGCCGCAGTTTGAGTCCTTCTGAAAAGAATTATCCAGTGCACAAACTAGAGTTCCTGGCTCTGAAGTGGGCCATTGTTGATCAATTCCATGATTATTTGTATGGGGAAGATACTGGTGAAAACTGATAATAATCCTTTGACATATGTTCAGACCACTGCCAGGCTGGATGCCACTGATCACAGGTGGCTCTCTGCGTTATCCACCTACAACTACGCTATTGAATACAGAGCAGGCCTCAACCATGTAGATGCTGATGCTCTCTCCTGGAGGCTTGTGCCCCGAGCCGATTGGGTCAGGTTGTCTGAGCCCGACATTAGAGCACTCTGCCAGAAATTCGACAAAGAGGAACTGGTGACTCCTAATACTGTGGACTGCATGGTGGATTGCTTGGGCCCATCTGAGAACTGTGTGCCTGCTGCTTACTGCCACTTCTCTGCTTTAGACACTAGTATGCTGCCTCAGTTCAGTAATGATAGCCTCCAGCTGGCTCAGGCTCGAGATCCTATGATACAACCTGTCTTAGAGGCCCTGCAAGCTGGGAGAGATGTGTCCCAACTGCAGTCTGCTGAATTGAGAACTGCCCTGTTATACAAAGAAGGCCCAAAGTTGAAGTTGAACAATAGACTGTTATATAGGGAAACCGTAGACAAAGAGGGCCGAATAGACAAACAACAACTGGTGTTGCCCACTGCTTTTAGAGAACTGGTGTTGAGGTCCCTGCATGACCACATGGGGCATCTTGGCATAGACCGAACTCTTGACATGGTGCGGACCCGATTCTACTGGCCCAAAATGAGTGCAGACGTAGAGCAGTATGTCAAGACCTGTGGCCGCTGTTTTTATATTATTTTATTTAAACAGCAGTTTGGAAAACCTTTGAGCCATAGGCTCATTTACAAAGGTACCTTGTCACAGTAAGACAAACCAAAATACACAGTATAGCAGTACAACACATAAGTATAACAGTAAATTAAGACATAGATACAAACAAGCTGGTACAGGTAGGATGGATGCAAACAATACCAGAGTTATGTTGTCCTTAGCAGCTTAGTAATAAGCTTTGTCATAAGTATTGAGTACGGCTTTGACTAGCGGCAGTTACAGCATCGGGTGTTAATAAGGTGGTTACGTAAGGAAGTTTTGAAGCACGATATAGTTGGAGCTTCGGAGATGGAGGGGGGTAGTGTGTTGAACCAGGAAGGGGCCCTAAAGCTGAAGACTCTTTGGCCGAGAGAGGTCCTAGCTCTAGGGATAACAAGAGAGGTTTTCCCAGAGGTCCGAGTATGAACTAGTGGGACAGAGCGGCGTATGGTGGTGGTGGTCAATCCTGGTGGGGAAAGCCCAAGGAGGGTCTTTTTTGTAAGGGTACAGGTAAGATATTTGAGGCGCTCACGAGATCAAGTACCAGCGCTTTAGCATACAGTAGACAGGTGTGTGTCATCCTAGGTGCTCCAGTAATTAACCTGCAGGCCTTATTCAGAGTAGTGCGAATTTTATGGAGTGAGGTCTGATCAGCAGCACCATACACCGGCAGTCCATAGTCCACTAGGGACAGGATAGAGGAGGTGACTGCAAGTCAAAGAGCCTCCGGGGGGAGGCAGTGTTTATACCGATGTAAGATGCCCAATCGGATATTAGTGGCAGTGGCTAGGGCAGCGATGTGTCCATGGAAGGAGAGGGAGGGGTCAAAATGGATCCCTAGGTATTTATAGGAGCAAACTTGTTCGAGTGGGAATGAGGACCCAGAGTGAATGAGGAGTTTGAAGTTGCAGGACTTGTTTTGGGGATGAGTGAAGAACATGGTTTTGTTTTTAAGATTTATCACCAATCTATGTCCTTGAACCAGCCCTCGGCTTCAGTGAAGAACTTCTGCAGCGAGTCCTGGAGGGCAATAGGGTTATGACTTGAGGCAAAGATGACTGCATCATCAGCGCAAATAGAATGTTCCCTGAGCAAGAGCGTGGAAGGGTGTTAAGGTAAAGGGAGAATAGTAAGGGGCCCAGAATGGAGCCCTGGGGAACCCCAGAAAAGATGGGACAGATGTCTGAGTAGGTCCCATTAATTTTTACACGCTGTGAGCGGTCAGACAGATAATTGGTGCACCAGGAGATAGGCCCAGCAGCAAAGAAAAGCCCTGCCTCAGAGAGCTGCCCCCATGGTCAATATCACTACCAGCGCCCCTATGGAGTTGGTCTGCATTGATTTCTTGAGCTTAGAACCTGATCTGAAAAATATCAGCAACATATTGGTGGTCACTGATCATTTCACTCGATATGCCCAGGCTTTCCCCACCAAGGATCAGAAGGCAACCACAGTGGCTAAAGTCCTTGTTGAAAATTTCTTTGTTCATTATGGGGCCCCCCAGCGAATCCAGTCTGATCAAGGGAGGGATTTTGAGAGCCGACTGATTAGGGAGATGCTATCCTTGTGGGAGGCGAAGTCCAGAACTACCACTCACTACCCTCAGGGGACCCTGTTCAACGTTTCAACCGCACCTGCTAGACATGCTAGGCACCCTCCACCCAAAAGACAAGCCTAGATGGAGCCAACAAATTAGCACCCTGGTACATGCCTACAACTGCACTAAAAGTGATGCCACTGTGTTCTCCCCCTACCGCCTGATGTTTGGGAGAGAAGCTCGATTGCCAATGGATGTGTGTTTTGGGGTCTCTCTCCTGATGGGGTTCGAGCTGATGATTATTTACAGTATGTGCAAAAGTTAAAGGCTCAGCTAAATCATGCGTACCAACTGGCTCAAACCATGGCTGCCAAAAGGAACCTGGCCAACAAAGAGAGGTATGATAAAAAGGTGAAGGCACAGGAACTCCAGGAGGGGGATAGGGTATTGCTAAGAAATCTGGGATTGCATGGCAAACACAAGATTGCTGACCGATGGCACCATCTTCCTCACATTGTAGTGGGTAAGCTAGATGATCTGCCTGTGTACAAAGTAAGGCCCAAAAACAATTCAAAAGATGTCAAAACTTTACACCGAAATCACCTGCTGCCAATTGGATAGATTTTGATAGAGACTGTGCCTCTTAATGCCCCTCCCTCTGAGCCTATAACTAGAGCTGCTGCCAAAAAGAGAGTCAGGGGGGTTGACTCCTCAGAACTTAAACCCCGGGAGCCCTCCCCTCTTCCCCCTGCTGAAATTGATTCCCCGTCTATGGCTGAAGACAGCGAACATGATGTGGTGTATTACCCCTCTTATGAACTGAGTCAACTTTTAAAAGGCAACCCCCTAGCTCACTCTGGGAATGAAGTTGGGTTTTATGGACTGTCTGAGCCCCCATCTTTGTCTTTGGAGCCCATACTCCCCGAGGATGAAGTGAGTGGCCTCAAAGCCGACGAAGTAGGGTCTATGAGTCTGGCTGAATTATCCGGGCTGGCTGAACTGTCTGACTTTTCAGAAGAGGAAAGTGATGTGGGGGAATCTGTTCGGGATCTGCCCAGGCAAGAAGAATACTTTGAGTGCCCTGATAGCATCCCAGTAGTGTCAGAAGTGCCCTTGACTGAACTAAGTGGTGTGGGTCCTGATATAGAGGGTCGTGTCCACGAAAGTACTATGGGCATGGGGTCCCCTTCTCATGGGGAGGTTCCCTCTACTAATCTAGATGAGGAGGAAATGGAGCCAGGGCCCGTAGCAGATTCTACTGAGACCCCTAGACGCACTGGCCGAGAAGTACGGCCTGTAGTAAGGTTGAGTTACGAGTCCCTGGGTCAGCCTGTGGACCTGCCTTTAAATGTAGTCCATAAAGGGGTGTATGTGTCCCCGAGCTCCTTGCCCAAGTTAGCCTTGGGAAATGACTCCAGACTGTTAGTATTGCCCTCTGAGTATGGTACCCCTGCCCTAGTTAGCCCGCAAGTAGCTGATAGGGAAGGGCCCCCTCTTTCCAGGTGTCATGGGCAGGAAGTAATGACCGAATTTAAAAAAGGAAAAGGTTGTCTGTATGTGTAATATTGCATAAACAATAGTAAACTGTGAGTACAGTGACAATGTATGTAACAAAAGGTCTAATGTGCTGTCAATCTAAACTGTTTTACCTTAAAGTGATTTAAGGGTAACTACTTGGAGCGGACGCCAAGTTTTTCCAGGCCAGGAAGGGTGTAACCCCCTTACAAATGGGGGTTCCTAAAAGCCTTCCCAGAGCTTGCCTAAATGCTCCCTGCCTCACTGGTGTTCTGCGCTGTGGCACCAAAATGTGGGCGTTGAGAGTGCTTTTAAAGCCTCCAGTACTGTCTCTTTAAGGGCTGCCTGCTCGCAGGCTTCAGCGGGCTGGTATGGGGGGACTGGTGTTTCCCTGTTTGAATCCTGCCTGAGCTGCTGTGTAATCGCCCCATCCTGTAGTCGCTGAAAAGCGCAAAGGGAGCCCTTCTGATAGATGTGACTGTTTGGCTATAATCCTTTAAAGTATTAGTGAAATTACAGTTGTCTAACCTGTTTTCATTGCAGCTGGGACTTTGTGTACTTGGACCCTCCATTTTGGACCGGGACTGCTGAGCTGGGTCAATAGGGTAACAAGGGTGATTGAAATAGAATAACTGGCGACCAACCAGGATCAGGACTCTCATGGAGCCTGCTGACTAATGGAGACTCAGCTAGTAATTCTGGGAAGTGAAGCCTGGATTTTGGCACCTTGTTTCGCACCAATGGGGGCAGTGTGAAGTGATTGGCACCTGCAGCCCACCTATGGAGTTGGGTAGCGCCCGAGTGGAGAGATTGGCCTTTGCTGTCCAGGAGGCAGAGACTTTGTGGCTGTGAGCGAGGAAGGAGCTTGGGGCTCCTGCGTCGTTTGAGTGTTCATGCGGGAAGCACGTGTAAGGCCAGTTTTGGGCGCTTTGAAATGCCAAAAGGTATCAGATTAAATCCGCTGAGTAGCGGTCAGAGGAGGCTGTGCAGGAGCGCAGCTACCTACCAGGCTCACCCTGTAGAGGACTGGAGAATTTGCTGAATCGTGCTCGGTCTGTCAGGAGAAAGTGAAGCTGTGGTGACTCTCCGATTAGCTGTGAGTTCGCTCGGGCCCCTAGGAGCAGCTGCCTGGTATGGTATCCCTCTGTTGCTTTTTTCATATAAATGTGTGGAGAAGTGTCTGAAGTTCAGACTCAGCTCTCCAAGTGGTGTGAGAGTGTTTTTCCTTTTGGAGTTGTGAGTACTAAATCAGGGTAGCTCCCTGTTAAATGTTCCTAGCAAGGGCAAGATCGTCTGATTACTTTGCTGACTACACTAACTGAGCCTAATGGCTCCATCTAATCTTCGTAGGAATTAAATGTTCATTTGTGTCAGGGCCCCAACCAGCTGAATCAAGGAACTAGCCTTTAGGGCTTGGGTACCCATAAACAGTAACATATAGGTCCCCGGAGTGAGATGAGTGGTTCGTGCCGGGGGGTAGGTGTATATGGTAAGGACACTGTAATTGACTTGTGTGGGCCACTAGTGGGAAGAAAGGGGGGTTGCAGCAACCCAGAGAGCTGTGACCAAGTCAACCTCGACTGTTCTAACCCCGACCTCTGAGTGGAGGCACCCGCCAACAGATCTGGGCCCCTCACCCTGTTACAGTTAGGGCAGGCAGGGGTAGTAGCCCTCAGGATAGTGCCCCCTGGGGGTTACATGTAGACAGAGGGCTCTTGAAACAATCTCCTTATGAGCATGGAGGCCCTGGACCTGACACAAAATGTAACACTGGCAACACACTCGGGTGGTCACACGTTGGACTTAGTTTTCTCAGTAGGCTTAATTACTGACCTCTGTGTTGATCTGGCGCTTTGGTCAGATCACAGCACCATGGGGTTTATGTTTAGAGCCCCCCCAGATGCTCCTGCCCCTGTGGGGATGGTCTGGTACCGCCCATTAAGAGGAGTTTCCCCATGGGACTATCGGTGGGGCTGGACCTATCAGGTGTTGGGGCAGCTTATGTGATTGGGCTAGAGGAAGCAGTGGCAGCCTATAATGGGGATGTGATTGCGGCCTTTGACTCAATGGCACCCATTCATGTCTGCCCCTTGTCTATTCGACTGAGACCTCCTTGGTATGATGAGGATCTCCAGAGTTTAAAGACTAGGGGATGGAGATTAGAGAGATGCTGGAGGAGATCTGGCTAGATGGAGGACAAATTGGCCCTGAGGTCACATTATGCTGACTATCGGGACAATCTCCCAAAAGAAGTTGGAGTTTCTGTCTAGGGAGATTGCTGCAGCGAGGAACAGACCAGCTCCGATCTTCCGTATGATAGACTGGCTTTTACATTCTGTCTGTCTCTGTGCTGGAGGAGCTGGTTCGAGCACTGGGTGCCAGGAGGTGGTTCTGTTCTTCGACGACAAGGTGTCCTCTATCAGGGCTGAGGTATCCTCGACTATTTCTCGAAAGGGATGCAGTGTCTGGCCCGAGTTGTCGAAACACTCCTGTCTGGGATGAGTTTGAGCTGGTTGGGATGGAGAAAGTGATGGGGATAATCTCAAAGCTACGGCCTACACATTGTTATCTGGACCCAGGTCTGACTCACCTTTTGGTTGAATGTATGGACCTGATAGGACCTGTGGTTGCTGAGGTTGTCTGGAGTTCATCGAGGAATGGGTTCTTCTCATTGTTCATGAAAGAGGCTCTTTTACAGGAGCCCTCTTTGGACCCAGACTGCCTCCACAACTACAAGCCAGTCTCAAACCTCCCATTTTTAGGGAAGGTTATAGAGAAAGTGCTGGCTATTCAGCTTGAGAGACATCTCGCATCATCTTCTACCTATGAGTCTTTCCAGTCTGGGTTCTGGACAGGGCATAGTATGGACACTGCCCTGGTAAGGGTGCTTAATGATCTCCTGATGGCGAGGGACAGGAGAGCCCATACCATCTTGGTTTTCCTGGACCTCTCTGCAGCATTTGACACCGTGGACCATGAGGTGCTGCTGGACCACCTGCGGTTCTGGTGTGGCCTGTCTGGTAATGTCATTAACTGGTTCAGGTCATACCTGACAGACAGTGCAGAGGGTAAAGATGGGACTTGTCTCATCTAGCCCAAAGCCTCTGAGCTGTAGGGTTCCACAGAGGTCGGTCTTGTCAACCTTATTGTTCATGATGTACGTGGTGCCATTGGGGGACATTATCAGGTGGTACGGGTTTGGTTTTTACTGCCCTGCAGATGATACCCAACTGTACTTGTCCTGTGCACCCGATGCCCAGGTGTCAGACTCCGTATTTAATAGCTGCCTTGAGGAAATTCAGTCATGGATGACTCACAACTGACTTAGGCTCAACCCAGACAAGACTGAGGTACTAGTGATGGAGATGGGTCATCGTGGAGGAGAGGGGATAGGGGGTTGCCCCCTAGCCTAGTGTTGGGGGAGGGGTGTTCTCCTTGTCCCTTCTAGACAGGTGAAGGATTTGGGTGTGATCCTAGACGATGGCCTGACACTTGATGCACAGGTGTCACCGTGGTCAAAAGCGGATTTTATCATCATAGGAATATCTCCCAAATCTGGGCCCTGGTACCCCCTGAAGACCTGCCCACACTGGTACATGCTTTCGCCACTTCCAAGCTGGATTACTGTAATGCCCTGTACCTTGGGTTATCTGGAGGTAACCTTTGCAGGCTGCAGCTGGTGCAGAACGTGACCGTGAGACTTTTGACTGGGGTAAGGAGATGCAAGCATATTACCACAGTCCTCCACAGACTGCACTGGCTGCCAGTCAGGTGGAGGATTGTCTTCAAGATGGGGCTCCTTACCTATAACACCCTACATAATGGGGGCCCGTCTATCTGCAAGATCTCTTTGTCCCTTATCATCTGGCCCGGGCACTCCGTTCTGCCGAGGGAGGCCTCCTTGGGTTTCCCAAGGTTAGGTTGTGACATATGAGAGACAGAGCATTTGCAGTAGCACGCCAACTCTGTGGAGCTCTTTACCTGACTTTTTGATGGGGCTCCCTCAGTGGAAGCCTTTAAAAGGGGATTAAAAACATACCTGTTCCAACTAGTTTTCATTGGTTGACGCCATTGGAATAGATAGATGGCTGTCTTTATTTATAATTTTATTATATGTGTGTTTTTTGCTTGTTTTAATTAATTGGGTTTTGTATTATTGTTTTATCGTACAGTGCCCAGAGTCCCAGGAATTAGACGCTTCATAAATAAAAAGATCAATCTATCTGTCTCTCTCTCACTGTCTCTGTCTCTCTCTTGCTCTCTTCAGGCTTATAATGCATTGAAAGCCTGTATTGACTTCATAGATACTTTCAATACTTGTTTTTTCCCCGTTAGTTTTATTGACGTCTAGAAAGAAACAAACCAAATTCATCACAGGATAAACATTATGCTCTATCAGAGATTATACAATAGGAGTGAGCAGATAACCCATTTGATAAAAACAGGTATTCTCCCTGCAGTGTTAAAACTCCTGATGTCACCACTGTCATGACATCATTACAGTGTGATATCGCCATCAAACAAAAAAAACCCAGCACAAAACACACTTCTATTGTATAAAACGGATACGTGCTGGGCAGCTATGTGACAGCTGAAATATCAGCTCTTGTGGCAACTGAGCTCAGGGTTAAATTACTCATGGCTCCGCCACTCATGATAACCCTGAGCTCAATTGCCACTCATGCTGATATTTCAGCTATCACATAGCAGCCCATCACATATCCCCTTAATATAGATACAGTCATAAAATATAGTATGGTGAGATTGCATATGAGTTGAGCCACATCTACATATTCATGAGTACTTTCTATACTTTTTGACGGTTCCTTAGGTTCTTCACCCTCTAGTAGAAGTAGTGGTAGATTTTATTTCTACAACACCCTTCCCCATGGGCCTAGGGCAGTTTACAAAAGGTGCAGAAATTACAATCAATCCATAAATAAACAAACATGTAATTATCATCAGTCAGCAAATAAAACACATACAACTCATAAAAAACTGTGCTGGAAGGGGCCTAGTAGAGAAGATCAATCAATCCCCAAATGTTTGTTTCAAAAAGGTCCTCAGATACATCTTCAAAGGCAGTCACTGTGGGGGCCTGTCTGAGGATCCTCTGGAGCTAATTCCATAAAACAAGGACTGCCACCTCAAAGGCCCAGTCTCCTGAGGTTTTTAGCACAGCACTCAGTATAGTTTGGAAGCCCACCTCGATGGAGCAAAGCGGGTGAAAGCAAATAAGGGTTGAGGACACCTAACAGGTAACCAGGACCCAAACCATGTTGGGCCTTACAAGTTAGCAAACCAACTTTAAAGGGGAATCCTCACTTGATCTGCAGTAATGCTGCAGGACCTTTAGGTTCCAGTGAAGAAAAATACAGTGAAAGGAAATTTTTGTTTTGTTTTAATGTACTTACTATTTTGCAATTTCATTTTTTTATCTGGTTAATCTTGTAGCCATCGATCTGCCACATTTACCTACTACATGTCCAAGTGTCCCTCGTGGCCAGCCCTTTGATGATGTGACTGGCAGACTGAGGCACAGGGGATCTCTGTGTGTCGGGAAGTCACTTGAAGAGCACATAATAATGCTTATTCTACCAGTACTGATTGCGTTCAGCTTCGGGGTGTGTTCCTGAGTTTTTCTGAAGGATAACAGATCAGGGGCCAGATAGTTAAGTGGTGTTAGCCTATGCTAACTGTGTTTTGCACTTGGTTTGTGGGTGGGGTCTATATTCAGGGACCCTTGTAGCATGGGCTAAGCCCCTTAGCTCTCAGGTGCTAACATGGCATAGTGCCCATGCAAATGAGTGGGTCTCCCTCTGCATACAGGGGCAGCAGCAATTTTAGAGGTTTGCAGCAGTGGTAAATGGCACCTAAATGGGGTGCTGTTTTCTGCCTTTGCAAACCTAGTCTTAATTGGACACAAAGACCTGGTGGCAAGATGACATTTCTGCCGCTATCTGGCCACCAATCTCAGAACCCCAATCTTGGCAAAATAAAAGATACCCTGGTGTCTAGTGGCACCCCCCACCCTCTGAGCCCCATCCTTGGTTATGTATATGATGCCCTGGTGTCCATTGGCACCCCTTCCCTGACCGCTTGTCCCAGGAATTGCAGTGTAGATCCTAGTGTCTAGTACCACCCACTCCCTCAGTCACCTGTACAGATGAGCATCACCCTAGTCTTGGTGTCTGGTGGCTCATCCCTTCTCCAGATCACATGTCAGGGTGAGCATCACCATGACCCTGGGCGAAGTAGCACCCCCAATCCTCCAGTCCCCTGTCCTGGTACTATGACTGTCTGCCCCGGTGTCTAGTGGCACCCCAACCCACTGATCTACCATCCCAGTACTGTAACTGTCTGCCATGATGTTTATTGAGACTCCAAACTGTCTGATTTACTCATCCCATAGACGACAACCATCATTGATGGTTAGCAGCACCCCCACTCCCCAAACAACCATTCTATTGCTGAGAAGATAGTCACTGTTGACAAGTGGCCCCCTCCCTGCAACACACAGATGGTATGAGTGCTCACTGCAGCTTGTATGGCAATTGGAGGTGGAGTGAGAGGATAGTTATGCAGGTTACCATAGAGGGATTCACTGCACATTCCCATTTTGTCAGGTAAAGGGAATGGGGTTGGGGTGAATGCTATACTAGGTGTAAGAGAGGCAGTTGGGGATCCAGGATGGTTACTGTGCATCAGGGCATCTGTTGCCCGGCATTTGGAAGTGGGGCTGAGGTACCACTGGATGCCAAGGATTGTATAGGGTACATGGGCAGGGCTCAGGTGGGTGGGTTGGGTGGGTTGTGTCACCAGACACCAGGGCTATGGGGCTACTCACTCAGACAGGTGAGCAGGGGCAGGGGGTGCCATGACATGCTAGGGACCATATAGCAATCTATGGGACAGTTATTTGGGGGAGTGCCTGTAATCACCGGGGTACATCCTACCACCATTGGTAGGGGTGTGCAGGGAGGTGGCCACTTCTCAGCAGTGACTATCTTCTCAGCAACAGGATGGTCATTTGGCAATATGCTGATAGCCACCAGTGACGAGTATTGTCTACAGGACATGTAATGTAAAATATAATGCAACATAATATTGAGCCATGTAATGCAACATAATATTGAACCATGTAATGTAAGATACAATGCAAAGTAATATCAAGCTATTGCTAAGGGAAGTTTGGGCAGAGGAATGTATGCTGATGTTTACTAGTATGCCTTGGGCAAGAGGTGATTAGAGTGTGGTGTGGGACAGAAAATAATGTCATAATTGTCCAGATGGTCTTTTGAAGACTGGTCAGAACAAAGTAAAATAACAAACCTGTTCAAACTGTAACCAACATTCTTGTCATACTTCAACTTATGTGATCAAAGAGTGCAGCCTCAAGTCTTCTGTATAAAGACTGTCACAGTGAACTGTTTGTGGAATATATTCCTGGATGCATGCATATATATATATTTGTAACTATACCGATGAAATAAAATCACATATATGACATTCGTGTGAGGTGCCTTATGTTACAATTTGGTGCCGTGACTCGGATACAGATCGCCGCATACTCCTGTCGTTACTGTCAGTATTTCGTGGTTGAGGTTGCTGTGGAAGAAAAGTGGTATAGTTAGCTCTGCTATCACTGGACTGATCACCCAGAATAGAGGGGGGGGGCTGTAAAATGGCTCAGTAAAGAAATGACTCCGGATTAAGCTGGGAAGGACGATTTTGCCAGACCAGGAGTAAGTATTGAAATTATACTAAGAAATTTCCTAGAAAAACATTTAAAGGAGGGTCTGTTTCGGGCTCCTGAAAAAGGGGAAGTAGTGGACAATGTTTAAAGAAGCAGTGTGAGGAAATAAATGAAAAGTGTAAGGTGGACAAAACCAAATTAGCTAATATTTGTCAGATGTTTCTACAGTATCAAGTAGAAGCAGAACAGCGTGTAGAATTAATGTGTCAAATTAAACAGGAAGATGAGGCAGAAAAGAAACAATTAAAGGAACAACTAAAAGAAGTGCAGGAATTATTAAAACAAAAAGAGAGTCAAAATGACAATCTTCAGGGAGAAAAGTGTCTCCTTTTGCAAGAGCAGTCTCGTCTTAGTGAACTATCAAAATAAATCTAGTCAACAAACTCAAACTAATTTGAACCAGGAAATTATGTTGTTACAAAATAAGGTTGCTAAGTTGGGGGAAGAACATGCCCATAATCTTTTGTTAAAAGAAGAAGAAATGATAAGACTAAAGGACCATTATGAGGAGAAAATGCATCAGCAAAGTCAGGAACAAGTCAAAGAGTTGGGTTACAAGCAACAGCAAATCATTCATTTGCAGACTGAGGTGCAGTTGCAGACCCAAATTTCCTTAGAACTGCAACAGCAGTTAAGCAAGATCAGGGAGACTGTACGGAAAAAAAATTAAGAAAAAGTGTAAGGTTGCTACAGTCAAAGAGCCCACCTCAGAATCTTCCTTGACTTCTGTGTCCTCCGAAATGGAGGATGATCCCACTTCATCTGACAAAGCTGGGCATCACAAGTCTAAATATAAGTCAAAGAGGATGACCCCGTACGTCCGAAAGACGGTGACGACGGGAGCGGCAGTCAAACACAAAAGCTTAGAAAATTGTCCCAAAAACTTATGTCCGATATGATGGACACCTTGAAAAAGCTTGATAAGTTCCAGGACCGATTGAGATGAAATCCAAAAATGGAAAAACCTAAAGTAAAAGAGATCGAAGCCCAAATAGCCAAGATGCAGGAGGAGGTTAAGAAAATGCAACAGAGAATAGACAATGATGAAAAGGCTAGAGAAGCAAGCAAGCCTAAGTCAGATGAAGAGTTAGAAGTGGAGGTTAGGCAAAAGGTATCCCAAAAGGAGCTAACCATCCAGGAAGCCATGGCTCTAGGGGAAAGATTAGGTAAATGGGAGACGGGTCAGAACCCTTTTGCAACAAGTTAAAAAATCTGGTAAAAAGTTTTAACCTGACAAATCAGGATGCATGTAAAATTTTGACTTTGGCATTGTCTTCAGTGCTTTTAGGGAGTTCACCAGACAATATTGTGGGCCTGCAAGAAGATGTAGATGATCCTGGCAGCTGGGCATCGATCCCAGACATATTCACCGCTCTGCAGGGTATGTATGGTGTTACCCAAGCAGATTGGGGAAAGGTGTATGAAGTGCAATGGCAGCTGGGAGAGTCTCCCATAATGTTTGTAAACAAATTATATGCTGCATATGCCACTTATGGGGGGATGGCTAGACCGTCCAAAGAGGACCCTGTCTTCCTAGGATTAATAGACAGGCAAGCCATGCAGATTCTTGCCTCTGTTCGGTTGTTATGCAAGCGAGCGGAGTCATGTGCAGCTAAGGAAGAAATTCTCACCCATTGGTGGAGAATGCAGCAAGATGATGTGGAAGGCAGTGTCCAGGACAGGGAAAAAAGGGAAAAGATAGCTGCTGTGGTACGCAATGAGGGCAAGGTAAAAGTGACATGTCATAACTGTAATAAGGAAGGTCACTTTAGGAGGGACTGTTGGGCTAAGGGAGGAGGAATGGAAGGCAGGAGAAATCAAGTCCTCCAAAAAAGGAGTGACAATGGGTCAGGAAACAACACAAATAGTTGATCTAACAGCGTCCTAGAAACCCTGGCCCACTGTTTAAAGCTAAGATCTCCGTTATTAGTCATCTGCCCATGGGGCGGGGCAGCGACTGTCGCAGGCCCCTGATACAGGAGTGGCACCGGGAAGGCGGAGGTAACTGCATCCGCGGGGGCTGCAAACTCTGTTAATAGACATTTGAGCCACGATTAGCATCATAAATTTACCATTGTCCATAAAAAAAAGGCCAGTTATCCTTGGGGACTGATGGTAACAGCGGCTGGCTCACAGAGCTTGTCAGGTGTTATTAGAGCAAACCACCAAATATTGTCCCTCTGGACCTATAAAGTCACGCTAGGTACTATTTTGGGAATGAACCTGTTGTCCAAATGAAAATGGGTGGTGGACCTGAGTAACATGACACTCTGGGTGTGTGACAGTAAAGTGGTTAAACCAAGTGCACGGATACCTCGTCTTTACTGTCAAAGGTTTTGTTTAAACAATCAGTTCTATGATCTCCACGGCTGGTCGAGATTTCCCTGAGGGAACTAAAAGTGGTTGTGGCAATTGATCCCAAGTCTGTTACAAACATTCAAATGACTTCGTGCAGAGTAATAATCAGATAGTAAAATAGAGTGACCTGATCCACCCCTACGGTGACAATATTCCTTCCTCAAGGAGGTGAGGAACCCATTAAACATGTCATCGACCAACTTTTAAGCCAAAAGTGATCTGCTTTATATGCTCCATGGTAAATTCACCATTTGGCCAGTTTTAAAGCCTGTGGAGCATGGCGACTGACCACCGACTTCTCGGGTCCTTACAAGGTTACCCTTTGATAACCCGGTGGTTGCCCGTCTCCAGACCTAATAGTTGAGTGCTACCATCAGCAACCGTTTATACAGTGCTGGATGTATCTAGTGGATTTTAGTCAGTTCCTGTGCCCTGACTCCCAGTACAAATTTGCCTTCACCTTTGAGGATAAACGTATACTTACATGCATACCTCAATGGTTTCCACTTTATCGCCCTCTGTTCCATCAGTGTCTGGCTGAGATCCTGACTGGTTTCTCTCTGAGCAAGCAGATATTCTGTCGATGGATGATATATTGGTACAATCTGATTCTATGTTTTGATCATGTTCAGCACTGTCTGAGCTCCTCTCCTGCTACTTTCTGCTGGGTTGAAACTTGACCCAAGAAAGGCTCTTAATTCTGATCAAAGGTTCTGTTTTAGGCGTTCAAATAGATAAGGGAGGCTATCTGGGACCTTCACAAAAATCAAGTTATCCGGCAGTGTTACTTCTAAGATCAAAACTGCACTCCGGCAGTTTCTGGGCATGGTAGGGTTCTGTAGAGATTTTATAGAAACCTCTGCAGTCAAGGCTAATCCGGCTGTATGATCTCCTTAAAGGGATGCCAGCCAATCTTCGATGGATGCCCGACACCAGTTGCTTTTACAAAATTAAAATAAGCTGTGATGAGGCATCACCTTATCAACCCTTGCCCCAACCAGGATTTTGTGTTACAGGTTTGCTTGCAACCCCAGAGTCACTCAATGGTCCTATTACAGGAGCAGCATGACCAACTTACGCGACTGTGGGCATTTTAGAAGAGTGCTCTCCCAGTGGAGCAGACATTTGAAAAGTGTGGTTCCTGTATCTCCTGGGGGTATATTATTCAGGTACAGGTTACAGAACACATTGTGGGTTTTCTCCATGTTATCTTACAAACACCCTATTCTCCCTTAAAATCTTTATTGGAAAATGAAGTAAAGGTGTCTCCTTGCAGTGTTTGGTTAGATGGACCTTGGCTTTGCGAGACATAACTGATGGTGCGATGGGTGCAACACCATTGCTGGTAGATATGTTACAGTGGGGGAGGGATCATGTGACTGTGGACACGTCCCTACTCAAACCCTGCAACCAATTTTGCTTGTTCCCCCCTACGTGGTGGTCCATCTCTGTGGGTCGCAACTCTTTGTTGGAGGATGTGGCTTTTACACAGGCTATGCGTGTGGGTTCCCAGACAGAGCATCAGGTCTTGGTGATGTGCCCATCCTCTTTTTAGGCACTCGTGCTACGGCAAGGCTTATTAGAGACAGTTCTAACAATAATCTCAGATTTTGTGTTCCTCGATGCGGACCTGGCGTGCATCACGAGACCTGGCTGGACAATAATCTTGGGACCAATAATGGAGGCGCAATTCCAGCGGGTATCTGGTGATACATCGCCCACAGTTGGACCGCGGGGGGGAGTTGCGGTCTGCTTTAAGACCGAGTTGGATCTCACCATTGGACCAGTCGAGGATACCTCTTCTTTTGAATGTGCCGTTTTATCAGGTGTGAGCTATCGTGCTCTTATCTGTATGGGCGTCGTCCGGAGATGAGGCAGATTTCATACGGATGCAGCAGACTTCATTGTCAATCTGACATTTGAGTCCCCCAGGCTGATGGTCCTGGGTGACTTTAATGCATGGATCGATGATGAACTCTCACAATTTGGACAACACTTCCTTCAGTTAATGGATTCACTGGGCCTAACACAGGTAGTTACCACTGCTACTCATAAAGCTGGCCATTCTCTTGACTTGGTCTTCCTCCTGGGGATCGAGGCTTCTGATGTGGGGGTGGAACCAGTCAGTTGCTCAGACCACTACACTGTGAGATTCAATTTTTGCGCCCCACCTTGTAGGCTGACTCCTGTGGAGATGGTCAAGTTCCACCCCTTGCGGAATGTTTCCTCTAATGGCCTTGCGGTGGTTCTTGACCTATCAGAGCTTCCTGTGCATAGCAATGATCCAGAGGCATTGGTTGTGGCTTATAATACTACCATTACCTCCGCCCTGGATTCTGTTGCTCCAGTTCGTGTGTGTCCTCTCTCCCTCCAACCTCGAACCCCATGGTTTGATGGGGTTCTGAGGGAGTTGCGGCGAATTGGACGTAGGTTAGACTGTTGCTGGTGGAGGTCTGGCCTGGATGCCGACCGCCTTAGACTGTTAGAACATTATCAATTCTACCAGTCAGAAATCTCCTGTAAGAAGGCAGAGTTCCTGTCCGGGGAAATTTCTGCTGCACAGAACCGACCTGCTCAGCTTTTCAGAACTGTGGACAGAGTGTGCAACCCAACCAGTCTACAGCTCCGTAGAGTGTTGTCACAATTATAGTATGATGAGATTGCTCGGTTCTTCGCGGTTAGGGTGGCCGACATTAGGGCAGACATCATTTTGGCATGTTCTATGCTAGTTGCGGATATCCAGGACAGGGTCACTATCCCTCTGTTTTCCTGGAGTACCTTCGACTGCCCGGAAATCGTGGATGTTATGCGGATTGTCCAGGGGCTGCATCCTACCTCCTGTAATTTAGATCCAGGTCCCACACCCCTACTTTTAGGGTGTGGAGATTCTATTCTACTGGCTCTAGCACAGATTGTCTGGTCCTCTCTTGACTCGGGTGTATATCCACTGTCCTTGAAAGAGGCAGTGGTGACACCCTTGTTGAAGAAACCATCTTTGGATCCAGAATGTTTGGCTAACTACAGACCTATCTCAAACCTTCCCTTTGCAGGGAAAGTAATTGAGATGGTGGTAGCAGCCCAATTGGAGAACCACTTGACCATCCATAGCATCTACGAACCTCTCCAATCAGGTTTCCGTAAGAGGCATAGTACCGAGACTGCACTGGTTCGGGTGCTCAATGATCTCCTGATGGTGAGAGACCAGAGAAAACGGTCTATCCTGGTGTTATTGGATCTATCGTCAGCATTTGACACTGTCGACCATGGGGTTCTTTTGGAGCACCTGAGATATATTTGTGGACTCTCTGGGGTTGTGCTCAGATGGTTCACATCATACCTCACCAGAAGATCTCAGAGGGTGGTGTCAGGGTTTTTTTCCTCTGATCCCTTCTCGCTCTTTTGTGGGGTCCCTCAGGGCTCTATATTGTCCCACATGTTGTTTGCGGTGTACATGCTTCCCCTCGGAGACATTGTAAGATGGTACGGGTTGGGTTTCCACTGTTATGCAGATGATACCCAACTGTACCTGTCCTTTGCATCCGACCAGGAAGGAACTGTCTCGGTATTTAATAGCTGTCTGGAGGAAATCCAGGATTGGATGAGGTCGAACTGGTTGAAGTTGAATTCTGGGAAGACTGAGGTGTTGGTTTTGGATCCGGATCACCGGATAGGGGGTCCTGTGGCCGGCTCCCCTTCTGGAGTGTTTTGTGGGGATATCGAGTTACTGGTCTCTGAACAGGTGCGAGATCTGGGGGTGATCCTAGACAATGGGCTGACCTTAAGATCTCAAGTGTCAGTAGTGTTAAAATCTTCGTTTTATCATCTGAGAAACATCACCAGAATCAAGCACCTCGTTCCGTCCGGCAATCTGCCAACTCTGATCCATGCCTTTGTGACCTCATGCCTGGACTACTGCAATTCACTTTACCTTGGGCTTCCAGGGGTTGATATCCACCGCCTTCAGCTGGTGCAGAATTCCGCAGCTCGAGTACTTACAGGTACTCCTAGAACATCACATATTGCTCCGGTGCTGCGGGATCTGCACTGGCTACCAGTTCAGTGGTGGATCACCTTCAAAGCTGGATTACTGACTTTTAAAGCCCTACATGATCTGGGCCCTGACTACCTGAAAGATCTCCTGACTCCTTATCTCCCGGTGAGGTCGCTCCGCTCAGCCGATGAGGGGTTGCTAGAGATCCCTAGGGTCACACTGAAATCAGCTGATGCCCGGGCTTTTATGTTCGCAGCACCAACCCTTTGGAATTCTCTACCTCGTCGGTTAAGGGAGTATTCAACCGTGGGGAGCTTTAAACAGGTGCTTAAATCCTTCTTATGGAATAAGGCATATGGCCTTTATTAATGTTTACTTGTTCTTAATAGTTTTTATATTATTGTCTGTTTGTTATGTTTGTATTTAATCTTTTTGGAATGCACCTTGGCTTTGGAAAGGCGCAATATAAATAAAGTTTATTATTATTATTATTATTAATGTCCGGACACTGCGCGGTTAGCATTTTTACTGACTGTGCCTTTGTGGCTAATGCTCTGACAGAGCACCTGCCAATATGGGCTTGCAGGGGTATGCAAAAGGCATTGGGTGAACCTGAGGCATTCGCTTCGGTACTTCAACACATCTGGCAGTTGGGTCAGGACAAACCCATGCAGATTGCCATTTGTAAAGTCAAAGCCCACCAGCGGCACACCACTGATGTGCAGCAAATCAACAATAACATTGTTGATCAATTGGCCAATAAAGCAGCCCGACGTGGTAAACGGTGGACAAATCTTCTCCCAGACACTGAGAATACTTCTCAGTTGTGGGAGATCCATGACTTTGATCAGCACCACCAAAGGTGGATTGCTTCTCTGCATATTCTTCCAGGTCTAAAAGATATTCAGCAAACAGACCCATTCTTAGTCACTTGTCATCAGCAGGTGGAACGTAGGTACCAGTTCGAGGACCCTCGTTGGCACCTTAAGGTCCAAAATGACACTTTCATTTGGGAAAGACAGGAGGGTTTCCCTAAGTGGGTTCCCCCTCTCAAGCTGCGCCAAGACATTATTATGGAGAACCACCGCCTTGGAGGTCATTGTGGGCTGCATAAGACCTGCCAGTTAGTCGCCTCCAAATATTGGTGGTCTACCATGGGCAGGCAAATTAAGATGCAACTGCAGTCTTGTCTCATTTGTGCTCAAATGAACCCCCATCCCAAAGGCAAACACGTTTTGTTGGGCAGGGTGCCGCTCACAGATGGCCCCTGGGCCAATCTACAAATTGATTTTGTGGGTCCCCTGCCACCAGCAAAGGGAGGGTATAGTTATATGCTGGTCTTTCTGGACACTTTTTCTCAATGGGTCGAGGCATGCCCTCTCCATGCTGATGCAGCAGTGGCGACAGCCAAGGTCCTATGGGAACAAGTTTTCTCCAATTGGGGATTTCCTGTTGCACTGGAAAGTGACAGAGGGACATATTTCACCTCTCAAATTAGGTCAGCATTGTGCAGCATCTTGGGCATCAAACAACGACTGCATGTCCCCTACCACCCACAGTCCTCGGGTGTGGTGGAACGCATGAGTCGGACCCTCAAAATGGCCCTCAAAAAGGCAGTCATGGACACAGGTAAGGACTGGGTCCCTAACTTACCCGGAATCCTTATGGGCATCAGAGGGACCACCAGCCAGAGCACTGGATTTACACCCTTTCAGTTAATGGCAGGGAGGGACATGCGAATTTACTACCCCTCGGATCCGTACCTGTCCACCCCAGTAAAAGACCGTATTGGGGCTGATCTGTTCTTGCAGCAATTACAGGCACAACTGAACACGTACCTGCCACAGGCTGCACAAACAATGGGTAGGGCACATTGGAAGAACAAAGAGTGGAAAAAGACCCACTCCCACCAATTGGCTTGGGTGATCAGGTAATGGTCAAAAACTTTGCCCAAAAAGGGCCTTGGGAAGCAAATTGGATGGGGCCATTCCAGGTGGTTCAATTATTAGGATCATGGGTAGTGCAAATTGAAAGGGTTAAAGGAAAAACAAAACAATTACAATGGGTGCATGCAGACCATTGTAAGCTGTATCAGCCTTTAGTCTGATAAAACCTGATACTGCATTTTTTTTGCTTCTGTTGTAGATAAACATATGGGTGCTGTTTGGTCTGTGTTTGCGAATTTTAAGTGTACAATCAGTGACATACTCATGGAACTGGACAACGCTGGTTACTAGCCAAAGTCACAGTCATGAGGGACAATGGGACATGAACTTGTATATAATATGCAGTAACTTTTCTTCGGCATGTAATGAAAAGCAATCTGTTGCCCGATACTTCACTGAAGCAGGCAACTATGGATGGCCTGAAAAGGCAATGTGTGTACAGAACAAAGATGGGACTATTATTAAATATGTTGAAGCTTGGCAAAAACAAAAGCGTTTGCTTACCACGGAGGAGGAGCCCACATTAAGAAATCAAACCTATTGGTGGAACTGCCAAGCTAAGGCTTCAAATGCTGCTTACACTATCGGACTAGTACAGTTGACATTGTTATTACCTTATGATGTTACTTTTAATAAGGTTGTTGTATCTGTAATGCCAGGACACATAGGCACAAAGTGTGACCCAAAGTGGCTGCATAATCAAACCCATACCCTTGCTGTGTTTAATCAGAATAGTGTGCATAAAAGAAAATTTTCCCCTCCTACTGATGGTTTAATTTTGACCCAAAATATATACCCCTTGTATTATCCCTGTCATTTAGAATATTATAACCTGTTGTTACATGTCCCCTTCCCCAAACTGCCACCTATCTGTGACACCGCACAATCCGTGCTGGTGTGGAAAAACTATTATAATGAAACTCTGAGACACTACCGTGCTCGTCATAGTGACTGGCTAGTGTCTGTTGACTCTCCTCCAAAGGAGCCTACCTTGTCACGAAGAAGAGTGACATTTCCGATGCATCTGTCTGGGTGGGGGCTGGCATGGGGCTCACCAACGGTATTGATGCGTCTGTTCTAAAGGGGCATATTAGATCCCTGGAGGTCACCCTCAGAAGTCTCATGGCCGGACCCCTGGCTCAAACTGTGCAGTTATCTGGGAAAAATGAATATTTAGATTGGTTAGCATTTGGAGATACTCTTACTAATTTTAAATTGATTGCTAATATGGTTCATATGCTTAATTTCTCTATTGTTAAAAATTTAAATGTTACTTTTCTGAAGCTTGCATGTGCTCAGATTGCCTCAATTTACAATTTACTTGGTGAACTTAACCACATTGAAACTAATAGACTGCCACTGGGAATATCAAAAAGTAATATTTCTACCCTATTAGGTAGAAAAGATGTGGTACTTCCAAATCTAGATTTAATAAAGGTGTGACCCACGTCTAATGAGTACCACCATGTACTAACACATATCATCCCTGTCCTGTTGGTCATTCCTGTCTGCTTTGAACCACCCACCATCTCCTGGCAAATACACAATCTAGGTGTCTTGATGCAAGACCAGATTATGCGACTGCAGCCAGCAGGCACACAGTTTCCGCAAACAAGAACAATATATGTCCGCAAAACAGGATCACTGCTTAAAAGCAGGATCATTCTCTAGTATGTGGTGAGGACGGTCTCACCCTGGGTCCTACACCAATGCCCTTCACTTTAACTAAATTGCCAATGGTACCCGTGAGGCAGTGCGGTGGAATCAATCATGGTGTATCCTGGCCGGACAGCCGTAGAAGGTGTGGGAATGCAGTGATGAGACCTGGCAGGTGGCTTATTGGACACTCTTCAAGAGGCCAGCCTACTCACGGGTTAATAACACTCACTTGAATGATGCTTCCCTAGAAATTACTGGGCTTTTCCAGTTAGCGGTTCCACCACATATGACGTGGCCTGCCTTCACGCCTTTACAGTTGGCAGCGCTGCAGCAGAGACAGCAAACAAGGGACCTGGTCTTGAAACAACAACACACTAGTCAACAGTTTGCACACAATGCCCAATATTTGTCAGTTATCTCCTGGTGGGATTGGAGCTCGGCTGTTGTAGGAACCAGTCCAACCCAGGTGATGGTACTGATGTTTGTTGCCCTCCAGTTGGCACTTTTTATATTCTCATGCTGTCTTTATGCTAAAATTAAAAGGCTAATGAGACAACTGCATTATCTACAGTGGCAACAGCAACCTATATTATGAGACCGTAGTTTTTTTTGTTTTAATGGTCTCAAACGGGGGGTTGTAATGTAAAATTTAATGCAACATAATATTCAGGCATGTAATGCAACATAATATTGAACCGTGTAATGAAAGATACAATGCAAGGTAATATCAAGCTATTGATAAGGCAAGTTTGGGCAGAGGAATGTATGCTGATGTTTACTAGTATGCCCCAGGCAAAAGGTGATTAGAGTGTGGTGTGGGACAGAAAACAATGTCATAAATGTCCAGATGGTCTTTTGAAGACTGGACAGAAAATGTCATAAATGTCCAGATGGGCTTTTGAAGACTGGACAGAAAATGTCATAAATGTCCAGATGGGCTTTTGAAGACTGGACAGAAAACAAGGTAATAAATGTCCAGATGGTCTTTTGAAGACTGGCCAGAACAAAGTAAGATGACACTGGTCAGAACAAAGTAAGATAACAAACTTGTTTAAACTGTAACCAAAATTCTTGTCATACCACATCTTATGTGATCAAAGGGTGCAGCCTCAAGTCTTCTGTATAAAAGACTGTCACAGTGAACTGTTTGTGGAATATATTACTGGATGCATGCATATATATATATATTTGTAACTATATCGATGAAATAAAATTACATATATAAGACATATGTGTGAGGTGCCTTATGTTACAGGACAGGTGCTCAGCAGGTGAGCGGAGTGCCACTAGACACCAGGGAATGCAACACATTACCCCAGGTAGGGATTGGAGGGTGGGGGGTGCCACTAGCCACCAGAGATGACTGGATGTCAGGACAAGCACAAACATGCTGCTGCTTCCAATGCAGGCGGGCTCATAATGGGCAAGCTAATGGCCCATTAGTGCCATGCATGCCCAATAGGCTAATTTGCATGGTGCTGCTGAAATATCATGCTACAGATCCTGGTACTGTCTGTTTTGGGTGTGCAATTCCTTGTAGGCTGGCTGCAAACCAGATCATGTCAGAGCAGCGCAACTTGACTTAGCACTGTGCCGACACGGGCTGTTATTTAGTCGGATAGTGGTGGTGTACTGTCAGACTGAATATAGAAACCTCTGGGTTGGGTTCACATACAGTGGAAGCATTTGTCACTCTGCTTTTGCACTTTTTTTCCAATTTCTTGCCCGAAGAATTTCTGTTTTTGCAGTCTTTTTTGATACCTTTGAGTATGCAAAAAAAAACTGAGATCATACCCCACTAGTTTTTGTTATGTAAAACAATACATCACTTACTTTGCTCTATTCCCTGATGTCCAGTAATCCTCCCTACACCCTTTAATTGTATATTTCCTTGTTCCAAAAGTAATATTGAGCCATGCAGTTTGTGGATGGCACAGAACTCCTCTCTTCTCCTCAGTCTGCTGCCTTGTCACATTTTTCACACTGTCTTTTTGTTTTGTAAAACATATTACTCTTTTTTGTCTGTTTCCTGGTATCTACTGGCTCCCTTACACCCTTTAGTTGCATATTTCATTGTCCAAAAAGTAATATTGAGTCACACAGTTCAGTGACTGGCACAGCCCTCCTCTCTCCTCCTCTGCCTATCACTGACTAACCAATGCAAACCGCAAAGCATATCTTTGCGGTTTGCATTTGTTAGTCTGTGGCCAGCTGAGGAGAAGAGAGGAAGACTGTACCAGTCGTTGAGGGGTTGATGAGCATGTCGAGGCCTGATGGGGGCCACACACTGCATCACAAGAAGTGGGTTGGCATGAAAAATGAGGAAAGGAGCAACTGGCAGGATGAAGGCCTGGTTGCTGCAGACCATGCACCACCGACTGGCCCCCTACTGCTGCTAGCCACCCAGAACACTCACCCGCCATCCCAGGGACTTACCTTGTACCTTACGTAACCCTTCCCAGAGATAAAGAAACTCAGTGCACAAGCACTGGGGCAGTGGTTACCCCAAAGGGCATTGGTCAGGAAGCCAAGTGTCAAAGAAATACAAAATCACACATACCCCCATAATGCAAAGCATCATGGGCTGTATATGTAAATCACCACAGAATATTATGCTGGTTCAACTTTAAGCAGAAATGCATGGTGCCGAAAGGCCTCTCACACAGTTTGCAAAGGTGCCAACAGAAAGACACAGACACATGTTTTGTCCTACCAGGACTCATCAGTGTGCCTCATCTGTATGAAACCCCACTGGAATGAACCAGCTACCCTAGGATGGTCTATCTGATGGATGCTGCCTCTCCTTGACTTGCCCAGTTTGGCAGTCCACTGCTCTGTCCATGCACTGGTGGCTTCAACCTTCCGTAATGGTGGTCAGTAAGTGTAGCCTCTTTCAACCTTCACCCCTCCCTGAGAAGAGGCTGATCTGAGGGATGCTGAATCATGTCAACCTCCCCATGCTAGTCTACATTAGTGACCAGCATCTGTCTCCTAACTCAGGTTGTTGACCTGGCACTGGTATCACCTTCCCAACCAACTTAAAAATAAAAAAATTTTAAACCACCCACCTGACCTAGCTAATCAGAATCTTTATCACTAATAGTAACCCATTTTCTGCTTTGTCAGCATGGCTCAGTTGGTAGCACATCTGCCTCTGGACCAGAGGGTCATGGGTTCTCATCCCACACTGGGATTGGACTTGTACTTAAACCACTGGCTCCCAAATGCAGTATTGGGGGGTGCTGTACTGCTGGGGTGTGCCGGCCTTTGGATGAGACGTTAAGCCAAGGTACCTTCTACCCATCCTGGTGCTGTCCTGGTGGGTGTCCAAGTGGAAGTAAAAGAACCTAGGGCCTTCTTCACAGTAGGGACATTCCCAGTGTCCTGGCCAACATGCTCCTTCCCATAAAATCGGTTCATGCAATTGTCCAGGCTGTGTGTGGGTGTTGATGTGCGATATGGTTGCCACTATACATTCAGTCACTTCACTACCAGTCTTGCATTGCTTGTAAAGAGCTTTGGGATACACTGTGTATGAAAAACCCTATATAAATGCTGGTTCTTCTTCTTTGACTACAGGTCTCATGGAACAATTACCACACTGTAACAGGACACCAGCTCCAGTGTGGGTGGACACTGACCATGTGTATCAGATAAGTATTGTTTTATGATGATGTTACTTTGTACAGTTAGCTACTGAAGAGCCATTGTGACCCTTTTGCTATTCTTATTTTACAGGTATGACTGGATGTTTCCTCAAACCACTTGACCCCTGTTCCAGAATCCCCAGGACCCATGTAAGTGCTCTTTATTTTCCATGTTGAGGTATAATGGTGCATCTAAAAGTCCAGCAAAAGTTAAGAACTGGCACCAATCAAAGCACACTCATATATTTACTATCTGTTTGTCCCATCAATGGCCATTCAATATGGAAGAAGTCACTCACCACGGAAATTGTGCCTGTTCCAAAAATGTTTCCTTTTAATCCATAAATATCAAGTAAAACAGGATTTCAATCCATAGCCATGCAAAAGTACAAAAGACAAACAGCTCCCCAAACTCATAAGCTCAGTGGAGCGAAACATGTCAGGTGGTACGTAGTCGAGACGACTGTGGAGCAGGTTTAACATTTTTACGAGTTTGGGGAGCTGTTTGTCTTTTGTATTGAATGGACATTAATGGGACAAACATATAGTAAATACACTATATGAGTGTGCTTTGATTGGTGCCAGTTCTTAACTTTTGCTGGAATTGATTTTTTTTTACCTGGCACGATCGTTCCTTGATGTGGCATAACCTTCCTTTTGACTCTGCATCTAAGAGTATCATACCAGCCATTATCTTTACATCTTTTGCACAGTAAGTTTTTGATATATTTATTTATTTATTGAAGATATCGGATTTACAACCTTTGAGTCATAGACTCATTTACAAAGGCTCCACACCTGAAAACAATACAGAATAATAGGCAGCAGGCAGTAAACAATAAGACAAAACAGTGTATGAATAGTACAATCAATGATGAGGATGAGGCCTATACAATTAGGTAGCTATACAGGTCCATCTAATGAGCTTGTAAATTGTCAAGGTGCAAGCAGTCGAGATTCCAACATTGTCAATAACACAGTCAGTATTGTGCAAAGAGAAGTATACATTTAACAGTTGGGAAAAGAGTTTAACACACACTCTCTCTACGTAGTACTGGTAGTTTATAACCACTAGTTGGCATCTCCACCTTGCTCCACCACAGGTGCAAGGACCAGGCCGGTCAGGCCGAGGCCCGGTAGCCATGTACTGGAGGGGCTAACAGGAGGCCATGACTAGACGGTGCACTGGCAGCAACGGGTGGAGAATATGTGGTCTTTTAGGGCTATTTTGAAGGGGCCTAGTCTGGAGACAGCGGTAACGGCTGGGGGAGTTCATTGTACCTAACGGCGCTCTAGGTAAAAGACCTTTGGGCTAGAGAGGTCCTGACCCTGGGAACAGACCACAACAGTTTGTTTGCCACATGGTTGTTTGCTGAGGCATGAGAAGTATGGAGGGAGGCAGTGACCCCGAGTGGGATACCCCCTAGTTGAATTGTTGTTTTTTTTTTTGTGAGAAAACATGTTTGATAACGTACTTGTTCATCTAGGGTGAGGATATTTATTAGGGCATACAGGGTGCAGCTGTGGGTATGCCTGTCTACTCCATCAAGGAGTCTACATGCTTTGTTGATGGCCAGGTGGATTTTATTGAGTGCTGTGTGGTCAGCAGCCGAATAGACAGTAAGCCATAATCTACTAGAGAGAGGACAGAGGAGGTAACAGCCAGGTTAGAGGCCTCTGGCGGTAGGCAGTCTGTATGCCAATACAGTAGTCCTATGTGGATATTTATGGCAGGGGAAAGATTACTGATAAGGGGCTGGAATGAGAGGCAGGGATTGCATGTCAAGCCCAGGTATTTATAGGTATGGACCTGTTCCAGCGGGAGGAGAGCTTTGGAGAAGATTGTTAGTTGGGCATCGCTGCCCTTACTCTGCCGGTGGGCAAAGAGCATTGACTTGGTCTTTTTTACATTGACCACCAGTCTGTGGTCACTGAACCAGTTTTTGATGTTGTTGAAGGCATGTTGTAGGTAGGATTGCGGGATCAGAGTGGAAGGCAAACAGTACCACGTCATCAGCATAGAGCAGCAGATTACTTGGGCAGGATTTAGGCAGGGAATTCAGGTAAATGCTGAATAATAAGGGACCGAGGATGGAGCCCTATGGGATCCCAGAGCAGATTGGCAGAGTAGATGAGAGAGTGCTGTTTATCTTGACACACTGGGACCTATCTGAGAGATAACTTGTAAACCAGGTGATGGGTCCAGGGGACAGATCAGTGAGGCAGAGAGTACTTACGAGCAGGGGGTGGGAGACTGTGTCGAAAGCTTTCAACAGATCTATGAATACAGCTCCTGCTAGTTGTTTCTTATCTAGGGCATTGTGCAAGAAGTTAAAGAATGCCATGAGGGCGGTTGTTGTACTGTGCCCAGCTCTAAAACCATGTTGTTCCCTACATAAAATGTTGTGTGCTAGCAGGTAGTCGGTGAGTTGGGTGGCAATGATTTTTTCCAAGGCTTTTGAGAGGGGAGGAAGAATGGAGATGGGCCGGTAATTATTGAGGGAGGTGGTGTCCCCACTCTTCAGTATTGGGGTGATAGTGGCAATCTTCCAGGCAGTTGGAAACTACCCTAGACATAGAGAGTGGTTAAAGAGATCAGTCGGGGGTGGGGGGGAGAGCACACAGTCAAGTACCAAATTAGGGATTTTCATACCAAAAGTCTTTATAGTAGCTTGAGCCTCTGAGGGCATTTGCAAGGTATGGCTTTGCTTCACTCATTGTAATGACCCTAAGGTGGAGGGGGGGGGTATGCATTTATTGGCTCAGAGGTCTCGGGGCAGGATCAAAGAAGTTGTTTGGCAGAATTGTACTTAGGTCAGAGAATGCAGTGTTAAGGCAGTTGGCGATGGTGAGCAGGTCCAAGGTTATGTCATTGTCGACAGTTAGCTGGTAGGGGCGTGTCATCCGGGTTTTTCCATTCAGCTCCTTTAAGTTGTCCCAGAACAACCTTGCATTTCCCCAGGAGGAGGCGAGGGTGGTTTTATAGTAGTCGGACTTTGCCATCCTAATGACCCAGGTTCACCTATTGTGTGCCGCCTTGTAGGCCTGCCTGTCCGCTTGCACACCAGAGGCAACTGCTTTGTACCAGAGATCGTCATGATTCTTAAGTTGCTGGAGCAGTGCTGGTGAGACCCAGGGGGCATTACGTTTTTTAGACTGAACTTTAGAGAGAGGAGCAAAGCTATCACATGCTTTGTTTAATGTGCAGGTGAAGTAGTTAAGGGCTTCATCTATAGTAGGGACATTGCTGATGGGGGACCAGTCACACTGGGCCAGGTGCCACCTTAGCTTAGTGATGCCCCTGGTTGAAATCGGCATTGGGTAAAACTGTTTTGTTGGGGTATTTGCCACTGACATGACCAAGTGAAGAGGATGGGGGAGTGATCGCATAGTGCGTCTGGGAGTACAGCAAGGTTCGAAATTCTGTTTGGATGATTGGTGAGTAGCAGGTCGAGCAGGGTGCTTGATCCATTACTGAGATTTACCCTGGTTGGCTGAGTAACTAACTGGGCCAGGTCTAGAGCAGAGAGAGTGTCTTTTTTATTGGGGAGGCAGAGCTGGATCGCAAGTTCACATTAAGGTCCCCTAATATGATGTGCTCGGTTTTGGGAGGGAAGCTGGAGATATAGCTGGCCAGGGATTGAATAGCTGGGACTTGATTTCTTGGGGGCATGTAAGCCACAGTAATAGTTACAGGGACTCTGGAGGGGGTCTGGTGTGAGTTTTATTGTCGGGGCTTGTGCTCTGTGATCCAGAGAGGGTGCCGGTAGGGCTTGGCATAACAGGGAGTCCCAGATGTAAAAATCACATCCCTCTCCTCGTTTACCTATTCTGTTGGCTGTATAAAGGGTGAGGCCTGGGAGTGCAACAAGGGAGTCAAGGGTCTTTTTTGATAGCCAGGTTTCTGTGAGGGCTAGAGCATCTGGCTGATGTCGCCATCTTTTTGGGCAAACTGCAGATATTCATTGCAGCCATTCTTAGCTCATGGTGTGAGGAGCTAGGGTTGTGCGAGATGGGACCCAGATTGGGATGCACATTACCTAAAATTAGATGCAGTAGAGCAAAGATTCTGAGGAGGGCCAGAACTTGTGCTTGCTGGCATTGGCACGGTGCTTCTTAATTGAGGTACCGCCTGAGCAAGGGATAGTCAGGGTGACGATGGTAGGAAAGGGGAGGAACATAATTTGGCATGGAGGGGGGTGGTGGTGGGATGACAGCTGGGAAATGAGTGGGGGGGACATGTTGCATGGGGGGGTCCCAAAAAGATGGACCACGGATGAAGGGCTGGGCAGTCTCTAGAGAAGGATGACAATTGTGATCAGCAGGAGTCTGGAAGGGCTAAGTGAGAAAGGGTGGCCTATTGGCAGAAGGGAGGGAGCAGAGAATCAGAGCCGGTATATGGGGTGCGATGACGCAGCCATAATTATGGGGAGCTCTGTGGCGCAGCGGTAGCGGTACTTGGGCATAGCCCAGTTGGCAGGGGGATATTGATGTCAAGATGCCGTTGAGAGGACAGGGGGCCAAACCGAACAGCCAGAATTTACCTATATTCTTACACACCCAGTTATGGGTTGGAATTGGTAGGGCACAGTGTTCCCTACATTTTTGTCTTTAAAGGGTTCAAATAAAGGTGGGATGGGGAAAGAATATCAGGGTGAGGACAATGGTGAAAGATTGTTGAGGGGATGGGTAGCCATACAAATCCGAAGCCCCACAGCCTAGCAAAGACTGATCCTCCCCATTATACCCATCAGCATAATACATCAAAGTATACAGAGTGGTAGAGTCTGTAAGCAGATCTGAGGTGGGAAGAGAATATCCAGGCATCATGCGCTGTAGGGTGGGATTTTAGCCCTCGTGTCTCAACCATTAGTTGGAAGACATTACAAGGCATAAATTAGTGTTGGAGAGTTGATTAGCGGCCTGTGCTAATCAAAATGAAAAATTATTAGCAATCGGTCAATTTTGATTAGCAGTTTTATAAAATGGGTATTTTTTTACTTTAAACCATGTAATTATTACTTATTATTGTATATACTGATAAAATAGACATTGTATACATAGTTCTGAAACTGAATTTGCCATTTTTAACCAAACTGTCTGCATAACCTTTCTTATTACCCCACCTCATGTACCTGGTGCAGAAACTTTTCCAGTCGCCACCAAATTGTAATTCTGTGCAACTGCAACACCATTCTCTGCCACAGGTGTGAAAACACATTTTGGCCAGGATTTGAAAAATGACAGCTGTGACATACATGAGGTGGGGTAATAAGAAGGCTATGTTGAAAATCTGGGGTCAAAAAATTTAAAAATTCCAAAGTTACGAGGGTCAGTAGTGAAATTGCAACAAATGGTCATAACTTTGGCATTTTTTCATGTTTTGACCCCAAATTTTCAGCATAGCCTTCTTATGACCCCACCTCAAGAACAATATGACTGTCATTACACAAATCCTGCCTGAAAGGTGAATTTGCCAGGCAATTGCGAAATCACCATTCGGGCAGGAGTTGCTTAATGACAGTTATATTGTTCATGAGGTGGGGTTCCCAAAAGGCTATGTTGAAAATGTGGGGTCAGTAACTCAAAAAATTACTGAGTAATGTACCAAAGTTGAAACCCCCCATTGAATACATAGGACCGCATTTACCTTAGTTCTTCATACTGCAGTCGCCGGTTCCAGCAGCAAGACGTGTCTTCAATCGGGAGCACGGATCTCAAACCTGGGACCTGTTCAGGTGAGTGACGGTCTGTGGGAGTATCAAGGAGGGTGTAGGGAGGTGGGTGTACAGTGGGTGGTCAGGTGGGGGTATGGGAGTGATCAGCAATGGACCGTTTTTAATTTTTTTCAAGTTTAAATAAAAAAAAAATCAATGGGACAAAAACGGGAAGCAATGGAATGGTGGGGGGTGCCACTAGACACCAGGGAAGCTCAAAACAGCAGGGACAGCAATCAGATTGTGGGATGCCACTAGACACCAGGGAAGTCAGAAATAACAGGGACAGTGATCGGATTGGGGGGGTCCACTAGACACCAGGGATAAAAGTCATTACTGGGGATGGCAGTCAGTGGAGGGAGGGGGCACTAGATGTCACCAGGGGGGCAAAGAGCTGGCAACTGGAGGAAAAGAAAATAAAAATACTGGGGGCGGCCAAAACTATAATTGGCAACCATTGCTAATCAAGCTGGAAATTGACCCGCATTTCCCGATTTGTGGGTCGCAAATTGCGATGCGAACCTGCTTATTTTATACCTTGCATTGTGCATTAATAACACCAGTGCCATATTGCAGTTGTGCCATATGTGCTGCCAGAAGAGAAGGCTGCCTGTACCCTCCTCACACATTGTGTCATACTCCAGCTGTGCCAAAAGTGTCACCAAAAGGGCGGCCTACCTACACCCTCCTTTTCCAGAGCCACAGCACATTACCTCCATATACTGTAGTGGCCCCTCTGACCTGGTGGATGTGAATCAGAATCAGGAGCTTGTCCTGGGTCTCCCACATTATAGTGTGTCTCATTATCGGCTAGCACCACTTGGGTCAAAAAATGAGACTTAACTGGGAATAGAACCCAGACCCCCAGAATACTACCCAGTGCTCTACCATCTGAGATATTAGACCCAGCATGAGCTTAACTTGGTGATTTTGAATGTTTTGTTTCAGATGTTTTCCACTTTCTTTTCAGATGCACACATTAAAGAATGGGGATGACACTTGGAGATAGCAAATCGTAAGTAGTTCAGGTAAGCATGTTTTTTACCACATACTGTGTATGTCCATTTTTCAATCTACTACTCTTTTTGTTACAAATCTTGCTCTGTCTGGCTGTTCCTCATGCACAACCAAATCACTGTGCTCTCACAAGCAAGCTTGCCTTGCACTACTCTTACATAAGCATAACCACATTGTACTGCTCTGTCACAAGCATTCTCCCACATTGATATCACACAGGTATACTCACTTTACCGTTACATGCACACACCCTCGTGGTGCCTTCTTTTCCACACACACTTTATGTTGTATTCTGTTACATACCTGCTTCGTGTTGAGCCCTCTCTCACACATTTGTCTTGTGTAGTGCTTTCTGTTGCACACACACAGAAACATAGAAATTGTCGGCAGATAAGAACCACCAGGCCCATCCAGTCTGCCCCAAAGTCCTACAGTAGTTTGCTTCAACTGACCCCATCTAGTCAATGGCTTCCCTCCCCTCCTTCCTACCACCAGTGTACCTTTATTTATTTATTTAAGAAAGAAATCAGAATTACAATCCTTTGAGTCAAAGACTCCTATGCCTGTTCCATGCATGTTTAAACACTCCGCTGTGTTTTCCCCCACCACTTCCTGTGGCAGTTTATTCCATGCGTTCACCACCCTCTCTGTGAAGAAAAACTTTCTCGCATTTCCCCTCAGCCTGCCACCCACCAGTTTCATGTCATGCCCCCTTGTTCTCGCACATCTCTTATATTGGAAGATGTCTCACCCTGCACCTTGTTTTTGCCCTTAAGGTACTTGAATGCTTCTATCATGTCCCCTGATCCCTCATCTCCTCCAGTGAGTACATATTGAGGTCCTTTAGCCTCTCCTCATATGTTTTCTGGTGCAGTCCTTGTATCATCTTAGTCACCCTTCTCTGGACCACCTCTACTGTGTCAAAGTCCTTATGAAGGTGCGGCCTCCAGAACTGCACACAGTACTCTAGGTGAGGCCTCACTAACATTTTGTACAAAGGAATAACCACCTCCTGCTTATGATACCTATACCTATACATCCCAGCACGCCACTGGCCCTCCCTGCAGTACTTTATACTCTGCTTAGACACTTATCAAACTCCCAGGTCCTTTTCTTCCTTTGTAATAGGTGGCAACTCTCCACCCTGTCCTGCAGCATTCCCCAGGGTTCCCTCTTCCCTGGTGCGTTATTTTGCACTTATTGGAATTAAATCTTAGTTGCCACACTTCAGACCATTTTTCAAGCTTCTACAGATCCCTCCTCATTCTCACTACTCCATCCGGAGTATCTACCCTGTTGTAGATCTTGGTGTCATCTGCAAACAGGCAGACCTTTCCCTCCAGCCCTGCCACAATGTCACTAATGAAAACATTAAACAGGACTGTCCCAGGGACTTATCCCAGAGGTACCCTGCTGATCACCTCCCTCTCCCTGATTGGATCCCATTGTTTATTTTTATTTATTAATTCGGATACAACATTTGAGCCAGAGCTCTTTTACAAAGGTTCCTCATCAGGTAACACAATACAAAAAAGAAACAACTAGTACATACAACAAGAAACATCTTTAAACAAGCAATACAGGTTGATATGTTAACCATCAAAAAAACACATGCTGAGCACAGTGCTAGACATTAAAAGGAGAAGAGATTAGCCAAAATTTACTTAGCCTAAATCAATAGTTCTTCGACTTTGTCACAGTGAGCCTCCCCAAATCCATGGAAAAAATGTTGAGCCTCCCTCAAAACTGAAATAATCTTGGGCCTCCCCAAAGAAAAATAACATACTATACTTTGCCCAGTACACCATGAATAAACTGAAACCCCTTTGAGTACTTGGCTCACATTCGTTCTTTGTCTTATACTGACATGGAACCTTTGAGAAAGAGCTCCTGTGCTCAAAGGTGTTATCTGAATAACAAATAAATAAAATAAACAAATATTATTATTCAGCTTATTGTAACCACACCCACACCCACAGGCCAGTGTACTTGCTCTGCTAATTTCATTCTTGAACCATTGTTACCCCTTGTTGCAGTACCTTCATGGGTCAGACTGCTTTCTCTGTTTCCTCTCTATATGAAATTACCTTCCTACATACTTTTCCTCTCCCCCTCCTTCCCTGCTCCTAAGCGGCTTCTCTGGGATTACTTTGCTCCTTCCTGCTATTGCCCTTAGCACTTCTGTGCTCAACCCTTGTATTTGGGCTGTTTTGCCATCAGTCTACAAACTGATCAATTACCACCACTCATTATTAGTTTATTGTTCAAATTTGTTTACACTGTTGTTCATTGTGCATTTCTTGATTGTTTTGCAGTTACCTTTTGAAATGTATTCACTCCCTACTCTTCCCCGGGTACACCTGAAATGAGCCTTGGCTCATTCAGTTTCCCTTGTCACCTATTAGTAAATAAATACATAAAATTCACCTACTATTATCATCTTGCAATTTGCTTCATCTCTTCACACAAAATATATAAAACTCAGAATTTAAATACAGCACTTTTTCAGACTTGCTTGAGCCTCCCCTGGAACAGGCTGGGGCCTCCCCAGGGAGGCTGGCCTCACCATTTGAGAACCCCTGGCCTAAATATAAGAACATGAGAGATTGCACAACAGAGTAGTTCAAGTTGCATTTAGTTTAAGGGAGAAGGGGGATGCAGCTTCAAAGTGAGGCCTTGTCCTCGGTTAAGAAAGGGTGTGTTGAAAAAGGATGATGACAGAGAGGTGAATGGGAGCTAGAAGGAGGGAAGCAAAGGGGGGGGAAGTAGACAGGGAGGAGGGCGAGGGAAGGAGAGGGGACAGGGAAAGTACATGAGGGGTGAGAAAGAAAATCGCAGATTAGTAGCTAGAGGAAGGGTTGGGCTGAAAGTGGTGAGGGTAGTGGATGGGGGTGGTGGAGTATGAGCAGGCTAAGAAAAGCTAGTAAAGCAGAGGAACAAACCAAAGGTGGGATTTAGAAGCTATAAAAGAAAAGGGGGGAGGGATGCCTGAGGAACCTTCAAGTGCCCACCCTGCACTTACAGGAGCTTCTGGTTTGCAGTGTTGCTTGAGTTGCGATTTAAAGGCAGGTAGACTTATAGTGTTCTGCAAGACCCCCATGATCTCTTTGAGCCAGAGAGGGACTCTATAGGAGAAGGACCTTTGTCCAAGTGCAGTTCTACAGAAAGGGACAGAGGGCTTCTAGTATGCTGCATCTGGTTTCATACTTAGAACTTGCGGGGGAGAGGAGTTCAGAGATGCGGGGGGGGTGCCCTACCTAGTGGCACCTTCTTACCCTGGAGACAGGTTTGGAACTTTTTTCTGTTTTCAATGGATAACCAGCCTACCAGAGTATATAGATTACAGGTGTGGGTTAGGCAATCTGCTGTGGTGATGAGTCTGCAAGCCTGTTTAGGGTGGAGACCACCCACTGTAGTGCTGTGTCCGTGGCTGCACCATAAACTACCAACCCCTTGTCTATGACCGATAGGATTGAGCTAGTGACTGAGAGACGCAGTGCCGATGGTGTGAGATTTTTGTGGTGCCTATGTAACACTCCACACTTGGCATTTACAGCCTAAACCAGCAGGTCAATGTGTTGCCTAAATGATAGGATGTCATTGATGGTAACCCCCAGGTATTTAAAGCTATGGACCTTGTCAAGGGGTACCTTGTCATCGCTGACTGTCAAGGATAGGGAATTTTGTTTTTGAGCTGAGGGCTATATAGTAGCATGATCTTAGTTTTTTGTAGTTTAGGAGGAGCTTATGAGTGCTGAACCAACTTTCCAACTGGTGGAAGGAGGACTGCAGCTCTCTTTGCAATGGTTCTATGTGGCAGTTGCTGCTGATGATGATAGCATCATTGGCATAGAAGATTATTTTGGAGTAACAGGCCTTAGGGAGGGAGTTAAGAAAAAGACTTACGAGAAGAGGCCCCAGTATGGATCCCTGGGGCACTCCCAGAGACACTTCTTTGGATTTTGAGATAACGTGGCCCATTTTGACTTTCTGGGATCTGTGGGACAAGTAGCTTTGAAACCATCACACCACATTGGGAGCCACTCCCAAGGTCTGTAGTTGTATCAGGAGGAGCGGGCGGTTGACTGTGTCAAAGGCCTTTGTTAAGTCAATGAAGACAGAGCCAGCCTGTTTGCCTTCATCCAAGGCCCTATGTACGTAATCCGTGTATTTGACAAGGACTGTGGCAGTACTGTGATTCTTTTTTTAAAAAAATGCTGCTGTGGACACTGCAGCTGGTATTTATGGAGCTAGTCCATGATTTAGTCAGCCACGATCCTTTCAAGAGCTTTGGATAACCGAGAGAGTATGGAGATAGGCCTACAGTTGGCAATGTTGGATCTGTCCCCATTCTTAAAGGTGGCAAGGGTGAGAGATTTATTGAACAATTTGGTTATAGGGGCAATAATCTCATCTAGGACTTGGGCTACCAGTCTTATGTCCACACTGTCGCTTCCCATTCTAGTCTTCCCCAGAATGTCTTTTACATAGAACAGTTCATGGTCATCTGTCCTGCTAGTTATGGGTTGCACGGTGCTCTTTAGCAAGTTTCTGATATAGATGAGACAGCCCCCAACCCTCTTGCCTCTCCTATCATTATGAAAGAATTGGTACCCTGGGAGTGCTATCTCAGCATTCCTTATTTTATCGGTTAACCAGGTTTCCATAAGACAGATGACATCAGGGCTGTGCAGTACCACCCAGGCCTGGAATTGTTCAAATTTGGCTAGGATGCTGCAGATATTCACAGCCACGAGATTTAGGCCCCTTGTTTTATTGTCGCCAGGCCTGGCAGGATTAGGTGGTCCAGGGTTGGGATACACATTGCCAAATAAAAGGAGCAGCATAAGCAGAGCTTTCCTTGTGGTAATTATGACTGTAATACAGGTCTTCTTTTTACAGGGTTTAAGTTTGCTGGGATAGGGCTACTTATGCCCGATGGTGGTCAACACTAGGGGGTAATGAGAGCTATGTCCCAAGTTGGAAACAAGCTTATGAATCAATGTTGGGTCTCCTGGCCAGGGGGCCTCATGGTGTGAACCCACCAGCGAAGTTACCTCAGTAGCCTTCAGCATGCCGCCTGCTTCCATGCAGGTGGAGAGGGGAGTGAGAGAGGCTTCTAGTTGTTTGACAGGGTCAGCAGCCAGCAGTAGGTAGAAGTGTGCAAGAAGGGAGGTGGTGATCATTTTACTAGGTGCAGCGCAGGAGGTCAGAAGAACTGCAAGCACTGAGAGATGGGAGGGGTATTAGAGCCCTGTTTAGTGAGGGAAAGACCAATGTGGGCAGTTTCAGTAAACGGGCGTGGCAGCGGAACAGGGGAACAGGGAGGATGTGATTACAAACTGGATTGGAATGTAGTAGCCTCGGGAGCAGTAGACAAGGTGGACAGTGGAGATTTTAAGGTTCAGGCAGAATAGTTTGGCTTGGATTATGACGGTAATAATCAGTAAGGCAGGGAGGTACTTGTTTGGCTGTAATTACAAAACGGCAGTAAGGTAGCAGCCCTGAGAGCAGTGGGCAAGGTGGACAGGCAGATAAAATGCTATCAGGAGGAACTATTGAGACAGACTTGGCTCGTGCACAGAGTGGGTGCAAAAGGCTGCCAGGAGATCCCACTGATTGTGCTTACCATTGAATCAGTGGGCTGATAAAATGCCTACTGTACATGGAAGAGGCATGCAGGAATGAAGTAGTATAGTGAGGACAGCACATACCCCATTAAGGTGTTTGGCTATCGCTCGTAGCCAATAGGAGAGCGAGGTGAGGGTTAAGGGAGGGGTTAGAGCAAATTTAGTAGAGGCCAGGGAGGGTGGGCGGGAAAAAACAAATACAGGTTCAAGAATTTACTGGGCTTCCAAAATTGTCCAGTGCCAAGAGACCCAAAGGACCACAGCTACAGTCCATGAGCAGTGCTGAGCGTGGGAGCCAATGGGGAGCCCCAGAGCATGAGTCCTGACCAATGGAAAGCTTCACTGCCCGAGTTGGGCCAGTCAGTGTCCTGTGGCAGTTGGTGGTGAAAATGTGGGTAGACCCTCAAGGCAAGCCATAACTGGAGTACTGTGAGCCAGTGCAGAAGTGGATGGGAGGGTGCCTGGAGGTTTGCGCCGCAACCCTACGGTTGATCCCACAGCCAGAGCACCTGATCTAGGGCCAGCGCCTGCAAGAGAGAGGGTGAGGTTAGAAAGGGCAGAGAGGTGGGCGGGTTGGGAATTGCAAATTGATACCGTCAGAGAAATTGCAGCTATCAAGAGTGAAACAAAAGTAGTTGAGAAAGAGAGAGAAAAGCTGGCACCAGTGGGGATA
This sequence comes from Neoceratodus forsteri, assembly GCA_016271365.2. NCBI lineage: Eukaryota > Metazoa > Chordata > Ceratodontiformes > Ceratodontidae > Neoceratodus > Neoceratodus forsteri. The sequence continues at coordinate 830,781,659 of CM028137.1, forward strand.
CGAGGCACCGAGAGCGGGGGGGGGGGGTTAGTTAGAAAGAAGTAAACAGTTAAAGCAGAGGAACCTTAGGCAAAAAAGAAAACAAGAAAGAAAAAAGATAGTCACGGAAGGGCTGCAATTCACTGAGACCAGAGTTACACACTAGCATGCTTGTCTCACAGGGCTTACAATCAGGCAAGTTCAGGCTAAAGAAACACTGTAATAATTACAAATTGCATTCCTAATCTGTGTGCATGGAAAAAAGACTGTAGCATGTAAAACCTGTAAATAGCCATAACAAGTCTTTACAGATATAAGAATTACCAGAATTAGACACTAGCTGGCTTGTCTAACAGGGCTTACAATCAGGCAAGTTTGAGCTAAAGAAACACTGGAATAAATAACAAGTTGCATTCCTAATCTGTGAGCAAAATACAGATTCAAGAATTTACAGGGATTCCAAAATTGTCCAGTGCCAAGAGACCCAAAGGACCACTGCTACAGTCCATGAGCAGTGCTGAGCGTGGGAGCCAATAGGGAGCTCCAGAGCATGAGTCCTGACCATTGGAAAGCGTCACTGCCCGAATTGGGCCAATTAGTGTCCCGTGGCAGTCGGTGGTGAAAACGCGGGTAGACCCGCAAGGCAAGCCATAACTGGAGTACTGTGAGCCAGTGCAGAAGTGGATAGGAGGGTACCTGGAGGTCCAGGTGCTTTGTCCACCCATAATGCCCTCAAGCCATCTAGTACCCTGCTCTCTGTAATCCCTGCATCTGTCGTTTCCTCCCCTTACCCCCACCCCTCAATTTGGGGTATCTTTCCCCCCTTGCATGAATACAGATCAGAAGTATTCGTTCAGTGCCTCTGCCTGCTCTGCCCCTTTCTCCACCAACCCTGTCCTTCTTAATCCTCACCAGCTGATCCTTGCTCCTTCTTCTCTCTCCAGTGTAACGGAAGAAGTATTTTTCTCCACTTTTGATTCCTTGTGCCAGTCTCAGCTCCCTGGACACCTTGGCCACCCTCACCAGTCTGGTAACCTCCCTGGACTTCTCCATGTATGTATCCTTATCTTCACCCCTCCCCAATTTCCTGTACTTTAGAAATGCTGCCCTCTTGGCCCTCACCCCTTCCATGACCTTCTGTGTCAGTCAACTGGGTTTCTTTGCCCTTCCCTTCTTGCTTTTCTTCCTAGTGCAAGACTCCATAGCCTCCGCCAGCACTTCCTTTATGATGTCCCATTTCTGGTCTGCATCCATGTGTTGTTGCATACCTACCATGTGCCTGCCCAAAATTTCCCCATCTTCTTAAAGTCCACCCCCCTGAACTCAATCACCCTTGTACCCATACCCCCTGTATCCCACCCTATGTTGAGCGTGAATCACACCAAATAGTGGTCACTCAAAGCTAGTGGTTCCAACTTCTGGTTCCGGTCACCTAGAAAATGGAAGCTTAACTCCAGATGCTCCGACTTAGTCAACACAAATCCATCGGAATCCATCATTAAAATATCAGTACAATGTCTAAAAATCACAGTATCAGTGAATACATGATGCTTCCTAAACCGCGGCACAAAGATGGAGCGAGCGGATCACATCCTAAGCTAAAATTTCCGACCCAAGGCACACAACAACAGGCCGCACTTCGCACCGAAATAGCAGATTTAATTTCTCAAACTCCCGGAACCTCAGACGATATGGAGCAAAACTTCACTATTACTTCGAAAACTTTATGCATCACCTTGCAGCAGATAAATGATACCCTGATCAGACTTGAGCAAAAGATTACAGAAAACAGGCAACAATTAACTGAATTAGATGAATGTACAACCAAACTAGAGGGCACAGTATCAGAATACACCTCGGTTCCAGATATCCATAATGCAGCTTTGAGGGACCCTTATAAAAGAGAGATGCTCTTACAACAGCAACTTGAGGATCTGGAAAATCGTAGCGGACAGAATAATTTGCGTATACATGGCCTCCCTTTGGCGATGTTCGCTTTTTTTTTTACCAGGATTACGCCAGTTTTGCTTCAGGAAAGGTGCCTCTGTTATAGCGCCATCTGCTGGGATAGAAATACCATGTTTCTTGGCCCATCCTGCTGCTTGAGCTACTTCATGAAATCGCTGCCATCCCTCTGAGGTATATATTTTTATTCTTTCTGGATACGCGATATGAGCTTGGTGGCCGGCTTGTCTTATTAATTTTACCACCGTGTATGCCTTCTGTCTGCGGACAAGAGTTTGAAGGGCGTAATCCTGGTAAAAAAAAAAGCGAACATCGCCAAAGAGGACTTGTTTTTTCATCCAGGCTGCATAGAGGATTTCTTCTTTAATCCTATAGTCAACAAAGGCCATAATGACTGAGCATGGTCTCGCCTTGGGGTCTTTGGGTTTTGCAATGAGGGATCTAGGGGCTCGAATGATCCCCAAGTCTCTGTCTCCTTACAAATTTAAGATTTCTTTCAGGAAGCTATTCATGAATTGTGGCATGGGACCATTCTCTGTTCCTTCAGGGAGGCCATGTATACGCAAATTATTCTGTCCGTTACGATTTTCCAGATCCTCAAGTTGCTGTTGTAAGATATGCCCTATTCCTCACCTCTGGAATTATTCTATGAGGTGAGGTAGAAGACTATATATCTAGCCTCCCTGTCAGAACAGGCCTACACAAAAATGGCGTGTCCCAACTGGGTTGTTGTTAGTCGCCCTAGGTTTAGTAGTAGCCCACATCTAAGAACCGACTCACTAAAAGAAAAAAAGACAGGTAAATTCCTGTCACAATGGGGTGGGAAATGGGCCCATCGGGGAACCACCCCCTCTCCCCCGGTTAGCGGGGTCTGAACTCCAAGGGACAGGAGAGAAACACAGGAGACCATACTACTTTATGTTCTATGTTGAGCACCTTGTACTAAGGGTGCATATAGGTCCTGTCTTCCAGCCGTGGTTACTCAGCGCCACCCAGCAAGGGGCCACCCTGTCACCAGAGAAAAGAGGGGTAAAAGCTCCATAAAGAAAGATCCTCTAGAGCTGTCCCTAAGCTACGAACCATAGAAAATAATTCAATTATCATATCCCCCACCCTTATTGCCCAGTTCCAAAATTACTACAAGGCTACTACCAAGTGGAAAGAGATCCCAGACACCTAGAAAGTACCCATTCTTATCTAGATAGACTTCAACTGCCCAAACTGACGGAGGAGCAGAAGTTGGGGATAGAAGCCCCGATTTCGAGTACTGAGATCATAAACAAAGTCAAACAACTTAAAAATTGGAAGACACGGGTATGGATGGCTACATGGCAGAATTCTATAAAGAATTTACCGAGGTCCTGTTGCCGCCACTTGGGGGCACTTTTAATGAGCTGTTGGGAGAGGGGGCAGTGCTTAGGTCCTGGAAGCAGGCCCAGAGCTCAGTAATCCTTAAACCGAGCAAGGACCCGGAAGGCTGTAAGTCATACCATCCCATCTCCCTGCTCCCAGTGGATTTAAAAAGTTTTCCAGGGATCATGGCGGACTGATGACAGGAAGTGGTCAGGGACCTAGTGCATAGAGACCAAACCGGTTTTGTTTCTGGCCGTTACTTACAGGACAGTATACGCAAATTGCTAAATATAATTTCAGCCCAAAAGACCAAAAAGAATTTTCAGTTAGCCATCAGTATGGATGACGAAAAGGCTTTCGACAGGGTGGATTGGAAATTCTTGGTTGAGACCCTTGGACGCTTTGGCCTGGGAGACAAATTTATAACTGTCATCAGAGCCCTTTATCATGCCCCGGAGGCTAGGATTAAGGTAAACGGCCATCTTTCTGACAGGTTTTCACTATTAAGGGGTACAAAACAGGGCTGCCCCCTCTCTCCGCTGCTCTTCGCACTACCACTAGAACCACTGGCGGCAGCCATTAGAGTGCATCCTCTCATAGAAGGGGTTACTGTAGAAGATCTTACTCAAAAAATTGCATTATATGCAGATGACTCCCTATTTTTCATTTCAAATCCTGAGACCTCAATTCTGGCTCTTGTTGGAGCCCTGACGGAATATGGTGCCTTGGCAGGTTATAAAATTAATCAGGAAAAATCTGAAACTTTGATCTTAAGTGGTACCCCCGTCCATGAATTTAAAACAGCCTTCCCTTTCGCTTCGGCCCATAAAAATACTATTCGATATCTTGGCATTGTAATATCTGCGGAGCTTTCTCGGCTTTATAAGAACAATTATTTAAAATTATTTCAAACCCTGCAGGCAGATATAGCCAGGTGGCAGTTACTACCATTGACCCTATATGGAAGGGCACAAACAAATCAAGATGAATGTCTTGCCTAGGCTGCGCTTCCTCTTTCAAACCCTCCCAATACAACCTCTTCGGGATTTCTGGATCATCCTGCACAAGGCAATGCAGAGATTCCAATGGAATAACAAGCGTCCTAGATTAGCCAGGAATATTCTACAAGTTCCGAGGGAGAAAGAGGGTATAGCCCTTCCACAGTTTTATTTTTACTTTCTGGCTGTGGGGGGACACAGCTGTGCACTTAGGCCAAGCGCAGAGAAGAATTGGCTAGTATTATTTAGAAGAGAAATCCCTTAGGGGCTGGACACTGTGGGCCCTACCAACCAACACCATACCGGAGGGAACACAGGGCCCACTGACAAATCCCTGGGTTTCCCATTCCATAAAAATTCTGAAAACTCAGAAAATTACTCAGTACTTCAGAAGGCCCTGACCTCTTTCATTGATCCGGTTTGAACCCTCTTTTACTCCACGTAGATTAGACTCTGGCTTTCAGTATTGGGCCTTGAGAAGACTATCCACCTTTGCACAATGCATTGAAAATGGGAAGTGTCTCTCATTCACTCTGTCAGCAGATAGATTTCAGCTCACTAAGGCTGACCATTTTAGATATTTACAGATTCTTCATTACATTTCCTCTTCTAACAGGATGCATATGCTAAGCAGAGACAGAACAGATCTTGAAATTTTTTTTTTTTACTTTAATATAAAAATCAAGGGCAACGCTCGCCCCCTTTCACAGCTGTATAGCCTATTACTTAACAACAATCCCTCTGGGACAGAGAAGGTAAAACAGAGATGGGTAGTGGAGCTCATAACCACGATCCCGAAGCAGGTTTGGGATAGGAGAATGAGTAGAGGATGGCAGGTGACCAGCTCTCCAACATGGAGAGTGTTCCATTGGAAAATTGCTATGAGATATTTTCTCACCCCTACTACTGTGAGACATTTTGGAGGCCACCAGTCTGAGTTGTGTTGGAGAGGTTGTGGAGACTCAGGAACGCAAACACATATGTTCTGGACATGTCCAAGACTCATACCATTTTGGAGACAGATACACTCCCTGATGCAAAATATTACTAATCTGCAAATCCCTTTCATAGGATCAGATCTGGTGCTAGGTCTTCCGACCTTGCTCTCTAGCCCAAGGTGATCCACTAAATTAGCCCAGATGATGAGGGTGGCCGCACTGAAATGCATTACTTCAAGGTGGCTGTCTCCACTTCCCAGAGCAGGACTGGGTGTCCAGAATGGCCCAATTGGAAACTATGAAACAGATAACTAGCTCTTTGAGACTACAAAGGAAAACTTTGTCCAAATATGGTCACCTTGGCATCAGTATTTACAAAGGCAGGCTGACACCACTACATAAGAGGTGAAAAGTGAATATTGATCTTTATAATTTATAATGTTATATACAGAGGAATTGAGTTTGTGCCTGGTTATATTTAATTATACTTTAATTTTCACCTTTTTTTTCCTTTCTTAAGAGTTGTAGTTTGGGTCAGAAAACCATATGATAAGGTCCTTTTTAGGACAAAGCTAGATATGAAATTCTTTAAACTCGTGCCAAAAATGAGATGAAAACCCTAGATGTGCAACAATATATACAGACTTGCATAGATATACATGTACTGGTACCCATTTAGTTTTTTTCTGTTTTTATATTTTGTTCTTTTAATGTTGAGAGAAGTATTGTCAATCAGATGAAAACACTGTATTATATGTGAACCTGAAATGTGAAATATCTGATGTTGAATAAATTTGAAGTTAAAAAAAAAAAAGCTAGTGGTTCCTCCACTTCCAGATTCCTTACAGCTTCCCCGTTTTCCAGAATATTTATTTATTTAGCTTTTGGTAAAGGGTCTAGAGTCCTTTTTAACCAAGTTGGCCCCTGGAACAGCTGTATCAGGAAGCTCTCTTCTTGAAATGCTTCTAACATGACCCACTCCCTTCGCACTCGTGGTGGATAGGATGCCCCACTCCACCCCCAGTAGGTTGAAGTCCCCCACCACCACTGTGCTCCCCTTAGTGCAGACCTTCTTAATTTGTTCAGTTAATTCCCTACCCAGGTCACTCCCCTAAGCTGGTGGTCTGTACACCACCCCCATCGTCCGTGTCCTATTCTTTGCATCTTGGAAATACGTCCATAGTGCTTCTGTCCACCACTCCTTCCCCCTTCCTCCCTAACACTTTATCCCCTCCCTTACATAGATCACCACTCCCCCCTCCATTCCCTTTAGCCCTATCCTTTCTGAATAACCTGAACCCCAGGATCATCATATCCCAGTCCTGGTACTGGGTGGCCCACGTTTCCATGATGGCCGCAATGTCTACCCCCTCCGCTGCCAAGAGAGCCTGTAACTCCATTGTTCTATTCCTTACGCTTCTTGTATTCAGTGAGACCACACTCCAGCCTGTCTCCTCCATTTCCCTACCCCTATTCTCCCTCCCATCCCTCCCTGTGCCACTTCCCAACTGTCTTTACCCATAACAAGGGAGTGAGCTCACTTTGCTCCCCTTTCCGGACCCTTTTGCCATCAGCAGTCCCGTTGCCACCCCACCCTCATAGTTAAATCCACCTTTGTTGATATATACCCCTCTATTCCCCATTTTAGTACTCCCTTCTCCTCCCTGCTCAAATATAATCTGTCCCCTGCATATAGGTCACTTTTTGCCCAGGTCCTGCCCCAGTCTGACACTATTCCGTACTCCTTGATACGGCACCAATCCCTCAGCCACTCATTGGACTCCTCTATCCTTTTTTCCCCTCGCTGTACCCACACATGGTTCCTGGAGTACCTTAGAGAACACCACTGACCCCTCCACCCCCTCCCTCCTCACACTGCCTACCCAAATCCTCGAACCTCCCTTTTACCACCTCTGCCATCTCCCTCGCCAAGTCATTTGTACTCACATGCTTCACTATGTGAGGTTTCTTCCTCCCCTTCCAAGCGCACTTAAGAAGTGCCTGTCCCACCCTGCCCGCAGGCAACCCTGGAATAACCTTGACCCAGATTCCACTGTGCCTTTCTTCCCTTCAGCCCCATCTGATCCCTTTCAGTATAGACTCCCCCATCACTAATACCCCCCATCTTCTTGTCCAGCACCCTCTCCTCCTGTTTTCACTGTCCACATTTCCAAAATCCACACTGCCCTGCTTCTTATTATCTCTATCCGCACCACTTGTGACTCCTGCATCTCCCCCCCCATTTCTGCCTCTCCCTCTACCCTGCTCTTCCCTCCCCCTTCTTTCTTTCCCAGCCTGACTTCTGACTCCTGGGCCTTCACTACCCTTTTCCTCACCCCCTACTGATCTCCGATGCCAGCACTGCAAATCTATTACTTTCTACCCGCACAGTGGTGCCCATCTCCTCCCTCCCCTTACCCTGTACCTTCCCTTCACTTACTGCCTCTCTGTTCTCCTTACCCCCATCCACCCTCCCTAAATCCTCACAGGATTTAGCCCTGCTCTTTCTCCTCTCCTTCCCCAGCTACTCCTCTCTGGGGTCCCTCCTGCCCCAGCCCCCCTTCACCCTTTCCTGCTCCCTCCAGATCCCCTGTACCTCCTCTTCCAGTCTGCTATGCTTGTAACAAATTGGACAGCCCCCAGTTTCCATAGTATATTCATCCAAACAGCTGCCCCACAACTATTGCACCCCACTATCCTCCCAGTGCCTGCCACCTTCACTCCATGGTGCCCCCATTCCATCCACTATTCCGATGTCTCCAGCTACCCTTATTCATGCCCCTCCAGCCCTTAGTGCGATACCCCCATAATGCTCCATTTTCCTTCCTTCCATTATTCACACTTAAATGTAACCTCAATTTCTTATCGCACAGTCTGTACAGCAATAACGTAGATACCATGATGTGACCCTACTAGCTTGCTTCTGAGTCCTTTACCCTGTTGGTCCCTAGTTTGCTAGCTCAGTAACTCTAGTTAACACATTTATACATGACCTTGTCAGTTTGAACTTTAAACTGTCAACTTTAAATATGCATTTACCCCTCCTTAACCCAAACTTGTCAGTTTGACTTTCAAACTTGCAACTTTAAAACATTTAAACCTTAAAATCTAACTAGTAAAAGCTTGAGCGTCTGAAATTTTCACCACCTATTAGCTTTAAGAGTTAGCTCATAGGGGAAGTTTGCAGCTCCCCACCTCCTCCCTCGGATCTCTCGGATTAGAGAGTGCCTGTCCACCGAGACTTTTAAATCTGTATTAAAAACTTACTTGAAAGGGTATTTGTGGATATTGTTTGAGTTTTGTGATTGTTGCTGTCATTGTATATTTTATTTGATCTGTTCTTATATTGTTAAGCGTTTTGGTTTGCTGAAAAGCACTTTAAAAAAAATTTTTTGATTGATTGATTGATCCCTCACAGCCTTGAGCTCAACCACAGCTTAACTTTCAGTATTTAAGCAGCCTGGGATGGTCCAGTCAACGTCTGGGATATTGAAGTCACCCAACTGTAATACCTCTCCTTGTTGCCATCTCCTGAGTTTGATCCACTAGATCTCTGTCCATCTCCTCCCTTACACTGGAGGTCCGAGAGCACCCATGTTCAAGTTGCTGTGCCATTTCCTGGCTCAAGGTGACCCACGGTGCCTCAGTCTCCCCTGTCCTCCCTGCAGCTGCATTGCTCACACCTACCTCATGTAACTCTCTTCCACAAAACATGTGTAACCCCTGTTACCGGGGTTACTAGAATCCCAGAAAGACCTAGTGGTAGGCAGGGAAGGCAGCTTGTGAAACTCCAGTTAAATGGATTTCACACTGTCTCACTCTGTTCTCAGTCTCAGCTGAGACTGAGGGATGACATCACCATAGAACTCTCACAGCTGCATGAGCCACACTGGAATCTGCAGTTGGGAGTTAGGATAGAATGTTGGGGATTTTTGAAGAGAGTATGTGTGCAGTCTTGAAGAGAGAAGCAGCACAGCAGTCTGTGGACAGGCTCTCTGAGCCTAAAGCTCTCATATAGAGCTGCTGTAGGGAAGGTGTGTGTTTCCACCAAAAGAGGAACACAATAAGCTGTTTGTGAAGTGGTGGAGACCGCTGTTACTGGTCCCTGTGCCCCATCCCTGGGGGGATGGGGGTGGAAAGGTTTGCCTGTCGTTTCAGGGGCAACCCTCCTGGTTCTGGCTAGGGAACAAGCTGCCTTATTTCAAGTTGTGCTGCGGCACCAGAAGCTGTGGAAAAGAAATTCCTGTGGGGAATCGCCTGTGGGGCACCTACAACCAAAGGGTGAGTTCGCTCTGACATAGGGCCTATGTTTTCACCTGAACTGTTGTAAAGTGGGGATTGGACTGCTTAATCAGTGGGAGGCCTAGAGCCATGGGCTAAGCCAAGTAAAAGTATGTTCAAATCCAGCACAAAGAGCAAAGTAAAGTGGAGATTGGACTGCTTAATCAGTGGGAGGCTTAGAGTAATGGGCTAAGCCAAGTAAAAGTATGTTCGACTCCAGCACAATGGGAAAGCCAAGACAAGTAAAGGAAATGTGACATGCATTTACCCTTCAATCTACATTGCCAAGCTTTACAGAAAGAGATGTTTAATGTCCAGAGAAATGGCCGGGTATGAATTGTGGAAGCGAGAGGTGGGAGACCCCTCCCCATCAGTAGTAACCAAATTCACCTCTACGGATTTGCTCTGTGGCACTTTTACTTTCTCACAGGTGCTTGGCCAGTGCCTGAGGAAAGTACCCAGACATGGGATTAAAAGGAAGTTTCCCTTATGGAGTCGAAGGCTCTTAGGTGGTTTAGGGAGCCACCAGCAAATGTTTCCATGACATATGGAAGGTGTCCGAGTGGCCGGCAAGAGAGCCAAGCCAGGACTGATGACAGGAAGTGGTCAGGGACCTAGTGCATAGAGACCAAACCGGTTTTGTTTCTGGCCGTTACTTACAGGACAGTATACGCAAATTGCTAAATATAATTTCAGCCCAAAAGACCAAAAAGAATTTTCAGTTAGCCATCAGTATGGATGACGAAAAGGCTTTCGACAGGGTGGATTGGAAATTCTTGGTTGAGACCCTTGGACGCTTTGGCCTGGGAGACAAATTTATAACTGTCATCAGAGCCCTTTATCATGCCCCGGAGGCTAGGATTAAGGTAAACGGCCATCTTTCTGACAGGTTTTCACTATTAAGGGTACAAAACAGGGCTGCCCCTCTCTCGCTGCTCTTCGCACTACCACTAGAACCACTGGCGGCAGCCATTAGAGTGCATCCTCTCATAGAAGGGTTACTGTAGAAGATCTTACTCAAAATTGCATTATATGCAGATGACTCCTATTTTTCATTTCAAATCCTGAGACCTCAATTCTGGCTCTTGTTGGAGCCTGACGGAATATGGTGCCTTGGCAGGTTATAAAATTAATCAGGAAAAATCTGAAACTTTGATCTTAAGTGGTACCCCCTCACATGAATTTAAAACAGCCTTCCCTTTCGCTTCGGCCCATAAAAATACTATTCGATATCTTGGCATTGTAATATCTTCGGAGCTTTCTGCTTTATAAGAACAATTATTTAAAATTATTTCAAACCCTGCAGGCAGATATAGCCAGGTGGCAGTTACTACCATTGACCCTATATGGAAGGGCACAAACAAATCAAGATGAATGTCTTGCCTAGGCTGCTTCCTCTTTCAAACCCTCCCAATACAACCTCTTCGGGATTTCTGGATCATCCTGCACAAGGCAATGCAGAGATTCCAATGGAATAACAAGCGTCCTAGATTAGCCAGGAATATTCTACAAGTTCCGAGGGAGAAAGAGGGTATAGCCCTTCCACAGTTTTATTTTTACTTTCTGGCTGTGGGGGGACACAGCTGTGCACTTAGGCCAAGTGCAGAGAAGAATTGGCTAGTATTATTTAGAAGAGAAATCCCTTAGGGGCTGGACACTGTGGGCCCTACCAACCAACACCATACCGGAGGGAACACAGGGCCCACTGACAAATCCCTGGGTTTCCCATTCCATAAAAATTCTGAAAAAACTCAGGAAAATTACTCGTACCCCAGAAGGCCCTGGACCTCTTTCATTGATCCGGTTTGAACCCTCTTTTACTCCACGTAGATTAGACTCTGGCTTTCAGTATTGGGCCTTGAGAAGACTATCCACCTTTGCACAATGCATTGAAAATGGGAAGTGTCTCTCATTCACTCTGTCAGCAGATAGATTTCAGCTCACTAAGGCTGACCATTTTAGATATTTACAGATTCTTCATTACATTTCCTCTTCTAACAGGATGCATATGCTAAGCAGAGACAGAACAGATCTTGAAATTTTTTTTTACTTTAATATAAAAATCAAGGGCAACGCTCGCCCCCTTTCACAGCTGTATAGCCTATTACTTAACAACAATCCCTCTGGGACAGAGAAGGTAAAACAGAGATGGGAAGTGGAGCTCATAACCACGATCCCGAAGCAGGTTTGGGATAGGAGAATGAGTAGAGGATGGCAGGTGACCAGCTCTCCAACATGGAGAGTGTTCCATTGAAAATTGCTATGAGATATTTTCTCACCCCTACTACTGTGAGATATTTGGAGGCCACCAGTCTGAGTTGTGTTGGAGAGGTTGTGGAGACTCAGGAACGCAAACACATATGTTCTGGACATGTCCAAGGCTCATACCATTTTGGAGACAGATACACTCCCTGATGCAAAATATTACTAATCTGCAAATCCCTTTCATAGGATCAGATCTGGTGCTAGGTCTTCCGACCTTGCTCTCTAGCCCAAGGTGATCCACTAAATTAGCCCAGATGATGAGGGTGGCCGCACTGAAATGCATTACTTCAAGGTGGCTGTCTCCACTTCCCCCCACGGAGCAGGACTGGGTGTCCAGAATGGCCCAATTGGAAACTATGAAACAGATAACTAGCTCTTTGAGACTACAAAGGGAAAACTTTGTCCAAATATGGTCACCTTGGCATCAGTATTTACAAAGGCAGGCTGACACCACTACATAAGAGGTGAAAAGTGAATATTGATCTTTATAATTTATAATGTTATATACAGAGGAATTGAGTTTGTGCCTGGTTATATTTAATTATACTTTAATTTTCACCTTTTTTTTCCTTTCTTAAGAGTTGTAGTTTGGGTCAGAAAACCATATGATAAGGTCCTTTTTAGGACAAAGCTAGATATGAAATTCTTTAAACTCGTGCAAAAAATGAGATGAAAACCTAGATGTGCAACAATATATACAGACTTGCATAGATATACATGTACTGGTACCCATTTAGTTTTTTCTGTTTTTATATTTTGTTCTTTTAATGTTGAGAGAAGTATTGTCAATCAGATGAAAACACTGTATTATATGTGAACCTGAAATGTGAAATATCTGATGTTGAATAAATTTGAAGTTAAAAAAAAAAAAGCTAGTGGTTCCTCCACTTCCAGATTCCTTACAGCTTCCCCGTTTTCCAGAATATTTATTTATTTAGCTTTTGGTAAAGGGTCTAGAGTCCTTTTTAACCAAGTTGGCCCCTGGAACAGCTGTATCAGGAAGCTGTCTTGAAATGCTTCTAACATGACCCACTCCCTTCGCACTCATGGTGGATAGGATGCCCCACTCCACCCCCAGTAGGTTGAAGTCCCCCACCACCACTGTGCTCCCCTTAGTGCAGACCTTCTTAATTTGTTCAGTTAATTCCCTACCCAGGTCACTCCCCTTAGCTGGTGGTCTGTACACCACCCCCATCGTCAGTGTCCTATTCTTTGCATCTTGGAAATACATCCATAGTGCTTCTGTCCACCACTCCTTCCCCCTTCCTCCCTAACACTTTATCCCCTCCCTTACATAGATCACCACTCCCCCCTCCATTCCCTTTAGCCCTATCCTTTCTGAATAACCTGAACCCCAGGATCATCATATCCCAGTCCTGGTACTGGGTGGCCCACGTTTCCATGATGGCCGCAATGTCTACCCCCTCCGCTGCCAAGAGAGCCTGTAACTCCATTGTTCTATTCCTAGCTTCTTGTATTCAGTGAGACCACACTCCAGCCTGTCTCCTCCATTTCCCTACCCCTATTCTCCTCCATCCCTCCCTGTGCCACTTCCCAACTGTCTTTACCCATAACAAGGGTGAGCTCACTTTGCTCCCTTTCCGGACCCTTTTGCCATCAGCAGTCCCGTTGCCACCCCACCCTCATAGTTAAATCCACCTTTGTTGATATATACCCCTCTATTCCCCATTTTAGTACTCCCTTCTCCTCCCTGCTCAAATATAATCTGTCCCCTGCATATAGGTCACTTTTGGCCAGGTCCTGCCCCAGTCTGACACTATTCCGTACTCCTTGATACGGCACCAATCCCTCAGCCACTCATTGGACTCCTCTATCCTTTTTTCCCCTCGCTGTACCCACACATGGTTCCTGGAGTACCTTAGAGAACACCACTGACCCCTCCACCCCCTCCCTCCTCACACTGCCTACCCAAATCCTCGAACCTCCCTTTTACCACCTCTGCCATCTCCCTCGCCAAGTCATTTGTACTCACATGCTTCACTATGTGAGGTTTCTTCCTCCTTCAAGCGCACAAGAGAGTGCCTGTCCCACCCTGCCATGAGCAACCCTGGAATAACCTTGACCCAGATTCCACTGTGCCTTTCTTCCCTTCAGCCCCATCTGATCCCTTTCAGTATAGACTCCCCCATCACTAATACCCCCATCTTCTTGTCCAGCACCCTCTCCTCCTGTTTTCACTGTCCACATTTCCAAAATCCACACTGCCCTGCTTCTTATTATCTCTATCCGCACCACTTGTGACTCCTGCATCTCCCCCCCCCATTTCTGCCTCTCCCTCTACCCTGCTCTTCCCTCCCCCTTCTTTCTTTCCCAGCCTGACTTCTGACTCCTGGGCCTTCACTACCCTTTTCCTCACCCCTACTGATCTCCGTACCAGCACTGCAAATCTATTACTTTCTACCCGCACAGTGGTGCCATCTCCTCCCTTCCCTTACCCTGTACCTTCCCTTCACTTACTGCCTCTCTGTTCTCCTTACCCCCATCCACCCTCCCTAAATCCTCACAGGATTTAGCCCTGCTCTTTCTCCTCTCCTTCCCCAGCTACTCCTCTCTGGGGTCCCTCCTGCCCCAGCCCCCCTTCACCCTTTCCTGCTCCCTCCAGATCCCCTGTACCTCCTCTTCCAGTCTGCTAAGCTTGTAACAAATTGGACAGCCCCCAGTTTCCATAGTATATTCATCCAAACAGCTGCCCCACAACTATTGCACCCCACTATCCTCCCAGTGCCTGCCACCTTCACTCCATGGTGCCCCCATTCCATCCACTATTCCGATGTCTCCAGCTACCCTTATTCATGCCCCTCCAGCCCTTAGTGCGATACCCCCATAATGCTCCATTTTCCTTCCTTCCATTATTCACACTTAACTTAAATGTAACCTCAATTTCTTATCGCACACAGTCTGTACAGCAATAGCTAGATACCACATGTGACCCTACTAGCTTGCTTCTGAGTCCTTTACCCTGTTGGTCCCTAGTTTGCTAGCTCAGTAACTCTAGTTAACACATTTATACATGACCTTGTCAGTTTGAACTTTAAACTGTCAACTTTAAATATGCATTTACCCCTCTTTAACCCAAACTTGTCAGTTTGACTTTCAAACTTGCAACTTTAAAACATTTAAACCTTAAAATCTAACTAGTAAAAGCTTGAGCGTCTGAAATTTTCACCACCTATTAGCTTTAAGAGTTAGCTCATAGGGGAAGTTTGCAGCTCCCCACCTCCTCCCTCGGATCTCTCGGATTAGAGAGTGCCTGTCCACCGAGACTTTTAAATCTGTATTAAAAACTTACTTGAAAGGGTATTTGTGGATATTGTTTGAGTTTTGTGATTGTTGCTGTCATTGTATATTTTATTTGATCTGTTCTTATATTGTTAAGCGTTTTGGTTTGCTGAAAAGCACTTTAAAAAAAATTTTTTGATTGATTGATTGATCCCTCACAGCCTTCGAGCTCAACCCACAGCGAACTTTCAGTATTTAAGCAGCTGCGGGGATGGTCCAGTCAACGTCTGGGATATTGAAGTCACCCAACTGTAATACCTCTCCCTTTGTTGCCATCTCCTGAGTTTGATCCACTAGATCTCTGTCCATCTCCTCCCCTTACACTGGAGGTCCGTAGAGCACCCATGTTCAAGTTGCTGTGCCATTTCCTGGCTCAAAGGTGACCCACGGTGCCTCAGTCTCCCCCTGTCCTCCCTGCAGCTGCATTGCTCACACCTACCTCATGTAACTCTCTTCCACAAAAACATGTGTAACCCCCCTGTTACCCGGGGTTACTAGAATCCCAGAAAGACCTAGTGGTAGGCAGGGAAGGCAGCTTGTGAAACTCCAGTTAAATGGATTTCACACTGTCTCACTCTGTTCTCAGTCTCAGCTGAGACTGAGGGATGACATCACCATAGAACTCTCACAGCTGCATGAGCCACACTGGAATCTGCAGTTGGGAGTTAGGATAGAATGTTGGGGATTTTTGAAGAGAGTATGTGTGCAGTCTTGAGAGAGAAGCAGCACAGCAGTCTGTGGACAGGCTCTCTGAGCCTAAAGCTCTCATATAGAGCTGCTGTAGGGAAGGTGTGTGTTTCCACCAAAAGAGGAACACAATAAGCTGTTTGTGAAGTGGTGGAGACCGCTGTTACTGGTCCCTGTGCCCCATCCCTGGGGGGATGGGGGTGGAAAGGTTTGCCTGTCATTTCAGGGGCAACCCTCCTGGTTCTGGCTAGGGAACAAGCTGCCTTATTTCAAGTTGTGCTGCGGCACCAGAAGCTGTGGAAAAGAAATTCCTGTGGGGAATCGCCTTTGGGGCACCTACAACCAAAGGGTGAGTTCGCTCTGACATAGGGCCTATGTTTTCACCTGAACTGTTGTAAAGTGGGGATTGGACTGCTTAATCAGTGGGAGGCCTAGAGCCATGGGCTAAGCCAAGTAAAAGTATGTTCAAATCCAGCACAAAGAGCAAAGTAAAGTGGAGATTGGACTGCTTAATCAGTGGGAGGCTTAGAGTAATGGGCTAAGCCAAGTAAAAGTATGTTCGACTCCAGCACAATGGGAAAGCCAAGACAAGTAAAGGAAATGTGACATGCATTTACCCTTCAATCTACATTGCCAAGCTTTACAGAAAGAGATGTTTAATGTCCAGAGAAATGGCCGGGTATGAATTGTGGAAGCGAGAGGTGGGAGACCCCTTCCCATCAGTAGTAACCAAATTCACCTCTACGGATTTGCTCTGTGGCACTTTTACTTTCTCACAGGTGCTTGGCCAGTGCCTGAGGAAAGTACCCAGACATGGGATTAAAAGGAAGTTTCCCTTATGGAGTCGAAGGCTCTTAGGTGGTTTAGGAGCCACCAGAAAATGTTTCCATGACAAATGGAAGGTGTTGAGTGGCGGCAGAGGGCGAGCCAGAAATCCCAGATAGTGTACAAGTTTGGGCTGTGTACCCCAAAACGGCGTGCAAGTCGGGCTGTGTGCCCGGTGGGTTCAGAGCCTGAGGGCTGAAGTGTTGAGGAAGTGTTCTGAGTCTTTTTAATCTGCATTACCAAAAGTGTAGCCCCATGGGGGTCTGTCTATGCTTTGTTTGTTCTGCTTGGATGTGAATAAAGCCACACTTTAGAATCCCATTCCTGGTATTGGACATTACAGTTATTGCTTCCTGTGTTCGGATTTACTTGGGTGCCCCTGTGCAGAGTAGCCAAACCTAGCCCTTGTGCCGAGTAACCTATTCCTTCCCGAACCTAGTCCCCACCTGGTACTGCTGTCAGATTCAAACAGCTTACCACCTGTCGTTTGCAAAAAGGCAGGGGGGGTTGGGGTTACACATGCCTCATGTTGTATAATGTCTTCAATGCATCCGCCTTATGTTGTGTGTTTTATTGTACCACACACCCATGTTATGTGTTGTGTTATCTTGTATACACCCACTCAGTGTGCTCAATCCCACTCACCTACGTCATGTTGTACTGTTGCACACACCTTTCTCATGTTGTGCTGTTTCCTCCACCTCATCTTGTATTGTGCTTTCTCTTGTACACACCTGCATGTGTTGTCCTCTTATATTTCTGCCTCATGTTGCACTCCCTCGTCCACACATACAGAATCCCACGCGCACTCTTCTTGTTGCTCTTACACAAACCTGACCTGGCCTGTGTTGTGCTACCTCACACATACTCCCACACTGTGCTGTGCTCTCTGATACGTTCTTCATGTTGTGGTCTGTCTTTTGCACTCACTTTAGATTTTTTTCTCAACCACACTAGACTTATGTTGGACTCTCATGTGCCCTGGCCAACATGCCCCTTTCTGAAAACTGTTTCATGCAGTGTCAAAGGGCTGTGTGTGGTTGTTGTGTGAAATGGCTATCACTGCATATTTACAGTCACTTCACTACCAGTTCATTATTGCTTGTAAAGTGGCTGTTGATGTGTGAAATGGCTACCACTGCACATTTACAGTCACTTCAATGCCAGTTTTTTATTGCTTGTAAAGTGCTTTGGGATACAGTGTGTATGAAAAGCACTATATAAATGCAGATTCTTCATCTTCTTGTCTTTGCCTATATGGTAGGCACCTGCACAGAGTGACAGTTAGAAAGGAAGGAAAGAAATTTGGTTTTATAAAGTGCATCTTATACAGACTATCCCAAAGCACTTTAGAGTCCAGGTGAGGGTGGTGAAAACTTAGGCACACTAGGAGAGTTGAACACAGATATGATTAGAGAGAAAGTAGAAAGTGGTTAACTGGCTCTCCCAGGGTTGCCTGGTGAATATGTGGTAACTTGTGGGATTTTAAATGTGGGTCTCTAGATTATTACAGTCCTGTGTCTGCTCTTGTGGGCAAGGGGCAACAGGTGAGTGTGACCTCACATCCAGGAATCAAGTTAACAGAGAGGAGAATCTTCAGCTCTGGGCTGTAACCACTTGGACAGCCTGCTTCCCCACTCTCTTGCGAGAGTTATTACACATGGCCTGCTTGCGAAAGTCTAGGCACAAAGCTGGCAGAGACAAGTGGGGAAATAGATTGTCGTCTGAAATGGTGAAGCAAACAGATCTGAGTACTACTAAAATGTCCAACCATAGGTGAAAATAAAAAAAGAAAACTTGCAAATTAAGAAGTATTAGAAGCAACAATCTTTAATTCCAATGGAAAGTACAACAAAGGATCCTTTATGCTTTCCATTAAGATATGCTGCTTACACCTCTGTTTATCATTTTTTCTCTCTACCTATCTTAGGCTAGTTGTCTCTGGAGTGCCACATTTTAATTTCTGGTTTGTTTGAAGGTGGTTGCCTCCAGTCCAGCATATGATTATGATATTATAATTTTCCCACATATTGTTTTTTTTTATCAAACTTTCTGCCCCCCTCCGCATCACTCTGACTTACAACTCCCCCCCATCATCTGGCTTCTCCAGGACTTACCTCCCCCGTCATCCTCTTCCACAGGATTTGTGTGGTTGCCTGGTCACCCAAGCAGGGCCTGCGAAGGGTCAGTCTTCGTCCTGTGGTCTGAGTTTTTTTTCCTCCATTTTCACCTTGGGCTCACAGCACATACAGTGGAGGCAATGTATGAGCTCCACCTCTGGAGATACCCCAGGCTCCCTGTTTGTGGGGCCTCTTAGCCAAGTATTGTCTCACATGCATTACTACCTGGATATCTCCAGGTGGTAAATAAGCAGCAAGCCATGTGAACCCCCTTCACAAAGGAGAAACATAGAAAGATAGGAAGGACATTGTGGTTAAGAAAGGGGAACAGTGGCTGTTTATGTGAGGGATAGCACAAAAGGCAGTGGAGATACAGAGAACACAGTGAGGGGTGGAGGTACTGTGGGTCACCGTAGAGATGGGGAATGGAGACGCAATTCACACTGGCGTAATCTACAGACCTCCTGTTCAGGAGATGGATAAAGTTCTGGTGGAAGTCATCCAAAAGATGGTAAATAAGGGGCAGTGCTGCTGGTGGGGGACTCCAACCTGCCTGATGTAGATTGGAGTATCCGAACTGCAGCATCAGCTAGGGTGCAGGGACATAAAGACAAAGAAAAATTGTCGGCAGATATGGACTGCCAGGCCCATCCAGTTTGTCCATAAGCCCTACACAATTTTAGAGCATCCAATCTTACCAGGTCATTGGCTTTTCACCCCTCCTTCCCACCTCTAAGGTTCCCCTATGCCTGTTCCAGGCATGCTTAAATCCCTCCACTGTGCTCGCTCCCACCACCTCCTGTGACAGTCTATTCCATGTGTCCACCACCCTTTCCATGAAAAAACGTACTCATATTTCCCCTTAACCTGTCACCTTCTAATTTCATATCGTGCCCCCTCGTTGTTGTACTCCTCCCGTGCTGGAAGATGTCTCCCCCTGCATTTTGTTTATGCCCTTAAGGTATTTGAATGTCTCTATTATGTCCCTCCACTCCCTCCTCTCCTCCAGCGAGTGCATATTAAGGTCCTTTAATCTCTCATCACAAGTTTTCTGGTGCAAGCCCTGTACCATCGTAGTTTTCCTTCTCTGGATGGCCTCCCCCTGTCTATATCCTTACAAGGGTGCAGCCTCCAGAACTGTGCACAGTACACCAGGTGGAGCCTTACTAGTGTGTTCTACAGTGGCATCACCACCTCCTGCCTTCTGCTCACGGTACCTCTGCCTGTGTACCCCAGCATGCCACTGGTCTTCTCTGCAGCCTCTGCATTCTGTTTAGACACCTTTAGGTTGTCTGAAATGATGACCCCCAGGCCCTTTCTTCCTTCATGATCATCAGCAACTCCTCCTCTTCCATTCTATAGCTCTCCTCAGGGTTCCCTCATCCCAGGTGAATTATTTAGCATTTCTTGGAACAGAATTTAATTTCAATTGTCACTTATTTTACCATTTTTCAAGCTTTCCCAGGTCCTTCTTCATTCTCTCCATCTCATATGTCATCTATCCACTCTGTTGCAGATCTTGGTGTCATCTGCAAACAGGCAGACCTTTCCCTCCAGCCCTACTGCAATGTTGCTAATGAAGACATTAAACAGGACTGTCCCAAGGACTGAAACCTGTGGCACCCCACTTGTCACCCCCACTCCCCGGACTGGATCCCATTTACCACCACCCTTTGCTTTCTGTCTGCTAGTTCCTAACCCAGTTTGCCACCTTACTTCCTGTGCCCAGACTTCCCATCTTGTTTACCAGCCTTTCATGTGGGACAGTGTCGAAGGCCTTGCTGAAATCGAGGTATGCTATATCCACTGCCCCTCCATGATTTATTTCCGTCATCTCCCAGTCAAAAATAATGTAGCACATTCATCTGACATGACCTTCCCGCTGTGAATCCATGCTGCCTCGCAGCCTGGGCACTGATGGATTCAAAGTGTGTCACTATTCTTTCTTTCAGCAGAGCCTCCATGATCTTCCCCACTACCAAAGTGAGACTGACCAACCTGTAGTTCCCTGCATCCTTTCTGCTGCCACTTTTGTGTAGAGGGACTACTTGTGCCCTCTTCCAGTCCTGTGGAACCACTCCTGTGTTGAGTGACTCTGTGAACATAGCTGCCAGGGGGGCTGCTAGCTCCCCTTGCAGTTCCCTTAATATCCTTAATTGACGTGGAACCTTTGTAAAAGAGCCTCTGGCTCAAAGGTAGTAATTCCTAGAACAATAAACTAAACTAAACTAAACTATCCTTGGATGCATGCCATCTGTCCCCATTGTTTTGTCCACCTTCAGTTTTGTGAGCTCCTCAGGACTCTCTCCTCTGTGAATGGACTAGTGTCTACCCCCTCATTTTTGCTATTCAGCTGTGGTCCATGACCCTCCCCCTCTTCAGTGTATACTAAACAGAACTATTTGTTCAGTATTTCTGCCTTTTTCAGGTCTCCCTCTTGACATTCTCCTTGCTTCCCCTCTGAGCCTTACAACCCTCCCCCCCCCCGTTTTCCTCCTTTCGCCCATGTACTTAAACAATGCCTTGTCTCCTTTCTTCACCGTCTGCATTTATCTTTCTTCGGTCTGTGCCTTTGCTCTCCATACAACCTTTACTGCTTCCTTTCAGATTCTATAGGTACACCTCCCTGTCTTCCTCTATGTGAGTCTCCTTATATTTCCTGAAACACACCTTTTTGGCCCTTACCCTGCCTGCCACCTCCCTTGAGAATCATAGTAGTTTCCTCCTTTTCTTGCCTTTGCTTACCACCTTAATACACTGGTTCATAACCTCCTGTGTGGCTCCCTTCAGGTATTCCCACTGCTTGTCAACTCCCCCTTCTAACTCCCTCCTTGCCAGGGCTTCTTTGATGCCCCTCCCCACACTAGCAAAATCTGCCTTCCTGAAATCCAAGACTCTTGCCTTAGTGTGACCAGTCTGCATCCCTGTCCCCATCGTAAACCTCACTATGTGGCGGTCCCTCCATTTCCCTTCCTAGACTCCCAGCAGGTGGCATTCCTCAGGCAACTAGTAAAGGAGTCCATTTGTGAGGGAGTAATATTGGACCTTGTAATCACCATGGGGACAGTGTTGCAGATGTCACAGTGGGTGGCTATCTGGGGACCAGTGATCACCATATGGTGGAGTTCAATATAAGAACCTTGGCAGAAATGACCCACACAAAGGTGAGGGTCCAGGACTTCAGGAGGGCCAATTCTAAAAAGATGGGGCAATGCCTCCTGGATGCTCTGGCAGTGAGATGGAACTTGGGTGGAGTGGAGGAACAGTGAGCAAAACTAACAGTGATGACAGTGAAGGCAACAAACTCTGCGTCAAGCTAGTAAGCAAAAGCAAAAAATCAAAAATAGACTGCTATATTTCACAATTAAGGTTGCTGGGAAAATAAGGGCAAAAAAGTTAGCATTCAGAAGGTATAGGGAGATACAGAGGAAGGAGGATAGGCAGGTGTATCCAGGGGCACCATTTCAGATTTCAACAGAGAGGGTAACAACTGCCAGCCAGAACAGCTGTAGGGGCGGGGCCATTGGTTGAGTGGGTGCTTAGCCAGGGACTGAGTGAGGGTGGGGCCAGTTGCTGAATGAGGAGGTGTCAGGGGCACGTAGGCCATGGTCACTACAAGCTAAGCTGCACTGGAACAGATCTGAATTGGGTAGGAAAAAGTTACACATCTTTTATACTGTCAATCGCAGTATTAATAAAAAAAAAATGAGAATACATTACCAAGACACTGGCATTGTCAGTCAACAATTTATTTGAAATGATTAAATGTACAGGTGGCATTTGTTAGTACTATACTGTGAGCTTTGCTGCTGCTGCAGTTTTAAATAGAAACACATTTCAGAAACTGGTCTTTAGTGCTAGATTTCTGTTCTTGATTTGCACACATCCAAATTCTGGTTTTGCTCACCTCATTTTAAAGTTAAAGTTAAACTTGAGAAGTACAGCAGCAGTAATACTTTAAATTAGTTATTCTTATCTGGAGCACACTGCTCTTCAAATTAGTGGTATGTGGGTAGCTGGTTTTGCACCAGCGAACCCTGTGGTCACTCTCTCCTGAGGGTCCCTTGCTTATCAGAGGCCACCCATCAGATCCACAGTAGCACTTTAATTTGATTTTTAATAATGATAACTTTAATGCAAAAACAGTAGTGAGGAGCATCACTGAGCTCTGCCGAGACCCCACTCATGTGTTGTCATAACATCATAAAAGTAAAGGGTATGGCCCAGCCAATCAGAGGCTGGTGAACAGACATGGATTGGATGGGCACATTTTGGGGCCCAAAGATGCAACACTGCTACCACCCATTGACAAATACAAACATCAACTGGTTGTACAGAAAACAACATGCTGTGCCTGTGTGCACATAAGAGTCAAGTATAAGACAAAGAAACTGCAATGAGGAGCATACGTGTACTGCATTGAAAATAACATGCTGTGTGCATTCAAGACAAGGTATAAGACAAACCTGAGTTTGGTAAGGTCCCCCCCAATGACTGACTCATCAGACGGCATCATCCATTTTACACCATCAACAGCCAGCGCTTATAGTGGCATACCCCAGAAAGGTGAAAATGTTAAGCCAACTGATGACATGTAGCAAGAAGAAAATGTCCCTCCAGTTCAAGTGCAAGTTACTAACTTGTGATTATACTCTATACGATCTTTACAAAGTAGTACACCCTACGAATAAAGAGAAATATTGTTACAATTTTTTTTTTGGGGGGGGGGGGAAATATCTAGGTCAATCATGACGATCTGGAACTAGAAAAGTGGGTAACGCCATGGTCTCATTCTGGCAAAATAATCGATGGCCTTGTCTACATCCAGGCATTTTGTAGCTTCACGCTCAGAGGCCAGCAGTAACAAATCGGTTAAACATTCATTCTCCATTGTGGTTGAAAATCCGAATGCATCATTGCAGTCATTCAGCAGTACTAGAGGATGGAATGCTGACAAGAAGAATCCATGTGTCATTGTGATCAGGCTGTATATGACAGTATAACATAGATTAATGTAAGGCTGTTGGAATCCTAACAGCCAATCGGATTACAGCATTTCTGAGAACCCTTATACTCTATAGTAATACACTACTACTGTACCACAAACAGTAAGGCATAGATTTCTGCTCTCAAACCCAAGCAAGCAAGCAAGATCTGGGAACAACCAAATGGGAGCAGATTCTATCCCCCCTTAAAACAAATGAAGTATGGGAAACAGTCAAACAAAAGATACTAAAACTTGACAAAAAATATATTCCTGAGAGACTTAAGTACAATAACAAAGGAAAAATCCCTCAATGGTTCAACAAACACATAAAAACTCTACTATCTCGTAAAAAGAAACTTTTTTCCAAGCTTAAAAAGACAACAGTATCTCAAACAGACAAAATACTAACATCCTACAGACAAACAGTTAAAAAACTTAAAAAACATATAAAAATAGCTAAACGCAATCTCAAATTCAAGATAGCAAACACAAAAGACTCGCACAAAGCTTTATATTCCTACTTAAATAAATTTAAAAAAAAAAGAACTGTAATAACCAAATTGGACCTTTGGTCGTAAACTCACAAACTATTACCTCAGATATACATAGATACATAGATACATAGACAGTGTCGGCAGATAAGGGCCTATGGCCCACCTAGTCTGCCCATTTGAGCTTGTAAGTTCAGTTTGTTTTCCTAGAAGTCTGTTTCCCCTTACCCCTGCCCTCTAGAATTCCTTTATGTCTATCCCATGCATTCTTAAATCCCGTGATTGTTTCAGCCCCCACCACTTCCTCTGGCAGGGTGTTCCACTTGTCCACCACCCGTTCTGTGAAGAAATTCTTTCTCATGTTTCCTCTGAATCGTCCTCCCTCCAACTTCATCCCATGCCTCTAGTCCTGAAACATCTTTTTCGCTTAAAAATAGTGTTTTCCTGCAACCCTGTTCCTCCCTGTAAGATACTGTATGTCTCTATCATATCCCTCTCTCCCTCCTCTCCTCCAGGAGTACATGTTCAGTTCCTTCAACCTGTCTTCATAGGACTTGTGATGCAACCCATGCACAATCTTTGTTGCCCTCCTCTGAACCTTCTCTACCCTGTCTATGTCCTTACGTAGGTATGGTCTCCAGAACTGTACACTGTACTCCAGGTGGGGCCTCACTAGTGTCTTGTATAGCGGAATTATGACCTCCCTTTTCCTGCTGGTGATGCCCCTGCCTATATATCCCAGCATCCTATTTGCTTTACCTGATGCCTTGTCACACTGTTTCCCTACCTTGAGGTCATCAGAGATGACAACCCCAAGATCCCTTTCCTGCTTGGTGCATGCTATATCCTCACCCCCCAACTGATATATTGTGCCAGGGTTTTTGTGCCCTATATGCATTATCTTGCACTTCTTTGCATTGAATTTCAACTGCCAAACCCTTGACCATTCTTCAAGTTTCTGCAGGTCCTTCTCATTCTGTCTACACCCTCTGGTGTGTCTACTCTGTTACAGAGCTTTGTGTCATCAGCGAACAGTGAAATTCTGCCTTCTAGATCCTGTGCAATGTCACTGATGAAGATGTTGAATAGGACCAGTCCCAGCACTGATCCCTGTGGTACCCCACTGGTTACTCTTCCCTCTGTGGAGTGACAGCCATTTACCACCACCCTCTGTGTCCTGCCACCCAGCCAGTTACCTACCCACCACACTACTGTCCTGCCCACACCCATATTCCCCAGTTTGTGTAATAGTCTTCTATGTGGCACAGTGTCAAAGGCCTTGCTGAAGTCCAGATAGGCCATGTCCACTGCCCTCCCGATCCACCTCCTAGTCACCCAGTCAAAATTCAATGAGGTTGGTCTGACATGACCTCCCCTGGTGAAACCATGCTGCCTTGGGTCCTGTAGTCCATTGACAACCAGATGTTCCACCAATCTCTCCTTCAGTAGTGCTTCCATGATCTTTCCCACTACGAGGTGAGGATGACTGGTCTGTAGTTCCCTGCTTCCTCTTTGTTCCCACTTTGTATAAGGGGACTACATCTGCTGTCCTCCAGTCTTTGGGTACCTCCTGTTTCCAGTGATTGGCTGAACAGGATAGCCAGAGGTTCAGCCACCACCTCTCTTAGTTCTTTAAGGACCCTGGGTGCACCCATCTGGCCCCATTGCTTTATCAGCTCTTATTACTTCCAGTTCCTTCAGGACCCTTTCTCGTGTAAAGGGACTTGTGTCCATTTCTGCACCATTCTCACCCCTTGTACTCCTTCAGACCCATTACCCCTCTTCCTCAGTAAAGACTGAGCAGAAATACCTGTTCAATATGTCAGCTTTATTGTTTGTCATCCTCCACGAGCTCACATCCTCCCCTTCAGTCTCACTATCCCTCTCTTTGTCTTTCTTTTTTCACTTATGTACCTGTAAAGGTTTTGTCCCTTTACCCACTGATTTTGCAATGTGTTCTTCTGTCTGAGCTTTGGCTTCCTTACTGACTTCCCTGCCTCCCTTTGTTTCTCCTGGTACTTCTCCCTATCCCCTTCTGCCTGTGTCTTTTTGTATTGCCTGAATGCAATCTTTTTGGCTTTCACTTTCTTTGCTACCTCTTTGGAAAACCATAATGGTCTCCTCTTCCTTTTCCTCTTGCTAACCTGCTTAATGCATAATTCTATTGTTCTTATAATCCCCATTTTAAATACTGCCCACTGTTCCTCAACCCCTGATTCCTGTCCCATTCCCCTTAATGCCTCTTTCAAGTATCTCCCCATTTTCCCAAAGTCTGCCCCCCTAAAATCCAGGATACGTGTTTTTGTGTGGTTTGGTTCTGCTCTTTCTGTGATTTCAAACCACAATGACTGGTGGTCAATGTTACCCAGGTGCTCCCCCACTGTTACCCCCATCACACTGTCCCTGTTTGTGAGCACAAGGTCCAGTATTGTCTTCTGCCGAGTTGGTTCCATGACCAGTTGCTTGAGGAAGGCACCCTGAAGGGAGTCCAGGATAAATCTGCTCCTAGTTGATGCTGCTGCTGGGATGCTCCAGTCCACATCTGGTATATTGAAGTCTCCAACCAGTACTACCTCACCCTTGTCTGCCATCCTTTGGATGGCTAGCATCAACTCCTATCTGTTTCTTCCTCCTGGGTTGGTGGTCTATAGACCACACCTGTGCGGATGGCTGGCCCCATTTTCCTTTCCAGCTTAACCCACAGTATCTCTCCCCATTTTGTTCCTCCTGCATCTGTGTGGCCCTTATGTCATTTTTCACATACAGTGCCCCTCCTCCTTCCTGCCTGCTCTGTCTCTTCTGAATATGTTGCTAGCCAGGTATGGCCATCTCCCAGTCATGGTTATCATTACACCAGGTTTCAGTGATGGCCACAATGTCCAGGTCTGGCTACTGACCATGACAGCCTCCAGATCTTCCATCTTGTTGCTAAGGCTCCTGGCATTTGCACACATGGCTCTCCATGATTTGACCTCCCTAGACTGCTTCACTGTTCTACTCCAGCCCCTTCCTTGGTTGTCATTTATCCCTGGTTCTCCTTGCTGTTTGCCTTTCTGCTGAATTTTGCCCTTTTCTGCTTATCCACCTTTGGACACTAATCTCCATCTTTTGCACTGCTTTGCAGAGATAGCCACTCCTCTGGTTCACTGGTTCCACTACTAGCTGTGGGGTGAGCAAGTAGGTGCCGTCCTTGCTGGCCTGCCACCCCCTTTGCTAGTTTAAATGCTTGTCAATGTAGCATTTAAACTTATCATTGAGTGCTTGGATTCCCCTCCAGGATGGATGCAGGCCGTCAGGCTTGAACAAACCTCCATCCCTCCAGGTGGGTCCCCAGTCACCAATGAATCCAAACCCTTCCTCACAGCACCAGTTCTTCAACCATGAGTTAAAGTTCCTGGTGCATGCACTCCTATGCTCTGGGTCTGTTCATGAAAAAGGGTTACCAAAGTGTGACATGGGAGTGAAATTTTCAAATCGACCATAGAAGAATTGCATAATACAGGTTAAGATACTATGACCCATATATGAAAAAATCACAATGTTTTAAGATAAAAAATGTTAAGGTTCCTAAGAAAAATGGGGCCTAGTGTGATGATTGTAACAACACACACCATGATGAGTGTAACAATACACATCACACACCATGGTGAGTGTAGCAAGACACACCACACATCACTGCAAGTGTAATAAAGGTTGACCATAGATGAATTGTGTAATATAGGTTCAGTTACTATGACCCACATGTGAAAAAAATTACAATGTTTTAATGTAAAAAATGTTAAGGTTTCCAAGAAAATTGGGGTCTAATGTGATGAGTGTAACAACACACCATGATGAGTGTAACAAGACACACCACACATCACTGTGAGTGTAATAAAGGGCACCACACAACTGTTAATGAGTAAAAAGGTTTACTTATGTAGACTGAAGACTTTTTAAACATAACATTACATTAAAAAACAACATGTTTATTATAATTACACTACTTTAAACTATTCTACATGGCACAGAATACTCAAGACCATTCGATAGGAGAGGAACAGAGCACTCAAGGCCATTTAACGGTACAAAAGAGTCAGCATCCACACTCCACATGATCCTTCAATCAAGGGAGAGGCATGGAACACTCAGGACAATTTGAAAAGATGGGATATTATAAAAAGGCTTTCAGAAATGCTGCAATCTGATTGGCTGTTAGGAGTCCAAAAGCCTTACAATAATCCCTGTTACACTTTCATGTACAACCTGATTAAAATTGCATAATTTTTTATAATTGCAATAGGGCACTCCCAAGAGTTAGATTAACAGTCTGTTAAGTACCCCACCAGTGTCAAAGGCACCAAGAGTACCCCCACAACCACAACCCACTAGCAGGGAAGCTGCGTGGTGCTCATGAAGGCTAAATATGAATGCTCACACAGGCCAAGCAAAAGACTGGCTGGGACACGCTCCCAGGCCAGCATAATAACCACAGCATAACTACACCACTTTTTTTATTTTACCCAGACACAATGATTCGGACAATCAGAAGCATCAAGGTTGTGTGAGTATTCATATTTGGCCGTAATGAGACCAGCGTCAAAGGCACCAAGAATACCACCTCCCCAAACCATCACCCACCAGCAGGGAAGCTGCATGGTGCTCAGGAAGGCCTAATATGAATGCTCACCCAGGCAGAGTCAATACACATTTTCACTTTTTTTTGTACACATTATTACTGTATAACATTTATTCCAACATTAAAAATAAAAAAAACAAAGCATTCACAGTTCACAGTACATTAAGCACCCAACCCCACCCCCATACAAAATGCGTGGACAGCAATTACAAAGAATGCCCAAAATTTTATTTCAGTCACTGCCCCTCTCACACTTGCTTGTAATGACAAAACAATGAGACCTAGCCCTTCATCTGATGAACCCTTGCACCAAACCATGAGTAAAATGACTCCACTACCTACACAGCTCAGTTACAAGGAGGTCCTGGGAAGGCAATTGTAAACAATACCAAAATAAAAATAATACAACATGACACAGAAGGTACATCAAAATATTTGGCAGCAAAAAAACAGAAACAAAAACATACCCTTGTAAAATAGAACATCAACTAAATTAATAGCACATTTAAAATGTATTTTATTCTATGGTAACCGGGTGAGGCCCACTAGGTACAGGTGCCTGTGTTAAGGAATGACCAGGGAGCACAGGGGAAGTTTAGGGATTTAGGGATTTGCTTAGAGTCATACAGTATGCAAGTGGAGGTTGAAGGACTCAAACCCAGGTCTGTCTGTTAGATGTACCAAGCTCATTCACAGCTTCTACCTTCTAGGCTGTGCATTGTTGCTGCATTGGAGCTCACACAGTTAGCATCACAATGAAATGTAATGCACTAGAACTCTGACATCCAGAACAAAACACCAGGATGCTTGAACAAGCATTTAATATTTTGCTGCCATGCAACCTATGCCTCCAGTTAAAACTGCTCAGAGGAGATCTCCACTACTAAACTCTCTCAAAAGAGGAACATGTACAAACAAAATGCAGGTAAATGGCCGGGATCAAACCACAGAGTTTACATACTTGACAATACAGGGACATAGTTCTTTTAAAATGTATACTAACTGGCTCCATTTCTAACCTCACTAAAGACACTCATGAGAGAACGTTATGGGTGATCAGATACACCACAGGTTTTGCTGTGTTTCACTAACTCCAGCAAGTTCAGTCAGTGAAATGAAAAGGCCCCCATCTCCAAAATCAGAGAACTTGCATACTAATGCCACCAGTGAACAATCAATCCTATAGGATTGATCTTGGCTGACCAGTTCGTTAATTGTTACTTGTCCCCCACGATGGCTGTAACTAATCACTCACCTCGTGGTGGGTGTAACACTGAGGAGTGGCAAAGACACCGCTCTTTAATTCTCACTGGATGTGAAGGAAAAGTGGAAGATCCAGTCACAAACGTAACTTTTATACTGCCACCAACTCAAGCTGCTTTTCTGGCACAGACACAAGACAAGTATCACACTGGGCTACCAGACTGACTCCCCACCTGTGATGTGCAAACATAAGCAAATCTAGGACACCATGTCAGGTGGGGGATCAAACAGTCACATATTATCGTTGTGCTAGGGGCCATGGACAAATCAATGTTTTCTCTAAGAAGCTGAGAGATCCAGGGAGCAGAAAAGTGCAAAATTTTAAATAACTGACTGGAAGTCAGTGTGGGGTTCACTGTGATGGGTGTAACAAAGTAGGACACTACCGTTACACCCATCACAAAACAATGAGCATCTCTGCAGCCAAATGGAATAAAGTAAAGGGCCAGAACAGTGTGGATATCTTAAAAGAAGATGTTTTGAGCAACACAGTACTTTAGTTTGAATACTGTGAAGTAAAATGAGTTCACAGTGGCAAACAACAAACATGTTGGTTTTATGTCACATTTGAGGCAAGAAAATCAGCAGTAAATTAACATAAATTGAAAAAAATATATATGTTAGGGATATAATTGCAAAACAACATTATGTTACCTATCTCTACTACCAACTACCATTAAAAGCACCACTTGTATTAGGAAATCTTTTTTTTTTTGTAGCACAATTCAATCAAAGTGATGGGTGCCTTGGTAACCCCTTTTTGTGATCAGACCCCTCTCCCTTGCCTCTCACAGGTAGTACTTCTGAGAAAGTGACAGAAGTAGCTACTTGCTTGAGACCCCTTCCCAGTTTCCTAAACTCTTCCTGAACTTCCTCTGGCTCCCCATTTGCCAAGTCATTAGTACCTAGGTGGATAATGACATCCAGCTCACCCTCCCGTCTTGCCTTCCCAGTGATCCCCAGTATCTTCCTTCCATCCCTCCATGCCGGGGCACCTGGTAGGCACCTCACCTCCCTGTCCTCCCCCTCCTGTGTTCCTAGCTGGATCCCTCTTACGATGGAGTCCCCCACCAGGATTCGCTTTCTCCTCCTCTGGAAACAGCTACTGAATTAAATAACTACTTCTCTACTGTCTATACACATAAATCAGACATTATTACTATACCCTCTATTACAGACATAAACACAGAAAAGATTTCAGAAGATGATATAAAGAATGCGATTAATACTCTTAAAAAATACACAAGCCCAGGACCTGATGGAATCAGCTCCAGATTCTTAATGGAAACAAAAGATGAAATTATCCAACCACTAAAAATATTATTCAACAAATCACTGAACGAATCATCAGTGCCAAATGAATGGCGCACTGCAATAGTTACACCAATTTTCAAATAAGGTTCCCAGTCAAAGACTGAAAATTACAGACCCATAAGTCTGATGTCCATCCCATGTAAACTTATGGAAAAAATCATTAAGATCAAACTAGAACATGAATTAGCAATATTAAAAATAACTGACATGTACCAGCATGGTTTCAAACATGGTTTCTCATGTGTAACTAATCTCATTTCTTTCTACGAACACATCTACCACTTAGACAACAACACACCTATGGACGTCATATTACTTGATTATAGCAAGGCATTCGATAAAGTTTATCACCCTTTACTGATTCAAAAACTTATTAAAATAGGGCTGTCACCCATATTAACTTCCTGGATAAATCAGTGGCTGAATAACAGAACTCAGAGAGTCAGGGTCAACAATGTAATGTCCAGGGAAAGAGAAGTGAGCAGTGGAGTCCCCCAGGGCTCTGTGCTGGGGCCTGTTCTCTTTAATCTATTTATAGGGAACATGTACATATCAAGTAATAATAAAATGGTGAAATTTGCCAACGACACCAAAATTGGGGGAAAAGCTATTAGTCAAACCAAAGATTCGGGTTTATAAGCAGAACTGCTGCTAATTGAGCAATGGGCATCTACAAACGAGATGTACTTTAATGTCTCCAAATGTGCAACCCTTCATCTGGGAAAAAACAATCCACTGCAAAAATATTATTTAAACAATATGGCTATTAAAACCTCTTCAGTAGAAAAAGATTTAGGTGTCCTAGTTAATAACAACTTGTCTTCCACATCGCACTGTACTAAGATAGCCAATCAAGCAAAAGTCACTCTTAGAAGGATCAACAAAACATTCATAAATAAAACTGAACAGTGCCTACTTCCACTTTATAGATCCCATGTTAGACCATACTTGGATTACTGTTCCCCCTTTTGGAACCCCTACTTAATTTCTGATATTAATAAGATTGAAAGTATTCAACTCAAAGCAACAAAACTAATACCTTATCTTTCTAAACTCGACTACACCACTAGATTAGAACAAACAGGTCTACACACACTATCTCAAAGAAGACTCAGAGGGGACTTGTTATTAATATTCAAAATTACAGAACACACAGAACAGATGCAAAACTGTGGACTAAAATATTCTACTAGAAAAATAGTTGCAAGATTACACAACAGACAACTGGAGATCATGAAAGCAAAAACAAATAAAAGAATGAACTTTTTCACTATAAGAGCACCCAAAATGTGGAACAAATTACCTCAGGAAATAATTGACTCACCTAACATTTTTACTTTCAAAAACAAACTGGACAAATGGTTAACCAATCAGGGATTTACTCAATGATCCACAAACGTGGAGGACAAATCATGATGGGCATATCGCCTTCTTTTGTCCCATACTACCAAAGTACCAAAGTACGAAAGTACCAGACCCACTAACAGATGATCAATCAATAAACAATAATGGGGAGGATGGGTAGAAGGAAGTCGGGGACCTCAGTTTAACATCTCATCTGAAGGACGGCACACCCCAGCAGTACTGCACCTCCCTAATACTGCACTCAGATGCCAGAATTTTAGGTGAAAGTTCAATCTGACTTCAGAACGAGAACCCACAACCTTCTGGTTCAGAGGTGGATGTGCTACTAACTGAGCCTTTTTGTTAGCCACAGAATAAAACAAGCATTTGCCAATGCCGAATGTTTGCTTGCTGGTACTAGCATTGGTACTGCATGAGTTAGATGCATAATAGGAATGGTAGTGAATTATTGAACTAACGCCAACCCCCACCCCCAACCAGCAGAGACTGACAGGCATTGGGGTGTGCCTTTGGGTCATCAGCCATAATGTTCACACCATTCCACCTCACCTCACCCTGCAGATACTGACTGGTGTCACAGTATGTCTTGGGATCTTCAGCCCTTACACTCACTCCATTCCTAGACTTGATAAATAAATAAGTTGAGATGGGTGCAGTATAGGTGAATGGGTTGAACTTTAGTGCCGAACACCCCAAGGCACACCTTGATGCCTGTCAGTGGCTGCATGGTGGGGGTGGAGGTGAAATGGCTTGAGCATTACGGCCAATTACCCCAAGCCACACCCCCGACGCCTGTCAGTCTTTCTGGCACCACAGTGTCATGATACTGTGTTCAAAGATAGGAAAATGATGTGCTGAAAAACACCACACACGCATACATAACAAAGGTCCTTCAGGTGTCAGCCTCACAATATTTCCACTTACAGAAACCAACTGGATTTCCCAACCACACACTAACACACACAACCCAAGCAGAGCACAAAGTGTATGCAAGAAAAGTAAAATTCGGTGTATTCGAGCAAACCAAATGCACTTCACATTTTCTTTCATTCTGCACTAATTAGACAAATTATTTAAAGAGGCAACGTACTCCAGTAGAGGTTACAGCAAAGGCGTGGGAACCAGGATTCCCAGGTTCAAATCCCACACAACTATTTGCAAGCGGTGTGATCCTGAGCAAGTTATTTAAATCAGCAGTACAACCTATCCAGGAAGTGATCAATTTCAATGTTCTGTAGATGCACAGAAAATACAATTCCTGCCTGTCTCCCCATCTTTTACTGCTGCTGTCAACATGGTGGGCAGCAGAAATGTAAACAAAAGCAGACAACTAAGCAGATCACGGGGAAATAGTACAATGGTGGCAAGAAAGAATACTAGGGACATGCTCAACAGAGCACAGGGAATAAATGGTCAAAAAAACACAAATTTTTTTTTACATAGTACTGCTGCTTTAATCTCTCATTCCACCTGGCTGTAAAAATGAACAAAAGCAGATCTCCACTAATAACGACATACCTGCATCACAGCTGTGCTATCACTAGTAAATATGTACAGCAATCGTCATATTTTAATCATATGGTTTTAGTAAAAAAAAATTTGAACTTGAGATAGAATAAGGATTTTTTTTTATGCTACCTTCCTCTCTGCACCAGGATCCTTTCTTCTGGGATCCCTAGGCCGCATGCACTCCTGTAGTCCCACCCCAGGTACCTCCCTCCGGGAGCTGGCAAGCCTGTCACCATCCTGCCTTGGTTTGCCCCCCCGGGTGGGGCAGAGGGGGGGTTCCTCAGCCCTCTCTTGGTCCTTAAGTCTGTGTCAGAAGGCCTCACCAGCCCCTTCTATGGAGCCTGGTTATGGGTGTTCTCGGGTCCCGTCTGTGAGTGCCTAGTGCAGGATTGTTCTGTTTTTCTTGTCTCCCTGCCCTCAGGACTTCTGCACACTAGGGAAGCCTAGGGGTGAAGCACATCACAACATGCTGGCAATCCAGCTCCCGGCAGACATCCTCCCACCCTGCTGTGTGCAGTCTCGTTGCACCTCCACCTGTGGTCACCCAGGTGGGGGTATAGCAGCAGGACTCACATCCCACCCCACCCAGAGGAGGAGAGCAGCCACTGGGCACTCAATCCTCCTCCCCCCAGCCAGCCCTCCAGCTGCCCGAGTCCATTCCCGAACCCGGGTCACTGGCACCATGAGCAGTAGCCCTACCACTGCGCCAGTGGGCTGGCTCGAGATAGAATAAGGATTTTGAGTCCATCCTGTTTTCCCTTCTCGAATTGCCATGATTTAGGGGACTGCCAATGTGTGGGTTCATAAATGTTACAAATCACCACACATTTTGAAAAAAACTGTCTGGATTTTAATTAAACAGAACGTTCCAACGTTCCATTTTACTTTCACCAACACAAGAAAGCCCCATGTAAAACCCTCATTAAAAAAAAAACCAAAAACAATAACATAGTAAGTAACGGTATAAAGCAACCCGATCTGTTTTAACTCCAAGACTTTTTGGCTTTCACTTCACCAAAAAATACATGTGCATCCATCTTCTTTTCTCACAGTGCAATTTAAACTAATGTTTAAAAAAAAGGTAGAGGAAATAAAAGCACACACCTCACTCATTCCACCAAATCGTAACCTCAGGCTGTTGTGTATAAATACCATCAGACTTCATGGGTGCCTCAGTGCAGCTCCTGCAGAAGAGCTAGCATTAAAAAAATTTCCTAAGAATAAATGTATTGAGCCTTAATCTGATTTTCTCCTTCTTGCACTTGAGTGTGGGAGGGGGCCTGCTCAATGCAAACCCCCAAATTTCTCCATCAGAAGGGGTTTAAGCATTGAACTGAGGGCTGCGCAAGACACATCACCAAAGGCAGAGAGCTCCACCAGCAGCACTGTCTACCATTACAAATACAGCCCCCTTCCACTGCCTTACCTTCTGTGCCAAGATGCTTTGTGGTCCCTTCAGGTCTTTGTGGTTGCAGCAGCAGCAGAAGGTGCAGATCGGGGTCACAGATGTGACAATGAGAAGGAGGATGTTGTGACTCACTGCTAGTCCAGATTGGGTTCTCACAAGCCATGACTACGACTCACTTATTCTTTCCTCACATCGCATGCTCCATGGTTCTAGCTGCTGGGAACAGTTAGTTGATTACAACTAGCCCTGCTACTCAGTATCATTGCTCAATTCTGTGGGGTGGAATTGAGGTCAGTGAAGGAAATAGGGTGGCAGTGGCTGTGTTTGTGAGGGGCAAGTTGTTATGGCAACCACAGCATCTAAGAAAACAAGAGTGGGGCGTAGCCAGGAATTTCTGATCTGCACACCAAGTGGACTCGCTGCTACCCCCCCCCCATTGTTTGGCCCAGCTACCACTTCCCCCCCACTGTCCATGCCCTGTTCGTGCCCTGTTCACCCGACACAAGTGTCATTCTCTGTTGTATATCTTAGCACACCACTAGCCATACTATAACCAACAGATGTCAGTCTAACATACTGGCTCTTGGTTACAATATTGCATTGTGACAAACCTCTATACCACATCAAGGTAGCCAGTCCCACAGAGGTCCATTCACATACCACTAGCCATGCCAGACAAACAGACTGGCTTGTAGCTACAATATTGCATTGATACAAGCCTTTGTACCACATCAAGGTAGCCAGTCCCACAGAGGTCCATTCATACACCACTAGCCATGGCACCACACCACAAACAATTATCAAACTAACAGACTGGCTTTTGGTTACAGTATTACATTGTGACAAGCCTCTGTACTACATCAGTGTAGCCAGTCCCACAGAGATCCATTCACACACCACTAGCAATGCCACCATATCACTAGCCACACAATATTGCATTATGATAAGCCTCTGTACCACATCAAGGCAGCCAGTACCACAGAGGTTCATTCTCACACTACTAGCCATGCCACCACACCACAAACAGTTTTCAGACTAACAGACTGGGCTATGGCATAACAGCAACCTTAAAACCCATGAAACAGTAGCTTCAAGTCATCCCCCCCCCCCCCAATTTACAGTGCCACACTTTTCAGTCATGGAAACACACGTTTTAGGAGTAAGTGAAACATGTGAAAAAATCATAGATGGACTTGAAAATATGGGGAAAGTAGAGGTGGGCAGGTTGTCTGATTAACAGTCTGCATTTGTAGTTTAATAAAACTGCTCCCACTATATAGCAAAAAAATGCAGTTTCATAAAACTGTTACCACTCGACAGCAAAAATGCAGCTCTGCATTTGTAGTACTGTAATAAAACTATGTTCCCACTAGCCAGCAAAAAGTACCATCTGCATTTGCTGTTGAATTATACTGCTCCCAATAGCCAGCAAGCAAAAATACACAAGCCAGCGCTAGTGAGATTCCCATTTCATATGTACCACACAGTAGTAGGCACTCCCTGCAACCAGACAAAAGAGGACTTGAGGCAATGCAAGAATTACACCTACAGATCTATCCCATTCCTTTATAACACTTATATCACTTGCAAAGTTGCATTTAGAACACATCTCACTCACTGACAGCTGTGCCAGAGGTACAGTAGTAAGGCTGCTGATTCAGGACAGAAACAGATCATGCCTGTCTCATACTGTACATTGCATGTGCTGTATTGGTATGCGCTTTCCACCCATCAGATGGGCTTCAGTCCATATTTATAGGATAGGGTGGTATCAGTTTTGTCATATGTACTGTACAGTGACTGGACTAATTAATATTCAGCCGTTCTATAGTACTTCTCAGCAGGCAGGATGGGCAGAGATAAACCATTATACTATTCCTTTTTTCCTTTCTCCATTTTCTCTCCACTTTTGTTGCCAGTGCCCCCACAATGCCTCTACTCCCTTTTGTCCCTATGCAGGACTGGAGAACAGCAGGAAATATAACATTTTGGACTCCAAATGCCTCCAAATGAGGAACTTAGAAGCCTGTGGCAGGCTGGCAGCATGAGCAGAACATAGCTTTGTGAACCCGCATACACTTACAATAAATATAATTCTGGTTTCATATTAAAAAAATAACCAGTCATAGAGCCACAAGTTTGAGCACTGAATTCAAGACTTGGCAGCAGCAAAGAGATTAGACACAGTTCTCAGGTTGAGTATTTACTGAAGAGAAGGTAGGGCAGGGCCCACAGCTTAGCACCATGGACACAGGGGGGAGGGAGGTGAGCACTACACCCCTCACAAAAGAAAGGGTCCTACAAGAGCTCACTAAGCTCAGAGTGGACAAGGCAGTGGGACCTGATGGCATACATCCCAGGGTACTTAAGGAGCTAAGGGTGGAACTAGCAGAGCCATTAGCAGAACTGTTTAGTGAGTCTCTGAGCACAGGAGAGGTCCCAGAAGACTGGAGAAGGGCTCATGTGATCCCGCTCCACAAGAGTGGTGGCAGGGAACTACAGACCAGTCAGTCTTACCTCAGTAGTGGGCAAGATTATGGAGGCACCCCTTAAGGAAAGGATAGTGCAACACCTGGAATCCACAGGAGCACAGGATCCAAGACAGCATGGGTTTACAAAAGGATGTTCTGTCAAACTAATCTCATAGATATCTCTGACTTGGTAACCAGAGTGGTGGACCAAGGTGGAGCAGTTGATGTCTCCTATCTTGACTTCAGCAAAGCTTTCGACACTGTTCCACATAGAAGATTGATAAATAAGCTGGGTAGGCTCGGGGTGGGTCAGAAGTTGGTCAACTGGGTGGCAAACTGGTTGACGAGCAGAAAACAGAGAGTGGTGGTAAATGGTATACAGTCAGAAGAGATGCAAGTCACAAGTGGGGTGCCTCAGGGATCAGTCCTGGGGCCAGTCCTCTTCAATATCTTTCATTAGTGACATTGCAGATGGACTAGAGGATAAGGCTTGTCTGTTTGCAGATGACACCAAGATCTGCAACAGAGTAGATGATCCGGATGGGGTGGGCAGAATGAGAAGAGACCTGGATAAACTAGCAAAATGTTCGGAAGAGTGGCAACTGCGATTTAATGCATAGAAGTGCAAGATCATGCACATAGGGAAGAGAAACCCTGAAGCCACCTATAGGCTGGGAGGGGAGTTGTTGGCAGTCACAAAGGAAGAAAGAGACTTGGGCATCATCATCACCGATGACCTGAAATCATCCAAGCAGACCTCTAAAGCAGTAGGTAAGGCTAGGGGGATGTTAGGGTGTATAAGTAGGGGTATCACAAGTCGTAAGAGGGAGGTAATAATCCCTCTTTACAAGACACTGGTTAGGCCCCATCTGGAGTACTGCGTGCAGTACTGGAGGCCACACCTTCACAAGGACATTAACCAAATTGAGGCAGTCCAGAGAAGGGCAACAAAATGGTGCAGGGACTACATCAGAAGACATATGAGGACAGATTAATGGAGCTCAATATGTATACCCTTGAGCAAAGGAGGGAGAGGTGATATGATCGAAACATTCAAACACCTTAAGGGCATTAACAAGGTGAAAAGTCTTAACATGTTTAAATATAAGAAAAATAGCAGGACAAGAGGACACAGCATGAGATTAGAGGGAGGCCGATTAAGGGGGAATGTGAGGAAATTCTTTTTCACAGAAAGGGTGGTGGATGCATGGAACGGTCTACCTCAGGAAGTGGTGGCTATGAATACAGTGCAGGGCTTCAAACAGGCATGGGATAGGCATAAGGGAGCAATACAGATGAGTATGAATAGATAGGCCACTGACAGAGCAAAGGGCAATGGCACATTTATAAGGTAGAAAAAGAAATAGGCAAACTGGATGGGCCTTGGGGTCCTTATCTGCCATCAACTTCTTTATTTCTATGAGACCCTTCGGTTCAGACTCCGAACTGAAGGGTCTGTATCTGAGAACTGTCTCTGATTTCACTGTTGGAAAGTCAGTGCTGAAACTTTTATAATGTTATTTTCAGATCAGCAAGAAACAGACACTTGGACGCCTAGAGATTTGAACTTGATCCTTAAGTGTTTTTCCCAAGGTAAGGTCACATTCACAACAATTTGACAAGCAGTAGGACATGGAATATGTAGTAGCTCTCTGAACTGAGAGAGCTACTACATATTCCTACCCTATGTCAATTTGTGAATGTGACCTTACCTTGGGTAAAACACTTAAAAAGCAAGTTAAAGTGTCTAGGGGGCCGAGTGTGTATTTCTTGATGATCTGAATATAACATATGATAATATGCACACTGCCCGATCATAACAGAATCAAAATCAAATAGGATTCAGAGATGTTGGGCAGAGAAAGCAAATAATGTAAAATTTAAAAAGAACCAAAATACCCAACCTGGTAAGTAGCATTTTAGCAAAGGCTAACAGGCTCTGAGCTGCAAATCTGGAGACCTGGGTTTGAATCCCACAGCCCCCAATCGCATGCTGTGACCTTGAGCACATCACTTTACTTCCCTGTGCTCCCAGGTCTCAGGTATAAACAAGCTTTCAGCTTACTGTGCTACTCCTGGTTAAACAATTGGGGGGGGGATCCATCCATCCAGTAACAGGGATGCAGTCAGAGATTTTACATTTGCACTCAAAAGTGACATACCCCCCGAGCGCTGTTGCCCCCAACACACATAAACAAAGCAAGCCCAGGTCAGGAGTCAGGATCCCAGCCAGGTTGATTTTATTTTTCTTTCCAGTAAACCCACCTGGGTAGCTGGTCCACCATTCAATTCAATCAACTTACACACAGTTAGTTGACACTCTAGCTATCTATTCTAATTAATGCTGAAGCCTTGTCAGTTCACAGGAATGGCAATTTCATTGGTAAAAAAAGCATTTGTCAATGCCAAATGTTTGCTAGCTGCTACTTGCATTGGGAATGCAGGACTTACACAGATGCAGAATGGGAATGGCAGTGTACTTACTGGAGGAGAGGAGACAGCGAGGGGGACATCGGTCCAGGCATTCCAACATTCTTCTCTTCTCCTCTCAGGTCCAAGACAGACAACAATCAATGTCCTTCTGATGGGGACTCAGCAGCAGAGCAGCATCATAGCCCGGGAACAGAGGGAGCGGGACGGACAGTACACAGTGGGAGGGAGCAGGAGGTTGTTGTGTCACTCCGGGGTACGGGGACAGAGGGAGTGGGCGGTCAGCACACAGTAGGAGGGAGCGGGAGGTGTGTTGTCCACTCCAGGGTATGGGAACAGAGGGAATGGTGCAGACAGCACACAGTGGGAGGGAGTGGGAGGTGTGTTGTCCACTCTGGGGTACGGGACCAGAGGGAATGGTGCAGACAGCACACAGTGGGAGGGAGTGGGAGGTGTGTTGTCCACTCCGGGGTACGGGACCAGAGAGAGCAGGGCAGACAGCACACAGTGGGAGGTAACAGGAGGTTTTGTTGTCACTCCGGGGCATGGGAACAGAGGGAGCGGGGCTGACAGCACACAGTGGGGGGGGCGGGAGGTTGTTGTCCACTGCGGGGTATGGGAACAGAGGGAGTGGGGCAGACAGCACACAGTGGGAGGGAATGGGAGGGTTGTTGTCACTCCGGGGTATGGGACTAGAGGGAGCGGGGTGGACAGCACAGAGCGGGAGGGTTTTTGTTTAACTTCTGCTGCCGTAACAGGAAGTGGGGTGGACAGCAGGCAGTGGGAGGGAGCGGGAGGGTGTACCTGCACTCTGGGGTATGGAAACAGAGGAAGCAGGTGGACAGCACACGGTGGGAGGGAGCAGGAGGGTTTGATTTCCTCTGGGGTACGGGAACAGAGGGAACGGGGTGGACAGCACGCAATGGGAGAGAGCGGGAGGGTTTTTTTGTTTTGTTTTGTTTTTTAGCATCAGCTGTTGTAACAGGAATCGGGTGGACAGCACACGGCGGGAGGGTTTGTTTCACTCCGGGGTACGGGAACAGAGGGAGCGGGGCAGACAGCACACAGTGGGAGGGAGCGGGAGTTTTTTCCCATTCTGGGGTATGGGAACAGAGGGAGCGGGGCAGACAGCACATAGTGGGAGGGAGTGGGAGGGTTTGTTTCACTCTGGGGTACGGGAACAGAGGCAGCGGGGTGGACAGCACACAGTGGAAGGGAGCGGGAGTTTTTTTTTCACTCCGGGGTACGGGAACAGAGGGAGTGGGGCGGACAGCACACAGTGGGAGGGTTTTTTTCACTCCAGGGTATGGGACCAGAGGGAGCAGGACGGACAGCACACAATGGGAGGAAGCGGGATTTTTTTTTTTTTAAACTTCGGCTGCAGTAACAGGAAGCATTGCGGACAGCAGGCAGTGGGAGGGAGCCCGAGAGTGTACCTGCACTCTAGGGTATGGGAACAGAGGAAGTGGATGGATAGCATGCGGTGAGAGGGAGCGGGAGGTTGTCTTTTTCACTTCGGTTGCTGTGATGGGGAGCGGGGGTGGATAGCACACAGTTGGAGGGTTTAATGGCACTCCTGATGCCACAATGGAGAGAGTGGGGTGAACAGAAATATTTCGGTATGCAAGGCATGCCCTGCAATGACTGGGCGCTCTCTCATTGCAGCGGGTGGATCTTTGCGCTGCAGGACGGGCCACTCATTGCAGCCAAAACGTTCAACTTGGTGCACTTCTGCAGAACCAGTGTCATCAGGACACTGGGCCTGTATTGGGTGCACACTGCCAAGCCCACAAGTGCAGTCCAATCTGGACACTGGCCTGTCCCCATTCCTTCCTTCTTCCATCCTGTCCTCTCTTAGTGCCACCCCATCTGCCACATTTCCCTCAAACCTAGGCTCATGTCCCTCCCTCCTCCGTCCTTTCCTTTGGTTCTTGCTCCCTCCTCTGTCTCCCTCCCCCCTCTGCCTACTGACCAAACCCTCTCTGTCCTCTTGCTCCCCCCTCCCACAACCTGCTTCTCTCCTAAGCTGCCGCAATATGTTTCTAGTGCTGCGCTCAAGCAAACATAAAAAAGGATATATTACAGGCACCGCTGTGCAGAGGAAGAATCCCCAATTCTGCCCATATATTTTTTGTCCCAATCAGTTTTGGTCTCCGTTCACAGGTATCCCATCTTGCACTATGGCACCACTATGGCTTTGAGTTTGTGCCGCAGTCATGCCTGGGAACCCCTTCCACCTGACACTGCAGGGGTCACGCTTAACTTTTTTTTGCACTGGTCCACCCAGGAAAGTGATGCCCCAGCTGCACTGGCCCCCAAGAGATTGCACTATCCCCAACATAAACATGCACAGTAAGCTAGTGACTCACCAGCAAATCCTTGGCAGTGGATAAACTGTCTGCAGCATAATCAGCATGGACAGCCCACAGTCCTCCCTCCCACCCCATCTGCTGTATTTCTCCCTACCCTACTCTCCACCTCACCCAGTGATTCCTGTCTCGAAGCTGACCTGCCTAGAGAGTTCTCTACCTCCCCCCCTCCTCATTGATTGATTTCCCCAATCTGGACACTGGCCTGTCCCCAATCCTTCCTTCTTCCACCTTGTCCTCTCTTAGTGCCACCCCATCTGCCACATTTCCTTCAAACCTAGGCTCATGTCCCTCCCTCCTCCATCCTTTCATTTGGTTCTTGCTCCCTCCTCTGTCTCCCTCTCCCCTCTGCCTACTAACCAAACCCTCTCTGTCCTCTTGCTGTCCCCTCCCACCATCCTCCTCCACATCATCTCCCCGGTATAGTAGGGTGAATTGGTTTGTAAGCGTGATGCTCGCCCCTGTTTTGCTCTCTCCTAACCCCCTCCCTCGTCTGCTCCCTCTGACCAGCCCCCTCCCTATGGCGTGCTTCCCGTATGTTGCTTGTTCCACCCCCCACACCTCCAGAGTAACCATATGATCCATCTATCCCTGGGATATGCCCCTTTTGCCTTGTCCACTTGTCCCCTGGGGTTTGCCATTTTGTCCCCGTCTACTCACACTTAGTCCATACCCCACCTTTCCTCCCCATCCCTCTCACCTCCCCCTTCCAGCTGCCTTCTGATCTCCTCCCTAAAACCCTTCAGTTGAAAACACACTGGGCACCCTCCAAACCTCCATGCCCAGTTTAATATTATGGCCGGCCCACACCCCGTACACCCAATCACCCTTCCGAAGATGCCTGATCTGGTTGCCCCCAAGCCCACCGTCTTTTTGGGTGTGAAAAATATGACCCCCTACC
The DNA here is from genome assembly GCA_016271365.2 of Neoceratodus forsteri. NCBI lineage: Eukaryota > Metazoa > Chordata > Ceratodontiformes > Ceratodontidae > Neoceratodus > Neoceratodus forsteri. The sequence continues at coordinate 830,825,496 of CM028137.1, forward strand.
AGCAACAGTACACTGTCAGTCTTACACAGCCCCCCCACCAACTATTATTTACCCCATACACAATACCTAGCACTAGACAAATCTCGTCAGTGTGCTCCCTTACACCAGCAAGCCCAACACAATACCCATCAATACCCACCAGCAATTATTACACACTCACAATACCCAGCAATAGTCAAATCACCTCAGAGTGCCCTCTTATTACCCAACAAAGCCCAACAGTAGTCAGTTTACAGCAATTTGCCGTCAAGCCTCAGTAATCCCCTAAATAGCAATCCCAGAGACCCCAAGATTTAATTGCAACCTCCAGCAGTAACCACCATGCCCAAGACAGCACAATATATGAATCTTATGCCCTTCCTCCTTAAGTCTGCAACAAACCCGAGCTTCTTATTGCTCAATCTCAGCCAGTCTCACCATGCCCTTCCCCAAGGATCCACCCCCTCAGACCATTTAATAGAGGCTGGGGTGGGTGATGTGGGACACAATTACAGCTCCTTCTCAAGTTGTAAGGTGGCTGGGCCAGTCTTATGTAGCCCAGCCACAGTTCAAATTTGGTGCCCTCAATCCCGATTGGTTGTCCAGAAGAATATCTTCTCTCCCTCAAACCCTGGCCTGCTGCCGACTGCAGCTGCCGGGGAGTCTTCTCTGGTGCCCTCTCTTCTCAGCTCCTCACCCTCAAACCCTGGCCCGCTGCCAACTGCAGTCGCCGGGAAGTCCGGTCCGGTGTAGCCGGTGCTCACTTCAGCTACCGATGCAGCCCGGATGCCTCCCTCCTCAAATGCGGCTGCCGCTGCGCCCGGCTCCTCCGCCTCGTGTCGGCCCCAGAAAATTCTCCCATGCCAATGCAGCCAGCAACCTCTGATCCTCCAAGCAACCACAGCTCCTTCTCGAGTCATGAGGTGGCTGGACCACTCTTATGTAGCCCAGCCGCAGTTCGAATTTGGCGCCCTCACTCCCAATTGGTTGTCCAGAAGAACAGCTTCTCTCCCTCAAACCCAGGCCCGCTGCCGACTGCAGCTGCCGGGAAGTCTTCTCCGGTGCCCTCTCCTCTCAGCTCCTCACCCTAAAACCCTGGCCCGCTGCCGACTGCAGCCACCGGGAAGTCTGGTCCGGTGCCCCCATTGCTCATTTCAGTTGCCGATGTAGCCCGAATGCCTCCCTCCTCAAATGCGGCCGCCGATGCAGCCCCGGCTCCTCCCGTATTCTGCCTGTAATTCATCTTGACATTTAAAAAAATATCTCAAAATCCAATCTTTGCTGTTTTATTTGCATGTTATTATTCAAATCATTGCTGTCCTCACAAGACACATTCCTCAGTCTGGTGGCCCTAGCAGTGAGCCCCCACCCCCAGCATATGAGCCTTGGGCCCAGTCACACCAGTTTCTGCACCAGCAGGCCAGAAGATTCTGAGTGTCACACAGCTGAGCAAGCACCCATTATCTGCAGTAGCCAGCATGTACATCTTTCTATGAATCATTCCGGCTCCTGTCTTGGCTTGACCACGCACTGGAGCGGGACTTCACCAAGTAGTACCAACCACATGGCCCAGCTGAGACTCCTCAGAAACAATACTAGGCAGCATAGAATAATGTGCTGTTTTGCAGTCCCAGCAGCTCCCTCCTCCCTCCCTCTGTTGGCACCCTCCCACCTCCAATAGTAATAGCAATTAATCGCTTCGATACCCCAGCCACCAGAACCATGCAGAACACAATGCTCTTTTTAATGAGAACATTAAAAAATTGGTAATTACTCAGCTTCCTGACTTTCCTGGTCCTACAGAACTCCAAGCCTGCAAGCCACAGCAGACACAAACTCAGATCATTTTAAACCAAGCCAGAGATGCAGTGAATTTACCTGCTGTAGACCTGACTGACCACAAAAAAAAAAAGAAAAGCTGGTTCCTGCAAATTAATTTTGATGAAGCTAGTGGGGGGTGGCATTGTTCTGACACCAAGTGCTGTCATGATTTGTAAACTGACATCCCGATTCCTAAGGTGTTTAGTCAGAAGTGTATTCCCCTCGTTTTTGATTGTGACATACTGCATATAAACACAGAGTCGCAATGAAAGATGATCTGAATACACTTCTGACTAAACACCTCAGGAATTGGCATGCTAGTTTGCAATTATGACAGCACTACAGTGTCAGAACGACGGATCTAGGCTCCCCCCCATAATCCAGCTTCATCAAACTCTGTTTGCAGGAAGCTGTTACGGTGGCCCATACGAATCCCCAGAAGACCTAGCCCTGACGACTCATGGTGTTTGGATAAGCCCTTTTTCTCCATTTTAACCTCCACAATGTGCTTAAATAGCTAGCCGACACATCTTTTCTGTTGCTTATCATGTTTTGGGGCAGTCAGGCAGCACACTTTGTCCTGGTGGGTCAGCAGCAGTCACTTGCATACTGTCACACCTTCACTAGTGTCTGCAGGCATGTGGCATGTGTGGAGATCAGCAGCTCACAAAGTGGGGATGGGCTGCAGACAGGCGTCAAACGTTTCTCCAATAGGACAGCTTTCCATGGATGTTGCTAGGCCGCAAAAGCACTTAATCAGATGACAACAAAAAAAAAAGGAACAGGGTGATTTTTTTTTTAGATGCATTTTTCTTAAAGGGCCAGGTTGACCAAAATGGGCTAGATTGCACTAGCCAAGCCAGGAAAGTCGAGGGAACATTGCACTGGCCCGAATCAATTTGCACTACGCCCTGGGCCAGTAATATAATGTTAAGATCGACCCCTGACACAGTTGTCGGAATTGAATGTGGATGCTCTGATAACCATGCTAGGGACTGATTTATAAAATGTTTTAGTAACATTCTATAAATGGTCCTAGTGTAAACAGGCCCTCAGTGGCTAGCTGTAGCTGGAGTGGAAGGGGATTGAGCATCCTAAGGACAGCTGTCCTTCTTTGGAAGGGAGAACATGCCCCTCCAGTCAAAGTGGGTCAGATGTTGTAAAAGTACAACCCCTTGGGATGTTGTACCTGCCCACCTCAACACTGTGGTCTCACCTCCTGTAGAACCAGCACAAACGCAACTGTTCCCCAAATTAACATGCACTACCCTCTCCCACCTGGTACCAGAATATATAGTCAAGCACAGTGGGAACTGCCCTATGGCAGTTCCTGGCTACCCAGTGTTTAAATGTTGCAGACTCATAGAATTTGCTGTAGGTTGGCTTGTATTACTGCACTTTAAGGGAAACATCCACATCTGAGGGGACTCCACCTCCGTGTGAAGCAGGGCCCGATCTGTTTAATAAGTAGTATATTTTTTTTTCACTGTGTCATTTGATATTTAAAAGTTTATCTGTTTGATCCCGCGCCCTTCTCCGCCAGCATTTCATGACTGCAGTTACCTCCCGGCGCACCCACAACCCCCTGTGGCTGTCCCCAGCGTGAAGTGTTTTGCAGGGAATAGCCAGGGTGACTCCATAGGACTATTGTAGCCCTGTAGCTTCTAATAGCTCTGGTTTGGAGATGACGACTGTCTGTGCTATTCTGACACCAGTTATATACTGGCAGGGCGCCTGCCAGTCTTTACCTGGTCTCGGTATAGCACGGACACATGCAGGCTCCAAACTGGAGCTGTTTGAAGGTACAGCATACATTAATCTGTATTGCCGTACCTTCAAATAGTTTGGAGCCTGCATGTGTCCTTGCTATACTGAGACCAGGTAAAGACTGGCAGGCGCCCTGCCAGTATGTAACTGGAGTCAGCCAGTAGCAGCCCAGGTATGCAATTTCAGTACTGCTGAATAATTACAATGTGCTGGTGTGCTGCTTAGTGCTTGCTGAGTCAGTGATGTGGGACATTTTTGGGACAGGGGTCTTGGACATCTCCTAGAAGACAAAACTAAAAAGAAAAATGATTGGGCAAATTGGCAATAATGCGCTGTCATACCTTTAAAAAAATACAGTGAGTGAAGTGACTGAGTCCAAGAGGGTGACAGTTTAAGGCTTCAGATGGCTCTGAGGTGTTGAAGCATGAGTGTTAGAGCACTTCTCAGTTGAAGGTAGAGCCAAGACAGTTTTTTTGCAGTCCATATACAGTAGTTTATTTTTTGAGGTATAACTGTATGGATTTTCCAGACTGGATCTCTGAATCTGTTATACCCTACAGTGGTACATACTTGCGAAGGTGTTCAAAGAAAGGTACATTTGTGTAACTTCATTGTACAGTTATGGTGGCGACTGCATCCAGGGGCCGGAGGTGCCAGGTTAATAAATAAATGTCTGTGTAACATTTGCTGCCACAGCAGCCAAGGTGGAGGAGTCTGCCTCACGGACATCATCTGACACGTTTCGTACTCTAACCAGTACTTTCTCAAAGGTGGACTATATGGGCTGCAAAAAAACTGTCTTGGCTCTACCTTCAACTGAGAAATACTCCAACACTCATGCTTCAACACCTCAGATCCCTCTGAAGCCCTAAACTGTCACCCTCTTGGACTCAGTCACTTCACTCACTGTATTTTTTTAAAGGTACGACAGCCCATTATTGCCAATTTGCCCAATCATTTTTCTTTTTCTTTTTTTTTTGTCTTCTATTAGATGTCCAAGACCCTTGTCCCAAAAATGTCCCACATCACTGACTCAGCAAGCACTAAGCAGCACACCAGCACAGTGTAATTATTCAGCAGTACTGAAATTGCATACCTGGGCTGCTACTTCTTGTTGTATCTTATCTCCTCATGTCCTGTGGTGATGATGATGGTGCAGGTGATGTGCTGTACTGCCCAAGTAAGTTGCGCCCTCGTCGTTCTCCTGGCTGTCCACCACTCTGACGACTCCTCTCACTCAGCACAGCTCATTGAGCTCAAAGACAACTGCTCTCTCTCGCCAGCTTGTCCCCAGTCTGCCCAGTCCACCTGGCCCGGCTGCCCTCCCACGCGATCTACAAACAAGAAGACTTTGAAGAAAAACTTTAGAATGCCCCTTCTTGGCAAAATGCGCATCCGCTGCAGCACCACCGAATCCTTCTCACACACTCTTCAGTCTTCACTGCCGACCGACCACTGAGAGACTTTCCAACCGCTGGACCAACAGGGACCGTGACCATCCAACTGTCCCTTTCGCTCAGTTTCTCGATTTCCCACCTCCTGCCACTCTGCTTGCAGGCTTCTCCCACTCACAAGTTAGTGACGTTGAGGCCACCGGCCACGTCGCAACTCCCACCCCCTTGCCTTCCTAGCCAATCACTACTCCCAAGTCCTCTGCCTCCGTGCATGTGCACTGAGATGCAGTTCATGCTATGCGCACTGGGACTTGGAGTTTTTTGGCAGGAAGGGCAGTTGCTGCTTGCTGCGAGCCGTGGGGGGGGGATGCCGACTCCAATGCGTGCATGGGTAGGCAGCATTTAAAAAAAAAAAGTTGCTCGGGGCTCCTGTCTGCAGCAGGATGGAGGGAGGGGCAGCTGGCAGCACAAAAAAAAAAGTAGGGTCAGCCAGCAACAGAAAAACACTATCCTGGCTGAGTAATATGGGGAGGAGAGCAACTGCCCCCCATATGGCACCTGGGTGTATTAGGAGAAGAGGAGGGAAGCAGAAAAAGCAGTCAAGAATGCAAAGGTGCAAACAGGAGAAAATAGCTCAGGCAGTAAAGCAAGGAGACAAGACATGTTTCAGGTATGTAAGTAAAAGGAGAAAGACTAGAGGAGGGACTATAAGCCTCAGGTTGCAAGGGGGGGAGTGTGTGGAAGGGGCCAGGGAAAATCCTGAATGACTACTTTTGTTCAGTGTTCACAAAGGGAATGAGCGGGACCACAGATAAATGTCAGGGCCATTGAAGGAAGGGAGGGGGATGCTACTCCATTTACAGAGGAAAGAGTCCTGAAGGCACTTGCAAATCTGAAAATGGACAAGGCAATGGAGCCAGATGGGATACATTCAAGGATATTGAGGGAGCTCAGAGAGGTACTGGCTGCACCTCTGACAGTGGGGCATGGCAATGGGGCCAGATGGGATACATCCAAGGATATTGAGGGAGCTCAGGTGCTGGCTGCACCTCTGACAGTTCTGTTCAGCCACTCACTGGAGACTGGAGTGGTCCTGAGGATTGGAGGATCGCAAATATAGTCCCACTTCATGCAAGTGGAAGCAGGGAGGAGGCTGGCAATTACAGGCCAGTCAGCCTGACTTCAGTGGTGGAGAAATGAATGGAATCACTACTGAAGGAAAGGCTTGTGGAATATCTTGACTCCAGTGGCTTACAAGATCTGAGGCAGCATAGATTCATTGGGGTGATGTCATGTCAAACAAATCTAAAAGAGTTCTTTGGGTGACCAGGGAATTAGATCTGGGTGGATTGGTGGACGTGGCCTACCTAGATTTCAGTAAGGCCTTCGACACTGTTCCACATAGGAAACTTATAAACAAGCTAGACAACCTAGGAGTGGGTTCAGAGATGGTAAACTGGGTAAGAATTTGATTGGGGATAGGTGACACAGGGTGGTGATAAATGAAGTTCACTCAGAGAAGGAAGAGTGACCAGTAGGGTTCCACAAGGATCAGTACTGGGACCATTCCTCTTTAATGTCTTTATTGACAACATTGCAGAGGATCTAGAAGGGAAAGTATGCATTTGTTGTAGATGGCACTAAGATCTCCAATAGGGTAGACACCTGGGGGGGGGGAGTTAAGAGGATCTAAGAAAGCTTGAGTGGTCAACAGTGTAGCAACTAAATTTTAATGTGATCAAGTATAAAATCATGCACATGGGGCACAGAAACCTAGGGGTGGAGTACAAAATGAGGGCAGTGGTACTGGCAACCTCCAAATAGGAAAGAGACCTGGGGTAGTCATATCTAATGACCTAAAGGTGGCCAAACAGTTTGACAAGGCAGTGGAGATAGCCAGTGGGATGCTAGAGTGCATAGGAAGGGATAACACCAGTAGATAGAGGGAGGTGGTGATACTGCTGTATAAATCACTGGTGAGACCTCACCTAGAGTGCTATGTCCAGTTCTGGAAACCACATCCCTGGAAGGACATAGAGTACAGGCAGGCCAAAGGAGGGCAACTAAAATGGTGCAGGGTCTGCATCAAATGCTTTATGAGGAGAAATTGAAGGACCTCAATATGTACACCCTGGAGGAAATGGAGGTGAGGGAATACATGATAGAGACTAAAATACATCACAGGTATACATATGGTTCAGGAGGGGAAGTATTTTTCAGAGAAAAAGCTGCTGAAGAATGAGCAGTCATTCTTTGAAGCTGGGGGTGTAGTCTCAGGGGTGATATAAAGATACCTCTTTACAGAAAGAGTGGTGGATGCCTGGAACAGCCTCCTAGCAGAAGTTGTGGGGGCAAAAACTGTAGTGTGATTCTAGAAGGCATGGGATAAGCATAAGGGAACCACAGTGGTAAGGGGGGGGGGACCGAAGATCAAGTCGGGTCTCCCTTGTTACAATTGGTAGGGAAAATGGGCAGGCTAGGTTGGGGCAAGTGTTCCTTATCTGGCATCAAACTTTATGCGTCTATCTTTTCATTTGTGATTGGCCTGAGCTGCTGCACATATTGACCAGATGTAGGTGAAGAAAGAATGGATTTGAGCCTGCACTGTGGGCTACTGAACTGGAGAGTAGTAGGTTTGTTCTTGACATCAGAAGACTCATCACCAGGTGGATGCTACCAACTGAAGATTTTAAATAGGCTACCGAGACCACCAGTGGTGCTAACTCCATGGCAGCTATATTGTCTCCCAAATTATTTACATTTGAATAGTCCTTCTGAAATCTATAAACCAAGTCACAATTTCAAGTTACTATTTCTCCAACTGACTCTGAAATTTAGCTTAATATTTTGTTTTCATCCTTTTGCAGATTTCCTAACTTTGAAGTACACAAATGAAACGTAAGCCCAGATAAATGCAAGACTGGACATTCTGAAACCATCTGTAACAAAACTGCAGATCGACTGACATTAAATATTACTTTGGTTATTATGGGACTTGTACTTAACCTCGGTAGTTCTACAAGGCCAGCTTTCATCTGTGTGTTGGGAGAACTAAATAGTGCCAGGACTTTATTGTAGCTGATTTGTTCTCCCACAACTGACCAACGGTAGTGATGTTTGCTTCCGGAGGTTCTTGGATGCAGCTGGAGTGGCTTTGTTGATATGATGGTGTGGGTCATGTCTGACCAACCAGATAGAAGTGTAATTCCAGCTGAGAAGTGAGTAAAAAGAACTCTTCGTGCACCCAGTTCTAATCAGAATTTGGCAGACACACATCTGAGGTGGGGGGCCATAAATGCTGCTCATTCTAATTTATTACTAATGAAACTGTTTTATTTTTACTTTCATGATGAAAAAATAGTTGTTTTAAGTTAAAAAAATGCTTTGGGCATGTAATTATTACTGAATGTAGTCCATGCATAGTATACAAACAGAAAATGTTGATGAGAGCACAGTGTGTGTGTGTGTGTGTGTGTGTGTGTGTGTGTGTGTGTGTGTGTGTAAGATACTGATAGTATACTTTCAGTACAACCACATATTAAATATTTTTTCAGTAAAATGTTGACAGTATGCTTTCAGCACAATAATCATGCACCAATAGAATACTGCCACTACAGTAATCATATGCTGATGGCATTCTGTCAGTACAGTAATCATAGAATGATGGTATATCTTCAGTACAGCAGTCGTATACTGTAGTCCTCATGTAATAGTCCATTTGTAGTACAGTTTTCCTATGCTGATATTACTTTAGTACATTAATCATATACTACTTAGTACAGTATACTTAAAAATACTAAACTAGACCATAATAGGACAGAAAGTACAATGGTAATTTATGCTTTTAATATACTTGGTGTTTTCAGACATTATATATCTCAAGCATATTTATTAACTAAAAATTGAACTATACTTGTATACTTTTATATTTATTATACTAAATATTGAAGTACACTTACATATACTAATAATATGCTTTGTATACATAATTTGTTCTTACATTTGTGCTGCTCTGTAATAGGAGTAGCTATACTGTACCTGCATGTGCATTCTTTATCTGTTGGCATTTCTATATGACTGACCAGGCCCACCTTGGAAATGAGCTTGCTCAACGGTGTTCCACCTGGTAAAATAAAAATTGATTGATTTTCATAAGGGGCCCCATAATGCAATAATCAATTAACGATTCAATTACTGTATATTTAAGGATTTACTTTCGGTAAATTCAGTATAAAAATAAGTATTAAAATACATTTATACAGTAGTAAGAATAGTGTAAAATTAAGTACTGTATGTTTTTTTTTATTTTGGGTATTAATTGAGACTAATTGTTAAATTAAGTGGTAAAATATATTTAATTTACATATTACGGGATTACTGTTAAAGTGAAATTAAGAATTTACGTTAATTTTGTTAAAAAAATTAAGGGGTGCAAATTAAGTATACAATCAGACATTCATGCTTACTTTGAGGAATTAAGGGGTATAAATTAAGCATAGCAGTAAGAAGAAAAACATTAATCTTAAAAAAACTAAGCAGAAAAAAGGTTTAAATTGTGTGCTCTGATTAAGGATGAATTAAGAAGAATTTAAGGATGAAACAATCCACAGATTAATTGTTAAATTAAGTACTAAAATACATTTAATTTAGGTATTAAAGGCAGGGATGGCATTAAGGTTTTGTCACGATGTGCTCCTTCAAAATTTAGGAGCGCACATTGGCAAAATAAGGACCAAAAATATGTGCTCCTACACACTTAATGTACCAAAATGATACCCTGCTGTCACCCCAGCCCGTCTGAGTTGAGTGACTGACACAACAGCTGACTGTCAAAATGGCCTGAGTCTGTGAGATCTGCTCCAGCTCCACACCAGAGCCGCCGCCAGGACAGTTCCTATTCTTTATTTCTCTTTTTAGGGAGAGCGGTCTGGGACTAGGAACTTGTGCGGTGTGATGATTAATGGGAGCAGCTGCACAGAGACACACAAACTAATTAAACATTACTGTTTACACCCTCTCTCAGCTCAGAGTCCAAATTATGCTTGGTTATGTCCTTGCCTGGAGCCAGCAGCAGCCCAACCCAGCCCCAAGACCAGTTGATTCCACCCTTCCCAACCCTGGCACCCCGTTCCCCCAGCCTTTACTTTGAAAATTTCAAACGTATTTCCCCATGCCAAAGACACAGAGATAGGGTAGGGTACCACTGCCAACCTAGTACCTACCACTACCACTCATCCCATACCTTCAGATTGTTTTAGTTACAAGTAAAAGTAAACTAGCAACAGCATATTTTGGTGCAACAACTAAAGCAAACTAACATATCTTTCTTGCATTTGCTGATTTAATGTAATTTTCCATTATACCATAATAATGTAATTTTCCACGCACCATAACAAGTAAGGCATTCTGGCTTCTTGCCACCTGACTCTGGCTTATGGCATTATTTAAACTAGGGTGTATATATTATATCACAAACACAATAGCCCTGACCAGAGTGGACTCCTTAATCATCACAACAGTCCCAGTTTAGGTCCCAGTCCCACTATCACCTTTCGAATTGAGACATGGGGGCCACCTTCAGTCTGGGGCCTGTTAGTACAGTATATAGATACTATGAGCTACTCCATCAGAACCCCATATTCAAAGCACTTAGTGCAGTGAAAACAGCCACCGTGGTCAGGGTAGGGACTTTGGGAAGCCTCCCCCCCCAAACACACACACACACACTGCATTTCATCCTTGGGACGGATCTGTCAGTGAGTGAGGCCATAAAAAAAACTCCAAAAAACCATTTTACTAGTTAATTTACATTGGGCACAGACTGGGATGAAGAGAGACCGAGCCAGTCCTCTCCTCCTTTACAGATAGGAAAAGCTCATTATCTGTAGTACAGAAGGACAATGCCCATGACACACTGCTTTCCTGTTCAGAAGGTAGACTTAAAACTAATCTCCCATGTAAAACCCTTCTGACAGAAACTAGCAATTTTTCAATGAAATACTACTGTGCTGCTTAAACAGGAGTGCACTATGTGTCAGCCATGCATAGACAAATTCTGATAACAAGCAGCCTGACTATCTATGCAGTCACATTATTAGTTCGCATCCAAGGACCTGTTAAGGGAAAGGTTGTTAAATGTTCGGGGTTTACAAAAATGAAAAAATCTTAATGGGCACAATTGTGGCTGTGGGGGGGGGAGAGAAGCAAACTCAAAACAGATAAACAACCAGCTATATCATCAGCTTGATACAAGTCAGCTGTGGAATGACAGTTAAAGATTTTTGTAGGGTAGTCTGTCAGTTAATTGCTGTGCTTCCTTTTCAGTTACTGAGGTCCCACTCCAGTCTCCGCTGGTCCGCTTATCTGTTGACCCGACCAGTGCCAAGACATCATAAATCCTAACTCCTCCCTCCCACTCCCAAATACAAATGACAACCAGTGCCAGTGACATTAATTACTTACATGGGGATAATTTCCTGTGTGCTATGCATTCTGCCTCTCCGACTCCCGATGAGCTGTTCACAGAGCTGCCTGCCTCTTCTCAGTCTCTTCCACTCAGATATTTACTGCCTTGCTGCAGGTGTGGTGGGACTCATGTCCCATGCCACATCCACAAACTGCGACCACCAGCTCCATGCTGCCGGTTCTGGCACAGCCACACCAACCAACCAACCAACAGCTTATGACCCACAAGAAGATACTGGTTGCTCACCATACCTGCTCTCCTTGATGTTGCGGTGCCGAAAACTGAATTTTGCGCCAATATCCATACCTAAGCACACTCACAGGCAGCCCAGCAAGATGGCAGAGGAAACTTAGAGAGCTCCCGATCAGAAGGTTATGTACCAGTCGATATACAGCACTGGCAAGATGACACCCGCCCCCATCAAAAACAAGATCTTAATGACTCTGACTCATGGCAAATAACTCAGTAAATGAAAACACATTAAAAAAATAAATAAAGGTGACACATGGAGTGTACAGCACAGGCCACAATGAAATAAGTGACCCAGGCACCCCGGGCCAGTCTGCACTGCCAGACAGGTCTCAACACAATATTACTGTACTGAGCATACACAGTCGAAGGGTTAAACAAATAAAAAAACACCAATTGATTTTTCCAGCCGACCAGAACAAGAGACAAGGAGCAAGAGTGGAGACAGGCAACTAAACCCCCCCTCCTCCGCTGGCTTCACTTAGGTACCTTCACAATTTGAAAACTTACATTATAGCAAGGCAAGTCCACTTTCCTTCTGAACTAACATCAAATACCATACTAGGTCAAATCAAGTAATGGAGCTGCCAGCAACATAAAAATGTTATTGAGTTCATCCCACAGTCGGCGTGCCCACCATGCAAATATATTTAGATTAACATACTAGGACACCTCATAAGCACAAATTAAATAAAATGATCCACCTGTAACTCTTTTTCAGTGAACAGGAGACAAGGAGTAGGACTAGAGAACTGGCGTAACTCAAACCCCCCCAGCTTCAGTACCTTCGTAATTTCAAAAGGGACATTATATCAAACCCACTTCCTTTCCGATCGAACTTCCAATTTCACAGTACCTGTAAAATCAATTCATGGAGCAGCAGCATAAAAAATAATGCGTCATTTCGGGCTGGTCAGCACCTGCCATGCGAGCATATCTGGATTACACAAACCTGCTAGGACACCCTGGGCTTGCCCACATAAACCAAAATTGCAGCTTCCACAACATTTAGAGCAAAAATAGATACTTTTTTTAGACACAGAGTTATTTCATTTACTAGGGCTTTTGACCTACCGTTTCTTTGTTGTTGAAACAGAACCAGTCACCAGACTCCGAAACACCAAATGCTGGCTGGATCAAATCAGAACTTCACACCCCTTTATCTTCACTCTCCATCCTCTGCTCTCCCTCATGCTTGCCACGCACTCTCAAGTAATATTTGGAGTGTTCAGCCAATAAGCAGAGGTTGTCCACCCCACACCAGTCAGTCTGACATCAAAGAAAGCCAGTAGATTTCTTTAAAACTCCCGCTACAAAAAAAAATGCACACGTCCTTCTTCATTTTGCACTCAGTATTTAGAAAAAAATGCACGTAACCCTATTTTTGCATTCTGCACTTAAAAAATAAGTCTTGCACTCCGTTAAAAAAAAAAAAATTAACCAGAGACCATCTGCAAAGCCCTTCCCCATCCATGCTCCTAGTATACAGTAGGAGCACAGATAGAAGTGGAAAGGGCTTTAAAAATGTGCTCCTCAAAATCCAATCTGTGCTCTGAGAACGGGGCACACCCTTAACGCGAACCCTGATTAAGGGATTAAAATTAAGTATAAAATTAAGAATTCAAATATATTTAATCTTGAGAATTAAGGGGTGTAGATTAAGTGTACAATCAATTAGAAATTCATAATAATAATAATAATAAACTTTAATTTTAAGGTGTCTTTCAAAAACCAAGGCGCCAAACAAATTTAAAACACACCATACATCTCAATATCCTTACAATATAAAACAACAATAAAACAACTAATACAGTCAAGGAAGACTTCAACCACAAAACGCTTGCCTCCATAAATAAGTTTTCAAGGCCTGTTTAAATCCCTCCACAGTCAGGCACTCCTGTAACTGATGGGGGTAGAGAATTCCAGAGGGTAGGGGCCGCAAACATAAATGCCCGGGCCCCAGCAGATTTTAAACGAACCCTTGGGATCTCTAGCAACCCCTCGTCAGCGGAGCGATAGCCTAGGGCGGTAAGGAACCAGGAGCTCTTTCAGATAGTCCGTTCCCTGTCCGTGTAGGGATTTAAAAGTCAAAAGAATGACTTTAAAGGTAATTCGCCACCGTACTGGCAGCCAGTGCAGTCCACGCAGCACCAGCGAGATATGACTGGACCGAGAGGTACCTGTCAAAAGCCGGGCCGCTGCATTCTGCACCAGCTGCAGGCGATGCATTCCCACCCCAAGTAGCCCTAGGTACAGGGAATTACAATAATCCAAGTGCGTGGACACAAAGGCATGGACCAACATAGGAAGATCACCGGATGGAACAAGGTGCTTAATCCTGGAGATATTCCTCAGATGATAGAGGATTTGACAACAGCAGAAACCTGCGAATGCAGAGTAAGCCCTTCATCAAAAATTAACCTCAGGTTCCGAACCTATTCAGAGGTCGGGAGAGATAAGCCCCCAAGGTATAACCCTGAGGGCAAACCAACCCCTAACCCCCCCACCCAGCACGCTGGGTCCACAACCAGCACCTCAGTCTTATCAGAGTTCAACTTCAGCCAACTTGCATCCATCCACTCCTGGATTTCTGTGAGGCAGTTATTAAAGACCGAGAGTGTTCCATCCTAGTCAAGTGCAAAAGAAAGGTAGAGCTGGGTATCATCAGCATAGCAGTGAAACCTCAGCCCATACCTTCTTACAATGTCTCCGAGGGGCAACATGTACACTGCTAACAACATAGGGGACAATACTGAACCCTGAGGAACCCCACACAGCAGGGAAATTGGGTCTGAGGAATAAACCCCAGACACCACTCTCTCTGTTCTTCCAATGAGGTAAGATGTAAACCACCTGAGGACTACACCAGATAATCCACAGATGCACCTCAGATGGTTCAGCAGCACCCCATGGTCCACAGTGTCAAATGCTGATGAGAGATCTAAGAGAACCAAGATGGAATGGCTCTTCTGAACTCTAGCCATCAGAAGATCATTGAGCACCTGAACCAGCGCTGTCTCAGTACTATGCCTCTTTCAAAAACCAGACTGGAGGGATTCATAGATGTCATGGATGGTCAAATGGTTTTCCAGCTGAATGGCCACTACTTTCTCAATCAACTTCTCTAAAAAAGGAAGATTTGAGCTTGGTCTGTAGTTAACATGGCAGTCGGGGTCCAAAGAAACTTTCTTCAAGAGGGTGTTACCACCGTCTCCTTCACGGAGCTGGGAAACTCACCTGTTTCCAAGGAGCACCCGACTATCCGTGTAAGGACCAGACCGATGGAATAAATACAACCCAAAATCAGGGAAGTTGGTCCGGGATCCAAACTACAACATGTAGGGCGCATACCCTGGACAATCCGCATGACATCCATGAACTCCGGTCAATTGAAGGTACTCCAGGAAAACTGAGGAGCAGCAGCCACATGCTGGTCCACAGCAACACCTTTAGAGTGTGCTGGATGGAGTCCCGCACTGATGTCGGCTACACTATTTGCAAAGAATCGAGTAAGTTCATCGAACTCTACTTGTGAAAAGGCTTTTCGCACTTGTAGGCAGGCTGGGTTGCAGAGTCTGTTCACTGTGCGAAAAAGCTGAGCTGGTCGATTCTGAGCAACAGCAATCTCCCTGGACAGGAATTCTGCTTTCTTAAGGGAGATTGCAGATTGATAGGTTTGATAAAGCTCCATCAATTTAAGGTGGTCGGCATCAAGAGAGGATCTCCGCCAGCAACACTCTAACCTTCATCCTAGTCTCTGCATCTCCCTCAAAGTCCCATCAAACCATGGGGACTGAGGGCGAAGGGAGAAAGGACGAACACGGACAAGAGCAACAAGATCCAGGGCCACCGATATAGCTGTATTATAGGCTACCACGAGGCCCTCTGGGTCGCTGTTTGCTACTGGAAGAGACAATAGGTCAAAGTACCGCTGCCAGGCCTTCAGAGCTAACATCTCGTAAAGGGCGATATCTGACCATCTCCGCAGGCCTACGAAGGGGGGTGCTAAAACTAAACCCCACAGTGTAATGATCAGACCATCCTACTGGTTCCACCCCCAAGTCAGAGGCCTCGATCCCCAGGAGGAAGACTAAGTCAAGGGAGTGACCACGTTTGTGAGTAGCAGTAGTAACTATCTGTGTAAGGCCCAGAGATGACATTAACTGGAGGAAGTGTTGTCCAAATGGCGAGAGTTTGTCATTGAGCCAGGCATTGAAATAGCCCAGAATGATTCAAACGCCATGTCGATGACAAAGTCTGTCACTTCCAGAAGGAAATGCTTCTCATCACCGGGTGGACGGTAGATGAGAACGATCCTACAACCTACACCTGCTACCACAGTACACTCGAATAACTCGGTCTTCTCAACTGGTACGCTCACCAGGTTAAGTCTGGTCTTGAAACAGACTGCAAACACACACACACACACACACACACACACACACGATCCAATCTCAGGCGGTGAATCACCGAGTACCCAGCTGGAATTAAAGCCTCCAAAATGAAGCCAGAATTCTCATTCAGCCAGGTCTCGGTGATGCAGGCCAGGTCCACCGTTCCTACAAGATCTGCAATAATTGCAGTCTTGTTTTTAATGGACCTGGTGTTGCATAACACCGCCCGAGTTGAATGAACCTCCAGAGCCGGCCAAACCACCTGCTCACCAATGTTGGTATTGCCCGTGAGTATGGAAACCAGGCATGGTAAGCCACATTCCTGGTTCCATTTCGCCCCAGGGTGTCTCCTGGACCTCACAACCCTGATATGATGGCCCCGCTCATTCACCCTCCACTGTTCGCACCCCCCACAACCCTCCTCCCCTTGCGAGCAATACCCAGCACCTTACAGGCGCTAGTATGTTGTAAACTGCAAGAGGAGGAAAAAAGGGCAGAGAGTGCGGAGGGCGAATAGCGCACGAACGTGGGGCAGGCCTCCAACACATTCTAGCAATCACTTTAACAGACGACTCTCACCCAACTAATAACCCACTCAGAAATAATGCACAAAATAACAAAAACACCACAATATATAAACCCACAACACTTAATAAATTAAATAACCCAAAACACATATCCCCTATGACAACATAAAAATCCTCACTAAACCCTCCCATAGAAACATCTAAAAGAAAATGAAATATAAATAATTCAGTAACTTGAACTAAAATAACTTGGTCCAGTATGTTGTCATTATTAAATAATGAACTCAGATGTTATAATGACATCAAAATAGAACAAATAAACAAACAGTCAAGGGTTCTTCAGGAACATTGTTAACTCCCCAAACCCTCTCACTGATTCGGGGAATTATCAGAATACAGGCACTCTCACCGTCTGTCGGAGAATAATACTGAAGATAATTTCCAGACCCAAGGGCCTCTCACAACCAAAGAGCCGGATGAAATACAGGCACTCTCACTGCTTGCATAAACAGTGAATCAAATGGAATAGAAAAATTTAAGATCAAACCATGTTCAGGAATGCAGTAAGTCTTTAGCCCAGAAACCTCAGGACTTCATCCATACAGCTGACGAAAAATCCATTACAGGGGATCGCAGCTGGAAAATATCCTCCGACACTTCCTTGATTCACCGGTGGCACCAGCACACCGGGGGACCCAAGGGAATCGACAGCCCGTTCTGCCGGTTACCCGACAAGACTACGGCCCAATTCTCCGAGCAATCCCGGAATCCAGCCACTAATCACCAGGCAGAGTTTAATTCCTCTAGTCGGTAAAAACGGCTCCTGCGCCCTCAAAGAGCGCATAGTTGAAAATCACAGCTACAGATGAAATCCAATCAAAGGCTCCACAACTCTTCTTCCTTGCTGTATCAGTTCTACTCCCTCACTGTATCACTGAATCAGTCCCCATATAAAGGATTCCAAATGATTCGCACCACTCCTCAGTTCCGCTCCTCTTCTCAGAACGACTTTCCTCTCATCAACCTAGAACACAGCCCAATACAAGTCGGGCCACAAAAACAGTAAATTAATAATCTTTATTTATTCTGCACCTTTCAGTTATCAAGGCACATTACAAAACTTAAAACAAGGAATAACAATTCTATTTATAAAGCACAGTAAGATACGAACATATGAAATTTGCCAACAGATAAAGGCCTAGTGGTCTATCAAGTCTGCTCGAATGTGCAGCTAGCACCACTTATTCTGCAGCTGCCCCTCCCACCTTCCCTTCATTGACCCTAGCCCTTGTCCTGTCCCATCCCCTTTTGAAGCAGTCCACTGCTCTACTGGATACCACTTCTGCAGGTAACACATTCCACCCAGCCACCACCCTCTCTGTAAAAAAGCGTCTCCTTATCTCCCTCTTGAACTTTCCTCCATCCAGTCTCATATCATGGCCCCTGGTGTCCCTCCCCTCCCTTACTTTGAACAGCCCCTCTGTACCTGTCTTGTTTATTCCTTTCATGTACTTAAAGGTTTCAATCATGTCCCCCCGTCCCTCCTCTCCTCCAGTGAGTACATGTTCAACTCCCTCAGCCTCCTCTCGTATGATAAGTCCCCCAGCCCCTTGATCATCTTTGTCGCCCTGCGCTGCACCCTCTCCAGTAACTTAATGTCCCTCTTCAGATACGGGTGCCAGTACTGCACGCAATACTCCAGGTGCGGTCTAACTAATGACCTATATAGTGGCAGAATCACCTCCTCCCTCCTCGAGGATATACCCCTTGCAATACAACCCAGCATTTTGTTGGCCTTTGCAGCTGCCTTCCTACATTGTGCCGAGTAGTTCGTTGACCCTGTAATGAGCACCCTCAGAGCCTTCTCATCCTCTGTCTGGGCTAGCTGCACTCCCCCCAGCTGGTAACTCCTCCCTGGGTTCTTCATCCCAAAATGCAGAACCTTGCACTTTTTGGCATTAAACCCCAGTTGCCAGGTGTCTGACCAGGTTTCAAGCTTTGCTAGATCATCCTGCAACCCCTGCCATCCCCTAGGTCATCCACTACTGCTCCTACCTTGGTATCATCAGCAAACAGACTGATCTTGCTCTTAATGTCCAATGATATGTCTGCAATGAATATCCCAAACAACACTGGTCCCAACACCGAGCCCTGTGGAACACCGCTCATCACTACCCTTGGGTGTGAGAGCTCCCCACCCACCACCACCCTCTGTTGCCTTCCCTGAAGCCAGTTCCCTACCCATCTCACCAGCTTTGCACTTGCCCCTGTGCCTACTAACTTACTTCCCAGCCTTCCATGCGGCACCAAGTCGAATGCCTTACTGAAGTCCAGATACAGGACATCCACTGCATGGCCCCTGTCCAGTTGCCTAGTTACCCAGTCATAGAACTCCACCAGGTTGGTTTGGCAGGATCTGACCCGTATGAAGCCATGCTGTCCTTTAGTTCTTTAGCCTCTAGGAGGTCCACCAGCCTTTCCTTCAGGATAGTCTCCATTAGCTTACCCACGATGGATGTGAGGCTCACTGGTCTGTAGTTTCCCGGTTCATCCTTGGGGCCACTCTTGTGGAGGGGCACCACATGAGCCATCTTCCAGTCCTGAGGTATATACCCTGAATGTAGTGAGGCATTAAATAGGTCTGCCAAAGGTCCTGCAAGGACCTCTGCCAGCTGCTTCACTACCCTGGGGTGGATGCCATCTGGACCTGGTGCCTTATCCACCCTCAGTGCCTTCAAACCCTCCGAACTCTGCCCTCCATGATTTCCCCATCTGTCACCCCTTCCCCATCCATCCATAAAAGATCCATAAATAACAATACTAATTACAGTAAGCTTTGCTCCACAGATGGGTCTTCAGTGCCTGTTTAAACTCCCCCACGGACGTGCACTCCCGAAGCTAGCATGGAAGAGAATTCCAAAGGGCAGGGGCCACGTACATGAATGCACAGGCCCCTAAAGATTTCAAAACTACCCTTGGGATCTCTAGCAATCCCTCATCGGCCGAGCAGAGCATCCGCTCGGGGCAGTAAGGGGACAGAAGCCCTTTCAGGTAATCAGGGCCAAGTCCGTGCAGGGCTTTATAAGTCAGTAATCCGACTTTAAAAGAGATCCACCACTGAACTGGCAGCCAGTGCAGTTCGCGCAACACCAGTGTAATATGGGAAGTCCGATAAGTCCCTGTTAACAACCGGGCTGCAGCGTTCTGCACCAGCTGAAGGCAGCAGATATCAACCCCAGGAAGCCCAAAGTACAAGGAGTTGCAGTAATCCAGGTGTGAGGTCACATAGGTGTGGATCAATGTAGAAAGGTAAAAGGATGACTTAACGACGGCCGACACCTGAGATTGAAGTGTCAGCCCTTCATCGATCATCACCCTTAGGTCCCACAACAGTTCAGAGGTAAGGAGCTCGAAACCCCCCAGGAATAGTCCCGTGGTCTGATCAGCCCCTGACCTCTCCTATCTGGTGACCAGGATCCACAACCATCACCTCCATCCTACCTGAGTTCAACTTTAGCCAGCTAGAATTCATCCAATCCTGGATTTCAGTGAGGCAGTTATTAAATACCGAGAGTGCTCTATCCTGGTCAGGTGCAAAAGACAGGTAGAGCTGGGTATCATCAGCATAGCAGTGAAACCTCAGCCCATACTGTCTTACAATGTCTCCGAGGGGCAGCATATACACCGCGAATAACATGGGGGACAGCACAGAGCTCTGAGGAACCCCACATGACAGAGAGATCCAGAGGAATAAATCTACAGCACCACCCTCTGAATTATGCCAGTGAGGAAAGACCTAAACCATCTGAGGACTGAACCAGTCAGGCCGCAGATGAACCTCAGGTGCTCAAGCAGCACCCCATGATCCACGGTGTCAAAAGCTGAAGAGAGATCAAGAAGCACTAAGATGGAGCGGCTTTTCTTTTTTTTTTTACTTCATTTTTAGCCCCTCCTACCTACCATCGGTGTCCACTCCTTCGGGCCGTTCATTCTAATCCAGCCCCCCCCGAACTCAGGATCTGCCCCTAGAGTGCCTGTTTCTCCCTTCTGCACAGCAGGGTCTGTCCTAGAATTGGTGGTCTGGGTAGCTCGGAACAGTCATCATCTGGGACCGCTGAGGTTTTTTTTCCCGGTTTTTCTGTGTTCCCATTCCCAGCCCTCTGAGATGCTGGCGCAAGGACGTACGTCCAGAGAGGTGACATGCTGACGCACGTCTGTCTCAAGTGCCTAACAGCGTCCCCCCTCCCTGACTCCATGGAACGGAGCCACCAAGCCCTCAAGAGCCCGTGTTCCCACCAGCTCTCTCTCAGGACATCGGGTGCATGCAGCACCCCTGGTGTCCCACCCCAGAGGGAGGAGAGCATCCGTTGGGATGCTTGATCATTCCTCTCCCGGCCAACCCCTGCCAACCCGAGTCCGTTCCCGAACCTGGGTTGCCGGCATAGCGCAAGGTGTGGTGTCTAGTGTCACCGGGCCGGCCAGGAGCAGCTTTTCTGATCTCTCACCATCAGGAGATCATTGGGCACCTGAAGCAGTGCAGTCTCAGTACTATGCCTCTTATGGAAACCGGATTGGAAAAGTTTGTAGATGTTATGGATGGTCAAATGGTTCTTCAGTTGTACAGCCACTACCTTCTCAATTACCTTCCCCAAAAAAGGGAGGTTAGAGATAGCTCTGTAGTTTGCCAAGCAGTCTGGGTCCAGAGAAGCTTTCTTCAAAATGCAGGGACAATAATCCAATGAATCCCGCTGAATAAAGTAACAGAGTTACAAAGTTCCTCATGGGATGAAAGAAAGATTTCGGCGGTCCAAGTGAGTGGCCCCAATAAGCACAGAGAACATTAGACAAATCCTATATCACTCCATAAAACTAACAGCAAGTAAAACCAACTGGCTAACAGCTGACCAAATAAACAAAAATAAAATAAAAACAAAATGAGGTTGAGTCTTAGTTAAATCCTGGTAAAAGTCTAATCAAAATGCAAAATCTAAAACAGCCTTTCCAGCACACCCAGCCTGGCAACCAGCTTTTCAATAGTTTGTGCTTACTTTGAGGAATTACGGGGTATAAATTAAGCATAGCAGTAAGAAGAAAAACATCAATCTTAAACAAATTAGCAGAAAAAAAGGTTTAAATTGTGCACGCTGATTATGGAAGAATTAAGCAGAATTTAAGGATGAAAATCACTTAATTGTTCCCATAATTGTCAATGAAGACTTGTATGGTAGAATCAAGGGATTTTTAAGGTTCAACATTAAGGGATTCCTGTTTCAGTGTCCAGTGCACTGATTACCCATATTGCATTGTCACTTCAACACTGTATACAAATCAAGAGGCTAGCAGTACAGCCAAAAGGTTAGAGCAACAAGCTGTGAATGAGATTGGTACATCCAGCAGAACTGGATTTGATTCCCATTAACTCCACTTACATACTGTGCAACTCTGCACAATTCCCTTAACTCCCCTATGCTCCAGGTTTGCCATTTAAATGGGCCTTGTGACCAGTGGGCCTTACCCAATTACCAAAAAATAAACACAAATGCATACATCTCTACATACACCAGTGGAAGATGTGTGTATCAGTGCAGATTCATAAGTTTTTCCCAGTACGCTCTGTCAGAGAGAGAGAGAGGTAAACGTAATAGATGGGTCATTGGTGAGCTACATGACTGCATAAGGCAACGGGACTAAGCCTGGTCAGATTATAAATGTTTTCCTTCCATTGCAGCAGGGCTCTCGATAAGATTTTTTATGAGGAGTATTTGTACTCCTCATTTTGAAAGTGAGGTGAGTAAAACCAAATTTAGATGCATACAAATGTCTGGATAGAGTGGAGTGAGGAGTACATTTTTAAAAACAGTGTAGTTTTTTCTAGATAAGAATTGATCAAGTGCCAGCAATGCTCCAGATAATGTTGGCAGGTACTGTAGGAGTAATTTACTCACCAGTTTTAAAATACAGTGAGTAAAACAAAATTTTGATGCATAAGAGTGCTGTAAATCTGGAAAAAAAATGCTCCTTTTGAATCTCCAGTTGTGTTATGAAGCACTATTCTTTGGAATGTGGAGTATTTACAAATGTTGGGTGAGTACTAGTACTCCTTAAAACAAATTCTGAAGACTATTTCCTAAAATGAGGCAAGTAAAACTGGTCGGTACTCCCCTTATCTGGAGCCCTGCATTGCAGCATTGAACATTTATAGGTCTCTCCATAATAAAGTCAGTAAAATGGTAAAGTCCACAAAGAATGCTTTTTGGAATGATCATTTGAAAAATAATTTGGATGACACTCTCAAATATTGGCAGTCAGTTAATGGTTTGTTGTCAGGAAATTATATAGCTTCAGTGAAAAAGTTAACCACTACTGAGGGTGAATTGACTCATATTGCCAACATTGCTAATTTGCTTAAGTTCTCTTGACTTTTTTTGTTACAAGAAGTCTGGAGGTTATTCTCCGGAGAGTGTGCCTGGCCCTGAGCCTACATCAGCTTATAGGCCATATTTTTATTTCCGCAGAGTTACTTGTAAGGAGGTTGAGAGTTTATTATTGCTTCTTCCAGACAAATCTAGTGACTGTGAGGATGGGCTTGATGGCAGGTTCCAGCGACTTGTTGCCCCTTTGGTTGTTAGACCATTATGTACAGTTTTTAATTTGTGTCTAATTTCTGGCCAGTTCCCTTCTAGCTGGAAGTGTGCTAAAGTCGTCCCAGATCCTAAGAAACCAAATGCTATGACACCTGCTGATTTCAGACCTATTTCTGTTTTAAATCCTGTTAATAAGCTATTTGAGAAAATGGTAGCCAGACCATTTATGGAATATTTGAATAAGTATGATGTTTTGGCAAAACATGGGTTTCAGAGATTGCATAGAACTGAGACTGCCTTTGTCAGGTTCACAGATGCCACTCTATTGGGCTTTGAGAAAGGCCTAATGACTGGGATGGTGTTCGTGGACCTGACCAAGGCATTCGACCTTATTGAGCATGGGTTGTTAGTTGAGAAATTATTACTACTTGTTTTTTTAGAATCAGTAGTTAATTGGTGTGCTGATTATCTTATAGGGCATTCTCAGTATCTGTCTATTGGATCTGTTTTCTAATACTTCGGTGATGAAATTTGGTGTGCCTCAGGGCTCGATTTTAGGGCTACTGATGTTCTGTTTATTTATTAACAAGTTGCCTTCCATCCTTAAGCTCTGTAATAGTAGCCTTTATGTTGATAATTTGGTTATGTACAATCAGTTCAACTCCATAACAGAACTCTCAGCTGTTGTGGTTCAACATTTAATACAAAAAAAAAGGCAAAATCCATGTTGCTCCCGGTGTTCTTTTAGAACAGGTTTATGAATTCAAGTGGTTGGGTGTCTTAATTGACCCATCTTTGTCGTTTAACTTTCAAGTTGTATCTACCTGTCATACTATAAATCAGAAACTGGGGTATTTTATAAGGTTAAACGCCTCTTTTCTTTTGAGGTTCATAAATCAATAGCCCTCAGTTCCATCGTGCCTCATTTTGACTATTGTGCAAGTCTATATTTCAGCATTGGTGTTAAGGAAACTAAAAATATTATCAGTTGCATACAATAGTATTTGTCATTTTGTGTTAGGCCTACCTCACAAAACTCATCATTGTCTACTGTATTCTCATTTATCGCGGTTATCCCCTAAATCAAGAATTGCATATTACTTTGGTTATCAGATATTCAAATCTATTTTTTGTCTCCAAAGTTCCCTTTAACTGATTTGATATCTGTTTGCAATTCCCCTGCTTTTCTGAGATCATTTCAAAGTATTGTTTTACAAACTTTTTCATACATCTAAATCTGGGTCCCATTCATTTTCTGTTGCAGCTCCCTTTGAAACAACCTGCCTGATAGTCTCCGTGCCTCCTCCTCACTGTATATGTTTACAGTCAATTTTAAGCAACATTTAATGTCTGTTGACAGTTGTGTTTGTTATTTGCAATTGTGTATTTGTGATTTTCTATGATTATTGTATGTGATGTTTGTACTTTTTTTGTTGGGCCGGTCCTGAAAAAGGACTTGTTCCAGTGTCCTATCCCGGTTAACAAAATAAAAATGAAATGAAATGAAAATGTTGAAAAGACATACCATCATAGGGAGGCCAAAACACGTGCGCTACTGTGTGTGTAAAATACACTTGCTCTAGAATTGTTTGCCTAAAGTACTGGATTATGATACTGTAACAGGAATTTCAAACTCCAGGAATCTCCCAGTACTATTAAACGTATGCAGTTAGCTCAGAATCTCTGACTGCTCCCCCTGAGCTCTGATGTAATGTGGAATGTATACAAAATATGGAAATTAGAATGATACATTCAAACTGCTGCCTCTAGGTGGACTGTGTTCCATCTAACTGCCAGATTCATTTTCTCTGTTCAGACAGCTAGACTTGCCCCTAAGAGCTGCCCAGCAACTTTGCTGCAATATTGATTATTTATTTCAAAAAAGTGGTATTTTATACTTTTTTGTTCATACTCTTCCTTTAGTACTGTTTTAAAAAGTTTAAGCAGGCCGTCGATGTAGCAGTGAGATTTCCGCCATGGCGCGCCTATGCACTGTTCCTCGGTAACAGACCCGGCTGTCGGAGGACCAACCGGGGAAGAAGGATCGAGCATCCCAAGACTGCTCTTCTTCTCTGGGGGAAGGGGGGACCGAATGTTCAGTGCAGTGGAAACACCCTGCAGAGTCTAGGTTTGCCACCATGCACTGACACCAGTTAGAACTCAGGCGGGGCAGACGCTGGTCGTCATTGCATGTCCCCGCCCCTGCTTACAGGGGGAAAAAACTCAGCTGGGGTCTCCGTCTCTATGAAGCGCTCCCCGGGCTTCGATTAGCCTCCATCGGCGGCTCTCTCAGCAAGTTACTGGCTCCACAGGTTGGATAAAAAGGGACCAGTCCCGCAGCCCCACCCTCCGGGGTAAAGCCTGGGGTGAGCAGGAGAGGTGATGGCAGTGATGGTAGGTGGCAGTCCGGGGGTCGTGACCAGGGCCGAGCTTGACGGAGGCCCTGCCAAGAAAAGCATACTAAATAAAAAAATAAATAAATAAATAAAATTTTGATTAGTTTGGTTTATTTGGGATATTTATCTCATTCTTTGCGGTTCCCCAATGGTTCCTGGGAACCAAGATTTCAGCCTTTAACTGCTGTTGTTGCGGTTCTTTTGAAACTTCAAGTTTATTTAGCATCAGATAGATCACAGTTTACATTTGCATGTAATACAAAGCTTTCATCTGATTTTCAGTACTTTTCTCAACCATAGAAAGGAAAAAAAAAAATTTAAAACCAAACAAATCTAACCTTATGTCCATGCTAATTTATAGATGGTATGTCATCACTACAGCTTTACTTCTTATTTCGCATGAAAATAGGACCTCCTTTTTAGTTTTTAATCTTAACACTGCTTATCTCATTTTGTTTTCGGCCCCAGTCACTCAACATTTATAATAAACTTAAAATAAGATAAAATGAAGGTTCAGCAACTATAATCAGGTACTACCTCCATTTCTCTCTGTCTAACATTATATATTATGGGGATTGTTTTCCTTTTTTCACCTCTCATCCATCTGCCCTTGCAAGTATTGATGCCAGGGTGACCACATTTGAATGAAATTTTCTCTTTGCAACCTCAAAGAGCTAGTTATCTGTTCCATACTTTCCAATTGAGTCATTCTGGACACCCAGTATTGTTCCATTGGGGGATGTGGGTACAGCCACCTCGAAGTAATGCACTTCAGTGCAGCTACCCTCATTATCTGGGCTAATATAGAGGGTCGCCTTGGCCCAAAAAGTAAGGTCGGAAGACCTAACACCAGATACGATCCTGTAAAGGGAATTTGCAGTTTGGTAATACTTTGTATCAAGGAGTGTACCCGACTCCAAAATGGTGTAAGCTTTGGGCATGCCCAGAACATATGTGTTTGCATTCCTAATTCTCCACTTCCTCTCCAACACAATTCCGACTGATGGCACCCAAAATGCCTCACAGTGGAGGGGGTGAGAAAATACCTCATAACAATTTTCCAGTGGAACTCTCTCCATGTTGGAGAGTTGGTCACCTGCCAGCCTCTACTCATTCTCCTGTTCCAAACCTGCTATGTGATCGTGAGTGTGAGCTCTTCCTCCCATCTCAGTTTTACTTTTTCTGTCCCCGAGGGGTTATTGTTCAGCAACAGACTATACAGCTGTGAAAGAGAGTGAGTGTTGCACTTAATTATTATATTAAAGTAGAAACAATTTTCTAGTTCTGTTCTTTCTCTACTGAACATGTGTATCCTGTTAGAGGATATGTAGCGCTGAATTTGTAAAAATCTAAAGTGATCTGTTGCCCGAAGTTGGAATTTTTCTGCTAGTTGGGCGAATTAAAGACATTTCCCATTGGCAATACACTGTGCAAAGGTGGATAAGTGTCTCATGGCCTAATATTGGAAACCGGAGTCTGATCTAGGTGGGACATAAGAGGGCTCATAATGAATTAATGAGAGAGGTCCAGGGCCCTCTGGGGTGTGGGTGATTTTCCTTAGTTTTTTCAGAATTTTAATGGAGTGAGAAACCCATCAACCCACTTTGAGTTATCTCTGGTATGGTGTTGGTCGGTAGGGACCACAGTGCCCATTCCCTAAGGGATTCTTCTTCTAGACAGTACCACCCTGCGTCCTCTCTACGGTTAGCCCAAGTGCATAGCTGTAATCCCCTGGCAGCCAAAAAGTAAACATAAAACTGTGGGAGGGCTATACCCCCCTTCTCCCTCAGAGGTTGTAGGCTATTCATGGCTATTCTAGGGCGCCTGTTATTTCATAGGAACCTCTGTGTCATCTTGTGTAATAAGACTCAGAAGTCCTGAGGTGGCTGTATTGGAAGTATCTGAAAGAGAAAGAACAGCCTAGGTAGAACATTCATCTTGATAGTTTGTGCCCTTCCATATAAGGTCAATGGTAGTAACTGCCACCTTGCTACATCTGCCTACGGGTTTGAAATAATTTTAGATAATTGTTCTTGTAAAGCTGAGAAAGCTCTGCTGATACTACTATGCCAAGGTATCAAATGGTATTTTTATGAGCCCAGGCAAAGGGAACGGTCGCACTGAATTCACGAGGGGGAGCACCACTCAACACCAAAGCCTCAGATTTCCTTTGATTAATTCTATAGCCTGCTAAGGCACCATATTCTTCCAGTGCTCTAAGAAGAGCAGGAACTGAGGTCTCTGGGTTTGAAATAAAAAATAGAGAATCGTCTGCATATAGTGCAATTTTTTTGGTATGACCTTCTACTGTAACCCCTTCTATAAGAGGATGTGCTCTAATGGTCACCGCTAATGGCTCTAATGATAGTGCAAAGAGCAGTGAAGAGAGAGGGGGCAGCCCTGCCTTGTGCCCCTTAATAACGGAAACCTGCCTGATAGATGGCCATTTACCTTGATCCTGGCTTCCGGGGCATGGTAGAGGGCCCTGATCATCGTTATAAATTTATCTCCCAGGCCAAATCGATCAAGGGTTTCGACCAAGAATTCCCAATCTACCCTGTCGAACGCTTTTTCAGCGTCCATACTAATGGCTAATTGAAAATTTCTTTTGGTCTTTTGGGCTGAGATGATATTTAACAATCTGCGTATATTGTCTTGTAGATATCGACCAGAAATGAAGCCAATTTGGTCTCTATGCACTAGGTCCCTGACCACGTTTTGTAGTCGATCAGCCATAATCCCTGTGAAAATGTTTAGGTCTGCCGGGAGCAGGGAGATTGACCGGTATGACTTGCAGTCTTCCAGATCTTTTCCTGGTTTAAGGATTACTGAGATCTGAGCCTGCCTCCAGGATGTAGGAGCTGCCCCCTCTCCCCTCAGCAGTTCATTAAAAGCACCCCCCAGTGGCAGCGACAGGATTCTCGTAAATGCTTTATAGAATTCAGCCATGTAGCCATCCATACCTGGTGCCTTCCCATTTTTGAATTGTTTAATTTTATTTACGATCTCAGTGTTAGAAATTGGAGCTTCTAACCCCAGCCTCTGCTTTTCTGTCAGTTGAGGTAGCTGAAGTTTATCTAGGTAGGACTGGGTACTTTCTAGATGGCCGGGGCTTCTCTTCTCTTGGTAGAGGGTCTCGTAGTACTTCTGGAACTGGGCCGTGATATGAGTGGGGGATGTTATCACAGAGTTGTTTTCTGCGGTTCATAGCCTAGGGACAGCTCTGGGGGCTCTTTCTTTATGAAGCTGCCAGGCTAATAAGCTCCCTGTCCTATTGCCTTGTTAATAATATTTTTGCTGGGAGTATCGAAGCTGCCCTTCTACAGTATATGTGTATCTAAAATGTTATTAAGTTTTAGTTGTAGGTTGTCCAATTCTACTTTAGTGGCCTAATCTAATGTTCCCTGGTGGGTTAGTTCAAGTTGGGAGATTTTTTGTTCTAATTCACATCGTTCCCTTATTTTACCTTTTTTATTTTGGAAAGCGTATTTGATAATGACCCCCCTCAAATAACACTTAAGGGCATCCCATCTCACACTGTCTTCCATCTCACCCTGTGGGTTTGTATCTAGGAAGTCCTTTGTAGAATGTTGAATTAGATCTTTAAAGTTGTCCTGGTTCAATAAGCTGACATTAAGTCACCACACAGACTCCGGAGATCTAGAGGACAAGCTCATGTCCAACGAAATTAAAGCATGGTCTGAGAGACAGATGTTACCTATGGCTGCCCCGTGGATATATTGTAGGGCATTGGGCAATATTAAAAAAAGGTTGATTCTAGAATATGATTTGTATTTGGGCGAGTAATATGTGTAGTCTCGTTCTCGAGGTCGAACAAACTGCCTAGCATTGACCAGGGACGATTCCAGACATAGTCGAGAGAGCAGTTTTCTAGCTTTGGTGGGTCCTTTAGAATTGGAACCTACTCTATCCATCTGTAAATCTAGTATTGCATTAAAGTCCCCTCCAATAACCACAAGGCTCTGAGAGTCCAAGACAGATTCTGAGATGACCCTGGTTAAAAATGGGATTCTTTCCTGCTCCTTGTTTGGGGCATATAAGTTTACAAAAATGCATTTCTGGCCTTTGTATTTGCCTCTGAGCCTCACAAACCTCCCTTCTGGGTCAGTTTCAACCTGTGAGATTAGAAGGGGAGTATCTCTTCTTATAAGTATTGCCACACCCCTCTTATTCATATGTTGCTGATATTCTGCTGCATATACTTCCCCCAACCAGCCCCTACGTAGCTTTTTATGCTCTTCTGTATTTAAGTGTGTCTCCTGTAAAAAAGCAATTGTGGCCTGTTTCCATTGTAATTCTTGTATAATTCGAGCCCTTTTAATAGGGCTATTAACTCCTCTAACATTCCAGGATATTATTTTTAAGTCCACCATATTAATTGTTGTTTCATAAGGTATAATATCTGACAGAATGGAGGTGCCTGTGGTAACATTTTCAACAAAGTAAAATCAAAATACTGAACACTCAACTGCTCATAACTATTTACATGCTGCCAAAACAATAGCAGAGTGTACATTGATGGAGCTTCAAGGTGTTGATATGCCGTAATCCTTATCTCAGGAACTATTCTGTGAGGTGAGGTAGGAGACTATATATCTAGTCTCCTTGTCAGGACAGACCTACCTAAATATGGCGTGTCCCGACTGGGTGTTGCTAGTCACCTTAGGGTTAGTAGTGACCACAACAGCTTACTCTGGTTCAGTGTTAGTTGGCATTCATCTGTATCCCCCTCCCCCAGGTCGTGCCTGAAAATAGGCAGGATTTGTCTAGTGCACTTACCCAGTCACCAAACAAACTAAATAAAATAAAACAACTGGAGTCCGACTCACTGAAAATGGAAAATACAATAGACAGGCAAATTCCTGTCTCAAAGGAGTGGGAATCGGACCCATCTGGAACTCCCCTGGGACCGAGGGGCTCAGCCCCCAAGAGGCAAGGGAGAAACACCATAACGAACCCATCTTTTTTATTTTCTGTGTGGGGTGCCCTCCATTAAAGATGCACACAGGTCCCATCAGCCTGCCCTGTACACTCAAAGCCGCCCTGTATAGAGCCCATATCTCCCAGATCTTTCATGAACGTTAGTTACCATCTGGGTTCTAATTTAAGAAGCATTAGAAGGAGGATGCATTTTTATAGAACTTTTCTCAGGTCATGTCCAGTGTTGACAGAGGGCTTATGCCCACATGCGTCGGAAACCCAGACCTGCGGTGGAGAGTTCTGCTGTGCGCAATGGTGCAACCCCTTAAAAAACACCTCTCTGACCATTCTCCATCACCCTTTCTCTTAGTTGTTTTATTTTTGTTTTGTTTTCTTCCCAACTAAGAACCCGGTATGTCCCCCCGTGAGAGATCAGAGCTGTATGTTGCCAGACCGATCTCTCAACGTCAGGGTGGCATGATGATTCTGCTCTTTAGGCTCGGCAGGCCTGACCTCCCAGACAGTCTTGCCCATGCCTCCCACATCCCCCAGAGCCCACTCCCCCGGTCCCGGAGGAAGGGCACGGGATCCCCAGCCCAATGCCCAACCCCCCTTCAATATTTACATCCATTGGATCCATCTTTGTTGGGTAGTACTTTTGAGTAGTAAAATGTTGATCTGGGTCACAGGATTGCTTTTATCCCTCTTGTCTCTCCTTCTACCCTCTCGCCAACATTCATTAACTTGAAACATTTGTAATTCATATCTAAACTTTTCAAAAATCCTCGGTAAGCCACCATATTAACAGTCAAAATGCACTCCTGAGGAAATGAGTTAACTTTGACCCGCAATTTCCCGACCCGCTCACCGACCTCTGCCCGCGATGTACAGGCAGTCACCAGGGAGAAGCACATTATGGGTCTGGGAGGGAGTTCACAGATAAACAAACTCATTGAAATGCAAGAAATGAATAGTCATCCTTTTTATATCAAGTCGTTGTCTCTGCCGAGGGGGAAATCAATTCGACTGTTGTTTGGATCTCAGGGGAACTTCCTTTGGGCAGACCCTATCCCACACCGCATTGACTTCCCCTCTACGTGCTGTGTGGGTATTTTGTAGTCCCTTTGTTTGCCAGTTCTGCTTCAGGAAGGGTGCCTCTGTGGTAGCGCCATCTGCTGGGATAGATACTCCTTGTTTCTTGGCCCATTTTACCACTTGAGCTACCTCAGGAAATCGCTGCCATCCCTCTGCGGTATGTACCTTTATTCTGGCTGGATATTCAAGTTGGGCTTGGTGGCCAGCTTGTCTTATTGCTTTTGCTACCATGTATGCCTTCTGCCTATGAGCTAGAGTTTGAGGGGCATAGTCTTGGTCGAAAAAAAGTCGGACGTCTCCAAAAAGGACTTGTTTTTTTAGCCAAGCTGCATGTAGGATGTCCTCCTTTATCCTGTAGTCGACAAAGGCCATGATGACTGAGCTTGGTCACACCTTAGGGTCCTTGGGCTTTGCAATGAGGGATCTGTGAGCTCGAATGATCCCCAGGTCTCTGTCTCCTTCCAAGTTTAGGATTTCTTTCAGGAAACTGTTCATGAATTGTGGCATAGGACTGGTCTCTGTCCCTTCAGGGAGACCATGTATGCGTAAATTGTTCCATCGGTTACGATTTTCCAGGTCTTCCAGTTGTTGTTGTAACAGCATCTCTCTTTTATGTAGGTCCCTCAAAGCTGCATTGTGAATGTCCAAAATTGCAGTGTATTCTGATACGGCATCCTCTAGTTTAGTTGTACGATCATCCAACTCTGTTAAATGTTGCCTGTCTTCCTTGGCTTTTTGCTCTAGTCTGAACAGGGTTTCATTTATTTGCTGTAAGGTGCTGCATAACATTTTAGAAGTGATCGTGAAGTTTTGCTCCATATCATCCGAGGTTCCGGGAGTTTGAGAGATTAGGTTGGCTATTTCGGCACCAAGTGTGGCCTGTTGTTGAGGGCTATGATTAGGAAATTTTAGTTTACGATGAGATCCACTCGCTCCATCTTTGTGCCGTGGTTTAGGAGGCATCATGTATTCACTGATGCAACATTTTTTTGATAGGGTGCTGATATTGTAGTTGTAGATTCCAATGGATTTTTGATTGAGTCGGAGAGTCTGAAGATAGGCTTCCATTCTCTAGGCGACCAGAACCGGAAGTCTCTTGTTGCGGTTCTTACCACTAGCTTTTCCATTTAAATTTTGATAGTTTTTACACATTTTAAAGGCTTTTGTAATTATTTGTGATTGGTTCCCATTTTTAGTCAGGAATCAGCCTCGTTTTGTTTTAAAGTAAATTTTGTTAAATCGCGGTTCCCTATTTTAAACAAGGAACCGACTATGATCTGTGCTTTTTACCCATTTGGGGGATGTTTTTGGTTAGTCTACTGACATTTAGCATGTCAGAAAGACCTAAAAAGAGGATGGGACTCACAGGTTTGAAAAATTATATTAACTGTTTTCAAATATTTGCTAAGGCTGATCACCACAATTTGTGTGTGGAGTGCTGGGATCCCAGTCGTATTTTCTCTAATTGTGAAGTGTGCGGTATGTTTTACTCTAAAACCCTCAAGAAAAGAGCCAAAAGATGGAGGACATGGCTTCTGCTTCCACCTCCGTGTCACCAAATCATTTTGAAGAGGGTTCTTCTTCCTCCCACTCCAAAACAAAGGCGATACCCTGTATGTAAGGACACTTCAGACCCTAACATTTCTGAAAAGGGGTCTGAACATACTAAACACAAAAGTGCCAATGAGCAGGCTCCTAAACCTGTGCCTGCCAAAAAGAAATGTGAAAAAAAGCATGTTGCTGTGCCTCCTGCTGAAAAAGCAAAGGAGCTCCCAGCAGACAAAGATAAAATACCCTCTGTGGAGGAAATTGCCAAAGCCTTGCAAGTCATTCAGGCTTTACAGACTGCAGTTTCCAGACTGGGTTTACTGGGTCAGGTCCCACCACCAGTTCCCATGGGCCAGGAGGTACACATTGAGTAGGAAGATCTGGATCTAGGGGAACACACTGTGCCAGAGGTATGCCTGTATTAGGAGTTTGGTACCCCTCCCTGTGGACCTGATGATTTTTTATCCCACTTCTCATTCATCAGGCAGATGGCTGACACCTTGGGCCTCCCCTCACAGGAATCTATGGATGATAAGGAGGAGGCAGATTTTTTGGATATGATGGGGTTAACCCCCACAAAAAAGGTGGTCCTTCCTGGCCACAATTCTCTTAAAAAGGCCATCTTAAAAATCCTGCAGACATCTTCCTCTCTCCCTGGAGTGGACAAGAAAGTGGAGAAAAAGTATCAGCTGGGTAGGGCTTCTGTGGATTATTTTTATACTCATCCAGACCATGAGGAGGGTGTAATACAGGCTGTTGCCTGTTATGAGGCTAAGATACCCCTGGCCTCCTATCCTCCAGAAACAAATTGTGAAAATGGGCAGTAATGCTCATCTTGCTTTCAAGTATAAAAAATTAAAAATTAAATTAAGGATTCCAGAAAAAATTGACACTATGGGGAAGAAGGGTTATTTAACTTCTTCCCTTCTCCTCAGACAAGCAGCCTGCATGGCATATGCCACACAATACCAAAAGGCTCTGTGGAATTCTGTGCTAGCTTTAATGAGCCCATAACTGCATTTGGAAAATTTTGAAAAAAGTAAGATTTATATTTAACACCATCCCATTTTCTTTTTTACTTCATATTTTTTCAGTAATTAGTTATCCATTTTCTTTATTACTGACAGAGTTGTATGACAAGATCCCTGTCCCCTAGATTTTGTCTTCTCTGCCTGCTTCCCTATGTGTGACATCACACTCCCCTGTTTATGATATCATAAGTATCTCCACCATAACAGATTGTGATGTCAGGTGTAGGCTAGCAGGCAGAGCTGAAAGGATATAGATACTGTTTTCATGCAAATACCCTTAGTAATAAGGAAAGAAGGGTGAGAATTACAGAATAAAATAGGAAATATAAGCTACGTTTATGTCTCACTATTCAATTTTTTTCAAAGTTGTCTCAACTGTATCAGGAGCTCTTTAACTGATAGAATTCCAGGTGATGTGGCACATGATAATGGCAGATATTGCCAGGACAGTTTTGGATGCCACAAAGTACCAATTTCACATGGCTGTGGGTGCAACCGATACTACATCCAGATTACTGGCCTTGTCAGTAATGAGGTCTGCCTGGCTCAGAGCAACCAATCTTACCCCTGACGCTCAGTTAAAGGCTATAGATTTTCTGTATGAAAATGATTCCCTTTTGGGTGACAAAACTGAGGTGTATATGAAAAAGGTAAGTTTGAAAGAGTATAAGACAGGAGTAACTCCAATAAAGAGAGACCTTCTAGGATGGGGGCACACATAGGTGACCTCAAAATCAGTGGAATGTGGTCACCTCAGGAGTCCAAGTTGCACATCAGCCTTTTTAGAGTTGAGAGCAGTCCTCCTTGCACTAAAGACTTTTGCCCCTCAGTTGAGGGGTCAGTCAGTCCAGGTCAGGACAGACAACGCAATCACAATGTGGTATACAACAAGAAAGGGGGTACAAGATCTTCAAGGCTGTGCACAGAAGCCATGAAAATTTGGTCCCTAGCTTATTCTCTGGAGATGCATCTGTCTGCCATTCATCTTCTGGGGAAGGACAATACCATGGCAAATTCACTCAGCAGAATCAGCCAGGATCATCATGGATGGGCTTTGAATAGGCAAGTGTTGGACACAGTTTTCAGATGTTGTGACACCCCAAAAATAGATCTGTTCACCTCAAAAGAAAACCACCAGCGTCCTCTTTATTGCATCTGCTAGGCTTTTTAAATGCTATGTGTTTTATTTCTGCTTCTCTACTCACTGTGGAAATGACTGTACTTTTCAACTAGTAAAATTTTTTTTCAACTAAGCACACCAAGTGCTATTCATTTTTTGCTGAACTCCTCTTAATTGCTGCAGGCCACCCTCCGTGGGTACAGTGCTCATGTAGACACTAGCCCTGGATTGGTCAGGAAAATTTCTTTATGCCTTTCCTCCAATTCCATTAGTGTCAAGAGTCCTTCTCAAGCTGAGGAGTCAGTCTGCAACCAAGATACTGGTTATACCAGACTAGTCCTCAAGCAAAAAGGCAACTCCGGTACTGCTGTGCAGAGCCAACGTGTAAGTTCAAGTAAAGAAAAAAGGCAGCACCAGCAAACCCAGTCAAATGATATTCTAGAACCATTAGTTCATACAGCTCTTTACGGATACAAGTGTAAGTGCAGAGTGCACCTCTCCTTAACTGCCCCAATTTCTTTATGCCTTTCCTCCAATTCCTTTGGTGTCGAGAGTCCTTCTCAAGCTGAGGAGTCAGTCTGCAACCATGATACTGGTTGTACCAGACTAGGCCAGGCAGCCATGGTTCCCTCTGTTGCTCACCCTGTCTGCCAAGCAGCCCATTCATCTGCTCCAGAGATACAACCCCTAACAGCTGTTCGGGGCAGATAGTTTTTCTGGACCTCGAGAGCCTGCACCTGAAGGCTTGGTTCTTGAGGAGTTAGAATTTTTTGAATTTAATCTGTCAGAAGAGGTACTTAAAGTACTCAAAGTTTCTAGGAAAACTTCCACAAGAAAGACCTATGCTTCAAAATGAAAAAGATTTTCCCTCTGGTGCATGCCTAAGAAAATCAATCCCCTTAAAGCAAGCTTGTCTACATTGTTTGATTATCTGATGCACTTGCAGGCATCAGGTCTGCAACTCTTGGGGATCACTTAGCAGCAGTATCTGGTAGCTGGTTCATTCCACTGGAGTGTCATACAGACGAGGCACACTAATGAGTACTGGTAGGACCAAACACGTGTCTTCTGTTGGCACTCTTTGCAGACTGTGTGAGAGACCTTTCAGCACCATGCAATTCTGCTTAAAGTTGAACCAGCATAATATTTTGTGGTGATCTGGATATACAGTGCATGATGCTTTCTATTATGAGGGCATGTGCAATTTTGTATTTCTTTGAAACTTGGCTTCCCGGCCAATGCCCGTTGGGGTAATCCTTGCCTCAGTGCTTGCACAGTAAGGTTCTTTGTCTTTTAGCTTGTTTTTTGTTTTTATTGGGCTCACCACAACCCAATCCAGATAGACTAACTTAGGGTAGCTGGTTCACTCCATGGGGTGTCATACAGATGAGGCACACTGATGAGTCCTGGTAGGATGAAACACTTGTCTGTGTTTTCTGTTGGCACCCTTTGCAGACTGTGAGAGGCCTTTTGGCACCATGCAATTCTGCTTGAAGTAGAACCAGCATAATATTTTGTGGTGATTTGCACATACAGCCCATGATACTTTGCATTATGTGGGTATGTGTGATTTAGTATCTGCTTATTTGTCTGCAGAGAACAATAGATGCACACCCTATTTAAAAAAAATCAAAGTATTGGCACATATGTTCCCTCCTGTTAGGGAACCAGTCCCCCCTTGGGATCTGAATTTGTGCATAGCCAGACTCACGGAACCTCCCTTTGAGCCAGTGGCTGACCTGAAGTATGTCACATGGAAAACTGTATTCCTGATGGCAATCACTTCAGCAAGAGGAGTGTGTGAGCTACAAGCTCTTTGCACAGGCCTTAATTACATTATCTTCCATAAGGACAAGGTGGTCCTTAGGACTAACAGGAGATTCCTCCCAAAGGTGGTATCTAAGTTTTACTTTAACCAGTTCGTCACCCTTCCTGTATTTTTCACAGCTAAGTCTAGTTCAGGGGAATTGAAGCTTCATAGCTTGGATGTAAAAAGGTCAGCTATTACATCACTTGTACTAAGGATCTCAGGAATTCCCACTCACAGCTGTTCATTACCTGTTGTGAAGTAGGAAAAGGCAGACCTGCTTCAAAGAGCTTAGTTGTCCGTTGCATAATATCCTGCATCCAGTTCTTTTACAGGAAGGCTGAGAAACTGCCACCACAGTGCCTCATGGCACATTCTACTTGAGGAACTGCTGCCTCTGTGGCAGCCCTTGCTGGAAATCTATAAAGTGTTTACCTGGAGTACAGTCCACACCTTCACAAAGCACTATTGCCTGGATGTTCAGTCCAAGAGTGATGCTAGGTTTGGCACTGAAGTATTACAGAACCTTTTCCCTAAGTAGGTTCTGTACCCACCTTCCATGGCACTGCTTGGTAGTCTGCATATGTCCAATACTACTGAGAGATTCCTGGGGGTTGAAGAAAAGAAGATTAATTACCATAGTAATACAGCATTGTTTCTTCCAAGGGATCTCCTAGAAGGATTAGACCTCACACCCCTGCCTCCCCTTACATAACCTGAATCAGGTTCGTCAATACTTTCATGGGGGTTCTGAATGTTGCCATTATTCATTCGCTTACCTTAATCTTTTGATCCATAAGTATGACTAGGGCACCTAGCTCTCCTTTTCATGTTTCTTCTTTTTCCTGTTTGGAACACATTCTCTTGGCATTATTGTTATGGGTGTTAAGTTATAATTATTCTATTTGGATAGTCTAGTGTTTTTTCATCTGCAAAAATTAATCTGGCAGTTAGTTGGAACACAGTCCATCTAGAGACAGCAGTCTGAATGTATCATTCTAAGTTTCATGATTTGCATACATTCCACATTACATAAGAGCTCCGGGGGCAGTCAGAGATTCTGAGCTGACTGCATATGTCTAATCCTACTAGGAGGTCCCTTGGAAGAAACAGTATTACTATGGTAAGTCATTTTTTCTTCTGCACCCTCCTTTCCCTAAGTTTCTTCCCCCTTCCCATTTCTTTTAAATTATTAGTTAAGGCTGTTGTGCCACAGGAGCTGGGTGTGCACGTGAGCAATAGGGCTTAGGTTTCCAAGTGTGAGTGAAGGAAAACCAAGTGCAGTTTTCGAATGTCAGCTCACTGCTGACAGTACAGAACTCCAGGGGAAGGGGAATTCAGTGTAGTGGCTGTTGGAAGAGAGCTGGAACTGGGACCAGAGGGAGTAAAGACACAGAATATGAGTGGGGGCAGGTTGGCTTACCTGGAGGGTTAAAGCCATCCTGAGTGCTTGTCTGTGTGCCTCAGTGGTTTTCTCCGGTCAGCAGTCTCCAAGTCAGCTGTCAGTGGTCCATGGGTGTGGCGACTCCAGTGTTGCCCTCAGGTCCCCATAAGAAGCAGAAGTCGATGGACATCAGCCATAGTGTGGGCTCAGTTTGGCCGCATTTATTGTTTTATTTTAAAGTTTACATTTTTTCTGGCCACTTGGT
Organism: Neoceratodus forsteri; assembly: GCA_016271365.2. Taxonomy (NCBI): domain Eukaryota; kingdom Metazoa; phylum Chordata; order Ceratodontiformes; family Ceratodontidae; genus Neoceratodus; species Neoceratodus forsteri. Next base: position 830,864,264 of record CM028137.1, read on the forward strand.
GGCATAGTGAAGTGCAGCCGCATCCTTGTTAAGCAGCGTCCGGGCAGAGCAGTCAGGAAGGACCCCAAGGGAAGGCTGCCTGCCTCCACCACCAGCAGCAGCACATTTCCCAACTTCCTCCCTCCTTTATCTTCACCCTGGACCAGGGAAGCGAGTCAGCGGCAGCACCAATGGTTAGGTGCTGACTGCCTGAATCGAGTTATTTAAAAAAAATGTTTAAACGTGACTAGGGTGCAGTCAGGGTATAGCAGTGGCTGAGGTTTGGGGGCTAAGTCAAGGCCCCAGAACTTAGGACTGCCTATTAGGTGGGTCTGTTTTAATTTATTCAAATAGTGCTCCTGCCTGGAACATAGGGCAGGGGGCGGTCTTATTTAAATATAGCAGCTCCCATATGTGGAACCTAGGGCAAGTCAGGCCCTGAGTTTTGGTACCATATTTAAATAAAGGAACCCATACTGTTAAAGGGACAGGGGCAAAGCCCAGTTTAAAGTGGTAGCCATTAGGGCTAATAAAGGCAGGATCCCTATACAGCATAGCTGTGACTGGCCCCGCATCTAGGGGCAGGGATTTATTCAATAGCATTTGCTGCCTGTGAAGTTTGTTTGAGTGGGACTGCCTTGCTGCTCACATTTTGGGGACTGTTATCTAATTTCCTTGGTCCAAGTTATAGTAGCCAAACCATATAGCTTGGGATCAAGCACCATGGTTCTTCAAATTCCACCCCCCAGGTCCCGCACCAGAGGTCCAGAGCTAGAGTGCTATAGGTCCAGCACCAGAGATCCAGAACCAAAGTGCCAGAAGTCCAGCAGTGGAAGTCTTGAGGTCCAGTGCTGGAAGTCCAGAGCTAGAGTGCTAGAGAGGTCCACCACTGGAAGTCCAGTACTAGAGATCCAGAGTATCAGAAGTCCAGTGCTGGAGGTCCAGAGCCAGAGAGCAAAAGGTCTAGCACCAGAGGTCCAGGGGTCCAGATCCAAAGTGCCAGAGGTCCTGAGCAAGAGTGCCAAGGGTCCAGATCCACAGTGCCAGAGGTCCAGTGCTGGATGTCTAGAGCCAGAGTGCCAGAGGTTCAGCACCGGAGGCCCAGGGGTCCAGATCCACAGTACCAGAGGTCCAGAGAAGGAGTGCCAGATCCACAGTACCAGGGGTACAGCACCAAAGTTCCGGAGGTCCAATGCTGGAGGCTTTGGTGTCCAGATCCACAGTGCCAGAGGTCTGGCACCAGAGCCAGTAGTCCAGTGCCAGAGGTACAGATGCACAGTGCCAGAGGTCCAGCACCATGGAACCCATGGTCCAGAACTAAGGGTCCACTGTAAGAGAACCAGAATGTCAGGGTCAGAATGGGACCATCTGGGGTGTTCAGAAGAGGGCTGACTCCATAGCAGCTTTCCCCGCCACAGACAACTCAGCTTGACGGGGTCAAAATTGGACCATCTGGAATGGTCAGAAGAGGGCCAGTGCTGTAGCAGATTGCCCCACTGTAGACAATGCAGTTCCTCAAAGTCAAGATTGGGCCATCTGGGGTGGTCAGAAGAGGGCCCAAACCATAGCAGATACCCCATTGCAGATATCCCTGGTTTTGAGATCAGGAAATCGCCACCTCCCGGTGACCAAGATTGGCTAACCTTTTAGAAGTCAATGTCTCAGATGCTCTAGTACAGTTTTTAAACTACTTCATTTCCTAAGAGTTACTGTTTGTTCTGTTATTCATTTTCTTTAGAGTTTTAGATTCCCCTTACCCATATATTTGTTATCCCTGTCTGGTCTTAGTAACTTTTTTTCTGACTCTTCTGTATCCGTCTCTTCTTGCTGATCACCCAATGGAACCCACATAGGGGAACAGAGCCCCCATTTGTTTCAGTGCTCTCTCTAAATTATCAGTTGCTGGTGCTGATTGGTCTATGTTTGGGTCGGTCGCCTGGTTGTTGGGGCCAACATCCCAACAAGGCCCCTCCCTTTAGCTAATTTGCTTTCAACCAGGCCGAGCCGGTTACAAATTTGGTGGCATAAGTGAGATTACACTGGGCTCAGAAACAAGGGACTTATAGAGTCAGTAGTTCAATATGGATGGTAGCGGGGAAGGGATGTCGTCCCAAGCAGACAGAGGTCGAATGGCATGACCCATCTTTCTGCCTGAACCATATACCGGGGAAGAGACAGAATGGACTGATTGGTTGGAACAATTTGAAATGGCAGCAAGAGTCAATGGCTGGGATGACGAAGCAGAATTCCAGTTCACAACATTACTCCTAAAAGGGCATGCCAGAGAAGTTTACAAAGGACTTGCACCCACCAATTGAAGCAATTATGAGCACCTAAAGAAGGTTTTGAAACAATATCTAGAACCTCCAATTTTGGAAGACTGGTGCAGGATGAACTTAGGATAGGAGAGGGCAAGAGAGAGAGAGAGACCTTGCAGGAATTCGGTAATTCCCTGCAGAAACTGGTCAGCAGAGCTTACACAGGAGCCAACTTGTCAACTCAGGATATGCTGGTGAAGGACTACTTTATCAGTCATGTTTAAAGCAGCAGTGCAATGGACCTTTGTTGTAAAAAAAGACCTATTTATAGCTGTAAATGTGTGGTAAATACGTTAAAGCCTACCTATTTCTATCAGATGGCAACAGATCCCATATGCTTATGTTGGCAAAAACTTCCGATGCTAACGCACCTTCGCCCGGATCGCCATTTTCAAAACAGCTAAAATTGTTGCATCTTGGTATCAGCATGAGCAAGACTGCTTACCATGATGCAATGCGTCTTTTCCCAGAAGACAGTACATCGTTTGTGTGTATGTGCACTCCCGATTTCAGTTGTAACTTTTGACATGGCAATGGATCAATTTAGTTCAAAAAGTAGTGTCACTTCTACTGTCTCAGATACAGAGTAGTTCATTTTAAATCATAAATATGTATGCCGAAACATCGCTTGGATCAGTCGTCATACTGTACAGAGTGGGAATGTCAGTATACATTCAAAAAGGGGACATGTTGCAATGTGCTGGTCGTGCCGTTATATTGCTGTGCTTCACCTGTCTCACCAAACCACAAGAAAATAACACACAGACTCGTACAATAGCACAGTGGTATGATGTGGGTGACAGCTGCACTGTGGCTAACTTGCACAAACATAATGCGAATCCTTAGAAGGCTGTCAGTATAGAGGATGGGTAGATTTGAATGCAGTTTCATTAGAGGTTTGCACAAAAACTTTCTCTCCATAGTAAACAGAGTAATTATCAATTCTCGTGGTAGTGAGGCAGCTGTCCATATGGAATGTATGTCTTTACGCCTGCCCTGTTGAACGATGACTGCAGTAAATTCATGATTGTTAATGAATACACAGCAGAACAAATTCAATATTTGCTAGCGTGTTTGTTGTGGTGATGTGGATGGACTGTGCTCGCTACGATCAATGGCATGTGGTCCATTCATGTATACTAACGTCAGTTTTCTGTAAACAAGGTTCCCTTTTGCATCACCCATTTCTCCCCCCTCACAAAATGATCCAACTACAACAATAATTAATGCACAAAAAAATGCACTGTGAAATAGTTGTCTAGTCCTGTTGTGATTTGTATTATATAATGTGTTGTGTAGATTATATTATTACAAACTTGCTCCCAGCTTATTTTTTTTTAACCTACATTCTGGTGTAAGAAAGATAAGTAAATGTTTTATCTATCTAGTTTCTAGTTGTCTTCTGTGTCATAATGGTTAGAGTATCTGACTTTTGTAATCTTGTTGCTTCATCTAAGCCGTTGTGGGGTCGAGACTCTCATCAGTATTTTTTTTTTTTTTAATTTAGGTTGTCAAATTATCTCATACGTGTTTTGGTATATTATAGTTAGTATTCATTCTGTCTACATCTTTGTCTTGGATGTGGTTTGGTATCATGAAAATGTCATCAAATGAACCAAATTAGACTATGCCCTGTACATAACCCCACGTATGGCTGCTCCCATGGGATGCTAATATTTATATTATGAGAACAAACTGGCACTCCTTCTTTCCCATCAGTTTTTCCCAACCTGTGTCTTGGCATTAAAGTCAGATATACCTTGTGTGTTTTGCCCATCAACGTTGTTTGTAATTGATCAGCATCCATATTTATCATATGCACATGATTTTCGTTTGAGCATTTAAATAACATCAAGGTGCAATTTTGTATCTAATATTTAGATCCCATTTTAAAATGTTTTATTTGTAATGACAAATTTCATCTATATTTATGTCATACCCCATTTTTTTTCCTTTTTTATGCTGTGCTGATCTTTATAATATCAGAAACTAATATCAAGTTTATTATAAGCAATGTCTTTGGTGTAGTGGTTAGTTCCTTTACCAACCATAGGTTTTTTTATATGCATACCATGATACCTCTGGTTCGAGACCAGCTTCTGTCTGTGATTTTTATTTGCTATTTCTTAATCTGTATTAATCTTTTTTGATATTTATTGTGTTTATATTGCGATAACCTTGAGGCTTGACTGTTTTTTAGCCTGTTAAGAACTACTGTGTTATGATGACTAATGAGCTTATGATTTGCTGATGATTATCAACTTTAATGTGATGCCCAGACTGCTGATTATATCATGATACGCAGCACACACTCCTCCTCCCTCCCTCCCATTTCCTTGATGGCAAACATTGATCTGTCCATCAGATGATAACACACACACACACACACACACACATATAATTTTATAAATGAGCATTTCACATTGAGGATTAGTTCCAAGGACATATATTCTTTTTTTTTTTCAGCCAAATTATCTTTCTCTGCATTTTGCATTAAAACTTTTATGTTTTTCTCAGTTTGTATTGTTCATGTGATGCACGTCAAGGAACAAGTCTTAATGGATTTTTTTGGTACCACCATTTGGAATTCACAAATGTGATCACTGTTCAGAATTCCTTAATTTCGGTCTATTATTTTTTTAAAACTGTAGCAGTGCTCCAGATTATAAGACTAACTTTCAGCAAGGTAATTAACTAGCCAGCTATTGTGGTGTTGTGGTTAGGGTGTTTAATACTTATGTATTTTGGCAGACATCACACAAAGAGGTGGTTAGGGTGTTTAATACTTATGTATTTTGGCAGACATCACACAAAGACACAGGTTCAAGTCTATGTCCTTCCATCATTCTTGATTTTTTTTTTTTTTCATTTTTTTTGTTGTTGTTCGGTAATAGTAATTAGTATGAGGCTAAGTTTGGAGTGTTTTTGTGGAGTATGAGATGCTTGGCTGTACTCTGATTTGTTTATTGTGTGTGTGTGTGGGGGGGGGTTCCCGGATAGCCCCTAAAAAAGGGACCTTCGGGGCTCAGTGGGCTTACCCGGTCACCAAAATTTAATAAATAAATAAATAAACTCTATTATTTAGTAAGAGTTTGTGTTTTTGTCTTGTCTCCAAAAATGGTTGATACACCCTGTCTGCTGACTACTTGAATTTTTCTGTGGAACCCCAAAATATGGAAAAATGGAACTGTGGGCAGACAAGAACCACTAGGCACATCAAGTCTGCCCGTATGCTCTATGCATTGTAAGTGGCCACTGGCCCTATGTGATCAATTACTTTTCATCACTCTCTGTTCTGTAAGGGCTCACTTTTTGTCTGCCCCAGGCATGCTTTAATCCATCCACTGCACTTGCTCCCACTACCTACTGTAACAGACTATTCCAAGTGTCCATCATAAACTAATACCTTATCACGTCCTTCACGAATCTACATTCCCATATTCTTTATGCATGTTCCATTGTTTGCCTCCCTCTACTCAGCTTAAACACCACCTGGCCCGCCCACCCTCTTGTTGATATCATTCAGGTAATGTAAGGTATCGATCGTGTGCCCTTATTCCCACCTATATTCCAGTGAGCACATATTCAGTACCCTCAGTCTTATCTCATAGCCCATTTCCTTCAACCCCAGCAGGTGGAAATTATCCACCACGATCATGTCCTCCCCTGCATACTCACACAATTTGGTCAACCAGTTCCATGTCCCTTTTCACTTACTGGGTTTGTGTCATGCACACCATGCCAGATAGCAGCTTTCTTCCTTTGGAGTTCTGGAGCAGTATCCAGATGTTCTCCATACCCCATTCTTCTTTTCGTCATATGTACATTTGATCCCTCCCTCACATAGATAGTCACACCCCCTCCCATCTTCATGGTTCTTTTTGTACAGACTGCACCCTGTGATGGTCAAACTCCAGTCCCGGTGATCTGTGTCTCATGTTTCTGAGATGGCTGTGATGTCCAACCTCCCTATAGCCAACTTGTTGTCTAGGCTTGTTCTTGCATGTACAGAAACCACCCTCCATCCTGTCCATATGAACATATGAAGTAGCCAGCACAAGGCATAGCCGAGTGCCATATGCCCCTAGAGTGTGATTAACTGACCATTGACATAACCCCTGCGAGTGCCTTATTGCTATTATAATAAAATTGTTTTTTTTTTAACCAGTTTTACACCATGTTCAGCATATGGTTACGCTCTACATGTATGTTAATAAAAGAATAACATAAGGCTGTTAGGATTTTTACAGCCAATCAGAAAGCTCCATTTCTCAGTCCCTTTTTATAATTGCCTTTAATGCTATCCCAAATGTAATTGATGAATACATTGAACATCACCGGACCCAGCACAGAACACTGTTCTCCAGTCCTGCAGTACCACGCCTGACTTTACTACACTATTAAATAGGTCTGCCAGTGGCCTTGCCAGCTGTTTTAGTACTTTTGGATGTAGTAAGACCAGGCCTGCTAATTTGTCCACTTTCAGTGCTGCATACCCTCTCTTCTTCTATCCTCCTCACCCGTGCTCAATTATAATACTGATATGGAGGTAAGGCACCTATTCATCGAGATCTCATTTGATACCTTGATTCTCACCTCCTTCTAATTACTGGATTAACTGTCCTGGTCGCCCCCCCCAAACTCACACATTTACATTGCCTCTGCTTTTGTCCTCCTTTCCTTTACTTACTTGAGTCCCCTCTTAATTCTCATCACCTCTTCCTCCAACATATTTATCCTGAGACATATTAAACACCCTCCCATCATTCTGATATGAGTATTTTTAACCATAATTGGTAACTGATTATTAACCGTATTATATATTTTTTCTCTCACTGTAGTTCCAGTACTGACTCCACTTCGGAAACATCATCAACTGGTACATGTGCTAGTGCTGCGGAGGTTCAGGTGCAAACTAGTAGAAGTAATATGGCCAGAGGGCGTGGCCATGTGAGGACATGTGGTGGATGTAGAGGGCGTAGAGGGAGACGTGGCCTACCTTCGTCATCTTTCATTACCAACAGTGTTAGCATAACTGATAGAGAACCAGCATCTCAGAAACAAGAAATACAAGTGTGTACTGATTGCTATGAATAACAAAAAGCAGATTATAGTACTATAATGTATGGAGTGCATTATAGTGAACTGCAAATGCCAATTTTTTCTTGCTGTTACGGTATAACTGTAACATCAGCAGCTTGTTAACCGTGCTTTGATACATCACAAAATTACCATATAGAGAATAATGTATGGGCAACCATATACAACAAGGCTGTGTTTCCATCGGGAGGCTGAGATGACAGCATATAAACATCGAGAGCAAATCTCGAGGGGATTATGCTGTCATGTCAACCCTGAGATGGAAACACATGCCGAGTTGTGTTTGGTTGACCATATCTTATTTTATATAGTATATGGTTTTTTACACTACAGTGACACACTCCCACTGAAGTAAAAACAAAAGCTCTTGTTATTTCCTTGTTCTACTCACTTATCAAAATCAAATTTCCAGACTTTTGAAAAGTAAAGGGTATGACTTTGGGTACTGGGTAGTTAGTAAGTAGCTAGGTGTAGAATAAATGAGAAATTTAAAATTGTATGATCTTTGAACTGTGCATAATAACTGTTCAGAATGTGCATAACAACACATTAGGATTCGCACCTATTTACTAGTTAACATCACAAACATGGCTGTATCCTTTACTCATACTGCCTTATAATACACACTTATCTATCTGTCATACACAAATAATTATTGATGTCATTATTTGAAATTGATGCTACTTTACACTAAGTGAGATGTATGAAATAACCACTATTTTCCTTCTCCCTAATAGACATTGATACAGAGGATGGATTATGGGGCTGTTCAGTGGTATGCAATTCGACTCACTCTTCAGCAACCCGGTGGAGTATTTGATCTGCTGGAAGACAACGATGAGAACAATGTGGCAGTACACCATACTGGACCTCAACCTCAGTGGTGCGTCTGTGGTAAATGTCGTGAGATGCCAACCATTCTGTAACGCACATGCTGTGGAAAGATACCTGCGCATTGCTTTTCTTTAACCCAGACAATGGATCTGTTATGTCTATCAGAGCCTATGTTAGCAGTCGCAGTTGCATACCGTAATGATTTATTTGGTTTGCAACATTATGTGCAAGATAACCATAATCGTGAAATGAGATTTGCTGCCTACAGGCAATTTATATTGTGGCAGTACGGTCAGCTCGGCAATGGTAATAGAAGAGTTATTCCTTCATGCTGTGTCTGGAGAATCAGGGACAAATTTCCAGACCCAAATGGCATCTATGTTGGTTTTATACCACACAGACTATCTTGATATTTTATTATAGAATTGTTTATCTCAATATTTTATTTTGTAGGCAATTCAAATAATAAAAATAAAATAACATGTGTTGGTAACTTGTACCGAGCTTGACAAACTTACAGCCAGTACTACTTGTACACAGGTCGCACCTGGAAATGAGCCTCGTCTTAGTGTTCCTTTCCCAGTCACCAATTTAAAATAAATACAAAGTTTACCATTTTGTAGTTGTTGCTAAAAAATCTATCCATGTTACACACACAAACCAATCGTAGATGAGATGAATACAATAATAACATGTATTAATGCTAATCTTTGAATTGTACCATTGTAAGAAATAAATGCTGCTTCACCAATATATAATCAGTGCAAATGTGGTACAGTATGCACAGTGTGGAATGTCACTCCCCAAGAATTAAAATGAAAAGTTGTTAGTCAACATCAAGATGGGCAGATTTTATGTTGCCGCTGTTTTATCAGAAACAATGATTATTAGACAGCAAAGGAAATTACATTTACGTAAGAAAATACAGTTAATAGGTCTTATTGACGTACGACGTATATTGCATAAGTTATAAGTGTGGTCCTGATGCCAGGTGGGCAGAGACCTATATTCTAATACCTGTGTTAATAAATTGTAATAAGCGCTGATCACTTCATTTTCACAACTTAACCAATAACATTCAATAACATCAAATATTTGCAAAATTATTCACATTGTGATTATATATGAGAAATTAAACATTTAATCACATTTTGATTAACACATACAGTGTATCAGTCATAAAAAAACATGGTCTGATTCACACTTTGTGATGTGCCATTGCTAAATTCGCAATTCTGATCATTGTTCATTCTCATTAATATGGTGATCTTTTAATTAACCCAATAGTCCTGACCTACATTGTTGACGTGCAACCAGTTGTGAGACAGGTGTGGCTGTATTTGAGCAGTAGTTGCTGCAATGTTCGCTGGATGTCTGTGTGGTAGTTCCATGGATCGCATGACATGTTCTTTGTCAGACATACGCCTTTCGATTATCTGATGTTGAAGCTCAGGAATGTAGTAATAGGTCTTCTGTACTTTGATTGCTACTGCTGACCACTGTCTGGTACGTTTGGAGTAGTGTCGGGTATGCCTAAATGTTGAATATTAGATATAAGTGGAGTAAAGTATCTTAAACATTATACATAACCACATTCACCAGGTATCCCGTACCTGATACAGACACAGCAGTTGTTCCAGTGCATAGGTACCCATAAGTATAACAAACCATCCTGTGTGTCGCACATATGATATCCTGCACCTTATATTTCGTTGCACATATGCATAACGTCATATTTCCAGCTTTGAGAATTGGCACAGTTACAGACTGTATATGTTAGTCTTTACCAAGCATACAACTATATAAGAAATTTTATCCACTGTAAGATACTGTTCACAACTCTTCTAACAACTCTATATATAGTAACTTCTCATTCTTTTTCTACAACTCTTGCCTTACAACCCTGTTACAGGTCTTTGTGATATCTGCAAAGATTTATACGTACGCCATAAGGAATGATCAGTGGTCATGTTATCAACAAAATATCATAAGGCTGTTGCTGTTTAAAACCTATATAGAGTGAGAAATTTAAGCAATGAGGCATGACCAAGGGTTATGTTAATGGTCTGTCAATCACTTTCTAGTGGTGTACTGTGTCACGAGGTGTAGCCGTCTGCCACATGCCCCTAGATGGTGATTAACTGACCATTAACCTAATCCCTGGGAGTGCCTTATTGCTATTATGACAAAAAATGTTTTAAACCAGTGTTAAATCTTGTTCACCTTATGGTTATGCTCTACATGTATGTTAATAAAAGATGAACATAAGGATGTTAGAATGTTTGTAACCAATCAGACTTATCTTGCAGATTTACCATACTTACATCGTGTTCCCATTTATGTCCTTTAGGTATTCCCTATTTATATGACAGTTGTGGTCAATAGCTGCAAGTCTGTTCCTGGCTTCGTATGCTTGGTATCTAAGGAAACAAGAAAAACTATGAATGACGTGTGTCAGGAATGAAACTGATATTGACCTCCTCTCCCATCTGGGGTAGGAGGGCACTCATAGGGATGCTCAGTCTGTCTCACCCTGGCCGGCCTTCTGATGACCCGTATGTGTTACCGAACCTGGACCGCTGACATCACAAGCGGATATGTTTATGATACTGGCATGATAAACATACAAGTACAACTTACATCGCATCATGAACAGGGATTACAACTACTTAAAACACAACTTTGTTTATAATGTCAGTAATGTACGTCACTGTATTCTGTTCAGCCAGTACTAAGCATATAAGGCAGTTGTCCATCATAGCAATTTTTGCTCTGATGGATTTCAGCCTGCTAGTACTTTAATATAAATTCTTACCCATACGCATGTCTCTTTGATGCATATAGAAGTATCAGACTGTTGAAGTTCTCCAATTCGCCAGTAGTTCTATGCAAAAGTAATAAAAATTGTGTTATTACTGTAAATATTACAGAAACAATATTCATCACAGAATTTACAAATCATAGATATAGCATCTTATATTATAGAAAGGATCTCAGAAATGCTGCAAACAGATTGGCTGTTAGGATTCCAACAGGGAGCTCAGAGTTTATTTATCTGCCTCACACCATCAACCACAGTGATATATTTCTACTTTTCCTGCTTGTAATTTTCTCTGCTGTGTATCACTCTATACAGTTCATCTCAACCGTAGCTTGAACATCATATATATGTGTGTTATTGCCAAATTATACTAACACCAATGCTTATCAGTTCCAGTAGTGGTTATATTTATAACCACAACACATGTACCAATATAGTATATCTTGGAAATAAATTGACACGACGTGAAGCATTATGTGACGTCTCTACCACATAACCACTGATCACTCTACATGTCAGATTTTACATAGAGTGAACTCTGGTCATGCAATTGTCACGTCACTCAAACACATGATCACCAAGAATGAGAAAAAAAATATCTATTCTACATAATTATACAGTTTAATGTATTTGAAAAATAAATTGTTAATTAATTGACATATCAGGAAATATATTCTATAACACCCTATCGCAACGGACACCATAAAACTAACCCATACCCTGTCATCCATACAGAACTCATACAGACCTTGCATGTGTAAAATATCTGAGTTTATTACGAATCCATGGATCATGCACTACATCTCTCAGCGAAATGCGAGATGGTGATCCATCGGTTAGCCAGTTTTTTCCATCTAATGGGTCAGTCATCTCTTCATGTGCACATCCTGTGATCTCTCCTGGAATGAACATCTGCCAGCTGTGCACATTTACTATGTGATGTAGAACTCCTCTCCACAAAGACTTTAAATTTACATGTAATATAACAAACAAGACAGTGAAAATTAACCAGTTTTAAAATGCTTTGTAAAACAAAATGGGATATATAAGATAGTGTATGGGTAACCTTACACTACAAGGCTATTCTTTAACCAGTGGATACAAGAGTCATTATGCATTACTGAGAATGATACTAATGCAGCAGAACAACTTTTTGCGGTGTATGAACATCCATACAGAACCGCACTCCACCATACATTACAACCTAGAATGAGAGGGTGATGTCCCTACTGTAGACCAATATAAGTTAACATGTAATCAGTAGGTAACTAAATTTGATAAGCTGTTACTTACATTTAGTAAAATCACACTTCCTTCACATTGCACACATGAATACCAGAAATGGTTAATTATATCCCTGAACCACGGCAATAATTCTTTGTTCTTCTTCTGAGAAGTGGCCTATAATTTGTGTACAATACAGAGAACATACTTTTTTTTATAGTATATGTTGTTTTACACTACAATGACAGACCTCCAGTGCGACATAACAACTCCATTCTACTTATGGATTTCTATCCATAACAACACACTACCATACACTATTATTAATTTCTACATCAGAATATAATTGTTTGTGAACAGTAAATGTCAATAAATGTCATACCTTACATAATATTTTGTTTAAGGCCTTGCTACCATGCCATAGGTCGAGCTGATGTTCAATTTCTCTATACTTTCTCTCTTTTTATAAAAATAAAATCAAGTACGTATGATTACTGAGTAATAATAAATGACATCTAATTGTGCAATCTGACTGTCAAGACCAAGACATACACTGATTATCCAGTATTTGGTTAAACAATGAAAGATATTAAGTTATGGGTACGACTTTATATAATGTATTTCATCAGATGTACATACTCATTAGTGAAAGGATCTGGACATGGGCATCAGTCACTATCTCTGAAACTTGTATACCTTTGGCTTGAATGTTGTTCAAACTTCGTTCGAAAGCTAGAACTTCCATATTTGTAGATTTTCCACTACATTCCCTAACATCCACTATTTGAATGTCAATAACCTTTTTAGATGCATAATGCATCATGGTGTATGTTTCATATTTAGCCGAATGCCCTGGACTGTCATTCCTGCCATCCCCATCAACACCACTTCATTACTAAGTCCTGATACAATTTCATTCTGCATATTCTCCCAAAAACAGTTGATGGCTGGACAAACATATTGTCTTTGAATTGCATAGAATATAGATTTGGTAACAGGTTTCATATTCATGAATTTTAAGAGAAGAGAAACCTTGCCGTAATTATTCCCTGATAGCAAGATATTTGTTGCTAGTAAAACATTACTGGCAGTCATTCATTGAATAAATGGTTGTGAGTACCAGTAATGTATGTGACCCTTATCACAAACCACCTTGATCTGGAATGCTGTCCCAATTCTGTGCAACATTAAATAAACTTGCTTGAAGCAGCCTCTGGTATCACAAATTCTGAATGCTTTTACTGCAAGTTGCATTAAACAGGACTCATAAACAATGCCTGTAGTTAATTCATGTATGCGAGAGCTATCATGGATATCAACATGCTCAGCGCAGTTACTATCAGGACATATGTTGTGGCAGTAACTTTCATAGTTCAAACCAGAAAGGTCATCCTCATCCATTGACATTTCATTATCAGAATCAATGAAGCTGTAATCGAGAAACAATATATGTCAGTACAATAATCTAAAATGAGTCACATTTAGCTGGTGACTCTAGATGTTCGTACCTCATTGCAGAATCAACTACCTCTCTAACTCTATGTAACTTGCTGCTGTGACCATCTTCCAATAAATGAAGAGGGTCATAATACAATCACAATGAACCATGACTGGGTGTGGTTTATGTTTGGAGTTATGTCAGCCATGGGTAAAACCCAGCATAACCCACACCCGGTCATGATTTATTGCTTAACTACATGACTCGCTGTATCCGCCTTGTCAAACTCTGGCCACCTTAGGAGTGGGTATTCATCAGCCAGTCTGTCAATAGTGTGCTATCTTAAATAATCCAAATATAACAGCTATGCTTTTCATGTTCTGACCTGTCATTTCCGGGATCATATGTAGTATCATGAATGTCAACCTCATCTTGGCATGTTTCAGGGGATGACGATATGTTTGACTGATCAGCGACAACTCTGTATGGGAATCAATATTTTAGTTGTACAATGGCTGATCAAACACAGTTTTACAAATAAACCTTAGAAACACAATATAGTGACTCGAAAAATAAAACGAGAAATGACGTGAACCGTATGATCACATGTCATTACATATACTAACAGTAACTTTCTGCTTTCTGTGTAATTTTGCCTTACCTTAATAATGAAGCTACAGTAAGGTCACATGATCATGTAAGAAAACAGTTTACATAGATACACAGACTGAATGCCAGCGGGTCGAAATAGCATCAGAGTTAAAATCAATATAGGTGTATTTGGGTGATGCAAAGCTTCACCTAACACATGTAGTGGAATACTAACATGCAACATCATATCCAAATCACACCAAACATGAGTAAATCCTGACATCAACCACACCCTGTCATGATAACTTGGTTAAATAATCCACCAGCTGTTTTGTAACTAAGCAATATACCATATCAAAGAGTGGGTATATTGGTGAATTTACCACGTCTGGTGTGGTTAGATCACGAGGTGCAATCGAGCGACCTAACCACCCCAGAAGTGGGAAATCCAACCATGTATCCACTCTCTGTCATGGTATATTGCTGTTATACAATGTTCAACTTGTTTTGTTTTGACCATTGAGGTGACAGGATTTTCATACCCCATTGCATAATAGAAGATTTCCCAAACAATGTCTTACTGTGTTTGATGCTTTATTTCTTCCCATGCTCTAATCAAAGGTGGTGACATCAGATGAGCAGGAATAGATTCAAATGGGGAGACAGGAGACGAATAAGACGATGGTGTGTTTGATGAATTCTTCTCTGTAGTGTAGGAAAAATTAGAAAAACAGCAAATTAGGACAATTGTATTAAGTTTTAATAAATAACAATAAGTAATAATGATGAATATAAGAATGCACCAGCATATAAGGCTGATCCCATCAACCCCTTGATGGCCCAGCAGTTATGAAAGAACCTGGAAGCTTCTACCCCTCCCCCCACAGACCGAGCCTTTGACAATCCATAGTAAGAAGTCGTGCATTGCACTCTTTGCACTGCCTTCCCCAACCCCTCTGTCCTTCACCAAGCCTAATGTATTTCCAAACTAATAAATTAATAATTAAATTTCATGAACCTACCTTAAATCTGATGCTGTGACTTGTCATTACAGTCTTTTGATCTGAAAATGTAAAAATAATTAGTAACAATTAGAGGATGTAAGTGAATACATGAATACAGAAACAGAACAACAAAAAATTATGAAAGAACTTTACTTTAATTTTTTCTAAAGATAGATCATGGAGCTACCAAGTTATTCATTTACTTTTTTCACAGTTAGTATGTTGCTGACTGCCAACATTCATAACTAAGGATATGCTGTATAGATGAGACATATTACAGTGCTCAACTGATTCACTTTAAAGTAACTGCCCCACATATCTGGTGATACACAATTTCCTCCCACTTGGGCCCATTTTCTAAAGTCAAAACAAGAGCACACAAATATAAGTCGTGGCAGCCATAACAAAAAAAAAATAGGGTACTAATCATCAAGATAGGTAGATATCATACTTGAATACGCTTGTAGTTACAAATTTTCACATTACCTATATGAGGCTAACAAAAACATTGTGAGATCTCTATCTGATTCCATATTCAGTTCATCTTTCAAGTTCATCCAGGCCGTGTATGCATTCCCAAGTTTGACTGCTTTTTTGCGTCTTTCACGGTCTTGCTCCAACTTCCTTCTTTTAGCAGTAGCTAGTGAATATGTAGGTGGTCATCCACATCTTTTCTTGGGAGGCATCTTTAAAACAATGAATTATTAAAAATAGATAAGCATACACTGTTTGGACTGTATACACCAGTCAAACCACAACTGCTCGCTCGATGCCTCAGGTTCATTACATTATCAGCATCATGCTAGTCTCACATACTAAATACAGACATAGTTGTGTGTGTCCTCATTTCAGAGCTTAGTAGTTAACCAAAATTATAACAATGGCCCAAGAAATGTAATAGCCTTATGTTAATCTTTTATTAACATACATGTAGAGCTTCATCATATGTTTAATAAGGTTTAACACTGTTTAAAAAAACATTTTTATTATAATAGCAATAAAGCATGATCAGGGGTTATGTTAATGGTCAGTTAATCACCCTCTAAGGGTATGTGGCACTCAGCTACACCTCGTGCCACATTACACCCCTAGAAGGTGATTGACAGACCACTAACATAACCCCTGGTCATGCCTTATTGCATAAAAATAAACTCAGCAACAGGGCTAGTAGCAGTAAACGGTGCTGACACCCAAGCTTCCTGCCTTCTCTGCCTCTATATCCGAAATCAAACAAAGGGTCAGAGGACACTGCAGAGCAGGACACTGCAGCACAAGAGCTAACACAACAAAAATAGCCCAAATCAGGAACCAAAAAAAAAAAAAGCAAAAAGGCAATCCAAAAAACTTCTGATCATAGGAGACTCCATGATTTGGGGAGTTGATACCCATCTCCACCCAGGGTTAATGGTCAGATGTCTCCCTGGTACATCAGCGTGGAGAGACACTCATTGCTAAAATTGTTCACAAAGCAGGAGACAACACTGACATTCTGGTACACATAGGGACTAATGCTCTTGCCAGTCGGTCAGTTGTGGAGACCAAGGAACACCTGACCAGCCTGGGTGACAAACTATCATCCATTTTATCCGACATCTCCTTCTCCTTCTCTGAGATCCTGCCAGTCTGGGAAAGGGAGGCAGATGGACGGAAGGTCAGAGAAGGGGAGATAGTGTAGCTAGACATGTGGCTCAAGGGGGTTGGTGCAATGAAAAGGACACAGATTTGTAGGGAACAGGCAACAGTTATGGGAGTGAAAGTTCTTTAAATTTGATGAACTGCATCTGAATAAGGAGAGAGTCCGTGCATTGGGACAGAAATTTGACGTCTTTGCATAATACTTAAACTAGCAAATGGGGAGAGGGGTGCACCAATTCATACGTTGAATGGGAAGAACACCCCTCCCCCCTCAGCTAGTGGTCAAACAGGGATTCAGCATGTTTGTATTTCATTTGCATCACCAGGTAAAAAAAAATAAGGTCTGTCTCCCCATACTATGCACAGGAGAATCATGTACACAGATGGGCATAGCTTGGGAAATAATATCCCAGAATTTCAGACAATAATGTCGGATGCTAAACTGGACATAGTAGTAATTAGTGAGACTTGGTTTATCGGTAACCACACTTGGGAGACTTCAGTACCTGGCTAAGTACTGTTCAGAGTAGAATATCCAGATGGGCTGTGCAGAATGAAAAGAGATCTGGATAAATTAACAAAATGGTCAGAAGAGTGGCAGCTGGGGTTTAATGCAAAGAAGTGCAAGATCATGCATATAGGGAAGAGAAACCCTGAATCCACCTATAGGCTGGGAGGAGAGTTGCTGGCTGTCACAAAGGAAGAAAGAGACTTGGGCATCATCATCACTGATGACCTGAAATCATCCAAGCAGACCTCTAAAGCAGTAGGTAAAGCTGGGGGATGTTATACTGTATTAGTAGGGGCATCACATGTCGTGAGATGGAGGTAACAGTCCCTCTTTACAAGACACTGGTTAGGCCCTACCTGGAGTACTGCATGCAGTACTGGAGGCCACACCTTCACAAGGACATTAATCAGATTAAGGTGATATGATCAAAACATTCAAACACAGTAAGGTCATTAACAATGTGAAAGAGTCTAACATGTTTAAATATAAGAAAAATAGCAGGTAAAGATGACACAGCATGAGATTAGAAGGAGGCCAATTAAAGGGAAATGTGAGGAAGTTCTTTTTCACATAAAGGGTGGTGGATGCATGAAATGGCTTATCTCATGAAGTGGTGGCTATGAATACAGTGCAGGACTTCAAACTGGCATGGGATAGGCATAAGGGAGCAATACAGATGAGTATGAATAGATATGCCATTGACAGAGCAAAGGCCGATGGCACATTCATAAGGTAGAAAAAAATAAATGGGCAGACTGGATGGGCCTTGCGGTCCTTATCTGCCATCAACTTCTACGTTTCTATGTTTCTCTCTATTTCTGTGCCATTCCCACCTCGATCTGCCAATACTACACTCATTCACATTCAAAGGTCTACATAATACTTCTCAGATACATACTAGTATATAAAAAAATAAAATAAGAGTACAATTTCTGGATCTCAGTATATTATTCGATTGTAGATGGGGTGTATCCACAATATTGTACCTTACAAAAAGGAACTATATTTTATGGTGTACGAATAAATGCAAAAAATTAAAATAAATGAAACTGCCCAAAAACTGTGTTTCCCTGTATTTCTTGTTAAAATTAAAAAATATAAAGGGCGAAATTGTATAATTGCAATAATTCTCTCCAGGATGTGGGTGATGCAGGGATTTAACCATGCCTGGCTTATTCTGGTCACTCAGACAGATGCCTCATTACTGAACAATGCCAGTCATGGGTAAACCCAGCATCACCCACTCCCTGTCATGATTTTTTTCTTAATAATTACTGGCTGATCCTTTTGCCCATAGGATATCAACAAGAGGGTGGGTGGCCCAGGTGGTATTTAAGCTGAGTAGAGGGAGGCAAACAATGGAACATGGATAAAGAATATGGGAATGGAGATTCATGAAGGACATGATAAGGTATTAGTTCATAATGGACACTTGGAATAGTCTGTTACAGTAGGTAGTGGGAGCAAGTGCAGTGGATGGATTAAAGCATGCCTGGGGCAGACAAAAAGTGAGCCCTTACAGAACAGAGAGTGATGAAAAGTAATTGATCACATAGGGCCAGTGGCCACTTACAATGCATAGAGCATACAGGCAGACTTGATGTGCCTAGTGGTTCTTGTCTGCCCACAGTTCCATTTTTCCATATTTTGGGGTTCCACAGAAAAACTCAAGTAGTCAGCAGACAGGGTGTATCAACCATTTTTGGAGACAAGACAAAAACATAAACTTTTACTAAATAATAGAGTTTATTTATTTATTTATTAAATTTTGGTGACCGGTAGGCCCACTGAGCCCCGAAGGTCCCTTTTTCAGGGGCTATCCGGGAACCCCCCCCACACACAATAAACAAATCAGAGTACAGCCAAGCATCTCATACTCCACAAAAACACTCCAAACTTAGCCTCATACTAATTACTATTACCGAACAACAACAAAAAAAATGAAAAAAAACAAATCAAGAATGATGGAAGGACATAGACTTGAACCTGTGTCTTTGTGTGATGTGTGCCAAAATACATAAGAGTCAAACACCCTAACCACAACACTACAACAGCTGTTTAGTAAATCCCATTGCTGAAAGTTAGTCTTATAATCTGATAACTGCTACAGTGTTAAAAAAAATTATAAACGGAATATAAGGAATTCTGAACAGCAATCACATATACGAATTCCAAACAGTGGTACCAAAAAAAAGTAAGTAAGTCTTCTTACTTGATGTGCATCACATGCAAAACACAAACTGAGATAAATATAAGAGTTCACAATTAATAATGCAGAGAAATATATTTGGCTGATAAACAAAACAGTATATATGCCATTGGAACTAATCCTCAATATGATATGCTCATCATTTATAAAATTTATAAAAACCACTACACCAAACAGATTGCTTAGAGTAATGTTGATATTAGTTTCTGGTATCATACAGACCAGCACTGCATAAAAAAAGAAAAAAACGGGGGTATGACATAAAGATAGATAAAATTTGGCATTACAAAAAACAGTTTAAAAATGGGATCTAAAGATTAGATAAAATTTGCACCTTGATGTTGTTTAAATGCACAAAAGAAAATCATGTGCATAACAGAAATATAGATGTCCACCAAAACAGAACACATTTGACTGGTCAAACACACTCATTTTATATAACCATGAAGCCTAGACACAGATCAGGTAACACTGATGGGAGGAGGCCAGTATTGGTTGCTTCTCATAATATAAATATTATCATGACGCGATGCGCAACCATCATTGGGGTTACGGCCAGGTCACAATCCCTTTTGCTGTATTCAAAACATTTCAAAATGTCAGAGCACATCCAAGACAGGATGCAACCAGAATAAACACCCCAAATAATATCCCACCCAAAAAAAATGAGCTAAGTAGTCAAACAAGATCCATTTAAAAAAAATATATATATATATATATATATGCATATTGAAAAATAGGAGTGAGAGACACTCGAACCCATGACAGCATAAAAAAAAAAAAGCAGCAAGGTCTATAATGCTAGCTTCTACACCACAGAATACATCTTGATACTAAATGGATAAAACTCTCTCTTATCTTTCTTCAACAAAAGTACTGTGAAAAAAAAAATGGACTGGCAGGGAATAATTTTTTAACCAGCTACCATAAACACAATCTGCCATATAATACAGCAATTTCAATTTTGCAGGGAAATGTATTCGAAAAGAAAAATGGAGCCTCCACTTCTTTGGGGTTTGTTTACATTTTTTTTTTCGGTTTCCTGCAATGTCACACCTTGACTTATGGTACTTAGGGATGGACTGATAAATAGCTTGGAGAGGAGGACAAGTTATAATTCAACCCCATAAATGTAGAAAGTATATTTTTTCTGTGCCCATGGACTGTGCTCCTATCCCCAACTCCTATCTGCTATGCTATGCTAAGCTACATCTAACATCCAGCAACTGTTTGTATTGTCAATGCCAGTTTCCCAGAGCAAATGACTGTTGAATGAGTTATTATGGCAGACTTGGGTGATCAAGGATGTCGCTATCTTGCGTTACAGCGGGTTATCCAGGCTCACAACAAATACTCTGACCCTCCCTGAATGATATATATGTCGAACAGACAGTGACTCATTTTATATACATCTTGGAGAGCTAGAAAGAGTGTTTAGTAAAATCACAAGCCACATATGAGCATTATACATGTACAAACATGGTAAGAAATCTATGTGAAATTTGCAAGTTAGGTCACAACCTTATACGTAACTGTCAAATCACCATCTGATTTTTACAAAATAACATGCACATAAGTACGTTTGACATTTGAAGTGGGTGAACCAGTGCTACAGTGACAGGTTTTAGAGCACTGTTTACTTCCTGGATTCAGAAACGGGGGCAAGTGCAAAGCGTTATGCCGTCTGCTTCTACCGAATCATGGCTGGAGATTGTTTAAAAAAATATGGAGCAGCATTACTTATTTCGCGTGCAGTAACCCCACTTTAATTTAAAACGCACATCCCAAGAATAGAGTTTTGCCACAGTACCAACACACATCGAAAACGAAGAATTAAATACATGCGACATGGTGTTTACTTTATTAACGTCAATTTTTTAATGCAATTCATTGTACTGCTGCTTTAAAACTCTGAAATTCAAGTCCAGCTGAAAAGTGCCAAGCCCCAAACTCTAGAGGAAGATATTAACTTGGTGTCCCAATATAAGGCTATAAGAGACCTGGAGTGATCGAGAAAGAATGTTCCTCAAACATGCCAGCATGGTGCCACAGAAGGGGCACCCCAGAAAGAACAACCAGTGGACAGAGTTGAACAGTTGGCTGGTGTGATTGCGGATTTAATGTTGGATGTTTAAAGTGGACTTGTGGAAGTCTAATCAGGTTGAACAACCCAGCGGCCCTGACTGAGATAACTGGAGAAACCAAGCTAAGGATGGTAGAAGATGGTTTCCAAGGGGAAGCCCGCATGGTAGAGCGAGGCGGGAGCGAGAACACTTAGGTGCCTGCTGGAAGTGTGAGACAGTGATGCATTTCACCCAGGAATGCCACCAGAACCAGGAAAACTAGAACCAGCAGGGGTAATGGGCCATATGCCTGCTATGATTGAAGAGGTCCTAGGAAACCATAAATTCAACTACAGTGCCGTGGGTGGTGGTGTTTATCTGCAGGGGAGAATTCAAATTATCCCTTGCGAGATGTTAGTGGACTCAGGAGCCCAAGTTTCATTGGTACATCAGGATCTGTGGAAGAAGGCCACTAAGGGAAGAATGAAACCCTAGAGATGTACAGAGGAACCGTAAATGTTGCTAGTGGGCAGTCCTCAATGTTATGGCTGACTTGAAAGTTGGCGGAGTTGAGACCAGATGGGAGTTGCTGGTAAATAAGGACTCCAATGCCACTGCCCTAGTTGGAACTGATTTTCTGACTAGGTTCAGAGTAATAATTGATTTAAAGAACCTATTATGTAATATTTCTGAATGCCAGATCCCACTAGCCCTCAAACTTGAAGCCAACAGAGTCAGAAGGGTAGTGACGCGTGAACCACTAGTGATTCTACCCAGGACAGAGGCTGTAATACCAGAGTATGTGGATGGAGGCACCCTGGGCTTGGAAGAAGGACTAGTGGAACTGGATGGAGGGTCAAGGGCCAAAGGGAATCCTCATAGGATGTGCCTTGGTGTGTAGCAGGTGAGGCCAGATACCGATCAGGGTGAGAAACCTGGAACCTGAGCCAAAGACTCTGGAGAAGGACTTTGTACTGGGCAAGTTCAAACCGTATATTGAAGCCTTGGTGACTAGAACTGGCAGAATGGTAATGATATAAATTCTAAATACCCAGATGGGATCTGGATGGTGGAAGGTCTGATGGAGGATTTGAGACTCCTGAATCAAGATCTGGAGACAGAAGAGGAAAGGACCATTTGTGGACTCCTTCAGGAGCATTTGATCACCTTTAGTATCAGAGGCATGGACATCAGCCCTACCAAACAGATGTTCCACACGACTGATACTGGTAGTGCCAAATCAATAAAGGTTGAGTTAAGGAGAGTCCCCATGCATCTACAGAATGACTTTAATACACATTTGGATGACATGCAGAAGAAGGGAGTGATTCGACCATCATTCAGCCCTTGGTCAGCTCCAGTTGTCCTGGTACACAAGAAAGCTGGTGGGCTCCAATTTTGCATGGACTTCCACAAACTCAAGTGAGGTCACAGTCACAGATGCTTATCCCTTCCCTTGGATCGATGACACCTTGGACATGTTGGCCACGGCAAAATGGTTCTCCGGGAACACATGGCTCATCTGGGTGAAGTACTAAAAAGACTCAAAGCCTCCACTTTAAAAGTCAAACCATCCAAATGTGATCTTGTTAGAACCAAAGTCCACTATCTCAGCCATGTAATCAGCACAGAAAGGATTACCACCGACCCATTCAAAGTAGAGACTATGAAAACTTGGCCTATTCCTAAAAATGTCAAAGTAGTACGTAGTTTCCTGGGTTTGGCATCTTACTAACGGTGATTTATACGTAATTTCTCAAAGACTGCTGAATCAATGCACCGTCTGGTCAATAAGGGAGCAAAGTTTGAATGGACTGATGCATGTCAACAAGCGTTCAATTCCCTCAAGACCAGCCTTATAGCAGCTCCCATCTTGGCATACCCGGACCCCGAATAGACTTTTAATTTGGACACCGATGCCAGTGATTGGAGCATTGGGGGAATGTTATCTCAAATGGATAGAGACCAGGAAAGGGTTGTTGCTTATGCCAGTAAAGCCTTATCGGCAACAGAGTGGAAGTATGTCACCATGTGAAAAGAAAAGTATTTCCCAGGCCCACAGGAAAGAGGCAGAGGACACCACAAGGAAAGGAAGCAGCTCCTGGTGGGGGACTCAATTATTAGGGGGGATAGAACTGGGGGGAGCTGGGAAAACTGAAGTAAGGTGACTGCCTGGTGCCATGGCTTGGAGGGACAGGAAGCGCATCCTCAGGATCACGAGAACAGCTGCAAGGGAGTCTGAGCTGGACGTAATTGTCCACCTAGGGACAAATGACTTGGCTCATCATGAGATTAGAGCAGTGCAGGAGGACATTGCAGAGTTGGGGGAGGGGTCTAAGACAAGTAGCACACACAGTATCCTTCTCAGAGGTGCTGCCTGTCAATGGCATGGAGGAGGCGAGGGTAATTAGCACCATGCAGTTTAATGAATGGTTGAAGAAATGGTGTGGAGCACAGGGATTTGGCTTCATTGGGGACTGGGGTTCCACCTGGAGGGACACCAGCCTATACTGGCAGGATGGTCTGCATCTGTCCAGGAAGGGAACAAGTCTTTTGAGCAATCAGTTTAAATGCTTCATTGGCAATCTTTTAAGCTAGTCAAAGGGGGAGGCACTGATAAGCAGCAGGAAAATCCCAGCCTCTCCCTACAAAACAGGGTACTAAATGAGAAAAAGACCGAGGTGGAAAGGTCAGTGGGGGATGCTGCAACAGAAGGTAAAGCCATCAAAACATGGAGAGCAATGAGTACCAATGCCCGTAGTCTGGGTAACAAGCTTCCTGAATTAGTGGCCTTGATGGAGGAGGAAGATCTGGATATTGTGGTAGTCACAGAAACATGGTACACACAGAACCATGACTGGGACGTAAACATACCAGGATACACTATCTACAGGAGGGACAGGGAGGGTAAAAGAGGAGGAGGAGTAGCTCTTTACATAAGGGAAGGAATAAAAGCAACATAACAAAAGGGTAAACAGGGAGGAGAAGAAGCACTGTGGGTAAATTTGGAGACAGGCAATGGCACCACAATCCGCACAGGGGTTGTATACAGACCCCCTTCTCAGGGGGAGGAAATGGACAAGGAAATGATAGAAAATATACTTAGAATGGCAGAAAAAGGGGAGATATTGCTGATGGGTGATCTGAATATGCCAGATGTTAATTGGAGTGCAGTTGCAGCAGCCACTTCGAAGAGTGGGGTTATTCTAGATGCCCTACAGGGGGCATGCCTTAGACAACTAGTATTGGAGCCCACTCGAGAGGGAGCAATATTAGACCTGATTCTCTCAAATGGAGATGGAGAGAGGATCACAGATGTAGAAGTGGGTAGTCATCTGGGAACTAGCGACCACCGAACAGTATGGTTCACAATAAACACAGCAATAGAGTCAAGCCATACAAAGGCAAAAGTACTGGACTTTAGGAGGGCTGACTTTGCCAAAATGGGTGAGTGCCTAAGGAATACACTAGCAAATGGGCAGGAAGGAGGGGTGGAAGAACAATGGGGAATAATAAAAACTGCCATCACAGAGGTAACGAGCCTTTGTGTGAAGCAAATAAACAAAACAAAACGACGTAAGAAACCACTATGGTTCTCGAAGGAAGTGGCAGTGAAGGTTCAAGAGAAAAAGAAAGCATTCAGGAAGTACAAGGAATCGCAGAAGGAGCAGGACAGAGAACTGTATCAGTTAAAGCAAAAGAAGGCTGGGAAGGCAGTCAGAACAGCAAAGGCCCAAACTGAGGAAAAGATAGCCAACTCAGTTAAGGGGGATAAAACCTTTTATAGGTACATCAGGGAGCGAAGGAAGACCAAGGGAGGGATAGTGAGGCTTAATAAAGGGAGGGAGGGTGGGCAGAGGGAGACTGTGAAAAGGCAGAGATACTGAACAAATATTTTTGCTCAGTAATTACAAATGAAGAGGGGGAGGTACATAAAACAAACAGTAGAAACACTCTGGATACAGAAGTTGATACCAGCCCATTTACAGAAGAAAGGGTTCTGAAAGAACTCTTAAAACTGAAGGTGGACAAAGCAATGGGGCCTGATGGGATTCATCCCAGAATTCTAAAAGAACTAAAAATAGAACTAGTGACACCACTGACTACCCTTTTTAACAAATCATGGGAGGATGGGGTGGTACCCGAGGACTGGAGGAGGGCAGATGTGATTCCCCTTCACAAAAGTGGGAGCAAGGCAGAAGCAGAAAACTACAGATCTGTTAGTTTAACCTCAGTGATAGGGAAAATGATGGAATCACTTCTGAAGGAAAGAATTGTCGAGTATCTAGAGGCCAGAGGGGCACAGGACACTAGGCAGCATGGATTCACAGCGGGAGGGTCATGCCAGACAAATCTGATAGATTTCTTTGACTGGGTGACCAAAGTAGTAGATCAGGGAGGGGCTGTGAACATGGCCTACCTAGACTTTAGCAAGGCATTTGACACAGTCCCACACAAAAGATTAATATACAAGTTAGCCAGCCTGGG
This sequence comes from Neoceratodus forsteri, assembly GCA_016271365.2. Taxonomy (NCBI): domain Eukaryota; kingdom Metazoa; phylum Chordata; order Ceratodontiformes; family Ceratodontidae; genus Neoceratodus; species Neoceratodus forsteri. The sequence continues at coordinate 830,890,479 of CM028137.1, forward strand.
AGTGGGTCCCAAGATGACAGCCTGGGTAAAGAATTGGCTAGAGAATAGGACCCAGAGAGTAATAGTAAATGGAGTCCAGTCAGAAGAAAGGAGGGTTACTAGTGGGGTACCGCAATGTTCAGTATTAGGACCGGTCCTCTTCAATGTCTTTATAAGCGACATTGCAGAGGGACTGGAAGGAAAAGTATGTCTTTTTGCAGATGACACAAAGATCTGCAACAGAGTTGATGCACAAGGGTGGGGTGAAAAGGATGAGAAGGGACGTGGCAAGGTTAGAGGAATGGTCAAATGTATGGCAGCTTAGATTCAATGCTAAGAAGTGCAAGGTAATGCACCTGGGAAACAAAAACCCAGGGGAAGAGTACACAATGGGGGTGAGATACTAACAACAACAAAAATGGAAAGGGACCTGGGGGTAGTCATATCAGATGACCTAAAGGTGGGCAAGCAATGTGAGAGGGCAGCAAGGAGGGCTGGGGATACTGGGATGCATAGGGAGAGGCATCACCAGTAGAAAACAGGAAGTTATTATTCCTCTGTGCAGACAGCTGGTGAGACCCCATCTGGAGTACTGTGTGCAGTTCTGGAGACCCAATCTCTGCAAAGACATAGACAGGATGGAAGCTGTCCAGAGAAGAGCAACTAAAATGGTGCAGGGTCTGCACCGGAAGACATATGAAGAGAGACGAAAGGAGCTTAATATGTATAGCCTCGAGGAAAGGAGGAGCGGGGGACATGATAGAAATGTTCAAGTACCTCAAGGGAATCAACGAAGTCCAAGAGGGTAGCATCTTTCAAAAAAGAGATGTGCAAGAACAAGAGGGCACAATTTGAAGATGGGGGGGGCGGCTCAGAGGTAATTTAAGGAAGTATTTTTCACAGAGAGGGTTGTGGATGCATGGAACGGCCTTCCGGAGGAGGTTGTGGAGTCAAAATCACTGGTGGAATTCAAGCATGCATGGGACAGTCATAAGGCCATTCTAGGGGGTGGGGGTAGAAGAAGTAGGCTGCTGGTTAACTAGGATCTGCAGCTTATCCAGTAGGTAGGGAAATGGGCAGACTGGGTGGGCCAAGCGGTCCTTATCTGCCGTCAAATTCTATGTTTCTATGTTTCCAACACTACCTGCTGGGAAGAAAGTTTATCTTCCACACAGATCATGGCTCACTAAGATTGTTAAACAATTTCAGATACACTGAGGGTCAGTTCGCCAGATGGATGAAACAGATTGCCCAGTATGAATATGAAATTGTTCACTGAAGCAGGAGAATTCAAGAAGTCCAAGACCAGAGAGGACTTCTGATTTAGAAGAATCTACTGTGACTCCTGCAAAATCCAGTCCTGTTGAGCAGCTTTGTGTAATCACATCAACTTTAGTGGCCCAGGTTCCATCAGCAGAGTTGGATTTTGATTTAGAAGCTAAACAGAACAATGACCCCATAATCAGAAAACTCAAGAAATAGAAGATGAACTCCAAGCAGGAACCTCCAATTGAACAATGGAACAATCCTGAATTAAGACAATTCAAGGAAGTCTGGAATTCCTTGATTATTAAAAATGGAGTCCTGTAAAGACAGTTCATCCATGCTTCTTCAGGGGGAGATATAGACCAGGCGGTGGTCCCTCCTGACCTTGTTCCCCTCATTTTGACAACCCTGCATAATGTCCTGTATTTAGAACATTTAGGAAGAGAGAGAAAATGTGATGGAGAAGGTCGAGACAGGTTCTTTTGGCCAAATTGGCAAAGATCTGTGAAGGAGTGGAGTCGCGCCAACTTGGACTGTGCAGTAAGACTTTTGGACCCACCCCTAAAGCACACCTGGTGATGTCAAGAGTGGGACACCCTATGGACAGAGTGGCTATTGCCATTCTAGGGCCGTTACCTTTTACTGATAATAGAAATTGCTACATTATGGTGGTGCCAGACTATTTTCAAAATGGGCTGAAGCATTTCACTTGCCAGACCAAGAGGCTCAGACTGTAGCAGAGGTCCTAGTGTCAGAAATAATTTGCCACTCTGTGACTCCCCACTCTATCTATATAGACCAGGGGAGGAACTTTGAATCCACACTACTTAGAGAACTGTGTTCTCTACTGGAAATAAATAAGACCCGGACCACTCTACCACCCCGAGTCTGATAGATTAGTGGTGTGACTAAATAGGACACTGTTAGACACGTTGTCCATGTTCACAATTGCAAATTAAGATAATTGGTATACCTTACTTCCTTATGTAATGATGGTCTATTGTAGTAGTGTACAGTCTTCCTCTGGTTTTAGCCCATTTGAGGTTATATTTTGAAAGTAGATAACCCTTCCTGTGGATGTGGTTTTTAGTAGACCACGGGGGAACAGTTATGGTTCTGCCTCTGAATTTGTCATGCCAGAGTGTCAGAGATCCAGCGTTGGATGTCCAGGGGTCCAGCTCCAAAGCACCAGCTTGTCTAGAGCCGGAGTTCATACTGGAGTTCATACAGGAATGTTAAGACAACCAGAAGGCCAAAGCCCATATAGGTTGTCCCCACTATTTCAGTGAAGGAAACCAAAGTTACCAACTGATATATATCTGTCTAAACCTGCCTTAAAAGCATTAAAACTAGTAGTTTCTATTAATTCTTCTGGTAATCTATTCCATAATCTGACAACTCTGGGTCCAAAGCTAAATTGTCTCGGCTTTGTCCTACAGTATTCTTCTTTTAATTGGTACTTATGCCCTCTTAAATTATAGTTTTGTTCCTTATTCTGAAGGTCAAGATCATGTTTTAATAATTCCTGTCACATAATTTTATGCAGCAGTAGCAGGTCACCTCTGGCTCGTCTCATGTCCATTGACCACAACCCTAAGACCCTTAATCTTTCCACATATGGTTTATCCTTAATCTCTTTTACAAATTTTGTACAAGCCCTTTGTGGCTTTTCAACCATTTTTATGTCCTTTCTTAAATATAGACTCCAGACTGTGGAACAGTAGTCCAAATGTGGTCTTATATAAGATTTATAAAGAGGCATCACTACCTCTTTATTCCTTGATTGAAAACTTCTTCGAATGCAGTTAACCAAATGCATAGCCTTGTTAGCTGCTATTCTACAATGAGGACCCTTTTTTAGATCATGACTAATGTATACACCCAAATCTTTTTCACAGACAGACTCCTTAAGTTTTACACCATGGATATAATAATCTTGTTTTATATTTCTTTGTCCCATGTGCATTATTACACATTTGTCCACGTTAAAGTGCATCTTATTCTGTTTGACCCACTCTGATATGTTAACTGAATCTTGACCAAAATGTAGTCTGTCTTCAAAGGTGTTTACAACCCCCCCATCTTAACATTGTCTACAAACTTTATTAATTTATTCTTGCCAGTTATATCTAGATCAGAAATAAAGATACCAAACAACAGCAGTCCCAACACGGACTCCTGTGGCACCCCACTTGAAACACACACCTCATCAGATAAAAAGCCCTGTACCCTAACCAGTTGAGTTCTATCCGTCAGCCAGTGTTTGATCCATTTAATTATAACACTATCAATTCCTAAATTTACCAGTTTTAGGATTACTATATCATGAGGAACTGAGTCAAAGGCATGACTAAAGTCCAGCATAACCATATCCACATTATTCCCCTGGTCTATTAGTTTCCCAATGTGTTCATAAAAACTAATTAAATTAGTCTCACAGGATCTATTCCTAACAAAACCGTGCTTAGTTTTATCACTCATACCCATATTCAAGGTATAAGTTATTATCTCCTCATATATTATACCTTCAATAATTTTACAGACCGCCAATGTTAAACTTATAGGTCGATAATTCACCACCTCTGTCCTATTTCCCTTTTTAAACACTGGGACCACGTGAGCTGTTCTCCAGTCCTTTGTTACATAGCCTTCAATCAGTGATTTCTGCCATATTAAAGTAATAGCTGGTGCAAGTACATCTTCCAGTTCCTTAATAAATTTTGGATGCACCCCATCTGGGCCTGCTGATTTATCTGTCTTAAGTTTTTGTATTTTTTCAAGAACTTAATTGATAGTGACTATATCCGTCTGCATCTTGTTAGATGTCACAGTCTTGATATTGTCTGTTTTATAGGCATCCTTGATGAACACTTTTCTAAATGTTCTACTAAATTCCTCAGCCATTTCCCCAGGTTTCATGGATATTTCACTGTCTATAAGTAGGGGTCCTACAGTATTATTATTTCCTTTTTTGTTATTCACGTATGCAAAGAGTGCCAGAGGTTCAGTGTCGGAGGTCCAGGGCCAGAGATCTAGGGGCCCAGATCCACAGTGCCAGAGGTCTATTGCCAGAGGTCCAGCACTGGTGGTCCATGGGTCCAGATCTGCAGTACCAGGGGTCCAGTGCCAGAGGTCCAGATCCAGATTACTAGAGGTCCAGATCCACAGTGCCAGAAGTCCAGAGGTGGAGACCCAGATCCACAGTACCAGGGGTCCAGCACCAGAGTGCCAGGGGTTCAGAGATCCAGATACATATTGCCAGAGGTTCAGTGCCTGAGGTCCAGATCTAGATTGCCAGAGGTCTAGTGTCGGAGGTCCAGAGGCCCAGATTCACAGCCCCAGAGGTCCAGCTCCACAGTGCCAGAGGTCCTGAGACAGAGTGTCAGATCCACAGTACCTGGGGTCTAGCACCAGAGTGCTAGAGGTCAAATGTCTGAGGTCCAGGGGTCCATATCTATAGTGCCAGAGGTCCAGATCCAGATTGCCAGAGGTCTAGCACTAGAGGTCCAGATCCACAGCACCATAGGTCCAGATCGACAGGGCCAGAGGTCCAGAGATGGAGTGCCAGATCCACAGTAATTGGGGTCCAGCACCAGAGTGCCAGAGGTCCAGGGATCCAGATACATAGGGCCAGAGATCCAGCACCAGAGATCCAGATTGCCAGAGGTCTAGAGGACCAGATCCACAGTGCCAGAGGTCCAGAGTCCATTGTTGGAGGTCCAGAGGCCCATATCCACAGTGCCAGAGATGTAGATCCACAGTGCCAGAGGCAGAGTGCCAGATCCACAATACCAGGTGTCCAGCATCAGAATGCCAGAGGTCCAGCAAAGGAGGTCCAGGAATCTAGATCCATAGTGCCAGAGGTCTAGCACCAGGGGTCCAGATCCACAGTGCCAGAGGTCCAGTTCTGGAGGTACAGATCCATAGTGCCAGAGGCCCAGATCCACAGTGCCAGAGGTCCAGCACCAGAGTGCCAGAGGTCAAATGCTGGAGGTCCAGGTATCCAGAGTGCCAGCGGTCCAGCACCAGTGGTCCAGAGCCAGAATGCCAGAGATTCTGTGCCGGAGGTCCAGAGATCCAGATCCATGGTTTTGGAGGTCCAGCACAGAGATCGACAGGTTCAGATCCACAGTGCCAGAAGTCCAGTGCCACAGAGCCCACGGTCCAACACCAAGGATCTACTGCCAGAGAACCAGAACATTGGGGGTATGATGGGACAATCTGGGGTGGACAGAATGAGAAGAGCGCCAACACCATAGCATCTTGCCACACCACAGACAACTCAGCTGGATGGGGTCAAGACTGGACCATCTGGGGTGGTCAGAAGAGGGCTGACACCATAGCAGCTTGCCCCACTGCAGACAACACAGTTCCTGAGGGTCCAAAATTGGGACATCTGGGGTGGTCAGAAGAGGGCCAAAACCGTAGCAGCTTGCACCACAACAGACAGCTCAGCTCCTGGGGATCAGGATTTGGCCATCTAGGGTGGTCATAAGAAGGCCGACACCATAGCAGCTTTCCCCATTGTGAACAGCTCGGTTCCTTGGGGACAAAATTGGACCATCTAGGGTAGTCGGAAGAGGACCGATGCCGTAGCAGCTGCCCCATTGTAGACATTCCTGGCTTCAGTATCAAGAAATCATCACCTCCCAGTGACCAAGATGGGCTAACCTTTTAGCAGTTGCCTTCTGAGACTCTCTAGTACCATTTTTGAACTACTTCATTTCCTAAGAGTTACTGTTTATTCTGTTAGTCATTTTCTTTAGAGTTTTATATTCCCCTACCCATATATTTTTTTTATCTCCTGGTTTTAATAAACTGTTTTATTTGACTCATCCATGTATGTCTCTTCTTGCTGGTCACCCAGTGGTACCCACATAGGGGAACAGAGCTTCCCCTTTGTTTCAGCTCACTCCAAATTACTAGTTGCTGGTGCTGATTGGCCTATGTTTGGGTCAGTTACACGGTTGTTGGGCCCAACAAGGCCCCTCCCCTTAGCTAATTGGCTTTAATCCTAGGCAGGGCTGGTTACAATACATTATGTCCTTTACACGCTGTACTTGTATGTTTAAAAATAATGCAATAAACTATAAAATTAAAAAATGATACATTACATCTCTAGCCTGGATGAAAGTGCTAAATGCTGCATTGGTGCTGCTTTCTGATGTCACTGGCTGCCTTGGACTGTGGAGGATCAGCTGTTTGTCTCCTTGTGGAGCAGTGTGTCATGCTGTTTTTTTTTTTTCTTCTTCTGCTTGCTGAGTAATCTATGGTAACATGTCCTGGCCAGAAGGTTATACTGTATGATTACTTGGAAATGGGCAATTATTTTTCCTGGAGTCCCCAATACCCTTCCAATAAATTATCCTGCAGATTTCTATGGGTTGTAAATAGTTGTGTTAGAACTGCGGAGCTTGTTCTCCTAACAGATGGTCTGTAGTGATATTTGTCAGCACTGGTTTGAGGTCATTTACAATTGTTTCTGAATAGGAGTTTATTTGAGGTGGTGAGCTCTGCGCTGGAAACCTGCTATGGCACAGACAACTAAAAGTTTGAGTGGAAACTTCAGGATATACCTAAGGAAGGTCCCACCTATGGCAAGCTACCCAACTGCCAGTCCTCATTTGTAGATATAATTCTGTTGTATATATTATAGGGGCACTATAGTGCCCCTATAGTTAGAGTTGTTATCCCCTTTCAATGTTAAATCTCAGTTTTTGCACCTTATTAACTTGGTCATTTTTCAACCAAATAACACAAAAATTGGTATGTGTTGTCAGTGTCGCAAGATGTGGAAAGTTTTGTGATGGCCATTTTTATGATTTTGGAGATATAAAGTGGTCAAAAATGCAAAAAGGAATATTTTTCCCTATAGGATAACATGGAATTTTTTTGCTTTCATGTACAGCACACACAGAATTAAGTTTGCCCCTGATACAACCATGGAGATAAGCCATACAAAAACAAGGATACTGGACTTTAGAAGGGCTGACTTTGGCAAAATGGTGAATACCTGAAGAATGCACTAGCAAATGGCCAAAAAGGAGGGGTGGAAGAACAATGGAGAAAAATCAAAACTGCCATCATAGAGGCAACAAGCCTTTGTTTGAAACAAATAAACAAAACAAAGCAAAGTTAAAAAAACACTATGGTTCTCAAAAGAGGTGGCAGGGAAGGTTAAGGAGAAAAAGGCTGCATTCAAAAAGTACAAGGAATCACAGAAGGAGCACGACAGGGAACTGTATCAATTACAGCAGAAAGAAGTGGGGAAGGCAGTCAGAATAGCAAAGGCCCAAACCGAGGAAAAAATAGCCAACTCAGTTAAGAAGGAGGATAAAACCTTTTATAGGTACATTAGGGAGCATAGAAAGGTTAAGGGAGGGATAGTGAAGATTAATAAAGGAGAGGGGAAGTGGGCAGAGGGAGACAGTGAAAAGGCAGAGATACTGAATGAGTACTTTTGCTCAGTATTCACAAAAGAAGATGAGGAGGAGTTACCTAAACCAGACAATAGAAGCACTCTGGGTAGGGGGGGTTGACATCAGTCCATTCACAGAAGAAAGAGTCCTGAAAGAACTCCTAAAACTCAAGGTGGACAAAGCAATGGGGCCAGATGGGATTCACCCCAGAATCCTAAAAGAACTAAGGGAGAACCTAGTGACACCACTGACCATGCTTTTTAACAAATCATGGCAGGATGGGGTGGTACCTGAGGACTGAAGGAGGGCATATGTGATTCCCCTTCACAAAAGTGGGAGCAAGGCAGAAGCAAGGAAACTACAGACCTGTAAGTTTGACCTCAGTGGTAGGGAAAGAAAGAATTGTTGAGTACCTAGAGGCCAGTGGGGCACAGGATGCAAAGCAGCATGGATTTACAGCAGGAAGGTCATGTCAGATGAATCTAATTGATTTCTTTGACTGGGTGACCAAAGTAATAGACCAGGGAAGGGCTGTGGATATGGCCTACCTAGACTTTAGCAAGGCATTTGACACAGTCCCACACAAAAGATTAATAATCAAGTTAGCCAGCCTGGGAGTGGGTCCCAGGGTGGTAGCCTAGGTAGCAAACTGGCTGCACAACAGGACACAGAAGGTAATAGTGAATGAAATACATTCTGAAGAAAGGGGGTTACTAGTGGAGTACCTCAGGGCTCAGTACTGGGTCCAGTCCTCTTTAACATCTTTATAGGTGACATTGCAGAGGGTCTGGAGGGAAAGGTATGCCTCTTTGCAGATGGCACAAAGATCTGTAACAGAGTTAATACACAAGAGTAAGTAGAAAAGATGAGAAGGGACTTGGCAAGGTTGGAGGAATGGTCAGACATATGGCAACTTAGATTCAATGCAGAGAAGTGCAAAGTAATGCACATGGGAAACAAAAATCCAGGAGAAAAGTACACAATAGCAGGGGAGGTACTAACAACAACAAAAATGGAAAGGGACCTGGGGGTTAGTCATATCAGATGACCTAAAGGTGGGTAAGCAATGTGAAAAGTTGGTAAGGAGAGCCAGGGGGATACTGGGATGCATAGAAAGGGGCATCACAAGTAGAAAAAGGGAAGTGGTTATCCCTCTATACAGACAGTTGGTGAGACCCCATCTGGAGTACTGTGTGCAGTTTTGGAGACCTCATCTACACAAGGACATAGACAGGATGGAAGCAGTCCAGAAGAGGGCAACTAAGTTGGTGCAGGGTCTGCAGCAGAAACCATATGAAGAGAGACTGAGAGCTTAATATGCATACTCTTGATGAAAGGAGGGACGGGGGGACATGATAGAAACTTTCAAGTACCTCAAGGGAATCAACAAAGTCCAGGAGGGTAGCATCTTTCAGAAAAAGAGATGTGTAAGAACAAGGGGCACAATTTAAAGATGGGGGACGGCTCAGGGGTAATGTGAGAAATTTTTTTTCATGGAGAGAGTGGTGGATACATGGAACCACCTTCCTGAGGAGGTCATTGGGTCTAAAACAGTGGGGAATTCAAACATGCATGGGACAGACATAAGGCAATTATAGTGGGGGGTTGCAGGACGTAGGCTGTTGGTTAACTAGAATCTGCAGCTTATCCAGTAGGTAGGGAAATGGGCAGACTGGGTGGGCCAAGTGGTCCTTATCTGCCGTCAAAGTCTATGTTTCTATGTTTACTTTCAGGGATGATGGGATGTGTGCCAAGGGTGTGCCTTTAGATGGTTTGGTGAAAACATACATAGCCATTTTTGAATTATAACGATTTTTGTGATAGATGCAAGATGGGCAGTGTGCACTGTAAACAGCATTTACCATTCGAACAGTAAATGTGACTGCCAGAGCTATGGAGAGGTTGACCTTCATCACTCCAGTAGGATTATTCGAGTTCAGGGTAATGTCTTTTGAAATGAAGAACGCCCCCCTGCCACCTTCCAAAGGTTTTTCAACCAGGTGTTTCATGATACCGAAGAGTACACAGTTGTGTATCTGGATGATATTGCCATCTTCAGTGCCAGCTGGAAGGAACACCTGTTCCACCTGAAGGAAGTATTGGGCAGGATACAGGGGGCAGGGCTCACTATCAAAGCTGAAAAGTGCCAGGTGGCCATGGCGGAGGTGGCATATCAGGGACATGTAGTAGAGCGGGGGCAGCTTCGCCCTAATCAAGCCAAGATTGAGGTGGTAGGGGCATGGTCAAGGCCTGAAACTCAGAAGCAGGTTCAGAGTTTCCTAGGGACTGCCAGGTACTATTGTTAGTTTGTACTAAATTACAGTACCCTGGCAGCTCCCCTCTCTGGCCTGCTAAAGAAAAGAATGCCCAAAATGGTAAAATGGGAGCCAGCCTCTGAACAAGCCTTCACATGGCTAAAGGAGGCACTGTGCAGTACCCCTGTGTTGGCCAGTGCAGACTACAGTAATCCATTTGTAGTCCAGATAGATGCTTCACATGTGGGGATTGGGGCAGGCCTCAACCAGACCTCTAACCAAGGGAAAGATCTCCCAATAGTGTACCTTAGCAAAAAGTTGCTTCCCTGAGAGCAGGCCCTGAAGAAATTGGAGACATACCTCTACAGGAGGCACTTTGAGGTATAGACTGTTCATTACCCCCTGGTGTGGCTGACTCAGATGGGGAAAATGAATAGTCGTCTCTTAAGATGGAGCATTGCCTTACAGAGCTACGATATGATCATTACCCACAGGGCTGGATCAGTGAATGCCAATGCAGATGGGCTATCTCACCAGTTAGAGCAATGAACAGCATTTGTGAAACTCCTACCATGCCTAGGGATGGATTCTTACAAATTCAATCTAGGAGGGAGGAGTGTCACAAGTTACCCCACTGCTAGCCCTTATTTGTAGATATTATTCTGCTGTGTATATATAATGTTTTCTTATGCAGTTGTATGTACATGCCAGTGTTAATTCCAAAGGCACATGAAGAGAAGACTGGATTTTTTTAAAGGGTTTTGACCTTCTTCTGACCTAAAAAACTGACAGTTATTTGTCAAAGTCTGTGGGAGTAGCTGATCAAAGAGTATTTCCCTGGTTAACTACCAAGGTAATAAAACTGTTAAGGATATGGAGAGATGCTATTCCCTGTTGTAAAGTTCAAAACCAAGGATGTGTTAAACAAGATTGTGGAAAGTAACCATTCTTTACAGGACAATGTGAATTAGCTTACAGGGTGTTATATAGTAAGGCATCAAAGTTTTAACTCTGAAGTCATGTTCGTGGTTATTAATATCTGACAGGAAGTTCTGATGTCAGAACCTTTGTAAACATTTTAGACAGCGCAAGAGTAACATCTACTGGCCTGAAAGTTAAGACTTACAGAATACCTTGGATCTGAAGTATATAAGATGGTCCACAGAGCAGTTTGAAACACGTTCTTCTCTGTACACTTTGCTTGAGACACACAGAAGCCAAACTGCTGAAAACCCAGTGTGGCTGCAAGGATTTTGAAATCTTCATACTTAAGGTACAGACTTTGTTAACCAGTTTCAGTGTGTTTTATTCTGTATACGTTTCCAGTTTGTTTATTATACTGTAACCTAAACAAGTATATGTTCACTTTTAGTTGTAATTATGATAGTAAACACTTTTACTTTTCTAAAGAAATTCTGCCTGTGTGAGTTTCCTTATATTGCATGTGTGACTGTAGAATGTTTGTTAAAAATCTGGATGACTGTTAAATGCTTAAAGGGGTCACCAGTAGCAACCAAATTGAAAAGGGGGTTTGAAAAAGGGAATATGGAAGGATAGGGAGAATACCAGAGTCTCATATGAGTCTGCAGGGATTGTGAACTAGGCTGTTGCATGTCCTGTAGGGCAAAGGCCAAATCAGGTGTTGCACTGCTAACTCAAAGAGACTATAATGCCTAGGTCTTCCTCCTTTGTGTAATAGCCAAGAAAGGGTTCATACCTGGTCACAAGGCTCGAGACTGGTATTGTGCCCTGATCCAGAGTAAAGAGGGATGTTCTGGGACCTCGTGATAAGTGTTCTGTTGTAAACCCAGCAAACACTCTTGAAGGACACAAGGAGGGTATCCATGTGTTCCCCCCTTTCTGTCGTGGATTGCACTTAGGGGTGGGCTTTGTGAGTTCAGTGGACGTTGACCCTCAGGAATGGGTTCATGACACCATCTACTGGCCTAAATGTTGTGGGATTTTCACTTATATTTCCAGAGCTGAAACAGTGATATAAATAGCCTTAGCTCAGGGCATTTGGACACACTTTTCATCTGGACTTCATCTGACACACAGGAAGCCAAACTGCTAAGACACAGTGGTTGCCAACACATACATTTCCTCTGGACATTCTCTTGACCACAAGCACAGAGACTAAGAACCAGAGACTGTACCTACTTTTTATGGACTTCAAAAAATAAGGTTGACTTTTGGCTAACATTTTTAATGCGTTTGCATGTATGTATATTTACATTTTATTTCTGTATACTGTAACCCAAATTAGTATATTCTCTTGTTAGTTGTAACTGTATTGAAGTATTTTAGTAAAAACATTTGTTTTCCTAATGAATATCTGCCTGAGTGATATGTATGTATATGTGTGTGTGAAGTGTGGAACAGTATTAATAATCTGTGACAAGTGTTCATTGCTTAGAGGTGTCACCATAAGCAACCAAATTGAGTAAAAGGGTCTATAAGGGATCTGAAGAAATAGGGAGAACACCAGATTCTGCAGGGAATTTGGACCAGGCTGTTGCATGTCCTGTAGGGAGAAGGCTAAATCAGATTGTACACTGCTACCCTCGAAAAGAGTGCTCATCTGGGTTTTCCTCCTTTGTGTAATAGCCAAGGAAGGGTTCATATTTCACCACAAGACTCGAGACCGGTATTGTTCCCTTATCCAGAGTTAGATGGATGTCCTGGGTCCTCATGGCAGAGGTGAAGTCATGACCTCAGTGAGCATTCTGAAAGCAAGAGGGGTATCCCTGTCCCCCATCATGGATTGCACTTAAGGGTGTGCAGTGTGAGCTCAGTGGGCCTGACCCCAGGAGTGGGTTCGTGACACCACCTACCTGCCAATCACTTATCTAGGCATGCTTCCTGTCCCACATGACATGTAGTGAATAACCCCTTTAGCTACAGCTCCTGGATGGAAAGATACTGGAAACTCTGGGGAGCAACATTTCCAAGGTAAAACATTATCTGTTTTTTAATTGACTCAACTGCCACCTTGGAAAGGCAACACAGGAAACATGATTTTGCACTGTACTGCATAAAATCTATGTATGGTTGAGTTCTACTGTTGTATAGAGACTGAGTAATTAAACATGTTTAATCCCTCAATTATTGCAAAACTACTATTTTATAGTAAACAGTCTTAACACACACTGGCTTTACCAGCTATATCTTTTGTTTGCCTTACAAGGCAGCAATATTACTAACATTTGATGATACTAAAATCAAATAGCCAATTCAGATGTGCAACTAATTTGGTACTTTTTATGAAAATGCGAAATGTGTTGAATTGCAAAAAGTGTTTTTTTCTGACAAGTTTAAGATAAGTTGTGGTTACAAACAATTCAATTCACGAATGGCTGGGGTGGCTACGCGCCGCCTAAGTTAGGTGCGTAGCCACCATGCAGCTGCCTACACCCACTGCACCCCCTCTGGCACATATAGGAAAAGGATGCACCCCCCACGGCCATTCAAAGAGCTCCGCATGGGGGGGTTGTGTAGGGGTGAGCCAGCAATCTGCAGTATGCACAACCCTGTGGAGTGCTGTGAGTGGGGGATTCCAGTTCCGTGTCTGGGAGGCAGCTGTAAACCACCAGGGCTGGCTGTGTGCCTCCCAGGGAGGCTGTCTCCAGATGCGGCGGGCATGGCAGGGGGCAACGGCCCACCCAACAATGTAACCCCTGCCATCGGGGCACTTCTGGTATCCAGGCTCAGGCAGATGGGGGAGGACCACCTCCACAGCTCGGTTGGTGCACTGCACACTGGCTGGCAACATGGTGCCAGAAGTGCACAACCGATCCACTGTGGGTCCCTGCCTGGGCAGCCGATTGGCTGCCCACAAGTATCCATGCTCCACACCCGCCTGCCCCTGTGGACCTGCGCACCGGGGGCGGGGCCACGTAGGGGAGCTGAGTAGGGCTGGTGTTCATGAATGTGGCCCCCTGTGGAACTCCCTTGAGTGTGGAGCTGTGCATCCCAATACGCACCTCTTGCATGCATTTTCATGAATTGGCCCCAATCTGTATTTTACCTTAAAAGTCAGCAATGGTTTATGGAGAATGTCCAACAACAGCAGCTGTAACAGGAGTTACAAAGTTCAGTGCTACAGTACTACTAAAAATAATGTGCCACCTTTTATTATAAGCTTTTGGCCATTCTGTGTACTAAACACTAACATTTCAGGAATAAGTCTACTGTTTTACACTGTGACACTCTGCCATATGCTTATTGTTATATTGTATAATATTTTGTTATAAATAAAATGTGTATATTATGTGACTGCCTGCTTAAAGATGATAGGGTGAGAGACTTGACCTTTGACCTCCAAGGTGTCAGTGTGGTTGAAACAGCTGGCTGTTATAAAAACTGACTAAGGGGAAACTGATCAAAGGTTTCCTGTTCTCTGTAACAGAGGGATTTGGCCATCTGCCAGGAGATAGGACCTATAAAATGTTATGATTCCTGCAGGAAAAGACCATTTGAGATCACTCTAGCAAAACAGAAAATCAGCAGGGAGACATCAAAGGGGATGTTTTGATGAAAGACTCATATTTAAAAAATTGCTGACTGTTGATTTCCACAGTAGAAATTAAATCTATGGGAGGATCTAACTGTGACCTCACCGGGGGGGCGGTGGGGAAAGGATTTGAAATGAACAGGCATCAGAGGGAAACAGAGCTTTTTATTCTGGACTCAAGGGAGACTTATTTCTCTGGACTTAATAAGGCAATTTATGGTAACATCTGGCTAGGCAAGAACTTTTAAGTATTTGTGGTAGGTGTAATTTGTGTTCTATAACTTCCCATTTATTTTATGCAACTGTAAGTTATTGATATAATTGTTCTGTGTTTGATTTTACTTGTTTTACAATTTTTTGTAAACAACATTTTCTTTAAAATACTGCCTGTGCTTTTTCTCAGTTATTTTACATGTGATTGTTGAACCTGTGTTTAAGTCTGACAGCTGTTAAGGTCTTGAATGTGTTATTGAACTTGTTAAAGGTAAGAATATACCTAGGTCTCATATTGAGTCGTAAGGGTACCTTTTGGAAACCTGGCTGGGTGCCCCTGAGCAAAGGATTGTTCTGCATCCCCTGAAGCGCGTACGTATCTGAGCCTGTTAACTGGATATGCTAGCATAAGGTTCACATTTGACCCCAGGACTCGAGGTTGGTAGGTGATTTGGACCCAAAACAGACAGGAGGGTTACCCTGTCTGTCCTCTGTTCACACTATTGCGCTTCAAGGTTGGCACTGTGGGAGCAGAGGGCCTGACCTGCGGAGCGCATTTGTAACATGCACTATCCCCATCACGAAACACAATGAAATGTTTATCCCTATCTTGTTATTTGAGTCTACTATGCAGTACAATATGACTTTTTAATTTTTTTATTTTATTTTTACAGCTCTGGGCGGAACCTACAGTCGTTTTGGAATCAATCTTTTCCCTTAAAATGGCTGATCGTGGCACCTTCCATTGGACTTTTGGAAGTATCCTTCTGAAAGTCCAATGGAGCTTGTAACATTCCGCCATGATTGTCTGCTACAGAGTAACAGCCTTGCTATTCCGGCTGTTACGTCTGTATTCTGGGACAAGAACTGCGAATGCACGCCTTGAGTGCATGTGCAGTTCTGCTAGCACTGCCATCTTATGAAAGCAGAATGCCATTTCACCGCAACTACCCATGCGTGAATGCTGTGCATGTGCAGTTGTATTGCTGCCGCCATCTTGTGGATGTCATTCCTCCCGCACCCTCCCACTGCTCCTGTACTGGCGGCTAATAAAACCTTCCTGCTCCCTCCCACTGCTGCTGTCCTCCTCGCTCCCTCCATTTCCCATCCCAGTGCCGACATCAGGGTGCCCAATCCCCGTGTCAGCATCATGTAACCCCACCAACTCATATGGTACACTAGGAACCCACCCCAGTGTGCCCAAATGTATGTTTCTTTTCCTGTAGATAAAGACTATTCCCTGACATCTTGTTTTTTTACCTGTAAAAAAGAAAATGGTCCCTCGTCGTAGCCCCAGTCTCTCTTCACCTTCCCTGCCCTCCCACTGAGCACCCACCTCCCCGCACCCCAACCCCCTTTACCCCATAAGTACCTCCAGAGGTTGGCGCTGTCATCTTCTGTGGACTGGGACACGTCTGCACTCTTCAAAGCCAAACTGCAAACTGAAGAATCAAAAGTAAGCATGCTATAATGGCAGTCAATGAGATTTTCAACTTATGTTGCTATATCAGCCATTTTTAGGAATTTTGGCCCCACATTTCCAACATGGGGTTCTTTGGACCCTACCTTGTGAACACAGTCACTGTTATTTTATTACTCTGTACTGAAAGGTGATTTTGCGGTTATTGTACGGAATCACCTTTCGGGACTGATTAACGAAATGAAAGTGCCACTGTTTATGAGGTGGGGCCCCAAAAAGCCTATGTTGCAAATTTGGTGAAGAAATTCCAAAACATTTCTACGTTACGAGCAGGCATTGCACAGTTTCTACGCATGCTCCTAACTTTGCCAATTTTTAATATTTTCACTCCAGATTTTCAACATTGCCATTTTTGCACACCTCCTTATTATCAGTACAGCTTTCATTATTCACATCCTGCCCAAAATGTGTTTTCACACCTGTAGCACAGAATGGCACGGTCGCTCTGCAAAATCACCATTCGGGAGAAGTAAGCAAAATGACAGTGGCACTCTTCATGAGGGGGGATCCCGAAAAGTGGCTGGTGCCATCAGCCGGTGGATCTTGCATTCTCCCTGCTGCAACCAAAGCCTCATCACCACCAGGGTTAGCTCTGAACGGTATCAGAAGCTCCTGGTCAGGCAACCATCAGCGGCCATTGCCATCAGTCGGCTGACCCTGCATCTCTCTCCACTGCAACTGAAGCCCCACCGCCACCAGGTACTGCAGCTTCCCAGGCTTTAAAGCTGGTATTATCATTGGATGCTACCCTTCCAGGGCACATCTATGACTGGTTGTCTGGACCAGGGCCACTTTCTGATTGGACCTGAAACATGGGGCTCCCTATGTCAGGACTTGTCCAACTGCCCTGCTTGAATCTTGGGCTGCTAACAATGGGACTAGCGTCTCTTCTTGTGGGCTGCTTAGTTGGGGAAGAAAATTAACTATGAACTGTAGCACACTTGTATTTGGTACCGTGAAGTGTAGTTTGACTAAGGCGCTTGATTTTCTATAACTAACCTGTTCTAAATGCTAATGTACTGTCTTACCGTTTTGCTCTAGTGCCTGTTATAAACTGTATTTGAACTATAGCACACTTGTATTTGGTACCCTAAAGTTTAGTTTGACTAAGGAGCTTGATTTTCCATAACTGACCTGTTCTAAATGTTAACTTGCTGTCTTACCATTTTGCTCTAGTGCCTGTTATAAAGTGTTTTTACAGCTCTCTTTGCTTCTCCAATCCTGTACCCACTTCCCTAAGCTTAAGCCTTCCTATCTCTTGAACCTGAACTCGGCCACTTGGTCGCCCTCCTTATCGTTCCTTGTTAAAGCTTATCTGCTTTTCTTCTGTTCTTCTTCTCCTGCTGGCAATTATTCTTGGTACCTAGACAAGGATCCCTGATGGCACCAAGCTAACTACCCCCCCCCACTCTCAGTCCTACCACCTCTCTCTGTGACTGCCCCTCATCCCACCCTGTAATTTATTGCTAAAAGGTCTCACTATTGTGCTCTCTCTCTCTCACCCCAGCCCTGCAATCTTTTTTTAATTGTTCTTCCTAAATTGTTTTTCTCCCCGCCCCCTCCTTTGTCTGCCAGCACTGTACTTTGATGTAATCTAATCCCCTGTCCTTCTGTTCCCTCCAGGGTTAGCCCTGAATGGGCTCAGAAGCACCTAGTCAGGCAACTGCCAGCAGTCGGTGCCATCAGCTGGCTGACCCTGCACCTTTCCCTGTTGCAACTGAAGCCTCACCACCACCAGGTACTGCAGCTTCCCAGGCTTTAAAGCTGGTATTATCATTGGATGCTACCATTCAAGGGCATAGCTGTGACTGGCTGCCTGGACCAGGGCCGCTCCCTGATTGGACCTGAACCACAGGGCTTCCTATGTCGGGACTTGCCCGACTGCCCTGCTTGAATCTTGAGCTACTAACAACGAGACTAGCTTCTTCTTGTGGGTTGCTTGGTTGGGGACCCCGCCCTGCTTTATTAAATACACTTTCTCCCCACCCATACTCCACCAAGTGACATCTGACTGGGAGCTTCACTTGAGTCAGCAAAAGTACTATTGGCTGTCTATATGAACCAATCACAGCCGAACAGGTCCAGCCTATATTCTTCTCTATAGCCAATCCCCCAACTGTCTGAGTGTACAACATTAATTTCTTGCCTCCAGTAGCAGTACACATTGCAGCGTCTCTGTGAACTGAGCTAGGACCTCCCCATCTGCTCAAGTCTTCCCTAACATATTATATCCCGAATACATAATTCTTGTTGGTGGGAACCAGGTCCCTACCCCGCTGGTCCTTGTTCCCATAAAAGGGGCATCTTGAATCCCTAAATCCCAATAGCTACATTACTAAATCCTCACCACACAGCACTCCTACTGCTACCCAACCACCTTTTTACCCTCGGACTAACTTAACCTCCCAGCATAGTGATCTCCCTGAGTGATTTATAATGCATCTTACTCACTTAAAGGGATTATTGTTCTGTTGATCCCTCCTGGTTCACTTCCAGCTACATGCAACTGACGTTGTCTTCACTATTGAACCAGCAATGGCAATTGACCTTCTGCCTTTCTATCCCCCTCCCATACAACATATCGTGCCATGTAATTGTCCTCCACCCTGGGATCCTGTCATTTGCCCATTTTAAAACCATTCTTCTAGTACAGTGACTTAAAAATAAACAAAAGCAACCTTTCCACCCCCCCACCCTCAACTCAGTCCCAACTGTGCCTCCTACTGCTCCCAGGAGACATCGAACTTAACCCTGGTCCTGCTGTTAAACCTAACATGAACACAACAATTAACTCCCCAACTCCTAAACCCACCTGGCACACCACTAAAGGGCTCAAAATAGCCCATATGAATATCTACAGCATCAGGGGTAAAATGGCTGAACTAGAAGCCTGATCCCAGTCGTACAAACCCGATGTCCTCTGTATTACAGAATCATGGCTAAAACCTAAAATGCTATCCCATGAATTCACCCTTCTGGGCTTTATCTTGTACCGATGGGATCGCACACATGGGAAGGGAGGTGGAGTTTTGATCTACACTAGAGCTGGCTTAACAACCTCTGAACTAAATGAAGTGAATATCAAAATGGGTGCTGAGCACTTATTTATCACCATTACACTTGGACAAATCAAAAAGTTCATCATTGGATGCATCTACCTCCCCACCAAACTAATATTCTCTTATGCTGAACTCTTCACCAGTATGGACTCCCTTCCAAAGCATGACACCATACCCTGCAGAGATTTCAACCTTAACTGGCTAGGACCCCTTCGAATACAGTACCAATCTACCCTGATTGACTCTAAGCTTGTACATCAAATTGAACAACCTACCAGACTCAACATGAAGTCTGGTAAGCATACTTTATTAAACTGGATTGTAACCAACAATCCATCCCACAGTAAGATTGCAGGGATACTACCTGACTCCCTTAGTGACCACTCCACCACATACTGCATTTTGAATAATAACTCCTCAAGGCCCCCCCCCATTATCCACAGAACTAAGGACCTAACAAATTTCAACAAGGAAGCTTTTGTACGAAGTCTGGCCTCAGTTGACTGGTCCCCTATAACCCTCCTCCCTGCAATAAACCAGGCTCTAGACTACCTTATTACAAGGTTCACTTCGATCCTTGACTCCCATGCTCCTTTTAAGGTGAGGAGATCAAAAGGCACCCACTCCCCTTGCCTCACTCATGAGTTAAGGAGCCTCCTGTGATCCTGGGACAAAGTCTGGAGAGTCTTCGAAACCTCTGGACTCATCAGGCTGGATTTGCTATCACCAGCTTCACAACGTCTGCAAAAGCAAAGTCAACAAGGCCAAAATAGCCCACCTAATATCACTCCAGGAGACTCACCTCACCAACCCTAAAAGTTTCTGGAATCAAATTAATGCACTACTCAAAGGTAAAGAACAGACTGCCCTCCAATGTATGACAGAGAAGGGCTCTCTGCTATCCTCACTGCTTGAAATAGCCTCCAGGATAAATACTTTCTCTACTGATCTTGATACCTATAAACTCGACCTACCAACCACCCTGCCTGAGCCACCTGCTGAGCACCAAGACACTGCACACCCCCTTTTCTATATAAAAACCACCACCAGAAAAGAGGTTCTCAAACTTCTGAGGGGTCTTAACTTTGGTAGCTCACAGAAGTTTGATACCTTGTCCCCCAAATTTCTCAAAATAGGAGCTAAAGCACTTGCCCTCCTGGTCACCCTACTAATGAACAGAATTTGGGAAGAAGATGTTTCTGTTGGTGTTCATGAACTGTACTGCATGCAAGGAGAGTTCTTGAATTTGTACCTGTCCAGCCTGGACCAATCCTTGGGGGTCCACTTCTGCTTTTACTTTCCATCGGTTGAATAAAGCCATACTGCACAATCCCAGTCACTGTTATGGACATTCTGATTATTGTGTCTGGTTGTATGGCCTTACTGGGGACCCCTCAGCAGGTTAGATCTAGCATATGCCTAGTTGCCATACCCAGGACCTGGGTGGTGTTATTTACTCATGGTTCAAGTTGTTTTGTTTCTGTACCCCCCCCCTTCTCTAGAAAATGAGCCAGGTATACATCCTAACGCCAAGGGTGGTACCTACTTTTTAGTAAAGTAAATTGGTATGCCAGTATATGGGCACCAGTATTTCTCCAGATATTTAGTTTGGGTGAACGTTACAAAAAATGGTGTGTGTGCACTAGTTAAAAAGTGGCCTGGGGGTTACATGCAAATAAAACATCAGACCCCTTTTCCATAGTGTAGTGGCCCCCCATCCCCGATCACCCATTAAAAAGAATAAAACAAAAGCTTCCTTGTTCCACGGTGTAGTGTCCCCCTTCCATGCCCCATTCACTGTAAAATATTGTCAGTCCCCTTCCCGAGCCCTGACACTGTTACATATATGTCAACTCCCCTTCCCGAGCCATGACACTGTTACAATTGTGACACCCCCCCGAGCCCTGAACCATAGAATCTTAGAACAGCCCCCGCTTCTGGTAGTCAAAAAGCCGCCCACCCCATCAGGCATTGTCCACCATGCTCCCCCAACCTGACAGGAGCCGGTGACTGGCACAGCCCTCCTCACCCTGCAATGGCCAGCCACTGACAGGTCATTACTGGACTGCATACAGTAACTAGTACACACTCATTGGTCATCGAGACAACCAATCAACAAATGAGTGCATATTAGTTACTGTACGCACTCCGGTAATGATCAGTCAGTGGCTGGCTATGGCAGGGAGAGGAGGGCTGTGCCAGTCGCCGGATCCTGTTAGGTTGAGGGGGAGTGGGGTGGTGGGACAGTGCCTAATTGGGTGGCAGGCTGGGGGGCCTTTTGACTACCAGAGGTGGGGGCTGTTGTAAGGTTCTACAGTTCAGAGCTTGGGGGTGTGATGTTTGTAACAGTGTCATTGCTCAAGGAGGGTGTTGACATATATGTAATAGTGTTGGGGCTTGGGGAAGGGGGTTGATTTTTTTTTATGGGTGAATGGGGCATTGGAGGGGGCCACTGCACTGTGGAAAAGGGGATCCTGTATTTTATCATTTATGGGTGATCAGGGCATGGGGGGCACTACTCTGTGGAAAAGAGGAACTTGTGTTTTCTTATTTATGGGTGATCAGAGCATTGGGGGGATGTCAGTATACTTTAAGGGTGATCGGGGCTGTCATGGTCTACTGGACCACCAGGGATATTTCCTGTATTTCTACTGTGGGCGATTAGTGCTTTGGGGGGGGTGCTGGCCTGGTACATCCCGCCTGGTGCAGCCATGCTAATTAGCCCATAATAGGCATGCATAAGGCCCCTTTGTGCCATGCATGCCCAATGGGCTCACTTGCATGTTTGGGCTGAATATTGCCCATGGGAGACACAGCACATCCACATATGCACCACATATTCCCTAATTGGTGGTCTTCAGCCCCACAGCCTGGATGTGCCACACCATACATGGTGGCCACCTGTTGTGCATTGCACATCCAGGGTCCTATATTAAAACAGATTGCACGGTCTGTTCCAATTGGGCATTCTGTTTGAAAATCTCAACAGAGCCGGCACAATGTATTTGTGAGGTGCAACATTATGTGCATGCAACCAACCGGCACTGAATATTAGGCCCTCCATGTTGTTAGTTGTCTGGGGTAATAGCTGGTATGGGAACATGTGTTCACTAATTCCTGCCATTGGAAGTGAGCACTATGTGCATCCTGGCAAGGCTCCCCACTCATTCACACCACTTTTGCACCTAACAATAGATAGCGTTTGTCATAGTACAGATAATAAAACTAACAAATGAAATATGGCAGCACTTACCTGTATTTGGCAATTAGCCTTGTGTACAGTAGAATCCCAAATGCATTATCTTTTGAGAAATGATACTGCCCGCAACTCAGTAGGACAGCAGTAAGAACTGCTTCACTGCACTGACCAACCCTATCAACCTCTGTAACTGGAAACACATACTAGTCTATGTTTCCGTGTTGTATGTCTCCAGTAGCTAATTTGTCGTTATCTACCCCACTGCTACTATGCAAAGGGTCTAATAAATAAGGATCAACTTCAACTACAGAACCAACAGTGTGTGCTCTAATTCACTACCAGTCCAATTATCTGCCATAGTCTCCCTACCACAAATGTATAATTCTCCAAGCCTACATTTCATGGCATCACATGGCAAACTGACCTCTTTGTGAGACAAGACTCATGGGGAAAACAACACACACACATACTTTTTAATACAATTTCCTTCACTGAAATATTGAAATGTTATTGCTACTTAACTCAGTGAGCTAAACAATCATCAGACAGTTCATCCTAAACACATTGGTGATATGCCAACTTTAAACAGAAGTTACATGAAGATAAACACTGATTTACATGTTAAGGTCATTATTGCTTGCAAACATCTTAACATGGCAAAATATTCTAGGTCCTACTATTTTATGCCAGCAAAACTACAGTGATATGTTCCAAAACATGAGAAGGAAAAATATTCTTTAAATACATGACTGCCAAACTTTTTTCAATATTGAACTTAACACATTAACATCATTTTTCAACGCTTTTATTCCTAGGTACCTAGCAAAAGAAATATGCAGGTGAAATCCAGGATTTGCTTTTGGTTAACTTTGAAAATGGAAAGATTGTCCATTATTGTCATGAATTACAAAAGAAAGAATGATTTTCTCAGGACTGTGCCCTTGTTGAGTTCCTTAACATTTTATCTCCCTCTTCTTACCATCGAGTCAGCATTTTCAAACAATTATATTAATTCTGCTGGTCTTGTTTGAAATTTTATTTAGAGACTCTGTACTTTAATTACAGAACAGACTGAATATGGGATGAAATTATGGCATCACTGTTTCATCTCTGTGTTTGTTAGAAATTTAGCAGACTGCTAGTAGAAAGATATTACAGGTTTTGGGAAGTTCATTTTGAAACACTACTGTCTACGAATAGAAACATTGTCACATATTAGAGTACTTTTTAAAATGTTTTGATTATCCATGGCTGTGTATGGAATGTTGCGAGTGCAGTATGACCACCTCATTTATCCACTACACAGTTACTGTACTGATAGTATCTAATTGCATGTAAAACTCTTTAGCATTTTCCTGTATAAGAAAGGGCCATATACATCTCAATTCTATTCTGGGTGTAATGGTTGCTAGAAAGTTTTTTAAATGTGGTCTACAATAGCAGCAGGAAGCTAGAAACCTTCAAAAATGCAGTCTGCAGTAGCAGCAGGAAGGTGAGTCACAAGCTGTAGCCTTATCCACCAGTAAGTATCCATTGGATTATATTGGGTATATGGATATCTTGAGGTTAGTGCATCTATAATATCATTGCTAAGGAGACACATCTTTTGTACCAGAACAACAGAAGGCCTTCACCAAATTTACTTGACAATCTAAATATGCCTTTCCAGAGTCTGCATGGACAGCTTCAGATATCTCATTCCATATCTCTTCACCCAGAGCCTGTGTTCAATCCAGTGTAAGAAGACTGGATGCAGCCATAAACATTCCAGGTTCAATGATAATGACTTTGACTCCCCAGTGATGCATTTCATGCTTCAAGCAGTCTGAGAAGGCTTCCACACCATACTTGGAGATACAATAGGCAGACCAGAGTGTGACAGACATGCGTCCTGCCATGCTTGCAATATTTACAACACAACCTAAAAAATATACTCAAATTAATTATTTTTATAACATGGGTTCCTAAAACACTGTCTTCTAATTCACCCAAACAGGTCAGCTGACCATTGATTAATCCCTGATATACCCACAGTTGCATGGTCACAGGGCTTTATTTTACTATTTCTATTTCTTTAGGTAAAACTCTAGCAAATCATTTCCCATGTTATAAGAGGATACATCACATGCTGAGCATAGAAGAGTTTTAGATATAAAAGGAGGGGAAGGGAACCAGGTGCTACAGATAAACTGGAAATATTAATAAAGAATCACCAAGAACAGTGAGTTGTGTAGCATTGCAAATATTCTGAGGTAGTTCTGCACAAAATTCTGTTGCTGCAGAATTCTAGGGGCCTTGATTATGGGATACTGCAGCGAATACATTCCAACCAGGACAGGGACTGCGAGAGTTGGCTGGTGAAATAATTTTTGGCTGCCTATGGCATAAAGAAGTCAAGAATGACACCGTACCAACCCCAGGGGGACTCAGCCTGAACACTTTAACAAGACTCTCCTTGACTCACTGAGTACACTGAACCCAGTCAACAGGGCTAATTGGAGTCAAAGGATCAGCTACTGTACCTTGTCCATGCCTACAATTGTGCAAAATATGATGACACGGAAAGATGTCCTTCTGTCATTATGTTTGTATGTGAAGCCAGGCTGCCTATAGGCCTATGCTTTGGCATGCCACCTGATGGCACCTCAGAGGAGTCATATCTTGAATACACCTGCAAGCTCAGGGAACAGTTACGGAAAGACTACAGCTGGCAGCAGAAGCAGCTGTTAAGTTCAACCAAGGCAACAAGAATAGATATGACAAATGGGTGAAGCACCAAGTCCTGCAAGTGGAGGATCGAGTTTTGCTCCAGAATCTAGGCATACAAAGGAAACATAAAGTCCAAGACCAGTGGGCCCCTGACGTCTGTTTAGTCACAGAACAGTTGCCAGATTTACCAATGTACAAAATCCACTGAGAACGGGGGAGAGGGTTAGAAAAGACAGGACACAGAAATCACCTGCCTCCCATTTGTGAAATTGTCCCTGACCCAGCTCCTGACACTTGGACTCCTGTTGTGAGAAGGCCAAGAACAAGGAGGCAGATTGTACAAAAGGAAAAAGAAAGCATTGTCTCATCCTGGCCTCCCGAAAGGACCACTTTGAACCTGAATACTGGTAAAACTGAGCCTTCCAAGTGGCCTGCAAGAAGAGATACTGTTTTGTCCGTGCCCCCCCCCAAGAGGATCATATTGAACCTGAATACTGTCCAACTAAGCCTCCTGGGTTGCCTGCATCAGACCCTGATTCAAGTGATGCAGATTATTCTGAGTGAAGCGAGGATATGGCATATTGGGAGTGTGTCCCAGAGATATGTCAAGACTTGTACCAGTGGCAGATGGTCTGTAGGAATTTTTAGCCATCTACTAGCATGGCCCCTATTGAACCTAGACCACCTTTGATCCCTAATTCAGTACCTTTTACCCTGGTGAGAAGACCCAGTATCCCAGTGCCCGAAGAGGAAATGGACATTGACAGAGACATTGAAGTGGACAATGCAGTTGGCCCGGGCCCCTATGAACAAGTTTCTGATGATGGTGTTTTGCCAGATGGTGCCCCTGTACTGCCTGTAAAACAAGGACAGGTAGGGGTGCACAGTGAAAGTGCAACACCTGACACAGCCATGCTTAGAAGATCTGAAAGGCAGCACTAGCCCATTATCAAGCTCACATATGATACCTTTGGTGTCTCCTCTGATATCCCCATCCATGTCATCCACAAGCAGGTGGTTCCCATTATTTACCCCCAAGATGTTACCCAATGGATAGGGTGGGTAGGTGTATGTGCATATCTATCAGTGTCTGTGTATAGATAGTATTCAATGCCTAGAAGGTCAATGATTTGGTGACCATGTTATTTTGACTGTATTTTAATGTTTATCTTTTATGCAAGACAGGAGTCAGGTGTCTAAATTATAGAAATGCGTTAACATTTTGTTTTACTGAACATTGGTGATGGGATTGTAATTTGAATGGCTTGTTGGGATGTCAAGTATTTGGCAATGGGAGTGTGTCAGCCCTCCCCAGTGGGCTTACGTCATGGGCTGCTTGGCCTTCTGATCTTCCTCTGGCATCCTGTGCAGCTGTGGTGGGGCTCAAGCCTGACCACCCTGCTGCTGCTCTGCGGCCACTGTCACTGTAATTTTGGAACCTCGGCCCATGTTCCAAGTGGGGCATAGGTTTGTGCCTCCAAATGCACAGGGGGTTATATTTTGGTCCCAGCAGCTGCCGACATGCCCCAGGCCAAAACTGTAAATAAAAATATGGTGGCTGTGCACTTACAGTGCATGTGCATCCACCAGGGCTGAAAATTTAAAGGAGCCATGGCTTCACTACTAGAGGTGCCTTTAAAGGCACAAAATCGGGGGGGGGGGGAGAAATAACAGGAGCCCAGGTACCATAGAGGGGGCTCTCACAAATAAATAACTAGTGACCTGGCTCCCACTGGGCAAGCAAAGCCAGGACAAGGGATAGTCCTAAAAGGGCTTAATTAATAAGTGATGGGGCTGTGTGTGCTGGGGAACAAACAGCAAATGAACATGGCAGCCCCAATGGAACTACAGAAAATGGGGTTGCTGGTATATAATGTGAAAGAGCACTGAAAAGCCCGGGCAGCAGCCAGTCAGAAGGCCCCATTCATTTATGTGTTAAAAAGGATGTGCAACAGAAGGGTCTGGGGACCATGCTGCTCTGTCCATGGACTGAAGAGGATGGAGACTGGTGGAGAAGACGGTGAGAGGCCTGCCTGGAGAACGCTGTCTACAAAGGCCTCTGAGGCAAACATTGGAAAGGCCAGGCAGGTGAAGCCCAGCATTCTTCAGTTAGCTTTTCAGACATGTGGTGCACCAGCAAGAAGATACCTTCACGATACCGTAATACCTCCAGCCTGCTGAACCCCCCTCTGAACTGCTGAACTGTAAGTATCCTGAGCTGCAGCTTTGGGAAGTCTTTATTTACCTAGATAGTTACGTTGAAATTGAAGGGGGTTAAGCCCAGGGCAAGACTTTGCCAGAAAACTGCACCCAGGCCTGAAAGTAAAGTTAAGTGTTGTGAATTTAAAGTTTGGGCTCCAATGAAAGATTCTCCCATTGACTTCTGTGTCGTGGTGAGGTACCCACTTGCTATTTGCCCACAGGTATTCCCTAACATTTCTTAAGGTAGAGGCACTGTGCTACTCTACACTTTCCTGTCCTAATCCAGGTTGGTCCCCTTGAAGTTGATTTTTTCTATACCTAACACAGGATTTATTTTTTTTTTTTGCTCTCACAGCCTACATGGAGTGGAATTTTTTTCTGAAATGTGTAGGTTAGAAGTGTGCTGTGGCAAAGTAGTGCCTTTGGAATGTTTCATGAAAAAATATTAAGTGGTTCCAGAGTTATAAGGATTTAAATTTTGTGTTTTTCTGTTCTGAGCATGCTCAGTAGGATTTTGGGGATATGTTCTGATATAGCACAAACATCTGGTGTGGCAGGGCCTGTTTTGATTTTGTGAGATGTTGTGCTCATGACATCAAAATTTGTTTTTGTTTTGTGACAACCGCCATCTTGTTTCTCACATCACTAACAAACTACTAATTCAAACTTTTACTACAGCAGCCATAATAAAACAAAAAAAAAAGCATGAATCTACCTCATTAGAACATTATGGGGCTTGTTTCCTCAGAGAACAGGGTGGGCATTTGGGCTGACAACCCCAAGGAAGACTCCACCACCAATTCACCAAGACTCTAAAGAACCATAACCCCAATGTTTTTTCATTTTGCTGCTTGGGGGGTTGAAAGTTAAGGCTGGAAACCCTAACTCCACATTTCCCTACTTTTATTGCATTAACTTAAACCCTGACTGGTGCATTAACAAAGTTTATTGCAAAGAAAAAAAACAAATATATATTTATAAAATGGATAGGGAAATTGCTGCCCATTTATTGGCCCACCCCATCACATGACTGTGCGTATATCAGAGCATGCGACCACACACCTGCACTTTTACCCCCCCCTGAAAACAGTTTTACTATTTTATAAGATGGATTACCCACTCTAGGATGTGCGGTCGCGCTCTGATATGCGCACACCTTGGGTGGTTGATGTACTCAGCCTGTGGCCTCGTGCGTACAGTGCACACCAACGCATGCGTATATCAGAGACCGACTGCACACCTAAGAGTGGGTTATCTATTGCATATATACATATATATATATATATATATATATATAACTAACCCCCTTGTTACCCAGGGTTACTAGAATCCCAGTAAGACCTAGTGGTAGGCAGGGAAGGCAGCTTGTGAAACTCCAGTTAAATGGGTTTCACACTGTCTTCTCTGTCTCAGTCTCACAGCTGAGACTGAGAGATGACATCACCATAGAACTGTCGCGAGCTGCATAAGCCACATTGGAATCTGCAGCAGCAGGGAGTGAGTTAGAACTTTGGGAGTTTTCAAAGTCAGTCTTCTGTTTGTCTTAAAGCAAGAAGAAAGTTTTCTGTTTACCTTCTGTGGGAGAAGGAAGTGTGTTCCTGTTTTACCTTTTGAAAGTGGTGGAGACTGCTGTCCAGGTCTCAGTGCCCCCTCCCTCCAAGGGGGGTAGTAAAGTCCCTCTGTGGATTCCAGGGGCAATCCCCTAATTTCCACTACAGAAGAAAGCTGCCTTTTTATAGTTTCTGTTCTGGTTTGACAACAGTAAAAGAAGTGGTACTTCATCTGTGGGGCACCTGTAATGAAAGGGTGAGTGTTTTGCTCTATTTGAAAGGGCAAACCATATGTTTTCTTCAGTTTGGAAAATATGAAGAAAAGCTGGGATGTGAACTACTATTTTGGGAGGCCTATTGTACTAGGACCAACAAATGGAGTAGTTTAAAGTTTAAAGTCTGAAAGGATTTCAAGTACTGTTGTAGAGGGGGTGCTTCAGGTCATCCACCATTTAATCTACATTTCAAAGTTTAAGTTTCTGTTTGTCCAGAGAAATGGCCGGGTATGGGCTGTGGGAGCTGGAGGTGGGAACACCCCCCATCTTTAGTAACCAGGTCCACCTCTATGGATTTCTTCTGTGATTTTCTACTTGCCTCATGCGCCTGGCCAGTGATGAGGTAGGTACCCAAACGTGGGTCGCAACTGAAAATCTCTCTAGGAGTCGCAGACTCTATGTGGTGTGGGGAGCCACAGGTTGGGAAATCATTCTCCTTGTTTGATAGGAGCCTCAACAAGTAAGGTTTGGGTCCATTCTTTAAATGGACCGTCAGTCAAGTGGCCGGCAGGGGAGCCGGGCCAGTTGGGCTATGTATCCAAAGCGCATGCAAAGTCCGGGCTGAGTGCCTGGTGGGTCCAGAGCCAGACAACAGTAGAAATGGATTCATTCTTCAAGTGGACTGCCTTATTCTCTAACCTGCATTTACAGTGAACATAGCCCTTTGGGGGACCATCTATGCTTTGTTATGTTTGGCTAGTGATGAATAAAGCCACACTGAAAAATCCCAATCCTGGTTCTGGACATTACAGTTATTGCTTCCTGTAGTTGGATTTACTTGGGTGCCCCTGTGCAGAGTAGCCAAACCTAGGTCCCCTTGTGCCAGGTAACCTCATCTTCCCCGAACCCAGGTCCCCACCAGGTATTGCTGCCAACGCCAACAGCATGCCACCTGTCGTTTTAGTAAAAAGGCAGGGGTGAGGGGTTACAAAAATGGAGGCACCGCTTTGGATTTGTTCGGGAAGGAAGGTGCTTGGGCAAGTGGGCTAGCATTTTGGCTATCTGGCAGTGGGTAGCCCAAAAGCTGAAGCAATTTCCCTAGTGTGTTACTGTGTGCTGTGAATCTTGTGCTGCTGTTTAAAAAAATGCCAACTGTTTACCAAGGAGCTGTAAAGCCAAAGAGTGTGCCCTTGTCCTGCATCAAAATTGTCTACAGTGTTTTTGTCAGTTTTAAAAGTGAATTTCTGTGAAGGAAAGTGTGGAAGACTAGGGGTAGCAACAGAGAAATTATGCCCTGGACGTTGGAAATGCTTTCTGTGCAAAGCTAGAGACTGCAGAGTTAATGGCAATGTTACATGGTTGAAATGGGCTCCGGCCGTGGAGTCAGTTGAAAAAAAAAAAGTGCATTTTACAGTTTAAATTTGCCTGCTCGATGATGCGCCATGAGTAGAGGCCCTCATGAGGAAAGAAGAGCTCATTGCATGGCGATGGGTGTGGTTGGTCAGTTTGCCATTGGTCCGCCCTCAGCCAGCTCTTCTGAGACTGCCTCAGCATTCGAGAGGAGACAGAAGTGAGTCGTGTACTGGCAATGGAGGAGCGTCGCGAAGTATTCAAAGCACTGTAAACATTCAAAAAGTGACTTTTAAGTTTAAAATCAGGCTCAACCCACAAATCGATCATGGAATTAGTGAATTTTGTGGTTAAAACAACGATCGCGGAGACTGCCAGCCCGTTTGTATTCAGAGGCCTTCAAAATCTGGCTGCAGGCCATTTTACCCCATCGCAGCCAGTTGCTACTGATAACAGTAAGTAAATGTCCCAAAAACTGCTCAATCAGTGATTTTCAGTAATGCCATATAAAATGTGTGTGCAGCAGTGTAGTCGCTTTGCAAGTAGCGACTGTGTGATGTCCTGCCAGCAAGTGCAAGTCTGTAAAGCCATTAAATGTGTGCATGGAAGTAAAATTAGCCTCAGTTTAAAGTTTGCAGCCAGAGAGAGACTGTGTGTTGTAAAAAAGTGCAACACTAGTAGAAGCAGGCAATCCTGAGCTGAAACCTGAAGCTTTTAAGGGACTGTGAATTAAATGAATGTTACCAGCTTGTGAAAAGTCCAAGGAAAATCCTGTAAATGTGTGAAAAGCCAGATCAGAGCAAGTTGTGCAGTTTGAGTAAAAGTTATCAGTAGCTTGTGTAAATCGGGTGTGCAGTGGCTTGACCCAGATTCTAAATGTTGATGCACTGAGTGCTGCCGCCGCCATTACAGAGTGGGGTAGTAAAGTAAACACAGCAGCAGAGGAGCCATTTTAAAGCTACAAGGTGTGTTCATTTAAAGTGGGACTTTCAGTTACAGTTAACTTTGTTTGTTTTTCTGCAGTTATGGCCTCGGGACCAGCTCGTTACCCGGATCATGCCGGGTTGCAGTAACAACAGCAGTAAATAGACTGAGAGATATTGAAAAGTGGTGCAATGAGGTAACTCCCTCTTGATGTGGCAATTCCTAATTATCCAGTGTGTGTATGCCAGATATGCTTGAGTGCTGGAAGGGATGTCTTCATGATTCCTCACTGTGCTGGATGTCTACAAAAATATGGCTTGTATAAAGCACCTCCAATTCGTTTGGCTCCCACATGGACAAAAATTCAGGAATCTGCAGTTGGCAGCACACAGCACCAGGCGGAGCCTGTGGAGGAAGGTCCCTCGGAGGAGTGTGGCACAAAGTTAGAGGGTGCAGAGTTAGAGACTGAACCTGAAATTGAAATTTTGGATGCTGGATCTCAGAAAGAAAGTTCGGATAAAGCATCAATAGACCCCGAGGGGGGCCTAGCCCAAGTCTCGCAGGTGAAGATGAGATGCGGGAGGCCTTTGAATGGGAGGTGTTGACCTCCACTCCTAGTGATGAATAGATAGTCTCAGGGGTGAGAACGACTGCTCACTCCTGGGCTCAGATCCTCAGTGAAGAGGAAGATGAGGGGGAACCTATGTGGCCTTGTGAGGAAGGAACGGGTACACAGCCTCAAGATCTTGCCTTGGAGGAATGTGTTGAAGAAGGTGGTGATGCCACTGCCCTGGCTTTTCAAGAGGAAGAAGTCAGGGATCCATTTCTAATTTCTTTGAGGATGTGAAGCTGGCAGAACCAGGACTGGCCACCCCCAAGCCAGGCCAGCAGTCTTAGATTGACCAAAGCAAGTAAAGAGGAGAGACTGGTTCGTAGAAAGGCCAATGAAATCTATGGTATGACCTTTCCTACCTTTCCTCGGAGAGTCTGGGAGGAGATTGAGGACTGCAGGAAATCCTGGATCTGGGATGAAGCAATGAAAAAATGTGCATCCTGGGGCCAACCAGCATGTGAAAAATAGACTGTTCCACGAAAAGTATACCCAGTGGAAGAGAGGCAGGACACTGTTTATGGACAGAGTGAGAATAGCGGACAGAGAGGGATGTGAAATCTCCCACTGTGTGAGTTATGTGCGTCCAGACAGGGTAATAATTCAAGCCCCTGACCCCCGGTACTATTGGCTTCAGTGCAAGGACCTCCCAGTAATTAAGTCCGTGCCTACAAAATGGAGAGCCGAGCAGTGGTAGTCAATACTGCCACACCAGACTGTGAAGTGCCCTTATTGATCCGCCAATATGAATAACCAAGGACTCAGGTGCTCCACATTCTTCAGTCTACAGTGTACTGTCCTGTTCAGCAACCATCTACTGGCCCACCAGATGACTTCAGATCCAGAGAGGACACCAGCCCAGCTGTTTCCTGTTCATCGCCTGGTAATCGGATGACGTCAGACCAGCTGCTTTTCCTTTTGTCCCTGTTCTAAGGTTCCTTCTCCAGTGATGACATCAGCCCAGCTGCTTCCAGATGTGCCCTCCTGTGTTTCCCGGAAGATGTCCGCCCAGCTGTATCAGAAGAAATGCTGCCAGGGAGAGTCTTCGGCAGGGACAAGGTTGGTGCCGTTAGTATACTACAAGAGGCTGGTAAGTCCGAAAACCCTTTTTCTATCTTTATGACATTGCAGTACACACCCTACACTACAGACTTCAAAAATGTGTGAACTGTCCGCAAAGACTATCCCCTTCGGGACTTTGACCTTTTAGAACTATGTTTCATGGGGCTCCGGCCCAGGAGATACTCTTTATTGGACTGGCCTTCGGGCCTTGTGGTCACTAGTTGGGACTTTTAGGGCACTCCATCCCCCCAAATGTGTATTGTAAATAATGTCATTATTGTATTCTAATGTAAATACTGTTTTTCTACCTTTTTCTAAAAAATCTTTTTGGGGATTGTTCAGTGTTTTTGTATGGTAGGGGTTGTTGTTTAGGTAGACTGTGTATGCAGATTAGGAGTGTGTTTTGTTTTGTCTTTTTCTTACAGGTGTTCCTGGGAAGACAGAAGAGAAGACAAGAAGAGGAGGAGGGGCTCATCGGAGTTCCTCGTTTCAGTGCCTTACTGTGTATATTTTAAAGTACTGAGTTGTGATTGTTATTGTTGTTACTGTATTAACCCTTTTCCTTCCACAGGTGTGGTTGTGGGGGTAGGGAGGAAGTGTTAATTGGTATTTTAATGGTGTGGTTGCAGGTTGCCCAAGGTCGGGGAGGTCCCCGGGTTTTGTTTTATTTTGGGATGTTATGTTAGAGGCAGATAGGTTTTCCCTAGAGGGTTAGGGGGGATAGACAGGCTGTGGTCCTCAGTGGCCATAGGGACTACAGTACTGATCTATCAGGGCTATGCTCTGGATGGTTCTACCAGAGCCACTAGGTGTCCATAGTAAGTTGATAGAGTAGAGGCTGATAAGTCAGTTAGAGGCCTCTAGGCCCTTAGTGTTGCCTGCCTGTGCTTGCACATGGTAGGAGGGGGCCTGATCATCCCCCTCCGCAGGTAGCACATAGGGTGGGATGGCCTAAGATCGGGTGCATAATGACTGGGGACAGTCATTTTCCTGGTCAAGGGTGAGTGTAACCCCCTTGTTACCCGGGGTTACTAGAATCCCAGTAAGACCTAGTGGTAGGCAGGGAAGGCAGCTTGTGAAACTCCAGTTAAATGGGTTTCACACTGTCTCACTCTGTCTCAGTCTCAGCTGAGACTGAGAGATGACATCACCATAGAACTGTCGCAGCTGCATAAGCCACATTGGAATCTGCAGCAGCAGGGAGTGAGTTAGAACTTTGGGAGTTTTCAAAGTCAGTCTTCTGTTTGTCTTAAAGCAAGAAGAAAGTTTTCTGTTTACCTTCTGTGGGAGAAGGAAGTGTGTTCCTGTTTTACCTTTTGAAAGTGGTGGAGACTGCTGTCCAGGTCTCAGTGCCCCCTCCCCTCCAGGGGGGGGAGTAAAGTCCCTCTGTGGTTCAGGGGCAATCCCCTAATTTCCACTACAGAAGAAAGCTGCCTTTTTATAGTTTCTGTTCTGGTTTGACAACAGTAAAAGAAGTGGTACTTCGTCTGTGGGGCACCTGCAATGAAAGGGTGAGTGTTTTGCTCTATTTGAAAGGGCAAACCATATGTTTTCTTCAGTTTGGAAAATATGAAGAAAAGCTGGGATGTGAACTACTATTTTGGGAGGCCTATTGTACTAGGACCAACAAATGGAGTAGTTTAAAGTTTAAAGTCTGAAAGGATTTCAAGTACTGTTGTAGAGGGGGTGCTTCAGGTCATCCACTGTTTAATCTACATTTCAAAGTTCAAGTTTCTGTTTGTCCAGAGAAATGGCCGGGTATGGGCTGTGGGAGCTGGAGGTTGGAACACCCCCCATCTTTAGTAACCAGGTCCACCTCTATGGATTTCTTCTGTGATTTGCTACTTGCCTCATGCACCTGGCCGGTGATGAGGTAGGTGCCCAGACGTGGGTCGCAACTGAAAATCTCTCTAGGAGTCACAGACTCTATGTGGTGTGGGGAGCCACAGGATGGGAAATATTCTCCTTGTTTGATGGGAGTTCGTAGGAATTAAGAAAACAAATCTCTCTAGGATTCGCAGACTCGATGTGGTGTGGGGAGCCACAGGTTGGGAAATCATTCTCCTTGTTTGATGGGAGCCTCAACAAGTAAGGTTTGGGTCCATTCTTTAAATGGACCATCAGTCAAGTGGCTGGCAGGGGAGCCGGGCCAGTCGGGCTGTGTATCCAAAGCGCATGCAAAGTCCGGGCTGAGTGCCTGGTGGGTCCAGAGCCAGACAACAGTAGAAATGGGTTCATTCTTCAAGTGGACTGCCTTATTCTCTAATCTGCATTTACAGTGAACGTAGCCTTTTGGGGGACCATCTATGCTTTGTTATGTTCAGCTAGTGATGAATAAAGCCACACTGAAAAATCCCAATCCTGGTTCTGGACATTACAGTTATTGCTTCCTGTAGTTGGATTTACTTGGGTGCCCCTGTGCAGAGTAGCCAAACCTAGGTCCCCTTGTGCCAGGTAACCTCATCCTCCCCGAACCCAGGTCCCCACCAGGTATTGCTGCCAATGCCAACAGCATGCCACCTGTTGTTTTAGTAAAAAGGCAGGGGTGAGGGGTTACATATATATATATATATATATATATATATATATATATATATATATATATATAACAACTTGTTAATACTCTAGGTAGTGTCAAAGGTACAAAAGTAGACAAATGTGGCGTTAGGGTTTCAAAGCTAATACCCCACACCACCCTGCACACACCAACATGCATCGGGGGCTGTCTTGGGGTCATCAGACCAAATGCTCACCCCATTCCATAAGTAAATAAGCTGAGATGTGTAGAGTATAGGAGAATGGTGTGAGCACAGGGCAGATCCTCAAGGCCCCCACCTATTGGTGTGTAGGGTGGTGGTGGGTATTAGCTGAAACCCTAAGGCCACATTTTCTTACTTTTTTGCCTTTGATCCAACTGGAGCATTAATTTAGTTTTTTGTAATTTGTTTCCTTACTAGTAGTATAATAGTATCTTTATTTTACTGTGCACTTCCAGGAGTCCATAATAGTATTCATATGTGCATGTGGGAGCACAGGGCCCTGCAGGGCCTGTGATTCCATGCATGCATATTGTAATTGTCCCTCATTAACATATGGGAAGGTAGGGCTCTCTGGGCCCTGCGCTTCCATCTATTCATAAGTTTAGAGACATTATAATGAATCCTCATTTCCCTGTGGGATCACAGGGCCCTTGGGGCCCTACGGTGTCATCAGTCCAAAATTTTATACATCCATGTGCAACCATGCATGCATACATATTATAAGTGGCCTTCATTTTTGTGTAGGCAAACCAGTAGAGATGTCATGTTGTGAATGCATGGCACAGTATCACTGTAACTGTAGGCCCATTCGTAAAACTTTCCCCAGCACCTGTAAACAAGGCCCCCCACAGTCAGCCCAGTTGTGCTGAGGTTGAGGCACTGGATGCCACACCTTGCACCACGCCGGTGCCCCAAGTTCTGGAGTGAACTCAGGCACCGGGGGTCAGCAGGGGAAGGATTAGATTGAATGCCCGCTGGGCTGCTCTCCTATCCCTTGGGGAGGGTATTGGGAAGTCTGGCACTCCAGTGGTCCCCAGCAGAGATCAGGGGTGCTGCAGAGTGCTGGGCTGCATGTACACAGCGTGGCCTGACACTGAAGAAGTCGGAGACATGCACCACATGCGGGAAGGGGGGAGGAGGGTGCATAACCAGGGGAAAAAGCCCTCTCCTGCTGGAGAGGTGACAGCTTCCTCCAGTGCCGCTGCCACACACCCAATGCTGGTTCCCCATCACTGCCCTTTTGATCTCTCTGGGGCTGTAGGACCCACATCCCCGGAGAGTCATAATGTCCTTGAAGATGACAGGGGACACGGCAGGCGATAGAGCGGTCAGGCCAGTGGGTAAGCCTAAGAGAGTTCCATACCAGGAGGGAGAAAAAATAATCTACAAAAAAAAAAAAACAAGGCACCCCTGCACCCAAAAACAAGGCCTGGAAACATGCATAACAGCTTAGTACACCTAAAGGTGTACTAAGTTGTGTGTCACAGTGAGTCCATTTCATAGAGTTGTAGCTTTCAAAAGGTACCCTGACCATTGCAATGTTATCCAATGGGAAATCACAAAACTTCAAAATCTTATAACTACTCAACAGATGAAAATTTCTCAGCAAACCAGCAAAAGGAATATCTATGAGGCAAGCCCTTTGTACCCTGAAATTTTAACCCATAAGTGCAAACTGTTTGTTTGCAATGAAGTGACAAAAAAACAGACATACAGTATCTGGAAAAGTAGTGTTGCACAGTCATTTAGTGGTGCAACATTATTTATTCAACTGCAAAACCATAAATGATGATGTGACACCTTTTCTGATGCCGAGCTAGCAAAAAAAGTGTGACACAAGAAAAAAAAAAGGTTATGAAAACATTAAAATTTAAATCATTATAACTCTGGATCCCCTTCATATTTTTTCACTGGACCTGTCAAAGTCACTACCTTTGGGGCAAAATTTCCTTACTGTGTAGGCTGTAGATGAGAGCAAAAAAAAAAAGCAATGTTAAGTGTAGGAAGAAATTTAGTTTTTTTTTCTAGAAATGACACATCTGTATCTCAGAAACTGCACAAGCTGCCATCACAAAAATTTTCACACATCAAGACATTGCCTCCTAGACCACACATATAAAATTTTAGCTCATTTTGTCAAAATGTGGCAAAGATTTTAATGTTAGAAGTTTTAGGTTTAACATTAAACAGACTGCTCAACCCTAACCCTAACTATAGTAGTGCTATTGTGCTACTATAATATATATAGTTTTTGTTGACTGGGTAAGTGCACTAGACAAGTCCTGCCTATTTTCAGGCACAACCCAGGGGAAGGGGATACAGATGAATGCCAGCTGACCTTGAACCAAATTAAGCTGTTGGTATTTTTAGTGAATGAGGGAAACTTGGCCAGGACACCGGGGAAATTCCCCTACCCTTTTTCGATAAGTGCCATGGAATCTTTAACATCCACCTGAACTACCACCAATCCAGGCAGATGGGACCTCGGTTTAATGTCTCTTCTGAAAGACGGCACCTCAGAAGTGCAGTGCCCCTCTCATGCTGCACTACAGTGTCAGTACTGGGATATCAATCCAAGTGCCAGATGGGGGAATTGAACCCACAGCCCTCTTATCACCCAGCCTCAGAGGCGAGTGTGCTATCTACTGAGCCACTGACACTGCAATGTGTGTGTGTGTGTGTGTGTGTGTGTGTGTGTGTGTGTGTGTATAGTGTGTGTATAGTGTATATATATCCATTGCAGAAAACTTTGTTAATGAATCATTAGGGTTGAAGCATCAAAAGTATGGAAATACGACCTTAGGCTGCATGCAGAGACAGGCATGAGGGGTATGTTTTGGGGTTGTGGACTCTAATGCTCTCCCCAGTCTCCTATGCTATACCCATCTTACCTAGCTTACTCATGGAATGGGGTGAACATTAGGGTCTACAACCACAAAACACACCCCTCATGCCTGTTCCTGTATGCACAGTGTAGGAGCCTTGGGAAACCTAAGATCATATTTCCCTACTTTTGATGCTTCAATTCTAATGGTGTATTAACATTTTTTGCAATGAATGTCCTTACCTTTTCAGATAGTTTACTTGTACCCTTATTTATCTGTGTGAGCGCAGGGCTCTTTGGGTCCTGAGCTCCCACCCTCCATAACTGTCCTTATGTCACAATGGGAGTGTAGGGCCTGAGCTCTGGGATTTTCCTTATTTTACTATGGGAGCGCAGGGTTTCATACTAGGATTCATACTAGAAATGGTAGATACACAAAAGGCCTTAAGCCCATAAGTGTGTATCTCCAGACATGCTGGTTCTTCATGCCTTATTTAATATCTATCTAGATTGTTTTTAAATGCTGTATGATTTGTGGAATATACTACTGTATTGGATAGGGAGTTCCATAGTGGTATAATTCTCTGTATATAAAAAAAGTGCCTTTTATTATTCCTGGGGTATGTCAGTGACAATTGATGCTTATGACTTAGGTTTATTTCCCATATGCCAAAATTCATTCCTAATTGTGACATAAGTGCTACTATCAGTAGATAGTTTGTACATTAAGAGGAGAGCTCCTCTCATTCTTCACTGTTCCAGGGTGTAAACATTTATATCAATAAGCCTATCTTCATAATCTTTATTGTACATATTTGTAATCATCTTAGTCGCTCTCCTCTGGACCCCCTCAAACCTATCTATATCCTTCCTCAGATAGGGGTTCCACAGAGGGGAGCAATAATCTAAATGTGGTCTTATGTAAGCTTTATACAATGGCATTATACACTCCCTATCTCTTGAAAGAAAACTTCATTTTATATAACCCAATATTCTGTTTGTCTTATTGGTTACATGATTACAGTGTTCTTGAAAAGATAGGTCATGGGAGAGAAATGTTCCCAGGTTGTTATGTACAATAACTGATGTGAGAACTTGTTTATTTAGTAAGAATTTATATTGGTTTGTATTTGGACCTAAGTGCATTTGGACACATTTGCTGATGTTAAAGGACATTTGGTTTAGATTAGCACAAGTTTCTAGTATTATGAGATCTTTAGATAGTAAGGATCTGTCAGCATCTGTTTTTACTTTGGCTGCCAATTTCGTATCATCGACAAATTTAATAATAAAGCTATTAATGTTATCTGTTAGGTCAGAGATAAAAATTGAAAACAAGGTTGGTCCCAGTACTGAACCCAGGGGTACTCCACTACTCACTAGACATAGGTCAGATAAATGCCCCCTGATAGTCACACTCTGGGTACGTTTTTCTGACCCTGTGCACCCATCCCTCCATAGATGCATGACCAAATTATCAGCATAGCCATCTTATTACCCTATCCCCTAGCCTTCCCCCTCTCCTCCTGGAAGGGGTCTTTTTCTGAACTTTGCTCTGTTTTTGCCCACTCCAAAACCCGTAGTAGGTCTACTGTTCGATTTATATTTTTATTTGTAAACCTTCTCTTATATGTATTACTGTCCTGAATTGTGTCTGTGAATTGCTACATGATATGGAACCTTTGTAAAAGAGCCTATGCTAAAAGGTTGTTTCCAAATCTCTAAATAAATTTAAAAAAAATTACCTCAGCACATGTACCTGGTAGAGAACATTTTCAAATCCCCACCAAAACATAATTCTGCACAACTGCATAGCCATTCCACACCACAGGTGCAAAAACACATTTTGGACAGGATTTCAACAATGACATCTGTGACATACATGAGGTCAGGTAATAAGAAGGCTATGTTGTAAATCTGGAGTCAAAATATTTAAAATTTCTGAAGTTACGAGTGGACATACCAAAATCGCAATGAATGGTCACAACTCTGGCATTTTTTCATATTTTGACTCCAAATTTTGAACATAATCTTCTTATGCTCCCACCTCATAAACCATGAAGGTGAAAATGTTCAAATCCATGTCAAAAACACCATTCTGCACCACAGGTATGAAAACATGTTTTGGGGCAGGAAGTGAAAAATGACAGCTGTACAGTTCATGAGGTGGTGTGAAAAAATGGCTATGCTGAAAATTTGGAGTGAAAATATTAAAAATGACCAAAGTTACATGCATGCGTAGAACATTTTCAATGACCATGCATAACTCAGCCATTTTTAGGAATTTGTTCACCAAAATTTCAACATGGGCTATTTGGGACTCCACCTCATGAACACTGGCACTGTCATTTCATTAGTCAGTCCTGAAAGGTGATTTTGTGCAGTGGCCCCGAAATCGCCTTCTCTGCCCAGTTAACAAAACAACAGTGACTGTGTTCATGAGGTGGGGTCCCAAAAAGCCAATGTTGAAAATTTGATGCAAAAATACCTAAAAAGGGCAAAGATATCAAGATAAGTTTGAAACACCACTGAAATACATTATATAGCACTTACCTTGATTCTTCATTTTGGGGTTCAGCTTTGAAAAGTGCAGATGTGTCCCGGTCCACAGAAGATGACAGCAGATGGCCTCCACTGGTAAGTATAGGGCAAGGGGGGTTGTGGGGTGGTGGGTGCTCAGTGGGAGGTCGGGATGGGGTAGGGGTAGGGAGGGGACAATGAGGAACCGTTTTCTTTTTTTCAGCTGTGAAAATAAAGAAAATGTTGGGGTACTGTTTTCTTTCCATACAGGTTTTATTAAGAGACATACTTCAGGACACTGGGAGTGGGCTCCCCAGTGTTCCACAGTGCTGGGGGGAACATGTCTCAAGAAACTGGAACTGATCTCCCCAGTGTCCCACACTGCTGGGGGTAATATATGCCTGGGAACACTGGGAGTGGGTTCCCCAGTGTCCCACACTGCTGGAGGGGGTTGATATATATCTGGGGACATTGGGAGTGGACTCCCCAGTGTCCCACACTGCTGGGGGGGGAGGTACATGAAAAGCAAAGGAAAAACACAATTGTTTATGTGCCTCTCCAGTGGAGCAGAGGACAGGGCACATGACTACAGACCCAGGGGTCCTAGGTTTTAAACATGCTCTCTTTTTTTTTCTTGCTTCAATGTAGGTGGAAAACAAATTATGAAGAGACTGGTCTTAAACCCAGGATCCTTTTATCTGCAGTCATGTGTCCTGTCACTTGTGCCACTGCAGAACCACCACAATAAAACTGCTTTTTCTTTACTTATCAAATATCTCAATGTGGATATTTGACTTTCAAAAATGTAGCATGTGTGAAAATAGGCTTTACCTATTTAAGTACATACCACCTTTTTGAACATTAAATATCCAGTTCATAGAAGACAGCAATCCTGTCCCATGGCACAAAAGATGACAGCGCATGCCCTTCAGAGGTAAGTACAGGGTAAGGGTGGTGGGGTGGTGGGTGCTCAGTTGGAGGGTCAGGATGGGGGAAGGGGACAGTGGGGACAACGAGGGACCATTTTCTTTTTTCAGGATAGAAAAAAAAGATGGGTCTGTTTTCTTTTTCTTACAGGTAAACATAATTCATATTTAGGGACAGTGGGAGTGGGCTCTTCAGTATACCACAGTGCTGGGGGCATGTAATGCTGACATGGGAATTGGGCCCCCTGTTGTTGGCACACAGTAAACAAAAGGGGCTGCATGGAGGGCATATGACATGGGGAGTGGGCATCCTGGTGTCAGAATAGATAGAGAAAATAAATATAAAACTGGGAGAGACAGAGTGTGGAGATGGCACTACATTGCAGGGAGGGATGTAGGAGGATGGGGGGGTGCCCCAGAACACCAGGGATATGGCACTCTGATCTGCTGGTGGGGGGGTGCCACTAGACACCAGGGAAGTGGCAGCTGGCAGCTAAGAGTGCAGCCGGCTCTGACTGCACAACAGAAGAAAATCTCACTGTTCTCCCACTAACCTTGGTACCCGGGATTTCAGGTGGCCTAAAAAGATGTTTCTGACCAATATTATAAAACACAACATAAGAATCTAGCTAAATGGCTCCCATTTAGCTAAGTTCTAATGTTTCTTTTTTATATTATGTCTATTTTTAGACTTGTTTTCTCTCTCTCGCTAACGAAAAAATAAGATGGCGGACACAACAGAGCCCAGCAAAACTATAGCAGGCTCCATGTGACCCTACGTGTGAAATAAGTTTCTCCTGTGAAAGCAAGGGAGCTCTTGCAAAAACAAACTAGGCTGTCTGTGAGACTACATGCAAAATTGGAGCACTTCCTGTGAAAATAAAAGTATTTTGGTGTAGAACACTTAACTTTTCCCATAGGAAATAATGGGGAAATTAAAAATGTAATAACTTTTATGAACATACGAACATATGAAAATGCCAGCAGAAACAGACCTCATGGTCTATCGAGTCTGCTCGAGTGCACAGCTAGCACCTTATAATGCTGCTGTCCCTCCTTTCCCCCATCCTATTACCCATTCCCCTATCCCAACCCCTCTTGCAGCTGTCTACTGTCTTGCAGGCCACTACCTCACCCAGCAAGGAGTTCCATTTGTCCACCACTCTTTCTGTAAAAAAAAGTCTCCTCATTTCTCTCCTGAATCTACCCCCCTCCATTTTCAGTTGGTGTCCTCTCACGTCCCTCCCCTTTCTCCTCTGGAAAATCCTCTCTGTATTAGGCTTGTTTATTCCCTTCAGGTCCTTACAGGTCTCAATCATATCTCCCCTGTCCTCCTCTCTTCCAGAGAGTACATATTCAACTCCCCCAATCTTTCCTCATATGGCTTGCCCTCCAATCCCTGGATCATCTTTGTAGCTCTATGCTGTACCCCCTCCAACAAACTGATGTCTTGTTTTGAACGGATTAATATTTTTTCATCAAACCTTCAAAAGGAACATATGTGAGGCAAATGCTTTTTATCCTGAACATTTCAGACCACAATTTATTTATTTAGTTTTTGTTTACCGGGTAGGTGCACTAGCCACAAAATGACTATTTTCAGGCACGACCCGGGAAAGTACAACATAAGACAAGCATACAACAAGCATTGCAGGAGTGCAGGAACATTACAGGTCAAAAGTAATTTCTGAGACACAGGTGGACAAAGAAATGGCAAAAACTTGGTAAATTTAGGGAAAGTTGAACTTTAATAACTTTGCAACCGTTAAATGGATTCACACAAAATTTGGGGCATCAGTAGACCTATCCCTTGAGATTATGCATTTCATGTAAATCCACTTAATGTTTCCCAAGTAATTAAGGTTCAGAAATTTGGGTTTAACATAGAAGTTTGCACTCAACCTTACTATACAATGTGATGTTAGGGTCACTTCCTACCCCCTCAACCACTCCACCCTCCACAAATCAACAGACGTCGGGGTGTGCCATGGGGTTGTCAGGCCCAACTTTCACCCCATTCCATGTGTAAGCAAGCTGACATGTTACAGTATAGAAGAATAGAATGAGAGTTAGGTCTTATGACCCCATGGCACACCCGACATCTGTTGGTGTGGAGGGTGGGGTGTGGTGGGGGTGGACTAAGCTGCGAGTAGCAAAAAATCCTTATCTCGAATCATGTTCGTGATATGGGCACTAAAAGGCATCATGGGTGCCACAATGTTGTCCCATGGTACATTTCTCAACTTTGGAATGCTAGGTCCAAAAGCACAATCCACCTTGGCACAATGAAGTGACAAAGAAAACAACACATGAGATAATG
The DNA here is from genome assembly GCA_016271365.2 of Neoceratodus forsteri. Taxonomy (NCBI): domain Eukaryota; kingdom Metazoa; phylum Chordata; order Ceratodontiformes; family Ceratodontidae; genus Neoceratodus; species Neoceratodus forsteri. The sequence goes on from CM028137.1 coordinate 830,934,614, forward strand.
TTTTCGAGCATTGTTTTTGTGAAAGCAAAACTGTTTTTGCAACACCCCTATACCTAATAATGAAATCTTTTTTGTGCACAAAATAAGTTGTTGAGCCACATTTTATTTTGTGCATGGCTATTATTGTGCACACAAAAAATGTTTTCATAAAAACAAAATTGCAAAATGGTGGAAATATTTTGAAAAACATATTTCCAGACTACCTGCACAAAAACTGATGCCGGGGCAAGTTGTTCAAGGCCAGAATAGATAAACACAAGTGTTATTTAGCAAGAGGCACTGTTTTTTGAGTTACAAATTTTTTTTGTCTCTCACTACCTGAAAAGATAGTGGCAGCACGAAAACAAAAATGTTTTTGCGAAAGTTTTTGTGTCACCGATATAAATTTTGCCATAGGCTAAAGTGGGACATGAAAAACGTCCATAACTTTATTTTTTTACAAGACCTTCAAAAGGCACCATCCTAACTGAGACCACATATGCAAATGTAGATTTTAATCCAGACACACACACGAATGGTCTCTGGAGCCTGACGAAGAATTGCGTAAAGGTTGAGGATTTTTCACATTTTTGATATACCACAGCTCCCCAGCCATACATCCAACCTGAATGAAACTTTCCAGATCCAGAGTTTTATGGTTGGACACCACACATGCAAACTATCAGATAAATCAGACAAATGGTTTGCAAAGTTATTAAAGTGCAAACGTTGGGGTTTAACATAGAAGTGGCATATATATATATATATATATATATATATATATATATATATATAGCGACAAAAAATCTATTTAATGCATTAGTTAGGGTTGTTCCACAGCAACAAAAGTAAGGAAATTCGGTTGTTAGGGTTGAAAACCCCCTTGGACCCAGCCCACCCCCAACCGGCATTGGGGTGCCCATTAGGGTCATCAGCCTAACTCTCACCCCATCACATGTGTAAAGCAGCAGAAGTATAGGAGAATGGGGTAAGAGTTAGGACCAATTACTCAATCGCACCCCAATGCCGGTTGGGGGTGAAGCTGAGAGTCCAGGGGTTTTCAACCTAACACTGAATTTCCTCACTTTGTCGATGTGGAACAACCCTAACTAATGCATTAAACAAGTTTTTGCCCTAATTCCCTTCTTTTGAGAATGATAATGAGAAATAGTGAATGAATGCAGTGGGGGAGCACTGGGCCCTCTGGGCCCCCTCCCTTGGCGATGATGTCTTGTGCATAGTAACAGGAACAGCAACACAAACAGAAGTGCTAACAGTGGCACACATGGTAATGCAAGCATGAATGAGAACAGAAAGGGTAATGCACACGGTGGCATAGGCGGAATGGTCTGCCACATGATGTGTTGTCACATAGTAACATGGTGCCTGCAAACAGAAATGTCAATGGGCATGGTGATGCAAAGTGAAACAGAAGAGAAACAGTACTGTAGACACAAATGGCAAAAAATAACAGAAAGCATAGCGCAAATGAAGCATAAAGGATACACACATATGGTGGCGTAGGCTCAACAGTAACTGAAGCAGTACGGAACCACCAGCGAAAAGAAACTAGTAACAGTAATGTAAGCGCACAGGCTGGTTTTCACCAAAAGCTGCATAGAGAAAGACAGTGAGTACAAAGAATGTATGCATAATAATGGGTCTCAGAGCAGAAAACGAGGACTTGGAATACTAAATAGGTTATATTTCAGGAACCGTATGACGTCGAAAAAAAATTTAAAAGTCATATGATTTGTGACTGTCCTGGCTAGTTTTGTACTTAGCCCCTGTTAGGGGGCTAAGCATTTTTCTGACGAAAAGTCCGTATCTCGTACCGTTTCCGAGACATGGGCCCTGAAAGGCGCAGCGAACGCCGTAATTTTATCCTATGGGAAAAAAAGAGAAGTTCAGAGTGCCATAACTTTGCCTCCCTGTAATATTTGTTCACCAAACCACTGAAAGGCACATCTGTGGGCTGTTGCCTGTCTTCCCTCCAAATTTCAGGAAAAAAGACCAAACCGTTATTTTGCAGCAGGGTGCCAAAGGATTCCTGTACTGCGTCAGGCGCCGTAATGTTATCACATGGGAAAAACTGTCAACTTTGGAGTGCCGTAACTTTGCTGCTGTATAATATTTTTTCAACACAACACTGAAAGGCACATCTGTGAGATGTCGGCTGCGTTCCCTTCAAATTTCAGCCCAAAACTCCCAACCGTTCTTTTGCAGCAGAGTGCCAAAGAATCACTGTTATTTTGGACATAGTGTCGCAAAGTAGTGTCGTGATTTGTGAAAGCTTTCCCAAAAAATTTGCTACACTTTCGTGATTTCGACACTACTTTGCAAAATTTCTTTTTCCAGAAATCTGAAAAACATATTTCTGGGGTGTTTTACCCCAAAATAAAGACATGGCTAGCATCCTTGGGGCCCGACTAGGTGAATACAAAAATAATTAGGTTGCTAGAGGGTCTCAATTTTAAATGCCAAGCATTTTTATGATCACTAACTGAAATCAAAATGGCAGATTTGCGACAGTAACAGGGCCATTTGCGACAGTAAAAAGTGCATTTGCGACACTGTCGAACTTTTTGTTAACTTTTCCCATTGACTTATAATGGGAAATTGTTTTTTGAATAACTTTTGAACCGTTTAATATTTTTTCACGAAATCTTTAAAAGGCACATCACAGACCCCAGCCGCATGTTCCCTGAAGACTTCGGGCCAGTCGTGCAAACTGTGCGACCTGTAGGCGCGACAGTAGAATTCCAGAAAGAACGTAAATGCACGCGTAAATCATCCTTAATAACTCCACAGCCATGTATCTGACCAGTACAAAACTTGGCATATCCCAAGGCATATGGGTCTTGATCATGTATTCCAAATTTCAGGCAAATCCGTCAAACGGTTGCAAAGTTATTAAGGTGCAAAATTTTGGGTTTAACATAGAAATGGCTCCTCAACCCTAACTATATATACACACACACATACACAGGCACATGGCAAAAAAATCCATTTAATGCATCAGTTAGGGTTGTTCCACAGTGACAAAAGTGAAGAAATTTGGTGTTAGGGTTGAAAATCCTAACTGCGCATTCCCCCCCACACCCACTACCACCACACACACATACATGCAAATAAGGGAAGGGCCAAGGCAACACAACCAATCACACACATCCAGCAGGAGGTGTATAGCTGTGTTACAGTAGGAAGTGGAGAAATCCAACTTCAGATATGATGCATTATTTACAAATGTATTCTTCAAGGTTAGTTCACATAAAGGTGAAGCAAGGTGGCAGTAGCGAAAATGGTGTACTTTGCTTCATTTTCAACATATGGGTGGCAAAAGGTGTCATGGGCACCGCAATGTTAGTCTATGGCAAATTGCTCAATTTTGGAACAGTGTAAGTTTGTAATCCTTAAGTATTTTAGCACAATAGCAGGAAAAAGCACATCTGTGGGACCAGGTCTTGGCAGCCTGCAAATGTCAGCCCAAAGAACCCAACTGTTTGATTGCAGGATGATGGCAAAGATGTGCAGTAATTAGGAACATAGTTTAACAAACTACTTTCGCAAAGACGAAAGTATCATAGCACGATATGTGTTTAGCGGTGCGTGGAATGTCCAGGATGACAGTTATCAGTGACGACCCCATGTCACAGCCCAATGGAAGCATGGGTGTGTGGTTTCGTGGTTTAGATAGTTGTATGTTATTCCTGGTACCTGCTGCTGGTTGTATGTTATTGGTTGTGTTGTCTTGGTCCTTCCCCTACTTGAATGTGTGTGTGTGTGTGTGTGGTGGGGGGGAATGCGCAGTTAGGGTTTTCAACCCTAACACTGAATTTCCTCGCTTTTGTTGCTGTGGAACAACCCTAACTGATGCAATAAACAGAGTTTTTTTTATCATGAATTTCCCTTCTTTTTGAGAATGTGCACTATAAATAATGAAGTAACGGTAACGCAAGCACAACGGTAACGCACATGGTGACGCAAACATTAATGATAACGCAAACAGTAATAGAAAGGCAAGCACAAACATTTATGAAAATAGAAATGCAAATGCAAGTGCGCATGCAAATGCAAATCGTAACGCACACGGTCATGGTAATGAATTGAAAATGCAAACGCTGATGGTAATATCAATGATGATGCCAAAGAAAACACAAACGCAAATGAAAAAGCAAATGGAAGTGTGTAAACAAATGCAAATGGTAATGCACATGGTAACGCAAAAGGAATCCCAAACAAAAACAGTAATGGAAACGCAAATGTTAACAGTAAAGCAAATTCAAGAGCAAATGCAAATGGTAATGCACACAGTGGCGTAGACGGGAACGCTAACACAAACGGTTACGGAAACGCAAGTGGAAATGCTAACTGTAACAGTAATGGAAATGCACACCCTTTTTTTCCCCCCAAAAGCTGTGTTGAGAAACACAGTGAATACAAATAATGTATACATGATAATGGGCCTCGGAGCAGAAAATGAACACTTGGAATACTAAATTGCTTATATCTCAGGAACCGTACAATGTAGAAAAAAAATTAAAATCTCATATTATTTGACTTTCCTGGCTAGTTTTGTACTTAGCCCCCTAGTGGTGGACTAAGCATTTTTCTGACGAACAGTCTGTATCTCGAAACGTTTCCGAGATACGGGCCCTGAAATGCGTGGTGGATGCCGTAATGTTAGCCTATTGAAAAAATCGTCAAATTTGGAGTGTCATAACTTTGCAGCCCTGTAATATTTTGTCACCAAACCACCAAAAGGCACATCTGCAGGATCTTTACTTTCTTCCCTTCAAATTTCAGCCCAAAAGACTAAACCGTTCTTTTGCAGCAGGGTGGCAAAAATTTCCTATCCTTTTGGGCATAGTGTCGCAAAGTAGTGTCGTGATTTGCGACACTTTCACAAAAAAAAAGCATGAAAATGTCAAATGTGCAACACTGCTTTGTGACACTACTGTTTGTAAAAATTTCAAAAACATATTTCTGGGGTGTTTAACCCCCAAAAAAGACATGGCTAGCATCCTCAGGGCTCGACTAGGTGAACGCAGCAAGAACTGTGTCCCTAGAGGATCCCAAATTTAAATGCCAAGCATTTCTGTGACCACCAACTGAAAACAAGATGGCAGATTTGTGATACTACAGGGTAATTTGTGACACTAAAAACTGCATTTGCGACACTGTCAAACTTTTTAACATTTCCCATTGACTATAATAGAAAACCAGTTTTTTGAATAACTTTTGAACCGTTTAATATTTTTTCACAAAATCTTTGAAAGGCACATCAGGAACTCCAGCCGCATGTTCCCTGAAGGTTTTGGACCAGTCATGCAGACCATGCAACCTGTAGGCTTGAGTAAAGAATGTGCAAAAATGTGAAAATATGACTTTCTACAGTGCTATGTAGCTCCGCAACCGTATACCTGACCATTACAAAACCAGAGATCTATAGTACCGCTCCATGCATACCAAATTTCAGGCAAATCTGTCATATGGTGGCAAAGTTATTAAGGTGCCAAATTTCACACTTTAACCATAAATGGGGTACTTAACCCTAACTATAGTGGATACATGATGGGCATGAGTGTGATATGGCAAATATTGTCACTCCTGCATAGTGATCTCTGGATATCTCACGCATGCCGAAGGAGTGACAATATTTGCCATAGCACATGATCTGGGCATCATGTATTCAATATATACAATAGGGCCAAGAGTTTTAGAAGTTTTGTTATGCTGTCTTGTGTTCTGTTCCTGATTATGTGTTTGCTCATTCTGTGTGTGAGCTTTTCTGAATGGACTGGCAGTGTTATAAACTCTGGGAGACACAAGAGTGTATTTTGCAATGCTAAATGAGTTAGTTTTAGGTAGGAGTGAGAAACATATTTTTGTGAGGCTATATTGTTTAGAAGTCTGGCTGCAGTGAAGCTGGGAACATCACAATAATTGCAATGAGCTAAGAGGCAGAGTGTCAGAACAGCTGATACTGTTTTCAGTGGTAATTTAAGTTAGCTGCAGGCAGAGTGCAGAGTGTTCTGTGAAATCGTGCTCTTTAGGATTCTGGCTGCAGACAAGCTGAAAGCATCACAGTAATTTTAATGGGTGAGAATCAGAGTTTGAGGAACAAGTGAGAGTGTGTTTCAGTGGTAGTTGAGTTAGCTGCAGGCAGTAGTTTAGACTGTTCTGTGAAGCTGTGCTGTTTAGAATTCTGGCTGCAGTCACAGTAATGAGCTGGAAGTTGGTGGGGGCGTGATAGGTGTGTTTTATAATGCTCGCTGAGTTAGCTGTAGGCAGTAGTGAGACCTCTAAAGTAGTTCTGCATTTGTGTCTATGGTAACAGCACAGGTGTTTCTTGCATGCTGAGGGGAAGGCTGCCTAGAGTGATGACCTTTTGTGACCTGTGTGTGTAAATGGCTGATATCATCACAGTAGAGTAGAGGATAAAAATATCACACTGCAGTGAATGATGCACTGTTTTATCTTACTCATTTACCACTCACCTCTATTTGTGTGTGTGTGTGTGTGTGTGTATATATATATATATATATATATTTTGCAAACAAACTTCATTAATGCATCATTTAGGGTTAAAAAACAAAAAGTCAGGAAATGAGGCCTTTAGGGTTGCCCCATCCCCCCATGAACCCACCCAACATCCCAAGATTGACAGCTGACAGAGTGTGTCATTGGGGTTGTGAGGCCTAAATGTCAACTTTATACAAAAATTTAAAAAACATATTTCTGGGGTGTTTTGCCCCCCAAAAAAGACATGGCTATCATCCTCAGGGCTTGACTAGGTGAACACAACAAGGATTGTGTTCCTAGAGGGTCCCAAATTTAAATGCCAAGCATTTCTGTGACCACCAACTGAAAACAAGATGGCCAATTTGCAACACTACAAGAGTAATTTGCGAAAGTAAAGAGTACATTTGCGACACTTTCGCATATTTTAAATTTTCCTATTGACTGTAATGGGAAGTTTCTTTTTTGAATAACTTTCGAACCTTTTAATATTTTTTCATGAAATCTTCAAAAGGCACATCGGGGATGCCGGCTGCGGGTTCCCTGAAGGTTTTGGACCAGTCACAAAAAACTGCGCGGGCTGTAGGCGCAAGCAAAGAATGCGCATAAATGTGTAATTCATGCATTTTTTGGTGCTCTGTAGCTCCGCAACCATATATCTGACCTTAATGAACCTTAGCAGGTCCACAGATCTATGCTACCAGACTGTGCATTCCAAATTTCAGGCAAATCCATTCTACGGTGGTAAAGTTATTAAGCTGCCAAATTTCAGATTTAACCTTAAATGGGGTACTCAACCCTAACTATAGTGGCACTACCGTGCCACTATAATATATATATATATATATATATATATATATTATATTATGGTAGCACGGTAGTGCTACCATAGTTAGGGTTGAGGAGCCATTTCTATGTTAAACCCCAAAGAACCATAGGCCTTGGGATCTGCCAAGTTTAGTACTGGTCGGATATACGGCTGCGGAGTTATTAAGTGTGATCTGTGCGCGCGTTCACGCTTTTCTGGAATTATGTGGTCGCGTCTACAGGTCAATGGTTTGTATGACTGGGCCCAAAATTCATGGAACATGCGCTGGGTCCCCGATGTGCCTTTCAAAGATTTCGTGAAAAATATTAAGCGGTTCAAAGTTATTCAAAAACAGTTTCCCATTATAAGTCAATGGAAAAGTTAACAAAAGTTCAACACTTCGCAAATGCATTTTTACTTTCGCAAATGGGCCTGTTACTTTCGAAATCGCCATTTTGTTTTCAGTTGGTGATCAGAAAAATGGTTGGCATTTAAATTTGGGACCCTCTAGCAACCTAATTTTTTGTATTCACCTAGTCGGGCCCTGAGGATGCTTGCCATGTCTTTATTTTGGTAAAACACCCCAGAAATATGTTTTTCAAATTTCTGGAAAAAGTACTCTTGCAAATTACTTTCGTGCTCACGAAAGTGCTTCGCAGAACTTCTAAAGCTTAAATGCGACAGTAATTTTCTAGTCTGTGGGAAAATGACAGCAATTCTTTGGCACCCACTGCAAAATAACCGTTGGGAGTTTTGGGCTGAAATTTGGAGGAACGCAGCCGACATCTCACAGATGTGCCTTTCAGTGTTGTATTGAAAAATATTACACGGCAGCAAAGTTATGGCACTCAAAAGTTGACAGTTTTCCGTAGGATAACATTACGGTGCCGAAGCATTACAGGAATCCTTTGGCACCCTGCTGCAAAATAACGGTTTGGTCTTTTTCCTGAAATTTGGAGGAAGACAGTCAACAGTACACAGATGTGCCTTTCAGTAGTTTGGTGAAAAATATCACATGGCGGAAAAGTTACAGCACTCCAAAATTGACAGTTTTTCCCATAGGATAACATTACGGCGCCCAACACTTAACAGAAATCATTTGGAGCCCTGCTGCAAAATAACGGTTTGGTCTTTTTTCCTGAACTTTGGAGGGAAGACAGCCAACAGCCCACAGATGTGCCTTTCAGTAGTTTGGTGAAAAAACATTACAGGGAGGCAAAGTTATGGCATTCCGAACTTTTCTTTTTTTCCCATAGGATAACATTATGGCGTTCGCCGCGCCTTTCAGGGCCCGTATCTTGGAAACGGTGTGAGATACGGACTTTTCGTCGGAAAACTTCTTAGCCCCATAGTGGGGCTAAGATCTAAATTAGCCAGGACAGTTGTAAATAATATGACTTTTAAATTTTTTTTCTACGTCGTACGGTTCCTAAGATATAATGTATTTAGTATTCCAAGATCTCATTTTCTGCGTCGATACTCATTATTTTGCATACATTATTTGTACTCACTGTCTTTCTCAATGCAGGTTTTGGGGAAAACCAGCCTGTCCGCTTACATTACTGTTACTGTTGTCCTTTCTGCTTATGATCCGCACCGCTTCACTTACCATTGACGCCTGCGCACCATGTCAAGTATCCTTTGTGTTTTCATTTACGCTATGCTTTCTGTTATTTTTGCCATTTCTGTCTATGGTGCTGTTTATCTTACTGTTTCACTTTACATCACCATGCCCATTGACATTTCTGTTTGCAGGCACCATGTTACTATGTGACAACACATCACGTGGCAGACCATTCCCGTCTACGCCACCATGTGCATTACCCTTTCTGTTCTCATTCATGCTTGTGTTACCATGTGCGCCACTGTTAGCATTTCTGTTTGTGTTGCTGTCCCTGTTAGTATGCCACAACACATCACGTGGCGGGAGCGCAGGGCCCTATGCAGCGGGAGCGCAGGGCTGCATTACATTCCCTATTTCTCATTATCATTCTCAAAAAGAAGGGAAATTAGAGACAAAAAACTCCATTTAATGCATTAGTTAGGGTTGTTCCACTGCAACAAAAGTGAGGAAATTCGCTGTTAGGGTTGAAAACTCCCCTTGGATCCCCCCGCCCACCCCCACAACCGGCATTGGGGTGCGCATTGGGATCGTGGGTCCTAACTCTCACCCCATTCTCCTATACTTCTGCTGCTTTACACATGTCATGGGGTGAGAGTTAGGGCTGGCGATCAATGCGCACCCTAATGCCGTTGGGGTAAGGGGGTCTCAAGTTCAACTTTAATACTACTATCGCTGTGGAATAACTCATCTGTCGCATTAACGGAGTTTTTTGCCTCTAATATATGTATATATATATAAATATATATATATATATTATATATATATTTTTATGGCAAAAATCTCAGTTTAATGCATCAGTTAGGGCTGTTCCACAGCAACAAAAGTGAGGAAATTCGGTGTTAGGGTTGACACCCCTTGCACCCCAAGCCTACCCTGTCCCAATCAACAGGCATTGGGGTGTGCATTAGGGTCATCGGTCCTAACTCTCACCCTATCCCATGTGTAAACTAGCTGAGGTAGTGCAGTGTAGGAGAATGGGGTAAGAGTTAGGACCAATGACCCCAATGAACACCCCGATGCCTGCTGGTGGGGACAGGGTGAGTTTGGGGTGCAAGGGGATATCCAGAGCTCACTCTGCAGGAGTGACAATATTTGCCATATCACACTCATGCCCATCATGTATCCCATATATAGGATACATAATGGGCAGGAGTGTGATATGGAAAATATCTTCACTCTTGCAGAGTGAGCTCTGGATACTCATGAGTGCTGAAGGCACGAGTAAGAGTATCCAGAGCTCACAATGCAGGATTGAAGATATTTTCCATAGCACATGATCTGCACATCATGTGTTCTATTTATACAATAGGGGTATGAGTTTCAGAAGTTTTGTTATGGTTTTTTGTGTTCTGTTGCTGTTTCTGTGTTTGCTGTTTCTGTGTGTGAGATTTTCTGATTGGGTTGGCAGTGTTACAAACTGTGGGAAAAGCTGAGCATGTTTTGCAATGCTAAGTAAGTTAGCTTCAGGCAGCAGTGAGAAAGAGACTTTTATGAAGCTGTGTGCTTTAGAATTCTGGCTGCAGTCAAGCTGAGAGCATCACAGAAATGGGCTGGGAGTGAGATAGAATGATGTTGAACAGGTTATGGTATTTTACCATGATAATTGAGTTAGCTGCAGGCAGCAGTGAGAAACAAACTGTTTTGTGAAGCTGTGTGCTTTAGGATTCTGGCTGAAGTCAAGCTGAGAGTATCACAGCAATGGGTTCTGAGTGAGACAGAGTATAGGAAACACATGAGAATGTTTTGCCATGGTAACTGAGTTGGCTGCAGGCAGCAGTGAGAAAGAAACTGTTTTGTGAAGCGGTCTGCTTTAGAATTCTGGCTCAAGTCAAGCTGAGAGTATCACAGCAATAGGTTGGGAGTGAGACAGAGTATAGGAAACACCTGAGAATGTTTTGCCATGGTAACTGAGTTGGCTGCAGGCAGAAGTGAAATATTACTCACAGTGGTGATGTCATGAGTACATTTATATATCTAGTTGTGATGTCACGATATGAAATATCTCTTGTGCTGATATCACCACAGTGTAGATACATGTTTTTATCACACTCATTTATCCTTCACCCCATTGTATAAATCTAAATATATATCTAAATAGTCTAGTGGTGTGGTTGCACCATTATTGTTAGAGTTCATATACTGATGCCATAGCAACAACTTTACAGTAATCTCATCAATACCAACAAGATAGACAGATCATTGTAAGGACCCCGGCACTGCCTTTCCCCAGTGTTGCAACCCCTTCCTAAATCAGCTCTGACTCGAACTTGATTATAATATGTTATGGCTATGTGGAGGGCACAGTCCCCTGCAAAACAAAACCTTTGAATTCTGACAGCACAATGCCGACCACATTTGTAGTCAACATAATCTTGTCGACAAAACCTGTCTTTGCCCTAGCAGTGTCACTGAGGCATCATAGATCTGTTAGGGTTGAGCAGGAGTATCTATGTTAAACCTCAGATTTTGCACTTTAGTATCCTTGCAACCATTCAACAGATTTGCATGGCATTTTGCATGCACTGTTTTGTGGGGTAGATCTCTTGACATAAGTTTCGTTCGGGTCAGATATGCAGATTCCGAGATGCAGATAACCCAAACAAGTGCCCTGACAGTGAAGAATTTGCATCTGAAATTTTCAGGGTAGAAAGGGCTTTGCCCACAGATGTGACTTTCGCTGGTTTGGTGAGAAAATATGAATCTGTTCTGAAGTTATTACATTTTAAACTTTCCATTCTGAGTATACTTAGTGGAGTCTTTTGGATAGCTGCTTGGAATGAAAAAAAAGAATCTGATCCATACAGTATGAAAAGGGATCTTTTTTTTGTATGGGGCCAATCCTTTTTCGTGTGGGAAAAATCTTTTTTTATGGCCACCATCTTGTTTCTTTTTTTTTTTTTAAATCAAAAAACATTTTTAACACCAACAAAAATTACATTGTATAGAGACATCAACACATGTATCCTGCTCATCAGGACTTTGTTAGATGGATTATGCATAGAGACATTGCAAAATTAAATTTCTCTGGTGAAATTGCTGCAAAATCAGCAATTTTGCTGCGTGAAACATTTTGTGAAATTCTACCATTCTGTGAAATTTTCCACCGGGTGCAAAATTGTGAAATTTTGCCTGTGAAACATGAAATTTCACTGCAAAATGTGCAATTTCACCGAATTTCACCTGAATTTTGCCACATTTTGCCTGAATTTTTCCAGTTGCCGTCAAATTTCACATTTTGTGGCATAATTTCACATTTCACAAGTGGAGTTTCACATTTCCCACTGGCAAAATATATCATGAAATGTGCAAATTTCACAAAATATTTAACAGAACTAAATTTTCTAATTTTGCACCCCTCTAATTATGCACTTTAATGTTGTAAATATGATCTCCAAAAGTGTTTTTTTCCCCTTTTTACATCTTCTTTTGTGACTCACTTATGCTTTTTCGTATGGTCATACAAAAAAAAGGAATTTGGCTATACAAAAAAGGATTCCTTCAAATGAAAAATGATTCTGGACTTAGTTTTTTTCACTGGTTTTAACTACAGGAAGCCATAACTGCCTCAAAATTCTGACTTCAAGGACAATGTATACATAAAACCAAAGGTCCTAATGAGTACTGCTAGAATAACACACAATCCCTCCAAAAATATGAAGGGGCTATATAAAAAAAATTACAAATATTAAAACATTTAAAATTCCCATAGGATAGCATAGGCAATTTTAGAATGCATAACCCTCTTTTTTCCCCCCTTGAGTCTAGTGGTAGCCCCCACCCTGCAATCACTGTCCCCATTCATAATAATATTTCCTGGGTGTCTAGTGGCACACCTCCACTCTCTAATTGCTGTCACCATACTTATTAATGTTTTCCTTGGTGTCTAGTGGCACCCTCACCTTCTGATCACCATCCCCATATTCATTACTATTTCCCTGGTGTCTAGTGATACCCATCCACCCTCCGATTGCCATCCCTATATTTATTACTGTTTTCCTGGTGTCTAGTGATACCCATCCACCCTCTGATTGCCATCCCTATATTCACTACTGTTTCCCCAGGTGTCTAGTGATACCCATCCACCCTCCGATTGCCATCCCTATATTCACTACTGTTTCCCCTGGTGTCTAGTGATACCCATCCACCCTCCAGTTACCACCCCTATATTCATTACTGTTTCTCTGGTGTCTAGTGGTACCCATCCACCCTCCAATTGTTATCCCTATATTCATTACTGTTTCCCTGGTGTCTAGTGGTACCCATCCACCCTCTGATTGCCATCCCTATATTCATTACTGTTTTCCTGGTGTCTGGTGATAGCCATCCACCCTCCAGTTGCCACCCCTATATTCATTACTGTTTCTCTGGTGTCTAGTGGTACCCATCCACCCTCCAATTGTTATCCCTATATTCATTACTGTTTCCCTGGTGTCTAGTGGTACCCATCCATCCTCCGATTGCCATCCCTATATTCATTACTGTTTTCCTGGTGTCTGGTGGCACCCGTCACCCTCCTATCATCATCCCCATACTTATTGATTTTTCCATGATGTCTAGTGGCAGCCCCTCACCCTCTGATTGCCATCCCTGTATTCACTACTGTTTCCCTGGTGTTTAGTGGTAGACCCTTACCCTCCGATTGCTGTCCTCATATTCACTGCTGTTTCCTTGGTGTCTAGTGGCACCTCCACCTCTCTGATCACTATCTCTGAATGTATTAGTCTTTTCCTGCTGTCCAATGGCACCCTTCACCCTCCAGTCACTGTCCCTATATTTAACTAACTTGTAATAAATTAAACCATCCCTCGATGTTTATTTTTTAAAAACCTGTATACAAGAAAATGGTCCCTTGCTGATCTAACCCCCCTACCTTGATCTCCCACTGAGCACCCACCACCCCACATCCCACACACACATGCTTACTTAGCTGAATAGGTCTCAGAGTGAAGATCCACTCTACAATGGAAGACATGTCTTGTTGCTGTAACAGCTGACTGCAATTATAAGAAACTAAGGTACTTGCAGTTCAGTGTAGTTCAATGAGGTTTTTAACTTTGATGCATAACTTTTTTCATTTTTGCATGTTTGACCCCAGATTGACATGGCCTTTTTATGATCCCTCTTAAGACCAATGGTGGTGGAATTACACAAATCAAGGCCAGAAGGTGATGTTATGGTGACTTAGTGAAATTGACTTTTGGGCAGGATTGAAACATTTACATCATCCTTGTTCATGAGGTGGGGTCATAAGAAGCTTATGTTGAACATTTTGGCTAAAAATATGCAAAAATGCCAAAACATATGTACATACATTGACATTTTACAACACTCACTTGTAACTTTGTTAATTTTAAATATTTTCACCCCAAATTTTGAACATAGCCATTTTTTACACCACCTCATGAACATAACAGCCGTCATTTTTCCAATCCTGGCCAAAGTTTGTTTTCACACCTGTGGCACAGAATGATGTTTCAATGCTGCAAAATGACATTTGGGCTGGGATTCAAAGATTTTCAGTACTGACTTCATGAGGTGGGGTAATAAGAAAGCTATGCTGACAGTTTGGTTGCTGTTTTGGCAGAAATGGAAGTGCAGGGCTCTTTGGGTCCTGTGCTTCCACAGCAACACATTTGTATGCATCTATGGAGACATGGGATGGCAGGGCCCAGAGGGCCCTGCACTCCCACAGGAAAATGAGGATATGATTATACTATCTCAGGATACAATTATACTATCTCAAACAGTAAGGAAATTATTTGCCGAAAGCTACATTAATGCAACAGTTAGGGTTCAGTTTAAACTGAAAAAAGTAGGGAAATATGATGTTAGGATTTCCAACACTAACACCCCTGCCCCACCCTGAAGCAAATGAGGGGTGGAGTCTTCCTTGGAGTTGTTAACCCTAAAGCTCACCCCATTACAGCAATAAAACAGCTGTGATGTGGTGGAGACAGGTGTGTATGTTTTATGAGTGTACAGAATGGGGTGAACATTAGGGTTGACAACCCCAAGGAAGACTCCACCCCTCATTTGCTTCAGGGGTGGGGCAGGCATGTTAGGGTTGGAAACATCACATTTACCTACTTTTGTTGGTTTAATCTGAGCCCTAACTGTTGCATTAACTCCATTTTTTTAAAGAATATATACACACACACACATATACATATCTAGTATTACTGTGCCCCTATAGTTAGGGTTGTAAGGGAACTTCTATGTTAAATCCTAAAGTTTGCACCTTAATAACTTTAGCATTTTGTGGATGAAATAGCACACAATGTGGTATGCACAGTCATTCAGCCAGTGGCTCAAGATGTGGAAGGTTTTGTGAGGGCATCTTGTATCGTTTTTGAGATATGGTATCAGCTATCAGCACTGGTGTCCCCCAGGGAACGGTGCCTGGTCCCATTCTCTTCTCCATTTTTCTAAACAACCTCCCCTCAGTCTGTTCATCTGCATCCATTCATATGTATGTGGATTATACTGTCCTGTTTGTCTCTGGCTCCTCCCCCACTGATTTGATGACCAGTCTTCAGCTGGTCTTCAACAATATCCAGCTCTGATTCCATTCTAATCAGTTATCCCTTAGTGTAAAACAAGCTCTAGCCAGAGCTGATAGGCCTGTGAAAAGCTACCAAATTACCAAAGTCATTTTCTTGTTGGTGCCATATAGTGCTGTGTAGTCACAATCATCACAGTGCTCCCAGATCCAAATAACCATTTTCCAGTAACAAATCCTCATTTTTGCTGCATTTTCCCTGTAGAGGCAGCATCAAATCCCTGTATAAATCCCTGTAGATTTTCCCATAAGCCACTAGTTCCTTATTTGTGACTTTGTTGTTTATTTAAATGTAATATGTTGGCATCCTTTTATCAGGATAAGGGCTCTGATTTGCTGTTAGGTAAAATTACATGTCAAGATGGCCTTGGAATGATTTGGATTTATATGGAATCCATAAGGCATAATGGGGGAATTTATTTATTTGTTGAATTTTGTTGACCGGGTAGGCCCGCTAAGACTAGAAGTCCCTTTTTCAGGGATGATGGGGGGGGGGGGTAACCAACTGAAATTGTGACATGGCATAAATCTTTACTTCAACCAGATTAAGCTCTTTGTATTTTTAGAGAATGGGGGTAATTTGGCCAGGACACCGTGGAAATTCCTCTGTTCTTTTTGAGAAGTGCCATAGGATCTTTAACATCCACCTGAACAGGCAGACAGAAAAGACAGGATACCCCCACAATGCTGCACTACGGTGTCAGTATTGGGATTTAAAGAGCTAGTGGAGCCAAACCAGGCAGACAGGAAAATAATATACATTTTAAGAAGTAGCCAGTTATAACATTTTATTTCTGAAGTACCTTTCCTTTACCTTTTGCCCATCAGAGAGTCTTCTATGTCATAATGTTGTGTGGATGTGTGGAACAGCTCTTAGCATAGCAGCTGACATATCTAGCTGTACTGCTCCCCACTACATCATCAGCATTGTGATTTTGCTGACAGTGAAATCACAGGTGAATGATCTGGCAGTCACTGAATTGCTGTTCCTAAGTAGCAGTGATGTCACAGTCAGTGAGGTCACTATGCTGGTAATGTAGTGAGGGCAGTATAGCTAGCTATGTCAGCTGCCACACAGAGTACTGTTTCACACATCACATGTATTAACATCAGGTAAACAATCTTCTAATTAAAGAGAAAAGATAAAGTACCTCAAATATAAAAGGTAATGGTTGACTGCTTTTAAAATCTAATATTAGTTTTAGGCAGTACACAAGTTCTTTAACCTAGTGTGGGGATAGAACCCACAGCCTTCTGATCTTCCAGTCTCAGAGGCCAGTGTGCATGCTATTTTTTGCATCTTTCATTTGTTAGTTTTCACACAAATTCCGACTTTTTTCTGACCACCTGATGGAATCTTGAATGAGTTACATAAATGTTATTTTCTTCAAGGCCCTGACCCTATAACTAAATACACACTCAGCATATCATATTATAAAATAAGAAAAAAAACAGTCTTATGTTTCCAGTGCTTGCTTTCAACCTGTCCTGTGGAAAAGAATGTCAAGCAGCTAGCCAAACTACAATTCCACTGTCTGTAATCTGACACTGAGTCTGACTTTCATTTTCACAAAAACCAAGAGGAAATAAGTTCACCCCTTGGTTGCTGAAAGAAATAGAACAAATCTGTTAGACTGAGCTGGACAGATGATAGAAACAACAGTTTAAAAAGGTTTTTGTTAATATCCTGAGAAGTTCTGAGGTACACTACATTAGCACCCCCCTCCCCCCCTTCAGATGCCTTTAACATACAGCAACAAATAGCAAAAAACAGAGGGAGAGTGCACTCCTTTGCAACTGTGGAGGAATACATACAAATGTCTAAAAAGGAAGTTGTAGGAAAAGCCATTTTTAGAGCAACAGATGACAGAAGGGCTGTAGACTCCGCCCACAGCCCTAAAAACTGTCTCTATGACCTTCAGAACCAAGCAAAAACTCACTAGATTTCAGGTACTTCCTTCCTTCCACAACCTGGATTGGCCCCCCTTGAAGATGTCCCTTCTTTCAAGTACCTTGGGGTGTGGCTTGACTGTCACCTAGATTTCTCTGTACATGTGGACTCTATCCACAGAAATGACATTTGTAACTACAGGGCCATCTCCCTCCTCACTATTTAAAATGATAGAAAAGATATTCCTTGATCAAACCATGAACTTCCTAGATATATACAAACTTCTCACAGACTTACAGCACAGGTTCTGAACCAGTCACAATACCAAGACCGCCTTAGTGGTATACTGCCCCGACAGCGACATATTGACATCGATCGACACTACAGCGACAACAATGCCAGGTCACTATAGTGTCAATGCTCTATCCCGGCACTGTTATCTGGGGGTCTTGCACCCCTTCCCTATTCAGCTCTGACTCAGAGTTTATTATATTAAGTGGGAGTGGTATAGGGGTTTGGGGGACAAGGCCTCCTGAAGAAAACATGGTAGGCAATGACTATCTTTATGCAGACCGCAAATGCTGTACTGTCGGTCTACAACATTTTTGTCCATGAATGGTCGTAGATCCGCCCTAGTAAAGCTTACTAATTTAATTGAAAAGGCATGTGATGAATGTTTCTACACTGGCTCAGTGTTTGTAGACCTAACAAAGGCCTTCAAACTTCTCGATCATAAAATTCTCCACACCATATCCAGCCTAAATTTCTCTGCCGAAGTGATAAAATGGTTTGAAAATTACCTCAGTAACTGGACGCACAGGACTACAATAGTAGGCCAGTACTTTGAAATTCATCGCATTAAATATGTGGGCTCTATCCTCGGACCTCTCCTATTCTCTCTTGTAGTCAACCCCCTCCCTGATATCTGTTCAGCCACACAGCTCATCCTCTATGCAGATGATGCGGCCCTCTTTTGCAAGGATAAGAACCCCCTCTCCCTTCAGAACAAACTGCAACATGACTTCAATAAACTACACTCAAAGGTTCTCCTACCAGGGTCTGGTTTTCATCTCCAAGAAAACTAAGATCATGGTATTCTCAGGCTCTAGGAAGTCCCTAAATTTAGATTTTATTCTTTTAGACAACTACAGCAACCCACTCGAGAGTCACCACCTTCAAATACCTGGGGATTCACTTGAATTGTCACCTGAACTACGAGCCACACACTCAATTAATTAAAAAAATTAAACAAAGACTTGGCATCCTACATTGACTAAAACACTTCCTCATACCAGAAACTAGAGCCTTGCTTGCCAACAATTTCCTGGTCCCTATTTTAGACTATGGTTCCTTCATATACTCAACCTCTATCGCACAGAAAAATCTAATTAGATTAAAGTCCACATATCACAGCATCATCTGACTCATCACAGGCCTCCCCCTTAGGAAGCACCACTGTGATCTGTATAAAGTTTCAGACTGGCTCCCCCGGAGGATAGAGTTGACAGCAGACTTCTCACTTTTTCTTTAATATCCAATTGGGCTCCACGCCTAGCAGCATCTCCTCCCTCTTCAATAAGTCTGTACACACCTGGACCACCAGGCACTCCAGTACCCACACCTTCATGATTCCTTGCTGTCATACCACCCAGGGGCAACACTCTCTCCTACAAAGGTGCCAAATGTTTTAACAACCTTCCCCCTTCCTTGGTCATGTACAGCATACTTACATCATTCAAAAACCAATTGAAATTCTACTTGATAGATAAACTCCAATGCAACTGCCCTGACCCTCCCTCTCAGCTCCAACCTCTCCTTTTTAATTTCCTGCACTTCTCACCTGGCATATTTTTGCTTTTCTTTTAAATTTATTATGTAGTTATGTTATCTTTAACTGTACCTTCCCTATTATATTCTGTCCCCTTTGTACGACTGTTATTCCTGATAATGTAATGTTGAATAATATGTGTTAATGCACTCATTTTGTATCCACTCTCATTCCAAACTATGTAATGTTTACCAATATGTATTGCTGTACCAAATTATGTCACTGGACGTGTGTGAAAACGGGCAATATTGCTCACATGCCTTTCCAGTAAAAACAATAAAATGAAAAAATAAAATAAAAAATCAGCAAAAAGCTCTACCCAAAATTAGGTGCCTTGTATGGGAACCATGGGTATATCCCACTACTGGCACATAGAACCATTGTACAGAAAATTATTTCCCTATTTTCGACTATGGAGATGCCATCTTTGGCACCTAGCCCATCTGGACCCCCTCTACCACTCTTGCCATTTTGCTCTTGACTGCCCACGTCTAACTCACCACTGCTTCCTCTATACCTCGCTCTGTCTTCCCTTTCTCCAAGCCAGATGTCTTGCTCATGGTGCCTTCCTAATTGGCTGAGCTCCCTCCCCTTCTCCTCTCCTCTCCTCTCCTCTCTCCTTCCTGTCCCACTCTGCCTACTCCCTTCATAGCTCTGGCTGCTGGACCCTATCACTCCCATCTAGGTCATCTACTTCTGGTCAGGCTGCGTTCTCCTTCCACCTCCCTAAACTCTGGAACACCCTTCTGTTCCCTATCCAGAGAGCCACCTCTCTCCACTCCCTCTCTATTCTGCTCCATGACTTCACCACTCCTTCCTGCAACTGCACCTAAGCTCCTCACCCCTACCTCTTTACCCTACTTACTTCCATCATTACTTTTACCTTACTTACTTCCATCTATCCCCCTCTCCATCCATTTTCTTTCCCTCTAACACTGCCATCTGGTTTACTTACTTGCAACTGGCACCTCATACTCTGCTTACTCTACTTGCTGTACTTTCACTGCTTTCAAGAAGCCTACTGCCTATAGGTTTGCCTCAATGAGTGTTTTGTTTACTTCACCTAAGTATGCTGTCTGTTTTACCTAATGCCTTTTACTCTGTTATATCACATTGTTAAGTTAATTTGAACTTCTTGTACAACTATTTGATTATGTACTGTAAATATTTTGTGTTTGGTATTTTGCTTCCACTACCCTTCCCCCAGGACACATCTGGAAAAAAGCTATTTCAGGTCAGTATGTCTTTCCTGATGAAACGTTTTAAAATAAATAAATAAATTTGGAGTGGTAAAAAATGGAAAAAAAAAACACTTTTTCCCATTGGTTAATATAGTATTTTTTGCCCTCAGCTACAGCCCAGATGGAATCAATTTTTTTCTTGAAATTTTCAGGGATGATGGGGTCTGTGCCAAGGGTGTGCCTTTTTTCCTTTTTCAATTGTTTAACCAAGATTGGCACACTAAGCTGAAAGCTTGTTTACAGGTGCAACCTGGGAGCACAGGGAAGTTAAGTGACTTGCTCAGGGTCACACAGTATGCAAGTGGGGGCTGTGGGATTCAAACCCAGGTCGCTAGATTTGCAGCTCAGAGTCTTAATCCACTATGCTATACTGGCTCCAAACTATCCTTTGGATAGTGTGATGAGAAAATATCTCACCATTTTTGAATTATAATGTTTTTTGCTATATAGCTGCTAGACAGGCAGGTACAGTAAATGAAAATAGTTCAAATTGTAAATTAAGGATTTACTGTTTGTGTGCAGAGAAATACTGTTCACGCTGTCCACTATTTTTTGTTTTTTTATTTTAAAACTTGATTTCTAAAGAAATGCTACTTCTTAGGGAATAAACAAGAGTGTATTTAGGTCGTGTTTACATATTTAGTTCCATTTTGTATCATAATTTAACAATTTTCAGTGCAAGTATGTCTTTTTGGGGCGAGATTAGCATCACCAGTCACTCACTTAGCTAAGGATTGTTTGATCCTAAAATAAAAATTCACAATTCTTTACAGTTTGAACTTTACTGTTTGAATAGTTATTTTCAGATCGAACAATCCTTACCTAAACCAATGACAGGCGACATAATTCTTGTGCCCAATCGACATAATTGTCCAGAAAAATTGTATATTATAGTACTCCTTGGTGTCTAGTGGCACCCTTCCTTCCATCGTGATACCTTGTTTTCCTTATATTTCTCTGGTGTCCAATGACACCCCCCATCCTCCGATCAATGATCCCTTTGCTTGCTTTATAGTTCCCTGGTGTCTAGTGGAACCCCCCAACCTTCGATAGTGATCCCCTGATACTTTCATTTATATATTCTTGGTGTCTAGTGGCACCCCCCCACCCAATGATCATGATCCCCTTGTTTGCGTTATAGTTCACTGGTGTCTAATGGACCCTCCCCCCACCCTCTCATTGCTGGCTTACGCTAAAATAATAAAGAAGAAAATTGTCCCTCACTGATCCCCCACCCCACTCCCACTCTCCACCCACCATCATACACCCCCCAGTGCAATTCCATACACCCTCGCTCACCTGAATAGGTCCCAGGTTTGAGATCCACTGTCCAATCAAAGACATGTCTTGCTGCTGGAACCAGCGACTGCAATATGAGAAACTAAGGTAAATGCAGTTCAATGTATTTCAATGGGTGTTTCAACTTTTACTTACATCTTAGTAATTTTTCACATTTTGACACCAAATTTTCAACATGGCCTTTTGGAGACTCCTCCTCATGAACAGTATGACTTTCATTATGCAACTCATGCATGAAAGGTGATTTCATGGTCGCTTGGGGAAGTTACCTTTTTTCTGCCCTTCTTTATGAGGCGGGGTCAAAAGAAGGCTATGTTGAAAATCTGGGATCAACATGTATACAAATGGCAAAGTTATGCCCATTCATTGCAGTTTTGCTATGCATGCTCGCAACTTTGGAAATGTTACATATTTTGACACCAAATTTTTAACATAGCCTTCTTATTACCCCACCTCATGAATGTCACAGCTGTTAGATGCCATTTTTCAAATCCTGGTCAATATGTGTTTTCACACCTATGGCGTTGAATTGTGTTATGGTGGCACAAACTCACGTTCCCCATTCCCAGTGTCAGATGCCCCACCCCATCCCTTTTGCTTATTGTTTCTGGCATCGGGGGTCCCAATCCCTGTACCAACAATGGAAGTTCCCCCAGCACTTTGGGACACTGGGGAGCCCACTCCCATTGTCCCCAAGTATGTAATCTGACACCGGGTTGCCTACTCCCGGTGTCAGATGCCCCCCAGCCTGTTTATTTACTGTTTTTGACATCAGGGGACCCAATCTCCATGCCAGCAATGGTACTTCACCCCGCCCAGCACTTTGGGACACTGTGGAACCCACTCCCAGTGTCCCCAAATATCTATTTAATGTTTTCCCTGTAAAAAAGAAAACCTTACCCTACTGTCTTTTTTTTTACAGCCTTAAGAAAAGAAAACCTTCCCTAGTTGTCCCTGCCATCCCCTCCCACTTCTCAACCTTCCCACTGAGCACCCACCACCCCACACCCCCTCCTTGCCCTGTAGGTACCATTGGAGGTTATCCACTGTCATCTTCTGTGGACTGGGACACCTCAGCACTCTTCAAAGCTGAACCACAAACTAAGGAATCAAAGTACTGTATAATATATTACAATGGTGTTTTGAACTTATGTTGATATCTTTTTTTTTTTCACCAAATTTTCAACATGGGCTTTTTGGCACCCCACCTTATGAACATTGTGACTGTCATTTCATTAATCGGGCATGGAAGGTGATTTTGTGGTTGCTGCATGAAATCACCTTTCAGGACTAATTAACAAAATGACAGTGCCAGAGTTTATGAGTTGGGGTCCCAAAAAGCCCATGTAGAAAATTTACTAGGTTTACTAGGTTATTTTCAGAAAAAAGTAGGCTGAGGCCCATCTAGATTTTGCCCCACAATCGTGTGGGTTAATTTATGTTAATTTGTTTATCATTAACCAAAGATCAAGACCCTTCTTAAATAACTCAAAGTCGTTACAGTTAACCAGTTCCTGTGGTAATATATTCCAGAGTTTAGGTGCTCACAGTGAAAAAAAAATTCTGTCAGAGATTTGTCCTTGCTCTGGGGATTGCAAGTTGCTTATTATGACGTCTTGGGACAACGCGATTTGTAGAGTACTGTAGGAGAGTCCATATTGTTCCATAAGTTCTGGGGATTGCAGCAGTTTATGTAAGAACAGTAGATCCTCTCTTTGCCTCCTATTTTGTAGAGAATTGAGACCTGTAGCTTGTTGTCTAAATTGGTAGCTATTAGCTGATAGTCTAGTGATCATTTTGGTTGCCTGTCTCTGAACCCTCTCCAGTCATTTGATATCTCTCTTGAGGTGTGGGATCCAGAAGGGGAACCCATAGTCAATGTATGGTCTGACACATGCCCTGTACAGCGGCATGAGACATTGTTCCAATCTGGAGACAAAAGAGCATTTTATTTTAAGTAGACTATTAGTCATATTTGCCACCTTAGAACAGTGGTCACCAGATATGAGTTTGGTGTTTACCAGTATACCCAAGTCCCTTTCCTTGTTTATGGCTTTGAGTTGGATATTGTTTATGTAATAGATGTTTTGGGGAATTCATATCCCAAAATGCAAAACCACACATTTATCAGCATTAAATTCCATTTTGTTCTCCTGGGCCCAGCATTTAATGTTCCTAAGATCTGATTTAAGTGAGTTAAGGTTTTGTTGAGTGTCCACTTTCCCCCCTAGTTTTGAATCATCATCAAATCTGGATAATAATTTTTGGGCACCCACTTGCATGTCGCTTATATAGATGTTAAACAATAGGACTCAGTACAGAGCCCTGGGGAACCCCACTTGTAAATGAACCCTGGTTGGAAAGGATGTCGTTTATGGTAACCCTCTGGGTCCTATTTGTCAGCCATGCATTTATCCAATTAATTAAACAGTTAGAAAAGCCTAGTGATTCCAGTTTCTTGATGAGATAACCATGTGGGACCTTGTCAAAAGCTTTGCTATAGTCGAGTAAAATTACATCCATTTGACTTTTGTTATCCAGGCCCTGACTGATATTATTATAAAAAGATATCAGATTTGTAGTACACGAGTGCCCTGGTCTAAATCCGTGTCGTGTACTATCGTTAATCTTTAATGCCCCCATTTCTTTTTCTAGTAGTGTTTGGATTATTTTTTCCATAATTTTACAGATGAGGGATGTAAGACTGATGGGGTGATAGTTTTGAACATTGGACCTATCTCCTTTTTTGTGTATGGGGGTGATTGTAGCTGTTAACCAGTCCAGAGGGGTTTCTACCTCCTGTAAGGATTTATTGAAAATTATTCCTATAGGTTTAGTTATTACCTCAGCTGTTTCCAGTAGAAATCTTGAGCTGCTTTTGTTGGGCCCCGGGCTAGTTGTTTTCTTTAAGGATTTAAGAAGTGGGATGATATCAGAAGATGTAATAGTATAAGTATGTGGCAGTTTGGGATTTTTAATTGACTGGGCTGAGGGGGTATAAGTGTCTTTTTTGGAAAATAGCAAGCAAAAATAGGTGTTAAACAGGTTGGTAGTTTCTTTGTCTGACTGCAGAATAGGGCCATTGTGCATTAATGGCCCTATTTTCCTTGAATTACCCTTCTTATTGTTTAGGTAGGAGAAGAGGGCTTTATGTCCGTCCTTTGTATGAGCTAGTTTAAATTCTATTCTCATTTTGACTTGTTTGATCATACATTTTAGAACGAGTAGTGATTTTTTGTATTTGATGTAAGCAGTATCTTTGTCCTTGGGCTGACTTTGTTTTAGTTTTTTGAAAAGTTTTTTCTTATGTTTAATTTGAATCTTAATAGATTTATTTAGCCATCTTGGGCCCAGATATTCAAAGCCTTGTGCGGTGCACAAACCGATTGCGCAAGCTTAGCATGGGATTAGCACGAGCCTACAATATTCAAAAGGCCGAATAGCATGCTCAAACTGCATTAGCGCTCCGCAAACCATAATATATGCATGGGGCAAACTGAACATGAATACAGGTGCTATAAGATATTCAGCGACTAGCACCGCGCTAAGTTGTTTAGCGTGACTTAGCGCGACCCTTAGTGCAGTACAAATTACCGCCCAGAAAAGGCTGGTCTTAACCCTGGGCAAACAGCTTTGTGTGACATTGTGGCCTTGCATGGCATTAGTGTGGTTTTAGTGTGGCCTTGCGTGACCCTAACATATGACCATGACACGGAGAAACAGCCAGACATGAAGGACACATGCTGCTCACTGATGGCACCACAATGATGCCAACAGCTGCCAACAGTCTCAGCCATGCCAGGCAGTATGTGGTGACCCAGCCCCCAGGGGCCACCATGGTAGTGTGGCCATACAGCACATACCTGCAGACCATACGTCTGTGGTGACCAACAGGCCAGCACACGCATGTAGCACTGTGGGCATGGTGGCTGGTGAGGGGAAGGTGTACAGGTGGCCAGGGCTCATCACAGACCAGGCATGGCCACATGGCTGGGACACATCATGCAGTGCACATGGGCCAGTATTGGGCATACCCCAACACTTGTGTGCCTGTCGGAACATATGTGCCCCCAGCCACATACTGCACAACTGTACAAATGCCACAGCACACACAGCCAGCCATGTATATGTCACCATGAGCATCCCATGCCAGAGGTGCAGCATCTGTGGATCACACAACAGTGTAACAGTACTGTCCACTGTCAGTACTCACCTGCATGTTGGGCCTGTCACTGTGTACAGTGCAGTGGGCATCACCGCCCTACATACCATAGGCATTGCTGTGTCCCTCACACTACTGGCCCCCTGCCACTGTAGTGTCTGCTGTGCACTGTAGCATGCCCTACAGTGTGACAGTTGCATGCAGCACCACCACCACCTGTGCGTATGCTGTATTGTCCCCTGGGGTACACAATGCTATGCTGTACTGCATACTTGTAGCCTGCAGCTACCATCATGCACTGTCAGACTGACCTACAGGTGGAGCTGTGGCCAAACCTGGCCAGCCCCTGTACTTTCAGACTGACCTACAGGTGGAGCTGTGGGGCTCTGCAGTAATGCTGGGCAAACTGCATGCAAATTAGGGCATAATGAGATGCTAATCTGGAGGTTTGCCCAGAGACTACCTAAGTAGGATGATTTGCATGTCACTTTTGAATATGGCAAAGTTTAGCACCAGGCAAATGTGTTTGCACTGGGCAAATGGCTTAGCTCCACGCTAAAGCCACGCAAACGTGTTAGCGTGCCACTAATGGTTCGGGGAATATTATACAGTTTTGAACACTGTACTGTCACATGCACTGCTGCCTGCAGCTGTCCTGGATCCATGCATTTGCTGGCATACACACTGGCCACATAAGTCACCTCTACCTACCTGCACGTCACTGTACACTGTGTTGCTGTTGTGGTTTGCACTTCCTGGTTGCTATATTCAGAGCTGTCCTATTCCAGGGCTACATTTGCCCTGCACTCCCAGCTCAGTTTGCCTGGCCTCATTCCCATGCTATATTCAGAAGGTGTTTGCCCCAGGCTATTCCTTTTGAATACAGCTTGCTTTTTGCTGCGGGCTACGTTTGCCCACTGGGCAGTGCTAATTTAGCTCCGGGGCAACATTTTGAATATCTGGCCCTCGGTATTCTACTCTTTTTGTTATATTTGTTTTTGGTAGGTACATGGGTTTCTTCTAGCTTGTGAATTATAGTTTTTAATTTATTCCATGAGTCATTTACTGAAAGGGGGTGGAGGGTCTTTTCCCAAGGGATTTGGTTAATTATTTTAATGATATTTTTAAAATGAGTGCCTTCATAATTTTTGTAGGTTGTCTTTTTCTTTAGGCTAAGATGCTCTCCTATCAGTTCAAATAACATGGAGAATGTTACTGCCTCTAGTAGGTGTAGTAATAAGTTGTGATAGGCCATTATCAGTTAATGTGGACAAAAATTCTGTTTGATACATACAGCTACTTGTGAGGGAGGGCCAGTCAATATGGGGCATATTAAAATCTCTCAAGATTATTACATCTTTCTGGTTTGAGAAGTAAAAAGCAAGTAAGTAAAATTGAAACAAAAATGTTTTGAGCTCTGATTTAAAACTCTCGACGGTCAGGCATTCTCGTATCCGATGAAGTAGAGAATTCCACAGGACAGGGGCAGCATACGAAAATGGACGTGCCCCAGATGTCTTCAAACAAACCCTGGGAATCTCTAGCAATCCCTCATCAGCAGATCGGAGTAAATGAGAGGGGCAGTAAGGAGTAAAGAGATCTTGCAGGTATTGTGGTCCCTGCTCATGTAGGGCTTTATAGGTCAGTAATCTGACCTTGAAGGTGATCCACCACTGAACTGGCAGCCAATGCAGTCCACGCGGCACAGGCGTAATATGACTAGTTCTTGATGTCCCCGTCAAAAGCCTGGCCGCTACATTCTGCACTAGCTGCAAGTGGTGGATATCAACCCCTGGTAGCCCTAGGTACAGAGCATTGCAGTAATCAAGACGGGTGGTCACGAAGGTGTGGACCAAAGTAGGTAGGTCAGCCAGAGGAGTTTCACCCGGGTGAGATTTTTAAGATGATAAAAGGAAGACTTGATGCCAGTGATTTCAGGGTGAAACCATCATCAATAAAAACGTCCAGATTATGCACCTGGTCTGAGGTCGAGAGCTGGGCACCAACAAGCCATAAGCCTGATGGAACCCCAGCCCTACGACCTGCCTCAAGGTGACCCAGGTCCACAACCAACACCTTGGTCTTATCCATATTTAACCTCAGCCAGCTAGCACTCATCCAGTCTTTGATTTCAGATAGACAGCTGTTAAGCATAGAGATTGCATCATACCATCCAGGAGTAAAGGACAGATACAGCTGGGTATCATCTGCATAGCAGTGAAAACCCAGACTGTATCGCCTAATGATGTCTCCTAATGGCAGCATATAAACTGCGTACAACATGGGCGCCAAAATGGAGCCCTGCAGCACCCCACAGGACAGAGATGGCGTCAGAGGAATAAATTCTGGTGACAACTCTCTGTGTCCGGCCTGTGAGAAAAGATAAAAATCAATGTAGAACTGTACCACACAGTCCACAATAAAACCGCAGGTGCTCCAAAAACGCACCATGGTCCACAGTATCAAATGCCACAGAGAGATCAAGAAGGACTAGGATAGTAAGAGCCTTTCAATCTCTCGCAATTAGGAGGTCATTTAAAACCCGGACAAGAGCAGTCTCGGTGCTATGTCTTTTCCTAAACCCTGGCTGGAGAGTATCATAGACATTGTGATTCATAAGATGGTCATCTAGCTGTATCGCAACCACCTTTTCAATAACCTTACCCATAAAGGGCAGGTTAGAGATAGGTCTGAAGTTTGCTGGGCAGTCTGGATTCAAGGAGGATTTTTTAAGGAGTGGTCGAATGATTGCCTGCTTTAGGGGATCAGGAAAGACCCCCTGCTTCAAAGATTTCCAGACAATTTCAGCAAGGATCGGGCAGATAACATCTACGCAACCTAATAATAGTGGCGTAGGGCCCGGATCCAAACTACAGATGGTTGGTCATACAGTCTGAATAATCCTCACAATATCCATGAATTCTGGCCTACTAAAGTCAAACCAGGTAGCACGGGTGTTTGTTTCCTCCAGCCAATCTCCGCAATCCCTTAAAGAGGGAGCTGGGCCGATGCCTGACCTGATGCTGGCAATCTTATCTGTGAAGAACCAAGCAAGCTCGTCACACTTTATTTGTGAAAAATCTCTTCCAGACTGCAGACAGAGTGGCTTGCACAATCTGTCGACAGTCTGAAAGAGTTGAGCAGGTTGGTTCTGCCCAGCAGCAATCTCCCCAGACAGGAACTCTGCCTTCTTACGGGTGATTGATGATTGATAGATAACATAATGGTCCATCAATCTAAGCCTGTCAGCATCCAGGCCGGATTTCCGCCAAGCCCTCTCTAGCCTTCACCCCACACTCCTCAGCTCCTTCAAGGACCCATCAAACCAAGGGGCTCTTGGGCACTGAGTGAGTGGCCGAACATGAACAGGAGCATTTGAATCCAGGGCATCACCCACCACCTTATTATAGGCAAGTACCAGGTCCCCTTGACTCATGCACCCACTTGAAACACCGCTAATAGGCCCTCTGGGGTAATTCCCCTCAAAGGGCAGTACTGGACCATCTCTGTAGGGGCAGGCCTATTTGGAGGTGCCCTGAAGCTGAATCTTATGGTGTGATGGTCCATCCAGGCATTTGGTTCCACCCCCAACAGCATGATCTCTATCTCTAGGAGAAGCACTAGGTCCAATGAGTGACCCCCTATATGGGTAGCAGAGGTAACTACCTGTGTAAGGCCCAACATAGTCATAAGTTGGAGGAGGTTATTCTCAAAGTGCGAGAGTTCATCGTCAACCCAGGCATTGAAGTCACCCAGTATTAACCACCTGGGTGCCTCCAATGTCACATCGACAATGATGTCCGCAAACTCCTTCAGGAATTCTCCACCATCACCGGGTGGATGGTAGATGAGGACAATCCTGAACACTACACCTGCTCCCAGGATACACTCAAAGGATCTAAGGATCTAGTGCAACCCACTGGTACATCCATAAGACTCTGCTCTGTTTTAAAGAAAATGGCTACATCCCCACCCCTATGATCCAACCTTGGGCAGTGTATCACTGAGAATGCAGTCGGAGTAGCAGATGTCAATATAGGGCCTGCATTCTCATCTAGCCAGGTCTCAGTGATGTATGCCAGGTCAGATGTTGCAACAAGATCAGCTATAATAGCGGTCTTGTTCCTAATTGACCTGGCATTACACAACACCGCCTGGGTTGGATGGGTTTTCAAGGAGGATCACAATATCTGGCCACAATTTGCGGAGCCCTTGGGTATGGGAATCAGGCAAGAAGAATCCCTCTCCTGATCCCATTTCACACCAGGGTTCCTCCTAGTCCCCACTGTCTCTATCTGCTCACCCCTCTCCATTCTCCCACTCTGCCCAGTCCATCCACCCCTCAAACGTCTCCTCACTATCCTCAATGCATGACATCTTCTATAGACATCAGCCAATAAAGGGGAACAATGAAAAGGATGGAGATCCCGAAGTAGAGTGGGAGAATAATGCCTGACTGTCTTAGAACCCTCCCAACACATCTTAATCGAACAATCAATGAATAACCAAACAACAAAATAAGCAAATTATACTATCTCACTACCACAATATGATTATCAATCATACGCATACATCAACATCCAACACATACAACCATATAACCACACAAATATCCAATCAATCAAATTATACACACTAAATTTAAATAAAAAACAATTATTACCACATAAATAAAATAAATAAACAAATTATTTATACTTAAAGTCCGATTAAATTCCACAAGTCCTGTAAGGAAACCAGTCCCTTTTTGTCCGGATTAGTTCATGCAATCATGACAGTAAACAGCAGTAATAAAAAATGACCACTAAATGTTCTTATTATTGTAAGCTAAAGGACCTCTCACTTCCCCAGCTACACCAAGTTTTCCTCTGAGATTCTGCTGTCACCAGGAATCTCAAGAGACACCATTAATTCATGGCCAGTTCAGTATAATAGCCTTTCCAGATTTATAAAAAATTAAAAATCCAATGTCAGGATTGCGAGGAGAAAATAACTACAGTACAGGAAATCACCGCCCCCAGCCGGGATCAGGACAGCGGCCCCCAGCAATGAAACCACCCACCAGCGGATCCCCCCAGTAGGCCTAGGAGACACTGATTACTTGCACCCACCCTTCGGCAGGACCAGAGTCAACATCACCCAGCCAGAGCAACTAAATACCCCAGGCAGCTCACCCCCACAGTTCACATCCACAGTTACCTGGAATTCAAGTCAACTCAAGATGAAAATGCAGTGATAAATCCAGTCAGTACAAATGCAAACAGGAATCCACTAGAGGCAAGTTTTCTACAGATTCAAGGGCTCACCACACCACATCAAGTAGTTAGGGCTTTAGTTCCTAGTACTCCGACAAGCTTCTTCACAACAGTCAAACTCCAGTCCTGGATGCTCCTTCAAATCTCCCCACAATAATTTGACTAGAAATGATAACTCCCTTAATCCAGGCAAAGCTTCTGGTAAAGCGATGATTATAATCCAGGAACAAATATTTTCCCAGACAAAAAACATCAAAATCAATCCGCATGGTCTGTACACACACATAAAACCAGCGAATCCATTTCTGCTGCAGAATTAAGACTCAGTTCATATAGTTTAAGGCATACAAAACTAAAATATGGTGTGCGAACTACAAACAATCAAACCGTGGGGTCCATACATCCACAAGCCATGATAGGATCATTGGAGAAACTCCAGTATACGGAAACAGCAGCGATCTCCACAGTCAGAAATAATTGGCAAAATAAGATAAGCAATAAATAAATGATAGGATGCGTGGAAGGGCACTAAAATATCAAGAGCTTGAAAATGGAGAACAAAAATGGAAAACAAACAAAAGAACAAAGGCTAGCCCAGCGTTGCTGCCATCTTGCTCATCTCAAGAGGTCCTTTTGTTAAATACACTACCGGTCAAAAGTTTTAGAACACCCCCATTTTTCCAATTTTTATTGAAATTTACACAGGTTAATGTCTCAATGTACTCTGAAATTAAAGCATAGAACAAATAAACAATTGGAGATAAAAAAGAAATCATAGAATCATTTTGTGTAACAAAATTTAATCTAAATTTTTGACTCATCGAAGTAGCCACCTTTTGCAGATATACTGTAACACATAAAACACACTCATGGCATTCTTCCTACAATGGACATCAAATATTGTTCAGGAAGTTCTTCCAACACTGTTGCAGAAGTTCCCACAAATGTGTTGCACTTGTAGGTTGCTTTGCTTTCACCCTTCTGTCAGTTCATCCCAAACCAGCTTGATGGGGTTTAAGTCTGGAGACTGTGCTGGCCATTCCATGATTTGAAGCCTACCGTCTTGTTCTTTTCCTCGAAGGTAATTCTGACATAGCCTGGAGGTATGTTTTGGGTCATTATCTTGCTGTAGGATGAACCCCTGACCAACTAGGCATAGACCAGAGGGTATTGCATGGCGCTGCAAAATGCTGTGGTAGCCCTTTTGGTTCAGGGTGCCAGTCACTCTGTGCTGTTGTCCTGTGAGCTGCCTATCACGTAAGCTGTTGACTCTCAGAAACTTGTCTTCTGATTCTGTTGTGGCTTTGGTCTGCAAGACCTCTTCCTGTCAGAGTTTCCTCCAGTTTCCAAGTGCCTTTTGATGGTGTAGGAAACTGTACTCACTGACACCTTGGCTTTCTTTGCAATTTCTCTAAAGCAGTTTTTGCTAACCTAATCTTTTTTTTTTAACCTCTAGCAGTTTATTGCTTACCTTTGTACCATTTCAGGTTATTCACTGGACTTGAATTGCTTAAATTTCAATAAATACTGGAAAATGGGGGTGTTCTAAAACTTTTGACCGGTAGTGTAGGTCTCCTGGAGAAGTTGGTAATGTCCATCAAAAGTTCTGTTTTGCAGTTTAAGTCTGATGTTGGGGGGATATAGCAGTTTCCTATAATCACTTGTGGTAAACCCTTGAATTGCACTGATACCCAAATACTTTCAGTACTATTTTGGGACAGGATTTCATAGGAAGGGATGTCATATACTGTATACAGATCCCCCACCCCCCCACCTTTTTTGCTAGTTCTGTCCTTGTGATATAGATTATAACCCTGTATTTGTTGATTCCATAATGAATTAGCATCCCACCAGGTTTCTGTTATCACTATAATGCCTAGGTTTAAAAGTTTGCTTTTTGCCTCTAATTCCTCCAGTTTAGTTAAGTTAAGGGATTATGCATTAAGTGACAATATTTTACAAGTTTTATGATACTGGTTTATGCATGGTGCTAGAGACGTGGGAAATTTCCCATTCTCCTCCTTCTTGTTTAGTTTAAATAGTTGTTAATTATGTTTAGGAAGGTTTTACCCAACATGGTACTGCCTCTTCTATTAAGATGCAGACTGTCCCAACTGAACAGGTGGGAGTTATCTACAAAGTTTTCCCAATGTGTTATACAAGGGATATTTTGTTTAATGCACCATTTCCTTACCCATTCATTTGTTTGCGTGATCCTTTTAGTGATATACTGGGTTACACTGGGAATGGGTAGTATCTCTGGAAAACAAACAGTACAGCCTTTTTCGGCAAGCAAGTTGTTAAGTGCAGTATAATCTTGTTTTAATTGTTCAGGGCATGTGTGTTGTATGTCATTTGTTCTGGCATGTATGATAACAAAATAATTAGTACCTGGTTTTTGTAAAATGTTGGGTATCATGACAGTGATGTCAGATACTTTGGTGAAAAATTTTCAAAAAATGGCCGAGCTATGAATGGTTGTTGAAATTTTTCTACGAACGTGCATAACTTTGGTCATTTTTAAAATTTTCATTCCACATTTTCAGCATAACCATTTTTTTACACTACCTCATGAACAGCACAGCTGTCATTTTTCACATCCTGTCAGAAATGTGTCTTCACACCTGTGACATGGAATGGCATTTTGAAATTGATTGGAAATTTTTCACCTATGGGGTTTATGAGCTGCGGTCATAAGAAGACTATTTTCAAAAGTGGGGGTCAAAATATGAAAAAAATGCCAAAGTTATGCCCATTCATTGTAATTTCAGTATGCCCGCTGAGAAGTACAAGCATTTTAAATGGTTTGACCCCAGATTTTCAAAGTAACCTCTTTTTACCTGAGCTCATGCATGCCACAGCTGTCATGTTTCAAGTCCTGTCCAAAGTGTGTTTTCATACCTGTGGCATGGAATGGCACTGCAATTGTGCTGAATTATGTTTCAGCACACACTTGAAAATTTTGTGTATCCGGTACATGTGCTGGGGTAATAAGATGGCTATACTAGAGGAGGGCAGATGTGATTCCCCTTCACAAAAGTGGGAGCAAGGCAGAAGCAGGAAACTACAAACCTGTAAGTTTGACCACAGTGGTAGGGAAAATGATGGAATCACTTCTGAAAGAAAGAATTGTTGAGTACCTAGAGGCCAGCGGGGCACAGGACCCAAAGCAGCATGGATTTCCAGCAGGAAGGTCATGTCAGATGAATCTAATAGATTTCTTTGACTGGGGGACCAAAGTAATAGACCAGGGAATGGGCTGTGGATATGGCCTACCTAGACTTTAGAAAGGCATTTGACACAGTCCCGCACAAAAGATTAATAATCAAGTTAGCCAGCCTGGGAGTGGGTCCCAGGGTGGTATCCTGGGTAGCAAACTGGCTGCAAAACAGGACACAGAAGGTAATAGTGAATGGAACACATTCTGAAGAAAGGGGGGTCACTAGTGAAGTACCTCAGGGCTCAGGGCTCAGTACTGGGTCCAGTCCTCTTTAACATCTTTATAGGTGACATTGCAGAGGGTCTGGAAGGAGAGGTATGCCTCTTTGCAGATGACACAAAGATCTGTAACAGAGTTGATACACAAGGGGGGGTAGAAAGGATGAGAAGGGACTTGGCAAGGTTGGAGGAATGGTCAGACATATGGCAACTTAGATTCAATGCAAAGAAGTGCAAAGTAATGCACCTGGGAAACAAAAACCCAGGAGAAGAGTACGCAATAGCAGGGGAGGTACTAACAACAACAAAAATGGAAAGGGACCTGGGGGTAGTCATATCAGATGATCTAAAGGTTGGTAAGCAATGTGAGAAGTCAGTAAGGAGAGCCAGGGGGATACTGGGATGCACAGGAAGGGGCATCACAAGTAGAAAAAGAGAAGTGGTTATCCCTCTGTACAGACAGTTGGTGAGACCACATCTGGAGTACTGTGTGCAGTTTTGGAGACCTTGCCTACGCAAAGACATAGACAGGATGGAAGCAGTCCAGAGGAGGGCAACTAAAATGGTGCAGGGTCTGCATCAGAAACCGTATGAAGAGAGACTGAAAGAGCTTAATATGTATACCCTTGATGAAAGGAGGGATGGGGGGACGTGATAGAAACATTCAAGTACCTGAAGGGAATAAACAAAATCCAGGAGGGTAGCATCTTTTAGAAAAAGAGATGTGTAAGAACAAAGGGACACAATTGAAAGATAGAGGAGGGATGGCTCAGGGGTAATGTGAGGAGATTTTTTTTCACGGAGAGAGTAGTGGATGCATGGAACCGCCTTCCTGGGGAGGTTGTTGGGTCTAAAACAGTGGGGGAATTCAAACATGCATGGGACAGACATAAGGCAATTGTAATGGGGGTGGCAGGAAGTAGGCTGTTGGTTAACTAGATTCTGCAGCTTATCCAGTAGGTAGGGAAATGGGCAGACTGGGTGGGCCAAGTGGTCCTTATCTGCCGTCAAAGTCTATGTTTCTATGTTTTTATGTTTCTATGTTTCTATACTGATAATTTGGTCATGGACCTCAGAAGGGATGGCTGCACAGCATCCAAAGGACCCTGCACTCCCACAGTATAATGAAAATCATGGATTTAGGCCCTGTACTCCCACTGTGACATAAGGACAGTTATGCAGGGTGGGAGCACAGGGCCAAATAGGGATACAAGTAAATTATCTGGAAAAGTAAGGAAATTCATTGCAAAAAATGTTGTTAATGCATCAGTTAGGGTTGTTAGTAAAGCAGCAAAAGTAGAGAAATATGGCAATAGGATTTCCAGTAATGGTAGGACGAAATACGTGTCTGCGTCTTCTGTTGGAACCCTTTGCAAACTGTGTGAGAGGCCTTTCGGCACCATGTATTTCTGCTTAAAGTTGAACCAGCACAATATTCTGTGGTGATTTGCATATGCAGCCCATGATGCTTTGCATTATGGGGGCATGTGTGATTTTATGTTTCTTTGAAACGTAGCTTCCCAGCCAATGCCCTTTGGGGTAACCATTGCTTCAGTGCTTGCACGCTGAGGTTCTGTCTCTCTCTCTCTCTCTCTATATATATATATATATATATATATATATATATATATATATATATATATAACCCAAAATTATGTATCTCATGTGAGGTGTGTAGTATATGTACACATGTGGTATATTCATTTGCATACATGGCTCTCTCTATTAATCTGGTGTCCTGCATCTTCAGTCTGATTTTTATAGGCTGGAAAACTGGCTCACTCATAACTAACTTGATCTGAACTAAGCCAGACAAAAGGTCATGTTTTTGAATTACCTTGTTGTTGAGTAACTCAAAAGAACAACCACTGGGCAAAGGATGAGAAGACAATTATGCAAGCACATTGCTTCAAGTACCTAGGGATCCAGCTTAACCCTTACTTGACCTACAGCATTCATGTGGATGAAACTGTAGCCACTGATAGTCACGAGCAATGTGTGCTGAATAGGAGCAAGCTCTATCTTAGTGTTAATACAGAGTAAATTGCATATTCTATTTCCTCCTGTCCATACTGGATTATGAGGTCAACATGTACTACAAAATCTAATTTGACAATGGACCATCTGAACATACAATATTCTACAACAAACTGCCCATATTTACCTCTCATACAGCTGTCTTTCTCAGCACTGACTCTTGTATGCCCAATGAAGCTTGCTATGTCCATAAATGATCATGTACACATTTGTACTTGAAGCTGCACCTAACTACTGTAACTGTCATCATTTCTCGCACAATGTAGGCTTTCCCCACATTATGAAAACCAGGGCACCAAGGGTGAATAAGGGATTTGGGAGCAGTGTGTTTGCATACTGAACCCTAGTTGAGCAAAATAATTTTCCTGAGGCTCTTAAAATCTAAATGTCCAAATGACCTTTAAGAAGCCACTTCCTGTGCACCTGAGAGAATCCTTTCGCTGTTAGCCAATGGCAGCCCCTTTTATTAATGAAAGCTATGTATACATAATTGAGTTCATACAGTTGAGGCCGGCAGTATAGCCTAGAAGTTAGAGTAATGAGCTGTGAATAAAGCTGGAACATCCAGCAGACCAGGGTATGATTCTCACAAGCTCTACCCACATACTGTGTGACTGAGCAAGTCACTTAACCGCCCCAGTACTGCCAGGTCACCCCTGCAAACAAGCGCATGTGCCTAGTGGGCCTTACCTGGTTACCAAAGACTAAAATAAAGTCTCAAAAGAGCTCAGTGATACAATGACATTCAAAATCGCACATGCTGCTATAACAACCCAGTCCCCTGGGGTTATGAGAATCTCCTCAGTGTTAGTGCTAGGTAGGGAAAGGCAGTTGGTGATTAACTGGTTAATTGTGTTTTTCACCTACTCACTCTTTAGTTTACTTGACCTCAGCTGATATGAAAGAGATGAGCTCATTTGGAACTCTTGCAGCAGCATAAGCTACAGCAGCTGTGAGTGAGAGTTTTAGAATCTTAGGTCAGTTAGTTGAAGAGTCAATTAGAGTCAGCTGGAGTCAGTGTGTGTCAGCAGCTTGAAGTTGGAGGAGTGAGAACTGCTCAGCTGAGGGTTCTGAGGAGGGCCCTACTTTCTCACCCTAGTCCTGATATTCTCCAGTTGCCAAGAGAAATGGTGGAAACTGTTGTCTACCGCAGGATCTGCTAGTTTACATCCTAGAGGGGTGAAAAGGACTGCTAGTGGCTGGATCCTATGGGCAATCCCCTTTTTGATCCAGAATGTTTTGAAGCCGCCGGTAATGTTCCAACAGTGAGTAGAATCTGACCCTTTTTGCTGCAGAAATCAAGTACCTGTGCTGTAGTGTTTCCTCTAAAAGGGAAATGCATACCTTTTCTATTCAGAAGTTTGAGACTGTTCTCAGTTTAAAGTTGGCTGACAAGAGTGGTGTCCAAAATTATGACTAATTCACATTGTTCAGGACTTTAGTTCTACCACTACCAGTGTAGTGTGTGTTAATGCTGGATGTGAAAATTCATTCCTTAAAGCATTTTCCAATTGTGTTTAAGATGTTTAAGTGTAACTCTGAAGAATGGCTGGATATGGATTGTGAGCAAAGGGTGGGCAGCCCTCCATCTGGAGTAACTAGTTCAGGACTACATGTTCAGCAAAGGCAACTGGTTACTTTAGACATGTGGCCAATGTCTGAAGAGGATTTTAACCCCTGAAGTGGGTTGTGCTAGTTATTAGCTAAATGTATGTTTAATTGTGGCCAGTGCCACTAGAAGAAATGTTTATTTGTGGCCTGTGACACTAGAAGTATTTCCAGTTGTGGCCAGTGCCACTGGAAGAAATGTAATTGTCCTATGAAATATTGGAACACAAGGTGAAAGAGTTCTGTCAGTAAATGTGTGTTCGGTTGTGGCCAGTGCCACTGAAAGGAATGTAAATGTCCTATGAAATATGGGAATGACAGTACAAGAGGCTCAAGGTCCTATGAAATATAGGATTATGAAAAGTTTCTGTCAGATTCAATCATTTTGTTGTTCTCCAAGTTCCTAGTGCCACAATGTGTAAACCTTCGGGGTCCACCCTTGCTTTACAGAACATCTTTTGGAATAAAGTCACATTCTAGAACCCCAACTATGGTTTGGACAGTTACGTTTTTGCTTCCTGTATGTGGAGTTACTGGGTACCCCTACAGGAGTATAGATCTAGCATAGCCCTAGCAAAAAGTTCTCTCCTCAAGACCTGTGTTTTGTAAATACCTTATAGGTCAGTTATTGCTTTTGTACACTCCCACCCTTTTGATCTCTAGAAGTAATGAGCCTGGTATACATTCCCAAAGCTAGGGGTGGTACCATTTCTAAAATGTGTTCCTGATGTCTGGGTCCAGTTTAGGGTGCCAGGGGTAGCTAACTGTGTAAAGTAGCAGGGGGGAGGGTGGTTACACTGCAATAATGCAAAGCATCGGGCAATATATGGAAAT
Source organism: Neoceratodus forsteri (assembly GCA_016271365.2). NCBI lineage: Eukaryota > Metazoa > Chordata > Ceratodontiformes > Ceratodontidae > Neoceratodus > Neoceratodus forsteri. The sequence continues at coordinate 830,973,699 of CM028137.1, forward strand.
CATCATAAAATAATCTAGACTGGTTTTGCTTTAAGCAGGAGTATATGGTGCCAACTGGCCTCTTACACACTCTTTATAGGTTGAGAACAGAAAACACAGACAAGTGTTTCCTCCTCAGGACTCATCAGTATACATCATCTGTATCTCAAACCATGGGTTATATCAGTGATTTGCAGGTTGCATTTATAATCCAGAAGCTACACACTACAGTAAATAGAGAAAAATGGATAGGCAAGTGTGTATTATGGATTTTTTTTGCACACCCAAGGTGTGCGATGACCCATAAACCTCGAAAGCAAAGCTAGAGAGGTTTATATTGTCATCATACACTGAGGGTGTGCAAAAACAAATCATTCAGTACATGCTTGCCTATGCTTTATTTTTTATAATTGCTTGTGCCTGGATTTCTTTAATTTTTTAGTTGCCTGCACTTTATCTGCAGACTGTAGCGTGACTGAGCGGTGTTCGGTGTTCTAAGCAAAACTGTACACATTTTCCAGAAACAGCACTATTTAGTATAAGAAACATGTTAAGTTTGTTCTTCTACCTTAGTTTTCATATTTTCCTGGCAAAGAAGCCACCGAGTGCAGAGCAAGTGACTTGGCTGCTTCAGAAGACTCAGCATAAGAGTTAGTAGGCGTTGCTATGGCTATACTTTCGCTAGCAGCTTGTGTGGAAGTCTTCAGATACCGCCAAATCATACAGCTCTCCTCGTCCTACACTTCTTGTCAGAAGGAAAATAAAAAACTACAGATGAAGAACAAACTTAACTATTTCTTTATACTAATAGACTGTTTCTGGAAAATATGCTACAATTGTTTAGAATACCAACAACCTTCGATCACACAGTCAGCAGCGAGAAAAGTGAAAGTTGTTTGGAACCCTGTAATAACCAGATTTTGGGTTATTATGGCTTTTGGGAGTATAATAACCTGAAAACTGGTTGTTACTTCATTTGAAGAGATTAGTAATCTGGTTGATAAATAGGGTCACCAGTAATTGTTGACCAATTTCACGCTCATTATATTCTGGGTCTAGTGATTTTGTTTCTGCCATTGAGCTATATTGCCAGGCAGACTGACTACAACTACTAGAACTCAATCTTTATTGCTGTAGCCTCCTTCTGAGATGCTTGTCTGTTTGACTACTATAAATCTGCTCAAAAGACAAATACAGGGAACTTTTTCTATCTTAAATGCACACCAGGGAAAGAAGGGGAATGACTGGGTGCCAGTGATGATGTGGACATGTGGTAGGGTGAGAGAGTCATCCAAGTGGCCACAATTACTGAAAGAAAAATCATGATTCATTTTTGGTGACACAAATCTACCTTGCTCGCTGTCCCTGGGTCTACCATGAAAACGAATAACTGCATTTCTTGGTGCTGTTCAATGAGTGTATTCTGAAATAAATAACTACCTCATTTTAAATATTTATTGATCTGCAAACAGCTCTTTGCTCTATGTACCTTTAGCTCTGCGAATGAGTGGGAGGAAAGCTTTAATTACTCTTACAGTGCCCCACAGGTTAATATCTGCCATCTCCTTGTACTTGTTTAAACTTATAAATTCAACTTCTCCATATCCTATGATTCCAGCATTGTTAACAATACTCCACAGACCTAAAGAAAACAAATAAACAGGTTCAATATAATAATAAATGCATTATCCTCCAACACTTTTGAAGGCTTCATTTGCTAAAGCAATGAAGAGTAGGGGTTGCTAGGGGAAAGAGTGAAATGTTCACAGTGCGATTCAGGAAATAAGAGAAATGAAAATTAAATTGCAAACTACACAGTTTCTAATTAAATAATTGGTAGTACTACCAACATTTGATGTATTACTGAAAAAAATAGTTATTGATACATTCTATTGCTACAAAAATAGTATTGCTACAAATGTGTTTGTTGTTTTTTATCTGTGTCACAACTAAAATAAAAACATCTATCAATAATACACTCAAAAATGGTTTCAAAATAGTACTGATACATGTAGAATATTATAGAGTCATAAAAACAGTATAGTTAGGTTGATTTTGAATGATCTGACTCCAGGCTTTCACTTTAAAACAAATTAAGTTTCTAGCCCTAATGGTTCCAAAGTTAGACCTTTTAAAAGATAAGGGGTAGGATTCACAAAAGAGATGCACCCAGCGCAATCCAGATGCACCGGTGCGTGTCAGAAATGCGCCGTAGAATGATTCACAAACAGGGTGAATGCTCCAACACAACCGGGATACCCTGTGCCCAACGACATGTACCATAGGTGCATTGTAATGATATGCGGTGCATATACAGGGGGCGTACTCATGCATACCCAGTGTAACCCGATTCACAGTGCAAATCCACGATGCATTAATGGGGCATCTCCAGCACAAAGGCAAGATGCGCCATAGAAAGATAAGTACAAAAGAAGGAGACTTAAGTCTAGCCCACCTGCAGGTCGTTGACTGAATTGCTGCAGCAGCACACTGCCTGATCCAGGGGGAGAGTGGCAGAGAGAGAGAGAGAGAGAGAGAGAGACAGGGACAGCCAGCACAGCAAGCTGGAGAGACTGGGCCAGAGGGCTGGACAGAGTACCCCACAGCAGAATGAACCCAGTAGCAGTTGCCATTGCAGGTGTACCAATGAGGAGGAGGAGGCAGAGCAGTGGAAGGCACCGGAGGCGGCTGGCCCCACGGCGATATTGTGCCAGGCTGTCCTTTGAGCAGCTGACTGAGGCAGAGGCAGTAGGCTGATACCACCTGAACAGGGCCATGCTGAGGCAGCTCTGTGAGCTGTGCCATGATGTGATGCAGGCACCCACTGCACGGCGTCATGCCATCCTTGTGAAGACCAAGGTGACAATGGTCATGTGCCTGCTCACCACAGGAACCTTCCAGAGGCATAATGGGGACACCACTGACATCTCACAGGCCTCTACATCCTGCCTCCTCACACAGTTTCTCACTGCACTGCTACCGCATGCTTTGGAATACATCCATTTCCCCAGCATGCAGGCAGAGCGGACATAAGTCATGCAGGGGTACTACAGGGTGGCATGCATGCCAGGCATCATAGGGGCCATAGATTGCACCCATGTTGCAATCCGTGCAGCACCTGGTGAGGATGCCACTGCCTACATCAACCGGGAGGGATACCACTCCGTGAATTGCCAGATGGTGTGTAAGCCACAGAGCACATCACCAATGTCTGCACCACACACCGCGGGGAGTGCACATGATTTATTCATATGGTACCGGTCAGCACTGTGCATGAGGTTTGAGGACAGGGACATACCAAGTGGCCACCTGACAGGTGCATGTGACAGGGCCCAACAGCACAGTAGGACACCAAGGCCAGGACACCAGGGGCAGGTCGTGGGCACTCGTACAGTGCAATGCATGTGCATGGGCTGTGGGACAGCAGGGGTGTGCAAGGGTACACAGGCAGACACAGGGAGACATGCAACCACTGTGCACCATACGATGTACGGGGGCATGCAGGCACACTTGGGGTAGAGATGCAGGACTGCATGGAATGGGGATGCACAGGTGGTAGAGCAGGACAGGTGCACACACTACTGAGGCCAGGGATGAGGACAGGGTGCATGGCAAGGTGTAACCCATAGAAACATAGAATTTGACGGCAAATAAGGACCACTTGGCCCACCCAGTCTGCCCATTTCCCTACCTAATGGATAAGCTGCAGATCCTAGTTAACCAGCAGCCTACTTCTTTCTACCCCACCCCCTAGAATTGCCTTATGACTGTCCCATGCATGCTTGAATTCAACCACTGTTTTTGACTCCACAACCTCCTCCGGAAGGCCATTCCATGCATCCACAACCCTCTCTGTGAAAAAATACTTCCTTACATTACCTCTGAGCCACCCCCATCTTCAAATGGTGCCACCTTGTTCTTGCACACCTCTTTTTTTGAAAGATGCTACCCTCTTGGACTTTGTTGATTCCCTTGAGGTACTTGAAAGTTTCTATCATGTCCCCTCTCTCCCTCCTTTCCTCAAGGCTATACATATTAAGCTCCTTTAGTCTCTCTTCATATGTCTTCCAGTGCAGACCCTACACCATTTTAGTTGCCCTCTTCTGGACAGCTTCCATCTTGTCTATGTCCTTGTGGAGACTGGGTCTCCAGAACTGCACACAGTACTCCAGATGGGGTCTCACCAGCTATCTGTAAAGAGGGATAACAACTTCCTGATTTCTACTGGTGATGCCTCTCCCTATGCATCCCAGTATCCTCCCAGCCCTCCTTACTGCCCTCTCACATTGCTTGCCCACCTTTAAGTCATCTGATATGACTACCCCCAGGTCCCTTTCCATTTTTGTTGTTGTTAGTATCTCACCACCCATTGTGTACTCTTCCCCTGGGTTTTTGTTTCCCAGGTGCATTACCTTGCACTTCTTAGCATTGAATCTAAGCTGCCATGCATTTAACCATTCCTCTAACCCTGCCAAGTCCCTTCTCATCCTTTCTACCCCACCTTGTGCATCAACTCTGTTGCAGATCTTTGTGTCATCTGCAAAGAGACATACTTTCCTTCAGTCTCTCTGCAATGTAAGCTTATGAAGACATTGAAGAGAACAGTCTAATACTGACCCTGCAAGTACCCCACTAGTAACCCCTTTCTTCAGAGTGGACTCCATTTACTATTACCCTCTGTGTCCTATTCTCCAGCAAATTCTTTACTCAAGCTATCATCTTGGGACCCACTTCCAGGCTGGCTAACTTGTATATTAATCTTTTGTGTGGGACTGAGTCAAATGTCTTGCTAAAGTCTAGGTAGGCCATGTCCACAGCCCCTCCCTGATCTACTACTTTGGTCACCCAGTCAAAGAAATCTATTAGATTCGCCTGGCATGACCTTTCCGCACTGTGAATCCATGCTGCCTTGGGTCCTGTGCCCCTCTGGCCACTAAAGTTCTCGACAATTCTTTCCTTCAGAAGTGATTCCATCATTTTCCCTATCACTGAGGTTAAACTAACAGGTCTGTAGTTTCCTGCTTCTGCCCTGCTCCCACTTTTGTGAGGGAATCACATCTGCCCCTCCAGTCCTCAGGTACCACCCATCCTCCCATGATTTGTTAAAGAGGGTAGTCAGTGGTGTCACTAGTTCTACCTTAGTTCTTTTAGAATTCTGGGATGAATCCCATCAGGCCCCATTGCTTTGTCCACCTTCAGTGTTAAGAGTTCTTTCAGAACCCTTTCTTCTGTAAATGGGCTGGTTTCAACTTCTGTATCCAGAGTGTTTCTATTGTTTGTTTTAGGTACCTCCTCTTCATTTGTAAATACTGAGCAAAAATATTTGTTTAGTATCTCTGCCTTTCCACTGTCACCCTCTGCCCCACCTCCCTTTATTAAGCCTCACTATCCCTCCTTAGTCTTCCTTCACTCCCTGATGTACCTAAAAGGTTTTGTCACCCTTCTTAACTGAGTTGGCTATCTTTTCCTCGGTTCGGCCTTTGCTGTTCTGACTGCCTCCCAGCTTCCTTTTTGCTTTAACTGTACATTTCTCTGTCCTGCTCCTTCTGTGATTCCTTGTGCTTTCTGAATGCTTTCTTTTCTCTTGAACCTTCACTGCCACCTCCTTTGAGAACCATAGTGGTTTCTTACATCGTTTTGTTTTGTTTATTTGCTTCACACAAAGGCTTGTTACCTCTGTGATGGCAGTTTTATTATTCCCCATTGTTCTTCCACCCTCCTTCCTGCCCATTTACTAGTGCATTCCTTAGGCACTCACGCATTTAGCAAAGTCAGCCCTCCTGAAGTCCAGTACTTTTGCCTTTGTGGAAACTTGACTCTATTGCTGTGTTTATTGTGAACCATACTGTTCGATGGTCGCCAGTTCCCAGATGGCTACCCACTTCTACATCTGTGATCCTCTCTCCATCTCCATTTGAGAGAACCAGGTCTAAGATTGCTCCCTCTCGAGTGGGTTCCAATACTAGTTGTCTAAGGCATGCCCCCTGTAGGGCATCTACAATAACCCCACTCTTAGAATTGGCTGCTGCAACTGCACTCCAGTTAACATCTGGCATATTCAGATCACCCATCAGCAATATCACCCCTTTATCTGCCTTTCTAAGTATACTTTCTATCATTTCCTTGTACATTTCCTCCCCCTGAGAGGGGCGTCTGTATACAACCCCTGTGCAGATTGTGGTGCCTCCAAATTGACCCACAGTGCTTCTTCTCCTCCCTGTTTACCCTTTTGTTCTGTTGCTTTGATTCCTTCCCTTATGTGAGGCTCCTCCTCCTCCTTCTCCTCCTCTCCTCCTCTTTTACCCTCCCTGTCCCTCCTGTAGATAGTGTCCTGGTATGTTTACGTCCCAGTCATGGTTCTGTGTGTACCATGTTTCTGTGACTGCCACGATATCCAGATGTTCCTCCTCCATCAAGGCCACTAATTCAGGAAGCTTGTTACCCAGACTACGGGCATTGGTACTCATTGCTCTCCATTTTTGATGGTTTTACCTTCTGTAGCAGCATCCCCACTGACCTTTCTACCTTGGTCTTTTCTCATTTAGTACCCTTGTTTTGTAGGGAGGCTGGGATTTTCCTGCTGTTTATCAGTGCCTCCCCCCTTGACTAGTTTAGAAGCTTGCCAATGAAGCATTTAAACCGATTGCCTAAAAGACTTGTTCCCTTCCTGGACAGATGCAGACCATCCTGCCAGTATAGGCTGGTGTCCCTCCAGGTGGAACCCCAGTCCCCAATGAAGCCAAACCCCTGTGATCCACACCATTTTTTCAACCATTCGTTAAATTGCATGGTGCAAAGTAGCCTCGCCTCACCCATGCCACTGACAGGCAGCACCTCTGAGAAGTCCAACATGCTAATGGACTTACGTCTACGCCTACAGGTGACGCCGCATATCCGCTGAGGTCCTGGCTCCTCGCCCCCTTCCGACAACCTCGAACAGAGGCAGAGGAGTGCTACAATGAGGCATACATTGCGACATGCACCATCATAGAGTGTGTCTTCGGCATGCTGAAGATGCGCTTCAGATGCCTGTGTCGGTCAGGTGGCGCCCTACAGTATAGCTCTGAGAAGGCCTGGGGCATATTTCTGGTATGTTGTATGCTACACAACATGGCCCTAGACCATGGAATACCTGTCGAAGGCGGTGAGGGTGACAATTCTGGGGATGAGGAGGTGGTGGGGGAGGGAGGGGCAGAGCACCCCCAGAGGACAAGAGCAGCGATGGTGGCTGGGACGGAGGGACCTGAGGCTGTTGGCCAGAGCAAGGGACCACTGCAGGCATGTGGTGGAGGAACACTTTGGGCCACGCAGGTGAGTATGCAGGTATGTATGTGTGCAGGGTGTGCACCAAGGTATGGAGAATGCATGCTGTGGGCAAAGTGGACAATGGATGATACACAGAGGTGCACACAGACACACACACAGTGAGGGACACACAAACACAGAGATACAAACACACACCAGGCATGCAACAGCCATGCACCACCCAGGCCATGTTGCAGATGTCAGAGGTCAGTGTACACAGCAGCCTATGCAAGGGCACAGCAGACACTAGAACACACTCATCATTCCCATGACACATGGCACAACAGTGACACACACACAGACAAGCAGGTGGTCCTGCACAGGTAGAACAGAGTGGTGCCAGGTCTGCAGTGGGGTGCGGTCCCGCCACACACACTGCCATTAGCACCACCCACAGGGTGTCCGGTGCACACAGGTGTGCCAGCCTGCCACCACAGGCCTGGGGACATGAACATCACAGGGTGGTGCCCCAGCTGCCACAGACACAGGGGCGGCCTCTGCCATGGCTGGTGGTGGCAGGCATGCCACCACCGGCCAGAGAGGGTGTCGCCTGAGACCTGTAGGGGTGCTGCACCGAGACCGTGAATGGGTGCCCAGTGGAGTGGCCAACCCATGGCCACCACCCGAGCCATGGATGGTGGGCATGGAGGCCAGCGGCGATGGAGTCAGCAGCAGAAGGCTCACCTGGCTCCTCTGCTGGGGTGTGTGAGACGTGCATCTGATTAGATGCACGATGTCCACGGCGTATTGTGGTGGCAGCCACCGCCTCCACAGTGGCTGCAATCCACTCGAGAGCTGCGGTCATGCCCACCCGCATGATGCGTGCCTCTGCCAGCATCTGTGCATGCTATGCAGCCGCAGACTCATGCTCCTGGATCATCACAGTCCTGTGGCTATGGAACTCTGCACAGAGGGCCTCCTGCCCCTCCACAGTTGCCTGCAGGAGGGTGAGGTAGGTCCCCATGCTGTTGGTGGGTGATGCTTCATGGTGGCATCGCTGACATGCAGGGATGGAGCAGCCTGTTCTGGTGCGTCCACAGATGGTGGATGCACCCTGGCAGGCTGGGATATGGGCAGGGCTTGGTTTGGCAATGCTACTGAATGCCCATGGGTGGTGTCCTCCCAGGAAAATGGGGTTGGTGCGTGCACTGTGGCACCCTACCTGGATGCCACTGATGTCGTCAGCACTGCACATGGCAGTGGTGCAGGGGGCACAACACCCACAGCCACAGGCAGCTGTGCCTCATCTGCAGCCTCACCATGCACAGTGTGGCTGTCAGTGGCAACCGGGGCCACATGCACAGGCAACCTCGTGTTGGATGCACCTCCATCCACCATGCCTGTGCTGGTAGTAGCGGTGCTGACTGCGATGGTGCCGAGGCCCTCCCCCTGCATGCCACTGGTGAGCACAAGGAGGGCATCAGCAATGTCCACCGTGTCATCCTGGTCATCGTCAGACAACCTCTCCAGCCAAGTGATGTACCTGCTGGCTGTCCTGCCAGTACTGGCCGAGGGGCCCGGGGGGCCCACCTGTGCTGGGGCCATGATCGGAGTTGCCTGGGATGTGGATGGTGCAGATGTAGTGTCATCCATGGTGGTGTCAATGGCCCAATGAGATGGGCCTGCATTATCACCCGTGAGGGTGTCACATGCAGCCGTGGCCATGGCTGCACCCTGGAGGCATGATGGTGCTGTGGAGGGAAGAAGGGGGGTACATGGTTAATGCACAGTATACATACATCACATTGGTGATGCACAATAGTAAATGGTCGCCCACACGGCATCAAGGCTGCAGGCCTGACCATGGCGGGGCCATGGCGTGACATGGCTAGCCACGCCATGGCACAGTTACACCCATCACCATCCCATTATGCACTCTGCACAGCAGTGGTGGCACGTGCCACATGGATGCACAGCAGTACGTGCCCTCCTGTGCAGTGGCATGGCAGCGGCACCACAGGGCATATCATATCTGGCCATGGGTGGCTGACCCTGTGCTGCTGTGCCTGGCTGTACAGTGGCAAGCGTGGTGGCCTTGGCACATGGGTGGTGGCCATGCCAAGGACACGTGGCTACTCACAATACTGTGACAGGCTGCTACCGATCTGGAACCCACTGCCGAGGACACTCTGCACAGCTGTCTGGGACACACTGGCAGCCAGGAGGGCCTCATTAGGGCTCAGCTGTTTGGCCGTGCTCAGGCCACCCCCTGTCCACTGCAGGGAGTCCTGGATGTTGGTCACCTTCTCCTTGGCCCTCCTGTGCCCATCGTTCCAGTGCTTTCTGCACTCTGTGATCATGCGGTTGTACGGTGCCACGGTGTTCACCTGCCAGGCCACCTCCTCCCAGCCCATTGCCCGTGCAGTCCAGCTGCCTACCCTGCTGGTGAGGACTGCCAAATGTAGGTGGCATGCCTCAATGATCGCCCTCTCCTCATCATGTGTAAAGTTTGGTTGCCTCCTTGTGGTGGCGCTCACATCCTCTGACATTGAGGCTACTGTGGGGGGAAGCATCCAGGTGTTAGGCATGCCTGTGGCTACACATGTTCCTGCCCCACCTGCATCTGTCCATCAACCCCACCTGGACCCCTGCAGCAGGTGGTTTGGGTGGTGGTCTGCATGTGGGTGTCCTGGTATGGTGTGTGGCACCCCACAGTACAGGGACTGTTGGAGATAGTGCACTTGCCATGCATGTTCACTGGTCCACAGCTGAGGTGCCAGTGCTGCTGCCCCAGGGGGGCACGTGGTGTTGTCTGCCATGGACATCTCCTGGTGCCTCAGCAGCGTGTGTGTGGCCGCAGTGTTACCATGCCTGAACAAGGTCCCACCCTTGCTATGCTTGGGGGGGCACAGACTGGTGGACCACAGCCATGGGGCAGCTGGCCACAGTTTGTGGCATGGCAACACTGTCATGTTGCCTGCACAGGCACCGCCATGTGCCTCGGACTGACCGGTAGCGCATCACTGCGTCCACCACACTTTGCCAGTAACACCCAGTCACATATACATCTCCACAGTACCACTATGCAGGGCACAGTACCTCCGTGTGGGTCAAAGGACCACTGTGTGCCATGGTGCAAGGCCTTGTCCCACTGCAAACCGTGCCTGTGTATAGCAGTACCTTATCTCATATGCTGCCATGTGTGCACCATGGTACTGTGACAGGTGGTTTGGACATGGCAGCGACCTGTCCATCACAGTGTACTGCACAGGTTCAGTGTTCAACATTATGGCCATTCGTTCCACATTCTGTGCATGTTGGGAGGCACTGTTCCCCATGTGGGGGCCATGATCGTTCAGAGGCTTGCATGCACCTCTACATTCCCCCAGTGCATTCTGTAGACCATGTAAATATAGCTGTGTACTTCCCTTCAAGGCTCTGTTTCCTCTCAGTCACCTGATCTCAGCCTGCAGCTTTGGGAGCATTTATGGCTCAGGGCATGAAAATGAGGCCTGGGCCTCTGGTAATGAGATGCTAATCGGCTGAGATGCCCATGCACATGGAATGAGGCGGTTTATGGTGCAATGACTGTGAATTGAAAAATTGCCCCCAACTCATCTCACTTTACAAGGAGCATCTCTGAGATGTGCCTATGACGTTATGGTGCATCTGTCACGCATGCGTGATCACCGTGTGCAACAGTACATCTTCCAATATGTGCCGCTACACTGCTTCCATGATGCGCCACTGCAGGAACGCTGGCCATTGCACTGTGTCCTGTATCGCACACTGTACACCCACATGTGTGGGTCATGCTGCACTGGGTGGTCATAGTGGCCAAGGATTGCGCATAGTGTGCCATAGGCGGCTGTAGTATGTGCCGTGCACAACATGGTGTCTGCACATGCATCATGCATGTGTGACCTGGCCGTTACCTCAACACGCCTTAGTGATTGACATTGCGCATGCCATGCTTCCTTTGACTTATCGTGCTCCACGCACTGTGCACGTTGTACTGCATGTGGCTCTGTGTTTCACGTGGTGCATATTGGGTCCTCGATCACACTTCACCGCATTGTGCTGGGTGACAGTTACTGTCAGTGGGGAAATGCCTAGAGCTGCTAAACAATCCCCTAGGGCCATGAACTGGTCCCAGGTGGAGCTGCTGCATCTGGTAGCACTTGTTATGCCGGTGGAGAGGCAGCTGTTTGGGCAGGAGAACCGCCATGTGCCCAGGGCAGAGGTGTGGGCCTCCATTGCCAGGAGGCTGGTACAGCACACTGGGCTGCCATGCACTGTGGAGCAGTGCCGGCATCGTTTCGGCAACCTCCAGAGGTGGGACCCAGAGAGACTGGGGCAGCTCTGTTGCTCTGCATGCTGTGTACTGCCAAGGCCAGGTAGGTGTTGCTCATCTGGCTCCTTTTGTGGTGTGTGTTGGGTGTGTGTGTTGCGGCCCTCATGGGGCACCCACTTGGGTCACTGTCATCCTGCACATATGGCAGTGGCTGCACCTGTCCAGTGCAGCCCTGTCATGTGTGCTTTTGGGGGGACTATGGTCAGGGCTGTGGTTGCATGCAGGCCACTGGGGCTGCACGGCTGGTCACCACTGTGTGCTGCATGCACACATGCCTGGGGAGTGGCACTGTGACAGTGAATTCTGCACAGTGGCGCTGTTTGGCTGTCCCTGCCCTACCTGTGCATATCAGTGTTTCTGGCACTGCTGTGTTGTCTCATGGTGCTCTCTGTCTGTTGTGTTTTGCAGGCCCAGGGGCCAGGTGGAGGGACATGGCCATCGCTGAGACATGGAGGATGATGCTCCTGGGTGCCAGGCCTGGTGCCCTTGCTGGGTCAGGTAGGTGGTGTATTCTGCTGTTGCTGTGGTTGGTTGCTGTGGGTTACTGCTGGGTGGGGGTGTTGTCTACGTTCAGGTCCTGAGTGTATGTTCTCTCTCTCTGTTGTTGCTGTAGGTCTCCAGGGATGACATGCCGTGGCAGGGGATGGTGCCCAGCCTGAGGTGGAGGGGCGGATCCATGTGGCCATCCAGGCAGCCCTGTGGCCTATTTACAGGACAGTTCAGTGCCTGCAGCTGCCCCGCAGAGTGTTCTTTGGCAATTGCCCTTACGTGGCCGTGCATGGGTGTGGCGTGGCAGGCCACAGCATCACTAGTGGCCCCCTGCCTCATCATGGGGCCTTGCTCTATTTACTGTTTCTGTCTATGGCCCCCTGTTTCCTTGTTGTTCTGGAGTTTCTGTTGTACATCTTTTTATCTGGTTTTACTGTTTTATAAACATGTTGCTATCAGAACCTGTGTCTGTGGGTTTCATTGTTCCAGCATCATGGTTGTTCCCTATTGCCCTGCTGACTTGCTCCACTTGCTCTGACTTGCTCCCTTGTGTGGCTCAGGGCATCCAGGGTGCCCTGGCGCATCTCCTGTTGTGCCAGCGCATCTCCAGTTTCGCTGTCCTGTGTCTGGGTGATTCACAGTGGGGATGCGCTCGGCGCATCCCATTGCGCATGCCTCTGTGAATCATTCTGTCTGTGCTTGGTGCATCTGGGTTGCGCTGGGTGCATCTCTTTTGTGAATTCTGCCCAATGTCTTTAAAGAGGAACTGCCCACTCCATAAGATCACAGAGACTGGACCTTATGTCCCGAGTAGCAAAAATGCAACATGTGTAAATTGTTTTTAATAACTTACTGTACTTATCTTGATTTTTAGCTGGTTGATCCTGCAACCTCCCGCCAGCCATTATTTTTCCAGAGTCCCCTGTGTCCTGTCCTCTGATGACATGGTTGACAGGTTAAGCCATGTGGGGGGCTCTTATGGGCAAGTATATGTCGCAGGAAATAAATAAAACATATACAGTTTGTGTCTGTGTGTCTAATGTTGGTATCGATCAACTGAGGAAAACATTTCCTTGGTCGATTGGTACCTGTATTAGAAGCACAAACATGCGCTGCATATCTTTTAAGTATTCCTTGTAATATATACTGGCATACAGGAGTCCCCTACAGCTTAACCCATTGGTCACATCATCAGAAAGCTGGCTACAGGGGACTCTGGGAAAATAATGAATGGCGGGGGGGGGGGCACAGGATCAACCAGATAAATATAAAGATTCCAGCACAGTAATTTATTAAAACAATTTACACGTGTTGTGTTTTTGCTAATCAGGACCTAGAGGTCCTGCTTCTTTGCTCCTGGAAGCTAACAGTTCCCCTTTAAAATGGAATAACTTTGGAAACATTAGGACTATAAACTTTTTTGGGGGGGACCTGATCCCCCCATCTACCCTTTCTTTATCATCCTACTGACTGACTTCCTATTACTCCCTAGATTTGCTACCCCTCCCCTTCCTACTTTCTGTTCTAACCCCTTGGCTCTCCCCTCTATTCCCTCTCATTTCCCCATATCTCCCATCCCCCTCGGCCCTGCTTCCCAGTGATCCTCCTTATCCCACCTCTCCGCTCCTCTCCCTCTCTTGTGTACCTCTCCCTGTATTCTTCTGCCCTTGGTTTCTCCCTTCCCCACCCCACCCCACTCTACCCCTGGTTTTCCCCATGCTCCCCTCATGCTGCCCTCTTCTCCCTCTCCCCCTCCCTATCTCCTCCTCCACCCTAGCCTCCTCCTCTCCCTGTATCACCCTCCTTTTACCCTACCCTGAGAAGTCTCCCACATCCCTCTGTTTACTTTGTACTATCCCCCTCTCTCCTGCTGGATAAGTCTCTCACCTTTCTCAGGGTTCCTGGGACTCTGCTTCGCACTTCTCCCCCTGGTAGCATGGTGCTCCCTGCTGACTGTTCTTAGTAGCACTTCAGACAATAGAACTGTTGCTCTAACATGTTCTGGCTACCTAGATAGGAGTCTATCTATTTACTTAATTGTTAGTCTGATGCTCACCGTGCTTCCTGAAACAACCTGTCTTGTTAACTGCATTATCTTCATAACTGGATCAGGTTACCTAGATCCTGTATACTACTAAGTGAAATCTTCACCCCAATGCAACTGTTTATATCTGCATAATTGTATATGTAACCTGGTATTAGTACAAAGGGTTTTTTTGATGTTATTTAGTGCCCGGTGCCTCCATTTTTGTAACCCAATACCTGGTTAGCCTGGGTTCGGGGAGAAAACATTCGCTTGGGATCTGGGCTAGGTTTGTACTTCTGGACAGGGGCACCCAAGTAACTCCAAACACAGGAAGCAAGAACTGTGAATGTCCAAACCAGGAGAGAGATTCTAAAGTGGGGCTTTTATTCACTTACACACAGGAATAAAACGCAGGATGGACCCCCATAGGGCTAAAACTCACAGGTTGTACAGAACTATAGAGGTCAGAACACATCTTCTTCATCATCACAATAACGTTTACCCTCAGGTTCTGAACACACTGGGCTCTCAGCCCAAACTGGTACTCTCTCTATCCTGGATTCCCTGGCATGGCCCTCGGCCAGCTCTGGTATACACTTTCCATATGGCATAGACATTTCTGTTGGTGGCTCCCTCTACCACCCATGAGCACTTCCAAGCTCTAAGGGAAAACACATATCCTAATCCCACATCTGGGTACTTTCTGCAGACACTGGCCAAGTGCCTGGGAGAAAGCTATAGGTGCCCAAAGTGAATCCGTGGAGATAAATCTGGATACTCCAGATGGGTGATCTCCCACCTCTTGTCCCCAAATCCATACCTGGCCATTCATGTGGAGTCAACATCTTTCCTTTGAAACTCTTTGTAGAATGCTATTTCAAAATGTATGTCACATTTAACAATCTACTGTCTCTGGTAACTGTTGTCCTGACTTCCAACGTTCTTTAAGTGGTTATGTCCATCCCTGTAGACCCCCCACTGATTAGATGCATCTCAAGTCATACACATAACTTAAGTACTGTACTTGGCTGTCCTTTTCTGGCCACAGTAGCAGATACTTAACACAACAGTCTTGGTGAAAACATAGGCTCTCTGGCAGAGCAGACTCACCATAGTCTGCAGGTGCCCCAGGGCTTTTCTCTCTCAGGAAAAAACATACTTCTGGTGCCTTAGCACAAATCTTCTTCTCAGGCAGCTTTTCTTCCTCCAACAGGGCCAGGGGAATTGCCCCTGAAGAGCTGGTCTTGTCCCCCCATCCCTCTCAGGGATGGGGCACTGGAACCAACTGGGGAATGGTCTTAACCACTTCAGCAAGTATTCTTCTGTGTCCTTCTCTAGGGAGAGAACACACATCCTCTTCCGTGGTAGCTCTGAACAGAGCTGGGTCTCTGAGGGACTGCCAACTGCAGTGCACCTCCTCCCTCCACTACAGACTGCACAACACTCTCCTACAGACTTTGAAAACCCCAACATTCTAACCTAACTCCCAGCTGCAACATTCCACTGTGGCTTATGCTGCTGCGAGAATTCTATATGATGTCATCCCTCCAGCTCAGCTGAGACCAAGGACAGAGTGAGACAGTGTGAAACCCACTTAACTGGTGTCTCACAAGCTGCCTTTCCCTGCCTGCCACTAGATCTAAGTGGGATTCTAGTAACCCCGGGTGACAAGGGGGTTACACCCACCCTCGGCCAGGAAAATGACTGTCCGCAGTCATTACTTACCCGGCTTAGGCCATCCTACCCTCTGTGCTACCTACAGAGAGGGGTGATAAGGTCCTCTCCTACCATGTGCTAGGCACAGGCAGGCAACACTAAGGGCCCAGAGGCCATCGGCCGATGCATCAGCCTCTACTCTATGGTCTTTCTATGGTTACCCAGTGGCACTGGTAGAATTGCCCAAAGCATAGCCCTACTAGATCAGTACTGTGGCCCCTACTGCAGGTCAGGACCACAGCCTGTCTATCCCCCTAGCCCTCTAGAGAAAACTTATCTGACATACCCAAATTACACCAAAATAGGGAAACCTTCCCCCAACCCTGGGCACCTGCAACCAAAACACAAGGAGCTAATACTATACCCTAGGTATTACTCCCACACTCCCCCACAACCATACGTGTGGAAGGAAAAGTTAAACACAGCAAACAACAACACTGCACTTTAAACACTACTACTTTTAAAGCACATTAAGGACTCCGCTAAGTCCCTCTTCCTCTTCTTGCCTTCTCTTCTTGTCTTCTTCAGGATCTCCTGCAAGAGAAAAGACAAACAACCCCTAATCTGCAAACACAGTACTATCTAACCCCTACCATCTAAACACTGAAGAATCCCCAAAATATTTTTTTTAGAAAAGTAAAAAAAAACAGTAGAAACAGTAGAAAAAAAATGACATTATTTACAAGACACATTATGGGGTTGGGGTGCCCTAAAAGTCCCATCTAGTCACAACAGTGCCCAAAGGCAAGTCCAAGAAAGAGTCTCTCCTGGGCCGAAGCCCAGTGAAGCACAGTTCTGGTAGGACTGTAATCCCAAAGGGGAGAGTCTTTTAGGACAGTTCAAACAGTCTGAAGTCTGCTAGGTGTAGGGTGTATACTGCAATGCAATTAAAATAGAAAAGTTTGGGCTTACCAGTCCCTTGAAGAATGAAATCAATTCGATACCTGGATTTCCAGCTGAAGACTTTCCCTGGCAGCATTCTTCTGATACAGCTTGTTGGACATCTTCTGGAAAATGACAGGATGGCACATCTGGAAACTGCTGGGTTCATGTCATCTTGGAGATGGAACCTTGGAAACAGGACAGGAAACAGCTGGTCTGAAGTCATCTGAAATCACAGGTGATGAATCAGGATACAGCTGGGCTGGTGTCCTCTCTGGATATGAAGTCATCTGGAAGGCAAGTATAAGGAAACACAGAAGGAGCAGGACAGAGATGTGTACCAGTTAAAACAGAAGGAAGTCGGTAAGGCAGTCAGAATAGCAAAGGCCCAAACCGAGGAAAAGATAGCCAACTCAGTTGAGAAGGGGGATAAGACCTTTTATCGGTACATTAGGGAGCAAAGAAAGACTAAGGCAGGGATACTGAGGCTGAACAAAGAGGAAGGTGGTTGGGCAGAGAGCGACAGTGAAAAAGCAGGGCTACTGAACGAATACATCTGCTCAGTATTCACAATGGAAAAGCAGGGGGAAATACCTAATCCGGTCAATAGAAGCACTCTGGATAGGGGGGTTAATATTAGTCCTGTCACAGAAGAAAGGGTTCTGAAAGAACTTTTAAAACTGAAGGTGGATAAAGCAATGGGGCCTGATGGGATTCACCCCAGAATTCTAAAAGAACTAAGGGAAGAACTAGTAATACCACTGACTACCCTTTTTAACAAATCATGGGAGGATGGTGTGGTACCTGAGGACTGGAGGAGGGTGGATGTGATTCCCCTTCACAAAAGTGGGAGCAAGACAGAGGCAGAAAACTACTGACCAGTCAGTTTGACCTCAGTGGTAGGGAAAATGATGGAATCACTTCTGAAGGAAAGAATTGTTGAGTACCTAGAGGCCAGTGGGGCACAGGACCCAAGGCAGCATGGATTCACAGTGGGAAGGTCATGTCAGACAAATCTAATTGATTTCTTTGACCGGGTGACCAAAGCAGTAGACCAGTGAGGGGCTGTGGACATGGCCTACCTAGACTTTAGCAAGGCATTTGACACAGTCCCGCACAAAAGATTAATAAACAGATTAGCCAGCCTGGTAGTGGGTCCCAGGGTGGTAGCCTGGGTAAAACACTGGTTGGACAACAGGACACAGTGGGTAATAGTAAATGGAGTCCACAGTGAAGAAAGGAAGGGTTGCTAGTGGGGTACCACAGGGTTCAGTGCTGGGGCCGGTCCTTTTTAATGTCTTTATAAGTGACATTGCAGAGGGACTGGAAGGGAAAGTATGTCTCTTTGCAGATGACACAAAGATCTGCAACAGGGTTGATACACAAGGTGGGGTGGAAAGGATGAGAAGGGACTTGGCAAGGTTGGAGGAATGGTCAAATGCATGGCAGCTTAGATTCAATGCAAAGAAGTGCAAAGCAATGCACCTGGAAAACAAAAACCCAGGGGAAGAGTACACAATGGGGGGTGAGATACTGACAACAACAAAAATGGAAAGGGACCTGGGGGTAGTCATATCAGATGACCTAAAGGTGGGCCAGAAATGTGAGAAGGCTGTAAGGAGGGATGGGGGGATACTGGGATGCATAGGGAGAGGCATCACCAGTAGAAAACAGGAAGTTGTTGGCCCTCTGTACAGACAGTTGGTATGACCACATCTGGAGTACTGTGTACAGTTCTGGAGACCCCATCTCCACAAAGACATAGACAGGGTGGAGGCTGTCCAGAGAAGGGCAACCAAAATGATGCAGGGTCTGCATCAGAAGACATATGAAGAGCCGGCCCGGTGGCGCTGAGGGCTGAGGCGCTGGAAGCTTACCTCACACCACGCCGGCGACCCCCCATGGATTGCTGGGGGTCAACCAGGGAGGAGAAGGATGGAGCACCCAACAGCTGCTACCCTACCCCTGGGGGGCCCCCTGCAAACTCCCGCTGCTATACCGCCACCTGGGGGTGCTCGGATGGAGTGTGCGGTACGTGGAGATAGCAGTAGAAGGGGACGTGTAGACGTCGGCAGAGGGGCGGAGTAGGAGGCACGTCTCAGCGTGTCTCCTCACTCCTAGACCCTCATTGCACATCGATGTCAGGGGATGAACAAAGGAAACAACCCCCTGTTACTCCTAGGTGATGACTTCTCACTGCACACGTTCGCGGTTGGTCGGGGCAGACTCCGTTGTGCATGGTCCACTGCTGAACAGTTGCTGGGGAGGTTCTAGGGAGAGAGTTCCTCCTCACCCCACCGCGGGATTAACCGGGCATCATGGGTCTAGGGCAGTGTGACCAGGTACTGTGGCAGACTCCGAGAGCAGCGAGGTGTGTGTATGGGAAGTCTGAAAGAGTGGAGGGAAGGGGTAGTAAGGCATAAGAGAGAAATACAAAGTAAAAACAAAAAAAGAAGACATATGAAGAAAGACTAAAGGAACTAAAGATGTATAGCCTTGAGGAAAGGAGGGAGAGGGGGGACATGATAGAAACTTTCAAATACCTCAAAGGAATTTACAAAGTCCAAGAGGTAGCATCTTTCAGAAAAGAGATGTGCAAAACAAGGGGCACAATTTGAAGATAGAGAGGACGGCTCAGAGGTAATGTGAGAGTATTTCTTCACAGAGGGTTAATGGATACATGGAACAGCCTTCCTGAGGAGGTCGTAGAGTCAATAACTCTGGGGGAATTTAAGAATGCATAGGACAGACATAAGGCAATTCTAGTCGGGGGTAGGAGGAAGTAGGCTGTTGGTTAACTAGGATCTGCAGCTTATCTGTTAGGTAGGGAAATGGGCAGACTAGGTGGGCCAAGCGGTCCTTATCTGTCATCAAATTCTGTGTTTCTATGTTTCTATGTTAAGGCCAGTTGATGGAATCTGGAAAGCCAGTTCACTAAAAGGCTGACGAACCTGGGGCACCTGGTTCCTGGAATGCCAGACAGGTGGAACAACATAGGTATGGCAAAAGCTGAATGGCAGCACTGGCTACCACTGCTCTGCTTTCCACTTGGTAGTCATGGGCATATTCACAGGACATTGTCTGCACTGTGGGAAGTAACACAATGGGTCAGGTTCAAGAATTATTACCCCGTTTGGGTGCTCATAATTCACATTGAAGAAGGTTTCATGTCCCCCTGCATCCACGATCTGAACAGTGTCTATGAATAGTGTTCTGCCCACTTTCCATTGTTTGAATTTCTCTTGTAACACTCTGTCTTGGACATACCGACTTGCACCGGGATGGACAAATCTTGTGGCCTCTTCCACTATCCAGGCTTTCCTGTTACTTTCAATCTCCTCCCAGACTGTCCAAGAAAAGGTAGGAAAGGAAATGCCATAGATCTCATTCGCCTTCCTATTAACCAGTCTTTCCTCTTTACTATACTTGGTCAACTTGAGACCTCTGTCCTGGCTTGGGGGCTGCCAGTCCTGGTTCTACCAGTTACGCATACTTAACGCTACGTAAAATGGATCTTTGACTCCTCCTTGTGGGAACAAGGCTGTGGAGTCACCAATCTATCCTTCCATTCACTCCTCCGAGGCAAGAGCCAGAGGCTGTGGATCTGCACCTTCTTCATAAGGCCACATAGGTTCCCCCAATCTTCTTCCTTGCTGAGAATCTGAGCCCAAGAGTGAGCAGTCGTCCTCACTCCTGAGACTATCCACTCCTCGCTGGGCATGGAGGTCGACACCTCCCATTCAAGGGTCTCCCTCATCTCTTCTTCTCCTATGAGACTTGGGCTAGGCCCCTCTCTTCAAGGGTGTGCTGATGCTCCCTCCGCTATGTCTCTGTACTTGGATACATCAGTACTTTGTTCTGCCTGTAGATCTGCACCCTCTTACTTTGTGCCGCGCTCTACTGAGCCTCCTCCAACAGGCTCTACCTGGTGCTATATGCTGCCAACTGCAGGTTCTTGAATTTTTGTCCATGTGGGAGCCAAACGCATCTTGGGTGCTTTGGTTAGGCCATGTCTCTCTAGGCACCCATAACAGTGAGGAACCATGAAGATGTTCCTTCCAGCCTTTAAGCACATTATGCACACTCTTACTGGATACCCAGGAATCGCCACATGAGGAGGCAAATGCCCCCCGTAGTAACATCTCTCAATATCTTTCAATCTGTTTACTTCTTCTACTATCATAGCCCGGGCATGATCCGGATAGTGGGCTGATCCCGAAGCCATGCCTGCAGAGAAAAACAAAAGCTCACTATTATCGCAAGTCCCACTCTATTGGAAAAACTTTTACAAAATGGCTCCCCTGCTGCTGTGTTTACTTTACTACCCCACCCTATAATGGTGGCGGCAGCACACCTGGCATCAACATTCTGTGTCTGACTCAAGCCACTGCGCATCCGATTTACATACTTTACTGATAAAGTTCACTCAAACTGTTTAAACTGCACTGTCTGTTCTCATAGCGCATTTATATGATTTTTACTGGACTTTCTACTTGCTGTAACTCATTGTTCTTGCTTAAAAGTCCCTAAAGCCACAGTATTTCATCGCACAGGATTGCTTGTATTTCTTGTTGCATCTTTCATACAACCCACAGTCTCTCACATGGCTTTGGAAATTATACTGTTGCTGAACCCGCAATTATGACACAGTCCTTCTTTGCAAAATGCTCGCACTGCTACACACAGATTCAGCTGGCTTTAGTTGAAATCACACACAGTTTGAGTTGCTTTAAGGTTAGTACTCACTTAATCAGTGCTGGTTATTGTGATGGAAAAATTTGGCCTACAGCCGGTCTTGGGGGCCTCTGGAATGAAATGGGCTGGCAGTCCTGCCGATTGTCCCTCTGAACACCTCGCTCTCTTCCCAGACAAATCGGAATGCGGGTTGAGCCTGATTTTAAAAGGGAAAAGTCCAATTTTACTACTTTTATAACCACTGCAACATTCCTCCTGGCAAACCAGTTCGCACACTCTCTTTCTCTCCCTCTCGAACACTGTGCAGTCAGAGCTGGCTTGGGGGCGGGACTGATTGCAGTCTCACCAATCACTCGACGCCATGCAAATGAGCCTCTTTCTTCTTGTGCTCTTCTCCTCCATGGCGATCATCAAGCAGGCAAAATTTAAACTGCAAACCACACTTTTTTTTTTCCACTGTAGCTCCTTGGTGGGAGCACCTTTTCAACCATTTTTCATGGCATTTCACTTAGTGACTCTCTCTGTCCATACAACAAGCACTTCCAACGTCTAGGGCACAAATCTCTGTTTATTTCCCACACTTTCCTTGTCATACAATACTTTACAAAGCTGGCAAACATTATAACTTTGATGCAGGACAAGGGCATACACTCTCGGGCTTTACTGCTCCTTGGTAAACTGGTGGTACAATTACAGCAGCACATGAACAGCAGCACACAGCGGTACATCTGGGTGGCAATGCTTCTACTTTTTTGGGCTACCTACTGCTAGACAGACAAAATGCTAGCCCTAATCTGAGCAAATCTTTCTTGTTCTCGCCCAAGATTCCAAACTCAAATCTTCAGCGGTGCTTTCAATTTGTAACCAGGCATCAGTATAAAGGGTTTTTTGATGTTATTTAGTGCCTGGTGCCTCCATTTTTGTAACCCATTACCTTGTTAGCCTGGGTTTGGGGATAAAACATTCACTTGGCATCAGGGCTAGGTTTGTACTTCTGGACAGGTGCACCCAAGTAACTCCAAACACAGGAAGCAAGAACTGTGAATGTCCAAACCAGGAGTGGGATTCTAAAATGGGGCTTTTATTCACTTACACACAGGAATACAAAGCAGTATGGACCCCCATGGGGCTACACTCACTGGTTGTACAGAACTATAGAGGTCAGAACACATCTTCTTCATCATCACAACAACTTTTACCCTCAGGTTCTGAACACACTGGGCTCTCAGCCAGAACTGGTACTCTCTCTATCCTGGATTCTCTGGCTTGGCCCTCGGCCAGCTCTGGTACACACTTTCCATATGGCATAGACATTTTTGTTGGTGGCTCCCTCTACCACCCATGAGCACTTCCAAGCTCTAAGGGAAAACACATATCCTAATCCTACATCTGGGTACTTTCTGAAAACACTGGCCAAGTGCCTGGGAGAAAACTATAGGTGCCCAAAGTGAATCCGTGGAGGTAAATCTGGATACTCCAGATGGGTGGTCTCCCACCTTTTGTCCCCAAGTCCATACTCAGCCATTCATTTGAAATCAACACCTTTCCTTTGAAACTCTCTATTTGTAGAATGCTATCTCGAAATGTATGTCACATTTAACAATCAATTGTCTCTGGTAACTGGTGTCCTGACTTGCAACATTTTTTAAGTGGCTAGGTCCATCCCTGTAGACCTCCACTGATTAGATACATCTTGAGTCATACACGTAACTTAAGTACTGTACTTGGCTGTCCTTTCCTGTCTCACAGTAGCAGATACTTAACACAACAGTCTCGGTGAAAACATAGGCTCTCTGGCAGAGCAGACTCACCATGGTTTGCAGGTACCCCAGAGCTTTTCTCTCTCTCAGGAAAAAATGCATACTTCTGGTGCCTCAGCACAAATCTTCTTCTCAGGCAGCTTTTCTTCCTCCAGCAGGGCCAGGGAAATTGCCCCTGAAGAGCTGGTCTTGTTCCCCCCATTCCTCTCAGGGATGGGGCACCGGAACCAACTGGGGAACGGTCTCAACCACTTCAGCAAGTATTCTTCTGTGTCCTTAACTAGGACGAGAAGACACACCCTCTTCTGTGGTAGCTCTGAACAGAGCTGGGGCTCTGAGGGACTGCCAACTGCAGTGCACCTCCTCTTTCCACTACAGACTGCACAACACTCTCCTACAGACTTTGAAAACTCCAACATTCTAACCTAACTCACAGCTGCAACATTCCACTGTGGCTTATGCTGCTGCGAGAATTCTATATGATGTCATCCCTCCAGCTCAGCTGAGACCGAGGACAGAGTGAGACAGTGTGAAACCCATTTAACTGGTGTCTCACAAGCTGCCTTTCCCTGCCTGCTACTAGATCTAAGTGGGATTCTAGTAACCCCGGGTGACAAGGGGATTACATATAACTGTCAAATGAACCTGATTGTGTATTTTTTGTTTTCTATTTAGTACTTTTTGTGTGATATCTTTATCGTGTATGTAACATGGCTCTATTATTGTAATTTCTACCATCTGCAGATTGTTTGCCATGGAACCTCTGTATTTGTGTTTGTTCCATTGCTGTTTGCTATGCCGTAGAAACTCTGTAAAAGGGCCTTTGGCTCACATATACTTTCCTAGAAACTAAATAAATAAATATAAAAGCTGAGTCGGCTAAGTTGAAATTTTGATACATGATGCTACAGCATCATCCATATATCAGTATATAGCAACATCAAATGGTTCAAAACATTTTGTAGTTTTTAGCAAGATATTATATTGACATGCACAGACATGTATTGCCACTTGAGAACTGTAAAGCTATGATATGTTCACTGTTTCATTTAAAGAAACCTTAAGATTCTAAGCTTAATAGTTCAAAACCTATAGCTTTCAAAATAGAATTCTGAGTCTTATAAATGATCATAACAAATATTTTTGGACAAGGTTGGAAGATATTTGTTGCTGTTCTGTTTAAGAATAATCACATTCTTTTCTAGTTTTAAGTGATGTTGGTTTTCCATTCGTACTTGCAGTTTAATATAGGGTATCACAGGTGTAATTAATGGGGTGGGGAAAAATGCCAGCCATCTGCTTTTCAAAAACCCCTGTCTTCTGCATAAAAGAAAATGTTCTCTGCCATGTAATCAAAGAATAAAGAAACTGCACTCAATGTCTGTATCCCTCCCTCCTACTCTCCCTCCTTCCTTCCCGCAGAATATCACTTTATTCCACTGAGAAGAGGGGGACACTGAACTCTGCCATGCTAACTACTGTTTTTACGGCTGTGGGAGGAGCCTACAGCTGTTTTTTTGCAATCGATCTGTTGCTCCTAAAATGGCCGATTGTGGCATCTTCCATTGAACATTTGGAAGAATCCTTCTGAATGTCCAGTGGAGCTTGTAACAATCCACCACGATCAGCCACTAAGGAGTAACAGCCACACTGTTTTGGCTGTTACTTCCATATTTCTGGCACCGCCATCTTTTGCACCACAACTATGCATGTACAAATGCCGCACATGCGCAGTTCCATTGCCTCCACCATCTTGCGGATGTCACTCTTTCCACACCCTCCCATTGCTCCTGTCCTCCCCACTCCCTCCATTCCCTCCCAGCACTGGCAGGTAATGAAACCCTCCCACTCCCTCCCACTGCTGCAGTCCTCCCCGCTCTCTCTGTTTCCCATTCCCGTGCCGACATCAAGGTGCCCAGTCTCTGTGTCAGCATCACATACCCCCCCAACTCATGTGACACACTGGGAGCCCATACCAGTGTGCCCAATTTTTTTTATTCATTCCCCCCCACTGACATCAGAGTGCCCAATCCCCGTGTTGGCATCATGTCCATCCCCCCATTCATGTGGCACACTGGGAGCCCAACCCAGTGTGCCCAAATTAGTATTTTTCCCTGTAAATAAAGAAAACAGTCCCAGACATCTTTTTTTACCTGTAAAAAAGAAAACAGTCCTTCATCATTGCCCCAGTCCCCCACCTCCATCCCCACCCTCCCACTGAGCATCTACCACCCCTCACACCATAACCCTATATGTACCTCCAGAAGTCAGTGCTGTCATCTTCTCTGGACTGGGACATGTCTGCACTTTTTGAAGTTGAACTGTAAACAAACTGAAGAATCAAAGGTACGCTCTGTATAATGGCACTCAAAGGGGTTTTCAACTTATCTTTTATATATCAGTCATTTTTAGGAATTTTGGCCCCAAATTTTCAACATGGGGTTCTTAGCACCCCACCTCATGAACACTGTCACTGTCATTTCATTACTTGATCCCAAAAGGTGATTCTGAGGTCACTGTGTGGAGTCACCTTTCAGGACCGATTAATGAAATGACAGTGCCACTGTTAATGAGGTGGGGGTCCCAAAAAGCCCATGTTACAAATTTGGTGGAAAAATTCCCAGAAATGACTGACTTACGAGTGTGCATTGTGCAGTTTCTACACACACTCCTAACTTCACCAATTTTTAATATTTTCACTCCAGATTTTCAACATTTCCATTTTTACACAGTATAGCTATCATTTTTCACTTCCTGCCCAAAACTTGTTTTTGCACCTGTGGTGCAGAACGGCATGATTGCTCTATGAAATCACCTTTTGGGACAAGTGAACGAAATGACAGTGGCACGTTTCATGAGGTAGGGTCAGAAAAAGGCCATGTTTAAAATTTGGTGAAATAACTTCAAACAATGGCCGAGCTGCATCCGGTCATTCCAAATTTTCTACGCACAGGTACAACTTTGGTCATCTTGCAGCTCATCAGAGCTGTTTTGGCTCTGGCTAGAACTTGTTTAATCTGCAGTAGCTTTTGCTGTGAATATTGGCTCAAATGGGACTCGGCACAAGTGAACTACAACCATAGGTGCCAGAACATGGGGAAAAGTGTGTGGCGGGGACTGTACAAAAGGGGCCATAATTGATAGCCTTCTGACCTTACAAGGGGCACTTTGAATGCTCATGGGCAAAAGTGTGTGTGTGTGTAGGGGGTGCTATTGCCTCCCCTCACCCACAGGCAAGACAAGATAACTTTATTTGTTAGGTACCATTTCCCTGAGGCTCAGGGTGCCATACAGACAAGGAAACAGCAAGGAATTAAATAAATACAATAACATAAATATGAAAAAAAAAGTATAATCTGGGCTCAATATACAAATAAATAAAACTAACTAGTTCAGTGGAGGGCCTCTTGAAATAAAAAAACAATTTCAAAGCACCCCAAAGGCCTCCATTGAGTAGGCCAAGCAATCTGGGGCAAGAAGGAATTCCAGAGGAGTAAGTAAGTAATTAGTCATTTATTTATGTAGAGCCAAATCCCAGAGGCTCTGGACGCTTTACAAATAGAAAATACATAAAACAACAAATCAAAGTAGATAGGTCATGACAGTCAGTGCATACAGCAATAAATAATTAAATAACAATAAAATAACAGCATCAATAAATGATTTACAGCTGGTTACCAAAGGTTTCTTTAAAGAAATGGGCTTTCAGACCCCTCTTTAAAACCTCCATCAATGGAGCCTCCCTCAGAGATCTTGGCAACAAATTCCACAAGGCTGGGCTGGCCACCTCAAATGCATTATCTCCTGAGGTTTTCAGTCTGGCCCTGGGAAGTGCCAGGATGCCCTCGGTGGAGGAATGGAGTGAGCTTACAGGGCAGACAGGAGTCAGAAGATCACTCAGGTAACCCAGGCTCAACCCATACAGGGCCTTATAGGTGAGCAAGCTCACCTTAAAGGTAATCCTCCACCTCACCAGCAGCCAGTACAGATCGCGCAGGACCGGGGTCACATGGCAGGACCTCAGAAGGCCTGTCAGCAAGCTGGCCACCATATTTTACACTAGCTACAGGTGATGGAGACTACTCCCACTGACCCTGAAGTATAGAGCATTACAGTAATCAAACCTTGATGTAACAAAGGCATGCACCAGAGAGGGCAGATCACCAGGTGGAATTAAGGTTTTAATCTGGCTGACATTCCTTAAATGGAAAAAAACACTCTGGACAATGGATGACGCCTGAGCCTCAAGTGTCAAGCCATCATCAAGGATGATGCCCAGATGTTTCACCCTAGTGGGAGCCGCCAACTAAGCAGGGCCTAAAAATAAGCCCACACCCAATCTGGCAGCATCCACATCACACCAGTGACCAGGCTCAGTCATTATTACCTCGTCTTGCCAGGGCTGAATCTTAGACAGTTAGAACATGTCAAATCTTGGATCTTGGCCAGGCATTTATTTAGCACCTCCACAGGTAACTCATTCCAGGGGCAAAAGGCATATATAGCTGGGTATCATCTGCATAACAGTGAAAACCCAGACTGTAACATTTAATAATCTCACCCAGGGGTAGCATATAAACTGCAAACAGCATAGGTGACAGGATCAAAATCTGAGGAACTCCACAAGGCAGGAGCTTCAAGCAGAATGAGAAATTCCCCATCACTAACTGTTGCATCCTGCCTGTGAGAAAGAACTAAAACCATTGTATGACAGTACTGGTGAGTCCAAAGAGCTCCCTCAGGTGACCCAGTAACTCTACATGGTCCACAGTGTCGAAAGCTGAGGAGAGATCTAGAATAAAGAGAACTGACTGATCTCCTCACCCTGATAAGTCATTCTGCACCCTAACTAACACCGTTTCAGTGCTATGCCTTGACCGAAATCCAGACCGGAATGGCTCATAGATGTCATAGGCCGCAAGGTGTACCTTGAGCTGCGAAGCCATCACTTTCTCGACAACCTTCCCCAAAAATGGGAGGTTGGAGATGGGTCAATAATTCACCAAGATGTCAGGGTCGAGTGATGGTTTCTTCAAGAGGAGTCTCAATAACGCCTCTCTTTCTAGGTGCCCGGGGAAAAAACCCTCCAAAATGAACACCAGACAATCTCGGTGAACTCCAGGGCAACAGACTCAAACACATCCCATTAAGAGACAAGTCAGGCCCAGATCCAGTTCATAGAAAGTGGGCTGCAGCTTCAAGATTACCTCAATGACCTCTGCCAGCCCCACTGGCCTAAAATCACCCCAGACAGCTGTAGTGCCTCACTGGAGAGATCCTGGTCCTAATGGAGGACACCCTGGCAGAGAAAAAATGAGCAAACTCCTCATACTGTGTGACTGAACTTGCTCTGTTTGGCTGCAGACAGACCGGATGAAGTAGCCTAGCTACAGACCTGTGGCAGTCTTCCTGGACAGGAACTCTGCCTTCTTATAGTCAATTGCCCTTTGATATTCACCATAGTGAATTCTCAAAGCCAGCTTGTCCTCCATGGACCGGGTCTGCCTGCAGCAATGCTTCAATATTTGATCCTTGATCTTCATATCCTTATGAGCCCCATCAAACCATGGTGGTCTCATGCAAGAGGACCTGGGTCATATTGATGCGATGGCATCGAGCGCCATGGAGACAACACTATTGTAGGCTGTCATCGAATCACTCACACCTGCTGCACACTCAGCTCTAACGCTAGGTAAGTTCACCACTGCCAGTAGTCCCTCTGGGGACAGCCTCCCCTCAACGAGCAGTAGCGGATCATCTCAATTGTGGAGGGACTAGTAACAGGGGGCCCTGAATGAGAACAACACTGTGGAATGATCCGACCAAGAGACTGGATCAATCTTGAGATCAGTGACCTCAAACTCCAGTGAGAATATTAAGTCCAAGGCATGGCTGTGGCTGTGGGTCACAGAAGCAACAGTTTATATGAACATACAAATCTGCCAGCAGAAACAGGCCTCATGGACTATCAAGTCTGCTCGAGTGTGCAGCTAGCACCCCTAGTTTTCAGCTGCCCCCCTCTCTCTTTCAGGAAGTTCTCCACGCTCACCCTCAGACCCCCCTGTTCCCTGACCCATGCCCTTTTAAAACTACCCACCATTTTACATGAAATTACCCCCTCTGGTAGTGCATTCCACCGCAACATCACCCTTTCTGTGAAGTAATGTCGCCTTCTCTCTGTCCTAAATCTTTCTCCTTCCAATCTCAGCCTATGCCCTCTCATGTCCCTCCCTTTTCTCAGCTTAAATACCCCATTAACACGGGTTTTGTTGACCCCCCTCAAGTACTTGAGCTTGTGTAAGGCTCAGCCATCGTCTGGAGGAAGTCAGAACAAAATACGAGAGTTCATCGCTGATCCAGTAATTAAAGTCACCCAGAATCAACCACCTAGGTGACTCCAACACCCTGTTGGCGATGAAGTCTGCAACTCCCTGCAGCAATTCCCCCTTGTGGCCTAGAGGTCGATAAATGAGGAGGATTCTGCAGCCTGCACCTGGACCCCTGCGCTCAACCATGTATTCAAACAATGAAGTAGAACCCACTGGGTGCACAGAGAAGCTCAAGTCAGATCTAAAACAGATGGCCTCACCCCCAACCCTGCATTCCTGTCTTGTGCAGTGCACTATGGAAAAACCGTCCAGGACTGGCGCCTCCAGAACCAGACCTGCATTATCCCCCAGCCAGGTTCCATAATGCAAGCCAGATCAACAGAGGAAATCGAGTCCATTATAACTGGTCTTGTTTCTCATCTATCTGGCATTGCATAACACTGCTAAGAGGGGAACAGAGGAGGCAGCTGACCCAATGGCTATCTGCCCACTCAATCCAGTGGGAACCCTGGGAATGGGGACAAAACACATCTGGTCTCTCTCAAGGCCCTCCTTTATTCTAGGGCACCTCCTGAACCTGACCACCCTGATATGGCTCACCCATTCAATAACCCCAGTACTCCACTGCCGAGGGTGGAAGCCACTCCAAATGCATTGTACTTGGACAACTTCATCCTTGACTGGGTAACAGACAAGCAGACAGGAAAAGATATGTTCATGGCAGTTAACTGGACAAGGTACAGTACAGGGGAGGCCTATCCCCATGCAAGGTACAAACAGTCAGGCAAGCACAGCACTTGCTGTACTTGCCTGACTGCTTGACAGGGGAACAGCCAGCAGGCCTGCTTCAGAGGAGCAGAGAGGATGAAGAAGGATGTGGCAAGACAGGAGGTTTTGGAGATAATAGGGACCTAAATCATGCAGGGCCTTGTAAGTTAGCAAATCAATGAAGAAAGTGACCTGCCACTGAATTGGAGGTTATACAGTGACAGCTGTACTTCTAACTAAGTGCACAGCATTTTGGACATTTCCAAGGCTTGTGACATGGGTTGTCACCATTCATGTGTGGTGTCTGACATGCAAAGAATGACAGCTGTCTGATAACACAGAGGCATCTTAAAATATACAGTGGTCTCTCATTATAATGAACGGCTTTGGAGCCATGGAATTCATTCGTTATAGCAAGTGTACTTTATAAAAAAATGTTATTGAAACAGTCCATTTCCGATAGAAAAAGTAACAGTGGTAGTATTGGAAACATAAATTACTATACACAGACACATAGACAGACACAAGTACACCAAAGTACACTGAAGTACACATAAGACAGACAAATAATGAAATCAGTCTGCATTTAAAATCAATGTTGCAATGCATTGCAATTATTTAAGCTTTGTGAAAAAATGAGTCTAAAATAGACTTGATGGTGTTGTTTCTCTTTTGTTTGCTTTGCTTGTGAAATTATGTTTTTAGCTGTACAAGCAGAAGTGAAGATATATAGGGCTGTCTCTCTAAAAACTTCAACCCTGCTTCAAGTCCAGCAATACCTTCCTCGGGTGCAATTTGCAGCTTGGTCCCAACCTCCTATGCCAAATCTTTTTCTTCCTCTGCTGGTCTTTGCTTGTTTTTTATCTCTGCCACTATCTCTTCTTCCATCAGTGGTTCTGTGACAGGGCAGAATTTGTCAACATGCAACCACTCTCCAAGCGGCTCAGCATCTGGAAAGTCTAGCAAGCGCAAATCACAGGTGATCTGCATGGTTTCGTTGTCAATTACAATGTCACTTTCTGAGCTATCATGATTGACTGCAGTGTGTTCTGTCTCCTGCTCACCAAACACATTCCCAAGTGCATCCCTCCAACAATTTCTAATCTTAAATCCTGTTACCTGCTGCGAAGCTTGAGCTACCATATAGAACATGTCCTTTATATTGCAGCCCTTTAGGAAAGTTACAAGTTCAAGTGCCTTCTTCCTCGATATGATTTCCCTGAGTAATTGCTTTCTGTATAACTTTCTGAGTGTGGCAATCACCCTCTTATCCATGGGCTACATACAGGAGGTTGCATTGGCAAGCAGATAAAGCACCCTGATTTTCATGTCTCAGTATCACATCTCATTGGCTGGAGGATGAGCGGCGCACTGATCTAGCAATAAAAGATCTTTCTGAGTTTTGCCTTGTATCCATAGGTACATGTTGGACACATGGCACAAAATCTATAGGAAACCAATTTTGAAAAATGTGTCTGGTTATCCACGCATTACTGCTGTGACAGTATTGAATTGGCATAGCATTTCTATTAACATGGTGGAAACACCTGGGGTTGTTGAATTTGCCAGTACAGAGAGCTTTCATTGTATGGTCCCCACTAATATTGGTGCACACAAGAAAAGTGACTTGATCTTTGAACATTTTATCACCTTTGGAGGCATCAGTCTCAGACCATGCAGGAAAGGTTTAGTTAAAAAGACACTAATAGAAATAACCAGTTTCATCGGCATTGTACAGCTGGTCTTCGTCATAGCCCCTTTCTTAGTTATATCTCTTAATAACAAGATCCCAGACCTGCAGGCAACAATAACAGAGGCTAAACTGGACATAGTACCGATTAGCGAGACATGGTTCACCAGTAACCACACTTGGGAGACTTCAGTACCCAGCTATGTACTGTTCAGAAGAGACTGAGGTGCAAGGGGGGGGATGGCACTTTATGCCAATGAAAATATAAAAGCTATGGAAATTCAGAATACACATAAGGAGCCAGAAGAACTGTGGGTCACCCTGGAAACAGGAAATAGGACAGCCATAAGAACTGGGGTTGTCTACAGGCCTCCAGACCAGGGGGAGGACATAGGCATATTACTGTTAGAAGATATACAAAACATGACAGCTAAAGGGGAGGTTCTGATAATGGGAGACTTCAACATGCCAGATACAGATTGGTCAATACCAGCAGGAATAACTGCCGGAACTAGACACATAGTGGATTCCCTGCAGGGGGAGGGCCTCAAACAACTGGTACAACAACCCATGACAGACCAGGCTATACTAGATCTAGTATCTCTAGGTAGAAGGTTACCTGGGGACCAGTGACCATCACATGGTATGGTTCAATTTGGCCACTAGAACTACAGTAAATCATCCCATTCCATGGCAAAAATATGGGACTTCAGAGGAGCTGACATTGATAAGATGGCCAACAGAGTTAAGCTAGCCCTGGCAAGAAGAAATACAGGTGAGGCGGTACAGGCAAAGTGGGCAAGCATTAAGGATGCAATACCTGAAGCAACATCCCATTGTGTTAGGGAGAAAAGCGAGAGCAAAATAAGGAGGAAATCACTTTGGTTCTCAAAAACAGTAGCAGGAAAGGTCTGAGCCAAAAAGCTGGCCTTCAGGAAATATAGGGGAAAGCAGCAGGATGAAGATGGGGAGGCATACTAAACTTCCCTAAGAGAAGCAGGGAAGGCAATAAGGCAGGCAAAGGCCCAAACCGAGGAAACATTAGCACGAACAGTAAAAGAAGGGGACAAGACTTTCTGTAGATACATTAGTGAAAAGAGAAAGTCCACAGGGGGTATTGCTAAGATCAAAGGAGATAAAGGGGGGATTGTGTGGAGGAGGACCAAGGAAAAACATCTATCCTAAATAGATACTTCTGCTCAGTATTTACTGAGAAGACGGTAGGGCAGGGCCCACAGCTCAGCACCATGGACACAGGGGGGAGGGAGGTGTGCACAAGTCCCTTCACAAAAGAAAGATTCCTGTAACAGCTCACTAAGATCAGGGTGGACAAGGCAATAGGACCTGATGACATACATCCCAGGCTACTAAAGGAGCTAAGGGTGGAACTAGTGGAGCCATTATCAGAACTGTTTAGTGAGGTTCTAAGCACAGGAGATGTCCCAGAAGACTGGAGAAGGGTTCGTGAGATCCTGCTCCACAAGAGTTGTAGCAGGGAGGAGGCAGGGAACTACAGACCAGTCAGTCTTATGTCAGTAGTGGGCAAGATTATGGAGGCACTCCTTAAGGAAAGGACAATGCAACACCTGGAATCCATAGGAGCACAGGATCCAAGATGGCATGGATTTACAACAGGAAGGTCCTGTCAAACTAATCTCATAGATTTCTTTGACTGGGTAAACAGAGTGGTGGACTGGGGAGGGTGCAGTTGATGTCACCTACCTTGACTTCAGCAAAGCTTTTGATACTGTTCCACATAGAAGATTGATTAATAAGCTGGGTAGGCTTGGGGTGGGTCAAAAGTTGGTCAACTGGGTGGCAAACTCACTGGCAGACAGAAAACAGAGAGAGGTGGTAAACTGTATACAGTCAGAAGAGATGCAAGTCACAAGTAGGGTACCTCAGGGATCAGTCACGGGGCCAGTCCTCTTCAATATCTTCATCAGTGACATTGCAGATGGACTGGAGGGTAAGGTTTGTCTGTTTGCAGATGGCACCAAGATCTGCAACAGAGTAGATGATCCAGATGGGGTGGGCAAAATAAGAAGAGATCTGGATAAACTGGCAAGATGGTTGGAAGAGTGGCAACTGGTGTTTAATGCAAACAAGTGCAAGATCATGCACATAGGGAAGAGAAACCCTGAATCCACCTATAGGTTAGGAGAGGAGTTGCTGACAATCACAAGGGAAGAAAGAGACTTGGGCATCATCATCACAGATGACCTGAAATCATTCAAGCAGACCACTAAAGCAGTAGATAAGGCTAGAGGGATGTTGGGGTGTATTAGTAGGGGTATCACAAGTCGTAAGAGGGAGGTAATAATCTCTCTTTACAAGACCCTGGTTTGGCCACATCTGGAGTACGGCAGGCAGTACTGAAGGCAGCACCTGTACAAGGACATTAACAAAATGGAGTCAGTCCAGAGAAGGGCAACCAAAATGGTGCAGAGACTGCATCAGAAAACATATGATGACAGATTAATGGAGCTCAATATGTATACCCTAGAGCAAAGGAGGGAGAGAGCTGATATGATAGAAACATTTAAACATCTTAAGGGCATTAACAAGGTGAAAGAGCCTAACATGTTTCAATATAAGAAAAATAGCAGGACAAGAGGACACAGCATGAGATTAGAGGGAGGCCGATTAAGGGGTAATGTGAGAAAGTTCTTTTTCACAGAAATGGTGGTGGATGCATGGAACGGCCTACCTCAGGAAGTGGGGATATGAATACAGTGCAGGGCTTCAAACAGGCATGGGATAGGCATAAGGGAGCAATATAAATAAGTATGAATAGATTGGCCATTGACAGAGTAAAGGCCTATGGGACATTCATAAGGTCGAAAAAATGAGCAGGCTGGATGGGTCTTGCGGTCCCTATCTGACATCAACTTCTATGTTTCTGTTAATGTCAAATCATGGAAAGCCATGTGTGCAAATGCCAGGAGCCTTAGCAACAAGATGGAAGATCTGGAGGCTGTCATGGTACAGTCAGACCTGGACATTGTGGCCATCACTGAAACCTGGTGTAATGATAACCATGACTGGGAGATGGCCGTACCTGGCTACAACATATTCAGAAGAGACAGAGCAGGCAGGAAGGGAGGAGGAGTGGCACTGTATGTGTAAAATGACATAAGGGCCACAGAGATCCAGGAAGAACAAAATGGGGGAGAGATACTGTGGGTTAAGCTGGAAAGGAAAATGGGGCCAGCCATCCGCACAGGTGTGGTCTATAGACCACCAGCCCAGGAGGAAGAAACAGATAGGGAGCTGATGCTAGCCATCCAAAGGATGGCAGACAAGGGTGAGGTAGTACTGGTTGGAGACTTCAATATTCCAGACGTGACTGGAACATCCCAGCAGCAGCATCAACTAGGAGCAGATTTATCCTGAATCCTTCAGGGTGCCTTTCTCAAGCAACTGGTCATGGAACCAACTCGGCAGAAGGCACACTGGACCTTGTGCTCACAAACAGGGACAGTGTGATGGGGGTAACAGTGGGGAGCACCTGGGTAACAGTGACCACCAGTCATTGTGGTTTGAAATCACAGAAAAGCAGAACCAAACCACACAAAAACACGTATCCTGGATTTTAGGGGCAGACTTTGGGAAAATGGGGAGATACTTGAAAGAGGCATTAAAGGGAATGGGACAGGAATCAGGGTTGAGGAACAGTGGGCAGTATTTAAATGGGGATTATAAGAACAACAGAATTATGCATTAAGCAGGTTAGCAAGAGGAAAAGGAAGAGGAGACCATTATGGTTTTCCAAAGAGGTAGCAAAGAAAGTGAAAGCCAAAAAGATTGCATTCAGGCAATACAAAAAGACACAGGCAGAAGGGATAGGGAGAAGTACCAGGAGAAACAAAGGGAGGCAGGGAAGTCAGTAAGGGAAGCCAAAGCTCAGACAGAAGAACACATTGCAAAATCAGTGGGAAGGGACAAAACCTTTACAGGTACATAAGTGAAAAAAGAAAGACAAAGGAGGGATAGTGAGACTGAAGGGGAGGATGGGAGCCTGCGTGGAGATGACAACAGTAAAGCTGACATATTGAACAGGTATTTCTGCTCAGTCTTTACTGAGGAAGAGGGTAATGGGTCTGAAGGAGTACAAGGGTGAGAATGGTGCAGAAATGGACACAAGTCCCTTTACACGAGAAAGGGTCCTGAAGGAACTGGAAGTAATAAGAGTTGATAAAGCAATGGGGCCAGATGGGGTGCACCCCAGGGTCCTTAAAGAACTAAGAGAGGTGGTGGCTGAACCTCTGGCTATCCTGTTTAGCCAATCACTGGAAACAGGGGAGGTACCCAAAGACTGGAGGACAGCAGATGTAGTCCCTTATACAAAAGTGGGAACAAAGAGGAAGCAGGGAACTACAGACCAGTCAGCCTCACCTCGGTAGTGGGAAAGATCATGGAAGCACTACTGAAGGAGAGATTGGTGGAACATCTGGTTGTCAATGGACTACAGGACCCAAGGCAGCATGGTTTCACCAGGGAGGTCATGTCAGATCAACCTCATTGAATTTTTGACTGGGTGACTAGGGAGGTGGATCAGGGAGGAGTGGACATGGCCTATCTGGACTTCAGCTGAGGCCTTTGACACTGTGCCACATAGAAGACTATTACACAAACTGGGGATATAGGGTGTGGGCAGGACAGTAGTGTGGTGGGTAGGTAACTGGCTGGGTGGCAGGACACAGAGGGTGGTGGTAATGGCTGTCACTCCACAGGAAGAGTGACCAGTGGGGTACCACAGGGATCAGTGCTGGGACTGGTCCTATTCAACATCTTCATCAGTGACATTCAGGGATCTAGAAGGCAGAATTTCACTGTTCGCTGATGACACAAAGCTCTGTAACAGAGTAGACACACCAGAGGGTGTAGACAGAATGAGAAGGGACCTGCAGAAACTTGAAGAATGGTCAAGGGTTTGGCAGTTGAAGTTCAATGCAAGAAGTGCAAGATAATGCATATGGGGCACAAAAACTGGCACAATATATATCAGTTGGGGGTGAGGATATGGCATGCACCAAGCAGGAAAGGGATCTTGGGGTTGTCATCTCTGATGACCTCAAGGTAGGGAAACAGTGTGACAAGGCATCAGGTAAAGCAAATAGGATGCTGGGATGTATAGGCAGGGGCATCACCAGCAGGAAAAGGGAGGTCATAATTCCGCTATACAAGACACTAGTGAGGCCCCACCTGGGTACAGTACAGTTCTGGAGACCATACCTACGTAAGGACATAGACAGGGTAGAGAAGGTTCAGAGGAGGGCAACAAAGATGGTTCATGGATTGCATCACAAGTCCTATGAAGACAGGTTGAAGGAACTGAACATGTACTCCTGGAGGAGAGGAGGAGAGAGGGATATGATAGAGTCATACAAGTATCTTACAGGGAGGAACAGGTGCAGGAAAACACTATTTTAAGCGAAAAAGATGTTCCAGGACTAGAGAGCATGGGATGAAGTTGGAAGGAGGACGATTCAGAGGAAACATGAGAAAGAATTTCTTCACAGAACAGGTGGTGGACAAGTGGAACACCCTGCCAGAGGAAGTGGTGGGGGCTGATACAATCACGGGATTTAAGAATGCATGGGATAGACATAAAGGAATTCTAGAGGTCAGGGGTATGGGGAAATAGACTTCTAGGAAAACAAACTGAACTTACAAGCTCAAATGGGCAGACTGGGTGGGCCATAGGCCCTTATCTGCCGACACTGTCTATGTATCTATGTATCTATGTATCTATGTTGCAGTACATTTTTTCAAACAATTAGATGCAAAGGTCTCCAGTTTATCCTCTAGCTTTCTCAGACCAGAGACGGTTGACTTGGGGAGACCATATTCAAAGGCTAATTTAGCTGTTGATTCACCGTTCCTTAGGCACCACAGGATCTCAGTTTTTTGTAACCAAGTCTAGTGCTTTTCTCTTTCTGGGCTCAGCCATCAGGTAACTTCAGCAGAAGAGACTGCAGGAGAGTTGGTCTGAAAGGAAGCTGTAACAGCAGGGTTAGAATACAGTACTTTTGTGGTCTGTGTTATAACAAGCCAAGACTTGGGGCTATTGTTGAATGGCAGTAAATGTGAAAAGGTGAGTCTAATTAAGTCAATTAAATCAATTAAAAAGTCTCAGTAAACGCGTTCAAATTCACTGTCAATCAATTCATAGTAATTGACTAGAGATTACTGTTCACGTATTATTGAGCACCAGTTAATTTATCACAGACAAAAAAAAAACAACTACTTTATTTACTGATTAAGTACCACAGTACTGCTATTGCTATGCTATGAACATGCTTATCTTGCTCCTAGTGTTCCTATTACAGTAAATTCCATGCGGCATGACAAGGCGTGACTACAAAATGGGAACCACAAATTGTGTGTGAATGGAGAAGCCAAGCTAAACAATGGGATCCTAGCTATCGGTTCATTACAACTGAGATTCATTATAGCAAGGGGCACTATAATGAGGGACCACTGTATTAAGGGAAGAACAGGTGGGGGAAATCAATTAAGGTGAAGATAGGGGAGAGGGGAAACAACTGTAGGGGTACTGATGCATTTCTGTATTAAGGTGAGTAACCCTATTCTTTTGGTGTAGGTCTAGCTACTGAGTCCAATGTTTGCATTTGGCTCCTTATTGTCCTCTGTACATTTAGCCATATTCTGCATAAGTGTGGTGATGTGGCATTACTATTCAAGCATTCAATTACTTACACTTGCCCTGATAGAAAGAGTGAACATGATGGCAGAAAAAGACCCTTTGGCCCATTCAGTCTGCCCACTGTAACTTATTTAATATGCTGGTCCTAGTGGACGTCCCTCTCTCCAACCTTTGCCCACTACCTTCTTACTTTGGTTATGTTCCTGCTTCACCCTAATTTATAACACCCCCCCCCCACACACACACACACTGTTTTGGTTGTCACCACCTTCTCTGGCAGTCTGTTCTACTTTACACTATTTGTTCAGTGAAACAACACTCATGTACATCCTTCCCAAAACTTTCCTCAGCCAGTTTCAATTCCCTTGTGTTCCTGTATTCGCACTTAGGATGAATACATCTTTGGAAGCCACCCTGTTTACCTTGTGTAAATATGTGTATGTTTCTGTCATGTCCCCCTTCTCCCTTTTGATTTCTATGGCAAACACGTGGAGGTCCTGCAGTTTCTCTTCACACGTCTCTTCTTCCATTCCCTGGATACGTGTATTCACCCTTCATTGCACTGCCCTTACCCTCTTGCAGTTCTTATGTAGATGTGGGTTCCAGAACTTTGCACAGTATCCCAGGTTTGGAAATACCAGTAATCTGCATAATGGAAGGATCCCTTCCCGCCTTCTGTGACTGATTCTGCTCCCTATATACCCCGGCATCATGTCTGCCTTCCCTACTGTCTTGTTCCACTGTGCTTTGGATTTTCAGATTTTTCAATATTATTACCCCAGGTCCTTTTCTTCTGATTTGTTTTCCAATACCACTCCCTGATCTCGTACTGTGTTATCAGGTTCTATTTCATGATGTGTATTTCCTTATATTTTTCACTTTAAAGCTCAGCTACCACATCTTAATAATTTTTTCTAGTTTACCCAAGTTCTTCATTAGCACTCTAATCCCATTCACAATGTTCACACTTGCACAAAAAGGGAAAATTTTCTATCTATGCTCACAGACAACCTATGAAACCTATGAAGCAGATCTTGGTGTCATCCATGAAGAGGTGGATCTTGCACTGTATGTCCCACCCCATGTTGCAGATGAATATGTTAAAGAGGATGGGTTCCAGGACTGAGCCCTGTGATACCCCTGCTCATTATTACCTCTTTAAAATCTGAGAATTCTTTATTTGCGACTACCCCCTGAGTCCTCCCCATTATCCAACTTTCCACCCATATTGCTATCTGTTCTTCCACCACCAGTTCCCTCAGTTTCTTGACCATCCTCCTGTGGAGGGGTAAATCAGAGGCCTTACTGAAATCCAGGTACATTATGTCACTTTTCTGTCCTTTGTCAGCTACCCTAGTTACCAATGAATAACTCTACTAGGTTCATCAGGCATGACCTTCCCCTGGTGAACCCATGCTGCCTATTATCTTGCAACTCATTTACAGTACCTCGAGAAAGTCTGCCAGTCTTTCCCTTATGACCTCTAGTATGTTTCCCACTATAGACATCAGGTTAACTAGTCTATAGTTTCCCTGGCTCATCCTTCCTTCCATTTTTATGCAGAGGAACTGCATCAGTGGTCCTCCAATCCCTGGGGACCACTCTGGTGTCCAGCAAGCAGTTCCTTCCAGTAGTGCTGTTAGTGCCTCCACTGCTTCCAATAGTATGCTAGGTTGCATCTCATCTGACTCCATTGATTTATCAACTTTCAACACTCTTTGCCTCACCAGTACTCCTTTGCTGTGATACAGCATTGACTAATTAAGCCCCCTCTCCCCCATCGTACCCCCATCCCACACTCTGATAGTGGTGCCCCTCTTCCTTGGTAAATACTGAACAAAAATATTGGTTCAGTATCTCAGCATTACTTCTGTCCACTCCTTTTTCACCTATACTATGCCCTGATTGACTCTGCATTTCTCCTAGTTGTATCTGAAGACTGTCTTATCCCCCAGCTGCACCCACTTTACTATTCTAAGATCTGCTTCAGCCTTAATGATTCTGACCTTCCTTCTGGTCTTTGGTTGTCCTTAGGTATGCTCCCCAATCTTCCTCCCTTTGGCTACCTTTCCATTTTTTAAATGCCCTTCTCTTTGCTCTTACTGCTTTCATTACCTCTGATATGAACCACAGTGACTGTCTTGCACTCTTCCCTTTACTTCCTTTATCAATACAGCTGGATGCAGCATATGTGAAACCTGATTTTAATGCCTCCCAGTGTCCCTCTATTCCAATTTCTGCTCTTCCCCTCTTACTGTATGCATCCTCCTTCCCCAGCTCCCATATCCTATTAACATCTGCTTTCTTGAAGTTCCACTTCTTTGCTATGCTAGTCTCCTTGATGGTTTCCAGTTGGCACTCCATCCACACCATTTTGTGGTCACTTGACCCCAGTGGCTACTTGACTACTTACTGTACTGTGCATCTACTCACTGTGAACACCAAGTCTAACATGCTCCCTCTCTTGTAGGGTCCTGAACTAGTTGTACTAGTAATGTTTCATAGCATGCTTCCACCAGGAGCTGGTTCCTTGCTCTCACCATGACCAGGACCCTCAAGTCCACATCCAGCATGTTGAAATCTCCTACTACTAGCACCTCTCCTGACCATACTGCTCTCCTAAGGCCCTCCACTAGTTCCCTGTCTGCCTCCTGGTTTGGCATGGTGGTCTGCAATTCACCCCAGCTCCGATCTGTTTCTTGTGCCCAAGGGGTATTTGTACCCATATAGTCTTTAGCCCTTTAAAGCCCCCTAGATTATTTAATTCCATGGCTACAATGCACTCTTTAACATAGAGTACTAAACCCCATCCTTGTCTTTCACATGATCCTTCATGAACAATGTATACCATGGTATGATTATGTTGTAGTCTGAGTCACCCATATCTTGGTGACAGTTGCCATGTCTAGGTTTTGTTCTGCAACCAATGCATGTTGTTCTGGGATTTTGTTCTTCAAACTTCTTGTACTGGTGCATACTGTCATCCAGCATCTGGCCATTCCCTTTCTCCTTCCTTTTCCACTTGTGTTCACCATGTTTATCCTACATTTGGTGAGGGGGAATGGTGAATTTCAGACCTTGCAGCTTCCATATACAACCTTATGGTCTGATACCTTCTGTAGTTGAGGCAGTGGATGAACTTTCAGAGCACCCTTTGGATCACCACTGTCCTGCACCCGTGCACTCCTTTCATATTCCACCAGTGTCTCCTTTGCATCTTTGTGTGTCTGATGATGTCTGATGATGATCCAGTAGACCTCTGGAATTACAGTACATCCCATTGTGCTTTACACATACTATCTGCAAGGGCACATGCCTGTCATGAACGTTCCCTTCTAACAACTGCCATCGTGGCACAAGCATATAATATACTGCCTGTCACATTTAACTCCCATCAAAGTAAGCTCATCTTGAAAGGCAATCTCTCAGTAAACACTTTGTTCTTCTTCTGTTACACTGCTCAGGAAATATAAAACTCAATCCAGGCCCCAGGGTATCCCATGACTTTGGTGACCATGATTGGGTGCCTACCGAAAGGGCGACTCAATTGCAGCACCTGTCATTGAGGCGACTAGGGAAGGTGGGCAACCAGATGGGGGACTGTGTGAAATAGTGACATCCTGTTGCTACATGCCTATGTGTGTGGGGGAAGTGAGCACACCGAGAGTAGGGTGGGAGGGGATGGAGGGGTTGTAGGAGGTGGTGTCATGGTGAGCTTCCGAGTTGCTTCCAAGGCATGGTGGGTGGGTGGATTCTGGGCTGCAGCAGGAATGCTGCTGGGTTTGGGTCTGGGTGCAGGTACTTTTTGTTGCACCTGGCCTGAATTTTTAATTTTTCCACATTTGCACCCCCTGGCATGCACCCCCCTTGAGTTGAGAATCCTTAAGTAGGAGAGT
This sequence comes from Neoceratodus forsteri, assembly GCA_016271365.2. Taxonomy (NCBI): domain Eukaryota; kingdom Metazoa; phylum Chordata; order Ceratodontiformes; family Ceratodontidae; genus Neoceratodus; species Neoceratodus forsteri. The sequence goes on from CM028137.1 coordinate 831,016,201, forward strand.
GCGGGGGGCACAGTCCCCCACATAGAGTGGAAAATACCAACTCTCCAGCACCATTTTGCTGAGCGCTGGGGAGTACATTGCGGAAATATTGTTTTGGCAGTGTGCCGTCGCCCTAATGGCGATCGCCGTTATCATATAGATCCAGGCCCCAGTATCCAGTGCTGAACCCTTACAGAGTTTCCAACAATTCATGTATACTGATGTCTGTAGTCTTCTAAACATGGACAATAGAAAAACGTGGGCAGCTCTTACCAACCCTGATTTTTTTATTAGCAACAGAGACCTGGTTAAACAGCCATGTCACTTGAACTGAAATTTCTCTCTCTCACTATAGCCTTGATTGATTAGACTGCCTTACTAGGGAGATGGAGCAGCCTCGTTTATCAATGATAGACTAACCTCTACACTTTGCAGCTCTCTGTCACAGCTAGGGGCATTTGAATGCCTAAAAGTAACCACTGCACACTTGAATAATGAAGTCCTACATGCAGGTAGTTGCTATAGACCTCCTTCGGGAGGTAGCAACATCCTAGAGCACCTGTTCAAGTTTATTAGTTCACACAATAATGGCATGTTTATTCTTGGTGACCTAAATCTTGACTGGCTTACCTCCAACTGTTAAGTTGTTAGGATGGTAAGTGACAACCTAGGCCTCACCCAGCTCAGCTTGATGGAGGCCAGAAGAGAGAGAGGTGATCTGATAGAGACCTTTAAATTCCTCAAAGGAATGAACAAGGTAAATTGTGAAGAACTATTCAGCAGGAATGGTGATTCAAAAAACACAGTGACATGAGTGGAAGCTGCTGGTTTAGGGGCAGGTTCAGGAGGGATGTGAGAAAATGCTATTGTACAGAGAGAGTGGCTGAGCCGTGGAACAGCCTGCTAGCAGAAGTAGTGGACATAGAAACATTGATGGTCTCCAGCATGGCTGGGACAGAGTGAAGGGCATGATAGTTAGACAGGGAGAAGCAGATAAGTAGGAGTCCAAGGGGGAAGGCAAGGGCAAAAAGCATGTCTGGACAATAGGTCTCGAGGTATGATAGGGCATAATTGGGCAAACTGGATGGACCAATTGTCTTTTTCAGCTAACATTGTCTATATTTCTGCATTGCTATGTTTCTCATAACTGAGTCAAAAAAGCCAACTCTTCAAAAACCCTCCAGCCGTTCTATTCTTGACCATACATCTACAAACAGACCACAAAGCAAATCCCCCAAGTTGGTGTTTTTGATAATGTCTATGACCATCATGTTCTCCCGTTTTAGACATCTGAAGAAAACTAGGTCTTGATCAAATTCATCCAGTAAAGGAGCCTTATACATTTCTTTGAGCATGCCTTTTTGCATGAATGAGCATCTATTATTTGGCACAGAATAAAATTGTTCCCCTCAGTGTATTAGACAACATATGTTTTTGATTCACGGCTCCTAAATGTCATTAATAAACATGCACCACTTGTAAAGTAATATTAAAGAAACAGCCATGACCCTGGTTCACTTAAGACCTAAAAATTACCTTTAGGGATAGGGATAATCAATGGGCAAAAACAAGGTTCATCAAAGCTGATCAGGACTGGTCCACTTTCAGACAAAAACAAAACGAAAAACAAGCAAACTCTGCACCAGGTTAATGTGAACAGCCAAATTCAATTTGTATCTCAATTTGGTGGAGGGGTAAACAAATGATTTCTCCAGATTTTAGCAAACAATAAGGACATTGCAATGACAGATTATTGCCTTTTCACTCCCAAAATGAATTTTAATTGGTGACAAGGACATCACTGATATAAAAGTTATTGTGGAGGGACTAAGTACTCATTCTGCCTCAGCTGGATTTGCCTTTGATAAATCTGCATCTCCCGTCCTAGAGCAATGTGAATCAACTTTTGTACAGGCTGTACCTGAAAATAGGCATTTAATATCCCAGTGTACCCTACCTGGTTAACAAAAAAAAAAAATTAATAAATGAATAAATAAATCTCTGGAAATAGAACCCCTTCTACTTTAAGTCCATCACTCTCAAGCAGGTTAAAAATACCTTATCAGGTTAGATCCTAAAAATAGTACTGATGCAGATAAACGTCTTCCCATTTTCCTAAAATAGGTAAGCCCTGTCACTGCGGTCCCCATAACCTATCAATTTAACTTATCTCTTATCAGTAACAAATTGTCCTTATTGTGGAAAACTGCTCATATACTGTAATGAGGAGCTGAATAACTAAAGCCAAGATCTAATCTGCTGGTCCTGCCAAAGTTTTGGAAATGTTGGTTTATGAGCAGTTGTGTGATTACCTATATTGAACATACTGTAGTATTATCACTCACTTTTAATTTGTCTTCAGAGAAAACATAGTATAGTACCTTCTGCGTCTTAGCTGAGGTCACAAACAATTGGTTGACTTGCCTTTGACCAGAAACTCTACTGTGGTGTTATCTTCCTAGACCTTAGTAAAGTTTTCAACACAGTTAATCATGTTGTTTTACTGCTTATGCATTACTGGTCAATAAAAGCAACTGAAAATGAAGGTCTCACCTCCTCATGCTGTCACTTACGTAGAGTGGCTCTACAAAGCTTTATATTAGGACCCCTACTCTTCATGAGCTACATACATAATCTTTGTGCAAATATACTGTAGATGAAGCTAAATTTCATTTTAAGGCTGATTATACTGCCTTGTAGTGGCAAGATCTTTCATCAGCTTTATAAAATACAGGCTGCCTTTGACACACTGCAACTCAAACTCTGAAACAGAAATTGTTGCTCAATGCCTCAGAGGCTATGGTCATATTATCCACAACACATGGCAAATGTCCTGTGAACTCCCTAGACTGTCCTATCTCAACCAATGTAGGTGATACATTAGAAAAACTGTTAAATATATGCAAGTATCTGTGTCTATGCATAAACAGTAAGTTGTTCTTTACCAAACGTATTCAATCCAAAAGGTTAGTACAAGTAGCATTTCTGCTATTACAGGATAATGGTGATTTAATACATATGGGGTGCACTCATGTGTAACTTGTTAACTTAAATGTTCTTTACCATAGGGACACTAAAAAGAGACAGAGAGGAGAAAGTGTTACTAACCATGTTATTTTCTCATTATGCATGTGTCTGTGTATCTCCCTACAGGTGGCAGTACTGTAACTGATAACACCCAGCACATATCGCTTACTTTGTAGTGTCATCAGAATACACATATCAGTCTGATGAATGAAGCGCAGCTGAGTAGTGTAAACGGAATCCCTGTGGTCATGTCACAAAGAGCATAGCATAAAAGTGCACTATGGAGAAACAGCATATGGGATAAATAGTCCTGAAATCTGTGGCACAAGAGAATATTTTGGAATAACTAAAAGAGCAGAGAGCAGAGTTGCTGAAACGGCTGTCACAGTTACTACGTGCAGATCAGTAGGTAGTAGCATGTAATAGTAGCAGCTGTAATATAAAGGAGAATGTCAACAGTTCTGTTACCAGCTGTAGCAATGCCAGCAGTTCTGTTAGCAAGATTAGAGAACTTGTGCAGGTTTGTGAAAATACATTCATGAAGCAGATTGCTTTTTGGATAAATAAAGCACAGGAATGTGGCAGCAGTCAAACAAATAGCAAAGGTAATGAAATGACTTCTTCTGTTACTACATGCAGCAAGTCACTCACTCCTACTGTTACCAACTGTATTTCAAATACTGTGAATTCCAATGTTAGCCAGTGTGTTAGCAATATAAGTGATAACAGTGCAGATTCTGGTACTGTTAGGAAAGTTAGTGGAAAAGGGAAATTAACAGAGAAAAGCAGCACAAGTTGACACATAGCTATAAGTGAGACAGATCTTGATAGCCTAGAGAAAAAGAAATGTGAGGCAAACACCCATAAGAACACAACATGGGCATTAAATGTTGTCACTGACTTGGTGACGGCAACTTCTCAACAAATTGATCTAGGAACTGTGTCTGTCCCACAGTTAGTGAACACTCTGAGACATTTCTATGGGTCAGTGAGGACCTCAGAAGGGAAATAGTACAGCATCAGTTTTTTATTGGTTTAAGGGCAGGACTAAATCGACATCTGAACAGTGCTGAACTGAATAGAAATATAAATATTGCTTCTAATCTTGAATCTCATGATGCTAATATTTTTTTCATAGCAGTTTTAAAGGAGTACATATCTGGTGGCAATGATGTAACAACACTCCACACATGCATAACAGATGAAGATCTGCACCATAATAGAACATGTGAGAAACTGAACCCACAGTCTGTGTATGGGCTAGTACGCAGGCTGTGGTTTGAGCTTCAGCTTAGTCTAGCTCGAAGAGGAAGAGAGGACCTCACAAAATTGGGACAGAATTCTTTTATGCTTAACAAAGATGATAAAGGGAAAGAATTCATCTCAATTGCTTTTAATGAAGCAACAAAAAATCACAATCAGATTAATGAACCAAACCGTGATACCCCAAGAGGTAGTTGCCCAGCCAGAAAATCCTGATTGTGTGGTGTCCCAGTTTAAGCAATATGTTTCCAGATGCCCATCAGATGCACTTTCTTTTTACCTCTACCCTAAATGCATGCCAGACAACATTTCACATGAGGAAAAGTTATGATATGGAAAGCAGCCCAAGGGTGTCAATTATCTGGGTGTCAAGATGGCCCAAATTTCAGCAGATGCCCAACTAAGCAGAAGGTACATGAACCACTGCATATGCAGTACCGCGGTGCACTTGTTGTCTGAGGCTGGTCTCACATCCAGAGAAATGATGACTGTAACTGGACACAGATGTGAGATCAGTATCACAAATTACTGGTCCCCATCAGTGACAGACAGAGAGAAGTGATCTAGCATACTGTCTACAAAGCACAGAGTCACCAGGGAGACAGATGCAACTCCAATTAGTTCTGTATATGTTTCTGAAGTGTCAAGCAGCATTGCATGTCCTGAAACAAGTAATACAGAAATCCCTAAATCAACACCCATCACAACTGCATTAGAGAGAGAGAGAAGAACAAGTACAGAAAAGTCAAAATCAATACCCATACCCATTACAGCTTCATCAGACCCACAGCTAGAAAAATTGCCTGAAGAGAAACCCCAGTACTAGTGTAAAGTCAGAATTCCCTGAAAGACACAATCCAAATAGTAGTCCATTCAATCTGAATCACTTCACAATAAATGGCTCTGTAAATTTCAATTATTACTCCAACCACACTACAGAGTAGTTATCCATCATGTTGTACCACAAGTAGTTGTCCATCATGTTGTAGCATGGTAGTAAATGTTGCATTGAAATCATAGGAATGTTACCTCTAAAATATGTATCTCATTAAATAAAGTTTAATTAGTCAATATAAGTCTCTCACCACGTATAATTCTGCAGAGAGAAAGTACTTTGTCCATCCAGTAGTGTAGTAGAAAACTTTTATTTGTTCAGTCAGAGACCATTACAAAAATAAATATATAAGTAACACACACAGTTAAAAATGAGGTCTGCATAAATTACAACATACAAGAGTTTATCTTAATCAAATACGTATTAATCCATATTAAAAATCGGTCAAAAAATATAGTTAAACATAAAAAAGTGCTCAGTTATTAACTATAAGATTAATGTAACCAGAATTAATCATTTGAACTTATTGCAAATAATGGAAATGGTTCTAAAGAAACCCGCTACCCTCTTGATCAAGAATTCATCTTGCATAGTCATCATAATTTCCTGTAATATATCTTTATCCAAAGTATCAATCTGAGACCATACTGGAAGCAACCAGTACATCCTAGGCTTGTTATACCAAGGACATACAAAAACTATATGGAATAGGTTTTCTATTTCAGTTCTGTTGCATCTACAGTATCTAGAAGTAGGATCAGCTGTTTTACTGTATCTGGCCATGAGAACATTACTTTTATTGAGTTCAACTCTATATCTTGTATAACTGTGCCTTAGTTCTTGATCAGTTTATACATCTAATTATATTGTGTATGTATGTATGACAAATATTATTTTTTACCACCCAGGGCCCAATCTTAAGTGCGGATACCGCTTTACAATCCTTCATTTTAAAATTGTTTGAAATTTATTTGTACAATATTTTTTGTATTTTACACTAATGTCAATACCTATATCATAATATTTCATTAAATGTTGTAAACTATGTAAACATAACACTTTTAGCAGATATGTGTACCAAGAGGACTGTCTACATCCAATGTTTTTCCACCTCTTCTTTTCTTTCAGACATTCCTTGAGCAATCTATCAGAGGTCATTCTAGTAACGGTAGTCCAATAACCTATAAATCTAGAGAGGGCAGAAGCTTCCAAGCTGGGAAAACCCAGCTCTGCATGTACCAGGGAAATCGAGGTAGAACCCCCTAACCCAAGCACAGCTCTGAGAATGTTGTTTAATGGTGTTTCTAATGTTTTTATCTTCCTATATCCCCAGATCTCCACTAGATACAATGCCTGTGGTATGTATTTGGCCTGTACAGCTTTCAATAAAATAAAATTGTGTAAATTGTGAGTGGAGGCATATGTGTTTAGAATATTTAATTTCTTCTGAAGACCAAATCTGGATAACGAAAACCGGGCTAGGTCATCAGCATAAGCCAGTGCTGGGCAGGCTCTAGTACCAATAAGAGGGGAATCTGAAGAAGAGAATAGTAGTTCTACAAGTAACTGGTCAATGTAAATCCAAAACAAAACTGGTGCCATTGTACAACCCTGCCTTACTTCTTTATTGGTCATAAAGACTGCAGAAAGCTGACCACAGGCTCCAGTTCTAATCTGTGCCCAAGTTTCACTGTACAACTCTTTAATGATACTAATAAGTTCTGGTGTAAAACTCTTTTGAAGCATTAATTGGCAACGAATATTATTTATTTATTTATTTAAAAGTTTTGCCAGGAAGGTATACTGAGCAGACTACCGCTCGATTCCAGATGTGTCCTGAGGGAGGGGGCATAGGAGACAATACAAAATGTAAATTACATCGGCAATGTGTAGCACAGTTCAATACATACATGGATACAACAGTAGATTAATGTAATACAATGCAGTACACTCAAAATCACTGCCCTATGTCAGACATTATCAAATGCCGCACTGAAATAGATAAATACCACATATAATTTCAGCTCTCTTAGCATTACATACTTCTCAATTAGATGCAATAATATATAACCGTTATCTGTTGTGCTGTAACCAGTACAGAAACCAGCATGAAATTTGATCAGTCCTCCCAGATCACAAAGTTGTTCCAATAACCTGCTTAATATTATCTTGTAAAAAATGTTTCCATTAATATCCAAAAGGGAGATAGGCCAATACATACAAGAGTCTGCTCTATCACCCTTTTTGAAGATGGAAAAATAGTTCCTTTCCAAGAAGATGGGGCCTCACTATTAATTATACATAAGTTATAATACTGCACTAACAAGCTCACCCATAAAGATGGAGCTGTCATGTAGTCTTCAAGAGTAATTATGTTAGGACCTGGAGCTTTCTTTTTAAGTTGCACTATGGCCAAACATACTTCCTGATAGGTGAGGGGTCTAAATCAACTTCTATCTACATCATATTCCCAATCTGCAGGTACATTTACTAGAGTTGGACCATAAAAAAAGATCTGAGTAGTGCTTAATCCATTGATCCAAAGAGATATATGTGTTTAGTTGCTTATTACTGTTTTTTGTTCTTCTGGCTACCATTAGCCAGAAGGTCTGTTGGTCATTATTACTTATTACTATTAACATATCCGACCAATGTTTTATCTGAAAATCCATATGTTTAGTATTCAAAAATCCCCTATACTTATTCCTTGCTTCATTAAGTGTTCTATAGGCCTATATTACCTAACACCTTGGCTTACTAACATACTAATTGCCAGCAGATTAGGCCTTACGGTCTATCAAGTCTGCTTGAACCTCAGATCCCTAGTTGGGTGCCGAGGCTCACCCCCCCTTGTGTTCCAGAAACCCCTATCATCCATCCCCACCCCCCTGGACCAGGTCATCCTCTGATACATCCACTTTCTGTGTCTGTCCCACCCTCTCTTGAAGTCGTCCACTGTGGATCTCTGAACCTGCTCACCAGTCAGTGCATTCCAAGGGTCCACCACCCTCTCAGTGAAAACCCTCCTCCTCTTTCCTCCCCTCACCCTTCTGCCTTCCAACTTCAAACCATGCCCTCTGGTGATACCTCCCTGCTTTAGTCTAAAGATCCCCTCCATGTTTACCCTATTTATTCCCTTGAGGTACTTGAAGACCTCAATCATGTCCCTCCTGTCTCTCCTCTCCTCTCCTCCAATGAAAACAGGCAGAGCTCCTCAAGTCTGTCCTCTTACGTCAAATCCCCTAGTCCTCGTATCATCTTAGTTGCCCTCCTCTGTACCATCTCCAGGAGCTGTATGCCCCCCTTCAAGTGTGGTCTCCAGTACTGTACACAGTACTCAAGGTGTGGTCTAACCAGTCCATTGTACAGCGGCAGAATCACTTCCCTGCTCCTAGAGGTGATCCCCCTTACGATGCATCCCAACATCCTGTTTGCCTTGCTAGCCACTCTCCTGCACTGCTCAGTGTTATTCATACATGTATCCACCATGACCCCCTAGGTCTTTTTCCCCTATTGAGGCCTCCAGTGCCTCCTCTTCCAGGGTGTACCAGTGTTTAGGGTTTCTCCACCCAAGATGTAACACCTTGCACTTGGTGATATTGAAATTTAATTTCCATGTGTGAGTCCAGCTTTCCAGGGTGTCCAGGTCCCCTTGCAGGGCCAACCTCCCCTCTTCCCTCTCAACTACTGCTCCCATCTTGGAGTCATCAGCGAAGAGACTCATTTCACACCCTATACCCTCCCTGATGTCCGATATGTATGCATTAAACAGGATTGGACCCAGGACTGAGCCCTGTGGTACCCCACTACCGACCTTTCTAGGGTTCGAGAGCTCCCCACCAACCACTACTCTCTGGGTGTGTCCAGCTAGCCAGTTTTCAATCCATCTGACCATCAAAGGGCCTACTCCCAACCCCATCAGTTTCTCCACCAGACCATTGTGGGGGACAGAGTCATCGCCTTGCTGAAGTCCAAGAATAATACATCCACAGGCTTTCCCCTGTCCAGTTCTGATGTTACCCATTCGTAGAACTCCACAAGATTGGTTTGACATGATCTACCTGGCACAAACCCATGTTGCCGAACATCCAGACCTTTCACCTCTTCCAAGTATACCCCCAATCATTCCTTTAGTATACGCTCCATTAATTTTCCCACCACCGAGGTCAAACTGATGGGTCTATAGTTACCTGGTACTTCCCTTAGCCCCGCCTTTATGGATTGGCACCACATGTGCCTCTCACCAATCCCTAGGTACCCTCCCTGTCTCAAGTGACCTGTTGAAGAGCTCCACCAGGGGGGCAGCCAGTATGTCCACCAGTTCCCATAGTAGTCTCGGGTGAATGCCATCCAGCCCAGGAGATTTGTCTTTCTTTAGGGCCTTGAGGGCTAACCACACCCTTTCGGTGGAGATAGCATCATCCTTCCCCTCCACCTTACTGGCCTTTTTATCCTTATCCTGATGTGACACCCCTGGGGTACCTCTCCCTCCCTCTTGCTCCATTTCTGTTGCTCCCCTGATCCCACTCACTGCCACTTCTACCCCCATCATGCCTTGCTTTGTAGATATTCCATCCCCCTTCCTAGTGAACACAGAGGCGAAGTACTCGTTTAATACCTCTACCTGGTCCCTCGCCTCTTCCACCCACTCTCCTTCTGATCTCAATCTGCTGAGATGGCCCTTAGTTTTTCTCTGCTCCCCAATGTACCGGAAGAACCCCTTTTCCCCTCCATGCATCCTCTGTGCCAGCTTATGCTCTGCTCAGCCTACTGGACTTTGCCCCCCTCACCATCCGGGTGACTTTTCTAGATGCAAGATGGTACATTTCCTTATCCCTATCTCCTCTTGTTGTTTTATATTTTTTGTAGGCTGCCTTCTTTTCTCTGACTGCTACCTGAACCTCATTGGACCACCAGTATGGTTTATGTGACCTTGCTTCCTTACGTTTCACCTTAGCACAGGTCCTGACTGCCTCACGAAGTCCCCATTTTATGACCTCCCATCTCTTTTCCACATTTGTCATTGATGTAATCCCCTTCAAGTGATCCTTGAGAATATTCCCCATGCCCACAAAGTCTTCCCCCCTGAAGTCTACTGCCAGTGTCCTAGATCTCACCCCCTTCCCCATGCTTATTTGAAACCAGACAGTATTGTGGTCACTCCCAGTCAGGGTATCCTCTACAACCAGGTCCCTTACCAGATCCCCGTCTGCCAGAACCACGTCCAGGACATGCCCCTCCCTTGTGGGCTCCATCACATGCTGTGTTAGAACACATCCTGGAAGCCGTCCAGCAGCCTCTGCTCCTTGGCCACCTTAGAGGACATGGTTCCCCAGTTTGTACCTGGCATATTAAGGTCCCCCATCAACACCACTCCTTCCCCTTTTGGTCCACACTGGGCAATGATGTTGTCCAGCAAACCTTCCTCCAGAACATCACCCATCCCGGGGGGCCTATATACTACACCCAGCTTGACCTTACCTCCTGCTGGGGTTCGTAGGGTGACCCATAAGACCTCCATGTTTCCCTCTGCCTCTTCTACCCTAGCAATTTCTATGTCATCTCTAGTGAACATAGCCTCTCCACCCCCTCTGCCCTCCTTTCTATCCTTCCTAAGCATAGTGTAACCCCGCACGTTTAGGTCCTAGTCATGGTTTTTGTTGGCCCACGGTTCCATGACCTCCACCACATCCACCCCCCCCCCAAACAGCATGGCCTGGAACTCTGGCAACTTGTTTCCCAAGCTCCTGGCATTTACTAACACCACCCCCACCCGTTATCCCTGATCCCTTTGTTGAACCCCACAGGTTTCTTATACTTCCATTCTCCCTCTGCTCCTCCTGAAACCTCCTCCCCAGTCTGTCCCCCTTTGGGTTTGAAGGCTACTCCCCTCATCTGGAGGAGAGGGCTTCTGGTCAGCCCCTCTCTTATCCCTCCCCCCCTCGCAAGTTTAATTTGTCTAATTTGTTTGGTCAAGTTATTTTTATACTGCAGACATTCCCTGCCAAATCAGGTGACCCTTATCCTGCTTTGATTTCCATTCCCAAGTTTCAGAATAGCCTTCCTTATGTCATTTAAACATTGTGACATGATTACTGAGATTGGGCCCGATTCTCAAAGGCTTACGCCTGGTGTAACTTGACTTGCACCAAAATAAAAGGCACAAGTAGCAAGTTACGCCAGCAGTTGCGACATACGTTATTCTGCAAAACAGCCTGCGACATGTCGCAGGCTGTTTTCACCAAAGTGGACATACCCCACCAGTTATTCCCTAAACCCCCTGCAACATGGTGTTGGGGAGTTTACGGTAGCAGTTGCACCCTATTCTGGAAGGGCAGCAACCAAGTCCCGGGCACTATTCTCAAACAACCCCAGAGGACATCCATAAGTCCAGTTACACTAGCTTTTAGCTGATGTAAGTGTACTTCTTCACCCTCCGGGGATTGCGTAAAATACTCTCCCCAACCCCCAATGCCTTAGCCCCCATCCATGCTCTGATCCCAAAATACATTAAAAACACACCACAGGGCTATGTAGTTCCCCATGCCCGATCCCCAAACAGTCATTAGAAATGCCCCACAGGGCTATCTGTCCCCCTATGCCCAATCACCAATGTACATGCCCTGCAGGGCTAGCACCCCTCCTAAGCCCCAATTCCCATACCCATGTCCAGGCAGTAATGAGGAATGTCCACCCACACCTGAAAACCAATCCCCTTTGTCCCTGGTAGTCTAGTGGCCCACCCCCCCACCAGGCAGTGCCACACCACCCCGCTTCCCCTGACCCATACCCAGCTGGCAACTGGCACAGCTCACCTCTCACTACCATGGCCAGCCACTGACTGAGCTCCATTTGAGCATCTACTACTGTAAATAGTACATGCTCAATGAATGACAGCTCATTCATTGAGTGCATACTATTTACAGTAGTGCGCACTCAAATGGAGCTCAGTCAATGGCTGGCCATGGTGGTGAGAGGTGAACTGTGCCAGTCGCTGGCTGGGTGTCATTCAGGGGGGAGTGGGGGTGGTCTGGCACTGCTGGGTGGGGTCCACTAGACTATCAGGGATAATGGGGATAGCTGGATATGTTTGTGTTTATTGTTTTGTACTTATGGGTGCCATTTTACTTAGGTTGCGGGGTGTGTGGTTCAAGATCAGGGCTCGTGGCTGGGTGGGGGGTTTGTATTAATATTATGGGGAATCAGGTCTGAGGGGGATCACAAATGGCCATTATGGGGAAACGGAGCAGAGAGGGGATGTTATATGATTACTATGGGGGGATCACGGCTACAGGAGATGTTTATTGGGAATTGGGGCTGGAGGAGTGCCTTCACCCTTTTACAGGGCAATGCCGCAGGCTTGCGGCAATGTCTGCTGTTGTGCCCTCCATTTGGGGCAAGTCTCCTGTTGGTGTAAGCAACAGAACTTAGCTTCAGGGACCCTGCCCAATAGAGAATTGGGTGCAGGGTTCCTGGCACAACTGCACCCCTACAATGTTGCAACTTGCGACATGCATAGGTGTGCTTCTAGAATTGGCTACTAGTCTCCATTTTAAGATTATTAACACCAAAGACCATCATCTTATTTTTTTTTTATTTTTTTTGTGAACTATTTTTCTTCACTGGTGACACCAGGGTATCTTTCCAGGGTACCCCCTCGAAGGTGCCTCTACTCTAAGTCTGAAATCTCCTTGCATAGTCTCCTGCCTGGCTCCCATGGTTCATCCAGCCCCTTGGATCACCCTCTGGAGGAGGGCCCACCATCCCTTGGTGACATTTCTGATATTAGAGGGACTTACTACAAGGCTGAGGATGCAGGTCGGGAGATCCATTGGGGCAGGTTCAGCGATGGGATGTGGGCACGTCTCTGGGGCCCCTTTGCCTCCACTGGCTGCCAGGGTTTTTCAGTGTGTGTTACTCCCCCAGAGTGTGGATGTGCTATGACATCAGCACACCTAGCATGCAGATGTCCACTGTCACTCTGTCCCCGACATTCCATCTAGCCTCGCTACCTGCATGGTCACCTGATCTCCACCAGGTGCCACTATGGAGCAAGGCATATCCCAGTACCCACCCCAGGAAGGGAGAGCTATACTCTGAATGCTCAATCCCTTCCCTTCCTTGCCAACCCTTGATGACCCGAGTCCATTCCTGAACCCAGGTCACTGGTATGGCATGAGGTGTGGTGTCCAGCACATCAACCCTCAGCGCCACAGAGCCAGCCATGCCATCACCTTATTAAGATATATTTGTACAATTCTCACAACTTCAGTGGTGTTTACAGAATCCCATCTTATTCTGGTATGATTCCTGATCTCAAAACTATTCAATCCTCTTTGATTTATAGCGTCTTCTCCCTCCCACTTCAAAATAAGAGGAAAATGACCACTTTCACCTCTTTCAGGTAGGGACAGGGATGTTCACTTTTTCATTGGGCCATTTCATAGCACAAGGTCTAAAACTGAGGCATATAGGGTGTTAGAATACAAGAAATTCCCCACCAGGTCACCTGTAATTCTACCATTAATTGGGGCAACATTATTAGCTACTAAAAAATCTACTAGATTTTTTCCCAGAGATGTTCATTTTTTTATCAAGAGAAGATCTTTTAAATCTTTGGGCATCTTCAAATAACCAACTATGTATGTCACTATCTGAGTAGCCATCAAAGTTCCCTATACGAACATTTAAATCCCCACATATCAAAATATTATCACAGCCTGTTGTAGCCCAACTAAACTGAGTTAATGCATTAACTTCTTCCCCTATAGAGGGCATAAAGTATTTAAGAACATGAGAATGTAAGAAATGAGTCAGCAGATGGGGACTGTGCAATCCATCTAGTCCACCCTAGAAATGACCCCCCTCCCTATGTAGCCTTCATCCTTACTTGTCCTTTATGTCAGTCCCATGTGAATTTGAACTCCCTGATTGACTTTGATGCTACCACCTCCTGGGGCAGGCTGTTCCATGGGTCTATCACTCTCTCTGTGAAGAAGTACTTCCTGAGGTTGCGTTTGAACCTTCCTCCTACCAGTCTCATAACATGCCCTCTCGTGCATGCTGCCATGTTCTGTTGAAATAAATTGCCTGTCTGAGCTGCGTTAAATCCCCTCACATACTTAAATGTTTCAATCAACTTATTGGAGGAATATATTTTATTGGAGGAATATAGACATTTATTAAACAGCAATTGAGGTCTGAAGATTGTACCAATAATGCCAGAGCAAAGGGTTTACTTATTATTAGTTGGGTGACTAAGTTCTTCTCTATTTTTGTTGAGGTCACCAAGTCACCTGACATTCTGCCTGACTTGGATCATTTTGTTCCAGGGTAGTGAAAGCAAGAATAACCATTTAGGGACACATCACTGCTATCAGAGTGCCATGTCTCCTGCAGACAAATTGTCTGATGACTGTATGTAACATTTTTAGAGTCATCGTCTGCAAACTTACTAGTGACACCTGAAATATTCCATGACAATAATGACCAGTTAGCTTGAATCATGTTGTTTACTTGTTTTGGAAAGGGGACAGTGTTTAGTCAAAACATTTGACTGACAAGAGGCTGATATCTATTACCTGTTGGTACATCCTGGTGTATCTGAAGGCTATCAACAGTTGTGGGACCCACTGTGGATTGCCTGGGCAAATTATGTACCCTAATTGTAGAATCCTTTTTAGTGTACACCCTATTTCCTTTCACCTCTTCCCATTCTATGATATATATGTCCATCTTATCCAGAATATCTGTACATTCCAAAAGTCTATTACATAATACTAATAATTATTATATGTCCATTTTATATAGAATATCTGTATATTCCAAAAGTCTATTATATGCCTTCTTCAAGTCAATATTAAAAATCACCTGGTCATCACCCGAATCTTGTCCGATTCTCCTGGGAGAGAAATGCTCCATTTGTCCTATAGGGACACTCAATGTATGAATGATTAAATCCTGCATAATAAGTTTCAATTTTGTACCTGTTTCTTTCTCAGTTCTTGGCAACCCAAAAACCGAGAAAGTTTTTATGGGAATTTTCTGATCAAGCTTTGTCATTTTAATAGTGTCTGAACTTAATAACCCACTTTCGACTGTGGGAGAATTCAAGAATACATGGGACAGACATAAGGCAATTCTTGTGGGGGGTAGGAAGAAATAGACTGTTGGTTAACTAGGATCTGTGGCTTATCCTGTAGGTAGGGAAATGGGCAGATTAGGTGGGCCAAGTGGTCCTTATCTGCTGTCAAAGTCTATGTTTCTATGTTTCTATATGAATATCTAAATCATCTAACTGAGATGCCTTTTGAAGAATCATCTCTGCCGTCTCCCTAGTAATCAGTCCAATAGTGTGCATTTTAATGGTAAGGCATGTACTTATTAAAGAGCTAGTGTGCTGCCTGGAAACTGCCTGCAATTAATTGTAACTTTCAGATGTAGTCAGCTATCACTTCTTAGATCTCAAGTATCTATTCGTTTCTGTTTGTTAATTAGAAGATTTTGCACCTGACAGTACTGGAGTGATGTGTGGAGCAGCACCCTGTCTGGAGGAAAAAAAAAGTCAGTTCTGTTCCTCCTACTACATCAACACTGAAACCACACTGACTATGACATCACTAGCAACCAATTAGAAACATTTCTCACTGCCAGGTTTCACTTTCACATGAAACAGATGGGACTGACTCTCCCTGGCTACTAGTGATGTCACAATTTCTTGCATTTGGATTGGTAGCTTGTGAAAGTCGCTGCTCAGGCTGCAAGGATTGTGGTGCCTCAATGTGTTTGGTCTCATTTCTGATGATTAGTGGGAGGAAAAGAGATGGATTTTTTTCTCCTTCAGACAGAGTGCTGCTGCACACATCACCCCAACACTGCCAGGTGGAAAATCTTCTAATTTGCAAACAGAAAAAAAAAAATACTTCAGATACTGAAAGTGATAGCTGACTGCATCTGAATATTAGTATTAATTCCAAGCAGTACACTAGCTCTTTAATAGGTTATTTGAGCACCTTTTAAAATGTTGCTGAAATGTGAAAGCACTTCAATGTTGTCCGTTTGTTCTCCATATTTACGAGTAAAAGCAGCTGCCCCCCCAGGTATGGATTAATTCTTCAATAACCATGATGTGTTGTGGCTTAATGCTTACTTTGTGTATGCAGGGATGACTTGATGAACCTACAAGAGGGACCATTTTTAAAATCGAGTAGTAGTAAGGAGCAAGGAATAAGCAAGCTTAATTTTATTTTGCTGAAAGACAGTCATGGTGTATAATGTGGTAGTGGGAAAGCATATGTACTATACTATACTTACTATACTTGGTGTTAAGACAGAAGGAGGTTGAAGACCATCTATTCTTTCTCCTGCCTTAGTGGGGCTACTTTGTATTGTCCTTACTCATCATATAGCAATCCAATCTATTTTTGAATATATCGAAGGGGTTTGCTGCAACTACCTCCCCGGGCAGGTCATTCCATAATTTAACTGCTTTCTATGTGAAAAAGTTCCTCTTTGTATTTGTCTTTGATAAAGTTAACTTAATCTATTTGCAGTGGCTTCTTAGGTTAACCTCCCATTCATTAAATTCTTAGTTCATGCTATTCATTAGTTTTTCATCACCTATAATGTTAAACATTTGAAGCATATCCCCTCTTGTGCCCTCTCGAGATTGCTAATATCTCTCCTTAAGAATGGATTCCACAGGGAGGTAAAGTAGTTGAGATGTGGAAGGTACATAAGCAGTATAAAGTGACAATACATAGCTTCCACTCTTACGCACAAAAGCCCTTTTTATGCACCCTAAGATTTTATTTGTTTTTTTCATAATTTAAATACAGTGTGGACTGACGTTCAGGTTGTTTCTCATCAATATACCTAAATCATTTTCCCTCTCCACCTTTCTCAACATACAGCCATTTAATTTGTACATGCTGTTTTTATTGTTCAATCCAAGATTCATGACTACACACTCATTAATGTTAAAAGTCATACCATTCTTTTTAGCCCATTCTTCTATTATATGTAGGTTGTTTACAAGTTCAGAAATCTGTTTGTCTGTACTTACCGATGCTCCTAATTTGATGTCATCAGCGAACTTTACAACCCAGTTTGTGATTCAATCTTTAATGTCTGATATAAATAGTGTGAAAAGGATCAGTCCCAATTCTGGTCATTGTGGACACCACTTGCGACCCACTTGCTTCTAATAGGGTGCCTCTCACCCTGACCCTCTGAGATGTCTTTGATAACCAGCTGGATATCCTTCAATTTATTTGTTATCCTTGCCCATTTCCTAGAGCTTAATGATTAAGATATTGTGGGACATCTTATCAGAAGTTTTCTGAAAATCAAGAAAGATTATAACAATTTATAGATTTTTTTCTGGGTCCTGGATCACTTTTTCTTAAAAAAAAAACAGGGTATAAGTAAGACAGGATTTATTTCTCCTAAAACTGTGTTGGGTAGTATCAATTGGATTTTTTGGTTTAAAGAGGTAGACTCGTGAGCGCTTTTTTTCCTGTATTTTTGTGGTTTATAATGAAGTTCAGGGTTCATTTTTTCTGTGTGGGGTGTTTTTGTGTTTTACCAATACTTTATTTTTGTTATATAAAGTGGCATTCTTGGGTCCTGCATTGCGATATTAGCATTGGTAGTTCCGAGTTTAGGTGAGAGGACAGATGACAATCAACTAGTTTGGAGGCGGGCTTAAGTTGTGTGTGCGACCGGAAGCTGTTGGATTCACACAGGTGTCATGAGCTGTCCTGTTTCTATTGGCAACCTTGGTTTCTCAGTAGGGAATTATAGAGCTGTGTTAGTCAGCGAATCAGTTGACAAAATAAATGTATTCTGTGTTGTATTTTCTGCTTTTTGGGGGTGTTTGCTATTAATCCCATCGCAGCGTGGGTAGGTATTTTTGTCGGGTTATTTATCTTTGTAAACATAGTTTATCTTTTTGTAACCCCCACCCCCATCATTTTGCAAACGACAGGTGGTATGCTGTTTAAATCTGACAGCAGTACCAGGTGGGGACTGGGTTCAGGGAGGAATAGGTCACTTGGCACAAAAGCTAGGTTTGGCTACACTGCACAGGGGCATCCAAGTAACTCCGAACACAGGAAGCAATAACTGTAATGTCTAATACCAGGAATGGGATTCTAAAGTGTGGCTTTTATTCACATCCAAACAGAATAAACAAAGCATAGATGCACCCCCATGGGGCTACATTCCTGGTAATGCAGATTAAAAGAATCAAGAACACTTCTTCAACACTTCAACCCTCAGGCTCTGAACCCACTGGGCACACAGCCTGGACTTGCACGCTGCTTTGGGTACACAGCCCAAACTTGTACACTGATCTTGGATTTCCCTGGCTTGGCTCTCTTGCCGGCCACTCGGACACCTTCCATATGTCATGGAAACATTTGCTGGTGGCTCCCTAAACCACCTAAGAGCACCTCAGCTCTATCAGGGAAACTTCCTTTTAATCCCATGTCTGGGTACTTTCCTCGGGCACTGGCCAAGTACATGAGAGAAAGTAAAGGTGCCACAGAGCAAATCCGTAGAGGTGAATTTGGTTACTACTGATGGGGGGTCTCCCACCTCTTGCTTCCACAATTTATACCTGGCCATTTCTCTGGACAATAAACACCTCCTACTGTAAAGCTTATCAATGTAGATTAAGGCTAAATGTATGTCACATTTCCTCTACTTGTCTTTCTTTCCCTTTGTGCTGGACCTGAACATATTTTTACTTGGCATAGCCCATTGCTCTAGGCCCCTCACTGATTAAGCAGTCCAATTCCCACTTTACTTCACTTCACTCTTTCGTGCTGGACTTGAACCTACTTGAGTTAACTGACAATGTCTATTATACTAGACCTCCTACAGGTTAAGTAGTCCAATCCCCATGTTTTGACAGTTCAGGTGAAAAACATTGGCCCTCTGTCAGAGCAAACTCACCCTTTGGTTGCAGGTGTCCCACAGGCAATTCCTCCACAGGAAATTCTCTGTCAGAGCTTCTGGTGCCGCAGCACAACTTGAAATAGGCAGCTTCTTCCCTTAGCCGGAACCAGGAGGGTTGCCCCTGGAAGACAAGCAAACCTTCCCCCCCGGGAGGGGGCACTTGGACCAGTGACAGCGGTCTCCACCACCTCAGCAATCGGTTTCTGTGTCCCTCTTATGGTGGAAACACACACCTTCTTAAAAGTAGCTCTAAAACAGAGCTTAAAACTCCGAGAGCCTGCACACAGACTGCTGTGCTGCTGTCTCTCCCCAAGACTGCACACAGACTCTGTTCAAAATCCCCAACATTCTATCCTAACTTCCAACTGCAGCACCCCAGTGTGGCTCATACAGCTGTGAGAGTTCTATGGTGATGTCATCCATCAGTCTCAGCTGAGATTGAGAACAGAGTGAGACAGTGTGAAATCCATTTAACTGGAGTTTCACAAGCTGCCTTCCCTGCCTACCACTAGGTCTTACTGGGATTCTAGTAACCCCTGGTAACACGGGGGTTACACTCACCCTGGGCCAGGAAAATGACTGTCTGCAGTCATTATTTACCTGGCTTAGGCCATCTCACCCTATGTGCTACCTGCAGAAGGGGGGGTGATCAGGCCCCCTCCTACCATGTGCTAGCACAGGCAGGCAACACTAAGGGCCTAGAGGCCTTTGGCTGACATATCAGCCTCTACTCTACCCACTAACTATGGGTACCTAGTGGCTCTGATAGAAATGTCCAGAGCATAGCCCTAATAGATCAGCACTGCAGTCCCTATGGCTGTTCAGGACCATAGCTGTCTATCCCCCCTAGCCCTCTAGGGAAAATCTGTCTGCCTCCAACTCAAATCCCAAAACAAAACAAACAGAGGACCTCCCTGACCTTGGACACCATGCAACCACACACCAGGAGCTGATACCATACCATTACATTACTCCCCAACCCCCCACAACCATACCTGTGGAAGAAAAAGTGTTACACACAGTAACAACAACAACAGTACTTTAAATACTACACACTAAAGTACTAGTGATGAACTCCGACAAGTTCCTCCTCCTCCTCTTCTTGTCTTCTCTTCTATCTTCTTCAGGAACACCTGCAAGAAAAAGAAAGACAACACACTCCTAATCTGCATACACAGTCCATCTAAACCCCTACCATCAAAACACTGGAGAATCCCAAAAAGATTTTTTTTTTTTTAGAAAAGTAGAAAAGCAGTATAAACATTAGAAAACAGTAGAAAACAATGACATTATTTACAATATACATATTTGGGTGATGGAGTGCCCTAAAAGTCCCATCTAGTGACCACAGTGCCCGAAGGCTAGTCCATTAAAGAGTCTCTCCTGGGCCAGAGCCCGGTGAAGCACAGTTTTAGCAGGCCAAAGTCCCGAAGAGGAGAGTCTTTGAGGACAGTTCACACATCGGGAGTCTGCTAGTGTAGGGTGTGTACTGCAGTGTCATAAGAATAGAAAGGTTTGGACTTACCAGTCCCTTGTAGAACAAAAAATGGCACCGACCTGGTCCTCAGCCGAAGACTCTCCCTGGCAGCACTCTTCCAATACAGTTGGGCGGACATCTTCCGGGAACGACAGGAGGGCACATCTGGAAACTGCTGGGCTGAAGTGATCTCTGGAGATGGAACCTTGGAACAGAAACAAAAAGGAAAACAGCTGGTCTGATGTCATCCGGTTACCAGGCGATGAATCAGGATACAACTGGGCTGGTGTCCTCTCTGGATCTGAAGTCATCTGGTGGGCCAGTTGGATTCTGGAAAGTCAGTACACTGTAGAACTGATGAATGTGGGGCATCTGAGTCCTGGACGTCCATACTGGCAGAACAACAAAGGCACTGCAATGGCTGGAGTGGCAGCACTGGCTACCACTGCTCTGCTTTCCAGTTGGTAGGCATGGGCACATTTGCAGAGAGGTCTTTGCATTGTGGCCAATAGCACAACAGGTCAGGCGCTTGAATTATTACCCTGTCTGGGTGCACATAATTCACACTATGAAAGGTTTCCTTCCCTTTCCAGCCACTATTCGAACAGTGTCCATTAACAGTGTCCTGCCTCTTTTCCACTGGCTGTATTTTTCTTGAAACATTCTGTTCCTGACATGCTTGTTTGCACCAGAATGCACACATTTCATTGCTTTGGTCCAAATCCAGGATTTCCTGCTGTTCTCAATCTCCTCCCAGACTCTCCGAGGAAAGGTAGGAAAGGACATCCCATAGATTTCATTTGCCTTCCTACGAACCAGTCTCTCCTCTTTACTAGCTTTGGTCAACTTGAGACCTCTGGCCTGGCTTGGGGGCGGCCAGTCCTGGTTCTGCCAGCTACGCATTCTCAATGACACAATAAATGGATCCCTGACTTCTTCTTGCACAGACAGGGCAGTGGCATCACCACTCTCTTCCATGCATTCCTCTGAGGCAAGAGCTTGAGGCCGTGTACCAGTTCCTTTTTCACAAGACCACATAGGTTCCCCCTCTTCTTCTTCTTCCTCACTGAGAATCTGTGCCCAGGAGTGAGCAGTCGTCTTCACTCCTGAGACTATCCACTCTTCGCTGGGCGCGGAGGTTGAAACCTCCCATTCAAAGGCCTCCCTCATCTTGTCCTCTCCTATGAGACTTGGGCTAGGCCCACCCCCTCTCCAAGGGTCTACTGATGCTCTTCCTGAATTGTCTCTCTGTGATCCAGAATCCGAAACATCAGCACATTGTTCTGTCTGAAAATCTGCACCCTCTAGCTTTGTGCCACACTCCCCCGAGGGGCCTCCTCCAACAGGCTCCACCTGGTGCTGTGTGCTGCCAACTGCAGATTCTTGAACTTTTGTCATGTGGGATCCAAATGAATCTTGGGTGCTTTAAACAAGCCGTATTTCTCTAAGCACCCCGAACAGTGAGGTACCATGAAGACGTCCCTTCCATCATTTAAGCATATTAAGCATACTTGCACTGGATATCCAGGAATTGCCACATGAGGAGGCAGTTGTCCTCCATAGTAACACCTCTCAATGTCCCTTAACTTGTTTACTTCTACTGCTACCACAGCCTAGGCATGATCCAGGTAGCGGGCTGGTCCTGTGGCCATGACTGCAGAGAAAAACAAACAAACGCTCACTGTTATTGAAAGCCTCACATCACTGAAAACTTTCTCTCACTTTCAAAATGGCTCCTCTGCTGCTGTATTTACATTACTACCCCACCCTGTAATGGTGGTGGCAGCATTCCTGTGCATCAACATTCTGAAATTTGGTCAAGCCACTGCACATCTGATTTACACACTCTACTGATAACTTTGCTCAAACCTGCACTGTTCTTTTTCCTAGCACATTTATATGATTTACCATGGACTTTTCACTTGCTGAAGACATTGATCTAGCTCACAGTCCCTTAAAGCCTCAGTATTTCAAGCACAGGATTGC
The DNA here is from genome assembly GCA_016271365.2 of Neoceratodus forsteri. NCBI lineage: Eukaryota > Metazoa > Chordata > Ceratodontiformes > Ceratodontidae > Neoceratodus > Neoceratodus forsteri. Next base: position 831,038,730 of record CM028137.1, read on the forward strand.
CTGTAACTCTTGCTGCATAACTTGATACAACTCACAGTCTCTCTCGTGGCTTTGAAACTTACACTGACGCTGAATCCATAACTATGCTCACAGTTGATGGCTTAACAAGCTTACTTTTACTGGTAAAAACTTAACACAGTCTTTGTTTGCAAAACAACTACACTGCTGCACACAGATTCAGCTGGCTTTTGGCAAAAATCACTGGTTTGAGCAATTATTTCTGTTGGTACTCACAGTTATCAGTAGCTGTTTGCTGCGATGTAAAATGGCCTGCAGCCAGTCTTGGAGGCCTCCGGACAGAAGCGGGTTGGCAGTCCTGCTGATTGTCCCTCCGAACACCACACTCACAATTCAGTCGATTGAGATGCTGGTTGAGCCTGAATTTAGACGGAAAAGTCTGTTTCTTTAAACTTTTACAGCGCTTTCAGTCACCGCAACACTCCTCCGATAAGCCAGTAGATGCACTCCACTCACAATCCCTCTTGAATGCTGGGCAGTCGCTGTAAAGCTGGCTTGGGGACGGGACTGATTGCAGTCTCACCTATCACACGACGCCATGCAAATGAGCCTCTTTCCCTCGCGAGTGCTCTTCTCCTCACGGCGATCGTCGAGCAGGCAAATTTAAACTGCAAAACCACTTTTTTTTTTCGAACTGACTCCACGGTGGGAGCCCATTTCAACCATTTGTCATGGCCATTAACACAGCAAGTCTCTCCATTCACTAGAAAGCATTTCCAATGTCCAGGGCACAATTTTCCTTTTGCTACCCCTAGTCTTCCACACTTTTCTTTGTCACAACAGTTTTTTTTTTAAAAGCTGGCAAAACGCTGTAAATTTTGATACAGAACAAGGGCATACTCTCTCAAGCTTTACTGCTCCTTGGTAAACAGTTGGCATTTAACAGCAGCATATGGACAACAGCACACAGCGACACACTAGTTAACCTTGCTTCAGCTTTTTGGGCTACCCACTGCCAGATAACCAAAACACTAGCCCTTTGCCCAAGCACCTTTCCTCCCTAAATTTCAAATCCAAAGCGGTGCCTCCATTTTGTAACCCCACCCCCATCATTTTGCAAATGACAGGTGGTATGCTGTTTAAATCTGACAGCAGTACCAGGTGGGGACTGGGTTCGGGGAAGAATAGGTTACTCGGCACAAAGGCTAGGTTTGGCTACTCTGCACAGGGGCACCCAAGTAACTCTGAACACAGGAAGCAATAACTGTAATGTCTAATACCAGGAATGGGATTCTAAAGTGTGGCTTTTATTCACATCCAAACAGAATAAACAAAGCATAGATGGACCCCCATGGGGCTACATTCCTGGCAATGCAGATTAAAAGAATCAAGAACACTTCTTCAACACTTCAGCCCTCAGGCTCTGAACCCACCGGGCACATAGCCTGGACTTGCACGCTGCTTTGGGTACACAGCCCAAACTTGTACACTGATCTGGGTTTTCCCTGGCTTGGCTCCCTTGCCGGCCACTCGGACACATTCCATATGTCATGGAAACATTTGCTGGTGGCTCCCTAAACCACCTAAAAGCACCTCAGCTCTATCAGGGAAACTTCCTTTTAATCCCATGTCTGGGTACTTTCCTCAGGCACTGGCCAAGTACCTGAGAGAAAGTAAAGGTGCCACAGAGCAAACCTGTAGAGGTGAATTTGGTTACTACTGATGGGGGGTCTCCCACCTCTCACTTCCACAATTCATACCCGACCATTTTTCTGGACAATAAACACCTCCTACTGTAAAGCTTGGCAATGTAGATTAAGGCTAAATGTATGTCACATTTCCTCTACTTGTCTTGCTTTCCCTTTGTGCTGGACTTGAACATACTTTTACTTGGCACATTGCTCTAGGCCCCTCACTGATTAAGCAGTCCAAGTCCCACTTTACTTCACTTCACTTCACTCTTTGGTGCTGGGCTTGAACCTACTTGAGTTAACCAGCAATGTCTATTACACTAGACCTCCTACAGATTAAGTAGTCCACTCCCCACGTTTCAACAGTTCAGGTGAAAAACACTGGCCCTCTGTCAGAGCGAACTCACCCTTTGGTTGCAGGTACCCCACAGGCGATTCCTCCACAGGAAATTCTCTCTCTCAGAGCTTCTGGTGCTGCAGCACAACTTGAAATAGGCAGCTTCTTCCCTTAGCCGGAACCAGGAGGGTTGCCCCTGGAAGACAAGCAAACCCCCCCCCAAGGGAGGGAGTACTTGGACCAGTGACAGTGGTCTCCACCACTTCAGCAATCAGTTTCTGTGTCCCTGTTATGGTGGAAACACACACCTTCTTAACAGTAGCTCTAAAACAGAGCTTAAAACTCTGAGAGCCTGCACACAGACTGCTGTGCTGCTGTCTCTCCCCAAGACTGCACACAGACTCTGTTCAAAATCCCCAACATTCTATCCTAACTTCCAACTGCAGCACTCCAGTGTGGCTCATGCCGCTCCGAGAGTTCTATGGTGATGTCATCCCTCAGTCTCAGCTGAGACTGAGAACAGAGTGAGACAGTGTGAAATCCATTTAACTGGAGTTTCACAAGCTGCCTTCCCTGCCCACCACTAGGTTTTACTGGGATTCTAGTAACCCCGGGTAACTGGGGAGTTACATTTGAATTAGTTTCACTCTGGTCTGCTTGAGCTGCATCAATGCTGAAAAGGTGTGTGATGTATGCTTGTGGCAACACAGCATGTGATACTGTGTCTATACATTTGTTTCCTAAAGATGACTCTGTCTGTAAGCAATGGGTCACTTTCGTTAGACAGCATAGAGTGAATTTTGTTCCTTACAAGCACTCGGTTATATGTAATGCTCATTTCGGTAAAGAAGAATTCAATATGACAGCAGAAGTTAGAATATTGACAGGCATGCCGGTGAATTCAGGGTGAGTGGCTTTGCTGCCTATGTCCAGTTTTATTATTTATTTACAAATTGAATGGATGCGGTACACACATTTTGATTTCCTTTCACTGTACGTATGTCTATAATGTACTGAATATCAAAGAAAGTTATTTTTGTGTGTGTGTGTGTGTGTGTGGGAGGGGGTGGGGAGGTAGATAGTGGTTGCCAAAATCATTGTTACTGCTTTACTTTGGTATGTGTGCATAACCTTTTTTCCCCATAGGTACTATATATATTTGTTGTCACAAAAGAAATGTTTCCTGTCGGAAGGCACACATATGAGCTATTTGAAGGCATAAAAATGGAGAAGTGCATTACCTGATCACTCTGAAATGTGCTCTACTATCCAAAGTCATCTTTGTTGATGCCTTCCCCCTGCACACACACACACACACACACACACACACACACACACACGCAGGAGCCCTCAGCCTGCACAGCACTTTATACACATGAAATGTAGGCTGCGCTACCATGCTCTGTGTGCATGAATTGTTTTTTGTTTTTGTCCCACAATATGGTATCTTTTACTTCATCAGTCATGTCATATCTCCTGTCAGGATTCACACATCTGTAGTCTGAACGCATAAAAATAAAATGTAGACGAAATGCATTGTCACTGTCGATGAAATCCCCCCCCCCACACACACAAACACAGGAGCCGTCAGCCTGTACAGCATTTTACACACATGAAATGCAGGCTGTTGACTGTAATAGGGGAATCATGTGACAGATCTGTCATTCCTTTGCAGTATGGCTGGGAATGGAGGTGTGATGGCTACACTGCAGCATGTAGTGCTATTTCAATGTAGCAGAGTAGCTCTCATAACATCCATCATAGATGTGTGAATATTTATTTATTTATTGAATTTTGATGACCGGGTAGGCCCACTGGGCCCCGGAGGTCCCTTTTTCAGGGGCGACCCGGGTGTAACAATTACATACAGATAGCAGATCAGTACAGTCAGGTGATAGTAATGTTTTTACAATAGAAGACTTCATAGGATTACAGTTGGCAGGTAGCGGAAAACATACAGGCAAGTAGGACATGGAAGTTGCACATGAAGAGAACATTTTATGTAACGGGAGCAAGATTAGTTAGAGAGTGCTTTGGTAATGGCAAGCAGAAGCTAAGGACCTAGGTTACCTTCTGTGGACTTAGTGGAAGGGGGATATATTGGGACATAAGTGCACCCCATCATTTGGAGGAGGTCCGTTGTACTACCCGGATAGCTATATGTGGTCCAGTCCGTAGGGCAGCCAGGCAGGCTATGCGTGGTCAGGTCCTGTAACAAAGGCATGTGCTCCTGTCGAGCAGGTGTCTCTTGAGCTTTGTCCGGAAGCTGGTGACGGACACTGCCTCCCGAACCTCCAGGGGGAGGTTGTTCCAGATGGAAGGGGCCGTGTACGCAAAGGACCTGGACCCGGCTTTGGTCCTAGTCTTGGGAACCATGAGGAGAGTTTGGCCCGAAGAGTGTAGGGTCCGTGGGTTAGGTTTCACCCTAACGAGACCATTCAGGCTAGGGGGAGGTGTGGGACCCAGTAACTTGAATGTAAGGCAGAGGGTTGGGTAGATGAGGCGAGCTTCCAGAGAAGGCCACCTGAGCCTAGATTGGGCCTCACAGTGGTGCGTCCTTGGGTGCGACAGAGTGGCAAAGTGGACTATCTTGTTGTACAAGGTCTGCAGCCTCCCTAACTCCATAGTGGCCACACCCTGGAGAACCGGGGCTGCGTAGGTGAGCTTTGGGAGGAGTATGCTAGCGGCAATAGCCACCCTAGCTTCAGGGATAATCTGGTCCTTTAGTCTATAGAGGATTCCAAGTTTCCCATAGATGGCTTTTGTAATTTGGTCTACATGGTTTTTTAGTGTGAAGCCTTGGTCCAGGGTGAGGCCAAGGTATTTGGTGGAGGTGACCACCTCAAGTTTTGCACCCCCCCTGGACTGAAGTTGTAGGAGCGGTGACCTCTCGGGTCCCAGGGATCTAGGACCAAACAGCATCACCTTCGTTTTGTTGGTGTTTAAGACCATTTTGTTCAGAGTGAGCCAGTCCTCCATCTGAAGGATGTCTTCTTGGAGGGCTGTCTCCAGCTCTGATAAGTTAGGGAAAGCTCTGTAAATGACCGCGTCATCGGCATACTGGATAACGCTGCTGCCACTCAGTGTGTGTGCAGATCATTTATGAACAGCGTGAAGAGAAGGGGGCCAAGAATTGACCCTTGAGGTACCCCTTCTTTGAGTGGTGCTAGGTTGGAGACTTTGTCCTTCCACTTGACCCTCTGGGTGCATCCGGAGAGATAACTCATGAATCATCCCAGTGTATGGGTGTCAAGTCCAAGTGAGCACATTTTTTGTAGTAGGAGGTTGTGGTTTACCAAGTCAAATGCTTTGGATAGGTCAATAAAGACCGCTCCTGTGCTGACCCCTGAGTCATTATTGCTCAGTACTTCTGCCGAGAATTTTGTTAGCGCAGTATCAGTCCCATGCTTGGCTCTGAAGCTGTGCTGTGACGGTGAGATTGCCCAGTGGATTTCTAGGTATTCTCGGAGTTGGGAGTAAACTAGCTTCTCCTGTACTTTTGCCATGGCACATAGCAAGGAGATAGGCCTGTAGTTCTCTATAGGCTCTGTTGACCCTCCCTTGTGTATGGGAATCACTAGAGCCTGTTTCTATAGCTCAGGTACAGACCCCCTCCATGAAAGACCTGTTTATTAGCCAATTTTAGGGGCTTAGCTAAAGCTGGAGCCCCCTCCTTGAGGATTCTGGTTTGGATCCCATCTGGGCCCCCAGATCCTCGTGAGTGTAGGGATTTGAAGATGATCAAGACTTCCTTTACCCTGACCAGCCTCAGGTGAAACAGAGGGCAGTCAAGGTCTGGGGGCTGTTGCACGTTCGGCTCACTTCTGTTGTCAGAGGGTCCCGTCTTGTATGCATCCAGGTTCATGAAGTGCCTGTTAAGGGTCTCCGCAATGAGTGATCCCTCATCTATTAATTGCCCATTGACCATAATTGGACTGGGTGTGGTTTTTTTGTTCCCTTTGATAAGTTCATTAATATGCGACCAAAAAAGCCTGGGATTGCCTAGGTTAGTTTTTTGTAGGTTGGTGATGTAGGCTTTTTTAGCTGACTTTGTGGCCTTTTTGCATTGGTTTGGTTTTCCATGCATCAAACACTGATTTAAAACTTTCATAAATTCGCCGGCCCGGTGGCGCAGAGGGCTGAGGCGCTGGTGCCTTACCTCAAACCACGCCGGCGACCCGGGTTTGGGAACGGACTGTCCATCAGTCACCAATAATTCATGCTGTGATATTATTTGTCATACCTTATGCATTCGTATTTGAAGATTATCCTGCTTAATAGTCTGAGTTGGAATTGTTTGTTTCATGTACATTTTTTTGTTTTTTGAGGATTTGTTTTGGTATGCTAATAATAGAGCACATGTTTTTAAAGTGAGCTGAATTTATGAAAGTTTTTTTTTTGGCATTATTTGTTTATCGCCCCCTATGTCCGACCGGTCTCTCCTTCAGGCCTTCTGCCAAGGACTTTTACCCCCCAGGTCTCCATTCCGAACCCTCCCCGATGCCAGCTTCCCCCGATCCCAGATTGCAGCCGACCAGAGTAGCCCGACATAACCCTTTTGTCGGACGGGTCCCCTCCTTCCGGAGGAAAATTGCCTTCAGGCATTCTTGCTCTCGGCCCTGATGCTGCTGGGATTCGGTACTCCCCTGGCTCTTCGGGGGTTCCATGGAGGCAGGGGGTCCAGGCGACTGTCATCCGGTCGCTCGGACATCATTTTTCCGCCTTTCTGGTTTCCCTGATGTCGCGCCGCTTCTTGTAGTGCCTCTGGTCTCCACCGGGGGATGCTACACAGCGAGGCATGACCCTAACCCACCCCCGGGGAGGAGAGCAGTCCCTAGGATGCTCAATCCTCTCCCGTCCCCTGCCGACCCCCAGCAACCCGAGTCCGTTCCCAAACCCAGGTCGCCGGCGTGGTTTGAGGTAAGACACCAGCGCCTCAGCCCTCTGCGCCACCGGGCCGGCAAATTTATGAAAGTTTTAAATCAGTGTTTGATGCATGGACAGATTTGCATGATAAACGGGTAACAGTCAGTGACAAGGTTGACAGTGGTTTTAGCTGTCAGCATGTTGTCATGTGTAAATGGATGCGTTTTCACAGTGGAGCATGTGACATTGCATAAAATACCCATTTTCTGCTTAGTGCTGCACCATGTTTTGTTGCTGGTTCCTGATGCAGGGATCAAAAATATATCTTTGGCTTTGAAATTAATGCAATCATGCTGGTTATCACCGCCCTCAAGCTTATCATTCTTTATCCTAAAATAATCAAATGTTTGGCACTTGAATGACCAAATGAAACTATTTGACAAACTTGCTCACTCCATGAGTAGCCGTCACAATGTGTTCCTTGTAGACTGGAATGGTTGGATAATGCAGAGCACAGCAAGTGATATGTGATGGGTACTTCTACCTATAAAAAGGGCTAGTATGATAGAGGGGGGAAATCGTTGTTATTTTCACCTTAACACTGGTTTTGTTGTGAAAGTATATGGTATCTATGTAATAAAGTTCTTATGACTGTGAATCTCAGAAGACTCTTTTTCTATGTGAATGGTGCTCTCATACCATATAACCCCTTACTAACATAATAAACATGATGACTAGAAACTGAAGTAAGTGAATATCTCTCAAATGATACTGTAGCTGATATGTACATTTGATATGATCTGATCCATAGGAAAGAGACTTTGCAAGCGATTTAATTTGATGTGCCATTAATGGGTGAGTTGGGGGGGGGTATCCAAATAGTGTGGTGATAGAAATAGTAATTGCAATAATTTGTCAGATGTTCACAATTTTGTCTGTCCCATGCATTCTTGAATTCTACCACAGTAGTAGACCCCACAACTTCCTCATGACAGCGTTTCCATGCGTCCACAACCCTCTCTGTGAAAAAATACTTCCTCGCGTTGCCCCTGAGCTGTTCCCCCCTCTATCTTCAAATTGTGTCCTCTTGTTCTTGCACATTTCTTTTTCTGAAAGATGATACCCTCTTGGACTTTATTGATTCCACTGAGGTATTGAAAAGTTTCAGTCATATCCCCTCCTCTTCTTTCTTTCCTCAATGGGTATACATATTAAGCTCCTTTAGTTTCTCCGCGTATGGCTTCTCCTGTAGGTGGTCTGGTCAAGTTATGTAATCTTGCTTCAGGTATGATAATGGTTAAAATAGTCACGACATGTGTAAATGCCTAACAGTGTTTAAACAATTTGTTTTAAACAGTCCTTGTGATTTACGTAGTGTCATGCTATTGCTAATCAGTACAGTTTTATTTCAGCAGTGCTATTTTTTTCAAGATAGGGTGCTGTCTGCTACATTTGTATCTTGAGGATCCCATACACTACAGAGGAAGTTAAAGTGATTGAGGTGACAGAACACACTGGATAGTGTATGGTAAATTTGACAAATTATTGCAATTAATATTTCTATCACCACACTATTTGGATAACCCCCCAACTTACTCATTAATTGCACATCAAATTCAATTGCTTGCAAGGCCTCTTTCCTATGGATCAGATCATATCAAATGTACATATCAAGGATAGAATCCCATTATGGCTCTACATGTATATCAAAAACTGTATTTATTGAACCTATATGTACACTGTTACTTTGTCACTGACTGTACCTCTCCATGTAATGTCTCTCCGGGTCACCACTAAAAAGGGACCTTTGTGGCCCAGTGGGTCTACCCGGTCATCAAAATTTAATAAATAAATAAATTATGCGATATGTGTGCATTGTGTTTATTTGTTTTACAATGAAAATGACTTGTTAAGCCTCCGGAGGTTATAGAATGCTGTTCTACCACAGAACTGGGTAGAGGAAAGCAATTTGCAGTGCCAGTGGCTCAGTAGGTAGCACACCCTTCTCCAAGGCCAGGAGATCAGAGGTATGTGGATTCAGTCCTCATATCTGGCACTTGGGGTAATATCCCAGTACTGACACTGTAGTGCAGCATGAGAGGTGTGCTGCACTTCTGAGGTGCCATCTTTCAGATAAGATGTTAAACCGAGGTCCCATCTGCCTGGATTGGTGGTAGTTCAAGTGGATGTTAAAGATCCCACTGCACTTATCAAAAAGTGTATGGGAATTTTTTATTATACAATATCAAAATCAAATGTAATACAAACAGTGTTAAATCACACTAAGGGTTAACAATAAATCAAGGATCTCATGACCATCAAAAAACAGAAAGAAGGGAAAAAAACACAGTACTCAAAACTGCATGAAACAAGATAATAAAACCATCAGAGGACTTGGGAGGGAAAACAAAAGCGAGAACAAATAACAACAGTGTTATCATCACACTAAATGAAACCCTTAAACAAATAATGCCCCCTCCCCAAAAAATAACCAAAACCTTTTGCAATCTGCTTAAAGTTCAATACTAAACACTTATTTATATTGGACAAACATTAAGAATCCCTTCCACCAATTATTGACCTTTCTAGTGGTATGTACCTCTGAATCCTTGACATAAACCCTTTCCATGGCCCCATGAATCATCAATCTCACTGTCTCATGAGGCATTAATTTCTGATATAAAACCCATTGGCATCTAGCTTGCCATAAATAATATTTGAGGCAGCAACAAAAAATCTGTAACATATCTAAATGATAATGTGTCCCAATATTATGAAAGCTCCCAAGACTAATATGTCATAATTTAACCTCAACAACCACCCCATCTGCTATTTTGAGGAAAGGAATTTCCAGAGGGAACTGGCATAAGAGCAGTGGAACAAAAAATGATCCATCGACTCTTCCTGATTTATGCATCCTACAAAGCGACAACTTCTTTCTTCCTTGGCTTTATATTTTGCATTACCCCAAACCCCAATCCTCCCGTACACTGCCAGCCACAAAAATTCCTACATATATCCAGGTAATCTGGCATTATTAAGTTGATGTAGAACCCCTGGGATGTTGGAAGAAGGACAATTTTTAAAAGCAGGCTCAGAAGGATAAAGTATTTACATAACCTTATCATAATAACTGGTTTCACTTTCTCCCTTAAGGAAACCTGTGGCATTATTTGTGTTATAAAGGAGTGTTTATAACGTCAAACACGCACTGGGTTTCCCTCGCTATGCGCATGCCCAACCTACAGCTCTTCCGGGTTTTCACTGCTTGCCACTAGATTGCCTCCTTGGTCGAAACCGCACCGCCACTATGTCTAGGTGGTAAGTAACTCCAAACAAAACCTCCTGACAAAATCACACAGTAGAGTAAAGGGGAAAAAAAACAAGAAAAACTAAACTGCTGCAAAGTGACCATGGACTTGGCTAAACATCATCCAGACCACAGCCACACTGGACCATTTATTTTATATAATTGCTGTGGCGAGAAATCATAACCCAGCAATTATATAAAATAAAATATGGGGTTGTGTGTAAACTCAAATTTTACACACACCCTCGGGGTTGGATGCCTAGATAAACCCCTCGTGCTTCGGTCTCGGGGTTTATATGGCATCCAACCCCTTGGGTGTCTGTAAAATCAAATTACACACACCACCCCGTACTTTATTCTCTATATAAAGCTTTGGCCCCCTTAGTGTCTTTCAAAAACTGTTTTGTGAAACCCCATTTAAAATGTTTTTGGACTACAGGTTGAAAGAACTGTGTGACATGTAGATGCTTTGAAAGTTTGGGGGGAGTTATATGCCAAGCTGAATAATAACTAGCTAAAGTTAGTTTTATTAAGGAGTTGTGAAGAGAACTGGTACCAGTAATCCTTCCTTAACATTTTGTGAAACAAAAAGAGTGTGAAAAAATATAACGGGATCAACCATTGCCAAACCACCTTTATCTTTTGCTAAGTAAGTATAATGCCTCTTGATGGGGTTAAGTCTATTCCTCCACAACATCTGAAAAAAAAGACTATATAATTTGGTTTCCAAATTGGCCAGAAGGGGAAATATCATAGTTACATATAAAAGCATGGGAATAAGAAACTGCCTGATGACCTGCACCCATTTTAACTTAGCCAGATTCCAATGTTTCCAAATTTGCACTTTGTGTTCTACAGAGTCCAGAACGGTTTCCCATTTCAAAGTGGGAATATTTTGGGGTCCAAATATAATCCCCAAAATCTTTAAAGTGTCAGAAGAGATCCATAAGCCTTGTATTGTAACTTCATTAGGATATCCTACTCCCACAAAAAGGCCTTTACTCTTTCGGGGCATTTATTCTAGAATTGGAGACAAAAGAATAAGTGTGCATAAAGTAAAAAAAGGAAGACACTTGAGTGTGATCTGAAAAAAACAAACAAACATCACTGCATAGCCTGTAAGTACAGTACCTCTGTTGTAGATGATCCCAACACCCCCTTCCAACAGGGAAACCCTGACAGGGACCGAATCAATGGATCAATGGAAAAAATATATAACAGTGGACTCAACAGGCAACCCTGACGTACCCCAGTTGAAATGTGGAACCCATCTGTAGCCTCATTATTAATGACAGGATGAACTATAGCTGTTTCATAAAGGGATCTTATCTAGTCAATTAGAGTGGCGAGAACCCCATATTGTTTTAGGGTAAAAAACAAAATGGGGTGATAGACCCTAACAAAGGCCTTCATTTAATCTACAAAAATAATACTCCCATAAGTCCCATGTAATGAAAAATGTTCAATCAGATCCCTAATAATCATTAAAGCATGTTGCATTTTTTTGCCTGGAAGACCACTGTATTGTAAAGGAGAGATGACTGTACACACATAGGTTTTAAGTCTGGAATTTAAAACAGTTTATAATCTGAATTCAAGAAAGTAAGTGGATGCCAAATTTCCAGAGTCGATTTATCCCCAGATTTAAACAGTAAAATGAACAATCCTTCCATAAACCAAAGAGGAAAACTTACTTGTGATAAAAAAATTTAAAAAACAACTCTAGACATAAAGAAAATTCATGGGAAAAAGCTTTGTATAAATCAGAAGTGAGACCATCCACCCCTTGGGATGTCCCACACTTTAGAAACTTAATAGCTCCCTCTATTTCTGCCACTGAAATAGCATCCATCAATCCAGAGGCATCCTCCTGGCTCTTTGGAATATCTATAGTTTGTAAGAATTGAATAATATCCCTGTCACTAGCAGGATCCACAGGGGAATGGGATAGCATAAATTCCTTAATGGCTGTAACAAAAAAGGCTGTAGAGCCGCAAACAGTGCAACCCTTTCAACTTTCACCTGGGAACAATATACATTAATGAATTTGCAAGTCATGTGGTTCCATAAACCATCCAGAATCATCAATCTCCCTGGTATTAAACCTATCAATTTAATCAAAGAATAGCTATAAGAATTAAAAATGAACCCCACTCCATCAGCTGTCTCCATTCCAAAAGACCAATATGAAGGGCCCCAAATCCACTCCTTCTGAAAAAACCTTTGCTTGATCACTTGTGAACATCCAAGTTTCTTGAAGTAAACATACAGCAATAGCATTACTATGTATCTAGTCAAACACCACCTGTCATCTCCTAGGGTTCAGTATACTGTGAACATTCAAGGATCCTACACTAAAAGAAGCCAGAATTTAGTTTGGCCTTCAATTATCTTTTTTCCTTTTCTTTTTCCCCTTATAACCCTCCTGAAGGTGGGATAGGGAGTGTGGGTCTTCATTGAAAGGCTGGGAGTCAGGATCTCCACATTCCATCTCTGAATCTCCCCACTGTGTAGTCGATACAGCAAAGGGATTGCTAGACTCGATGTCAGCAGGGGGAGGGACTACAGTAGGTTTAAAATTCCTAGTAGACCTCCGATCTTTCACTACCACTGGAGTTCCAGGTGGAGGGTCCAGGTGCACTGTCTCTTGATGTTCAGCATAGCACACTGGTGAGAGAAGAGGAGAAACACTGGAGGGGGAGGGGGGAGCCTCAAGCATTTATGAAGTTTCTTTCAGTGAAACCGAAGGTGGAGGTGGAACCTCCGGGGGGAGGGGGGGCTCAGGCCAATCAAGTTCAGGACAAGAGGCCAAATCCTGGGCCTGTTGAATCAATAAATTAGGGCTGACACAAGAAGCCTTATTCTTTGCTGCCCAGGAGCATTCAGCAAAGACATGCCCAGTATCCTCACAGAGGTCGCATTTGGTATGGTTTGCACACTGAAGGGCTATGTGGCCTATTTCCCCACAATTGTCACATCTAGGTTTGTCACAGGAACTTGATAGATGTGTTTGAGATCTGCACTTATAACAGGCCTGGGTCTTCCCAGCATAAAAATACACACCCCTGTCCCGTCCAAGCAGAAAAGAATTAGGGATATGGTCAATACCTGTTTCAGTCTGCCTAAGCTTTACCTTGTACCGCCAAACCCCAGTCCAGAACTGTTTGGTATCAAGTATAGCTTCAGGTGGACTCATTACATCACATTTAAGGGACAACCAGTAAGTGATGTCATCCACATGAACCCCCTTATTCTAATACATAACAGTAACATGCTTAATCAAAGGCTTAGATAACAGAATTACCAAAAAGGGGGTCCATGTGGGTGAGAACTTGACCTGATTGTACATCTCCCAGAATAGATCCAGAGCATAAGCAGAATGAAAACTTTCATCAAAGTTGTCTTCAGCTGAAATATTTATGAAAGCAAATACTTCTCTTGGAGAGAAGTGCAAAGAATCTTTTAATAAACATTTACCTACATGATGCCTATCAGGCCTAACATCCAGTCCCCCATAGCAGATCCTGACCACATTCCTCCATGGTGCAGCTTCATTTTTAATTTTAGAAAACAGTTCCAATAAGAGAGGCATATCAGCTTCTGGATTTTCTTGGGGTACAGTTCTAGAAAGTTCAATGTCCTTTTCAGGAGAAAGATCAGAAACGCCTGTAACAGGGGGAACTGTTAAATTACAAGGCCTTCGTGTGAGGCTGAACACCGTGTTGTACCCCAGTAGGATTCTCACCTGTCAACGGGATGGGGGTATTGATGATAGAGGCACTATAAGTAAATTGGGTCTCCATTCGGGTTTGTTTTGTGAAAAATTCAACTTAGGGTCCCACTCAGGGGGTGGGAAGCCAAGTCCCTTGTTTAAGTGTCCAACCTGCCTCACTCAAGGCTTTCTGTGGAGACCAGGGTTTTTCAGAGAAGGGGACAGGTTGAGGAACAGTAGATACAGACTGTGAGGTCATACCTGCACTAGATATAGTTGGAGTTTGTCTAGAATTCGTAGTGCTTATATGGACATCCATTTTCCCCAAATGTCTTTTAGCTAAAGTTATGGCAGTCCATTTTTCCTTACCCTCATCCCCTAACCCCACTTGAATCAGCTGGCCCCATTTTGCAAAGGAAAACTCCATGACTCTGTCCTGAGTAGAGGAGGAGGTCTGGAAAACATAGTCCACCTCAGGAACACCTACTCGGTCTGGGGATTTCAATGTAGGACCTCAAAAAAACAAATCCCGTAGCTTTAGACAGAGTAGAGGTGTCCAGAGAAAGAACCATGCATGAACTAGTAAAGTCAGCATAGTTCGACCCATCAGGGCCTTTAGATCATTTACCTTCATTGGTTAGCACAGGCAGACCAGATATTAGAGATACAGTTTTTTCCATTGGCTGTAGGCACTGAACCTTGCCAGGTTCTGAACTGCCAGCCTTTAGTGAACCTTCTGTTTCCATAGCCATGGTATTAACCTCAGGGGAAATGTGTTTCAACTCACCCGACCGCTCTGTCGTTCCAGGAGCTGCCACGTCATCTGAAGGATCAGGCCTTGTGACAGCTGGCTCTTGAGGTTTGACAGTCGAATTCTCAGCCTGCAATAATGCAAGCTGCTTCTGCAAGTGCTCCTGTTCTAGCACACATGAAATTCCAACTGAAGTTGAAGATTTGAACGTAGTGCTTCCTCTGAAGTAAGGATTATATTTTCCATAGGTACAGTAGCAGCCACAGACACTGCCAGCTATTTCCCGAAATTTCTGTGATATTTCCAAAAATATCTCATGCTTTCTCCATTTTCACAGTAGGGGCAGCAGAGGGAAACTCTTTAGAAATTTTGTGAAATATTGAAATAGCTGGCAATGTCTGTGGCTACTACTTCTATCTGGGATAAATCCTCTGTAGACACATAAACTTCACCTTCCTCTGGTTCTTGCATTTCAATAGCAGGTTTTAGAGATAAGATGGTTTCCACAGACTGTAAGGCAGAACGCCAAATTCGCTCTCCCTCCTCAGAGATGTCCATCTCCTCCAGGGCTTCACCCAAAGTGACCAGAGCTCCCAGTCCATGAATCCCCCTACTGACGAGTAGGGGCATTTCCTCAGTGTCCTGGCTAAATTTCCCTCATTCACTAAAAATACCACCAACAGCTTAATCTGGTCCAATTTCAGTTGCTTACCATCTGTATCCCCCCCTCCCTCAGGTTGCCCCTGAAAAAGGGACTTATAGTCACAGTGTGCTTACCGGCTCAACAAAAATTCAACAAAAGAACAACCAAAGTGTATAGTAGAACATTGTTCTGTACAGAATTTCAGCACTTTACATAATGTTGTTGTGGTAAAGGTCAAATTTCATGGAATGTGAGTGTACTCCCTTGTGGTGTGACATCATCCTACAACATCTAGAGATGGCTCTAGTAAGCTTCACTGTGGAAAAGGGAAAAATAAATTCTCACATGTTGGATAATACTATTCAATATAAAAAATACAGGCTGAACAATGTTATGCATAACCAGTTTGTTCTGTCACAGTGGGTTTCTGAATTCAATGGACCTCCCAATCTCTCAATGTCAGAGGAAATTGAAATCCTCTGTGGCAGAACACACTGGTTGTGCAGAGTTGCATGGTTAGTATCCTCTTAAAGTGGCAGCATTCCAGGGTGTTCTGCTGCAGTATTGACTTAACTACTTTTGCTGTACACCATAATGATTTCAGTAATGAAGCAGAATGAGCATAGTCCAGAAATGGATTTGTATGCATAACAGCATTTTAATAGGCACTATAATTTTTGTTGTTGTTGTTGTTGTTGTACATGACTGGTACTATATCCACTTCAGATACATACTCTGCAAGTCAAATGATGGGATGTGTAACATTCTGAAACCTGAATGTATGTTTTGGGGTGTGGGTTTAGCTTAGCAATGTATATACAATGCTGGCCTTCTGGTGTGATTGTATTGGCCCTACTGGTGTGGGTGTTCACATAAGTTTGTAAGAATGTATGTTCCGCAATGTCCACTTTTCTAATGGGATGTTATTGAATGTGTTGTGATGTAATGAGGCTTAATTCAATACACATGTGTTAGTTGTTTGTGTCACATTTAAAGGTTCTATATAAGTACAATGCAAAAGTATCAAGATTTGAATCACTAATTATTGGTGTCTGGACATTTCTAATTGTAGGCGATGCTTAAAACAAGGAGCATTACCAACAATTTACTCTTCAAGCGAAGAACCTCCTAATAAGAAAGCTAGAACACTAATGGAGAGCTTAGATTGTAGAAGGGTAATATGTGTTTGAGAATATTCTTACAATACTAAGTAGTATAATGGTACTGGTGATTGTATTTGTGAATGATAATACTTTTCCAATAATTTTGGACAGAGGATGTGTTGTGTTGAGATACCGGCACACCATAGGTAGTTTTTTTATTAATTGTTAAAAATATGCAGTACTGTGTTATAATGTTTGGGTAGCCCTTATTATCCACTGAAGGTAATCTGTTTACATCTTTGTAATCTCACTGTATTGATGTCAGAACCTTACAAACCTCTCTCATCTATTTCAGAACAGTGGGTTTTTAACACAGAATGTCAGTGTTATACAGGTGATAAGCATGGTGTAATCACCTTTTGTGATTGCTAGGGAAATGGTAAACCTCTTGAGCTGCGCTCTTGAGGTTTACTATTGTCCTAGCAACCAATGGAGGTGATTGCATCATGGTTATCACCTGTGCATTAGGCATTATCCTCTATATATAGTGTATGGTGGAATGCTGTTATGCATGGAATTCCTTCCTAGAATATGCTTGATCTGCTGCAGTAATTACATCATTACATTGTTCTGTTGCAGTAGAGATGTCACTACTAGAGCAGAACTACTTGGAGTGGCTGCACATTGTTGCTGCCCTCTATTTAATTCTGTAATGAGACAGTGTTCTAGAACTTGTAGAGACTCCACAAGTAAGTGTAATTACGAAAAAGAGAAACAAAACACAACGCACACATTTCACATAGCAAAACTATACATTATAAAAATTCTGGATGGCTTTTTTTTTGGTTATGTTGTATGTTAACATTTTATGTTTATTTTGTATGTTAGCATGAAAGACTTCAACAAAAGACTTCTACAAAAATAAATTATATTAACCAACAGAAAGCAATGCTTTTGTGTTTTCTTGTGCAGATGACTGAGTTTTGGCTTAAAAAAAGAACTCTGGAAAACTAAATTTCCACAGGAGGAGTAAGTATTAACTCACAACTGATAGGCAATAGTAGTGCTGATGAGGATGTTATATGCAATGGCAGTTCAACATCCAGTGCTTCACTCAGTTTACCTGAATCTTGTCACAGTGCTCCAGATACATTGTTAACACACAGTGTGGACATACAGTGTGAGCTTGAAGTAAATTGTGAAGTAGTTGAAGAAGAAAGTGAAATTCAGAAATGGGGAAATACTCCAGATAAGGCCGACATACTGCATGACCATTTGTATGGAATGTCCACCAGGAAGTTAAAGCCATGCAGTACAAGTACTCAAATGCTTACTAAAGATTTGACAAAGGTTAGTGTGAAGGGTTAATCAGTGTGCCAATTGTTTTAATATTACATGCATAGAAAGTGATACAGTTCTTGTTACATTCAAATGACACCGAGTTATGTAGTTTTTAAATTCGTTACTGTTAGGTGTGCAAGTATTAACCAAGAAGCAAATTGTTAGCACCTTGGTAAAGCCAAAAATGCTGCCAAAATACTATGAACCCAAAACAGTAGACTCTTCATATGTTGACTCGGATGACATGGAATTTACAGATGACCATAATGACAAAGAATATGAACCTGATAGTGATGATGATAACACATCATCCCAAATTAGGCGATTATTGTTTTTTCTTAACAGAATGTGGTTATGTGTAAGACTTGTTAATTGATTGCCCTTATGTGAATGCTTTCGATCGAGTCAGTGTACTTGCACATGTAAGGCCTCCAAAACTTAACACCATACTTGATGTGAGGCCTCATCATGGCTTGCTACATGGGCATCAGGTCCTCCCGATGCCTTCCGGTGATACCCTTGTGATATCTTCTAACATTCTACATGACCTCCCTACCGTCATTGAGCTTTGCTTCCCTAACTCAAGGTTTTTGGAGACTGCTACCTCCATATCCATCTCCTCCTCTTTCTCATGGACTCTGTACCCCACCAACATAACCTCTGTCCTTAGATTACAATTTCCCAGTTGCATAACAGTACACTTTTTGAGCAGCCTCATTAGTGTAGGTATCATCCTCCCTTCCCTGATTGTTGTGTTTTTGACCCCCATGGCTACCCTGTGCTCCCTCCATACCTAGATGGACCCTCCCTTTTCCCTTGCCCTTATCCATGATTCACTTCCTTTGACTTTTTCCAGTGGTCTCATGTCTCATACCCTCCTCCTGAACAGTTAAATTGGTTTTCTTCTCCATAGTTACCCTTTCCCAGTATATCTCCCTTCTCAGTTTGTCCAGCTCTGTTTATATCCTCCCATGTCTCTATGAAAGTTGTTATTGTATGTTGTGATGTAGTGGTTAGTTATATTGCCAATATCTATTGGCACAGACATGTAATGAGCATATTTCTTAATTCTTCTTATAGTAGTTCTGTCAGAGAAAAGTTCTACATCATAGCTGAAACACCACTAAGGTGGTGGTTAGGATAAATCATGAGATTATGTAAGAGAACCTAGATGCTGTATTTGCTGGAATACTGAACTGCACAGTTATCCTTTCAGTTCCTTAATTAGTTATAGTGTATATGTATTTTATATCATGTGTGCAGTTATTTTGCTCGCTAAGTATGCCATGCATGTCTTAACAGGAAAGTGTACTTGTGGAAAAGTCAGAATTTGACTGCTGGGATCCCCAAATTCAATATCACTCTGTCTTCTGCCATTTTATTTGCTGGTACCCTTCCATCCAAGGTTTTAAGAGTCATGAAATTTGCTAATGTTGCAACTATCAGCAGAGCAACATTTTTTATGCATGTATCCAAAGTGTTTGGGAAAAGAAACAGGCTATGCTGAAATCAGAAGTTAACAGAGAAAAACATGTCACTTTTGATAGGGGGAGATGTGAGATGTGATAGCCCAGGTTACAGTGCAAAATATGGGTGCTACACTATAATGGATGTGCGCAATAGCAAAGTACTCCACCTTGATCTTATTCAGGTCCGTGTGGTTGCTGTTTGAGTTGTAAAAGTTAATTTTCAAATGATCATCATCTGTCAGTATGAAAATCAGAATGGATTTTGTAATACAGGGGACATGTTTGGATGTAAAGACAGAATACATATATATACATATTGCTGATGAATGTTTTCATGTAAAACAATGCAGGAAACAACAAAGAGGGGGTGCATATATTCAATCACTGCTTGTTTATTTTTTCTTCATTTTCAGCAGAGCAATCAAACTGGAGGTAGTTATCATATGGAATTGGAGGGACTAAAACGATGTCTGAGTGAAGATACAAAATGGGGTAGGATTGAAGCATTAGTAATGGACAGACACAGGCAAATTGAAAAATATATAAAAGACAACTGGGCTGAGTCATTCAACCACAACTTTGATGTCTGGCATGTTGCCAAGGGCAAGTGCAGTTCATAATGGAATACAATTTTTCCATTTATATGCCTTCTTTGTCTTATTTTTGTGCTGTTTAACTTTACCAATTATGTAGCAATTACTGTTACCATATTATGTTTTTGATACAGGAATTGTAAAGTGTATTGAAAAAATATCTGCCATCAAGGAATGTGAAATCTTAGGTTCCTGGAAGCAATCCATAAATAATCATGTTTACTGGCTAGCAGGAACATCAGAAGGGAATGAAGATCTAGCAGAGGCAAAGTGGAGAAGCATTGTTAATCATGTTAGAAATGTGCATTCTGGCCATGGGGATCTGTTCAATAATTGTGCTCATGGAGCCTTGGAAGGACGAGAGGCACGATGGAAATGGATAGTGCCTGGTGAGTTAAAATGCATCTTCCATTGAGTGCTCTCCTTCTCTGAGGAAGGGTGGGGTAGAGTGCCCGGTACTTGATGGACCCCTGGCGGAGACCGGGAGAACCACATGTATCGGGTGACCACATGTTACAGGGGCGGGGCAGACACTGGATGTCATTGCATGTCCCCGCCCCTGGGGCAGACTAAAAAAAGAAAAAAACAGTTGTACTCTCAAGGATGATGCCCACACCGGCACTTGGCCTCTATGGCTCCCCTGGCACTCTGCCGCAGTGTCATGGCTCTGCGGCCCCATCACGCTTTGAACCTTGTCCTTGTTGAGCATCTGGTGGGATAGAACACATTGAGGTTACTTTAGATCCTCAAGATACAAGAATTTCTTTGTTTGTGTATGACTGTTCATACACAATCTTTTATAGTGTATGGGCAGTCACAGCATAGAAAATCCCATAAAACCAGCTGGAGAAGACAACAGAGAATAGAAATGTTAACATTTTTTTTTAACTGACACAATGTGCTGCAGATGTTTCTGCAAGTTCAAGTTTATAAAAAAGACAAACGCAACTTCCAGCTTAACAGGATTGAGGAAAGCAACTATGTGGCAGCATTCCAAGTTTTTATGCTGCAGTAGTGACATAGCTAGTGCAGTGTAACAGCTGTAATGACATAGCTACTGCAGCATAACAACTCCATTGTAGTTACGGATTTCTATCCATAACAACATTCTACCATATACTATAGCACATTTACACTCTTTAAAAATAAAATTGTTGGGAAAAACAGTTCTTTGTGGTTAAAATTACTAGTTTTTGCTTTACACTGTACAGTTTATTGTCAAGTTGGGAGTAATCGCAAGCCCAGCGAGAAATAAGATGGCAGCATTGTATAATCATCTTCAATGTGTCGATCCTCTTATTACAAATTTATATTCCTAATCCATTTCAGATTACTGCTATCAGCTTTGCATTTCAGTGCGAACTCTGCCAGAGATCAATAAATGAACAGACATGAGGAGTATGTCTACAATGTGGTGTTTCCAAAGTTCATGAAAGGTGGACATTCTGTTCGGAAAGTTCACACCAGATGCACATATGGTAATGTACTTTGCTTATGTTTGGTAACATACTCTCCCTCCCTCCCAAAAAGAACCCCTATTTCCCAGCGAGGCTCCTGGACGTACCCTTCCCTGCACCTATCCCAACCTGTCTTGAACTCCTCCACAGTAGTGGCAGCAACCAGTTCTCTGGGCAGCGCATTCCATGGCTCCACCACTCTCACAGCGAAGTAGGGCATCTTTATTTCCCATACCAACCTCATCCTATCCAGTCTCATGGGGTGTCCCCTGGTTGCCGTCTGGTTCCCTCAGCTGGAGGCCCCCCTCAAGACTTACCCTATTTATCCCCTTGAGATACTTGAAAACCTCTATCATATCCCCCGGTCTCTTCTCTCCTCCAGTGAGAATAGGTTGAGCTCCCCCACTCGCTACTCATAGGGCCTCTCCCCTAGCCCCAGTACCATCCTGGTCACTCTCCTCTGTACCCTCTCCATGGCTATGCACTCCAGCATTTTATTTGCTTGTGCTGTCGCCCTTCTACACTGCTCTGAGTTGTTCAGTTTGGCATCCACCCCCACTCCAAGGTCTTTCTCTCCCCATGAAACCTGCAAAGTAACATTGTGAAACAGAAATTTGCAGAAATTACAGACCGTTAACATCAATTAATGTGGGTATCTGAATTTGTTTCAGAGTATGTAGAGGATCTTTTTGCACAGCTGCACACAGTACTGATTACAAAAATTGAACAGAATAACCATACCACCACCATTATGCTCAGCATTTGAAAGATCCAATAAAGAAGATGCTGTCAAAGGAATGTTGTCACATTTTAATGAAAAATGGGTAACTGCTTTACAGTACAACCCAAATATTTTCAGCACTAAGCATAACAATTTTAAAATTCATAAACAAGGTATTATTAGTTATGAATTATGAAGAAGATGCATTAGCATTGACAACTAAAATTACGTTTGTGAATGTGAGATATATACATCTTTCCAGGTATCAACTGTGCAACAACAATGACTGTGGAGTAAATCAACATATGTCAGATACTGCTTCAGTGTAATCACAAATACAGTGGCGCCATTATGGAATTCATGTTGCAACCATCAGGTTTCAAATCATGTACATATATATTTGTAAAAGAAAGATTCACTGAAGTATGGGGAAGGCCTGCATGTTTTCTGTCAGAGAATACTGCATATTTATACATGTTGGAAAGGATTATCAGTTATAGTTTAACTAATTAAATAAGTAAGCATAATCTGTTACCTTTATCTATCACTAGTGTAAAGCAGGATATCGGAAACAAACAAATTCCCACTCCTCATTAGGTGGTGCGAATGTCTGCCTGTTAACATGTGCAACACATGATGGGATTGGAACATGTATGTGTCTGCCTAATACTCCCCAACACCATCTGACAAAGCGGCGATAAGATATATGTCTATATTTCTTACGAAGAGGCCCTTCATATGGTCTAGCATATTGCCATCTTAAATCACTCCACGTCATCTGTAGGCTCCAGACATCTAGACAAATGCTGTGGAACCCTGGATGTTGTGTGATGCAGCTTGAATTTGTTTCATACAGCATTGGTTGAACAACAGGGATTTCAGCACAACAGGAGCTCTTAGACTCTGTGGGCATCGACATACATTGGGAACATGTGCACCTAAAGGAAAACAATAAAAGTAACACTAATAAAACTAAATACACATTACAAGTAAACCTAACATAAAAGTAAAACAAATAAAGTAAAATTCACTATGTTCAGAAAGGATATGGGGAGGGAAGGGGGGTGGTGTAGCACTGTTAGTCTGATATGGCATTGATGTTGGAGGGATAGAGGAGGTTGGAGGGACCGTGGAGCCTATTTAGGTCACCCTGCTGACACAAGGGGGGAGAGAGTAAAGGTCAGAGTCATATACAGACTGGTTCTTGCAGGACCCAGAGGGGGGTAGGAAAGTCAAACAGGCCAGAAAATCCTGCTGGTGGACCTGGGAGGTTCAGGAAGTGGTGAGAGACAAAAAGGTGGCCTGTAGACACTTCAAGTGCTGAAGGAGTGAAAGGGGTCCGGGGAGTATGAGAGGACAGCCAAAAGAGT
The DNA here is from genome assembly GCA_016271365.2 of Neoceratodus forsteri. Lineage (NCBI taxonomy): Eukaryota > Metazoa > Chordata > Ceratodontiformes > Ceratodontidae > Neoceratodus > Neoceratodus forsteri. Next base: position 831,062,052 of record CM028137.1, read on the forward strand.
CACCAGAGTGGTGAGAACAGCTAAGGCAAAAAAGGAGCAATTCTTGGCCAGGGAGATCTGGAAGGGGGACAAAGGTTTCTTTAAGTGAATAGGGGGAAAAAGGAAAGTAAGAGGCAGATCAGCAGGATACTGATAGAGAAAAGGGAGTAGCCATCACGGACAGGTGGAGGGGCCAGCAGTACAGGGTGCAATGTGGGAGGAGATGGAGGCTGAAATCCCGGTACAGAAAGAGTAAGTGAAGCCACTGTAACAATTGCATATCACTAAAAAAAAAAAAAAAAAAAAAAAAATAAAACAAGATGATCATTGCATAATAGCAGTATACCATGACAGGCAGTGGGTATATGGGTGTATTTATCACTTCTGGTCTGGTTATATCACTTGGCTGCGCATCGTGACCGAACCACACCAGGTGTGGTACAGTAAATCCACCAATATACCTACAGTACTCCCTGTCATGGTATGTTGCTTGATTAGTTTGAGACTGGCCATGTGTTGTGTGATTTACACACATATTGTGTGGTGCATCACAAGGTGTAGCTGGGTGACATCAACCACTCAAGAAGTGTATAAATCACACCACTACACACGAACTGACTGAATTAGTGTGATCATAGCAGTAGTCAGTTAGTACAATTCCATCCCAACAAGGGTAAAATACACAACTTATAAGCCACACATTTCTTAGTTTCTTCACACATGTTTACAGCCTTTACTCATATATAAAACAAACTTCGGCTAGGCCCTGATAATAAAAGTACATAAATAATGTTTACATATAAATACTATCAGACCCCCGTCTCAAGGGGAGGAAATGGACAAGAAAATGATAGAGGACATTCTCAAAATGGCTGAAAAAGGGCAGATACTGTTGATGGGGGACCTGAATATGCCAGATGTTAACTGGAGGACATGTACTGCAGCCACATCCAAGAGCAGGGTCATTCTCGATGCCCTGCAGAGGCAGACATTAGACAGCTAGTGCTGGAACCTACTCAGGAGAGACAATACTAGACCTGGTACTCTCAAATGGAGAGAGGCTCACAAATTTAAGTCAGTAGACATCTGGGAACAAGCGACCACTGCACAGTGTGCTTCACAATAAGCACAACCATGGAGATAAGCCATACAAAAACAAGGATACTGGACTTTAGAAGGGCTGACTTTGGCAAAATGGGTGAACACCTGAAGAATGCACTAGCAAATGGCCAAATAGGAGGGTGGAAGAACAATGGAGAAAATTAAAACTGCATTCATAGAGGCAACAAGTCTTTGTGTAAAACAAATAAAGAAAACAAAGCGGAGTAAAAACACTATGGTTCTCAAAAAGAGTGGCAGGGAAGGTTAAGGAGAAAAGGCTGCATTCAAAAAGTATAAGGAATCACAGAGGGAGCGACAGGTAACTGTATCAATTAAAGCAGAAAGAAGTAGGAAAGGCAGTCAAAATAGCAAAGGCACAAACCGAGGAAAAATAGCCAACTCAGTCAAAAGGATAAAACCTTTTATAGGTACATTAGGGAGCATAGAAAAGGTTAAAGGAGGGATAGTGAAGATTAATAAAGGAGAGGGAGGTGGGCAGAGGAGACAGTGAAAAGGCAGAGATACTGAATGAATACTTTTGCTCAGTATTCACAAAGAAGATGAGGAGCAGTTTCCTAAACCAGACAATAGAAGCACTCTGGGTAGGGGGGTTGATACCAGTCCATTCACAGAAGAAAGAGTCCTGAAAGAACTCCTAAAACTCAAGGTGGGCAAAGCAATGGGGCCTGACAGGATTCACCCCAGAATCCTAAAAGAACTAAGGGGACCTAGTGACACCACTGACCACACTTTTTAACAAATCATGGCAGGATGGGGTGGTACCTGAGGACTGGAGGAGGGCAGATGTGATTCCCCTTTACAAAAGTGGGAGCAAGGCAGAAGCAGGAAACTACAGATCTGTAAGTTTGACCTCTGTGGTAGGGAAAATGATGGAATCACTTCTGAAAGAAAGAACTGTTGAGCACCTAGAGGCCAGCGGGGCACAGGACCAAAAGCAACATAGATTTACAGCAGGAAGGTCATGTCAGACTAATCTAATTAATTTCTTTGACTGGGTGACCAAAGTAATAGACCAGGGAGGGGCTGTGGATATGGCCTACCTAGACTTTAGCAAGGCATTTGACACAGTCCCGCACAAAAGATTAATAATCAAGTTAGCCAGCCTGGGAGTGGGTGCAAGGGTGGTAGCCTGGGTAGTGAACTGGCTGCACAACAGGACACAGAAGGTAATAGTGAATGGAACACATTTTGAAGAAAGGGGGGTTACTAGTGGAGTACCTCAGGGCTCAGTACTGGGTCCGGTCCTCTTTAACATCTATATAAGTGACATTGCAGAGGGTCTGGAGGGAAAGGTATGCCTCTTTGCAGATGACACAAAGATCTGTAACAGAGCTGATACACAAGAGGGGTAGAAAAGATGAAGGGACTTGGCAAGGTTGGAGGAATGGTCAGACATATGGCTACTTAGATTCAATGCAAAGAAGTGCAAAGTAATGCACCTGGGAAACAAAAACCCAGGAGAAGAGTACACAATAGTAGGGGAGGTACTAACAACAACAAAAAATGGAAAGGGACCTGGGAGTAGTCATATCAGATGACCTAAAGGTGGGTAAGCAATGTGAAAAGTCAGTAAGGAGAGCCAGGGGGATACTGGGATGCATAGAAAGGGGCATCACAAGTAGAAAAAGGGAAGTGATTATCCCTCAATACAGACAGTTGGTGAGACCCCATCTGGAGTACTGTGTGCAGTTTTGGAGACCTCATCTACGCAAGGACATAGACAGGATGGAAGCAGTCCAGAGGAGGGCAACTAAAATGGTGCAGGGTCTACATCAGAAACCATATGAAGAGAGACTGAGAGAGCTTAATATGTATACCCTTGATGAGAGGAGGGACAGGGGGGACATGATAGAAATGTTCAAGTACCTCAAGGGAATCAACAAAGTCCAGGAGGGTAGCATCTTTCAGAAAAAGAGATGTGTAAGAACAAGGGCACAGTTTAAAGATAGAGGGGGGACGGCTCAGGGGTAATGTGAGGAAATTCTTTTTCACGGAGAGAGTGGTGGATACATGGAACAGCCTTCCTGAGGAGGTCATTGGGTCTAAAGCAGTGGGGGAATTCAAACATGCATGGGACAGACACAAAGCAATTATAGTGGGGGGTTGCAGGAAGCAAGCTATCGGTTAACTAGAATCTGCAGCTTATCCAGTATTTATTTTATTTATTTTATTTTTTTATTTTATTTAAACAGCAGTTTGGAAAACCTTTGAGCCATAGGCTCATTTACAAAGGTACCTTGTCACAGTAGGTAGGGAAATGGGCAGACTGGGTGGGCCAAGTGGTCCTTTTCTGCCGTCAAAGTCTATGTTTCTATGTTTCTATTGAATTCACGTATTCCATGTTACCATTCTATGTGTGTGTGTGGGGGGGGGGAGGGGGCATCCTACTAAGGGAATAATGTAAGAAGACATAGCTGAGTGTTGGCACAATTGAGATACACGCACACACAAAAGCTGAAAGCAATTAACCTGCGAACTCATGCTTAACTACACATCTAGGTATACGGGTATCTCAGTACCACCATCACCCAACCATGTCTTATTACTTATAAATGTTATGTGCCCATGGGGGGATGGGGAAACACATGGCAGGGCTTGAATCTCTATTACACAGAAGTGGCAGATTTTCTGGCTGAAATACTGGGCCCGATTATCAAACGGGGCTGCGTCTGGCACAAGCTGCAGCAAACAGCAGCTTGCACTAATGCCCCCTGTGCCAGGGACCCTGCACCCAACACAGGGTGCATGGAAGGGGTGTGCTGCAAACCCCTTGCGGCAATGCGCATCTGGTCCCCTCCTATCCCTGATGACCCCAGTGTAGTCCATTGACCCTCCCAGTGGTGGTCCAGCCCCTCACCCAAACAGGTAGTGCTCACCCCATCCCCAGATAGATCAGGGGGCCTGCATAGACCTTCACACGCCTCCGCAGCCAGTCCCCGATAGACTGGAATGTGCAGCAGACTGTACAGTGTACATGCTAATATTAACATGTACACTATGCAGTCCACTGTGCATTCCAATGGGGTTGGCACTACCTCTTTGGGAGGGGGGTACAGGATCTGCAGTGCTTTGGCATATGCCATTCATCTGCATGGCGGGGACACCTGTCCGGTGCATAGTTGGGGAGGGCCACGACAGGGATCCGGAGGGGGAGGCTGCCCTGTATTGCCATGGGGGCACTTCATGGATGGGGTCTGCTCCATATGGGGTGCATATGGGGTACATCAGGGTTGTGGAGGTGGGACCCACAGTACCGCCATGGCTTTGAGAAATGGGCCCACTATGTTTTGATACTGACACACAACACTGTAACAGAGTAGACATGCCAGAGTGTAAAGACCACATGAGGATGGATATGCAGAAGCTTGAATAATGGTCAAAGGTTTGGCAGTTAACATTCAACAAAGGGAGGTAGTATAGCGCAATGGTTTAAGACTCTGAGCTGCAAATCTGGAGACCTGGGTTTGAATCCCACAGCCTCCACTTGCATATACTGTGTGACCCTGAGCAAGTCACTTAACTTCACTGTGCTCCCAAGTTGCACCAGTAAAAAAGCTTTCAGCTTAGTTTGTCTCACTTGGTTAAAGAATTGGAAAAAAAAATTAAGTTGCAAGGTAATTCATATGGGCCACACAAAATAAAACAATCTTGGTACACCACCTCAGTTTGTGGGGTCAGGAAATAGCATGCACCAAGCATGAAAGGGATATTACTGTAGCGAGCCCATACCAGGATGGTAACATTTCTGGAGGACACTATACTCCAGGATGATCAGCAGCATGAATCTGTCACTGGAACATCATGTCAGACAAACATAGTTGACATCTACAACTGGGTGAACAGGAACTGGACAATGGCAAAGGGGATGATGGCCTGTAATTATATTTCAGAAAGGCTGTGGATGCCATGTCATAGGAGAGGCCATGGGGAAGCTGTAATGCATAGGGATGGGAGCCAAGATGGTTAAATGGACAACATGCTGTGTAAGGATGGTGGAGACAGGGTGGCCTCACATTGCCAGGAGGGCGGACAGGAGGCCACTGGCCCTCCAGGTCTTTTGGGACATTGGAGTTCTGTGTCAGTTTCACATTACTAATACCATGACACTTCATTTGATGAATAAAGAGTACTGAGGATTAAGCTAAGTGTGTGTGTGTTGGGGAGGGGGTGGAAGAACCTCTTAGGTTATTCTCAAGCATCTCTTATCAGAGTTACAATATTGAGATAGGTGCATGACCAACATGGTTTACCATTTAATTACTGTTGTTGATCTAGGCATGTATAGAGTTGTCCACAAGTCCATATGTGCATGATGATATACATCCGTGTGGAACAAGTATGCTAAGGATCTGTAGACAGTGAGGGCTATATGTGAGGGTATATTACAACAAGGGGCACACATTGCCAACCCATAATAACATAAAGAAAGGAGAGTAATATGACTAATATAACAAAATGTTATTGTGCGTGTACCAGTCTACATTTCCCATTCTCAATTGTTCTCATCCATTCTGTGTTTCTGCAGGTTCCTGCTCATCTTCCGATTCCGATCCGGAGGGCTCAAACTGATAAGGTGAAATACCCAAGGTGACAGAAGCTGATTTATGCGGTCTGTAATCTTGCTTCGTTACATCAGACAATGATGTTTCAGTGTCAGCACTACCACTGCTAAGCTCATCTGATGAATCCATGAACTTGAAATGACAAAGAATAAACACAAAACATACGTTATGAGGCTATAATATAATAACACGGATTCAACCCCATTTTTAATTGCCGACTCAATGAGTTTAGTCATCTGCCGAAAGAACACTTCAGGACTGTTATAAATGCAAATGCTAATATGTTTCTATATATACATGTACCAGATATGGTGAAAGATGCTTATCTCTTTACTGACAACTGCATTTCTAATTAACATTTACTATTTAGCTACTAACTTAAATACTATATATATGTTGTTGCAATGCTTTTCCAGTTGAATTTTTATGTAATTCAGTTTATAAATAATAAAGCAAAAGCTATTTCATTATGTCAAGCAACTCAAATAAAGCATGTTTACATACAATAATTCTATATCAAGTCATCATATATATTGACGTTCTTATTAGGTGATTAGCATATCATAATGACATACATGTAATGTACCATGACACCTGCTGTGTGTCACAATTGCAAATATATGCTATGTACCATGCAAGGTTTGCCACAGCAACATATCTGGGAATGTAATGACACAACCTTGGATGCCTTGGAGCAGACCACAGGAGCAGATATTTATGCAATAATACACAACAGGGTGTGGTATATCATGAGAAATTATCACGCATCGAGTACATTGTGAGGCGCGAGGCCACAGGTCGATTGTCTCATGCACCACAAAAGTGATGCTATACTGTGATATACCACACCCTGGAGTGTATTTTATAATTACTTTTATAATTATAAAGTGACACTAAAATGTTTGAAAATGGCTTATCTTTGTAATAAGTTTTGAACAGGGATGATATTCTGACATCCTCTCAATTTTATAATCCTTTTTCAAATGCAGCCGACAGGTTACAGTAACAACATATGGGCAAGTTTAGTATATGCAGCACACCAGCATTGGGTTTGATTCTCACAACCTCCACTTGCATACTGTGTGATTATGAGCCAGTCACTTAACAGCTCAGTGCTCCCAAGTACCCCCTGAAAACAGGCAATTATGCCTAATTTGCCACACCAGGTCACCAAACATTAATATAAAATAGATAAATCAACTACCACCACTTAACTGGAAGTGGGTTCTCATTGGGATAGAAAATAAATTTGGGATTCCTGGTTGAATTTGGGTCAAAAAATGATCATCAAACATTTCAATACAACCAAAAAGGGGGCTTCATTGTTAAACAACCTCAACAATACTACAGTATGTTGTTAATTGAAAACGCAACAATACTAGGATAAGTGACCACAGGACAACAGTATGTACACCTTGAAATACAGGAGGGAGATGGGGTACGTGATGGAGGCCTTTAAAGAGTCATATAGAGTACGTAATGTACACAATACAAGTATAAAACATAATGCAAGTGAGTTAGATAATTACTCTAAAGCCAATTTTATGAATCAGAATAATGAGTTAGTACTGGAAGAAAATGGTGCCGGAATCAGACAGACTGATCCCATGCAGTTTGAAGATGAAAAGGGAATGAGACACTGTACTGTGGCCTGCATCTCTGTACATGCAAACTGCATCCTATTTTGGGTTACACTCTCAATGGAAACATGTACAAGATGCCTGACAGTCTTTGACTGGGGCCATTAGTGGTGAATGGCAATAGTTACAGATGGGTGAGGGGCTCAATTTCACTCATGCACAGGTGGATCAGAAATCAGAACTCCACAACACTTCCCCACCAATAACCAATGGAGACTACCACAAAAGTGTACCCAAAGACCAATTGGAATCCTGGCACCACCCTTCAAGTGCTGTCTCACCATGTCTAACCACCCTTACCCCATGGCAGTGGGAAGCCAGCACAACCGTCTGCACACCACCACAGCTGGCTGCTGACTATTCTAGCATGTCCCACCTACTGTAACTGAATAACAGACAAGTCACATAACTGACCTGCCATTCACCTACAGTATGCTGTCACTGTGAGCACACAGGACAAACAACAGTGGTGGTGTGTGGAAGGTTTTACTACCTGTCAGCTGTCAAGTGAGTTGAGGGGTGGGAGCAGATTGAATGGAATAGTACTTCACAGAGCGCAAATTTGTGGGACCAATACAGCACCAGTGACAGCAGTGGTCCTGTGTACAGATTTGTAATGGCCACCATATGCTATTTGGGAGTGGGGTGTGTGGGGGAGGTAGTGAAGTGATGCTTCAAAGGGTGGCAACTTGTTGGGTCATTACAGCACCAGTGAGTGTGATCGGACCGTGGTCTTCTTCAAATACTGGTAAATGTTTTTTTACAACTAGATTGCTGTTCTGTGCCTTGTATAAGGACATAAGTCATGAGGGGGGGAAGGGGGTAAATACCATGGACAAGTTTCAACTTCTGTTAGGATTACATTACAAGGTAACAAAAAATGTGTCACTTATGAGCAGTTACCACTCAATGCACTTACACAGAGTACTTCATCAACCACCAACTCCAACACAATCAACATAGCAGGTAAACAACCACCAGTATCAGACACTTACCCTCTCCATTGCACTTGCATGAACCCCAGGTGATTAAAATCACATCCATCCCCAGCGACAACTGACACCATTAACGCCTGTATATATTCCCACAATTATGCCTACTGACACAATGACCCCCACAAACAACATATCAAGTGTTCTCTCACCCTATCACCCCCCACCCCACAACAAGCAGTACAGGAACTGACCACAGTAACCAACTACACACCATCACAGCGATCTGATGAGGCCGCATACAGTAATCAAATGATAGCTCAGTCACATGACTGACCCATCATTCACTTACGGAATTTGGTCACTACAAGCCTAGACTGCAGAAATCATTGCTTATGTTCGGAAACTTCTGCAGCCTCACATTTGTCATGTAAGGATGAGGAAATGGTATGGGGGGGGCTGTCGGGTGCAGTTGTGTAAGACACATTGTGATGGATGTTGAGTACCGTGACATACTGAAGGGCAAAATGTATTGAAACAGTACTGCACATATTGGGATGAAGTGCAGACCATGCTACACCACTGACTGTAGTCCAACAGTGGCCTTCATAATATAGCACTTTTATAAGTGCTTACATTCCATTTCAGTTCTGTCTGCTAGGAAATACAGCAGGTCAGCAGAACCCTCACCTCGATCCATTACCATGTCCACACTCTTGCGGAGCAACACATTTAATTTATAACACGCCACTCACCAGCCCCATCACACTCGATCGCTACTGTGGACAATCCCAGAAGTACATCTGTTGGGCCATCGAACTTCTGCAACCCACCTCCCTGGACCCACAATAAATGGATGACGTATCTATCACATGATTCGTCTAGCATTCACTTACAGTATGCAGTCCCTATCACAGTCAGCAACCTACACTTCATGCGTGTAGAACGCTGTACAGGCTGAGGGCTCCCATGTCTCTGTGTGTGGGTGGGTGAGGGGAGGAGGGGGTGAAGATTTCATTGGCATGGATGACATAGGTATAGTAGAACGCAATTCCAATGACAGGAGATAAAGTATGTCATTACTGAGAAACAGAAGATACAGTATTGAGGCTCAACCCCCCCCCAAAAAGGAAATTCATGCACACATAGCAAGGTACAGCAGCCACTGCAACTTATACTGTGCATGTGTCACTCTGAACCATTCCACATCTGTTGTTCATCAATCCCCCACACACCCATGCAACTAGGACAGGAGATTATCAAAACCCCACAGCTGGACACTAAGGCGATCCATGGCCTAACATACTCCCCCAACCGAAAACCAATCAGACACATATCTTCTTCAGACTGCTGACACACATTTTGGGGCAGATATTCAAAAGGGTTGCGCCATGCGCAATAGGGTTGCGCCAGCGCAAGTCCGAAATTGCGCCATAGTGCGATATTCAGCAGGAGGCAGTTGCGCCACAGAAAACATACTGAGCAACAGCGCAATGCAAATGAAGATATGTGCAACCGAAGGAGGTGGAACCATGCATAAAGTGTGCAATGCGATATTCAAAGGCTTGCGCAATACGCAACAGTGGATCAGGCGGAAGTTGCGCCACGGCGGAAATGAGCCAAAATTAAAAGGCTCAAGGAAGAGGCGAAAGAACGCAACAGGGAAGTCACATGAGGCAGTGAGACAGAGCAGGTCAGAGCAGGAAACAGTGCAGGCCAGGGAGTGCACAGGACAGAAGAGGGACAAGGGAAGGTGTGTGGGGCCACAGAGTGCAGAGGCCAGGAGGTGTACCCGGTGCAGTGGAGGTAGCAGTCAGGACAGCGAGGGTAACAGATCAACAACAGCTGGGGGGAACACAAGCCAGGGAGATGGACAGTGCCAGCTTCCACATGGAAGCTGCAATGAGGGGAGTGAGAAGGCATGCTGCAGGGGGACGTGGCCGTGGAAGGGCCCGTCGGCGGTACGCCCCAACAGGCAGTACCATGCCCGCATCAGCTTTGAGCTGTATTCAGATGTAGAGATTGTGGGCCGGTACCGCCTGAACAGGGCAATACTGAGGTGGCTCTGTGAGCTGTGCAGTGATGTGATGCAGGCACCCTCACGACGGAGTCACGCTCCGTCAGTGGAGACAAAGGTAAAAGCCTGCATGTGCTTGCTCACCACGGGTACCTTCCAGAGGCCAACAGAGGACACCACAGGCATAACACAGTTGGTCACATCATGCATCCTCACCCAATTCCTCAGCGCACTGCTGCCACATGCTGCAGAGTACATCCATTTCCCCAGCACCACGGCAGAGCGTCCAGCAAAAATACAGGAGTTCCACAGGGTAGTACGTATGCCTGGCGTGCTAGGGGCAATAGACTGCACCCATGTGGCCATTCGTACACCACCTGGCCCTGATGGGGCTGCCTATCGTGATCGGAAGGGGTTTTCCAGTATCAACTGCCAGGTGGTGTGTGATGCCAGTGGGCACATCATCAATGTCTGTGCCACGCACCCTGGTGGAGCACACGATTCATTCATATGGTACCAATCAGCACTGTGCCATCGATTCGAGAGTGGGGACATCCCCACAGGACATCTAGTGGGTGAGTATGCATGTAGGATTGGCAAAGCGGGGGCAAGGGTGGGTAAGCCACAGGTGCCATGGGAGTGGCACACAGGGTTAGGGGCAATATGAGTCTGAACATGACACTAACCTCCACTATCTCCACACAGGTGACAGTGGATACTCACTCCATCCCTGGCTGCTCACACTCTACCGGCGGCCCATGACCCCATCACAGCAATGCTTCAATGAGGCACACGCCACCACACGCAACATCATCGAGCGGGTGTTTGGATGCTGAAGGCACGCTTCCAATGCCTAGACACCTCCAGCGGTGCCCTACAGTATAGCCCCTCAAAGGCCTGTGGGATATTCCTGGCCTGTTGTATCCTGCACAACATGGGCAAAGACTGTGGGATAGCCATACAGGTCAAGGAGGGGGACAGCGATGGGGACACTGGTGACACTGGTGATGATGGGGATGAGCAGCCCCAGCAGCCCCCCGTTGGATGGCATGACCCCCGACTGATCCGGCTGGCCCAGCTGCACTGGGACACCATCACAGAGGAGCACTTCACACAACACAGGTAAGTCATGGGGCCATGTGCAACCAACAGTGGCTAGGGCACAACCCACATACACACAGGGAAACACACCAGGGGTGCATGACGGCGAGGGAAGTGGCAGGGTACAGAAGCACAAACACACAACCAGGGAGGGGTGAACAGTAACACAAGACACATGGACAGACACACACACACACACACACCAGGCACAAAGTGCACAGGGGTCAGGTGCACAGCAGAGCAGGAACAGACATGAGAAACACACACGTCCACAGGCCACCACCACCACCTGTACTGTCCAAGTACATGTGTCAGATGCTGGGCACCCTTGCACTTTGGTGTACAGTGCAATGCAGGCATCATCATGCACACGCACCTGTGGACAACAGTCGGGAGGGTGTGCAGGTGGTCGTGTGTGTCGGGCGTGTGAGGGCAGGCACCCACTGGTGCACTGCCCACCAAAACACACATTGCACACAGGGCAGCACCAGACAGGGCCCGCACTGGAGACAGCTCAGTCATGTGGCACAGTGCCATGGCCACCTCGGATGCATGGGCAGCCCCGCCGAGACCCAGCAGCACTGGCAGGCTGAGCATGGGCCACATGGGGTGGCACCGATGGACCACCAGGAGTCCCACTGCATGAACGCGATCTTGTCCGCACAGGGGTCTGCAGCATACTGAACATACCTACACCAGGGGTGCTCGGGATGCCCACAGCTGAACCCGGTGTCAACAGGGTGGGTGTCACATGATGCTGGGAATGGGGAGTGGATAGCGTACTGCACAGTGTGAGCGGCACAGGGGCATCTGACTGTGTGCCCAATGTGGCCACGGCACTGACCACTGCCTGTGTCAGCCTGTCGATGGTGGCAGTCACATCCACCCGCATATGGTCAATCCGGGACAGGATCCTCTCAGTGTCCCTGCTGTGTCACTCCTCGACCCACTCCAGGGCCACACACAGTGCTTCCACGGATGTTGCAACCTGCATCTGCTGCTGTACTGATGCCTGCAGCAGGCGGGTGTGCTCATCAAAGAGGTCATCTGCCACATCGGCAACCTGTTCCCCAGGGTCTGGAAGGGCCTGATGCACAGCACCCCTTGAGGATGGGCGCTGCTCACCAGGACCAGATATGGGCATGTCCACAGGTGGTGCACCTACATCACCACTGAGCCCTGTACCCCCAGTCCCGGTGGGTGACTGCTGCTGCTGCCCCTCCGCCTGCTGTACCCACGGGATCAGTGGTTCCACTGCTGTGGCCGCAACAGTGCCAGTGACCTGCCCAGCCACCGGTGCTGCCCCACCGGTGCTGACAGGCACAGCCTGGGACTGTGCTGACATGCTGGCACACACATCGGAACCAGCTAGATCCATGGGTGTGAGCTGGCCTGCTGTGTGTCCATTCTGTGACACACACATTTCAATGCCCATAGTGGTCGGTGCATCATCGATGGTGCAGGTCTGTGCCACAGCCACAGCTGCAGCGTGCTGGCATGCTTGCATGCCAGACCACTGGGACACAGGAAGGGCACTCCCCACACTTGTCTCAACATCAGTGAAGGTAGATGGGCGTGCACACTGCTGCAGTGCACGCCGGCAATCTGTGGAGGTGGATGGTCCCTCCTCCAACTCTGGGTGGCTGTCCACAGTGGACAGACCCTCCACTGCTGACCCCTGCAGACGCACAGGATCTGTAAAAGAAAGGAAGGACACATTAGTGCATGTGAACTACCTTCCTCTCCCACTATGACATACCATGCAGTGATGGGCTACCACCTGTCTGGAAGCCACTTCCAGGAACACCCTCAATGGCGCTGCGCTGCATGCTTGCAGTGAGCATGTCCTCCGTCGGGGTCAGCTGCACCACCTCCGGCTGTCCACCGCCTGTAGCAGCACGTGCCGCCCTGATGGCTGCAACCTTCTCCTTCACCCTCCTCTTGTCGGTCCCCATCTTCTTTTTACACTCCTGCACAGAGTGCTGGTGGCTGCCGTGCAGGTTGATGGCATGTACCACCCCCTCCCATGCAGCAGCATGGGCCTGAGGGGTGCCCCACCGTCCACTGAGAAGTGGCTCCTCAGCCAGGTAGGCCTCAAACAGTGCCCCTGTCTCCACCTTCGTAAAGTTGAGCCTCCTCTTCCGCCCACCATCATCCTCCTCACCAGTCCTCGCTCGGTCATTTCACAGCCTGTATTGGTGAGAGTGGTCACCTGTGACTGTGCACTACACAGCAATTCTCTGGGGCCATGGTCCAGAACACCACAATGCATGCAACTCACCTATCAACTGCAGTAACCAAATATGGCTACTGCAGATCAGTGTCGCACATTTATAGTGCAATGCATGCAAATTAGGACTGGAGCAACTTTAATGAGATGCAAATCGGGCTGCCGCGACACTGAATGGCTGATCGGATGATTTGCATATGACGGCTGAATATCGCGCTGTTGCACTTTGTGCAATACGGTTGAGCTGGCTGAGCCAATGGCGCAGTTCTGTGACTGTGTAGTACACCGCACTGCGCTTGGCCAGGTAGCTTACACAGGCATCTGCCGCCTTGATGACGTGCTATGCACGATCATCAATTCAGGACATGGCCACCATTGTGCCAGTGGTGCTACAGCGACGGTCACCACATGGCGCTGTGGCACAACTGCGCAATAGTCCACTGTGGCAATGGCACGCAGGCGACCAATTGCGCTGGACGTGTAGACGTCCGATGGTGCTGTGCGTGGCCTTGCACCAGAGACCCATGACCCTGTGCCCGACCTTTTCCCCCTTGGCACTGTAGGTATGGCATGTCTGCAGCTCTATTGCGCTGTTCGGTAACAGCGCAATAGGGACTGGCGGCACTATATGAACAGCGCGATAGGGACTAACGGAGTTGTATTGCGCAACATTTCCACGTGGGGTTGCCGCACTGTGGAGCTCCATATTGTCTACTATATACATGCAGGAGAGCACCACACTGGAGTGCGTTGGAGCTTGCCAACTGGTGGCCGTAGTGGAGCCTCACCATGGCCCACTGTTTGGGGATGAACCCCTGAACGTGGCACACACACATGTGGCAGCAGGTGGCCACTGCACTGGAGGAGGCCACTGGCCGGCGGCGCTCAGTGGAGCAGTGCAGGCACCGGTACGGTGACCTGCGGAGGAGGGAGCAGGCACTACTGGTGCACCTACATTCACGTGCCAGGAGGGGCATGGTGCCTAGGCCAGGTGGATGAGCCGTCTATGCACCTGTATTGTCCGCATGGGTAACCCTGTGTATTGTGACCAGCACATGGGGGAGGGTTGGTCTATGGTTGGCTGTGGCGGTGTTTACAGGTGTGTGATGTATGGGTCTGGCTGGGTGGGCAGGCACACTCATTGGGGCAGGGAGCTGTCTGCTTTGGGATTTCACTGATGTGTTTCTCACCTTTTGTTTCCCACAGGCGTGGCAGAGAGGAGGTGAGCCCAGGCTGAAGTGCAGTGAGGGGTGGCAGCGGTGGCTGTACATGGTGGTGGTGGTGGTGGTGTCGAGACACAGCAGCAGCAGCAGCAGCCGCAGCAGCCGCAGCAGCAGTATGATGAGGGTGAGTGTCATGACATCATGAATGCTATTGCATGCTGTGGGGGGGCAGGTCATGGCCACCATCCATGGACAACACTGTCATGCACGCGACATGTGACAGTCAGCACTGTCCAGTGGCACTGCATGTCTGGGAGTGCGTCAATGGTGGTCCATGCATGCACTGGGCACATGGCTGTGGCACTGACTTCCCACCGCGTAGCAACGTCACTGTACAGCCTTGGTTGTGCTGTGCTGGACATGGGTGGTGTGTGTGTGCAGTGGCACACATGGCTGTTGCTGCCTGGTTGGGCTTGTCTTGTGCACGGTCACTGTGGGTGGGTGCACTCCATCACAGGAGCGGGACACTTGGCTGTATGCCATGCATGTTGGGTGGATTTCAGGGTTGTGGACAGTCACAGCCACTGATTCTGATCCCTTGTCCTAGGTGTCCAGATCCTGCGAAGAATAGAGCGGGCAGTCCACCGGATCCTGGATGTCTCAATGGAGTCCCTCGAGATCCTGAGGGACATGCAGCGCAGTGGAATCAGGCACTGGAGGAGGCCCCGGGACCAGCAGCAGCCAGCTGATGAGCAGCCTGGCGGGCAGTAGCTACCCCTCACCTCCCCCCTTTACCCATCCCTCACACCCTGCCTTCCCTCTCCCAGTTGTTCACCCCTGCCTCTTACCCACCCCTACCTTGTCCCCCTACCCCCACCCTTTTCTTGTATATAGTTGTACATATTTCTGTCTGTTCCTGTTGTTCTTGTTGATATTTTCATTAGATAAATCTATTTTGTTATGAATACTGTGGTGGTCTCTGATTTGCAGCTGGCTATAGGTGCTCAGTTGCAGTGGTGTACATGGTATCTGGGGTGGTATTGTCCTGGGTATGTGTGTGTGTGCGTGGGGAGGTGTCTCTGGTGTGGTAGTGGCTTTCAGTCGGTCTGGCCGTGTGCTGCCACTCACTGCTGGGTGCTCCTGGTGGGTCTGGCTTGTATGGTTCTGTGGTACACGAGGTTGCAGTGTGGCGGGGTGGATGCATGGGGATTCCTGCAGTGACAGTCACTGCTCATGGGTGGTGTCTTGGGGTACCAGTGCAGGGTGTGCTGTGCACAGGGGGGTGCTGATGTGCACTTGGGTTGTCTGCCCCCTTTGTGTGGCAGTCTCAGCTTGCCAGTGGGTGTGCTGGGGCACCATGGCCCAGCTGTGCTTTGTTGGCTTGTCCCATGGGCCCAGTGGATATTCCGTCCCTCCCCCAGTGATGCTGTGCTTGGGGTGTGGGGGTGTATTGTTGGTTCTGCAGTGTGTTCCTGTGCCCATCTGTGGCATAGGTGGTGGGCCCCTGCCTACCTCCCTGGTTGTGCAGTTCCATTGCTCGGCTGCTGGGGGGGCTCTCAGCTTGCGCTATGGCGCCTCTGGACTGCTCAGCTGGGCTGGCCTTGTTGCGCTATGACGCATCATATCTGCTCAGCTTCCCCTTTCTGGTTGCGCTATGGCGCAGGTTGTGCGATATTCAGACATTGGCTAGTTGCGCAATGTGACTTGCTCCATGTTTGAATATCGCGTCTATTGCGCATATGCGCAATGGACTTGTGCTTGCTCCTGCTATTGCGTACATTTTGGGCGCAGTTTGAATATCCGGCCCTTTGTGTTTATGTAACCTGCCAACAGGATTGCATAACAAAAGTAGCCCAATACTTCAGCAAGGAATCACATAAAGAAATTACCACCATGCGATTTCAATATAAAAAAAATATTACTTCACGAAGAGATGCTGGATGGGGTTAACGAAGGAGATGGGGGGGGGGTAGTATGACAGACCAAATGGGGAATGTAGGGACCGGACCACAATTAACATAGCTTCAAAAACAGCATGCCTATGTTTGGCCAGTAACCCACAAACAGTTTATGCCCATAAAAATCCAAGCTACTCACCACAGACACTACCACATAAAGCATTAAATTTTGAAATAGCAGATTACTTGCAGCTCTCATCTGCCGCGCTTCCTGTTACAGAGTGTCACTAAACACATTATTTAACAGCTTATGGATCAATAAAATGTACCAGCAACATCCAATTGAAAAAATACATGGCACCATGTAAAACACACCCTATAATTCAGATCCTTCGAGTGACAATCCACAAACTCGATCTAGGTGTTGTGGCCAGCTCCTGATAAATGCTCCCTCTGCTCCGATCTTGTGAGAAGAAAAGAAATTAACATAAAAATTACAGCAAACATCTGCGTGACCATTTCATCAATCTAATTCATATATAGTGACATAACTTCAATGAAAAAAATTGACAAATACAACTAAAACTCACTGTGCTGCTTAAACTGACTGCCGCTTTAAATTCCACTTAGCTGCTGATTGACAGCCTTCCTCCCACACAACACTAACACTTGTGCAAAACCTCTAGTCTTTTCAAGACGGGTGAAAACGGACTCTTGGACAGATCACTTGACATCTAAAAAGTAAGACTACTCCTTTTCACATAAGAATACAAACTGCAACAGTCACAATATCTTACTGTTCCACTTCCAAAAGAGGCAATTCGGGCCACTTTAGATTACCTCTTTAATCTCTATTGTGAGTTTTCCTTTAATGATTGTTTCCATTATTTTGCCCAAGCTAGATGTCAGGCTTATGGGCTTATAGTCAGATATTGCCACCATGTTTCTCTTTTCAAAGATTGGGACCACAATTGCCTCCCTCCAGCCCTCAGGCACCTCCCTTGCATTGAGGGATCTGTTGAGCAAGGCTGTTAATGGGCCCATAAGCAGATCTTTAATTTCCTTGAGTAGTCTTGGATTCAATCTGTCGGGTCTGGATGACTTGGTGATATTTATTTTATTTAAAAGGGTCATCACCTGGCCACTGGAAAATTGTGGAAAAGGTTACTCAAAACTGCAAAGAATTTTGCAAAAATTGCGGGAAATTGCAGGGGTTCTACTATAGACTCTGAGTGCTTCACAATAAATCTTTTAATGTTTTCTGCAGCATATATTAGTCAGTATAAATTGCTAAATGAATACACTAACACCCGAATATGTTTAAAACATAAAGAAAAGTTTATGTTCCTAACAAGAATACTAAACTGATAAGCTATCATAAGCGTTGTCTATCTTCCAAAATTTAAAAGCATCTACCTCATACAATGCTAAATAGATTATATAAAGTGAGCTGCAGCAAATAAATATTAAATAAAGCCAGAAGAAACATTTTTGTTTTGTTTCTGGCTGTAGAATGATGAAGCCTAATCAACAGCTGTTTACAGTGCTCTGCCAGCTAGTCACCCACTTTGGTACAAGAAACAATAAGCAGACAGAGTGGTGAATAATTGAGTTTTAGTAAAAGGTTGTGTTTAATGGTCATAATTTGTACTGTAGGTACTGTACACTATTTTTTGAAATCACATATTTAAATATTAAATCTGGGTTTTTTTGGGGCTGGCAATATAATCTAGAGGTAAGAGTAACAAACTGTGAATAAGCTGACAACATCTAGCAGACCTGGGTTTGATTCTCACAACCTCCACTTGCATACCGTATGATTCTGAGCAAATCACTTAACATCGTCAGTGCTCCTGGGTTGTACCTGAAAACAGGCACTTGTGCCTAGTGGGCTGTACGTGGTTACCAAAATATGTAAAAAAAAATACCGATATATTTTTTACTGCATCATACAGTAGTCAGGGTACCCTGTAATTTACCTTTGTTTTACTCTGGCTGCAATGATTTTGTTTAGTTAAAGATAAATATTCAGATACATTTTGTGTTTTATAAGCTTGTTTTTAGACTTTAGTTAGGTTTTTATTGTAGTCTTTGCATGTGAGCATCTAGGGGGTTGTTGCTAAGAGTGAGATCACTGTTACCAACTAGCTTATTCAAGTTTTAAATCAACAGGGTCATCCAAAAATCCTCAGCTGTTTGAATCAAAACTAGTCTGAATCAAAGTGTGCTCACAAGGAATAACTTGCCCTGCCACTTACTAAAAGGCTTCGTAGTTAGCACCCCATTTAAGAGAATGGGATAATTTGCACCTTTTCTCCCATCTTTTGTTTCAGTCTGTGTGGCAACAAAAAGTTTTCTGATAGACTGCTTCAACACAAAACAAATGTTAAGTGTTTAAGAGTACTTATGCTTGGCCAGTGGATTTTGAAACCAAACAAGACAAAGATTCAAAAGAAATCAGTATCACCTCAGCTTCTGTTATGCTATCACCACTTCATTTGTCACCATCCTTCAAGTTAGTATGTCCCGCTATATCATTTTCCATTGATGTGTCTAGTTTTAATTTATTTGAAGCAAAAATATTTGTTATATACTTCTGCCATTGTTTTTGGGTCAGCAATCTTCTTTGATTCTTCCACTAAGGGACCCACAGTTCTTTGCTGTTAGCATATGCAAAAAAAAAAAAAGAAAGCCTTTCCATTATCTTTTGTGTGCGCTATTTTAAACTAATTTTTTTTTCTGCTCACGCCTAATCAGGTACTTACTCTTAGTTCTTTCCTGTATTTCTCCCTATTGTAGTTATTAATTTCCTTTTTCATTACTAAATATACAGATCTTTTTCTGCTTAGCTGTTTTTAATTTTTTTATTTTTTGAGCATATCAATGTGGGACCTTACCCCTTTTATTGTATACTGGCCTATGTGGAACATGTTTATTTTCCAGATATAGTATTTTGTTTTTTATTTTCATCCAGAATTGCTTCACGCTAAGGTCTTTATATGTCTCTTGTCAGTTACAAGCTTGTAACACCTCCCTTATAGCTCTAAAATTTGCATTTTGATAATTTTTGGTGATTGTATTACCTAATAACTTTCTTGTTTGGACAGTTACATAAAAAAACAAAACTATGTTATGGTCACTGTTGCTGAGTGGCTCTAGAATCTCAACATTATGTATATTGTTCACCTTATTGGTTATGACCAGGTCCAGAGTATTATTTATTCTTGTTGATTTGTCAACCATGTGGCTTAATCAGTCTTTTATTAACATATCTATGAACAGTTGTTCTTGCAAGTTAGATACTGTAAGATCTTCCCATCTTATTCCTGGTAGGCTGAAGTCTCCTAGTAGTAATATATCCTTGATCTGTGCTACATCTGTAGTATTAGTTAATAAACATTAGTGGCCACTTAGCTTTGTATCGGGTGTCTGTAACACATGCCCAGTAATAGTTTTTTGTTATTTGTTATTAACATTTCCACCCATAGAACTTCTGTTTTTCTCCCATTTATTGTATTATTCATCAGGGTATTACAATCAATGTTTACTTACTAAACATGGCTATGCCTCTGCCCCTTCTGTCTGGTCTGTCTTTGGAAAAGTTTGTGGCCATCTATGTTCCTAGTACAAGTCTGCTCTGACCACCAAGTCTCAGTAACAGCAACTATATATATATATATATATATATATATATATAGAAAGCAGTATGGCGCAGTGGGTTAAGGCTCTGAGCTGCAAATCTGGAGACTTGGGTTTGAATCCTACAGCCCCCTAGGTGCATACTGTGTGACCCTGAGCAAGTCACTTAACTTCCTTGTACTCCCAGGTTGCACCTGCAAACAAGCTTTCAGCTTAGTGTGTCTCACCTGGTAAAATAATTGGTAATTGGTATATCTATTTCCTTTTCTTTTACGAGTATTTCTAATTCTTTTTTTTTTATGACATTCAGACTTCTCACATTAACTGTTAATATTTTCAGGCTGTCTGCTTTTGGGGGGATTTGTTCTATCTACTACTTCCTTTTTGAACTGTGGTGCTCCAACCTCTCCCCTCCTTCATTAGTTTAAAGTTTTGTTTTTATTAACATTCTCAAAGAGGTGGTTCCCCAGGATTTTACTACCCTTTCTACTGAGGTGAACTCATCTTGGCAACAAAGTTTGTTATTTCTCTCAAACATTTCCCACATTTTTACACATTTTATGTTATTTTCAAGACTCCATCTTCTGAGCCAATTATTAATTCTTTAGATTTTGCTGTTCTTCTCCTTGCTTGCTCTTGGCACTGGAAGTATCTCTGATAATATTATGTCAAATTTGCTGTCTTCTTATGTTTTTTTACATTGCTTTGAATCCATTAATTATTTCCTCATCCTGTTGTCTCCCAGTGTTATGAGAGCCAACATGTATCAGTGCCACATGCTTTACTTTTGATTGTGTAATGATATTCAGCAACACTTCTGTTATATCCGCTATCTTTGCCCCTGAATAGCTACAAGATGTGACATTCTCTTTGTTTCCTCATGTAGAATACCTATCTGTGTACTGAATGAAAGAGTCACCAAGGATATAAATTTATTCAAGTTGATTCCTCTGAGTCTCATGTTGTTCTGTGTCCCTTGTGAGATCAGTATCTTTATGCTGAAATTGTGCTGCTGACTCACTATTATTTATTATGTCTAATAGGTAATATGGACAGGAGGCAGAGGGTGGTGGTAAATGGGGTACAATCTTGGGGGGGTGACCAGTGGGGTACCTCAGGAATCAATCATTGGGCCAGTCCTGTTCAATGTGTTCATCAATGACATTACAGAGAGGCTGGAAGGAAAGATCTACCTGTTTGCAGATGACACCAAGATATGTAACAGGGTGGATATTCCAGAAGGGTAGAGAAAAGGAGGAAGTACCTGAGGAAGATTGAGAAATGGTCTGAGGAATAGCAGCTGAGGTCTAATTCAAAGAAGTACAAAATTATGCACCTGGGGCATAGAAACCCTGGAGAAAGCTACAGGATGGGGGGGTTAGTTCCTGACAGTCACCAGGGAAGAAAGAGACCTGGGGGGTTATTATTTCAGATTACCTGAAAATGTCAAAGCAGAGTACAAGGGCAGTGGGGAAGGCCAGTGGCATGCTGGGGTGCATAGGCAGGGGTATCACCAGCAGAAGACAGGAGGCAGTGATGCCATTATATAAAACCCTGTTCAGGCCTCACATGGAGGGATGTGTGCAGTTCTGGAGGCTGCACCTTTAAAAAGACATTAACAAGCTGGAGAAGGTCCAGAGAAGGGCGACTAAGATGGTACAGGGCTTGCACCACAAAACTTATGAGGAGAGATTAAGGGACCTCAATATGTACTCACTGGAGGAGAGGAGGGAGTGAGGGGACATGATAGAAACATTCAAGTACCTCAAGGGCATAAACAAGGTGCAGGGGGAGACGTCTTCCAATACAGGAGGAGTACAAGAATGAGGGGGCATGACATGAAATTGGAAGGTGGCAGGCTAAGAGGGAATGTAAGCAGGTTTTTCTTCACAGAGAGGATAGTGGGCCCAATGAATAGTTTGCCACAAGAGGTGGTGGGTGCAAGCACTATGGCTGGATTTAAACATGCATGGGATATGCATAGGGGAACCATAGCGGTAAAGCTAAGGGAGGGTCAGAAGCCGTAATCAAGTACAGGACTTACAAGAAAACTGGATGTGCCTAGCGGTAGCGGTCCTTATCTGCCAACAGTTTCTATGTTTCTATGTAGTTCCTGGGATTGCTCCTTAATGTGTTTATTTAGGTTAAGTACCCTTACTTATATATGTGTATATAGTGTATGTGAAATAGAAATTGTAATAGTTCAAGAATTACAGTAGCAGGGTCAAATATTTGTGAAAAAAGAATCACAAGGACATGGCATTTGAGAAACAACAATCTGGGAAAGTGAGGAATTTGTTACAAGGTATTAATTAGAATTGAGAGCTTCAGGATACAAACCCAGAGGATATGTGGGATGTGTTCATCACCACACCACTGAGAGTACAATCCATGTGTGGTCTAATTAAGCAATAATGCACAACAGAGTATGTGTCATGCTGGGATAACATCATGGCTTGGGTGGTTGGGCAAGTGGCCACAGGGTGAGTGCATCCAACACTTGAAAAGTGATGTTATCCCACACAGACACACACCTTGGAATGCATTATTGCTATTATACAATAGCACTTAAAAAATGTAAACAGTTTTATAGCCAGTTTTGAAATATGTAAGTATGTTTTAAAAAAAGATCCTGCTGGTTTATGTTTGCCCACTAGGTTGTGCTTTTGTGAGTAACTGGGTTTTGTCTTGTGACTTTTAATCTGTTGGTCCTTTAACTCCTCACTAATTGGCCTCACCCCCACCCTGGCTCTCTCTCACTCTTTTTGTCCCTCACTGTATCCTCCCAATCCCCTGCTTGCTCTGGGACTGGGAAAAAATGTTTTTGTTTTTTTGATCACACCATTTGCAGCTGATGAACAAGGGGAGACTGGCAGTTGAGTATGTGTTTGAATGGCCCGACAGGTATGTGAAGCCCCTTGTAGCAGCAGATCTGTCTTACAAAAATGTGGCCTGGAATCAGGAAAACAGCGTAGGCGATTGCGTTCTCTTATTTAAATTCTTTTAAGTCAGTTCCTTACTTGTGGTCTGCTGAATGCGAGAGCAAGAGACAAGTCACTCGCTGCAGAGCAGTGCACTGTAGGCACGCGCTTACAGGAAGGTGGCAGTTTGACAAAAAACTGTGGATGGGACAAATTGTGCAGTTAAGATGCCACTTAGTATGGTGGGGCTTTACACACTTGGTTCATGTTGGGGTTTAGTGTAGTACAGTATGGTGTTGCGTCCCGTTGTGTTAAGTGCTAAAGGCAGGGTGATTTTTTTTTCCTTTTGGTGCAATCATGTGTACCAGACTTTGATACACTGATGTTGTGCTGGGATAACATCACTGTTCCAGAAGGAAACTGACCAATCAGAAGCCCAGAAACCATTTCTACTATTGTATAATATGGAATAAAGGAAGAGAGGCAGAAAAAAAGACTGATTTGGATGAGAAAGGATGAATTAAGGGCTGTATAAAAGGGAAGATGGTTACAAGGTAGGTAGAAGAAAACTGAGAATTAGAAAACAGAGCAACTGGGGAATGCTAGAGACATCAAAAAAAAACAAGAACACATTCGGAATATAAAAAGAGGAGAGGGAGGATGCTGAGGGATGGACAAGCATAGAGAGAAAGTCAGAGGGGCAGCTGATAAAGGAAAGTGGAGAAATTGTAGAGAAATGGGTTCTTTTTTTAAGAGTTTATGAAACTGTTAGACACTGGACAGATGAGCATGCATGGGGTCTGGGAGGGAGTAAAGATATAAAGATTGATAAAAGGAGTAGGACGAATCAACGAAGTTGAAAGAATCGAGAACAGACAGATCTTCAGAGTGTTACGGACTGCACCCAAAGTTACTTAGGGAGCTAAATAGATTTTAAACCCAAAAGCAGAAATCTTTACTGTACGCTGAGACAGTAGAGGTACCTAGAGCCAGGAGAAAAACATATTTAGGAAGGCAAAGAGTGAGAGAGGAACCAAGAACCTAGTGATGGGTCAACCTAACTTCTGTGTCTTGTAAGGTGTTAGACGGTATTTTATGATATATGATTGCATTGTTCATGGAGAAGCAGGATTTATTGGAAGGTATAGCCACCATTGATTCGGAAGCAAAGATCATAACAAATTACCCAAATAACAGTTTCAGAAAAAGGTTTCTAGAAATCTGGACCAGAGAACGCCTTTTGATGTAGTCTACCTGGACTTTAGCAAGTCATGTGATTGGTAAGATGTATTATGAGGGGTAAAGAGTACGGCAAGGTATGTGATCCTCTCCCATTAAAAGGCCTTGGTTAGACTTCACCCAGCATACCGCATCAACTTCTGGTGAGTACAGTATAGAAAGGATATTGATGAGATTGAGATGGTCCAGCACTGGGCTACCAAGCAGATTAGTGGGCATGAGCTATAAGGCAAGGTTTAACCTGCCCAATATATCCACATTAGAGAACAGAAGGCTGAGAGGGACATGATCACCATATTCCAAATACTAAAGGTGATAGGCAGTGTGTACACAGATGAGTGCCAACAGGACTAAAGATTATGCCCTCAAACTGAAGAGGTAGGAGAAAATATTAGACGGCGCCATTTCATAGAGAGGGTGGGTAACACGTGAACTAGACTACACAGTTAGGAAGTGGATGTTAGCACTGTACAGCATTCAAAGCAGCACTGTACAGATTCCTGAGGGAGAACTGCATTGAGGGTTGTACATAGACTTCTTACAGATAAGCTTAGATGTATATCGGTACACAAATTGGATACAGCCAGGGAGGGATGGACAAGATGGGCACTAATCCTGTCCTTCACCACAATAATATGTTACTGTGTTATCACATAAGAAATTTATTCAGAAGCTAATGTCATTTGGTTTTCACCAAGAATTATCCACTGTGTGCTGGAATGGTTAGAAAAGGTGCAAAGTCCAGCCCGGTGGTGCTGAGGGTTGAGGTGCTGGATGCCACACCTCGCACCATGCCAGGGACCTGGGTTCAGGAATAGACTCGGGTCACTTGGGGGCCAGTGGGGGAGGCAAGGATTGAGAGTCACAGCTCTCCTTCCTCGGGGTGGGGGTGGGGGGCTGTGCTGTGAATGGCACAGCTAGGTGGGCTCACCCGCACCCAGGGTGCTTGGTTGCCTCCGAAGAGGTGGAGACAGCTGCTGCACCCATTTGCATGGTGCAAGGGTGCAAAGGGGTGAAAAAAGGAGAAAAATCCCTGGTGGCAGGATGACACCCGACCCCTGCTGGCATCAGCCCCGTGCGGGTATAAGGTAAGCCCGGTAATTCCGGGGACGGGCTGGGGAGGTCAAGAAGGACTGTCGGGGGGAGACATAGAAACAGCAGCTGTGTTAAAAAAGAAAAGGCTCAAAGGATAAGAGTAGTATTCCTGGGATTAAAAACAGATAGACACAGACTCAGGAGGGTTCTGCGGTGCTGTTTGGGCAAGTGTACATTGCAAAAATGAATTACTGTGATGTACACTTGCATGGCGACTATGAACTGGCAACTGGTTTTCTATGTTATGCGGGGGCTGTGCCCCCACAGCTCCCTACCTAGGATTTTCAACTCGATGGGGGTGAATGTCGGGGTGAAACTTTAAAAACAAAAAACCTGACCTGATGCAAAAGGGATCGTGCCCCAGAACTGAACCTGGCATGCTCCCAACCCTGGCCTGCCACCTACCCACCATGCCACACAGCCAGCTTGGCGCCGATTGCCATAGTACACCCCACACCCTCCCTCCCTCCCTTCCACCCATCGGTGGCATGGTCCCTCCCCCCAGCGCATGTATATACAGAGACATCCTGTCACTGTAGTCACATACCCCTGTATCCAGTCACTACCCTGCCATGTAGCCCAGAAGACAGGCACTGTGATTGAGTTGCCCTTTTTGTAAGCACTCAATTGTGGTCACTGTGCTCACTGTATAACCTCCCAAGTTGTTAGCAGGTTGCCATTTTTATTCAGTCTGAGGATAAAGGCCATACATAAGGACAAAAGGCCAAAGAGCTTTGGACTGAGCGTAACAGGCAACTACAACAACTACTAATTTCCCACTACAAAAGACAAAAGTAAGATGGCTTCCCAGATAATTCCTTAAGGTCAGTATTACAACTACTACTCTCCTCCAGAACCTGCTGTGCACTACTGGAGTCAAAAAGTACCAAGATGCACAAAAGTACTGCAAATAGCTTCATGTTTTATTCAAAATCCCATACAGACTCTGCTTTGTTATTGAGCATGGTAATGCAGACGAACATGCTGAAATGTGCAAAAGGGAAGTACGATGGTACAGAACCAGACCCCACATGAGAGCAGCAAATGAAAAAGGTAAGTGGATTTTTAAAACACACAGACTCATTTTTCAGAATGGGTGCAGTTTCTAGTTTGTGTATAGTGGACCATATACTATAAAAGACAATGTATGGTCCACTAAACACAACAAGTATGAGTAGCCATCTTGAGATTGCCATGGCAACCAAAGCCTCTCAAGCTGTGTTCTCGAGGTTTAAATGGTAGCCATGGCAACCTCGCGATGGCTACACATGCTTGTTGTGGATACATTATCCTCTATATATTACCTGAAGTGGACTGTTAAGGCCTGGAGAAGTTCAGAGAATTATTCTGCCCCATTTGTGAGACCTTGCTCTAACTGACAACAATGCAGTTCAGAGACACTACAAATAGTTTGTTAAAAATCAAGTCTCTATTTTGCCTGGCACTGTATTGTCAGATATCTTTCATCTGGGGCGATAGCTGTGAGTTCAACAGGGACTTAAGGAACAGCTCCTGTTGAAATTGATGAGGGCACGCAAGCCATCAAGAGCAAAATCCTTGTCACCTTCTTGTTCTAGAGGGATATCTTCTGCTAATGCTACTCTCAGGACACATGATGATAGGAGGTGGTCCACATGGATGTGTATAGTTTGTTGACCTACATTTATCCCATAGATTAAACTTTTCCAAGTTTCTTGCACTGTCCCTGGACTGCAAAGTTGCTTCTGGCTCCAGAAGTCTCAGACCATCACCCTCTTCCTCAGTTGAAAAATGTGTGACCCCTGCAGAACTCTGTCATGTAATTTCTGCCATTGTAGTGGGTGAATGTGCATTTGGTGGGACATGTTTGGTTTTAAGAGAGACAGCCTAGTCTGTGGTGGCATTTTAAAAATGATTTGACTGGTGTTCTCTTCATAACACATGTGGGGTGCTCTGGTTATGTGAAAAGAAATGTCAGCCATTGGTCTCTGTTCAAAGATCTGGGGTGGGTGTCATGGACATTGTACATCAGTAGGGCTGTGCAGAATGGGGACTCCCACTATTGGAACTGATACAGAATGCCAGTTCTGTTGCTGAAATGCTTTTCAGATTTTGGTTTAAATTTTACAGAATTCTGAAAAGCTTTTTTGCTTAAACTATAGCAGATCACACAAACTGGGGAATAATTTTCTGCAGGAAAAGAATCCATGACTTCTGTAAACTGTGGATTATGTAAGCAATAAGGCACAAATAGGTGTGCATTGAACAGAAATTAGTGCACGCCTACGGCGGTCAAGTGCCTTCAGCCTCTAAAAGTGTTGTAATATCTGTTCAATGCATAACTACTATTAAGGATTTGTCTACCACCACCCTCCCTCATGGGTGGAGTGAGTCAGTTTATAAGGTACTTGACTGTATATAATCTGAGAGTCAGACTGGTTGACTGCATGGTGCACCTATTATTCCTACTTTGTCTGAACTGTTTTTGCATGCTGGTAATTTGGCAGGGTAGGATCTAGCTGGGTCAATTAATGCTCTCCTTTCACTGAGCCACCTAAATAATCTGCTTAATAATACTGTATGTAGGAACTGGATCCTACCGATGATAATTTTCACTTAATTTCTGAGGGACGGTGCCAGTTCTCTTGTTGTCTCCACACATTTAAGCAATATGGCCTTTTTCAAGCATTGTGAAATTCACAGAAATGTTGGTGCAAAGCTCTGAAATGCAGAGGTACTCAAGGCTGTAGGCAAAAGGGCACAAGCCATCAGCATCTCCATGTAAATGGAATGAGTGGAAACCTTCTTTGGAACCCAGCCCTCTGGAGGTGGTAGCAGAGCATGAACATCCCTCTAGGCAATAATGAAGGAGGGGAGGGGGCTCATTAAAACTAAAATTCCTATGAACTGAAATGTCACAGCTGACTAATTTGGAACCCAAGGGTTCAAGAAGCATATGGAGGATGGAGCACAGGCTTAAGGAAATGGAGGGCAAAGTGGATGAGCTGAAGGGTTGCTCATTTGATAATGCTTGTGAAATAAAAAAAAAATCTGGGACAGTCATCAATCTGAACTGTAGAGATCAGTGCAAAACCATCAGGATAATTGATGTTCTGGAAAGCTTGACAGGTCAGATATAATTGGCATCACCACAGTTTCCAAGCTGGTGGATTTTTACTGTGAATGCCCCCTACAGTTCAAGCATGCCCATAGAGTGCCCCCCCCCCCACACAAAGGCTGGCAAAAAAAAAACAGGCAGTCATTTCCAAGTTGCACTCTGTAAAAACAGGAATGAGTATACCACAGTCAGCATATTACCAGGAGCTGGAATAGGGGATATTAGGGACTTACTCCCCGGATTATTGCAGAATTGTAATAAACCTGTTACTGTTGTACATGCAGGGGGTGAATGATATAGGGAGGAGAAAACTTATTGAGATACAAAGAGACTTTGAGGAGGTGGGCAGCACTCTCAAGGCACTGGGGTGTGAGATCTTCATTTATGAGGTTCTCCCAGTTCCAAGAGCTGGAACTGCAAGATTGAGGGAAATCAGGCAACTAAATAGGTGGTTGAGAAGGTGGTGTTTCAGGGAAGTGCTGACACTAATAGAATATTGGAATAATTTTTCTAACTCCAGACTGTTTAACAATGATAGATTACATATCAATAAGCAGGGGATCCAAATCATAGCCCAGAACATTTTACAAGCAGTACAGATACATTTAAACTAAAACGTGGGGGGCAGACGGGTGGCAATGTAAACCTTCAAAGGAATATAAATGCAAGGATTGGAAACAGAAAAGAATCCACCTGGAAATGTTTGAACATAAATGCAAGAAGCATAGTTCAGAAGTTTGACAAACTGGTATACACACCAAAAGAGGAAAAAGTGCAGATATGTGCCATCATGGAAACATGGTGGGACAGGGAAGATCAATGGGAAAGGCAGATAACTGGATATCAGTTGTACAGATAGGTCTGGTAGAAGGGGAGGTAGTGTGGCTATCTATGTAGCTGATAATATAATATCTGAGGAAATAGAAGTAAAAACACTGGAGGGAATTGAGCAAATACGGACCAAAGTTATCCCGGAAGGCAGTGACAAAATCATTTATTGAAGTGATATATAGACCTCCCTCTACCCCCCCCAATTATTGATATCCAGTTAGTCAAAAATATAGAAAAAATGGATATTCCTGATAACCTAATAATACTGGAAGATTTCAACTTACCCGGCATAAATTGGGAAAACCATATGGCAAGGTCTATGACAGAAGGCAAGATATTTGGATGCTTTTAGCATTATCGGTATGGAACAATTCATACAGGGAAAAAACAGGCAGTCTAATCTATTAGACCTTGTACTGAGTAATATGGGGGATAATATACTGCAATGCAGGCTCACTACCCCACTAGGCTCCAGTGATCATGCCAGGATAGAATTCATCATAAGGGGTCAAACTGCCAGAGTTTCAGGTGAAGCACTAGTTAGACACTACTGCAGAGCAGACTATAATAATATAAGGAAGGAGTTTAGCAAATGGAGTTGGAGGGCTGATTTTTATCACAAATCTGTTTCTTTAATGTGGAGGCTCTGGCAGGGAAGAAAAATCAGATAGATGACAAACATATTCCTATCAAAAAGAAATATAATCGATCAGGGAAGATTCCTGTTTGGATGACTGGTTGAATTAAAAAACTACTAAATAAAAAAATAGGGCTTATGTCAAAGCCAAGAAAAGCAGCCTTGAGAAAGATAAGTGCACATATAGATATTTACTCAAGAAAACCAAAACATTTTTTTCTTAAAAGCCAAGAGGGAATACAAGCTAAGGCTGGCTGATAAGATCAAGGATAACTATAAAACCTTCTATAACTTTATCAGTTGCAAAAAAGGAGGGCCACAAGGGATAGGCCCACTAAAAGACACAACTGGTAATTTATTACAGGATAATATACTTATGGCTGAAAGGTGTAATAGTTATTTTTCATCAGTATATAATACCAAGACTAGCGGCACCAAACAACATCATGAAAATGATTATCGTATGCCCAGATTAAAAATGGAAAACATCAAAAATAGATTGCTCAGCTTGAATCCTGGTAAATCCCTGGGAACAGATGGAATCCATCTAAAAATAGTTAGTGGATTGGCTGAATTATTGGCTGAAACTTTAACCTACCTATTCCAGGCATCTTTGGATCAGGGAGAGGTGGTAGATGCATGGAGAGAGGTGAATGTAGTTCCCATTTTCAAGAAGGGTTCCAGGCAGGATGTTGGTAACTATTGACCAATAAGCCTGACTTCGATACTTGGAAAAGTATTAGAGGGGGTTATTAAGGATGATATAGAACTGGATATGCAGTAGAGAGGGGACATTGATGACGCACAGCACAGATTTAAACATGATGGATCATGTCAGAAAAATCTTTTGGGATTTTATGAGTATGTTAGTAAGGCCTTGGATGATGGTAGTTTGGTGGATGTTATCTTTCTGGACTTCTCCAAGGCCTTCGATAAGGTGCCACATGGGGAACTAGTGGACGCCCTGATAGATCATGGCATCCAGGGAAATGTAACATGCTGGATTAGTTCCTGGTTGCATGATAGAAAGCAGAGAGTGACAATCAGGGGCTGTAGCTCGGGATGGTCGGGGTGATGAGTGGGGTCCCACAGGGGTCTGTTTTGGGTCCCTGCCTCTTTAACGTGTATATTCATTCAATGACTGCTGGAGGGGGTGTATGGGAAGCAAAGTTTGCTGATGATGCTAGAATTAGCACCACGGTTAACAGCAACCTGGATACTGCCAGACTACAGGAAACCCTGGCTAAGTTGCAGGGCTGGGCACAGGACTCTAGGTTAACATTTAATGTGGATAAGTGCAGAGTCATGCACTTTGGCAGAAACAACATGGGGCTACTTATAATCTGAATGGCCATTCACTTAGAGAAGTTAGTGATGAAAGGGACCAGAGAATTAGGATCTCAAATTACCTTAAATTTAATCAGCATTGCAGCCAGGTAGTCAAAAAGGCAGGTAACATATGGTGCTGCATTAATAGACACATCAGAGGCAAGGGGAAGGAGGTCTTGTTGCCCTTGTATGGGTTGCTGGTGCAACCGCATGTGGAGTACTGCATGCAGTTCTGGTCTCCAGGTTACAGAAAGGAGATCATGTCACTGCAGACGGTTTAGAAAAGGGCTACCTAGATGATTGAATAGGTACAGGGTCTGGATTATCAGGATAGGTTGACTGAATTGGGGATGTACACGCTGGAGTACTGCAGACTGTGTGGGGACATGTGTATGGTCTGTAGGGCCCTTACAGACACAAATTTAAGGGAAAGTTAGGACTAAGGCTATGAGATCAGCATTATAAGACCAGAGCACATCCATTGCAGCTAACAAGGGTAAGGTATAAGACTACTTAAAGGAAACACTGATTTAGTGTAAGGGTGGTACCAATCTGGGACAGACTGCCACTTGAGGTGGTTACCAGCAGCAGCAGCAGTATGCAAGCCTTTAAAGCTAACCTGGATACATTCCTGATTGGAATTCTGCAGTATCAGTAGTTATTTAGTGGCGAGTGGTATGGACAGAAAAGTCTTCTGCACTCTGCATAAACCTATGTAACCACTACATAAGGAGCACATTTTACAGACGTCGAGGGAGGGAGAAAGAGCAGTGCATGTTTGGCAGTTGAAGGATTTCATTTTATCAGGATTGTTCTAAAGAAATTGTTGATCAGCACAGTGGCCTTGATGACTAAATTAGTGGCCTTGATGGAGGAACATCTGGATATCGTAGCAGTAACAGAAACATGGTACACACAGAACCATGACTGGGACATAAATATACCAGGATACACTATCTACAGGAGGGACAGGGAGCATAAAAAGATGAGGATTAGTAGCTTTCTACATAAGGGAAGGAATCAAAGCTACAGAACAAAAGGGTAAACAGGGAGGAGAGGAAGCATTGTGGGTCAATTTGGAGTTAGGCAATGCCACCACAATTTACACAGGGGTTGTATACAGACCCCCAACTCAGGGGGAGGACATTACTTGGTTACTTGGTAGAATAGACAAAAGAAGGCTGAAGCCCATCGAGGATGTCATCCACACATGTGGATCATTGATGGATTATGTTCTTTCCAGGAGCCATTTATCAAGTTTGACTTTGAAGGTGTTTATATTTTGACAATCAACAATGTCCTGCGGCAAAGAATTCCAAATTCTTGGGGCTCTAACAGTAAAAAAACTGCTGTCTTTTGTTTGTTCTGGTTCTGTTAATCACTATTTGTTCATTATGTATTCTGGCAACAATCTTTCTAGATGAAAAGGATAGTCCACATAAACTCATTAACATAGCTGAATGTAAGATCTTAAATAACTGGAGTAAGTCACCCCTTAATCTTCTAAATTCAAGTGAGTAAAGCCCTGTTCTTTGAAGTCTAGTTGCGTAGTCCAATGAAGAAATATGTGGTATTATTTTTGGTGCCCTTCTTTGAACTTTCTCAATTCTAATGATATCCATAGCCAAATAGGGACTCCAGAA
Source organism: Neoceratodus forsteri (assembly GCA_016271365.2). Taxonomy (NCBI): domain Eukaryota; kingdom Metazoa; phylum Chordata; order Ceratodontiformes; family Ceratodontidae; genus Neoceratodus; species Neoceratodus forsteri. The sequence goes on from CM028137.1 coordinate 831,095,127, forward strand.
AGGTGAACCATAGTCCAAGTGGGGTCTAATATGGGTTTGTACATGGCAATAATACACTCTTCGGTTTTAAGTGTAAATGTATTATTTATTCTGCGCAAAAGGGCATTAGTTTGGTTAGCAACTTTATTACAGTGGTTAGAAAAAGACAGCTTGTTGTTAACAAAAATACCCAGATCTTTCTCTATAGAAGATTCCCTAACCATTGTATTATTAATATAATATGTTTGCTTAATATTATTTTTACCCATGTGTAACACTGAGCATTTAGATACATTGAATGACATTCTATTAGTTGCTGCCCATAGTTCAATTCTCTTAAGATCATTTGTAAGAGTATTCCTATTTAAGTCACTGTCCACTGGTCCACCCAGTTTAGTGTCATCTGCAAATTTTGATATAGTATTGTTTGAAGAAATCGTGAGGTCACTAATAAATATCTCAAAAGTGTGGGACCCAACACTGAGCCCTGGGGACACCACTCAACACCAATCCCTCATTGAGTGTTCCTGTTTACCCTAATGGTCTGTGTTCTTTTATAAAGCCAATTATTGACCCAGGACACAATACAGTTAGAGAAACCTAGTGATATAAGTTTATTTATTAATATGGAATGTGAAACCTTGTCAAAAGCTTTACTGTAATCAAGCAGTATAACGTCTACTGGAATATTTAAATCAAGGTTCATGCTGATTGAATTATAAAAAGCTAACAGATTAGTCGTACATGAGTACCCAGTCTTGAACCCATGTTGTGTAATATCATTAAAGTTTAATGCCAACATCTCCTCTTCGATTAAATGTTTAATCTGTTTTTCTAATAGTTTACATGAAATGGAGGTAAGGCTAATGGGTCTATAATTTTCTGCTTTATGATGTAACCCTTTTTTGAAGATTGGCTTGACGATAGCAGTTTTCCAGTCTAAGGGTACATTGGACTCACTAACAGATTTATTAAAGATAATAGTGAGTGGAGTAGCAATATAGTTGTATGTTCCCATAAGAAATTTAGGGTTTATATTGTCAGGGCCTGGGCTTGTTAATGATTTTAGTGTATCTAGAAGCTTAAAGGTGTCAGAGATAGTAATGGTATAACTAGGTGAAGTACCAGATTTGGCATATGTTATAGGTTGGGTATCTTGCTCGAAAACTGAACAGAAGTATTTGTTAAATTCAGTAGCAGTAACCTTATCAGAAATAATGGTAGTGTTATCTATGATTAATGGGCCTATTTTTTTTTGTTTCTCCCTTTTTACTGTTTAAATATGAGTATAAACTCTTGTGTGAGTCCTTAGTGTGGCTATTCTGAATTCTAAATTCCGTTTAGATAGAGTAATTAATGTTTTAAGGTCTTTAACTGCTTTCCTATATTCTGATAACTTTCCTCTAGTAGTTCAGGTTGACACTTTTTAAACATATAAATAATTTACGTTTACGATTACTGTTTTTTATTTTATTATTATACCAAGCAGAGATTTTGCCTTTGTTATTGTATTTCCTTCTTGTTGGGACATATTGTTTTCTAAGTCATGCACAATGTCCTTAAAGGTGTTCCATGCATTATTGATGTTAAGTGGTAAAGTAATGAGTCCCATGGTATTACTGCCAGTTGCTCATTCATTTTATGAAATTTGCCTTCTCATATTGTTTTATTGTACATTTATTTATAGGGGTATTATGAACCAGAGAAATAAAAAATAGAATTGTCATGTGATCACTGTTACTTAATGGATCCAGAACTTGTAAGTTGGACAGGGAGGCCTCCATATTGGTTATCACTAGGTCTAGTGTATTGGTCCCACGTGTGGGTTCTCTAACTAGTTGGGTGAGGCCAAGGTCAGTGATTGTTGAGATTAGCTGTAAATCATACTGATTAGTACCTGATAGTGTATCCCAATTTATAGTAGGGAGATTGAAGTCACCCAAAACAATCACTGATCCTTTATCTGCTATTTGGGTAATTTCCAAGGTTAGTTGTTTAAGATATGTCATATCTGAGGAGGGGGGGCGATAACATGGACAAGAAAATGATAGGAAGTATCCTTAGAATGGCAGAAAAAGGGGAGATATTGCTGATGGGGGATCTGAATATAGCAGATGTTAATTGGAGTACATTTGCAGCAGCCACTTCTGAGAGTGGGGTCATTCTAGATGCCCTGCAGGGGGAATGACTTAGACAACTAGCATTGGAGCCCACCCGAGAGGGAGCAATCTTAGACCTGGTACTCTCAAATGGAGATGGTGAGAGGATCACAGATTTAGAAGTGGGTAGCCATCTGGGAACTAGTGACCATCAAACAGTATGGTTCACAATAAACACAGCAGTAGAGTCAAGCCATACAAAGGCAAAGGTACTGGACTTCAGGAGGGCTGACTTTGCCAAAGTGGGTGAGTACCTAAGGAATGCACTAGCAAATGGGCAGGAAGGAGGGGTGGAAGAGCACTGGGGAATAATCAAAACTGCCATCACAGAGGCAACAAGCCTTTGTGTGAAGCAAATAAATAAAACAAAACAATGTAAGAAACCACTATGGTTCTCAAAGGAGGTGGCAGGGAAGGTTAGGGAGAAAAAGAAAGCATTCAGGAAATACAAGGAATCACAGAAGGAGCAGGACAGAGAATTGTATCAGTTAAAGCAAAAGGAAGCTTGGAAGGCAGTCAGAACAGCAAAGGCCCGAACTGAGGAAAAGATAGCCAACTCAGTTAAGAAGGGGATAAAACCTTTTTTAGGTACATCAGGGAGCGAAGGAAGACCAATGGAGGAAGTGAGGCTTAATAAAGGGGAGGGTGGGCAGAGGGTGACGGTGAAAAGACAGAGATACTAAACAAATATTTTGCTCAGTATTTACAAATGAAGAGGGAGGTACCTAAAACAAACAATAGAAACACTCTGGATACAGAAGTTGATACCAGCCCATTTACAGAAGAAAGGGTTCTAAAAGAACTCTTAAAACTGAAGGTGGAAAAAGCAATGGGGCTTGATGGGATTCATCCCAGAATTCTAAAAGAACTAAGGGTAGAACTAGTGACACCACTGACTACCCTCTTTAACAAATCATGGGAGGATGGGGTGATACCTGAGGACTGGAGGAGGACTGATGTGATTCCACTTCACAAAAGTGGGAGCAGGGCAGAAGCAGGCAACTACAGACCTGTTAGTTTAACCTCAGTGATAGGGAAAATGATGGAATCACTTCTGAAGGAAAGAACTGTAGAGTACCTAGAGGCCAGAGAGGCACAGGACCCAAGGCAGCATGGATTCACAGCGGGAAGGTCATGTCAGATGAATCTAATCGATTTATTTGACTGGGTGACCAAAGTAGTAGATTAGGGAGGGGCTGTGGACATGGCCTACCTATACTTTAGCAAGGCATTTGACACAGTCCCACACAAAAGATTAATATTTTATTTTTTGTATTTTTATTTATTTCATAATTCGGATTTACAACCTTTGAGTCAAAGACTCATTTACAAAGGCACCTCATTGCAGAGAGGGTGGACAACAATTGGTGGTGGAGTACAATGGAGAACATTACAGGTGAGATACAATAAAAGAACACACAAAGCAATTCCAGCAATACAAAGGTGTACAAAGGCTTCAATTAGTTACAATTAGTCTAGTATATAAATAATAAGGTACTGCTAGGGGTTCTAAGGAGTGATACCTGGGGAGGAAGGGGTGGTTGCTGGTGGAGAAGGCAGTCCGGAAGGATGTTGTCTGTAAATTGGGCTAGGCGGAGCTCTAGGTATGGGCCAATCAGGGACATTTACAGCTCCGAGTGTCAGTGAGGTGGTTTCGGAGGGTGATTTTGAAGGGGCCAATTTTGGGGATGTTTGTGATATGAGTGGGGAGGTAGTTGTACCAAGAGGGGACTCTGTGGTGGAATGATCTTTGGGTGAGAGACGTCCTGGCTGTCAGGTCCTGGAAGGTGGCTTTGGTTGCGCTTCGAGTGGCGACCAATTGGGAGGCCAAGTTTAGAGATGCAGCAACCCCCGGGGGGGAGAGCCCAAGTAGTGATTTTTTTGCTGGTATACAGGTGTGGTAGTGGAGGCACTCATCAAAGGTGAGTAAGTTCGAGGAGGAGTAGAGCTGGCATGTGTGCGTTCTGCTGGGGGCACCGGTCAGGAGCCTGGAAGCTTTGTTGATCGAGGTCTGGACTTTGGTGAGGGTGGTGGGGTCAGAAACTTCATAGATAGGGAGCCTGTAGTCAACCAATGACAGGAGGAGGAGGTGATAGCCAGCTGGAGGGCATTCTGATTGAGGCAGACTTTGTGGCAGTAGAGGAGAGTCCAATCCGGGTGTTTACAGCAGTGGACAGGGAATTAAGATGTGAGTGGAACGAGAGAGCTGAGTTGAAGGTGATGCCCAGATATTTGTATGCAGACACCTGTTCAAGGGGGTGTAGGGTGCTGGGGAGGATGAGAAAGGGGGCATTTCTGGAGTTACTCTGGAGGTGAGCAAAAAGCATAGATTTTGTCTTCTTGAGATTCAGAACTAGACGATGGTCGAGGAACCATTTTTCAGCTTGGCTGAAGGTGAGTTGCAGAGAGTTCTGGAGAGTGATGGGGTCAGGGTGGGAGGCGACGAGAACTGCATCATCAGCATATAGGAGCATACTGCCCGAGCAGGAGCTAGGAAGGGTGTTTAGAAAGAGTCTGAACAATGTGGGGTCCAGGATGGAACCCTTGGGGACACCTGAGTGAACAGGTAGGGCAGCTGATAGGGTACCGTTTATCTTGACTCATTGGGATCTGGCATGGAGGTAACTGTTGAACCAGGCAAGGGGGCCAGATGAAAAGCCTAGTTGATGGAGGGAGTCAAGTAATAGGGGGTGACATACAGTATCAAAGGCCTTAGATAGGTCAATGAACACTGCCCCAGCAATGTCAACAGTGTCAAGTGCAGAGTGTATTTGCTGTGCGAACTCTAGGAGGGCTGTGGTGGTGCTGTGTCCAGGGTGGAAGCTATGCTGTTCTGGACACAGTATGCTGTATTTGGTTAGATGTTCCATGAGTTGGGTGGATACTATTTTTTCCAGGGCTTTAGAGAGTGAGGGGAGGGTGGAGATCGGTCTGTAGTTATTTGATAATGTGCAATCTCCATTCTTATGAATTGGGGTAATTTCAGCTGATTTCCAGATGCTCCAGAATTGACCGAGGCACAGAGACCAGTTTAACAGGTCAGTGAGAGGGGCTAGTATGACATCTAGAGTTATACGGAGAATTCTAGAGTCAATGGGGTCACAGCTGGGGTTGTGGCTGGAGAGGGCTTTTGGTAGGAGTGGTTTGGCTTCATGAGGAGATATGGTGCAGAGGAGAAATGGGGGTGATTCAGGGTGGGGGAGCTGAGGTAGGGATAGGGTCAAAAAAGTGGACAGGAAGGACTGCACTTAGGTCAGAGAAAGCTGTATTGAAGCAGTCAGCAATATGTGGGGGTTCAGTGGTAATAGCACCGTTGACAGATATCTGAGATGGGGAGGAACAAGTTTTTCCAAGGAGCTCCTTAATATTATCCTAGAACGCACACGCAGAGCCCCAGAAGGTGGCCAGGGTGGTTTGGTAGTATTTGGACTTGGCTTGCCTTATGGTCCAGGTGCATTGGTTATGAGTGGCATTATAGACCTGTCTGTCCACTGTCCTGCATGACTCGACCGTGACATGCCAGAGGTTGTCTCACTGCCTCAGTTGTTGAATAAGGGAAGGGGAAATCCAGGCAGCATTATGTTTTTTGGAGTGGGTACTGGTAAAGGGGGCAAAGAGGTCACAGGCCTTGCAGAAGGCTCTGGTGAGGTAGGCTAGCGCAGTGTCTATATCAGTCGTGAGTGAGATCGGGGACCAGTCAAGTTGGGCTAGGTACTGCTTCAGTTTACTGAGGCCCCCGGGTGAAAACAGCGGTGGGAGGTGACTCCGCGTGTGGGTTTTTGCATGGGGAGGAACAGAAACAGAAGATAGGGGAATGGTCGCTGAGGGAGTTAGCTAGGACATTAACAGTCTCGATTTTGTGGGTGCGGTTGGAAAGTATTATGTCAAGAAGGGAGCTAGTGCCACTTGACTGGTTAAATCTGGTAGGAAGAGTGACTAATTGAGCTAAGTCAAGGGCAGTAAAGGAGTCCTTTATGTTTGCAGCAGTGCAGTCTAGCCAGTTGACATTGAGGTCACCTAGAATGAGCTGCTTAGCTTTGTGGGGCAGGGTACAGAGATAGTCAGTAAGGGAGTGGATTGCTGGTCCTTGGGCCCATGGGGGTATGTATGTAGTGGTAAGATAGAGGGGGCCCCTCCCCCGGTCAGGGGAGATTTTTAAGGTGATGGCTTGGGCACCATGACTGAGCTTGGGGGCAGGGAGAGCATGGCTGAGGAGGAAGTCACGCAAGTAGACTGCACATCCACCACCATGCTTACCAACTCGATCCTCTCAGAATAGGGTGAAACCAGGGAGGGAGACAGCTGAGTCAGGGGTTGATGCAGAGAGCCAGGTCTCCACTATGGCAATGATGTCAGGCCTGTGTTGTGCGACCCAGCACTGGAGTGCAGCAGTTTTCTTTAGGTATATACAAGTTAGCCAGCCTGGGAGTGGGTCCCAAGATGGTAGCCTGGGTAAAGAATTGGCTGGAGAACAGAACACAGAGGGCAATAGTAAATGAAGTTCACTCTGAAGAAAAGGGGGCTACTAGTGGGGTACCACAGGGTTCAGTTCTAGGACCTGTCCTCTTCAATGTTTTTATAGCGACATTGCAGAGGCACTGGAAGGAAATGTTTGTCTCTTTGCAGATGACACAAAGATCTACAACAGAGTTGATACACAAGGTGGGGAGGAAAGGATGAGAAGGGACTTGGCAAGGTTGGAGGAATGGGCAAATGTATGGCAGCTTAGATTCAGTGCTAAGAAGTGCAAGGTAATGCACCTGGGAAACAAAAACCCAGGGGAAGAGTACATAATGGGGGTGAGATACTAACAACAACACAAATGGAAAGGGACCTGGGGGTAGTCATATCAGATGACCTAAAGGTTGGCAAGCAATGTGATAGGGCAGTAAGGAGGGCTGGGGAGATACTGGGATGCATAGGGAGAGGCATCACCAGTAGAAAACAGGAAGTTGTTATCCCTCTGTACAGACAGCTGGTGAGACCCCATCTAGAGTACTGCGTGCAGTTCTGGAGGCCCAATCTCCACAAAGACATAAACAGGATGGAGGCAGTCCAGAAGAGGGCAACTAAAAATGGTGCAGGGTCTGCACCAGAAGACATGTGAAGAGAGACTTACGGAGCTTAATATGTATACTTCGAGGAAAGGGGGGGGGGGACATAATAGAAACTCTCAAGTACCTCAAGGGAATCAACAAAGTTCAAGAGGGCAGCATCTTTCAGAAAAAGAGGTGTGCGAGAACAAGGGGGATCAATTTGAAGATAGAGGAGGAGCATCTCAGAGGTAATGTAAGGAAGTATTTCTTTCACGGAGAGGGTTGTGGATGCATGGAACAGCCTTCCGGAGGAGGTTGTGAAGTCAAAAACAGTGGTGGAATCCAAGACAATTCTAGGGGGTGGGGGTAGGAAGAAGAAGGCTATTGGTTAACTAGGATCTGCAGCTTATCCATTAGGTAGGGAAATGGGCAGACTGGGTGGGCCAAGCGGTCCTTATCTGCCGTCAAATTCTATGTTTCTATGAGTTTGCGATGAAGGATTTGCTGGAAAGATGGGGCATTACTAATCGCTCAAATATACAGCAGTGTTATGTGTATATATATGTTAATGGGGTCACACACATATTTCAGACCCTACCAGAGGGCAGGTGGATAAATCCTTAGTAGTGCTAGCTTTGCTGCTCCCAATTTGCACTTTCAGCTGTCCGAAAGACTGCAAACAGAACACTGACTCTCCACCTTGGGTTTACTATTGTTAAGTTACTTTTTTTTGGAAAAGGCTCTATTTGCCCTAACTTTGATAGAATTTGTTTTACTTCATTCAAGTAAAATGAAAAATATTGAAACTCTGATCCTTTTACAAATATTTTTCTCTCAATGGAAAATACTTTTTTAAATGGCGAGTGATGGTCATCTTTAATACTTAAGACATTAATTACAAAACTGAGCCATCAATTGTAAAATTAGGTATATAGCTGTTTTTAAAAAAATCTAAGAAATAAAAACACACTGATTATGAATGTCACAAACACATTTTTGATGAAAAAACTGTATGAGAAAATGTTTGCCATCTAACAGATACTGCTACTTTAAGATGGAGAATATCTTACTGCAAACACAATTCTATTTTATTAAGTTAAACTGAAACACTGTTTCGACACGGAGAGGAAACAGGTAACTCTAAACTTTGATTCATGGTGTTACTGTGTAGTAACGGGTTTGGTTTGCTCGACAACTTTACAAAACATTTGTGGCTCTAAGCTGCGGCACAGCACTCACTTGCATCTACATTCTACAGCTGCACTGTATCATTCTCTGAAGATACTGCCTCTCAGAAGTCTCCATGCCCAACCCATTTCATAAACCATCACCATAGGGTTGCTACTAGAGCCCCATCTGGGTCAATGGGTTTGGGGTCCTCCAAGCTGTTTATACCACAGGGGGCAAAATGTTTGTGCACAGCCTTGGGGCTGAGCACAGAACTTGGTGGAGAACAGCATGTTACTGTTCCAAGTACAGAACCCCAGTAATGGACCACACAGTATGGTACAAATAAATATGAAACTCACAACCCAAACCGAATAAAAAATGGGAGTTATTTGCCATTGGATATTAGGTTTACTGTTTGCGTCCATTATCCCACACATTCCCAGATTTCTTTGTTTTCTGCCATGGAAACTTGAGTAAAAAATAAGATGCAAATGAAAATGAGACTCAGCCCATTTAAACATCCTGCTGGATTTTAAGTAGGTCATGGCAGAAACGCTACCTGATTGGGTGTCAGCTACTACACTGCTTTGAAATTAATTAATTCATAAATATAGGCACTTTCTGTCAGCAGAATGGGAGAGAGCCTCCAGTGCGATTTTCCCTATCAGAGAACCTGTATTTAGAATAAAAATGCTGCTGTAAAAATATAGATTTCAACAAAGCACTCTAGTAGCTGACATCCAATCTGTTAAGCTTTCTGTCATGATCTACTTAAAATCGTTGAGTAATTTAGTAAAACCTCAATTTTTGTAGCAGCATAACTTTTAAAGCTGCAAGAGAATGCCTCACCTGCTGTCACAGAGAATCTTAAGTTTTCGTTTTGGCCACATGCAAAACATGCCCAAATTAATGAAAAAAAGTGTTAGTTACACTTTCCAGGAGAGGGTGAGTATTTAGCAACGGTTTCATTCATGGAATTACTTCTTATAGTGGCCCATTGATTACAAGATTTAGCAGCCTTAGCAACACATGCTGTTTTTCTTGCAGATGTCAAATTGACCAAAACACCCAGACAGCTTTTCCCAGCTTCTAACTCCAAGTTTTGGCACCTACTGAGGCTATAAAATAAATATCAGTCTGATTAAACTATAAAAGAACAGTCTCTTTAACCTCTACCATGGCCATTCAATCCTGAATAAACAAATTCTGGCAGAGCCACTACGGCTACAAATGCATTAACTAGATAAGGATGTTTCATGGGCTTAAATACAAACATAAACATGAACTTCATTTAGTAAGCATACATGTGATATCTCCCTCTTTACGCAGGAGACTCCTGTTTTTTTTGACTGAACTCCCTCCCTCCCTCTTGGGAAACAAAATCTCCTGCTTAAGTAAAATTCTGTCCAAAATATCCATGGTTTTTGGGAAGATAAAGACACATAAAAATTAAATCAGTGATGAACAATGTATCTGATAACTTTATATAACTACTTGTTTATTATTTTCAGTGCTTATTCTTGACAAAATGAAATACTTCACATTTTTGAAATGACTTTTTTCTTATTTTTTTGATGCCATTTAAGGACAAATTCATAACGTTACAGCATCTCCCTACTAGTAGGCCAATCTCCCTCCTAATTTGACCCAAATCTCCCTCTTAAGCAGTTGGCAGGCGAGTCTCCCTCCTAATTTGACCCAAATCTCCCTCTTAAGCAAGTTGGACATATCACATGCATGAGTAAGGCCAACAATACCATTCCACATATGACTTTTTAACAAGCTAGGCAGCCTGGAAGTGGGTCACACGGTAATAAACTAGGTTGGGAACTGTTTGAATGACAGAAGATAGAGAGTCATTGTAAGTGTTGCTCAATTTAAGGAAAGGAGTGTGACCAGCAGGGTGCCACAGCAATCAGTCCTGGGCCCAGTCCTGTTTAATGTCTTTATAAGTGAAACTGTGGAGAGGCTGTAGGGGAAAGTGTGGCTCTTTGCAAAGAACACTAAGATCTGCAACAGGGTGGACACTCCAGGAAGGGTGGAAAAAATAAGGAGGGACCTAGCTAAACTGGAGGAATTGTCCAAAGTGTGGCAGCTGAGAGTTAATGCAAAAAAATGCAAAATCATGCATTTGGGTTGCAGAAACCAAGGGGAGGATTACGGGGGGAGGGGGGAGAAACTGATGGTCACCAAACAGGAAAAGGATTTGGGGGAAATCATATTGGATGACCTATTGGTGGCTAAACAATGTACCAAGGCTGTAGGGAGAGCCAGTGGGATGCTGGAGTGCATAGGGAGAGGTATCACCAGCAGAAGGAAGGAGGTAATGCCACTGTGCAGATCACTGGTGAGGCCTCATTTGGAATACGGTGTCCAGTTCTGGAGGCCGCATTTCTGTAATGCAACTTTAAATCACAAATGGGTTAAACGGGTCTATTTTAGATCTGTACCTGCTCCCCTTCTGCCCCCACTGGTTAGGCTAACTGAATGCAACCTGGAAATATCTAGGCTAGCATGATGATTCACCTGCACAAGCTGCTTCTCAGTCCACATCACTGTCTTTTTAAAATGCTAACTTCTTGTTGAAAATAGTAGCTTGCCACAGTAATACATAAGCTAAAGTGATGTCACCTACCAGGAGTTGTGAGACATACTGTAGCTAGCTTGGCTTGATGAAGGGTGAACATGGTCAGGACCTCATAGCAATTGAGGTGCATATGCAGCAAATAAGTCCAGATGCACTAACTTACCCTACAAAAGTGTTAAGTATCATAGTCTGCATAATACACAAGGCTTACAGTGATGCATTTTCATATGGTTTGGCTGGTTTGGGTTCTACTGCTTATAATACAGGGATGAATAGCTAGGGAAGACATTTTCTTCAATGACTGCCAAATGTGGTACAGTGGCAGATGGTTTGCAAAGGTATAACAGAAATTATGTCTATGAGGTATTGTCATCCAAGAATTGGGTCACGTTTTCATAGAGACAGATTACATTTGTGGTGCATGATTGTCCCTTTATGAATCCCTGCTGCTCTCTGTCACTGACATTACTGTTAGACATGTGGCTAACTTATATCTTTAAGTAGTGATTCTAGAATTTTACCCAGAACCTGTATGTAATAATTTAAAATAAATATTTTGAGGGGGTACCTGATTATGGATTATCCCAATGTTTAATTTCAGTATTTTAGTGGAAACTTTGTACTCTGATTTTTTTTATTCTGAATGTTTTGTAATATGTTGTCTGTATTTATATTAATTCTGTTTACATTCCTGGTAATGTACCAGGGCAGGGGACTGAGCTGTGATTGGGTTTGAATAAGGAACACAAATATTCATTACATTGGTTTTCTGTCTCCACTGGATTTTTTACTGTTTCCCTTTTAATACTAATATTACTTATATTCTTATTTTTTCTTTGTTTAGGCTATTGCTGTAACTGCACTATTGTTTGCTGTTGCCTTTGTCTGCATCTGTTGCATGTTTGAGTTCCATTTTCCTTTTTGAAACGGTTACATTAGCTTTTATGTTTCTTTTAGAATGTTTAATATTCTGACCACATGGATGTGTCATGGCTTTTAGAATGTTTAATATTCTGACCACGTGGTTATGTCATGGTTTTTAGAATGTTTAATATTCTGACCACGTGGTTATGTCATGGTTTTTAGAATGTTTAATATTCTGACCACATGGCTTTTGTTTTCAGATATGTTATTGCATGTTTAGCTTGATTTTTTTTGTTGAGTAACTTTCTTCACATTCTCATTTAGCCATCTTATTTGTCATCATTTATTGTTATATTCCTTGATCCTTTTAATGTAACTATTGTAAATGATAACATGTTGCCCTTTATAATCTGCCAAATGTCATTCACTGTTTTGTTGTTTTAAATTTTATGCCACTCAGTTTCTTTGATTTGTTGGTTGTTTTGTTCTTTTCTACTGCATCTAGGACCCTTTCCCTTCCTTTTAATCCTTTCCAACTGTTTTCTATATTTAGGACATGTATTTTACTTGAGCTTTCATCCTTTCACAAGTAGAATGAAAATGCATTCCAGTGCTGCTCACTTGCTTTATACATAATATCCTCCCCCTTGCTTTGGCTTATTTATGCACACTTTTTCTTTTGTGTTTGTTTCCTTTTTTCTCTCTTTTTCTGTATGGTCCTGACTTCTATAGAGCTACACATTTTTGATTTAAATTGACAATAGGTTGATTCTGTGGATTTTGAATAATTGAGCAGTACTTGTTAATGGCATTGTGTTACTGGTACCATAGGCTTTATATTTAACATCTTGAAATTGATGTCAACATGAATGTATAATGCTCATGTATCAGCTATTTACTAACATAGAAGCTGCTGGCAGAAAAGGGCCTCCTGACCCACCTAGTCTGTCCTAAGGTCTCTACCTACTGTGCTGCCATGGACCATAACTGATCTCCAGCCTTAACCCCCCCCCCCCGCACCAGCCCTGTTACCAAGGTCTCCTTATGGGTATCCCATGCATGTTTGAAACCTGTTACTGTTTTGGTACCCATAACCTCTACCGGCAGGCTGTTGCAGGTGTCCATCGCCCTCTCTGTAAATAAATATTTCTTTGCATCCCCTCTAAGTCTCCCCCTTCCTGCTACATATCGTACCCCCTTGTCCTTGAATATCTCTTTCTCAGCAGAATTGAACCTTCCTGTACTTTATTGATACCTTTGAGGTATTTGAATTCTTGTATCATGTCTCCCCAGCCCTCCTTTCCTCTAGAGAGTACATATTTAACTCCCTGAGTCTTTCCCCATAGTGCTTCTGGTGCAAGCCATACACCATTTTGGTTGCCCTTCTCTGTACTGCCCTCACCCAATCTATATCTTTTCTGAGATGGCTGGAACCTCTAGAACAAATCTTTGCAACAGCAAATAGGAATTGCAAATAGGAACTCCTAGGAATTTACCTCGATGACACTCTCAATTTTTATAGTCATATTGACCATGTCTTCAAGACCTCCAACATAAAACTGGGTGTTCTGTATCACCACAAGCATTCCCTACCACCTGCAGCTCTGAAATTAGCCATAAGTAGCTCGGTACTAGCCACCATTGACTATGGGCTCCCAATCTTTGGAGTAGGCTCTGACACTGCCCTCAAGAGAGTCAGCACTCTCCTAAACAAGGCCTGTCACTTAACCGTGGGTGCTGTTCTCTCTACCCACACTTGCACCCTCTTCAAAGAGACAGGGTGGCTCCCACTCCACCTCTGAGCTCAACTCCAAACTTGCATGTTTATCAAAAAAGCCTTGCTAGGGCTTATGCCTGAGTCCACTAACAGGCTTTTCACAAAGACGTTACCCCTTAAGCAGATTAGGAGCGCTGCAAAAGGGGGACTCCAGGTGCCATTCAAGCATACTAAACTGCCACAGAGATCACTCACCTTTCTGGGCCCAAAGTGGTTCAATGAGCTGCCTATCACACTCTTAGAATGCACCAAGCTCAGACAATTCAAAATTGGACTTTCTTCCCAGCTAGAACTAAAAATAAATCTGTGTCTGCTGCACTTAGCCCATGCTCAGGGCCCCTAGGCTATCCCAACCACCCCTTGGCTCTGACCACCCAACCAGTGCCCCCTGTACTATTTCCCCCTGCTCTCTTCAACAAAGCCCCCTACCCACAAAATACCTAACTTGCATAGTCTACACTTCAATAAACTCTCAACCTCCCCCCCTACAGATCGCCCACTCCATCAACTACATACATGAACATCTGACAATGCCTGCCTTGGACTGCTTCCCACCCCCATGCCCCATTCTCACCCTTGGCCACCACTGTTGAGCGCAGCCTACCACTCTAGTAACTGTCCATGCCCCACCCCCAATTGCCCCATACTATTCAGTGGAGACTCAATCCCTGGCCTCTCTCCCCCTTTACTCTTTCTAACACTACTATGCCTACACTTAGTGCTGTTACTTACAATGTTAGACTTCTATGTACTAGTGAAACTTACAATGTTTGACTCCTATGTACTAGTGAAACCTAGACTCCTATGTATTAGTTAAACTTAAAAGTATGTGCAACCCTCTGTAACCTTATTTTGTAATCCACTGCTGTGCTATGTGTTATGTTGTCTGTATCTGTTCTTTTAACTGACTCACAACCTTTGAAAATTAGTCCTTGTCTCAAAGGTATTAATCCTAAACTGAAATAAATAAAATAAAATAAATAAAAATAGGAATCATAGTAACATCAAGAAAAGAGAAGCATAAAGATCCCCAATCTGGTGGTGGTGGGTGGCAGCTGAAAGGGGAACGAAGCTGCCGAAGATGCAAAAAAACAGAGTTTGCCCATGCAAACTGGGATTGGCATGGATGGGCAATATTGAAAAACCTGGTTAGTGCTGGCAAACTAGGAGCTATGCTGTATTAAGACCATGAGGATGGTTTGAGACTGGTAGCTTTTGCCAGCAGGAGTTTGACCCCGTTGGAGCGAAACTATCCTGTGCACAAGCTGGAGTTCCTTGCCCTAAAATGGGCCATCGCTGATCCTGCTACATATTATGCTCCCTTGTCTTTCAACATCTCTTTCTCAGCAGAACTGAACCTTCCTATATCTTGTTGATACCTTTGAAGTATTAGAATGCTTCAATTATGTCTCCCCTTTCCCTCCTTTCCTCTAGAGAGTACATATTAACTCCCTAAGTCTTTCCCCATATTACTTCTGGTGCAGGCCATGCACCATTTTGGTTGCCCTTCTCTGTACTGCCTTCACCCAATCTATATCTTTTCTGAGATGGCTGGGATCTCCAGAACAAATTATTGCAATAGCAAATAGGAATCACAGTAACATCAAGAAAAGAGAAGCATAAAGAATATAAAGTCAATTAGTTTAACGTTGAACATAGAAGCTGTTGGCAGAAAAGAACCTCCTGGCCAACCTAGTCTGCCCTAAGGTCCCTACCTACTGTGCTCCCATGGACCATAACTGATCACCAGCCTTAACCCCTTCCTCCCGTGCACCAGCCCTACTACCAAGGTCCCCTTATGTGTATCACATGCATGCTTGAAACCTGTTACCATTTCGGTACCCATTACCTCTGCTGGCAGGCTGTTCTAGGTGTCCACCGCCCTCTCTGTAAAGAAGTATTTCCTCACATCTCCTCTAAGTCTCCCCCCTTCCAGCTACATATCATGCCCCATTGTTCTTGGACATCTCTTTCTCAGCTGAATTGAACCTTCCTATACCTTATTGATACCTCTGAGGTATTTGAATGCTTCCATCATGTCTCCCCTATCCCTCCTTTCCTCTAGAGAGTACATATTTAACTCCCTGAGTCTTTCCTCATAGTGTTTCTGGCACAGGCCAAGCACCATTTTGGTTACCCTTCTCTGTACTGCCTTTTCCCAATCTATATCTTTTCTGAGATGGCTGGGATCTCCAGTACAAATGATTGCAACAGCAATAGCAAATAGGGATCATAGTAACTTCAAGAAAAGAGAAGCATAAAGACTATAAAGTCAATTAGTTTACATTGAACATAGAAGCTGTTGGCAGAAAAGGACCTCCTGTTCTACCTAGTCTGCCCTAAGGTCCCTACCTACTGTGCTGCCATGGACCATAACTGATCTGCAGCCTTAACTCCCCCCCCACACCAGACTTGTTACCAAGGTCCCCTTATGTGTATCCCATGCATGTTTGAAATCTGTTATGTTTTGGTACCATTACCTCTGCTGGCAGGCTGTTCCAGGTGCCTACTACCCTCCCTGTAAAGAAGTATTTCCTTGCATTCCCTTTACATCTCCCCCCTTCCAGCTACATATCATGCCCCTTATCCTTGAACATCTCTTTCTCAGCAGAATTGAACCTTCCTGTACCTTATTGTTACCTCTTAAGTATTTGAATACTTCTATCATGTCTCCCCTTTCCCGCCTTTCCTCTAGAGAGTACATATTTAACTCCTTGAGTAGTTCCCCATAGTGCTTCTGGTGCAAGACATCCACCATTTTGGTTGCCTTTCTCTGTACTGCCTTCACCCAATCTATAACTTTTCTGAGATGGCTGGGACATCCAGAACAGATGTTTGCAACAGCAAATAGGGATCATAGTAGCATCAAGAAAAGAGAAACATAAAGAATATAAACTCAATGGGTGGGATATTCAAAGGGGTTGCATATGGCACAACAGTGTTGTGCCATGCGCAACCCACTGATGCACCCCGGCACGATATTCAAAAGGGGATGTTGCGCCACGCAGATCCCAATGTGCCAGGGTGCAATGTATGCGGTGCAAGTGCAGGGGGCATGCCCATGCATATTCCACACATTCTGATAGCCTGGGATGTGCGGCGCATATGCTGGTGCAACCCCTACTTGCGCCGCACACTGGTGCTCAAAGATGAGCCACGAAGAAATAGGAGCAAGGGCTGGACACCCACAAGTGAGCTGCAGCATTGCAGGGTGCAAGACGGCAGCTGCCAGCTATGGATGGCCACCTGAGCTCCAGAGCCAGGGTCTGTTGGGGTCGCGCCCCCCACGCCTGATCACAGGCATTGTACTAGACACAAAATCCTTGGGGTAAAGGTATACTAAATACAGTTAAAATTAACCCTGGTGGTCCAGTGGTACCTCCCTCCCCACCTGCCCACTGAGCCCCACCACCCCGTCCCCCCATCGGTGGATGGGCAGCAGCACCCACCATAAGCAGCCCGGCCACCTGCTGGTGACCATGTACAATGCGGCTGTCGCGCAATGATCTCTGGCGTGGGCCAATGGGTGTGCGGAACTAGCAAAATACATGGTCCAGTCGGCGGCGGCGCTGCGGTGATAACTGCCACCGCGGCCAGAGGGAAGCGAGAATTGGCGAGGCCTCAGTGAAGCGAAGTGAAGGTGAGGCTCTTCTTTGGACCCTGAAGTAACTATTCATGCTCCTTGCTGATGAAACTGGAAGTGGTCCACTGGACCATCAGGGATATTGGACATGATTTATTTATTACTCATGCCTGCGATTGGGCTGGAAGCGGTCCACTGGACCACCAGGGATATTGGACATAATATATTTATTACTTATGCCCGTGATTGGGCTGGAAGCCATCCACTGGACCACCAGGGATATTGGACGTGATTTATTTATTACGTTTGCCCGCGATTGGGCATTGGGGCACTTTGCTGTGCTGTGCAGGGGGCGTCGGTCCCCAACGGCTGCAGCCTGGCAGTGCGCCAGGCGTAAGTCGCCGGGGATCGACGCACCTGCATGCAAATGGGGCCATAATGACATGCTAATGGCCCCAGTTGCACCTTGCATGCATTATGGCCCCATTTGCATATCCACCACTGAATATCACAGTTCCTGCACGTAGCGCAACCGCACTTGCGCTGACACTTCCCCCTGCTCCTCTCTTGTCACTTGCACTGGCGCAGTGCCACTGCGCTATGCGCAATGAGGGAGGCCACGTTGCCATATGCAACGATGCTAAGCCATGGTGCAGCACCGTTGAATATCACCCAGCACACTCTCTGGTGCATCCCAGTTGCGCTGCACCCAGCTTGCACCCCTGCCTGGTGCATTTCTGAATATCCCACCCAATTAGTTTAATGTTGAATCATTTCATGAGAACTTTGCATCACAGTCTGCATTTGTAGTCTAATGCAATTGTAACCATTAAAGTATTGTATTCCCTTCTCTCTCTATAGATATCTTGTGGCTTTTTATACATCCCTGGCAGTAGAAATGTCTTTCTGTTGCTTACCCAGGCACTTAAACAGGATCAAGCACTCATTAACGCAGGAGGCTAGAAAACTCCTAGTCCAAACTACCTTCTTGCCTCTCCTAGACTATGTGGACTTCCTATATGGCAACAGTACTAGCACAGCTCTCTCCAAGCTTGATATCCTATAGCACAGAGCCCTTAGGTTAATTTTGGATGCCCCTTATGACACGCACCACTGCATCCTCTATTCTTCCATAGGCTGGAGCTCCCATAGCTTCAGGAGGCAAAAGAATGCTATTCTATGGACATATAAGGCAATCATTCATAAATTACCTCAGTACCTCACAAGCTGCCTAACTCCCTGCATCCCTAGTGCCTATTCTCTCAGAAGTCTTACCATCTTATCTCTGGCTATCCCTAAAGTTAAAAAGTGCTTTGGTAGAGCCTCGATAAGCTTCACTCTTCCTACGCTCTGGAATAAGATCCAGAAAACCTTAAAGCTCGCGTCCCCTGTCACGTTCTCCCTCTTCAAATCCTTGTTCCTGAGGACCTTCTTTGAGGTCTGTCATTGCTTCAAGTCAAGGTCTTAACATCACAATGTGTTGCTGCTTTAAATTCTGGACTTAAACCTCAACCATTGCCTGTGGCATCTGTCATGTTTCTCCCTTAGAACAGTCCTTCCTCCCTAGGCCATCATGTCCAGCCCTCTCCTATCTCATCTGACCTTCCCTCACCACTCCCTATACCCCCTTCCCTTCCCACCCACTTGCCAGGCCATGCCTACAGTACTTATCAAAGGACTCTTACATCTCAATCTTCTTCGCACTTTGACGCCAGAGGAACTGCCACACCTGCTCACTATGAATCCTCCAATGATGTTTACTGTATAAACTTTAGCTCATTACCTTACGTTCATATATTTGTATGTATGCAATTGTATTTAAATGGCACTACCTCCTGTTGAACCTATTGCTATGTTCTGGTGGCAGTATCTTGTTACATGTGATGGTTATATGTTATTATGTTGTTGTTATTATTACTACTATGTAATTGTTATGTATGTTCACTCAACCTGTTATGTCTTAACCCTGTTGGCAATTGTTTTGCCCCAGGTCCATCTTGTAAATGAGCTTGTCTCAATGATGTTCCACCTGGCAAAATAAAGATTTTGATTGATTGATTGATTAAAACAAGTAAGAAAAAAAAACTGCTTTGTTTGTTTAGACAGCTGTGTTGTCCAGCAGTAGGTATCACAGAGAGAGAGAGAGATTAGGGGTTGACTTTGTGTGGCTGCAGAGGCAGGGAAGAGAAATGAACCTAACTGTTTTTCAGGGAATGCAATTTGATTTCATTCATCACCTTACGTACATGATGTAGCTTACAGCTAAGGTCTTACGAGTTGGTGGCAAGTGAATTACTCCAGACAGGTAAAGGGATACAGCTTCATTCCCATAGGTGCCAACTATGGGGAGGCTGGAGGTCTGAAGCCCCCCCGGGAAGTTAGATTGGAGGCTCTACCCCCCCACACACACTGCCCGGTCAGATTTGTGTGATTTTTGTTTTTTTTCATCGAGTACTGCTGGACAACCAAACGGGATTGTTTTTCCCCACTTTGGAGGTTTGAGCACGCGGGTCTGGGGGTCGGGTCACACTCTCTCAGTTGTGCCATTTAATTGGTTTGGGAGTCTGAGACATTAATATTAATCTACATCTTCACTGGTGGATCGAACCACTGGTTGGGAGGACAACACAGTGGCTGGGCTCAAGCATGCAGGTGTGGCACACAGCACAAGCGCTAACACTGCCAATATGCCATTTGCCATTTTTTTTTGCTTGGCTCACACGATTGTACTGAGAAGCCAGCAGTGGGAATCAGGAGGGCGGTTACAGAATTCACGCCACAGTCCGTTCATGTCCAGTCGGACTCAGCACAGAACACGAGCGACTCATCAGTGAGACTAGGGCTGGCATTGCAGTCTGCGAGTGAGCTCATCAGGAAGGTCCAGGAGATGGTCCATCATCAGATGGAGACATAGGAGTAGCGAGGACTCTAAGGATACTGAAGACTGGACTGTGTGTCAGCAGTGAGAGGCAAGGCCTGGTCCCTGACTCCCTGGTTAGCTTTCTAAGCTTCCTCAGGAAGGTGAAAGTAATTTTTATTGAAATACAAATTCACAACAAAGCTCCCTCCTTCCCCCTGGCCTAGTCTAGATGAGCACATAGGATGCATACAACAAAGCAATTGAATATTGCATTACTGCAGAATATACATGATTTAGACAGAAATGGGGGGTCAGGATTCCATCAGCTTTGGATTGCAGGGGTACTGTACAACTCGTATTGGCCCTGGGTCGACTTCTCCATCCCATTTTTGTAACCATCATCATTTACCCTTTGTGCTAATCTACCTCTCTTACCCCCCTTATCCCCTCTTCCCTCCTCCCCTTTAACCCCTTCCCTATATTACACTATCTTAATTGGTGGTGTCTCTTTTTTACATTCAATTAAATTTGGTTTATAGTTAGCCTCTGTATTTATTTATTTTATTTAGTTAGTTTTTGTTGACCGGGTAAGTGCACTAGACAAATTCTTGCCTATTTTCAAGCATGACCGGGGGTGGGGGGAGTACAGATGAATGTCAACTGACCTTGAAGCAGATTAAGCTGTTGGTGGTATTTTTAGTGAATGGGGGGGAAATTTGGCCAGGGCACCAGGGAAATTCCCCTACTGAGCTGTAGGGGGAACTCTTGGCCAGGTTTGTGTGATGGCCACTTCTGGCCTGCCTATGGAGAGGATGGATGCAATGGAGGCAGGGGATCGAGCCTTGTTCCCTGACCTCGCTGTGCAAGAGGCTAACCAGCCGCTAAATGCTGGAAAAGTTTTACAGAAAAAGGACTCTGGAGAAGATATTTTCATGTCTCTAGAGGATCTAACTGCGATTATCGGTAAGCCAACTAAGGTTGATAAAGTTGGAAATGGGATGGTTAACACGGAGGAAAGATGCAGAAAAATTTAGAAATTATTGGCTACAATGGAAAAAGAATTTGCAGGGCAGAAAGTGCATTTGCAGGCTGAAATGTTGAAACTGCAGCAGACTTTGCTCGCTGACAAGGGGTGCAGACCTGATGACAGTAGTGATGCACCAGCATCAAAGGGAGAGGCTGAGAATTGCATAACACCCAATTCACGGGTATGAAGGATTCTTTGCTATTACAAAGTGACTTGATGCATGAAACAGTTGACAGTAAAAACACTTTGGGTGTGTGCCGAGAGCCACAGTATGATGACAAAAGTACAAATATTCCAGAGCCAGATTTTGAAGGCCTACCTGTACAGGTTCCAACTCATCAAAAACTGAGCCAAATGACTGGCAGAATTTACCAAGAGACATGCTGATAACTGTTGAAAAAGTTTTATGTGATGATGAACATAGTGGTCCTGGAGATTGGAAAAAATTGACATAATTGCCACAGGTAATGGATGGTATTCAACTGGAACAGTGGACCCAGGAGGGGGACAGGGTTATTTATCAATCAAGTATGCATAAGCAACAAGAAGCCACTACTTTTTCATTTACAGAACGAGTATTAAAAACGGGGCCTAAAGAAGAGAGCAAAATCAAAAGGACTGCAGGTACACTTGCAAATCAGAAATTAGGACCGAACCCCCTGTTTAAAACTAAAGATAATATTATCCTGGAGTGAGAAGGGCTGATATCAGGCCTCTCCACCACTGCAGCAATACAGCAGGCTTTTGTCATACAAAATTACCAAACAAAAATGGGTGACCTCTTTGCCAAATAGTCCCCAGAACAAGCTCTACACGAATCAGGGTGGAAAAAAATGCAGTCAGGACAGTGGCTTCCTGATTCTGACTGGCAGGACCCACTTTCACTACAAACTCCTGAATGGCAACCTGTTGAAAAGAAACAGGGCCGGGATGTGGGAAAACTTTTATTAAAAGATTCTCTCAAATTTTCTCCCAAAGAAAATGCTTTTATTACATCTCGGGGGAAGATAACTATTACATTAGTTTTTGTTCTTCTTATATGTTAGAGTTATTCAGGCAGAAATATAACGCTGTAAGATTTTCTCCACTTTGGTCCCCATTTTTTGTAATTCCCCCTCACTAAACCGCTAATCAAATATGTCACCTTGATGTTTTGCAATGAAGGGGTGCATGTTAAGGACATCACATTTTGTCTATCGTAGAAGTGTGAGGTACTGGGTGAACCTGAGGTGGTGTTGGATTCAGAACTATTTTGGACTGGCGGGTGGGAGTATAAAGTTAAACTGCAACAGATAGATAATGTCATTGAGCACATCCCCAACTCATTCATGCTGGGAAGGGACAGGAGGGGTTGTTTTTACTCAGGCAGCCCCGAGCTTGCTATAAATGTGGATCCAGGACCCACCTCTCCAGCACATGTGAAAGACCAAGATGTGATAATTGTGGAGAGGTGGGACATGCGGCCATGCAATGCACCAACCTGACCAAATGAGATTTATGTGTGAAGACAGGGCACATTTTCCCTGACTGTCCTTGGGCTGATAAAAATAAGGCTTTGGTTACCAGTCCCGAGCTTTTGATTCAAGAAGAGGCCTTAAACCCAGCTAAACAAGAATTGGGTAAACCTAAGGAAAGCACTAAGTCAGTACCTACAGTGGCCCTGCAGATCCCATCCATGTTCAGAGCAGAAGGAAAAGAGTCATTGGAGATAGTGAAGGAAAATAAGCAGGAAAAAAGCCAAAAGAGGTTGACAGACAAAGGCGTTAATACTCCCCCCATCACAGAACTTGTTCCCTGTGGGGATTATCCACCTGTATGTTACACAGATAGTCCAGAGAAAAAAACATCAACAAAGACTGTTCCTAATTCTGGGCCATCTGTAGGCATTCCCATGCAGAGAAGAGTGACCAGAAATTTCAACCCCCCATCCCTACCCCTGGAACTCCCAAACTTTGAGGCACCTAACCCCTTTTCTATCCTTGATTCTATGGAACATGACTCTGACATGGAGGTGGTGGCTCTAGATACTCCTATCTCACAGGAACAGGGGGGAAGGGATACTACAGAGTATAAAGGAAAGAAGAAGAAGAAAAAGAGGAAAAAGGGTCCTTAAATAAAAATTGATTTCTCTTGCAGACATTGGTTGTAGGATCCTGCAATTGCCATAACTTATTGAATCAAGGGAAAAGACAATGTTTTTTTCAATATTTGTTGAATTCTAGTATTAACATAGGATTTTTGTAGGAAACCTAGATGTACATGACAGACCAGTTTAGACTCTTCCAGGTAGAATGGAGGAGGGGGCCTTCTATTGGTCTTTTGGGCTTGATAAAGCAGACGGTGTAGGGATAGTTTTTACTTCTTACTCTTTTAAACTGTTTAAACTTATAGACCTAATGCCAGGCAGATTATTTATCCTGAATGGTTATTGGTATCAGACACCATTCAGATTAATAAATGTGTATGGGCCACCGATAAAAGCAGACAGAGTGGCTTTACTATCCCAATTACAGCCCTATCTACATACGTCTTCTTTTGTAATCTTAGGAGGTGACTTTAATTGTGATTTACCATGGAAAAAACAAAGAGGAGACAATAAAACTTACTGTGATTCTAATGCTTTTAAACACGTGTAAATTTAGGCAGATTGGTAGACTGTGCAAAGTATCATTTGCAGGGATCACCATATGCATACCGTAGAGAACAATTTACGCCAACCATAGATCATATATTTGTCTCCCAAAATGTGCCACAGCCTACCCTCCAGATATTACCAATTGAATTTTTGGATCATTTGTATTTGAAAGCCATATTTCACTTCAACCCTGGTACACCTAGACGTCACAAAAGGTGGAGATTAAATACCTCTGCTTTGTTGGATGAGGACGTTAAGGACAAGATCTGATATTTGTTATGGGCTAGGGTATCAGTAAGTGACCTTTATGAAGATGTGGGGGAATGGTGGATGGATACAACACAGGATTTTAGGAAATGGTTTCAGTGTTTTGGAAAAGTGCAAGAGAAACGAAATTTTTTTCAGTGTTTAAAATTCAGAACACAACTACAATATTTGTTTTCTGCTGCGAAACACAGATAGCTCAGGTGAAAGATGAAGTGAGGAAATTACAATATGATTGGGTAAAAACATTAATAGCTGAAATGCAGTATGGGACACATAAATCCCCTATAGGAGACCCCTACTAGGCATTTAAAGAGTGGAAAGAGAGGATGGATTTGGTACAACTATTAGACGAACAGGATATGATAGATTCAGAGCAGGAGTTATTTAGATTAGTGAAACACTTTCTGGACTCCCATAAGATGGATGGGACACCTACAACAGAAGAGATGGAGGCTTATTTGCAGGATTTACCAGATAAACTATCACTGGCAGATACAACTGAGCTAAATGTTCCCTTTTCGGTAACAGAAATCGAGGCAGTCATTAAAACTCTAAAGAATGGTGCGTCACCAGGTCCTGATGGCCTCCCATATGAATTTTATAAAGCTTTTCCAAAAGAATTAGCTTCTTGTTTAGCTGAGGTGTTCCCCTACTTTTTTAAGACCCAAGCAGTTCCCTCTCAATTTACATAAGGGCTTTTAACTTTCTTATGTAAAACAGGGAATAGAAAAAATTTAGCCAATTGGAGACCAATAACCCTGCTGAATACTGACTTTAAAATTCTATCACAACTCTTAAATAATAGGTTAAAGAAAGTTGCATCACTATTAATACATCCAGCCCAATTTAGTGGGATTCCAGATAGGAAAATACAGCAGGCCTTAATGATTATCAGGGATGTAATTGAATGCCATGGTAATAAAAATAAAATGGGTGGTATTGTAACTCTGGATCAATGCAAAGCATTTGATAAAGTATATTTGCCCTTTCTTTTTCTAACTTTAAGACGATATGGTATACCAGAGGATTTCATTCAAAGGATTAAACTGCTCCATTCTAGGGTATCTATATGGCCTATCATTCAAAACAAAATACAAGGGAGATTTCACTTACTATAGGGGTTAGGCAAGGTTGTCCGCTTAGCCCTCTGTTATATAATTTTTCCCTGGATCCATTGATGTGGAAATGATATAACACTCAAGTGTGGTGGAGTCTACAAGGGCCTAGCCGCTCAAGTGAAATAAAAGTTCAAGCTTACGTGGACGATATCTGCCTCTTTATGATAAATCCCAACCAAATTCCAAGGGCCCTGACACAACTACAGGAATATGCAAGGGTTGCGAATTCTAAGTTGAATTTAGGTAAATGTAAAGGGCTTCTCTAGGTAATCCAAGGCAACTAGTAGTACATGTTGGACAAATTAGGCTTTCTACAGACCTACAACATATTCTGGAGATTCAATTTGGCCCCCAGAATGTTCCCTTAGTGAACTGGGAAAGAGCCTTACAGGTAGCAGAATTAAAGGTAAATAGGTGGAAATCATGGAGGCTGTCCAAGATCAAAATAGTACATATAGTTAAAAAGTTAATTTTACCTTCTTTTTTGTATGTGGCTATGATATTCCCCCTTCCCCATCTTTGGAAACAATGGTATATTCTTGTTTTTTTCCAAATGGTGTGGGGGAGTAGGTTGAACCCAATTAAAAGATCTTTTACCTACCATTTAAAGGCCTGGGGGGGTGACTGGGTATGATTGCCCCTATTCCCTTTTTTATAGTTTATTCATAGTTCAGAACCTTAAAATATGTTTAGCTTCAGTTCAGAGCTTACAGTATTGGTGGTTCCATGATACACTGGAAACATTCTTCCTTAATTGGGGAAGAGATACCAGTGAAATTAAGCCCCAAGCTAACAATACCAGATTATATTAAACCTGTGATAAAAATACTACACAAATGGCATCTGACAAAATCACACATCAGTAATATACCATTCATCCTATGGAACCTGAGTTTAAAAATTGCCTTTCAGTATTAAAACAGGGAGCATTAAAACAGTTAAACAATAATAGATCCCTACCTCTATGTGGGAAATTTTATGGTTATCAGCTTATGCCAGGTTAAATGTAAAAGGCAATACTAAGCATAAGTTCAGAGATTAGAGAAATTGCCCTTATAATGAATGCCAGAATCAGGAAGAAACCATGGAACATTTTTTTATTTACATGCTCTTATGCTAACCAGTTATGGAGTTTTTTTGGCTACTGAATGGCATTTGAAATGGGTTGAACAACTTTCCTATGAATCCTTGGTTTTAGGACATTGCCCTCATTTATTGAATAAGTATGATCATGGCACTCTGATGGCTTTTTCTGTTGTTTAAAACATTATCTTTGGCAAGCACGATGCCAATGGGTATTACAACAAAAAAGGATGCCTTATGCGATTTTTAAGATACTGGTTGAACAAGCTGTGAATGGAGTGTGCATGAAGGATTTCAACACAAATGCTAGGTATCTTACAATCAAGTGGTGGAAAGGGCTGTGAGGCTTTATTAAATATGAATGATGTACATAAGGTGAGGGGAGAGTAGGGTACAGGAGGATTGTGCAATAAAATACTGTGTTTAGTTTTTCAGGGGTACCTTCATTATGAGCTCTTGGGCTCCATTCTGGTACTCTAAATGATATCTTGTTATGGTAGGATAATGGACCAGTTATGTGAATAAGGTATGACTTTAACACTTATTTGACTTTTTTCCCCTTTTCATTTGTCTTTATTATTAATGCTATATATATGATTTTGTGTGATTTAACACTGTTATAAGGATTGTTTTGATGTTATACTAATAAAAAATTCCCCTATGAGAACTGCCACTGGATCTTTAACATCCACCTGAACAGGCAGATGGGACCTCAGTTTAATGTCTCATCTGAAAAACGGCACCTCAGAAGTGCAGTACCCTCCTCATGCTGCACTGTAGTGTCAGTATTGGGATATTAACCCAAATGCTTGGTGTAGGGATAGAACTCATAGCCTTCTGATCTCCTGGCCTCAGATGCCAGTGTGCTACCTGTTGAGCCATT
Organism: Neoceratodus forsteri; assembly: GCA_016271365.2. Lineage (NCBI taxonomy): Eukaryota > Metazoa > Chordata > Ceratodontiformes > Ceratodontidae > Neoceratodus > Neoceratodus forsteri. The sequence continues at coordinate 831,122,155 of CM028137.1, forward strand.
GACACTGACAAATGGGGTCCCATTATTTATAAAATACTTTCAAATGTGCCTGCCACAAGTGAAGTTTTTCTAAATTCATACAGTACAAAAAAAGTGTGCTCCACAGACTATAATCCAGGGATCTATATCTTTTCATTGTCTTGCAGTACACCTTCTTACACTGACTAAGGCCATGTTGACTGTTTTTCTGGTCCTTTAGGTAGCTGTTGCTTGGAAGAGGTCCCCAGGAGACAATTCTGGTTTATATTGTAGTTTTACATTAGGGATTTTATTTAAAGTATTAAATATATTTTGCCATGGAGGAGTAATTGTCTTTTATGTAGCAATTACATGAGTTAGTATTAGCATAGCATACCTCTTTGTGTACCACAGCTATTGCACATTGGCACGACATCCATATCCATTTTATTTAGTAGATAAGGGGTATAGTATATCCTGTGAAATATGCTGATTTGAATCTGATTAAGTTTCTCTCCATTTAGTCTCTGTAAATCTAATATTCAGTTTCTTCTCTCAGCTACTTTTTAATTTATTTAATCAGGAATTATTGTTCCATTTAGTTTATGATATATTTTAGAGGTAATTTTATCCATTTTTTTCCTTTTACTTATATCCACTCCTGGGCTGATGTTACAGTTGGCTTAGTTTATTCCCTAATATTTTCACATGGATTTACTTGACTTGTAAATACAAAAATGAGTCAACTTGTATTCAGTTATACTTGTCTTGTAACTCCTAAAATGCATATATGTGTCCCCTATGTGTAAGTCTTCAGGCTGAAGTATACCTTTGTGTTCCCACGGAAGTGTGGATACTTTGAATACCCAGTTTACTTCTATGGAGTGAAAACTTGAACTTGTTGCTTCGATGCAAACAATGACACTGACTCTCTGAACAAAACGGCTGCAGCTGTGCCAGGCATTATCAGCTAAAACAAAGTATTATGACTGGGTATTGAGCACCTGGAAAATGGTGCTTGACAAACCAACATTAGACTGCTTGGAGTGCCAAAGAAGAGATATGGGCCTACATCACTGCCTTCATTTCTGGCCTTTTTTTGTAAATTGTCGACTCTGGATGTTCAGGGACTGATTTATAAGGCGTGCAGCATCACTCCTCGTCAGAATACTAACACAGACCAGCCAAGAACCAACTTGTTCTGGAGAATGGCACAAAGATCTACTGTTTGTGTAATCCACCCAACAGTGTCACAACAGTTTTGATGCTGTTTGGACTAAGCTAGGTCACTGGGGATCTTACACCCACTCCAGCTTACCGCAAAACTGAGAACTGCTTATGCTAGAAAAATATATCTGTATAATGCTCCTGTTAAATCCATTCTCCTCCCCAGAGCCTTTCTACCAAGGTCTCCCACTTTCTGCTTTCTCCTCCCCCTTACTTCTACTGTACCTCTGCCCCTTCTACCCCCACTCCAAGCTTGTCTGTACTTGTCTCATCCCCTGGCAGGGTTCTCAGCATTCTGGAGGGGTCTAGTACTAGGCTACTTGTCTCTTCCCCCCTCCTCTGTCCCTGCTTTTTTATTCTTTTATTCTGGTCCCCCCTAAATCTGATCTCTGATAGGGTTCTCGGCATCCTGGAGTGGCCAGTATTATGCAAGTTTCTTTTATTCCCCTCTCTAATATTACCATTCACTCCCCCCCTTTTTACCTCCAGGCCCCCATGTGCTTCAGCCCTGGCAGGGTTCTCTGCATCCTGGAGGGTCTAGCTCTAGACTGTTCCCATCCCTCACTGTCCACTTCCCTCACCTCCTTGGCTCCTTACTCTTCAGTGGTTATATAGGTATTAGCTTACTCATGCCTGTATAATTTTTGCACTTGCTGCACAGCCCATATTAATTTAAGTATAATCTCAGTCATGTTAAATTTTAATTCTGTAACCCACTCTTCAAATCTATAATGTGTGTGTCAGTTTAAATGCTATTGTATGTGTTTTTCCACAGTTCTGATAAATGTTAATTGTATGTCTAAATTCCACATCTTACTGTACTGCCCCCACAGGTTGCACTTGGAGATGAACACATTGTTGTTCAGTGTGCCTTCCTAGTGAAACATTTCAATAAATAAATAAACAAATAAATAAAATAATGACCCAGCTGAAGCCTGGAAAAGAAGGTTGGACATTATTAAAAAAGGCTTTGCTGATCATCTTTTTGAATTGGAGAATAAGGACTGAGAGGGTACTTTGTTGTTTTTTCAATACCATTGAAAACACTGAGGCTGTAGTACTGCAGTTTCTGTCCCCCTTTTATTAATACCTTGTTTGTGTCTGGAGCGTTATCTGGAGGAAGTCCTTATTTTTGACATTTCTAGGCACTGGAAGTGCCAGATATGGTGTGGGATGAGCCATTACTGGTTTCTATAATTAGCCTTCACCTGCTGTGCCCTAACTGGAATTTCTACTATTTAATGATTGTGTGGCATGGCAGGAATTGTAGGTGCCAAGATGGCTGTGGCCATGTGTGCACAATGGGAGATTGTGCTAAATGCACAGAGGATTCCCTCATACAAGCAGTGTCAGTGGCTCAGCAGGTAGCACACTGGCCTCTGACACCAGGAGATCTTTTGATGTTTTGATGATCTTTTTAGCTGTGGGTTCTATCCCCACACTAGGCACTTGGGTTAAATACCAGTACTGACCCTGTAGTGCAGCAGGAGGAGGGTGCTGCACTCCTGAGGTGCCATCTTTCAGCTGAGACATTAAACTGAGGTCCCATGTGGTAGTTCAGGTGGATGTTAAAGATTCCATGGCACTTCCTGTAGGGGAATTTCCCTGGTGCCCTGGCCAAATTTTCTCCCATTCACTAAAAATACCACCAACAGCTTAATCTGGTTCAAGGTCAGTTGGCATTCATTTGTATCCCCCTCCCCTTGGGTCATGCCTGAAAATTGGCAAGAATGTGTCTAGTGCACTTACCCGGTCAACAAAAAAATAAATAAATATCATATGCAGTCTGTAGGTAAGTCCCCCCAATAACTTTGCAGATCACTAACCTGTTTGTTTGGGGTCCATTTTTTAACAGATTCATCATGACATTTAAGGGTGTCAGTGGCTCTGTGGGTATTCTAAGTTTTTGAAATTTTTATAAGTATGTAAGATTCAACTCCCCCTTCCACCGCACCTTCCAAATATATCAGAGGAACTAGCCTAGAATAGGATTATTATGCTTTTTAAAACATGGGTAGGGACTCAGTTTAGAGAGGCCGGATTAATAATGAAGCAGAGCCGCAGAGGGGTGGGGGGTTGGTCTCCATTCTGTCTATCCTGTAATCTCAAGATTACAGACCAAACAGAATGTAGACTGAACCAAATCCCCTTGCGGCCTTGCCCCATTTATCCACTCTCCCTCTCTGAGTCCATGCCCATGTTTTAAAAAGCATAATAAATATAATCCTATCTTAGCCTAGTTCTTCTGATGTATTTATTTATAGGTGAGACAGCTGGGGTGTGCAAAGTCTAAGGTATCCAACCTGAAGATGAGTTGTGTTTTACTACTGGTTAAATGCCTGCCTGCAAGGAGTTGGAGCACAGTTGTGGTAGTAATTTAAGTGGTAACTAACAATTCACAAATGAAAAAAATGATCATCCCAATCAAACAGAAGTATAGCAAGCTAGAAGCTGCAACCACATGGAAGTCCCATCGCCAGTACAGTGTTAGCTCTATGTATGTGGGCTTGCATTTTTAGCTGGAAGTTTCAAACTAGCATGCTACTGATGGAAGAAAGCACAACAGGAGGAACTACTTTCCTGCAGGGTATTCTTGACTCCCTAATAAAATGGGAGATAAGCCCCTTATCTCCCATTTTATTAAGGAGTCAGAATGACCTGCAGAAAAGTTGGCAAATTTGCGTACTGTACTATGATTTTAATGGTGTTTGTTTATACTGTGCTATCTCTTCAGTATAACTCTCAAAATGCATCAAATAACACCAAAAAAGCCAGAGCTTCTGGGGGCCTTGGTGGCCCCCATACCCCCAGCCATTAGTTGAGTCGCCCCTGGGAAAAATAAAAGTCAGCTCCTATGTTTATCTCCAAGAGATGTAAACTGGACATGTCACTTTATCAATCATTTAAAATAACACAAGTTTAGTTTCACATTCTTACTATGAGGGAAGCAAATAAAATCAACCAGCATGGTTAGGAAACAAAGGAATTCACACATCTGGATGAGTGGGGGAGGGGATACCAGCAAAACAGGTTTCTCAGTTTGCAAATTGCAGTAAATTAAGCACTGAAACTTAACAAAGAAAGAAAAGGCCCATAAAACACTATAGAGGTGGTTTCGACCTGCAGAAAAAGGCAGTACTGGGGAAGGCTCAATTAGCTTCACTCAAGCCAGAGGAAAAACCCATAAAACACTATGGACGAGGTTTCAACTTGCAAAAAAGGCAGTACTGAGGAGGTCTCAATTAACTTCTCGAGTCAGAGGGAAAACAGTGCTCTCCAGCTGCCATACACACACACAGGCAGCGTAGTAATGAGGCTTCAGTGGAGAACACTATTTTTAACACTCTATCATGCTGTTTGGTAGGTAATTTATGCAGGGAGTCCTTTTCTCAAAGCAAAACATCTGCAGGGCTACACCCACTGCAGCCATAAAAAGGAATGATAAAACCTTTCTTGTTAAATCTCTCTTAGCCTTGTCATAAGTATGGTACACTTTATCTACTTCTGGAAAAGAAATCTGCAGTCTGGCTGGAAATGGAGGTTGTTATTTTAGACCAGCTTTATTCAATACCTTGAGGGAAAGGGTGTATTTGCAATATTTCTCCTGCACCTAAAATAGATTGGGGGGCAAGCCTGTGGGGATGTGAACAGCATAGTACATAGGGGGTTTCATATTTTGAGCTAATCCTGAGGGAAATTTACACATGAGATTTGTGGGAAAGAGATTGGCTTGCTATGCAACATTACAAGATATTAACTCTCTGGCAGCATCATGCTAAAAAGCAAAAACAAAACAAAAAAACAAACAAAAAAACACCTCCCACAGTGCACCTTGTAGTTTCTGTAAGTTAAAGATCAAATGCACATATTTTATAAAAAGCTTGAATTCACATCACTTTGTCATGAGTAATGTTTCCTGAAAATATCATGCAGTTTGGCTTTGTGGTTTTATTTAAATCAGCATCTGTTAATGTGCTCTGTAATAACTGAAAACAGTGAAGAAATAGTGAAGATTTTTCTGTCCCTATCAGTGAGCAATGACATCATACTTGTCCAGCCTGCTGCTTCAGCAATTAAGTCCCTGATTGACTGAATAAGCTGTTGCAGTTCCTAGTTAGAGCAGTCTGTAGAGCTAATTAGAAAATGGGTCAGCAAAACCCTGCTCTCTGATTGGCTGAGAGCACACTCCACCTGGGCAGGTATCAGGCAACAGAGACCAGTGAATAACTAGTCCCTGTGCCAGCCTGCCCTTTTACAGAAATTAGTGTGCCTCTAGAATGTTAGGAAACTTGATAACAGCCATTTTCTGCTCAATTCACGAGCAAACAAACCCAGCTGCCGGGCCTCCCCCCCACCCCAACACAACAAAACCTCAACCTGAAATCTTGACTTTACAAGCTGACCAACGAGAAATTCCACCATAATTAACTGTTTTCTCAGTTAAAAAGAAGTAAAAAATAAAGTCTGTCAAAGCCATAACACTGCTATACTGTATACTGTATGTGGCCACACGGTGCCCCGATACTGCTCAACCCACCTCGCATTCACTGTGTCAGCGCTATTGTTTTTCTATCAAGCGGGAGGGCAGGCTGCATACTGGTAACCCTGTTTTATTTATTTTACTTACTCTTTTTCTAAATGGGTGCTGTTAAATCCCATGGGTGGTGTGGGCAGAGAGACAGTAACATGCCGCTTTCAGCAACCGCAGTGCAACTTTCGAAGAGCCATTGGTGTGCTCATGACTATCTCCTCCAGCTAACTACCTGCTCACAGTTATGACTGCACCACAGTGAAGTAATCAGCTGAATGAATACAACAAACCTGTTTCTGTGTCTGCTGGGTTGGGTAGACATTTGTGATTAGAGAGCGGGTGAGTCTGTGGTCTTGTAGCCGTCATTCTGATGGACAGCTCTGTTTTCAAATGAGCATCACGTGCCTCTCCACAGCAGCTCACAAGTGCTGCTTGCTACACTGCTTCCAATACACTGGCAACCTCCCAGAAACTAATATGCCTATCCACTGCTTCCCGACAGCAAAACATCTCTTTCCTTCCTACCTGCAGCACGTCTCTTTCCTTCCCACTGCTGAGATTGCTCCCCATTTCTACACAACTTACTGGGATTGGTGATCAGGAGCTCCAGAGATGTAATGCAGGACAGGGTTTGTGTCACACACAGTATCGGTCAAAAAGACAGCGTTCTTTCTCTGTCTCGCTCAACTAATTTTACCGTTGCTCTCAAAAGTGTGTGTGTGTGTGTGGGGGGTTAACCCTGACAATAAAATGAAAGGCAGAAGTACAGAGGCTCCCCTACCACAAAAGACCCCAGATAAAAAAAAATCATTCTAATGCAGGTGGAGGAACTATTTTATGACAAAACTTATTTTAAACTAACTTTTTATTAACACTTTTTATTGAACTTTTTTTTTTACAATGCCCATTTTCTAAATGCAATAATACCCTCCAGGGTGGGCAGTATTGTGCTATACAGGACCTTCCAGGGGCTATAAGGCCCTCCACCTGTGGCGTTGGACCTCATTACGCCCCTGGGCAGTCCATTATAGCACAATACCGCCTACCCTGTTGGGTGTTATTGCTTACTTGTTTTCACTCAGAGTTTGTTAGTAACCCATCTGGTTTGTGTTTAGAGAGACATGCTTAAAATCTATCTTTCTGTTCTCATAAAAAGTTGATCATTCAGGGTTCAGTGCTGAACTGAAGTGGTATGAATGAATGTCTATGAGAAATTACCTTGTCTGTATCACAGCTGTCAGTTCTCTGTCATCAAAATTCTGCATTCTATTCTGGCTATATAACACAGGGTTGTTTAATGGATATAAAATAAATTTACATTCCATTAATTCATAGAAGCAGTGTGTCTTTGATGTAGCCTCAATAAATAGGTTAATGTGAGAACAATTTTGTTTTTATGTCAGATCGACAAATGTGTCTGCCACACTCTGCTATTTCAGGAACATGTACTGTATGAACTCATAAAATTCAGTTATTTGAGGGTTTATGTATGAAAATACATCATGTATGTGTATAACTAGAAATACTGTATGGCATCATGATACCCCTGAACTTCAGTTCAGCACTGAATCCCAAATGATCAACTTTTTATGAAAACAGAAAGATAGATTTTAAGCTAATCTGTCTAAACACAAACCAAATGGGTTAGTAACAAACTCTGAGTGAAAACAATTAGCTCTATAGATTGCTCTAACTAGGAACGGCAACAGCTTATTCAGTCAATCGGGACTTAATTGCTGAAGCAGCAGGCTGGATAAGCATGATATCATTGTTCACTGACAGGGACAGAAAAATCTTCACTGTTTCTTCACAGTTTTCAGTTACTGCAGAACACATTAACAGATGCTGATTTAAAGAAAACCACAAGACCAAACAGCATGATATTTTCAGGAAACACTACTCATGACACAGTGACGTGAATTCAAGCTTTTTATGAAATATGTGCATTTGATCTTTAAATGAGAAGGAACTTGCATTACAATATCCAACTGGCATAGCAGAAAGTCATGGGGCAAAAAAACTTGACATTTTCAACAGTTAGGAAAAGTCAGTCAGTAGCTGGATTCTAGTATCTAAATTGGTTTAAGCTGGCAGATAACTTATTTCTCCTTTATGTACCAGCATGAATCAGCAGAGATGTATGCTACTGAACAGCAGTAACAGTGTTGAGATAACATCAGCAGCAGGTGCAACAGAGCAAATAAGTTGAGCCATGCTGCAGTAGAAATGAAAGGTAAAATGAGAATATCGTCACCAACACAAAAAATAATAATAAAAAAAATGCAGCTACTATCCAACCTTTTCAGCACAACACACCAGTGAGACCTGCCCCAAATTATCAAGTGTTATGCCTCTGACTCTGAAGGTCTTGGGTTTTAGTCTCACACCAGGGTCTTTGAAATAACACCAACTACTACACAGTCAGGTGTGTGGAGCTCAGTGCTAAGAATTATGTGGATCCACACGTTGTAATATTGCAGTGGTGTTGGTGTATTGCTGTCCTCCCTATTTTCAAAAACTCTAAAGAAAAACACATTACTATCAGTGCGAGTGGAAAAGAAAAAATAATTACATAACACAGCATCTGATGACAGCCTCGATTGTTTGGCACCACATAGTTTTCAATGTAAACATACAGGATTTCTAATGGCAGAGTCCATGCAGCAATAAATGATGGCATCCAGGACAATGGATGGATCCAAACATGTAAGGGTGATGCACAAATTTGCACGTGTGTGTGTGGGGGGGGTATCCAAGCTAGGGGGAATGTGAACAGGATGGTACATAGGAGGTTTCATATTTTCAGGTAATCTGAGGCAAATTAACACACATGAGCTTTGTGGAAAAGAGATTTGGCTCGCTATGCAAGGTCACAAAAATTTGTCTCCCTGAAAGCATCCCTCCAACCCCCCCCAATAAAAACACCGCGGTGCTGTTGGCACTACCCCTTGCAATGTCTGTAATGAATGTGAGATCGTGTTAGCATTACTATAGTTACCCGGTGTAGTAGAAAGTCGCGGGGCCAAAAACTAGACATTTGCAGCAGTTACATAGTAGCTGGATTGTATTACCTAAATAACTTTGTTACTAATCAATTGATGGAAATAATTCATTCACAAACTGAAAATAGTAACATAGTAACATAGTAATTGATGGCAGATAAGGATCGCTAGGCCCTCTTAGTCTACCCAAAAACCCTGCCTGCATCAGAGGCCGCTGACCCTGCTTGGTCATTGGCTTCCACCTCTCTTTCTCACCACTAGAGTTCCATGACTCTGTACTTTGTGTAAGGGAGTACTCTGTGTATTGTATGTGTCTGTTATAGAGATGAAAGAAGGCTTGCACTGTGTGTTATTGAATGACGTGGGCGAAGCACACCAAATGAATAACTGGCACTGTAATTTCAAATTTATTATCTACCCTTCAGACAAATGGTTCTGTGGGTTAAGCAAACCAGGAAAAACTGAATGTAGGGGGAAATTGTTTGTTCTGTTACAACTTTCTTTCTTTCTTTCTTTCTTTCTTTCTTTCTTTCTTTCTTTCTTTCTTTCTTGTTACTGATTATAAAACCTATAAGTGGAGCTCAATAGGTCTTGCAACAAGAACAGCTGATGGTTCTCTTTAAAACCGTCTCCCTCTGGCATCAGCTGCTCTCCCGTAATTCATTTAAGCAACCAAAAAAGTAACAGGGTCCAAAAAATAAATAACTATCACACCAGCTGAGTGATTGTGCTAAGAAAAATCAATGTTAAAGGTTGGATAATCTTAATACTTTCACATGCTGCAATATAATTTTATATATAATAACTGGGGAGCATTTTCTCCCATAGGGAAATCGGGTTATAATTTCATCATTATAACAAGCTGGTTATACTGACAAACATGTGCCTGTTTTTTCTAGTTCGGCACATGCACCTACCATGATCTTCCTCATCTCTGCATCGTTTCCTGCGGTCCCCGCTCCTCAGTGCACCAAACTTCCCTGACAGGAGTTGGTGGTGGTAAGTCAACAGAAATATCACTGGGCACAGCAAAACCATTATCAGAGTGAAAAAAAATAAACACTGCTTCAGTTTATGAGCCCCCAAGGACTACATTGAAACCCCAACGGTCCACGGCTCGACTCCATAGACAAATTCAGTTATTTTGTATAATTGCTGAGGTGAAAAAATGATTCCCAGCAATTATACAAAATAAAGAATGAGCAGGTGTGTTAAACTCATATTTTACACACACCTTTGGGTGGTATGCCTTAATAAACCCCTTGAGCTTTGCTCTTGGAGTTTATGTGGCATCCCACCCCTGGGGGGTGTAAAATCATCTTTGTAACCACCTACCCATCCATTATTCTCTATATCTTTGCCTTTTAAAGATTATAGAAACTTACCTTTTGGAATGGGAAGTTTCTTACCCACATGAGGACTTGTCAGCTCAGAATCCATGCACCTGTCTCTATTTCTTATATACTATATGGTCACATTCATTATTTCTATCCCATACTATAGACTTTAGGTGGGTGGGGAGTGCTGAACAGATAGCTTTAGTAATCAGTCTTCAGCTGCCCCACCCCCACTACCTGATTCAACAGTATGGGAAATATGGATAATAAGAAACTGACAGGAAAAGCTCTTGTTTCTTCAGTGCCCCCCTCCCAAAAAAAATTATCTGGCTCATTCTCAGGAACAAGGATGGCTATTTGAAGCCAGTGTAGCACTCATATCCTGGTATTCCAATTATGCTTTTAGAACCTTATGCTGCTGTGCAAGTGCAGAAGAAACTGTGAACTACAAGTCAACTGTTCTCGTCCACTGTTAAGACCATGGTTTAATTTTAGGGAGTCTGATTACAGTTGTCTGACTCCCTCCCAGTCCTTGAAGATTATATCTGATGTTACAAGTCCCTGGGGGTACTAGTGCTATCAGTGTGGTGACTTTTGAGTGAACACAGACCTAATACACAAACAACATGTACAGTATTAGAACAATTCAGGATCACTGTTGCGGTGTCTGAAAGGGCTGTGCCCTGTCCCTGAAGCAATGGCATTTTGGCTGCCATGATGGGCAATGACAGTCTAATTTTCTGTACTTAGATTCTTTTTCTGGGTCCTTCTTCAAAGATCTTATACTGTCTTTTCCCTCTCTGTGCTTTGTGTTTCTGTCTGTCTCTTTTCTTTATTGTTTTGTCTCTCAGTAGTCCCACAAATGCTGTAACTAACACTAACACTATAGGGGACTAGGGATCTACTTTGAAGCAATGGGTTGGGATATAGTAAGGGATTTGCAAATCATTGGTGTTCACAACTTTGTAAAAGTGACATTTTGTTTCCCTGTACCCCTTCCCCATGGTCCATATAGAAATAAGTTTTTTGCCTGGAGAAAAAAATACATAAATATGTAAATAATTAAATAAACAAAATTATGGGTACATCCCCATATACATGCTTTAGGAAAACACTAGACTATGAAATCACTCAACACTTTGAGAACAATATTTGGTCTACAAGCCATACAGTACATTTTCTTAGTCTAATGCATCAGATAGTTTATTTATTGAATTTTGTTGACCCGGTAGGCCCACTGAAACTAGAAGTCCCTTTTTCAGGGGCAACCGGGGGAGCGATGGGGGGGGGGGTATACAGATGGGAACCAACTGAATTTGAACCAGATTAAGCTGTTGGTGGTATTTTATGAGGAAATGATGACCATAACCTCTGGGTGGGTGTAGCTCAGGAAATTATGCTGTTACAGAAATCTCTGTTAAAAATACTTTGCAATTTCAGGTACATCTTGATAGAGGAGTCACAGCTATTAGATAACTGTTCATAAAATATTTACTTTCCCAACAGTATGCCATTTATGAGCAGTAACTACTCTAGTTAGACTTTCTGTCAGGAAGTTCTTGAAATCGCAAAGTATTTTTTAAAACAGAGATTTCTGTAGCATCATAATTATTACATTTTATAGTGTCAGTGGCTCAGCAGGTTGCACACTCGCCTATGAGGCTGGAAGGTCAAAAGGCTGTGTGTTCTATCCCTACACCAGGCACTTGGGCTAAACCCCAATACTGACACTGGTGTGCAGTGTGAGGGGGATGCTGCACTCCTGAGGTGACATCTTTTGTATGAGACATTCAGCTGAGGTCCCATCTGCCTGTTCTGGTGGTTGTTCAGGTGGCACTTCTCGAAAAGAGTAGGGGAGTTTTATTAAAGAACCAAAACAAACTTTTACAAGCACAAAATCACATATATCATGTAGAAAAGAAATAAAAACATGATAAATAACCATAAAGCAAATAATACACTTGTTACATCAGTGTTAACAATGCACACCCAAGACCCCCCTTCCTGGATTTCCTTTAAGCATGTTTCTGAAAGAAAGAAAATCCTTTCCACCACATCACCATCTTAGATTTTGGATGCATTTTGGCTTCTCTCTTGTAAATCTCTAATAAAGCTGCTTCACATATTTTACTAAAAGTAATATATGACGTCTCCTGCTGTTGTAAAATAAACTGACACAGACTTTGCAAGAAGTAATATTTAAGACAGGCAAACAAGATAATAATTGTACTACTATGATATTTATTTAAGAGATGTGAAAAGTTCCCTAACACCACATTATCATATATAAGCTGTGCCAATCATGGTAACTTCCATTTTTGTGCCAGAAAGGGCCATAACTGTGAAGCATAGGAACAATTAAACAAGAAATGTTCCTATGTTTCTGTTTGAGCTGAACAATCTGGGTACAAACAGTTCCGCTCATCTAAAGCAGTCAGTCCTCTTAAACGCTGTTGGTACTGCCCCTCCCTAAAGCCCCCTTGCATCTTCCCCCTACTCGACAAAGCCCTCTGGAGTTGTTCCCCCTCCCCCCATCACCACCTCCCCCTTGTTTCACTGTCACCCCACCTTTTGCTCTCTGGGATAGATTCAAACCCATTGCTATTACTCTGCCATAGTCTATCAATTGACTTGAAGGTTTCCAGGGGTGTGCTACCTAGGGCAGTCAATTAGAAATAGCTTTGTATTCTATTAAAACTGTTCAGTTCTCTCCCTATTTGTCTTATTCTCATGTAACTGCTCTTGATTCCTAATGATCTGGCCTCTGTAATCATTGAATTTGTGTATTGTCTTATTGTCTACCCTGACGTGGAACCTTTGTAAAAGAGCTTATGCTCAAAGGCCTTTCTGATATACTAAATAAATAACTAGAGCTTTGTGTTTATTATTTCCCTTAACACCCAACCTTCCATGTGCACATAGCCATTGCACATCCCACATTTTCTTCGATGCTCTAGTGTTTGTTAATAGCTTAAATGCTAACTTTTTTTTGGATGGCGCATACTGTTTATATTCTGGTTCTGAGGGTCCTATGGTGCTAAGTACCCAAACATACATGTGTTTCCTAGCCCCTTGTATGATCATTTATTTCATTACCTTCCATTTATATAGTTTCTGAAAAGTGCTAATGAAAAATTCTGGTATTTTTAACCCCTGAGTAATCTTAGGAACCTGAATACCCCCATCTAAGCAACACTTTCTTCAGAGAGTCCCCCCCCCCATTTTGAAGCCAGTAACTGCCAGGATGAAACAAACTACTAAGATTCTTTGCCCAAAATAAAGTATGAAAAACACTACTGGGTTTACCATGTTGATTCCTCCCTTTTTTATTGGTAAGTAAGTCACTTCAGCAAGAAGAAGGAGGCATCTGCTAAAACTCTTCTACTAGGACTAAAGAAGTAGAACTCTACTACTGGGACCTACAATTAGGATAAAAAAAAACAAGAGTTGATGTGCTTGTCTGAGTTGGGAGAAGGGAATTGTTGTCTGTGCTATTAGCTAGGTGAAGAGAAGTGCTGTAAATTAGGGGCTGTGGCTTAGGCAACAGAAAGCCAGGTGTCTGTATTTAAAACTTCCCTAGTTAGCTTTTGACAGAGAGCAGCAAGAGGAAGAAGGCAGCTGCTAGAACTCCTCTACTGGGACTATGTAGCCCTCCCTCCCTGCACTGTTAGCTAGTTCCACTTTTATAGGCACTGGATTTGACTGACAACAGGAACTTCCTGTTTGGAAGAAGGAAGGGAGTGATCACAGAGGCACAAAAGACTCACCATCCTAGAAGGAAAAGAATAGTTCTCCCTCACCCCAAGCTGTTGGAGGTCTGTCTCTGAGAAAGTAAGAAGGAGACTACTGAGGAATACAGGAACTTCCTGTCCCAGAACAGGAACAGCTGTAAAGGCACGGAGGCAGTTGGAAAGTAGCAAGAAAAAAAAAGGTAAACAGAGAGAGGAAAGAGTAAGCATACAAAACAACAGTCGAGGGGCAACAAATAAGACATGATGGGAGTGGTACAGTGCAGTGCAGTGGCTGTGGAGCAGCAGTCTCCCAGGAGACATTCTGGAGGATGCAGTGTTGTCCCATCTGCAGGCACCTCTCTGGGCTGAGGGAGGAGGTTGCTCATCTCCAGGCTGAGTTGACTAGGATTTGGGGGGCCTCCTTTCCTACCCCGGGACCACCAGGGCCACCACCTTTGCCTCAGAGATTGCCAAGAAAGAGGAGCAGTTGACCACGGTGGGCTCAGGGAGGGTGAAGGTGGAGGAACAGAGGTGCAACCCTTCAGTTGTACCTCTCCACAATTCATATGCCATTCTAGCAGAGTGTGATTCTTCTATGGAGGCACCTGCAGTGGAGACCAAGGAGGATGCTGGGAACCTCCACAAAGGAGACCCACAGGAGGGTCGCATGGTACCCCACAGGGGAAGGAAACAACTCCTGATGGGGGACTGAATTGTTAAAGGTGTAGAACTGAGAGAGAAGGGAGAGACAGAGGTAAGGTGCCTGCACAGCACCATGGCTTAGAGGGACAGGGAGAGAATCCTCAGGATCATGGGAGCAGCTGCACAGGGGAGGGAGCTGGACATCATTGTTCATCTAGGTACAAATGACCTGGCTGGGAATGGGATCAGAGCAGTGCAGGAGTTTGTGGAGTTGGGGAGGGGCTTTAGACAAGTAGCACGCATGGTAACCTTCTCGGAGGTGCTGCCTGTCTATGGCATGGGTGAGGCTAGGGTGTTCTGCACCATGGGATTCAATCAATGATTGAGAAACTGGTGCAGAGCTCAGGGTTTTGGCTTCACTGGGGACTGGGGATCCACCTGGAGGGATACAGGCCTATACTGGCATGATGATCTGCATCTGTCTAGCAGGGTCACCAGGATCCTAGGTGATAGGTTTAAATGCTTCATTGGCAAGTGGCCAGTTCTACCTTTGTGGCCACTGGATTTGAGTGTCAATGGGAACTTCCTGTTTGGCAGTGGGAAGGGAAGGGAAGGATCATAGAGAAACATTGGTTTTGTCAACCCTGTGTGGTACCATTTGCTTCTAATTGACTCTTCAGTGAATAGCAGAGCATTGTGGGAACCTGGAGGACTAGCAATAGGCTAGTATACCTCCTACCCCAAAACAACATCTCTCTGTTAAAAGCACTATTGCCTGGTGGTTCTCTTGCCCTTTTAAGGGCTTGTAAACCTTCAACTCACAGAATTGTGCTGAATTTTAAATATAGTTATTTTTACTTTGCGCCCAAACCGGAAGTGAACGGATGCTTACTTCTGTTTTTTTGGCTTAAAACCTGCCCCTCTAGTGAGCGGGGTGAGCATGTGCAGGGCTGCGCATGGAGATGCACGCAGAGACACGCATGTTTGCGCATGTCTGCTGTGTCCGCTGGGCACGCTGAAACTTCTGGCATTAGACAAAGTTGGATAAGATAATTTTAGCATATCCTCTACTTAGTAAATATACACCTTTAATAATGGAAAAAGAACTTAGTAAGTGTATGCAATGTTTGATGTATAGTGAGGGAAAGTATGGGAGCGAGTATGTATGTGCTAATTGCCATCTGATTACTACTCTTGAAGCAGAGATAGCATTTCTGCTTAATATTAAACCAGTTTCTACTGATATTAGGGGGAATTGGAAAGTTACATTGATCTTATGGATGAACAACTTCATTCTAATGAACAATTTCCTTCACATATAGGTAGCATTTCTATGCCTCCTGATGAGGAGACAATTGTAACGACTAGTACTAGTATACCTGTTGCCTCTGCCTCTCTTATAAGGTGGATGATTATCCGCCCTCATCTCATGATAATGATGACTGGACCATTGTCACAAAGCCTCTTAAAAAAAGGAGGGGCGGTCAAACACACAATAGTGCCCCTATTGAAACTCGTAATAGGTTTGAGCAATTGACTGTATCAAATAATGAAGTGCTACATGATTTATCCTGTGCATCACCCTCTGTTGATAATATTGGTTTAAAAACACTTTTTCAATCAGGATTTAACACCCATGAATATTTGTCCTAGTAAGTCTCAAGCTACCAAATCAATACCTATTAAGTTAATCACTCCAGAGTGTGTTAAACAATCACCTGGTTCTGATTCTTGTACCCCTACTGTCTCAAAACAAGTGTTAGTCCTGGGAGATTCAATCATTAAACACATTGACAAGGCGGTATGCAATAGTGACAAAAGCAACCGCACTTGTTCTAGCTTCCGTGGGGCCAGGGTATCTGACATTACCTCCATGATGCCTAAAATTTTACAAAATGCGGGGGAAAATCCACTGGTTATCATACATGCCGGTGTTAATGATATAAACAACCCCCATTTAATCAGTTACAACAGGACTATGGGGTGTTATGTAACCTGTTACTTGATAGGGGATGCTGTGTATGTATATCTGAAATTCTACCTGTCCCGAAAGCAACATCTACCATGACGCAGAAAATCAAAGCCCTAAATGAATGGCTGAGAAAGTGGTGTTTTAAGCAGAATATACCCTGTATTACCCACTGGGAATCATTTTCAGATCATTTTTCCTTGTTTTGCTGGGACGGTTTACATCTCAGTTGTAGGGGTAGTACACTTATGGGGAAAAGTATCACTAAAATCATAAATCATTGTTTAAACTAAAAACAATGGGGGAGAATGGGTCTATTCTCAAGTCTCTGAATACTTACCAAAATATTATTACAATTAAATGTAAATTCCTAGCTTTGAATGCAAGATCTTTAAACCAACTCAAATTAGCAGAACTCGAAGCCAAATGTAAAACTTTAAATATAGGTGTGGTGGGAGTAACTGAAACTTGGTGGGACGCATCCTCAATTTGGTCTAGAGAAATTCCAGGTTATAAGTTATATCATAAAAATGATTAGATAAGCAAGGCGGTGGAGTTTGTATGTACATAAGAAATGATATTCCTTCTTTTGAAGTGTGTTCTCCCTTTCCTTTGGAAAGTATATGGGTTAAAATCTTATTGAAGGAGCAGTCCTATGTAACTATTGATAACATCTATTGACCTCCATCTGCAAATTCAGATTACAAAACTGATGTTTTTAAAGAAATTACACATTTTCAGAATCTCAAGATACTGTAATATTTGGTGACTTTAACCTCCCTCAGATTAACTGGGACTCATTCTCAGGACAGTCCTATGCTGAGAAAGGACTAATAGATGTGGTAGTTAGTACTGGATTACAACAACTTGTTACTGAACCCACTCGAGGTCATAATATTTTGGATCTATTATTTACTAACATAGAGCAACAAATTAGCAATTTACAAATTTGGGATCCACTTGGGACCAGTGATCATTCATCTATTCTTTTTGAAAGTCAACAGTTTAAAACTACACAAAGGAAGTTATACTGTACAAAAAATTATAATAAAACTAATTTTTCTAAAATCAATGAATACTTACAAAACATAAACTTGGAATCTAATCTTCTTAATTGTACAACACAACAAGCTTGGGACTTTTTTAAAAACATTGCACATTATTTGGAAAATATCTTTATTCCATTTAAGAGGAAATTTAATAATAAAGGAAAAATTCTCCCTTGGCTCAACAAGACAATTAAAAACCAGATTAAAATAAAAATTAAACTTTTTAGGAAACTTAAGAATAGTTCTGTTCCATTTAAAACTACTCTATTACATAAATACAGACTTTCTGTGGAAAACTTAAAACATTCTATTAAATTGGCAAAAAATAAGCTAGAATTTAAACTAGCTCACACAAAAGACTGTCACAAATCTCTTTTCTCCTATATAAATAGTAAAAAAGGTGTATCGAGGACCATTGGTCCCATTATAACCAATGGCTCTTCTCTATCTGATATAGAAACCTCAAATCTCTTTAATAAGTACTTTTGTTCTGTCTTCTCTCAAAAATCACCTATTAGTACATTTAAAGTTCACCACATAGATTATCATAGGTTCTATCCAACTGACATTATACAGGCTATCAAAAAACTAAAAAAAAATATTAGTCTGGGCCCAGACGGTATTCATCCATGGTTTCTGATCGAAACCTCTATAAATATTTCTACACCTTTGTCAATTATCTTCAACAAATCCTTACAAAAAAGCATTGTACCAAATGATTGGCATTCAGCACTAGTTACTCCCATATTTAAAAAAGGCAATAGAGGTTCTGTGCAAAATTATCGTCCAATTAGCCTGACCTCAGTGGCTGGTAAATTAATGGAACGAGTAATGAAGTCTCTAATAGATCAAGATTGTAAAAAATTAGGAATTTATTATTCAAATCAGCATGGGTTTACTCCCAAGTATTCCTGCACCACCAATCTGATATCTTTTTACAATAATATAAGTACCCTGCTAGATGTGGGTATCCCTACAGATGTAATTCTTTTGGAATTTAGTAGAGCTTTCGATAAAGTCTCACATGAAAAACTCATTACTAAAATGCACAATCTAGGTTTGTCACCTGATATTGTCAACTGGACTTTAAACTGGTTGACAAATCATTCTCAGAGAGTCAGAATTAATGATATCTTGTCTGATTCGGGTAGTGTGACAAGTGGTGTACCACAGGGGTCGGTCTTGGGACCAACATTGTTTAATCTCTATATCAGTAATTTACAAACAGGGCCAAATAACTTCATGGTTAAATCTTCAGACAATACTAAATTGGGGGCACAGTTAATAATCAAGAAAATATTTCTGCATTAAAGAAGGATTTGGAAAAATTAACACTTTGGGCAAATGAAAATCATCTGCAGTTTAATCAAGACAAATGTTTAGTAGTGCATTTCGGTGTAAATAATCCAAAAACGATATATTATATAAAAGGACTACCACTTCACTCATCAAATTGTGAAAAATATTAAGAGGTATATGTTAATAATAAACTTACATCAAATGATCACTGTGTTAAAACTGCTTGCATGACCAACAGACTTTTGAGGCAAATAAAACACACTTTTGTTAATCACACTTAACAATGCCTTATTCCATTGTATAGGGCATACATTAGACCATATCTAGACTATAGCTCCCCTTTCTGGATTCCAACCCAAAAAAAAGACATAGCAATTCTTGAACAGGTTCAACGGTGAGTAACTAGAATGATTCCAAGATTAACAAACTTGGATTATCAGAACAGATTAAAAGCTACTGGTCTCTTCTCTCTTCAAACTAGAAGATTAAGAGGTGATATGCTTATGGTTTTTAATTTAATAAATTCACCAGATCTAATGGAAAAATGTGGTCTAACACTCTCCAAAAGGAGACATGTTCCGAGACTGCATAATAAACAGCTTGAAGTAAAAACTTATAAAACCAGCAAAAGGGGAAACTTTTTCACAATAAGAGCATCCATTGTATGGAACACCTTGCCACAAGAATTGGTAGAGGTAACTAGTGCCACTGTCTTTAAAAACAATGAGATGTTTGGTTGAGGGATAATAGATAAATAATGTCCCACATAGTGGAGGAACAGTCTCGATGGCCTCTGGCCTTCTTCTGTTCTTTCATACCAAGTAATACCAAGTAATAAACTAGCCAAGGGGGGAGAGGCACTGAAAAGGAGCAGGGAAATTCCAGCCCCCCCAAAAACAGGGTAGATAGTGAGGTAAACACCAAGATAAAGAAGTCAATAGGGAGAAGGGCATGGGTAAATGGAGAAATAGGCAAAGGCAGTAAGGACAGGGATGGGGCTAAAAGGGTAAGGCCATCAAAAAATGGAGGGCAATGAGTATCAACACCCGTAGCCCGGGTAACAAGTTCCTTGAATTAGTGGCCTTGATGGAAGAGGGATGCCTGGATATTGTGGCAGTCACAATAACATGGTACGCAGAGAACTAAGACTGGGATGTCAGAATACCAGGTTTCACAATCTACAGGAGGGACTGGGAGGGTAGAAGAGGATGAGGAGTAGCTCTGTATGTAAGGTAAGGGATCAGAGCAATGGAACTAAAGGGTAAACAGGGAGAAGAGGAGGCACTGTGGGTCACCATGGAAACAGGAAATGGCACCACACTCTGCACAGGTGTTGTATACAGATCTCCCTCTCAAGGTGAGGAAATGGACAGGGAAAATGATAGAAGGCATCCTTAGGATGGCAGAAAAAAGGGAATATTGTTGATGGGGACCTGAATATGCCAGATGTTAACTGGAGCACCTTTGCTGCAGCCACATCCAAGAGCAGGGTCATTCTCAATGCCCTACAGGGGGCATGCCTCTGACAGCTAGTGTTGGAACCTACTCAAGAGGGAGCAATCTTAGACTTGGTACTCTCAAATGGGGATGGAGAGAGGATCTCAAATTTAGAAGTGGGTAGCCATCTGGAAACAAGTGAGCACCAAACAGTGTGGTTCATGATAAATACAGCCATAGAGTCAAGCCATACAAGGATACTGAACTTTAGGAGGGCTGACTTTGTCAAAATGGGAGGGTGTCTCAGAAAAACACTAGTAAACAGACAAGAAGGAACGGTGGAGGAACAATGGGGAAACATCAAAACTGCCATCACAGAGGCAACAAGCCTTTGTGTGAAGCAAATAAACAAATCAAAACAAAGGAAAAAAACACTATGGTTCTCAAAAGAGGTGGCGGGAAGGTTAGGGAGAAAAAGATAGCATTCAGGAAGTATAAAGAAACAGAAGGAGCAGGACAGAGAACTGTACCAGTTAAAGCAGAAGGAAGTGGGGAAGGCAGTTTGAATAGCAAAGGCCCTAACCAAGGAAAAGACAGCCAACTTGGTTAAGAAGGGGATAAAACCTTTTATAGGTACATTAGGGAGTGAAGACAGATGAAGGGAGGGATAGTGAGGCTTAATAAAGGGGTGCATGGGTGGGCAGAGGGTAACAATGAAAAAGCAGGGATACTGAATGAACACTTCTGCTCAGTATTCACAAAAGAAGAGGAGGGGGAGGGAATCCACTTAGTAGAAGCACTCTGGCTAGGGGGCTTGATACCAGTCCATTCACAGAAGAAAGAGTTCTGAAAGAACTCCTAAAACTGAAGATGGACAAAGCAATGGGCCCTGATGGGATTCACCCCAGAATTGTAAAAGAACTAAGGGGAGAACTAGTGACACCACCGACTACCCTTTTTAACAAATCATGGGAGGATGGTGTGGTACCTAAGGACTGGAGGAGGGCAGATGTGATTCCCCTTCACAAAAGTGGGAGCAAAGCAAAGGCAAGAAACTACAGATCTGTTAGTTTGACCTTAGAGGTAGGGAAAATGATGGAATCACTTCTGATGGAAATAATTGTTGAGTACCTAGAGGCCAGCGGGGCACAGGACCCAAAGCAGCATAGATTCACAATGGGAAGGTTATGTCAGATGAATCTAAGAGATGCCTATGACTTCGTGACCAAAGTAGTAGACCAGGGAGGGGCTGTGGGCATGGCCTACCTAGACTTTAGCAAGGCATATGACACAGTCCCACGCAAAAGATTAATAAACAAATTAGCCAGCCTGGGAGTGGGTCCCAAGGTGGCAGCCTGGGTAAACAATTGGCTGGACAACAGGACACACAGGGTAATAGTAAATGAAGTCCACTCTGAAGAAAGGGGGATTACTAGTGGGGTACCTCAGGGTTCAGTACTGTGTCAGATCTTTTTTTATGTCTTTATAAGTGACATCGTGGAGAGACTGAAGGAAAAGTATGCCTCTTTGCAGATGACACAAATATCTGCAACGGTTGATACACGGGGGGTGGAAAGGATGAGAAGGGACTTGGCAAGACTGGAGGAATGGTGTAAAGTATGGCAGCTTAGATTCAGTGCAAAGAAGTATAAAGTAATGCACCTGGAAACAAAAACCCAGGAGAAGAGTACACAATGGGTGGGGAGGTACTAACAACAACAAAAATGGAAAGGGACCTGGGGTAGTCATATCTGATGACCTAAAGGTAAGCAAGCAATGTGAGAAGGC
Source organism: Neoceratodus forsteri (assembly GCA_016271365.2). NCBI lineage: Eukaryota > Metazoa > Chordata > Ceratodontiformes > Ceratodontidae > Neoceratodus > Neoceratodus forsteri. Next base: position 831,144,125 of record CM028137.1, read on the forward strand.
AGTAAGGAGGGCTGGGGGGATACTCAGATGTACAGGAAGAGGCATCACCAGTAGAAAACAAGAAGTTGTTATCTCTCTGCACAGACAGCTGGTGAGACCTCATCTGGAGTACTGTGTGCAGTTCTGGAGACCCCATCTCCGCAAGGACATAGACAGGATGGAGGCAGTCCAGAGGAGGGCAACTAAAATGGTGCAGGGTCTGCACCAGAAGCCATATGAAGAGAGACCAAAGGAGCTTAATATGTATACCCTCGAGGAAAGGAGGGGAGGGGGGGACATGATAGAAACTTTCAAGTACCTCAAGGGAATCAACAAAGTCCAGGAGGGTAGCATATTTCAGAAAAAGAGATGTGCAAGAACAATGGGGCACAATTTGAAGATAGATGGGGGATGGCTCAAGGGCAACGTGAGAAGGTATTTTTTCATGGAGAGAATGGTGGATGCATGGAACGGCCTTCCTGAGGGGGACATGGGATCAAAAACAGTGGGGGAATTCAAGAATGCATTGAACAAACATAAGGCAATTCTGGTGGGGGTAGAAAGAAGTAGGCTGTTGGTTAACTAGGATCTGCAGCTTATCCAATAGGTAGGGGAAATGGGAAGACTGGGTGAGCCAAGCAGTCCTTATCTGCTGTCAAAGTCTATGTTTCTATGTTTTTCTTGATGGGATTTAACCTGCTTACTCATAGGAGCTGAAAGAAAATACTACGTAATTTGGTTTCCAAATTCAGGAGCCTAGGAAACACCACCCCTACACACAAAAACATGGCAGTAAAAATTGCTTAATTAAAAACACTCTTTTGAATTTGGACATTTTCCATCCCTTCAGTTTTGCAACTTTAAAGTCACCCACCTGTAACACTTTCTCCCAGTTATACCTAGCCATGCCTCCCGGTCCAAAATAGACCCCTAAAATTTTGATTGGCACATCCAGAATCTGAATTCCTTGAATACTGGACAGTAATCTATCCAGTTCCCTAAAACCAGCCCTCTGTTTGTCTCTAGATTCAATTGTGATCCTGACACCTTTGAAAATTTCCCCGTTTCCCGCATAAGCTGCTCTATACTCCCATTATTTTTAAGGAAAAGACAAAGATCATCGGCATATGCAAGAATTTTTACTAAATCTCCCTGCTGTGTCCCTGTCATCCCATGAATATCCAGGTGGACTATACTCTTTCATATAAATGAATAAATGGCAAACAGTGTGCCTACTGGACATTGAAACTTGTATGGCAAAATCCCCCACAGTGACAATTTCAACAGGTTTCAAAATTGTTGCTGTGGGGGACCTGATAGTGAAATTTTGCCCTTTTGCCATGTATCCCCTTCCCCTTCAAATCAACTCAGACTTGGAGTTGATAATCTTTAGAAGGGGGTGCAGCTCCCTGCATGGGGGGGGGCTCGAGGGGCGCAGCCCCCCTAGAGAAACACTTCAATGTCGGATAGATGAAATTTCACCTGTCAGAATTGGGGATCTTACTATGCCGAACTTCAACAATGGAGTTGTTCATTCAGCATAAGTAAACCAGGCAGACACATATGAAAATGGGCTTAAGGGGCACCCCTGCCTGACTCCAGTCTTGATTGGAATATGTGTACCCCCCTGTCCAGCAATTTCTGGTGTGATGACAGCCTGTGCATATAAAAGCTTGATCCAATTTAGAAATGAATCTAGAATACCACAATGACTCAAAATGTTAAACAAGCAAACATGATTAATCTTGTCGAATGCTCTGGTCCAATGATAACAAATACACTGCATTTACTTGTTCCTCTCAATAATTTTAGACATCCCTAATAATAGCTAGATTATCATGTATATTCCTTCCAGAAATTGAACATATCTGTACTGGATGGATTAAACTAGATGCCACCACTTCCAATCTTTTCTGTAGTATGTGAGAAAGGATTCTAAAATCGGAATTAAATAAAAAGAAGGGCCTCCAGTTCCCAATTTCTGAAGTATTCCCTGATTTGTGTAAAAAAATTGTCAAACCTAACATAAACTATGATGCAATATTATTTAACTTAAAGGAGAAATTTAATAACCTCACTAAAAAAGCCGCCATAATAGAATCAAAAGTTCTATAAAGCGCATTCAGTATTACATCTATACCAGGGGCCACCCCAGATTTTAAGGCCCTGATAACCTCTAGAACTTCTTGCTCTTCAATAGGAGTTATTAAACCTTGTATTTTATCTTTCTCTAACCCATCCACCTGTATGTCTTTTAAGTAATTGTCCATGTCATTACTGTCCATATATGGTACATGTGAGAAATTACTTAGGTGCTGTTCTACTATTTTCCTAATATCTACTGTATGGACAATCTATTTTCTTCTTTCATCTATAAGACAAGTAAATCTAGACACATTCTTTCTTTCCTTACACACTTTGGCAAGGGTTTAAATATGGTGTTTTCTGAGTCCCAAAATACAATTAATTTTGCAAAGAAGCTGAGCGGTCATATTGCATTTCTTTTATTTTAGATTTGACCACTGAAATTTGATCTGAAAGATCTGTTCTGGAAACATAAGAGGTCATCAACAGTCTATATAGCTGGGACCTTAATCCTAAATACTTTAAATAATTCCTTCTTGCCCTTGATTTTCCAAACTCCTGCATCCATCTGCTAATATCCCTTTTTATGGCTGTGGGTGGAGCCTACAGTCATCTTGCTGTCTGTAGCTGGAAAATGGAGTATCGTGGAACACATGTTTTGGACTTTTCAATGTATCCTTCCATGCCAGGTGAAATAAAATACTCCCTTCTTTCTGTTAAGAATATTGGAGACATAACTCCAAGCTGCTTATCAGATGCCATTAGGAAATGGAAACACCTTGTTAAATATTTGTTAAATATTGGTTGCCTATTAAATGGGAGATTTGTTTACCCCTTTTGTAATGCAACAACTTGCACATTTAAATACTTAGGGCCGGATATTCAAACTGCGCCCACAATGTGCGCAAGAGCAGGAGCAAGCACAAGTCCATTGCGCACATGCTCAATAGACGCGATATTCAAACATGGAGCAAGGCCAATTGCACATCCAGCCAATGTCTGAATATCGCACAACCTGCACCATAGCACAACCAGGAAGGGGAAGCTGAGCAGATATGATGCACCATAGCGCAACAAGGCCAGCCCAGCTGAGCAGTCCAGAGGTGCCATAGTGCAAGCAGAGAGCCCCCAGCAGCAGAGCAATGGAACTGCAGAACCAGGGAGGTAGGCGGGGCCCACCACCCATGCCACAGACGGGCACAGGAACACAATGCAGAACTAACAATACACCCCCACACCCTAAGCACAGCATCACTGGGGAGGGATGGAATATCCACCGCCCATGGGGACAAGCCAACAAAGCACAGCTGGGCCATGTTGCCCCAGCACACCCACTGGCAGGCTGAGACCTCACACATAGGGAGTCGAGCAACCACAGTGCACAGCAGCCCCCCTTGTGCATAGCACACCCTGCACTGTGACCCAAGACACCACCCATGTGCAGTGACTGTCACTGCAGGAATCCCCATGCATCCCCGGCACACTGCAACCTCGTGTACCACAGAACCATACAAGCCAGACCCACCATGAGCACCCAGCAGTGGGCGACAGTAGATGGCAAGACCGACTGAAAGCCACTCCCACACTGGAGACACCTCCCCATGCACACACACACACACACACACATATACCCAGGACAATACCACCCCAGATGCCATGCACACCACTGCAACTGAGCATCCATAGCCAGCTGGAAATCAGAGACCACCACAGTATTCATATCAAAATATATATATATTCAAACCAATAAATGTACAACACCAAAAGGAACAAACAAAACTATTTACATATTTACAATACAAGGGGGGGGTAGGGGTACAAGGTAGGGGTGGGTAAGGGGTAGGGGTGAACAACTGGGAGAGGGAAGGCAGGGTGTGAGGGATGGGTGAAGTGGGTACGTGATGCGCAGCTAGCGCCTGGCAGGCTGCCCTCCTGCTGCCTGTTGCTGGTCCCGGAGCCTCCTACGGCGCCTCACGCCATGGCGCTGCATCTCCACGAGAATGTCAAGCGTGGCAATCGACACCCGCGTCAGCCGCTGTAGGGAACGTTCCATGCATCGCATGATTTGGACACCTAGGACAAGAGAACAGAGTCAATGGCTGTGACTGTCCATATCCCTGAACCCCACCCATCATGCAAGGCATATAGCCAAGTGCCCTGCACCTGTGATGGTATGCACCCACCCACAGTGACCGTGCACATGACACGCCCAACCAGGCAGCACCAGCTATGTGTACCAATGCACACACACACTGCCCATGTCCATCACAGCACAACCAAGGCTGTCAAGTGATGTGGCTATGTGGTGGGATGCTAGTTCCACGGCCATGTGCCCAGTGCATGCATGGACCACCAGTGACTCACACACAGACATGCAGTGACACTGGACAGTGATGACTGTCACCTGTGTCATGCATGGATGTGTTGTTCATGGCTGGTGGTCATGCCCCCCCACCAGCATGCAATTTCATCCATGATGTAATGACACTCACCCTCATCAAGCAGCTGTGGCTGCTCCTGCTGCTGCTCCTGCTGCTGCCGCTGTGGCCCAACCATCATGCCACCTCTGGCTGCCACCTGTGCCCCGCCACGTCCCTCCTCAGCCCGGGCCTGCCTCCACTCCTCCACGCCTGTGGGTGACAAATGTTGAGAAACACATCAGTGTGAACCCAAAGCAGACAGCCCCCTGCCCCAGTGAGTGTGCCTGCCCACACAGCCAGACCCATGCACCACACACCTGCACACATTGACACAGCCAACCATGGTAGAGCCCTCCCCCATGCACCGCCACCAATACACAGTCACACCCCTACGGACAATACAGGTGCATTGATGGGTCACCCACCTGGCCTAGGCATAATGCCCCTCCTGGCACGGGACCTGAGGCATTCCAGCAGTGCCTGCTCCCTCCTGCGGAGGTCACTATAGCAGTGCCTGCACTGTTCTGCCGTCCTGCACCACCCTGTGACCTGCTCCAGTGCAGTGGCCACCTGCTGCCACACATGGGTGCGTGCCATGTTGAGGGGATCTCCCCCAAACAGTGGCCCAAAGTGAGGCTCCACCACAGCCACCAGGTTGGCCACCTCCAACGGACTCCACTGTGGAGCTCTCCTGCATGCCATTACTGGAGTTGTATAGTAGGCAATATGGCACCCCACAGCGCGGCAACCCCACATGGAAATGTTGAGCAATAGAACACCATTAGTTCCTATTGCGCTGTTCGTATAGCGCCGTCGGTTCACATTGCGCTGTCACCGAACAGAGCGACAGAGCCGGACACATGCCAGAGAACAGTGCCAGGGGGCAAAGGTCAGGCACAAGGTCAGGGGTCTGTGGCGCAAGGCCATGCACAGCACCATCGGACGTCTACACGTCCTGCGCAATTGGTCACCTGCGTGCCAGTGCCACAGTGTACTATTGCACATTTGTGCCACAGCGCTATGAGGTGACCAGTGCTGCAGCGCCACTGGCACAATGGTGGCCGTGTCCTGCACTGCTCATCGTGCACAGCACGTCAGCAGCATGGCAGACGCCTGCATAAGCTACCCGGGCATGTGCAATGCGGTGTACTACGCAGTCACAGACATGCACCATTGGCTCAGCAGGAACAACCCTATTGTGCAAAGCGCAACAGCGCAATATTCAGCCGACATATGCAAATCAACTGATCAGCCATTCAAAGGCGCAGGTGGCACCATTTGCATCTCATTAAAGTTGCTCCACACCTAATTTGCATGCATTGCGCTATAAATGTGCGACAGTGGTCTGCGGTGGCCAGATTCGGTTACTGCAGCTGAGAGGTGAGTTGCATGCTGTGTGACGTTCTGGGCTATGCTCATGGGACAATGCTGTAAACTGCATAGTGACAGGTGTCCACTTCCACCCATACAGACCGAAATAGCTGAACAAGGACCGGGTGATGACGATGATGGTGGGTGAAAGAGGAGGCCAAACTTCATGAAGGCTGAGACTGAGGCACTCTTCCAGGCCTACCTGGAAGAGGAGTCACTCCTCAGTGGACGGCGTGGACCCCGCAGGCCCGTGCTGCTGCATGGGTGGAGGTAGCACGTGCCGTAAACCTGCACGGAAGCCACCAGCGCTCCATGCAGGAATGCAAAAAGAAGATGGGGACCGACAAAAGACAGGTGAAGGAGAAGGTGGCAGCCCTCAGGGCAGCTCACACAGCCACGGGCAGGGGCCAGCCAGAGGTGGTGCAGCTGACCCCGGCAGAGGACTGTCTGGCTGCATCCATGCAGCGTAGTGCCATCGAGGGCGTACCTAGAGGTGGATTCCAGACAGGTGGAAGCCCAGCACTGCACGGTATGACATGGTAGTGGTGGGGGGGAAGGTGATCACATGCACTAACATGTTCTCACTTTCTGTTACAGATCCTGTGAGGCTGCATGGGACAGTGGTGGTGGGTCCTAGCAGTGTGGATGACCTGCCGGAGTTGGAGGAGGGGCCATCCACCTCTGCATCCAGCCGGCTTGCTCTGCAGCAGTGTGCACGCCTGGCTGCCATCTCAGGTGTCAGTGAGTCAGGTGTGGGGGGGTGCACATCCTGTGTTCCAGCAGTCTGGCATGCAGGCATGCCAGCACGCTGTGACTGTGGCTGTTGCACGGACCTGCACCATTGATGATGCAAGGACTGCAATGGGCAGTGACACATGTGTGTCACATGACAGACACACAGCAGGACAGCACGTGCCCTGGACCTAGCTGGTTCCAACGTGTGTGCCAGCATGTCAGCACAGTCCCAGGCTGCTTACAGCACCGTGTGGGGCACCGGTGGTTGTGCAGGCCTCTGGCACTGTTGCGGACACAGCGGTGGAACGACTGGACCCTGGGGCACAGCAGTTGGGGGGGCAGCAGCAGCAGTCACCCACCAGGTCTGGGGGTACAGGGTTCAGCGGTGTCCCATGCACACCACCTGTTGCCATGGCCATACCTGGTCCTGGTGAACAGCGCCCACCCACAAGGAGTGTTGAGCATCAGGGCCTTCCACGCCTTGTGGAGAGATTGCCGATGAGGCAGACGTCCCATTTGAAGAGCACACCCGCCTGCTGCCGGCATTGGTACAGCAGCAGATGCAGCTTGCAACGTCCGTGAAGGCACTGTGCATGGCTGTGGAGTGGAACAGCAGGGACAATGCAAGTATCCTTGCAGAGATGGTCCAAATGCGGATGGATGTGACTGCCGCCATTGACAGGCTGACCCAGGCAGTGGTCGGTGTCGTGGCCACATTGGGCACACAGTCAGGTGCCCCTGTACCACACACCCCACACAGTACGCTCTCCACTCCACGTTCCTGGTGTCGTGCGACACCCAGACTGTCGATGCCGGGTTCTGCTGTGGGCATCCCGAGCACACCTAGTGCAGGTATGTTCAGCATGCTGCAGACCCCTGTGTGGGTGAGGTCACGTTCGTGCAGTGGGACCCCTGGTGGTACATCAGTGCCACCCCATGTGGCCCATGCTCAGCCTGCCAGTGCTGCTGGGTCACGGCAGGGCCGCCCATGCATCCGAGGTGGCCGTGGCACAGTGCCACCTGACTGACCTGTCTCCCAGTGCAGGCCCTGTCTGGTGCTGCCCTGTGTGCATTGTGTGTCATGGTGGGCAGTACACTGGTGGGTGCCCTGCCCAACATGCTGACACACGGACCACCTGCACACCCACCCAACTGCTGTCCACAGGTGCATGTGCATGATGATGCCTGCATTGTACTGTACACCAAGGTGCAAGGGTGCCCAGCTTCTGACACATGTACTTGGACAGTACAGGTGGTGTGGGTGGTCCGTGGATCTGTGTGTTTGCCATGTCTGTTCCTGCTCTGCTGTGCACCTGCCCATGTACGCTTTGTGCCTGGTGTGTGTGTGTGTCCATGTAGCATGTAACTATTCACCCCTCCCTGATGTTGTTTTTGTGCGCCTGGACCCTTCCACTCCCCTTGCCATCATGCATCCCTGCTGTGTTACCCTGTGTGCCTGTGGGTTGCGCCTAGACGGTGTTGGTTGCACATGGCCCCTTGACTTACCTGTGTCATGCGAAATGCTCCTCCATGATGGTGTCTCGGTGCAGCTGCGCCTGCCGGATCAGTCGGGGGTCCCGCCATCCAAGGGGGGGCTGCTCATCACCATCATCAATGGTGTCACCGGTGTCCCCATCGCTGTCCCCCTCCTCGACCTGTACAGCTATCCCACAGTCTTTGGCCATGTTGTGCAGGATACAACAGGCCAGGAATATCACACAGACCTTTGAGGGGCTGTACTGTAGCGCACCGCCAGAGGTGTCTAGGCATCGGAATCATGTCTTAAGCATCCCAAACACCTGCTCTATGATGTTGCGTGTGGCGGCATGTGCCTCATTGTAGCGTTGCTGTGATGGGGTCGTGGGGCGCCGGTAGGGTGTGAGCAGCCAGGGTCAGAGTGGGTATCCGCAGTCACCTGTGTGGAGATGGTGGTGATTGGTAACATGTTCAGGTCCATTTTGCCCACATCCCTGTATGCCACTATCATGGCACCTGTGGCTTTCCCACCCTTGACCCAACATTGCCATTCCCACATGTGTACTCACCCACTAGATGGCCTGTGGGGATGTTCCCACTCTCAAATCGATGGCACAGTGTGGACTGATGCCATATGAAGGAATCATGTGCTCCACCAAGGTGTGTGGCACAGACATTGATTATGCGCCCACTGGCATCACACACCACCTGGCAGTTGACACTCAAGAAGCCCTTCCTGTTTCTGTAAGCAGCCCCATCGGGGCCAGGTGGTGTGAGAATAGCCACATGGGTGCAGTCTATCACCACTAGCACGCCAGGCATATGTCCTACCCTGTGGAACTCCTGCATGTTTGCTGTACGCTCTGCCGCAGTGCTGGGGAACTGGATATGCCCCACAGCATGTAGCAGCAGTGCGCTGAGGAATTGGGTGAGGATGCATGATGTGGCAGACTGTGTGATGCCTGTGGTGTCCCCTGTCGGCCTCTGGAAGGTGCCCGTGGTGAGCAGGCACATGCAGGCTGTCACCTTGGTCTCCACTGACAGAGCGTGACTCCGTCGTGAGAGTGCCTGCATCACATCACTGCACAGCTCACAGAGCCGCCTCAGTATTGCCCTGTTCAGGTGGTACCGGCCCACGATCTCTACATCCGTGTACAGCTCAAAGCTGATGCGGGCATGGTACTGCCTGTTGGGGCGTACCACCGATGGGCCCTTCCACGGCCATGTCCCCCTGCAGCATGCCTTTTCAACCCCCTCATTACAGCTTCCATGTGGAAGCTGGTACTGTCCATCTCCCTGGCTTGTGTCCCCCCCGGCTGATCTTGCTCTGTTACCCCCGCTGTCCTGACTGCTACCTCCACTGCACCGGGTACACCTGCTGACCTCTGCAGCCTGTGGCCCACACACGTCCCCTTGCTTCTGTTTGCCTGAACACTCCATGGCCTGCCCTCTTTCTCCCTCTTGCTGTGTCTCTCTCTTTCTCCCTGGCTCATTTGGCATCCCTGTAGCGTTCTTGCACCTCTTCCTTGAGCCTTATTATCTTGGCTCATTTCCGATGTGCCGCACCTTCCGGCAGTTCCGCAATTGTGCATTGCGCATGCCTTTGAATTTCGCATTGCACTCTTTATGTATGGGTCCACCCCCTTCGGTTGCGCATGCCTTCATTTGCATTGTGCTGTTGCTCAGCATGTTTTCGCTGGCGCAACTGCCTCCCGCTGAATATCACAGTATGGCACAGTTTTGGACTTGCGCTGGCGCAACCCTATTGCACATGGCGCAACCCTTTTGAATATCCGGCCCTTAGCTTTTAAACAGATTCTAGCTACTAGTTTCACTTGGGAATGTATTGTCTTTCAAGAAAGATTCATAACTCATAAATGTCACCCTTTCCCAGCAAATCTATAATTTACACGGTTTTTTAACCTCTAAAGACACTATCTGATAAGCACTGTCTCAGACATATGCCAGGTCTTCTGTGAACTACCCAGACTAAATATTTAGCAATCAGCAGACATTTTCTACTATGCTTTGTGGGAAAAAATATATTGAGCTACAGCAAACACACACACACACACACACACTCACACGCACACACTCTGTACACACCATCCTCATGGGCACAATGTTCAAAATAAATACTGAATTCTAATATGTTATACAACAATAAAGAAACTGTTTGTTTATGTCAGTGAACACTGTGAAGTTCAGTTTAGAGTAGATTTCCTTTAAATATTTCTTATCCTATATTTTGTATCCTGGACACACACACACACACACACACACACACACACACACACAACACACACTGTACACACCATCCTTCTGGCCACAACATTCAAAATAAATACTGCATTCTAATATGTTATAAAACAATAATTATACAATGACAATAAAAAATCCTGGAACCTGACTGGCTGTCTTCCCTTGACAACAGTGAGGTTACAGTCGTGGACAAAAATATTGGCACACTTGCAGTTTTTTCTAATAATGCACCATTCCTTCCAGAAAATTGTTGAAATTAAAAAAAAATTTGGTATCCACATATGTATTTCTTTGGTTTGCTGTGGAATAAAACACAAAAAGCAGAAACATTTACTAAGTCTTAGCTTATTCCACACAGAAATCCTTAAATGGCCCAGACAAAATTAGTGGCACCTTTTAGAAGTAGTTAGAAATAATTAGATTTCAAGCAGGTGATTCTCCTTCACTTTGGAATTGAACTCACCTGTGGTGAGTTGCAGGTGCCTGCAATATAAAAATCACTCATTCAACCAGTTTGAATAGAGAAAAGGACTCATTCTCCTGTTTTGTGACACTGTGTACTGCAATGAGCATGGAGAAAAGAAAGACAGCCAGAGAATTGTCTGAGGAGGTCAGACAGAAGATTGTAGCCAAGCATGGACAATCTCAAGGCTACAAATCAATCTCCAGAGACCTTGATGTTCCTGTTTCCACCGTACATAATTTTATCAGGATGTTTAAGGCCTATGGCACTGTAGCCAACCTCCCTGGACGTGGCCGCAAGAGAAAACTTGATCGAAGATTGCAGCACAGGATTGTTCGAATGGTGGAGAAAGCACCTCGATCAACTGCCAAACAGATTCAAGCTGACCTTCAGACACAAGGTATGACAGTTTCAACTCACACCATCCGTCGCCAACTCAATGAAAGGGGGTTATATGGTAGGAGGCCCTGAGGACCCCACTGCTGAGAGAGAGAGATAAGAAAGCCCGACTGGGGTTTGCCAAAACACACCTGAACAAGCCAAAATCCTTCTGGGAGAATGTCCTGTGGACAGATGAGACCAAATTAGAGCTTTTTGATAAAGCACATCATCTCTATGTTTACAGAAAACAAAATGAAGCCTTCAAAGAAAAGAACACCTTCCCTACAGTCAGTGATGTTTTGGGGTTGCTGTGCTGCCTCTGGCACTGGGTGCCTCAAACGTGTGCATGGCATCATGAAATCTGGAGATTACCAGGCCATTTTGGAGCGCAATGTTGAACCCAGTGTCAGAAAGCTGGGTCTCCGAAGGTCATGGGTCTTCCAGCAGGACAATGACTCCAAACACACTTCAAAAAGCACCCAGGAATGGTTCAAGACAAGACGCTGGACTGTTCTGAAGTGGCCAGCAATGAGTCCAGATCTAAATCCCATTGAAAACCTGTGGAGAGATCTGAAAACAGCAGTTGGGGGAAGGTACCCTTCAAATCTGGGAGAACTGGAGCAGTTTGCACAAGAAGAGTGGGCCAAACTGCCAGTGGAGAGGTGCAGGAAGCTCATCCATGGCAATAGGAAACGGTTGATTGCAATTATTTTTACCAAAGGCTGTGCTACCAAATATTAAGTCTAAGGTGTCAATAATTTTGCCATTGCCATTTCTTTTCATTTTCTGATTTAAAAGGATATATTAAATTCTGAATCAAAAACAAAGGTTCTGTAATATTAACAGAGAAATAAAGAATTGTGGAGACCAAATACTGTACTGTTAATTTCAACTTATGTTTAGAGGAAATTGTGAGTTATTTGAAAAAGTGCAAGGGCGCCAATATTTTTGGCCACGACTGTATCTGAGCACAACCTCACTGTATTAATTTGTTGTTGAATTGTTTGCATCTTCTGTTAAGAAACAAAGATATATTGCCATACTAACAATCTACCAAAAAATGTTTAAAATTTTTTTTTCATCTCGTATAACAATGAGCTATTGTATAATAGCAATAATGCACTCCAGGGTGTGGGTCGTGCTGGGATAACCACACTTTTGGGACGTTGGATGCACTTGGCCTGCTGCCTCATGCCCAACCACCCAGGTGTGAGGTTATCCCAGTATGACCCACACCCTCTAGTGCATTGTTGCTTAAAAAAACCGTTTGTTTATGTCAGTGAACACAGTGAAGTTCAGTTTAGAGTAGATTTCCTTTAAATATTTCTTATCCTATATTTTGTATCCTGGATAGCGCAGGGGAGATGCTATATCTTATTGTCATATTTGCATTGTATTTACTCAGGCTGTCCCAGATTAGATGCAATATCTTGTATTAAATGGGGTCATGATTTTACCATTTTGATAATGTATTTCTTCAGGGTAGCCTAGTCCAGGGGCCCCATATTCAAAGGAGATGTGCATTGCATCCTGGCGGAAAAGGGAGATGTGCCATGCAACTCCAACATTGCACTGCAGCATGATATTCAAATGTGAGGAATGTGCCAGCCATAAGGGAATGGGCCAGGATGCTCACAAATAGTATGCCATGCAAGTCGAGGGTGCGTTCCCATGCATATGCCATGCTGCGGCATACTCAGTGGGAATGCACCCCTCACAGTCCAGAGCAGTGTGGCCCACAGTTAGGACATGATTAGCTGGTCTAACCCAACCAGCCATCCACAGGCGGGCTGTGGAAGTGCACCCAGGTGCACAGCAGCCTGGCAGCCCTGGTGGACTAGAGGTACCCCCTCACATCCCCAATTGATCCAAATCCATCCCCAAAGAGCTCCATAGTGTAGGGCTCCCTCCCAGACCCAGTTGCACCAGAGAAAACCACAGTCCATATCCATAGCATAGAGGACCCCCACCCACCGCCTTGGGATGTAGACACCCCTGCTTCCCCCATACCCAACCTGTTGTGGAGACTGGCACTGCCCTCAGCACCCTTCCATGGCCAGCCACCGACTGCACTGGATCTGGGCTGGGGACCTACACTCCAGAATGACCCAAGTGGCTGTACCATGCATTGGGGCACTATGCAAGCTGCAGGCCCACCAGTGTATGCAACCATGTGTATGTCCCTGGCAAACTGTAAAAGGGAATTGACATACCTCCAATGCATGCCTTACTGTATCTTCCTGCTGTCATACACTGCTGCATGCCCACACTCCCCCCCATTTCCCTGTGTAACATGTCACCCTCCAGACTACTGAGGTATCCAGGGTGCCATGGGGTGTGGTATTCTACAATGCCATTTGCAGTGTATGCTCCAGACTATGGATAGTGCTTCCTCGGTTCCCCTATTGTACAAATGAATGGGAGGTTGGCTGTAACATGCCTATTATGGCACCTGTGTGAGTGGGTACAGCATGAGCTGTCACCTGCACTGAGCAGTGCAACGGCACTGGGATGATGGAGCTGCATGCGAGTGCCTGAGGTGTATGACCACTGGGCGTTATCGCCTGCACACAGCTCATGCCTATGTATGACACATTCCAGTGTCCTACTGCCAGTGCTCCGCCACCCAAAGATAAGATGTCATTTCTTCTGTGAACTATCCATGCTAAATATATAGCAATCATTATGCATAGTCTAGGAAAACACATTGCAAAAATGTGTAAAAGGAAGACCACATTGAAACTGCCTCTCAGCAGATCTGCATTGTGCAAATTCATTAGAAATAATGGGTAAAAGCATCCTAAATCTCTCCATAGCCATATTGGCTCTTACCAGAGTTTATTGTTTCTTGCCACCACAGATTTACATCCTCATATAAAGACAACATAGAAGCTGTTGTTGTGAAAACTGATGATAACCACAATTTAACCTCTGCTTCTAATAGACTAGCTAAGTTCATTTTCCATCTGATGATGGGTTGGGACACCCCTACAACTGTGTTTACCACTGTCTTAATTAAAACATGATCAGAGAATTTTACAGGTATAATTTGTGTCTTGCCACCTGAATTATTTTAGAAACAAATATATAATCAATTTTGGTATTGAGGGCCCCCCTAAGATAGGTGTAGTGTACAGGAGGAGAAGCATTTGTGAAACAATCTGTTAACTCTGCGTGTCCACACATTTCTTTAAAGCATGAGAGTCACAATATATTTTCTTGCCATATGCTCTACAGTTGGCTACGTCTAAACAACAATTAAAATCACTCCCCAAAAAACATTATTTGCTGTAGCTAAATATGACTGGATTGTTTGCCACAGCTGGGCCCTCTCTGCCTTACTTTGTGAACCATAAATAAAAATAAATCTACTAAATTGGTTGTGCCATATCCCGTCTTGCATTAATGCCCTCCCAGGTTGGATGTCCACTATTTTTTGAAATGTTAACCCCGTCCCTGTAAACAAAACCACTACCCCGTCTGCTCTATTAAGTTCAAAGGACCACTAGCAGGAGACCCATATCCATGAATGTTGGACTTGAGAAACATATGTCACTGAATTTAGCCAGGTTTCCTGCAAAAAAACAAACTCACAAGGTAAATCCCTTAATAAGGGAAAAGTAGCCTCCCTCTTTTTGCGATTTAGCAAACTACAGATATTAACTAAGGTTATGGAAAACAAAATCATCCAAAAAAGTCAAGAAAAAAGTTCAGCTTTTTTTTTTTCTTCTTTTTCTTTTTGACCCCTGGCACTTTTTTCTCCACCTCCTGTTGTATGGGATGGGAGGAACAGGTATATGAGTCCACTACCCTAGAACCAGTATCACCATCTCCTTGTACAGTTAATACCTCAAACTGATTTGCAGTATCCACCTCTGTACTCACAACCTTTTGACTTCTCAAACTGTGTCTCCTTTCTGAGGTCGTTTTCCAAGTTTGAGCGGGGGGGGGGCATCTGTGGAGAAGCCACTTACACAACCCCCATTTTAAGTGTCTGGAATCACCTTTTCTATTTCCATCGCTTCACACCTTCCCAAAGCTGGGGTTTGGTTGGCTGCCAGAGCTTCTTGATCCTCTGGATCCCTTGAGGTGGATTGTCTCTCTTCTACCTCAGCCTGCTGAGCTTTTTTTATCAAGTCATCAGGGTTGACATTCTTGGAGTTATTTCTCGAGGCCCAAGGGCAATTTTGAAACATATGGCCATGTTCTTCACATTAATTGCATCTTACATGATTATTACACTGAGAACTAATATGACCACGCTCCCCACATAGCTGACACCTCAATGTGTCACAGACATTTGATAAGTGTGTTTGTGCACCACACTTATAAAAGGCCTTGGGTTGCCCTAAATAGAAGCAAACCCCTCAGTCCCAACATAGAAAAAACTGTTTGGAATGTGGAACACTCCATCTCCCAAATGTCTTAGTTTGAATTTAAACCTCCATCCACCTGTCCAAAGAAACTCCAACTCAATACTAGCCTCTGGTGTACTCAACACATCACACTTTCGCTTTAGCCAGTGTACTATGTCTCCGACATGTACACTCCTACTCCTGAACATTACTGTGATGGACTTGATCATGGGATTAGTTAGGGGGATCACCATAAAAGGTGTCCACTGGGGAGAAAACTTTAATTGATTATATTTGTTCCAAAATCTCTCCAGGCCCTGCATGTACCTGAAACTGACATCAAAGTTCTTTTCCCTGACACATGGATCAGGGCATGTATTTCTGATGCCATGATCTGCGTAGAACCTTTCAGTAGTTTTCACCCCACATATAATCTATCTGGTCTTATTGAAAGATCACCTCTATACCACATCTGGACTGCATTTTTACTGGGGGCCAGTTTAGCCCTGTTAAAAAAGTTTACAGATCTGGCCCTTGTCTGAGGAGGGGGTGTGGCTGAAAAGAGTGATGGCATGCCATCAGAATGTGCCTTCTGCTGTAAAGAAGGTCTTATGGGGGTCAGATACTGACTGTGAATATAACACAGGCATTGACCTTTTTTCCAAGAAATGCCCAGTCAAACCCTCCAAGTGTTTAGAGGAAAATTCTTTATTGATAGTTTGGTCTAATATATCCATATCCAGTGTCCCATCATTTAAACTAGCTTCTATTGCAGTCTCATGTTGTCCCTTCAGAACTGAAGGGCCAGTTTCAGTTGTCTGTCTAGACCCTGCTGCCACCTTTCCTCCCTGCTGAACATTTTCATTCATTTCACTCCCTCTTAAACAGTTCATCCTAGGCACAGTGTTATCAGCCTCATTTTGTTTCTTCTGGCATGTACCAGGAATTACCTGTTCCACTGCCATTCTGTTCTGATGCTCCCCTTGAGACCCTGCAGAATATATAGGAGAGAAGGAGACCCAATTTGGGTCAGGCTCCTGTTTTCCATCTACCATTTTAATCCATCCCACTCCACTCAGGGCTGAGTCAAGGGACCATCCTGCCTCCTGCAGCCCTCCAGTTGAAACTTCGAATGCTAGGGAAATCCCCTCCCTTGCCATCATTGTTATTGGAGCTTTAGCACTTGCCACTCCACTTCAAGGTGTGCTGCTTGACTGTGAAAAGGATTGCTTGACTCCGTTACTCTCTGAAGCACTTTCTTGACAAGCCAGTAGTTCCTCATTCTTCCTCATCACTTCATCCCACTTCATAAACCACTCCTCATCTTCTTCCAAAGTCCAATAAACCATCCTTCTCTTTTCCTCTAACTCATGTTCAAGTTGTTGCTCCGCCATCCCGATATCAATCTCTGTCATCTGGATACTTGTACCCTCCTCATCCATCTCTAGCTCGTCCTGCACCTTGTCCTCAGATGCCTCTTCCGAATTCTTAGAAATCACAGCAGATGATGTGGAACAAAACAATTCTTCATGCCCCATTGGCACTTTGGCTGGGTCAGAGGACAGACCCCCATCATGCTGCAGGCTTACTCCCTCAGGCAATGACTCCTCCATTGTGCCAAATGGGCCAACAGCACCCCTGCCATGAGTTGAGGAATTTTTTTATTCAAACTTCAACAAAATCATAATATATTACACTGTTTCTATGCAGAAATAAAGAAAAAAAAAACCTTAAAGCAAAATAAGCATTGATTTATACATTGTCCCATCTGGGAAACATATTTTAGGCTGTAACATTAAAACAGAAAAAACCTTAAAGCAAAATGTGATTGAATCATACATCCTATACAACCTCCCCCCACCCCTAAGAGTAAGGGAAAAATAATTTTTCAAAACCAAACAAAGCATAATTCCAGACAACAAATCATGAACACTCTGTTGAAAATGAAAAGGTATTAATTCATACCTAAAACAAAACATAATAAGATATACCATCATAATACTAAGTCATACATGGGTCATAATGAAAGAAAAAAGAGGTATTAACTCCTCCCCTCCAACCGACCATTCCCCCAAAAGCAATAATCATAGACTTATTTTTTTTAACCAGGAGTAGCACACTAAGCTGAAAGCTTTTTTTTTTCCACAGGTGCAACCTGGGAGCACAGGGAAGTTAAGTGACTTGCTCAGGGTTACACAGTGTGCAAGTGGTAGCTGTGGGATTTAAACCCAGGTCTGGTCCACTGGATGTCACCAGATTTGCAACTTAGAGCCTTAAACCACTGCACTATTCTGCCTCCCAATTCTTTATACTGTACTTTGAGTCCTAAAAATAAAAGAGAAAACAAAACAAGAAAAAAAATAAGAGAATAACAAAAACATCCAGTATTTATGTTCAAACCTATTTCCAGTATTAAGGAAGACAAATTGAACTGTAAAAACATATTCTCCCAAACCCAACAACATATACCTGTAGCAGTTTTTTCCTATTTTTAAAGTATGGAAAACTTGTACTTATTTCACTTGGTCATAATATCATTACTGCAACTGTTAAAAACAACAAACTTTTTAAAGCAAATACGTTTCAAGGAGTCTAAAAATATTCTAACTGGTATCTAACCAGTTCATATTTTTCCACCATTTTTATACATTACCATAGGTACCATACTTTTGTTTTCTCTCTAAATGCTAAAATAGTATCGTGAACAGTCCAAAAAAGCTGTTCAGGGGTAGTATAATGTTTCTGTAATGATCACTTACCACATACTGTACCTGCCAAATCTGATATTTTATCCAGCTTAAAATAAGAGGCATTGTCCCCTTATCATACTTTTGCCATGCCTCAGGTAATATTCTCAACAGGAAAATATCCATATTTAATAATAATGAAGGTGATTGTGTCTATGTATCAAACAATATGGACCAAAACTGAGTTATGTATGGACACTCAAAATAAAGATGTTCCACAGTCTCAGTGGTATTAGAACACAAGACCCTCTAGGACACATATTTTCCTCTATCCCCTTATGTTTATGGTTACCTTTAACATTTAACTTTTTATGTATACTTAATCATACTGTATCCCACATGTAAGAAGGAATCCTGGCTTGTTTTAATGTAGACCTAATTTGTTGCACCTCATGTACCCGTTCTAGTTGCAAATTGTGGGGTTTCCTGAAAATATTGTACCTGTATGTGTATATATATTTCTTTTCTTGTGAAATGTACGATAGCTGATTTCTTTATACCCCATAATTTTAATTTTCCAAAGCAAGTTTAGAAGTATCCTGGTAAACCCTGTATAGATTTTTGTTTAGGAATAGCTTTGTCTAACTCCCACCCTTGTAACCATTTTTGTATGTGATCTATTACCCAAGCATCCCATATAACATCTTTCTCCTGCAAAATTGGCCTTATATTGGCATATAGGAACATACAAAAAAAGAATGTGATAGGATTTACCATACATATTCCCCCATCTTCAGTTTCTCTTGTCCCTCTTAATGGGGTTCAAATGATTACCCAAAATTGTCTGAAAATAAAATACTAAATAATGCTGCATCTAATTGTTTAGGTACAGGGAAAATGATACATACAGTAAATGCAGACACATGCTAACTGAAAATTTCTTTACCATATACACCCTTTTTTGTCTTTGACATCCACCACCTATTCCATCTTTGTACCTTACCCCTAGATTCCTGTCTAAGAAGATCCTAGTTATAAAAATCCATAGTTTGTTTTATTTTGTTAATCGGGTAAGGACACTGGGACAAGCCCATTTTCAGTTCTGACCCGAAGCACCTTGCCAAAATAAATACTTAGGGCCGGACATTCAAAAGGGTTGCGCCATGCGCAATAGGGCTGCGCATGCACAAGTCCGAAATTGCACCATTCTGCGATATTCAGCAGGAGGCAGTTGCACCACCGAAAACAGGCTGAGCAACAGCGCAATGCAAATGAAGGCATGCGCAACCGAAGGGGGTGGATCCCTGCATAAAGAGCGCAATGCGATATTCAAAGGGTTGCTCAATGCGCAATAGCGGAATAGCCGGAAGTTGCGCCACAGCGGGAAATGAGCCAAAATAAAAGGCTCAAGGAAGAGGCGCAAGAACGCTACAGGGATGCCAAGTGAGACAGACAGAGAGAGACAGACAGCGACAGTCCAGAACAGGGCAGGCAAGGGAAGTTGTGTGGGCCATAGGCTGCAGAGGCCAGCGGGGGTACCCGGTGCAGTGGAGGTAGCAGTCAGGACAGCAGGGTAACAGAGCAACATCAGCCGGGGGTCACAAGCCAGGGAGATGGACAGTGCCAGCTTCCACATGGAAGCTGTAATGAGGGGGGTGAGAATGCATGCTGCAGGGGGACGTGGCCGTGGAAGGGCCTGTCGGCGGTACACCCCAACAGGCAGTACCATGCCCGCATCAGCTTTGAGCTGTACACAGATGTAGAGATCGTGGGCTGGTACCACCTGAACAGGGCAATACTGAGGCGGCTCTGTGAGCTGTGCAGTGATGTGATGCAGGCACCCTCACGACGGAGTCACACTCTGTCAGTGGAGACCAAGGTGACAGCCTGCATGTGCCTGCTCACCACGGGCACCTTCCAGAGGCTGACAGGGGACACCACAGGCATCACACAGTTGGCCATGTCACGCATCCTCACCCAATTCCTCAGCGCACTGCTGCTACATGCTGCGGAGCACATCCATTTCCCCAGCACCGCGGCAGAGCGTACAGCAAACATGCAGGAGTTCTACAGGGTAGCACATATGCCTGGCATGCTAGGGGCCATAGACTGCACCCATGTGGCCATTCGCATGCCACCTGGCCCGATGGGGTCGCATATAGGAACAGGAAGGGCTATTCCAGTGTCAACTGCCAGGTGGCGTGTGATGCCACTGGGTGCATAATCAATGTCTGTGCCACACACCCTGGTGGAGCACATGATGCCTTCATATGGGTATCAGTCCACAATCGATTCAAGAGTGGGGACATCCCCACAGGCCATCTAGTGGGTGAGTACGCATGTAGGAATCGCAAACGTGGGGCAAGGGTGGGAATGCCACAGGTGCTATGGTAGTGGCACACAGGGATATTGGCAATATGGACCTGAACATGATACTCATCTCCACCATCTCCACACAGGTGACAGCGGATACCCACTCCGTCCCTGGCTGCTCACAGCATACCGGTGCCCCATGACCCCATCGCAGCAACGCTATAATGAGGCGCATGCCGCCACATGCAACATCATCGAGAGGGTGTTTGGGATGCTCAAGGCACACTTCCGATGCCTAGACACCTCTGGCGGTGCCCTACAGTACAGCCCCTCAAAGGCCTGTGGGATATTCCTGGCCTGTTGTATCCTGCACAACATGGCCAAAGACTGTGGGATAGCCATTCAGGTTGAGGAGGGGGACAGCGATGGGGATGCCAGCAGCGCCGGTGATGATGGTGATGAGCAGCCCCCCCTTGGACGGCGGGACCCCCGACTGATCCGGCAGGCCCAGCTGCACCGGGACACCATCACAGAGGAGCATTATGCAGGACACAGGTAAGTCAAGGGGCCATGTGCAATCAACACTATCCAGGCACAACCCACAGGCACACAGAGTAACACACCAGGGGTGCATGACGGCAAGGGGAGTGGAAGGGACCAGGCACACAAACACACCATCAGGGAGGGGTGAACAGTCATATGGACAGACACACACACACACACACCATGCACAAAGCGTACATGGGCAGGTGCACAGCAGAGCGGGAACAGACATGGCAAACAGACAGATCCACAGACCACCCCCACCACCTGTACTGTCCAAGTACGTGTGTCAGATGCTGGGCACTCTTGCACCTTGGTGTACAGTACAATGCAGGCATCATCATGCACACGCACCTGTGGACAGCAGTTGGGATGGTGTGCAGGTGGTCCATGTGTCAGCATGATGGGCAGGGCACCCATCAGTGCACTGCCCACCATGATGCACATTGCACACAGGGCAGCACCAGACAGGGCTCGCACTGGGAGACAGGTCAGTCATGTTGCACTGTTCCACGGCCACCGCGGATGCATGGGTGGCCCCGCCGTGGCCCAACAGCACTGGCAGGCTGAGCAGGGGCCACATGGGGTGGCACCGATGGACCACCAGGGGTCCCACTGCACGATTGCAACCTTGTCCGCATAGGGGTCTGTAGTATGCCAAACATACCTGCACCAGGGGTGCTTGGGATGCCCACAGCAGAACCCAGCATCAACAGGCTGGGTGTCATACGATGCTGGGAACGGGGAGTGGAGAGTGTACTGTGTGGGGTGCACGGTACAGGGGCACCTGCTTGTGTGCCCAATGCAGCCACGACAGCGACCAATGCCTGGGTCTGCCTGTCAATGGCGGCGGTCACATCCATCCGCATATGGACCATCTATGCAAGGATCAGAGCACAGTCCCTGCTGTGCCGCTCCACAGCCATGCACAGTGCCTCCATGGACATTGCAACCCACCTTTGCTGCTGTACTGATTCCTGCAGCAGGCGGATGTGCTCTTCAAATGGGTACTGTGCCACAATGGCATCCTGTCCCCCAGGGTATGGAAGGTCCTGATGCTCAACACCCTTTGAGGGTGGGCGCTGTTCACCAGGACCAGGAATGGGCATATCAAAGGATGGTGGGCATGTGCCACCGCTGGACACTGTACCCCCAGACCTGGTGGGTGACTGCTGCTGCTGCCCCTCCAACCACTGTGCCCCAGGGACCACTCGTTCCACTGCTGTGGCCGCAACAGTGCCAGACACCTGCACAGCCACTGGTGCTGCCCCACCGATGCTGACAGGCAAAGTCTGGGACTGTGCCGACATGCTGGCACACACGTTGGAACCAGCTAGGCCCAGGGGCACATGCTGGCCTGCTGTGTGTCCATCATGGGACACACACATGTCACTGCCCATTGCAGTCCTTGCATCATCAATGGTGCAGGTACGTGCTACAGCCACAGTCACAGTGTGCTGGCATGCTTGCATGCCAGACTACTGAGACACAGGCTGTACACCCCCCACACCTGACTCACCGACAACAGAGTTGGCAGCCAGGCGTGCATGCTGGTGCAGTGCATGCTGGCTGGTGACAGAGGTGGATGGACCCTCCTCCAACTCCCGCAGGTCTTCCTCACTGTCTGGACCCACCACCACCGTCCCCTGAAGACGAACAGGATCTGTAACAGAAAGTGAGGACATGTGAGTGCATGTGAACAACCTTCCCCCAACACCACCACCATGTCATACCGTGCAGTGATGGGCTTTCACCTGTCTGGAATCCACCTCCTGGTACGCCCTCAATAGCACTCTGCTGCATTGATGCAGCCAGTTGGTCCTCAGCCGGGGTCAGCTCCGCCACCGCTGGCTGGCTCCCGCCTGTGCCAGCATGTGCCACCCTGAGGGCTGCCACCTTCTCCTTCACCCTCCTGCGGTCTGTCCCCATCTTCTTTTTGCATTCCTGCATGGAGCGCTGGTGGCTTCCGTGCAGGTTCACTGCCCAAGCTACCCCCTCCCATGCAGCCGCACGGGCCTGAGGGGTGCCCCGCCATCCACTCAGTAGTGGCTCCTCTTCCTCCAGGTAGGCCTGGAAGAGGGCCTCTGTCTCTGCCGTGGTGAAGTTGGGCCTCCTCCTCCACCCACCATCCTCACCCTCACCTTGGCTCTGCTCGGTCATGTCAGTCTGTATGGGTGGAAGTGGACACCTGTCACTGTGCAGTCTACAGCATTATCCCATGACCATTGGCCAGAACATCACACAGCATTCAACTCACCAGCAGTAACCGAATCTGGCCAGCGCAGCCCAATGTCGCACATTTATAGTGCAATGCATGCAAATTAGGAGTGGAGCAACTGTAATGAGATGCAAATCACGCCACTGCGCCTTTGAATGGCTGATCAGATGATTTGCATGTGTCGGCTGAATATCGTGCCATTGCGATTTGTGCAATACGGTTGAGCCGGCTGAGCCAATGGCGCATTTCTGTGACTGTGTGGTACACTGCATTGTGCATGCCCAGGTAGCTTACGCAGGCATCTGCCACACTGATGACGTGCTGTGTACGATCAGCAATTCAGGCCATGGCCACCATTGTGCCAATGGCGCTACGGCGCTGGTCACCATATGGCGCTGTGGCAGTACTGCGCAATAGTCCACTGTGGCACTGGTACGCAGGTGTCCGATCATCCAGGATGTGTGGATGTCCGATGGCGCTGTGCGTTGGCCTTGCGCCACTGACCCATGACCTTGTGCCCGACCTTTGGCCCCTGGCACTGTACGTCTGGCATGTGTACGGCTCTAGCGCGCTGTTTGGTGACAGTGCGATGTGGACTACGGCGCTGTCCGAACAGCGCGATAGGCAGTGATGGAGTTGTATTGCACAACATTTCCACGTGGGGTTGCCGCACTGTGGAGCGCCATATTGCCACTGTACTTTTTGAAAATGGCACGCAGAAGAGCACCACAATGGGGGGCTTTGGAAATAGCTAACCTGGTGGCTGTGGTGGAGCCTCACTATGGCTCACTGTTTGAGGGAGTGCCCCTGCAGGTGCCACGCACCCATGTGTGGCAGCAGGTCACCGCTGCCCTGGAGCAGGCCACTGGGTGGAGGAGGACTCCAGAGCAGTGCAGGCACCACTACGGTGACCTGCAGAGGAGGGAGCGTGCTCTGCTTGCATGCCTCAGGTCGCGTGCCAGGAGGGGCATTGTGCCCAGGCCAGGTGGGTGTGCTGTGTATGCACCGGTATTGTCTGCATGGGTGACTGTGTAATGTAATCTGTGCATAGGGGTGGGTTGGGCTTTGGTTTGCTGTGAGGGTGTTTGCAGGTGTGTGCTGTTTGGGTCTGGTTGTGTGGGCAGGCACACTCAATGGGGCAAGGGGCTGTGTGCTTTGGGATCTCACTGATGTGTTTCTCTTCCTTTGTCTCCCACAGGCATGGAGGAGTGGAGGCAGGCACAGGCTGAGGCCTGGGATGGCGGTGCCAGGGTGGCTGGCAGAGGAGGTGTGCAACAGCCACACCCACAGCAGCAGCAACAGCAGCAGCCGCAGCTGCAGCAGCACCTGCTGCAGCAGCTTGATGAGGGTGAGTGTCATTACATCATAGATGCTAGTGCATGCTGGGGGGGCATGGACACCTTCCAGGGACAACACTACCATGCATGCAATGTGTGACAGTCATCGCTGTCCAGTGGCACTGCATGTGTGTGTGTGTGCATCACTGGTGGTCCATGCATGCACCGGGCACATGGCTGTGGCACTAGCATCCCACCACGTAGCCACGTCACTGGGCAGCCTTGGTTGTGCTGTGCTGGACATGGGTGGTGTGTGTGCAGTGGTACACATGGCCATTGCTGGCTGGTTGGGCTTGTCTTGTGCATGGTCACTGTAGGTGGGTGCAGTCCATCACAGGAGCGGGGCACTTGGCTGTCTGCCATGCATGATGGGTGGGATTCAGGGATGTGGACAGTCACAGCCATTGACTCTGATCCCTTGTCCTAGGTATCCGGATCCTGCGCCTGATGAAGCGGGGCCTGCGGAGGCTCACTCAGGTGGCCATCGACACACACACCTTTCTCCTGGACTTGCAGCAGCATGGGATGCAGTGCCAGAGGAGGCCACGGGCACAGCACCAGGCAGGAGGAGGGCAGGCTGCCAGGCGGTAGCTGAACGTCGGTGAACCCCACCTTCCCTCTCCCGGTTGTTCACCCCTGCCCTTACCCACCCCACCTCATACCCATACCCCCCCCTGCTTTGTAAATATGTTGTTGTTTGTTGTTCTTGTTATGCATCTTATTATTACATTTATATTTTGATAGGAATACTGTGGTGGTCTCTGATTTGCAGATGGCTATAGGTGCTCAGTTGCAGTGGTGTGCATGGCATCTGGTGTGGTATGGTCATGGGTATGTGTGTGCATGTGTGTGGGGCGGTGTCTCTGGTGTGGGTGAGGCTTCCAGTTAGTATTGTCGTGTGCTGCCACCCACTGCTGGGTGCTCATGGTGGGTGTGGCTTGTATGGTTCTGTGGTTCACGAGGTTGCAGTGTGCCGGGGGGCCTGGGGATTCCTGCAGTGCTGGTCACTGCGCATGGGTGGTGTCTTGGGGTCACAGTGCTGGGAGTGCTGTGCACACGTGGGGGCCGCTGGACACTGGGGTGCTCCACCCCCTTTGTGTGCCAGTCTCAGGTTGACAGTGAGTGCACTGCAGTAACACGGCCGGGATGTGCTTTGTTTGCTTGTCCCCATGGTCCGGTGGCTGTTCCATCCCTCCCCCAGTTCTGCTGTGCTTGGGGTGTGGGGGTACATTGTTGGTTCAGCAGTGTGTCCCTGTGCCCATCTGTGGCATGGGTGGTGGGCCCCTGCCTACCTCCCTGGTTGTGCAGTTCCATTGCTGTGCTGCTGGGGCCTCTTTGCTTGCGCTATGGTGCCTCTGGACTGCTCATCTGGGCTGCCTTTGTTGCACTGTGGCTCATCAGCTCTGCTCAGCTTCCCCTTCCTGGTTGCGCTATGGCGCAGGTTGTGCGATATTCAGACGTTGGCTGCTTGTGCAATTTGTCTTGCTCCATGTTTGAATACTCGCGTGTGTTCTTGTTTTACGCAAATTGACTTGGCGCTTTTGCCTCACTGTTGCGCACTTTTTGGGCGCAGTTTGAATATCTGGCCCTTAATATTTTACAGGCTTTTTGCGTAAAAAGGATACCCATTATTTCATCATATTCTGTTTCCTCAGATCCAAGTTTTAGGCACTTACTTTTTTCCAAGTTAAATTTAGCTCCTGTACCCTTCATGAAGTCTACTATCAATGCTTCTGTAGCTCCACTGAAGGGGA
The DNA here is from genome assembly GCA_016271365.2 of Neoceratodus forsteri. NCBI lineage: Eukaryota > Metazoa > Chordata > Ceratodontiformes > Ceratodontidae > Neoceratodus > Neoceratodus forsteri. The sequence continues at coordinate 831,170,504 of CM028137.1, forward strand.
AATCTGCCAAAGAATGCACACATAGTCAGCATATGCCATTGTTTTAATTTCCATATCTTCACTAGAAATTGAAATGCCTCTAATCAAATCAGAACTATTTATCCTAGATAGTAAAAGCTATAAAGTCAAAATATACAACATAGTGCTAAGGGGACAACTTTGTTTAACACCTCTAGTAACTCTACTTTCCTTCACCACCCATTCATTCACATAAGAGGTGACCACAGCATTTTTTTAGTATGTTTGGAGCCATTTTATAAAAGGGTCTGGAAACCCAAATTTGTAGAAACATTTCCACATATATGAATGTGAAACACTGTCAAATGCTTTAGTCCAAGCAAATGAGAAAACCTGTTATTTCTTCTGCTGCTCCCCTTTCCATAATTTCTCTAAGTAAGACGAGTCCGTCAGTAATACTTCTCCCTTGAATATAACAAAACTGTATGGGGGTGAATTACTATATGTCTCCTAATGTAATAACTAGTCTGTTATCCAGAATCTTGGTGAGAATTTACAGTCTGCATTTAGTAATGTGATTGATCTCCATTTGGCTAATGCTTCCCTATCCCCTGATTCATGTAATAAAATTAACCAACCCATATTCATACTATCTGGCAAACGTTCTTGTTCTAAGCTTTCATTTAACATTTGTAATATCTCAGAGCCTAATGTTCCATTTTTATACAGCTCGTTTGGGAGCCCCTCCCTCCCTGGCACTTTACCTGTTTGTAAATTATTTATTACTGTCTGTAATTCTAAGAGTATGATGGGAGCCATTACTGAAATAAAAAAATGTTCTGGTGCTGTTTTCAAATCATATTCTTCCAACCAGTTATTTACATGTTCTTCAGTATTAGACTGGTCAGCTGTGAATATTTGAGAAGTATATCTTTCTATTTCTGTTAAGATATCTATTTCAGTACGAATTTGGACACCATCTACTGTTTCAAGACTTCTCAAATCCATTTTCTGCCTTTATTTAGCGTAGCTTTCAAAAGGATTTGTGTGTGCTTGTCGTCCTTGAGTCCCAAATCTCTGTTCTCTTTGTAGTGTTTTCATTCTATCATATTGTGTCTTTGCTAATTCTTGTTTTAAAGCCACAAATTCCTCAGGGTCAGTGTGTTCACCCTTATTTAATAAGGACTGAAATTTTTGTAACTGAGATCTAAGCTCCCTGTATCTATCTTTTTTTTGTTTTTCTAACAGTCTTCCTATGGTCTGAAAGTACTCCCTAAAATCTCTTTTACTGTCCTCCTACCATTCTTGTTTTGAATCATAGAGAAAACAAAACTGATTGTCTAGCTTCCATAGCATTCTGAAACCCTTTTGCCACCATGGGTTCATCTAGGAGAGACAAATTTAATTTCCAGTAACCAGGTCCTTTAGAGGTATCCTGGTAATTTGAGATAGCCAGACCCAATAACCAGTGTTCTGAAGTTGCTACTAAGGTTACTATGGGGTCTCTAAATTGTAAAGTAGGAGTAATAAACCAATAATCTATTCTGGTGGATCTCTGTCCCTGAAAAAATGTATATGGAGCTGTTTTATCTGTCATCACAAAAACATTACATAAACCAATTTATTCCAGTAGGTTATTGTGAAAGACTGTATCACAGTATAATTTGTTTGTCATAGAACCTCTTTCTGACAAAGACCTATTAATATTAAAATCCCCCACAACAACACATTCTTACTCGTATACAAAAAGGTATGTATTAGTTGTATGAGTCCAATCCTTTCCACTTTGCTCTGTGGGGCATAAATATTAATAAGACAAAATTATGTTTCCTTTACATGAATATCTAACATAAGGAGCCTGGAAAAATATCTACTTATTGTGTAACGAGGATTGTAGGATCTAAGAAACAAATCCCTACTCCATAACACAGACAATCCTCCACGACCGATAACTGGGTCCCCAAACCCAGGCATCTGAAGCCAATTTAAATTCCTCTATACCATATAAACAAGTGTCTTGCAAAAGCACAATGTCATAATTCTATTTTGAAAGAAATATCAAGCGTAGCTAGCTTTTATTTCTGACCTGATACTATCTGTGTTTAAGCTTGCTATTTTTATCTCATAACACCTAGTATCTGATCGATAAGTAAGTTAAGTTGGTGTAGTAGTTTTTCTGGAACTTGTCCTTATCCCAACCCTTGGACCCATTCATTGTTTTTTCCCCCTTGTTTTTCTGTATTCTTTTCAGTTTCAGGTTCAGAAAGAACATCTACCTGAGAAGAGGACCTGAATACCACATCTCAATCCTGGTCTTCCACCTGTTGACCTGTTTGTAATACCACATACCTATTTGCTATAATCACTGAGTCTGGAGATATGGTACACTCTGGAATAATGTGAGGACTTTTCCCTTTATGCATCACAAGCTGAAAGTCTGTTTGTTCCCCAGTTAGTAATTTGGATGGTGGTGGCATGGTTGTCTCCCTTGTATTCTTGTTAGAATGACTCTCAGTATTATTTCTTGTAGTACCTACAGATGTACTTGGTATTGTTTCTTCAGAAGGAATAATGGGGGTTGCCTTTTGCCATTATGGTACTGGGTCAGATTGTGTAATGTGCACCCAGGCATTTAATACTGTGTCTCTCCTTCTTTGTGGTTGGGGTACAGGTGCATGCCTGTTTTTGGTAAACTCTGCCACAGCTCTGGTTGCTTTCAGGATGTAGTAATCCTGAACTCCAAAATCAGCATCTTCAGTGGTATGTGCTGCTCAAGGGCAATCTGTAAAAGTGTGTCCACCTTCATCACACAAGTTGCATTTCTGGGAATTCTCATAGTATACTCCTGCATGTCCCAATTCTCCATATCGCGAAGACTGAATTTTGCCACAAGACAAGCTAATGTGTCTTATTGACCCACATCTGTACCATTTCTTGGATTGTCCAGGATAAAAAAATAAACCATTTATCTTTGCCAATATAGAACTAATTAGGAAGATGTTTGCAATCATTATCTTCTTGAAAGAGCTTTACTTTTATTCTCCTGCCACCATTCCAGAATTCTTCTCCATCAAGGGTTGGATCTGGTGTTACTTGAACCTGACAATGTTTCTCTAGCCAATAGAAAATGTTAATGACATTTACTCACACTTTTCTAAAGAGAACAGTAATTCTCCTGACAGGTCATTTTGTTAAGGATATTATCGGAAAAGGGGATCATAAGGGGTTATTTTTCAAAAGCATATATTTTGCCCAGAATCTTTCTAGAACTTCTAGCATGTGAAAACTCATGTCAAATGTGTGTTCCTAGGTTCATGAATTGCATGAATTAGAGCATATACTTTGGCCGGAGTAAATCCTAATGACTGTTTTAGAATAATTCTGCACACATATACCCTGTCAGGAGGCTCCTCCACCCCCTCCAGTACCTCATACAAATGGCATTCCTCCTCTTTGCAAGTTCAACTGGTTTGGAGAAAAGCCTTGCATATATTTGCTGCCTTTTCTGTTGTTGTTGCTGCCCTGATGTGCAGTGTGACAGGGAGTTCCTGCCACTCTTGAGGACTAAACTTTTCTTAAATCTGTTGCAGTAGTTCTTCTATTTCTTAGCTTAATCTGTTCTTTACAATTTCTATTCCATAAGGTTGGCCATCTATGGGTACCCCTTCCCTTTCTTGACTATGCTATAGTGTCCTCTTTAAATTTTCCTTTTCCCTCTCAGGTCCTCATACAGGGTGGTTATTGTTATGACCTCTGAGCTTATGTAAAACAACAGGCTGTGTTTATTGTTGTTGGATTTAGTATGTAATAGCACTATGTCATAAAATACATTGATGTATATACCTTATGTGTATGAAACCTGTAAATGTTGAAAATACCATGGCACTAGGTGTTTTTGAAAAAGGTAAAAAGTTACTAGTGGACTATATTATAAAAATTAAAATAGTTGTACTATTTAAAATGCATGTAAATTGCTGTAAACTGAGCCAGTCTGAAATTTCATGATGATTTGCATATATCCCATGATGCTTTGCATTATTGAAGTATGTGTGATGTTGTGTTTCTTTGGTATTTGGCTTGTTGCTAATGCCCTTTGGGGTAACCCTTGTTTTGGTGCTTCTGCACTGAAGTTCTTTGTCTTTAGCTTTTTTTATTTGAGCCCCCACCACCAAGCAAACAAGGCCTGCATAGGGGAGGCTGAATCTCAACTGATAAGTTAGAGTAGAGATCAGTAGGTGCTGACAAGTGCAGAGGAAAGACATGAATAGTCTGTTGCTGCAAACTGATGTATTGAAGAAGGGATACACCATTGCTGAAGGTTATCTTTGTATTTTGAGTAAACATCACACAGAGATTGTGTGTTGAACCTGAAGTTCTGTGTCTGGTCCATCTGTTATCCCACAACCCCTTCACAGACTTGGTGTTAGAAGTGGGATAACTTGCTGGAAGCATCTGGACTGGCCAAAGAGGGATGTTTTCTGGTGGATATTGCCCAGATATCCCAGGTGGACTGATGCACCAGGAGTTGCCACTATTCTGCCACTCCACCATTATGTATTTTATTTGTTCTTCTACCCTACTCACCCATAATTCTTTCCCTGGCTTACAGATGGGTCTAATATTTGTTACAAGAAAACTTGTAAGAAAAACACAATTGGGTGAATCATCCTGACCCTGCCTTCTTTGAAATTCAGGTATAATATATTCCTTTTAATAGGGTTTAAGCGGTTCCCCCAAAACAAGAAAAAAAAGCCTAAAATTGGTACAAAAAAATGTTTAGGCAACAGAAGATATGACTAACATATAAAAAGGTAGGCAAAAGGAAAGTTTTAATCAAAAAAAATCTGTTTGTTTCCCCCATGGGCCATTGATTCCATCTACATACTTTCTCCCTTCCTTGATTAAGTTTTATTTTCCAATTGTATTCTGCCCCATTCTATATACCAAAAAATATCCCTAGTATTGTTTGTGGGGAATCTGTTATTTTTACATCCCCAATATAGTTTTCACTTGTTCTGGTTCCTGATAAGTTGAAACAAAAGCTTTTCTGAACATTTATCTCAGAGTGAATACAATGCAGTAAAGCAGGTAATACCAGACAGATCAAACCTCCTGTAGTTGCATCCGGTATCGCCACACACAAATCATCAGCATAGCCAATAGTTTTCAGCTCTCCTATCCCTGCCCATGTTATACCTTGTAATAAGGGGGATTTATTTAATATTCTAATAATGGGATCCAATGCTATTATGAACAGAATTGGGCTCAGTGGACAGCCATGTCTTACCCCTCTCCTTGTATAACATTTCTGGCCTATCCAACCATTAACATAGGGTTTCACATAAGCTAATAAGTAACCTATTTTTAACCAGTTAACAAATTCCACTGGGAATCTATATTCTGTCAAGGCTAGCCATATAAATTCTTGTGAAATATGATCAGAAACCTTGGCCTGGTCAAAACTAAAAAGGTACCCACCATTCTGTCCTGTACTTCCTTGACTGAATAATTCCCTTACTATTATCAAAGCATCTTGAATTGATCTACCAGAATGGAACAATATTGTGTAGAATGAATTAGTGTATCCAAACATTTCATTAATCATTTCCCTAAGAGTTTGGAAAAAAATGTTAAAATCTGTATTTAAGAGTGTAATGGGCCTCCAGTTATTTAGATCCCGTTTATTTCCTTTAACTTGGTTTAACTTGCTTTAATGGAACAGAAGAAGGCAAAGCCCATTGTGACTGTTCCCCACACAATGTGGGTCTTTATTAATAATTTTCCCTGATCCATGTGTCTAATTTCTTTTTAACGCTAATAATGTTTTCAGAATTAATTAGGTCTTGTGGTGAAGAATTCCATAATCTGGGGATCCTAAGAGTAAAAAAGTTACCCCTTTTATTAGTTTTGTAGCTTTTAATCTCAAGTTGCCTAGTATTCAGTCTTGGGACTAATCTTCTCTTAGAGAATGCCAGCCCAAATTGTCTCATAAGATCCTGTGACTGGATCAAGTTGTATATTAAGAGCATGTCACCCCTGATTCTTCTGCTTTGAAGTGAGAAAAGTGCAGTAGCCTTAAGTATGGAGGGATAATAAAGATGTGCTAACCTAGGCACCATCTTAGTGGCTTGCGTTTGCACTTGTTCCAGCAGGGCTATATCCTGTTTAAGACAGGGGTTCCAAAAAGGGGGCCCGTAGTCAAGATAAAGTCTAATATAGGCCCTAAATAGAGGGATGAGGAACTGTTCTGAGTGGTTTATAAAAGTTTGCTTAATTTGCCTCAATAAACTATTTGCCATGTTGGAAACTTTGGTACAGTGGTCCCTTGAAGTAAGTTTATTATTAATGAAAATGCCCAGATCTTTCTCACAGTTAGACGTTTTAAGTGGCAATTTGTTTAAATAATATGTATTATTCGGGTTGCTTTTACCAAAGTGTATGACTACGCATTTATCCTAGTTAAAGTGCATGTCATTATGTCTGGCCCATTGTTCAGCTTTATTCAACTCTAATTCTAGTGATGCTATGTTATTAGGACAGTCACCCCAACCACCCAATTTTGTGTCATCTGCAAATTTTGACATATAACTATCAGGTCCTGGCTGCAAATCACAAATAAAGAGATTAAACAGTGTAGGTCCCAACACTGATCCCTGAGGGACTCCACTCGACACCATACCCCAGTATGACAATGCATCATTAATCCTAACCCTTTGACTTCTATGTGTTAGCCAATCAGATGTCAAGTTAACAATTTCAGGGGAAAAACCCAAGGTAGATATTTTGGTTATAAGTTTATTGTGTGGAACTTTATCAAATGCGCAACTGAAGTTTAATAGTACTACGTCGGTAGGAATGCCCACATCCAATAATGAACTAATGTTTTCATAAAAATATATCAAATTTGTTGTAAATGAGTGCCTTGGTGTAAACCCATGCTGTAAAAAATCTTGGATCCCTAATGTGATACATTCTTGTTTGATTTTTGTCTAAATAACCCTTTCCATTAATTTTCCAACTAGAGAGGTCAGACTAATGGGGTGGTAGTTCTGAACACTACCTCTATTACCCTTTTTAAATATCGAGGTTAACAGTTGCTGTGCACCATTCATCAGGTATGGAATTTTCTTGTAAAGATTTATTAAACATAAGTGATATATTAAAAGATCATCAGACCATCATACATTGTCTCCATTATGCGGTCCTCTGTCAAGAAAGCATTAAAGATTTTTAGTAGGTTAGCTGGCATTATCTCCCATGATTTTTTTATATATTTTGGGGGTAACCCGTCCGAGCCAGGTGCTGTCATGTCCTTTAGATCCTTAATTACTTCATCAACTTCTTCCCTCGAGAAATCTTTTGTTAATTCTTTTTTTTGTTCTTTATTTAGTTTTGGCAGATCTGCTGCTTTTAATAGTAACTCCCATTTCTGTGGTTTCTATAAATGGAGTCTCAAACCTGTGCCTAATGAATTCCTCTTCTGCTTGTATAATATCTAAATTCCCTTTGACTATTTGACCAGCTAAATTCTTAATCTCAGATATTTGTCTACTGTTTTCTCTATTTTTACAGTCTTTGTATGGATTCACATGATTCTTTTTACCTTGGGTCCCATATTTTTGTTCAAACTCTAAAAATTTTTGTCTATTGTATTGGACATGTGTTAGTTTCTGTTTGATTTCCCTTATTTTTTCCAGACAATCCTTTCGTGTTTCTTGTTTTTCTGAAAATAAAGCATACAGTTTATCTCTCAAGATCACATATTCTGTATTTTTAGTATCAGAAAATAAACATAACTGTATTTGAAAAAATCTCTTAAGCATTGTTTAGTGTCCTCCCACCATTCAATCTGTGAATCATATAGGAAATCCACTGACCTTCTATCATGAATAACCTCTATTAGGCAGAAAAGAAAATCTTTTTGTGTTAATAAGTCCACATTCGCTCTCCAAACTCCTTTCCCATTTGTGTTTGCTGGACTTGAGGATATTTGTATTCCTATTAGACTGTGATCTGATGTTTTGATTGGCAGTATTTTTCCTCCACTAATCTCTATATTTTTAGAACAGAACCAATAATCAATCCGTGATTTTAATGTTCCTTTAGAAAAGGTATACTGGGGGTTGTTGAGAAAGATGTCCAGTAAGTCTGCCACCTTGATTACATTTTTTAATTCCTGGGAATCATAGTATACTTTCCCCACTTGCTTGGGGTCTATATTTGAAATAAAGTCCCCTCCCCATAAAATTATTTGACTGGTAAATTTTTTTTTTAGTAATTGTACTTTCGCCGCTTTTTGTGGGGTGCATAAATATTCATGAGCTTACAGTTTAAACCCTGCCAAACCACATCTAGCAACATAGCCCTCCCTGGCAATATTTCTACCATTTTCTGGATAGTGTAATTACTAGTGGAAAAAACCAAAAACAAGCCCAGAGCATAAGTCTTGGCCCAAAGACCATATTTAATGACCCAGAAGCCAATATTTTTTTGCTTGCTCTAGATCCCCTACCATGTAGAGTCTAACATCCTACAAAAAAAAAAACATCATATGGTAAAGACTGTAGAACTGCAAATGTTGCTTTCCTTTTATACTCAGACCTAATGCTATTTGCATTCAAGCTAGCAAGTTTGAAAGAAAATATCTGCAAAAACATGTCTAAGCCTTAAGGAAAAAAAGGATGCTTATGATATTTTTTTCTTTCTAGTTCTGGTATTTCTCCTTTTAACTACATTTGTTGAAATTTCCCTTGTTTGTGACTTTGCTTCAGTTGTGTCACTCTGTGTGGATTGCAAGGATATGTCAGAGTCATTACCATCCATTATGCCCCCCCAACTCTGAAGAGGCTCCTATTGGTTCTCCAACACCACCGGATTTATTAATTTGTCACCCAAAAGTTTGTTTGTTTTTGATCTCATGGTCACAGTCTGAAAATCTGTATTTACCTCCTCTTCAATGTTTTTTTCCTTGTTGACCCGTGATGTTAAAGGGGGAGGGCTTGTGGGTGGGGGTTGTGGGGGGTCTGGAGGTGGGGGTCCCATGGGATTCCATCTTGTTTCAAAACCCTGTCTCTGTCTCCTGTATTCATTGTTGCTCCTGGGCTTATCCTGATTCTTATTAGATTTCCTTTTCTTCTCCCCAGATTGTGTAGAGCTGAGCTGAGTTGAGGGTTGAGTTCTCGCTGCTTTATTTATGTAAAAGTCATGTTCCATGTAGTCTGATGTGTTATGTGCCACCCATGGACAGGAGGCAAAGTCATGGTTTTCTTCACCACAAAGGTTGCAGGTTGGAGGGACTACACAAGTAGTGGCTGAGTGGCCTAATGTACCACAAACTGAGCACTTTAATTGGTCACAGTCTGAGTTTAAATGAGATGGGGACCCACACCAGTAACAGGACTGAGGCTGTCCCAGGTAAAATAAAATCCCACGGTCTCTCCCAATATAGAAACAATTTGGCAAGTGTTGAATTCCATCTTCTGACATTTTTAACTGTACTGTAAATTTCCAGTCCCCTGTCCAGAATCTGTTGTCATCAATCAAAGCTTGGGGTATACCATTTAGTATGCAACATTTTTCTAGCCAATATACTATGTCTAAAACATTCACCCCCTCATTATGAAATAAAATTGTAATTACTTTTGCCATTGGCCTCGTGATTGGGATTACTACAAAAGGCTTCCAGACAGGGGTACATTTAACTTTGTAATAGGCCACCCAAAATTTGTCCAACAGCCCAGCTGACCTAAAACATACATCGAAGTTGTGGTCCCCCGATGTGTGAATAAACGCATATACTTCTGTAGGGGAGAATTGTAAAGAGTCAATTATTAGTTTCTTGCCAACATAGTTATGATCTGGAGGCAATTCAAGACCCCCTTTGTAATATATTTTAGCCACAAAACATCTTCTGGTTGTCTCTTCTTGCTTTTTAAATAAGTCTGCATAACTCGGAGGCTGTTTTATACCTTCAGGCCTGTTTCCCTCTTTATCTGATTTTTTATCCTGTTTCCCCAAAGAGAAAGAGGTATGCATACCTTCACTTGAACGCTGGTCAGGAATTTGTATATTTTCCCCAGTGTTTACTGTGTTCAAATTCCTTGTTGACCTGCTGCCACTTTTACCTTCTTATGGTTGACAGGCCGACTCTGAGTCAACGTCTGATGTAGGTTCATCACAGGGATTGACTGCACCCTTTGAACCTACTGTCAACTTGACATTTGCACCATATAGTTCTGTTCTAGGTCCTGGCAGAAGTCCTTCTGGTTCAGCCATTGAAAGAGGTCTGGATTCATTTGCACTACTCCCCGGGAGAGGAATTTGTGGGTCGGGAACCCAAATGTCATTTTTTAAAACCAATACCGCTCATTTCAGCACCAGCTCCGGTGACCAAGTTGCAGCCTGTGCCGTAAAAGGATAGGTAAAAGAATCTGAAGCATCTTCTTGCAACACCTGATCCAGTGGTATGTCCATTTGATTCACAATAGTTTCAGAGTCCATCAAGCTTTTTTTCATGACACCTGTTTGAGTAGCAGGGCTTAAATATGTTTGTTTTCTTTTTTCTCCTCTTCTCCCACTGCCTCACTAATATTTGCAGTCTCTATAGTCTGGTCTACAAAATGCTGCTCCACAAAGGGAAAGCTTATCAAGGCATCGCCAGTCACATTTGACTCTTTAGCAGGCATGTCTGCATTTAGTCCATTTTCCATCCAATTTGGCTGTTGAATTACCACATCCTCACTCTCTGCTGTCTGAGACATACTGAGGACAATTATGGCCTCAACACCCAGAGGTCACCCTAGTGGAAGAGTAGGGGAATTTTGTTTATTAAAGTCATATCAACAATCACAAAACATAGAAAAATAGAAGGAAACATACAAATGGAATACAATAAGAGGAAACAAAATAAAAACTAAAATACAGACTAAAGTCATTCAAGTAACAGGCACATCAATATCAGTAATCCATAAGAGATTTCTCCAAGCTTTTCAAATAAATGCAGCATTCTGCATAGTTTTTTCAGTATAATAAAGGTTTCAAATCTCATTGTGTATATTACTAATTAATTCTTCATGTAAAATCAACTTTTGCTGCAAAGTGAACAAACATCTGACATTCCAAATGTACCATTTTATAATAGAAGAAATAACATGTAAAGTATCCACATCCAAGTACGATCATAAACCCCATATATGAAAGCAACATAATGTATATTCCTCAAAATAGGCATATTCCATTTTTGTGCAATAGCATCCCAAAAATTCACAATATAAGAACACGAAAAACATAAATGCTCCATAGTTTCCAATTGTGCCACACATTGTGGCCTGGAACACAACCTATCCTCTTTCATCTTATGTTTCTGATTGGCTTTAATATTTAATTTTTCATGACAACAAATCCACAACATGTCTTGAAATTTCAGTGGTACCCTACTACAGGCATTCAGTTGAAGAGCTGAAGCCTGATATGCAGGTGGACATAGTGAAAAAGTTATTGATTCTCAAAAATAAGCATCCTGAACAAAGTGATAGACCTGTTTTTTTGTCTTTGTATGAACCATAGGGAGCGTAATATTCCATTTATGCAATTTTACAAAAATCTCCCTATAATATTGGGGAGCAAAAGGAACTCCTAAAAACCCTTTGAGTGTCATCTTTTCACCCTGGAAACCAAGCCGATAACTTCCAAGTAAATAATGCTATCCATCCAGAGGTCAATTGTTGACATATAGGTTTAATATTAATAAATAAAAAAATGAAGAAACAAAAAAAAAAACACAGGGTTAACCATATTCAAACCACCCTGTTTCACTCTTAGATATAAAATATTTATTTTTAATGGATTTAATCTACTCCCCCAAACAGCAGTAAAAATGACTTAATAATGTGGTTTCTCTCTCCCTTCGGGGTGGAAAGATTGCACTGATAAATAAAAAGACTGGCAAGAGATAAGTCTTAATTAAGTAAACTCTTTCCAATTTTCCAATCGTAGATTTGTTCCAATTACAAACCATATCCTTACCACGCTGTAAGTGAATATCCCAATTAACCAAGTCCTGCCTACCCAGATCAAAATTAATCCCCAGCACTCGAATAGGGCCATCAGCAACCGGTATCACCACAATATCTAATATAGCTTTCTGACATAACCCAATCCATTTACACTTACTTTTTTACCTATTTAAAAAAAAAACCTTAAGCCAGACCGAAAGAGTCACAAAAGTCTACCGCAGTCTGTACAGCTCTGGCATTGAATAACAAGAGACATATATCATCAGCATAAGCTACAGCAGTAGTCAATAATCTCATATTAGAAATAGACAGTGGTAAAAAAAATCTGCTATCATTTAAAAGTCTTAATAGAGGATCCATGCAAAACACAAACAATAAAGGGGTTAAGGGACAACCCTGTTGAACTCCCCTTCTGAACCGGAACCATAGGTCCAAAAAAAAATTCACGAAAGGTCTAATAACTGCAGCACGATAGATGGGATGCAACCAGATAATAAAGAAGTCGGGTACCCCATAATGTCATAGCGTAAACCAGAAAAAGGCATGATCCACTGAGTCAAACACCTTTCTCTAATCCAATGACACAATCCACCCCTCTGAAGCCCCTAGAGTCCCAGATTAAAAAATTCTTGCAACAAAAGCAGGATATCAGTCAACTTCCTACCAGGGACCGCACAAAACTGGTGTGTTGAAACAACATACTGAGCCATACGAGACAATCTATTGTTCAAAATATTAGTTAATATCTTAAAATCAACATTTAAAAGGCAAATAGGTCTCCAATTATCCAAGCATCTCTTATCTCCTTTTTTATACAAAAAAATAGTAATTCCTGTTGACACATCTAAGGGAAGCCCAGATATATGAAGCAAATAATTAAAAACCTGAGCCAATTCCTCAGCAATAAGAGGAAAAATTAATTTATAGACCTCTACCGGAATACCATCAGCACCCGGCACCTTTCCTTCAGTAAAGGAAGTGACAGTATCAACAATTTTGGTTGCCGTTATATCCCCCACAAGGAAGTTAAATTCTTCCATAGGACATTGTAGAATATTAAGGAGACGAAAAAGGGGCAAAAATGCATTTAGAACAGTATGTTGTCTCGTACACTGAAATTCCATAAACCGAGAAACCTCCAGCAAAATATCCTGCTGAGTGGTTTTAACATTATGTTGAGCGTCCCACACGGCCTCCATTTTTTTATTCTGTAACCTAAATTTACAACTCAAAAAGAGGCATACTGAGTCTAAACGCCCCTTTGTACCAAATCTTTGCTGTATATGTAACGATTCCTTTTGTTTCTCATGATACATTCTCATTTCAGATTGCACTTCTTTAATCTGAGTATCAAAATTATGTTTTGTAGTCTGTGCTAAGCTCATTAAACATTGTAAATGTTTCCTACAATTTTGGTATTGAATTCTCTGAGCATCCCTATTCTGCCTACCAAGAGTGCGTAAGAGTGCTCCTAACACTAATTTTACATTGTCCCACTAAAGCATGGGATTATCAAAAATAGAAAATAATGTCTTTTGACCACAAAGCAAATATAAAATCTGATGGGTCGCAAATGTTGTATTTAATAAGGAAGTATTAAACTTCCACAGTCCTGGACCATTATAGGTAACTAAAGTCCCAACTGATATAGAAAGTTCCTTGTGATCAGAGTATGCCACAGACTCTGTAGTCACACTTCTAATTACCATTCCTTTGCTTAAAAAGAAAAAATCAATATGGGTAGCATGAGATCCCCTTTGAAAAGTCAGATCCCTATGATTTGTATGTGAATGATAGGCGTCAATAAGATTAGCTATCTGCAAGGTACTGTATTTATTAAAAATAAGGAATCATTGAAAATTTTAGTAGTAATAGCATCCTGACCCCTATTGTGTTTAGCCAACCCACAATTAAAATCCACACCCCAAATCACATTTTGTGAAGAAAATAAAAAAGGTTTAATCAACTGAAAAACCTCTATCCAGGCCGATTTAGTTTGGGGCACATAAACATTGATAAGCCTATAATAAACCACATCTAAAAGCAAATCTAGTAACAATACCCTGCCAGGTAATAAATCTAAAATTTTAATAATTTGAATAGGAACAGAAATCAAAATTCCAAGCCACATATAGATGCCTAAACCTAAAGACCAGTAAGAAGGTCCTACGTACCATTCAGACTGAGCTTGTGTCAATTCTCGAGTAGTATGCAAGCTGGTATCTTGCACCAGAATAATATCAGCTTTGGTGGAAATTAGATGGGAAAATACCCCATCTCGTTTCTTTTTCATTTTTAAGCTATTAACATTAATAGTGATCAATGTTAAGAAATGCACCATCTCTTAGAATCTCAAGGAGGTTTACGACCTGATATCCCAGATCCTACACCTTTTTTTTTAGTTTCACTTTTCTTAGGAGTTAAATCCCCTTGTTTACAATCATCCCCTTTCTCGCTAAAATCCGAATCAGTGTAGGCTTCAACATGACTTAATTCTTCCGAGGAGCATTCCGACTTGTGACCTGAAACCTCCATAGATTTAAATAAAGGTTAAAATTTATTGAAAGTTTTTGTTTCTGAAATTTTATGCACTTTCAGTGCAGGTTGCTGCCAAGTACGTTTCCTGGTAACATGTTTTTCAAACTCAATACTAGGAATAGGGACGGGGCAGGGGGGACGGAGGGGCATATCTATTTTCACAATAACTGGTATCTCAACAGGAGCCTGACTTTGAGTGGTAGTAGAAGACGTACCACCAACAGACTCAATACCCAGAGTCATATTCCCATCCTCCACTTCCAAGAGAGGAACAGACTGTGGGACAGCATCCAAAAGCTGAGGGGCAATGTCACTGTCTTGAAGAACCTCACTAGTTTCAGACAAAATCGGATCAGCAAGCAAAGTAGTAGCATGTTTCCTTTGTTCTGTAACAACCAAAAGTCTCTGTTTCTCACTATCCCCTGACCCAGTTCGACTGTGTGCAGCCTTCTGACAATTACCATAAGAATGACCAAACTTCCCACAAAGATTGCACAGTACTTCATTAGTACATTGCCAATTCAGATGACCCAACTTCCCACACAAAGAACACTTCACTTTATCGCAAGCATTGCTAATATGTCCCATATCCCCGCATTTGTAGCAACTCTTCGGTTGGCCTGACTAAAAGAGAAGAACTCTATCACCCCTCCAAAAAAAGGAATTGGGCAGATGCTGAAGTTCCCCATCAAGTGTTTGTAGAATAATCAATACCCTCCAACCCCCCGTCCAGATATTCTCTATATCAAAAATAGCCTCCGGATGTCCTAAGACCATACATCTCTGTTTAAGCCAAAACAGTAGATCAGTAATGCTCACCCCCTCATTACAAAAGAGAATTGTGACTGTTTTATGTGCTGGCTTAGACAAAGGGATAACATCAAAAGCTACCCACAACAGAATATTTTTAATAGCATTATAGTGGGCCCAAAATTTGTCCAGGCCAGTCTGAAATTTAAAACTAATATCAAAGGATTTCTCCCCAGACACATGAATGAGAGCACAAAGCTCAGCAGCATGAAATTTAAAACTCTCCTTCAATAAGGTTTGCCCACATAAACCCTATCTGGAAACACATCAAGACCACCCTTATAAATTAACCTAACAGTATTATGCCGTTTAGCAGGAAAAATTCTCTTTTGAAAAAAGGAAGCATAGGACCGATGATTCTGGTCCCCCATGAATGACCATTAGTCCCAGTATGTCCAGTATCATGAGTAATGCCCTGTCCAGAGTCCACACTATTCACTCGGGGATGATTCATTGCCAATCCACCACCTTCCTCATCAGAAACACCCCTTGAGATATGCTCCCCAAGCTGGCTGGGTTCTCGAGAGGCAGTTTTAAAGTACAAACGCAGGTTCTGAGTCAAGTCAAAATCAGAGGGTAGAGAATCAGACAGTACAGTACCTTGTCCAGTGCAGGGAGCTGAAGACTGGACACCCGGCACTAGACCAACCCCTGGCCTGAGGCTTGCCCCAGAAAGACAAACTCCAGGAATTGACACCGGTGCAAAACCAGATGTCCATTGTTGAGTAGTAGGGGAACAAACCCAACTAGCAGATTTCAGAGAACTTTCTACAGTCCACGGTTCGTGTAAGTCAAATTCCGAATCTGCCCAAGAGATACAACCGGCAAAGGATTTTTTTCTAAGTTTATCAGGGGGTGAAGCCGAAAAAGAAAACACAGTAGCTTCAGATTGTGCAGAGGTAGTAGACTGAAAAACAATCGGTTTCTGCTATTCCGGTACTGCCTAGCGGTCATTAGGGACAGT
This sequence comes from Neoceratodus forsteri, assembly GCA_016271365.2. Taxonomy (NCBI): domain Eukaryota; kingdom Metazoa; phylum Chordata; order Ceratodontiformes; family Ceratodontidae; genus Neoceratodus; species Neoceratodus forsteri. The sequence goes on from CM028137.1 coordinate 831,186,788, forward strand.
CTGAGACAGTATATTCTGTGATGGCTCCTGACAACTCCCGCCATTCAGCATTTGCTTGCCCAAATCAACAACATTAAGATCAGTTTTTGTAGAAATTGTAGCTGTATCAGAAATATCAACATGGTTCTCCATAACATGTCCTGAATCAAGTGATAATAAATGTGGCTCTACCTTCGCAGAAAGCTGCCGAGATGCCATATCAGAAAGCACAGTCCTGTCAGTCAGTTCCATAGGCAAGACTTTCACTCCCTCGACCATAAATTCTCCCAAATCAAAACGTCCTTCTGCATCATAAAATATTTCCACATCATCAATTTCAGTTGGCAAAGGAGCAGCCATTGCTCCAAACTCCTCCACGTCCTCCTCTCAGCACACACAGGCCAAGGCTGACTCAAAGTCAGACAGCCGTTCCCCCTACCTGTAAGTAGGGGAATTTCCCCGGTGTCCCAGCCAAATTTCCCTATTCACTAAAAGTACCACCAACAGCTTAATCTGGTTCAACATCAGTTGGCATCCATCTGTATCCCCCTTCCCTGGGAAGAGGCTGAAAATAGACAGAGTTATCTAGTCCTCCTTTTCCAGTCAACAAAAACTAAGATAAAAAAAAATCTCAGCTACAAGAAAAAGATGGGTGATCACAGAACTGGAAAACAGCATATATTCTTAAAGCAGCAAATCTTGTAATGAATGGGCCACTATAATAAATCATTTCATAAGGAAACCATTGCTGAATAGTTACCCTCTACTGGAAAGTGTAACTAACCCTTTTGTTTTCATGAATTTATGTACAATTTCCAAGTGGCAAAAATGAAGATTGAAGATTCTCTGTGACAGCAGATGTAGGAGCTTCTGTTGCAGCTGTCAAAGTTATGCTGCTCTACAAATCATGGTTTTACTAAATTACTTAGCAGTTTTAGGTAGATTATGACAGAAAGTCTGACTGATTGGGTATCAGCTACTAGACTGCTTTGAAATCAATTAATTAATTCATAAAAACAGGCACTTTCTGTCAGCACAATCAGAGAGAGCCTCTGTGTGGCTTTTCCCCATCACAAAACATGTATTCAGAATTAAATTGCTTCTGTAAAAACAAAGATTTTAACAAAGCAGTCTAGTAGCTGACACCTAATCAGTTAGACATTCTGTCATGATCTACTTAAAATCACTAAGTAGTAAAACTGCGATTTGTAGAGCAGCATAACTTTGACAGCTGCATGAAAAAAACTGCCACCTGCTGTTACAGAGACTCTTAAATCTTTGTTTTTGCCACATGCAAAACATGCCCAAATTCATGAAACAAAACATTAGTTATACATTCCAGGAGAGGGTGACTATTAAGCACACATTTCATTCATGAAATTATTTCTTATGGTGGCCAATATCATTCATTTCAAAATTTAGTAGCCTTAGCAACATATGCTGTTTCTGTGCTCTGTGATCAGCTGCATTTCTCTTGCAGCTGTCAAATTGAGCAAAAGACTCAGACAGGTATGGGCTATGGAGGCATGCTTGGAGGGAGGGCGGGGGAACAGGAGTCAGGAATTAACAGAAAAAAAAATCCATCAATCCTCAAACAATAATAAAAAATGTAGACCACTATTTGAAAATCACTTTCAATTACAAGGCTATGCCTGTAGTTCGATGGGTGGAGCAACAAACCACTCCCTCATCAGGCCTTAAAAGGCTGCTCCTCCTGGCTACTCCAGGATTGTTTTCTTTCATTGTGGCTGGAGGCGTCACTCCATTGTTCATTCCCCCTCTCTCATTCACATCCTTGCTCTGCTTGTCTCTCCTGTGAGTCTGCCTTCCTTGCCGCTCCCTGTCTCCTGTCCCTGGGACTCGATCATATTTCTTCTGCCTGCGCATGCCAGTTTTTTGTCTCCTACTGACTGCTTGATCCTTGCCTGCTGTGTTTCCTAATCTCCCCCTGCTGCCCACTGGTCCTTGTGGTGATGGTAAACCCTGCATTTGAAGCCAGAAGGCACAGTTTTTGAGAAATTCCTCAGATTCTGTTTTATAGACTTGGAGCAGATTATCAAAAACATCAAGAAGAAGATGGCACAGCACAGCACTTCTCAATTCAACCTCCTAGCAACAGGCCAAACTGTCACATTACTGAATGAAAAGTCTGGAGATGAAAAACCAAGCAAGAAGATGGCTATCAGGGCCCTACAACCCAAGCCAATGTATGTGTACTACATGAGGTGTGAAAAAGAATGTCCCACACAAGTCTTGTTGAGTGGAAGCGTGTCTGACATAAAAAAGAAACTTGCTGAACAGTTTGGTGAATCAGAAAATCCTAAATCTGACTGTCATTCTGAAGAGGCACCACTGCAAGACCTTGAAGAGTTGCTGGGATGTGAATCTGATGCAGAAAAAGAAGTTACTATGAAACCCAAAACAGAGAGTGACAAGAAGGGTGATGAAGAGAAGATGGGCAGTGAGACACTGCCAAAAAAAGCATCAGAGAAAGTTCTGAAAAAGAAATCCAAGACACAGCCTAGAGGCACCTCTGCCCAAGAGGTGGATGATGATGATGATAATGTAGCCACAAGCAGTCAAGCCCAGGCTAAGAAAGAGAAAGATAAGAAAAATGAAGAAGAAGAAAATAGTTACCTTGATGAGGTAAATGTCTTTTAACATTAAAAAAAATGTGTGAGTGGTGACATGCGTACATGGTGTAACTGAGGAGATGAGTTAGCAGTAGAACTAAATCTTACCTATAATGAATCGCAGGACAAATGCTGTTTTCTGTTTTTACTTTAATAGACTGAAGGATTTGCGATGGAGTAGCAGTCATATTCGGACAGCATGGATTCGTGACTTTCCACAAATCTACTGCTCGACTGTGTTTGCTGTGTGAAAGATACAAATGTGTTTGTTAATGAGATGTGTGAGGACCAGTATGTTAGAAATACAGAGAACAATAGCATGTTTCAAAATGTCACAGAACAGGCTGTGATCACTACCCAACCCTCTTCTTCTTCTACTGAGATTAGACAGGGGCCCTCATGTGAAAAACCAGGCCTCAGTAGTAAACCCCCCAAAACTGACTATGATATGTATTGCAAGTACGTTATGTATCATACCATCCATGGCGTAATTGCTGCAGTGATAGAGAGGGTGATACATGCTGAATTGGTTGACACCTGTCTCGGGTGCGAGATAGATGAACCTAGTCAGAAAAATCATTCTTGTATCACTGATGAATTGACCCTTATAGAATTATACAGAAATGTTTCTGAAGCCATACATATAGGGCAACTTATGCATGTAATTTTAGCAATAGCAATGAAACAACAGGGCTTAAATATGACCAACGAAACACATATCGGTCATGTTTTAAATGATGTGAAAAGAGTTGATGATTCCAAGTGGTGTATTAAAAATATGTACCACCAGACAGACAGAGAGATTAGAAGAGAGGCCACACGTCTGGTCAGCAAAGGCCCCTTTAAAACATTTCTAAAAAGAAGTTCAGGGACCCAGTTTATATTGTAAAAACTATTAACCCCCAAATTGATACATGTAAACATTTCAGTACCAAAAAGTGTCATATTTTATTTTACAGATAATCATGCGGGATGCAAGTACAGAGAGAATCCAAAGACTTATGTATCTGATCCTAAGCCATTACTGCCATCCATCACTATTTGGTTCACCTCAATATGACATTTGCCTTTGTGAGATACATGCAGCCTCTGAACTGATGATGTGTGCCCTTCCAGAAGTATGGGAGGATACAGATAAATATATAAATGAATCAGTGTTGCCACTTGTAGAAAATGTTAAAGTGTTTGCTGATATATTCATGGAAGACAATGAATATCTTTGTGGACTTAATATCATGATCATCATAGTTGTGTGTGTGTACTATAAAGCAGAAAAAACCTTGTGATATTGTACATGTTGTTAACCTGGCTTCTCTGCTTGCTGAAATGATCCACTGGTCAAAAAAAGGGCCCTTTAAAAAAAATTATATAAGGAAATTTAGGAACCCTGTTTATGTTGTTAAAAAACATTTACCCCCCCCAAAAAAAAACTGTTACTTGTTACCATTTTAATATTGTTCATGTTGTTACCCTGGCTTTTTTCACTTGCTAAACTGCACCAGGCAGTGAGAGGTCACTAAAACATAGTGTTGTATGTTTTTTTCCAGAGTATACCATGATGGGAAATGCCCTGTCAGTGAGTCCAGAGGCTTATTTACCAACTAGTCAGATTCAGAGCTAAACAACCTGGTTTAAATCTACCTACAGGATAAGCACCATCTGTACTTTTAGAGACATGCCAAGGTCTTTTTGATGGTCTCCCAGAGGGACCCCTAAAGGAAACTATGGATTATTTTAAGGATGAGGGTGCTACTCTTGAGGAAGCAATGTATTAAATTGCTATAGAGTTTATGCATAAGCCTTATGATGTGGTACACTTTTGTGGTTTTATCTGTACCGCTGTTGAATTTTTAGTGTTTAGTCTGCAGAACGGGGGGTCTGAGTCTGTCATCATATATTTTGCTTCTTTTATTGCTTTTATTGTGTTTCATAAATCAGATTTAGCATATGCTTTTCCTAAATAGTGTATTATAATGTACTTTCGGATGGAACATACTGGCATGCTACCAATATTCCAGGCAGTCTTGATGTCTACAATGTACCATGTGATAAAGTACATTTTAAAGGAACCTGTGTACTTTGGAAAGCAGCCTGCATTAAATGTCTGCTCTGAAGATGCTGTTGCTTCACTGGCAGAAAACACACTGACTCTGATTAAAGCATTGCCTCACTTTATGTGGAGACTCTATATTGAAGTAATGGAAAAAATTAACTGTAGAGCATTATGTAAGGTGAACGACATTGTAGATGTAACAGATTTTCTTAAAAATCAGGCTAATTATTTTTTTTTTTTTTACTAATTGTTTAACCAGGAGTAGCACACTAAGCTGAAAGCTTGTTTACAAGTGCGACCTGAGAGCACAGGGAAGTTAAGCGACTTGCTCAGGGTCACACAGTATGCAAGTGGGGGCTGTAGGATTCAAACTCAGGTCTTCAGATTTGCAGCTCAGAGCCTTAAACCACTGCGCTATACTGCCTCTCATGCCTCCCATTTTGAGTGGTGTATGGCATATGTGTGTATGTATTGTGCCCGCCTCATCACTAAGAGGGAAGTGGACGATGCCCATGCTTGTGTAAAACATGCAGCTCAAAAGTTACTGTCTTTAGGTATTGCAAAATGTGTAAAACCGGAAGAGTAGAAAACAAGCTATTACGTAATCATTGCATGCTTGCCATGTGTTATGCCTTTTGTAGGTAGCAGCTATATGCATTAGTTTATGTATTATAAAGTATATAAAATAAACCTCCAAATACTGTTATGACGTGTGTATTTATAAATAAAATATAATCATACATTGCACTTTGTGGTTGTCATAGTGTTTTTAAAAGAATAGAAAGGGGACATGCTTTATTTTACTGGTGACAAGAGTTTTGCTAGCTACAGTAACAGATGTATCAGGGGTTGATAAAAGAAGATGAATGATCACCTGCTCCAGAATATATATTTTAATGCAAAAAAGTGGGTAGTTTCACAGGGGTGACCCAGCTGTATAAGGCTGCAAAAAAACTTGATAAAGATGTCACCAGGAAAGGTGTTGCAGAATGGCTTGTGAAGCAGAACCCCTATTCATTACACAAAGCAGCCAGAGTCTGATTTAAGAGAAATCCTGTCATTGTTTCTGACATAGACAGACAATGGCGATTTAGTGGATATGAGTCAATATGCAAGTACAATAATGGGTTTAAGTACATACTGCGTGCATCGATGTACTGTCCAAGTATGCCTGGGTAGTGACTTTAAAAGACAAATCAGGCAAGGCAGTGATGCAAGCCTTTAAAATTATTTTTAAAAGTGGACGCACACCTCAGAAGTTGTAGACTGATCAGGGTAAAGAGTTTCTAAATGCCTCCTTAAAGAACCTATTAAAACAAAATAAAATACACCATTTTGTGATGAAAAATGAAGTTAAGGCCAGGATTGTAGAAAGAATTAATAGGACACTGAAGTCACGCATGTGGCATTACTTTACAGCCCAGAATACTTGGAAATATACAGATGTGTTGACAGACCTGGTGCACAGCTATAACCATACTTATCACAGAAGCATTAAACATAGGCCTGTGGATGTTAACCCTTCCAATGCCCTGGGTGTATGGAAGATCCTCTACAGTAATACTGTTCTTGGCAAAAAACCAAAGGGTATCCTTCAGAAAGATGATCACGTGAGACTACCTAAGCTAAAAGGGGTGTTTGAAAAGGGATATGAACAGACGTACACAGATGAGATATTTATTGTGACAGAGGTCTTAAAGACACAGAGGCCCACCTATAAGCTAAAAGACTATCAGGGGAAGACTTCAAAGGTACTTTTTATGCTGAGGAGTTGCAAAAAATTGAACTGGATGAGGACCGTGTGTATAGGATGCAGAAAATCCTGGCAGAGAAAAAGCATGGCAGAAAAACTTGATGTCTGGTAAAGTGGAGAGGGTGGCCCGATAAATTTAATAGCTGGGTTGAGGCAACACAGGTTCAGGACATTAGAAGCAGATAAGACTTAAAATGCTCAAAAATTGTTTTTATAGCACCTTGCCCAGCAACACCTCGCACAACATTTTCCCCAACAATACTATATCCACTTTTACAGTAAAGTTACCACAAACGCTTGAACTACCTGGTGAATGGGAAGTGGGCTTAGCAGAAATTCAGTATCCTCATACCTGGGACAACGTGCCTGCACAGAAAAACAGGTTCAGTGTGCTCTATCAGCCTCTAAGCATAACCCAATCAATCAATCAATCAATCAATCAAGTCTTTATTTAACCAGGCGTTCATCGTTGAGCAGAAGCTCATTTGCAAGGTGGACCTGGGTGGAGCATGAACAATTGTATATACAGGTCAACACAGGTATTTACAAGGCAATACAGATAATACTCTTTACAGAGAGGAAGAAAAAGAAGTTCATATGTACATAGAATTATACAGATATTGTACAGATTACACGGTATTTACATACATAGAAGTGTCTATAGGAAGATAAAGCAGGTTATCTAAGGTTGCAGGAGGAAGTAACGGAAGAAAAAAATAAAAATAAGAATATACACCAGGTAGAGGTGAAGGTAGGGGGGAAGAGAGGGAGGGAAGTAGGGGGAGAAAGGCTAGGAGGGCACGGTGCACAGAAAGGAATTGGTAAAGCTGGATGTAGAGAAGGTGGATGGAGAAAAGGAGTATGTGTGAGCCCCAGGATTGAATGCTATAAAGTATGGGGCATGGTAGGATGTCACAACCCAGGGTAGTGAGCTCCTACCCGAGGTTGGGAAAGGAAGAATAAGGGGATGGATGGGCCTAGTGTTGATAAGAACAGGGGATAAGAGAGATAAATTAGGCTGGTGAGGAGCAAGCTGGGGGTCAGTACTTAAAATTGGGTCTAGAGCATGGCTATATGCAGGAGTGCAGACACCAGTACTGAGTCTGATGGGTGAAGCAGTTACATACTTCTCTGATTATGCGGAAATAAAGCATCTTGAAAGCATTTATACCGATTAGAATGCTTAATTTGAGGGTTTTGTAGATCGTTCCATAAGGTAGGTAGCCTGAAGCTTATGGCTGCCCTGCGAAGTGGGATTTTGCTTTGGGTACTTCAAGTGTAATAGCTGAGTAACTTCTTAATGCGTATTTCCCAATTATACTCAGGGGAAGACAGCAGGAGATATAGTAAGGCAGCTTATTAGAGATGGCTCTATAGGTCCAGAGAGCGGCGTTTCTGTTGCACCTGAACTTTAGTGATGTCCATCCCACTGCCGCATATAGGGTGCAGTGATGTGTGTCGAAGGGGAGTCCCGTTATAAATCCACAGTAAAACACCACCAACTGGACCCTTTACTGAGTCAGCAGCATTTAAAATTCCATCAGGCTATTATCCTAACATGGCTGGTGTTATTACTCAGATTAATAAAAGCGTATTTGAAGTAAATGAACTGCCAGTGGTTTTGGAACAACAAGCCATCAGGAGAGAAATAAGCATTGACAGTGACATCAAATTCATTTTTTTATGCATGGGCAGTTACAATACCTTTTGGGTTTTAGCAGACTCGAGGTAGGTGTAGGAAAGACTCTAACAAAGAACCCTACAGATATTAATGGGGGCTTTTACACATTATATATCTACACTGACATTATCACACATGAAATAGTGGGTGACAGTTTAGTGTCTTTGCTGAGATGTGTACCTGTCAGGGGCCAAGACAATGAGCTAGTGACCGTGACCTACGATAAACCCCATTATCAAACAGTCAGTAAATATCAGATTGATACAGTCACTATTGAAATAAAGAATGATCAAAATGAACCTGTACCATTTTGATTTGGAAAGGTGATTGTGAAGTTGCATTTTTGGCCCCAGAGAGTGCTTTAAAATTTAAACAAGGATGGTGATCGTTCGACATTATGGGGACCCTGCCTTGTACAGAAGCTATTACAAGACATAGGCAGGATATGGTCTTCCAGGCTTTTACAGACTTCCTACTATGTATGGTTCTGGTATAGGTGGAATATTTCATAGTCTGTTCAGAAAAGCAGTTCCATTTTTAAGAAGTGGGTTTGAAATTGCAAAACCACATCTACAGACAGCTGTTAAAAATGTTGCAAAGGATGTTGTGGGGCATGTGACTAGTGCTGTTGCTCAAAAGATGTCAGGGGGTGATAAGCCTACTCAGGATGGTTCAGGGCTGATTGTATTCAAGAGAAGTAAAAAGAGGAAGTGCAGAGTACACCCTTCACTTCTCTTCAGTCCTCCTGGATACTTTAAAAGAGGTGTTTCAAAGCACAAAACTTCACATAAAAAAAGCATTCAAAAGGATCTTCAAGGGGTCATAAAAAAAGCAGAGACCTGTTCTAAAAAAAAAAAAAACATGGCTTTCATGCACTGTGGTTCTGAAGAATGTACAAAATCAGAACTTGACTTGTTTGCCATTTCTCCCACACAGACAAGTATTGAAAAAAGCATTTATGTAGCGATACCCCCTCTGGCTGCCGTTTCAGAAAACTCACCGATTGAATTTTATATAGCAGGGAATGGTGAAGACTATTTGAATCTAAACAACACGCTTCTTTACCTGGTTTGCAAAATCACTGAAGCAGATGATAGTGATATACCTGCAGCGGCCAAAGTGGGCCTTATAAACTACCCAGTGGCCACCATTTTCAGTCAGCTGGATGTGACTGTCGGTGATCGGCTCATCAGTCAGAGCAATAACTGTTACTCCTACAGGGCTGTCATAGAATCTGTGCTGAACTTCAGTGAAGAGACCCTTTCAACCCAATTTACCACAGGGTTATTTTACAAAGACACCCCCGGGAAACAATGAAATCATAGACAGAGATGGTGACAATGTAGGTTTTAATAAAAGAAGCTCCTTCACACATCTCAGTAGATGGGTAGAGCTGCTGGGACACTTGCACACAGACTTGTTTCTTCAAGAGAAACTGATGCAGAATGGCGTGGATATTAAAATTAAACTGACACGTAACAGGGACAGCTTTTGCCTGATGAGTGGAGACGCTGAGCCTTATAAGCTAAAGCCTCTCTGTTTGTCAAAAGGGTTAAAGTGACCCCCGGTGTTCGTCTGGGACACTCAGAAGCCCTGCTGACCTCCAATGCTAAATACCCTATAGACAGAGTGGGAATGAAAGTGCTTAGCCTCCCTGCAGGCAGCAGGGTCTGCAACCAAGATAATTTGTTTTCGGGACAGTTACCAAAAATGATGGTCATGGGATTTTTGTTGACAATGATACTTTTAGTGGTTCCTACACTAAAAACCCCTTTAACTTTAAACATTATAACATTAATTTTGTGGCTCTGTATCTGGACGGTGAACAAATCCCCGCTAAACCTCTGCAGCCCAATTTTAGAATTGGGAATGCTGTGAGAGAATATTTTAATGTAGTACTAGCGGCGGGGAAATCTATGAAAGATCGGCCACTAGTTGTTAACCATCAGGAATTTACCCAAGGGTACACCCTGTTTGCCTTTGATCTCCCTCCGGAAAAAGAATGTGCTGATCATTATTCTTTAATTAAAACTGGGAACTTCAGAGCTGAGATCAGATTTGCAGAAGCCCTTCCACAAACAGTTAATCTCATTATCTATGCTGTGCTTGATAATGTCATTGAAATAAACCAGAGAAGAAATGTCATTTTTGATTATATGTGATAAACCATAAAAATGAACACAAAGCAGCCAGAAAAAATTGTAACCAATGACTCCCACATCAGTGACTGTTTTCTGGGCATGTTTCCCTGTGATCTGCTACCCAAGGAGAGACTGAGAAACCTTCCTGCAGCACTAGTCATCAATACTGACCCCATGACCTCCCTAGACAGCACTGGTTAGCTGTATACATTTCAGAAAATGGGACTGGAGAGTTCTTCAACAGCTACAGTTTTCATCCTGACAATCATGCACAAACAATTGGGGTGTTTTTAAACAGAAATGCAAAACACATTTTGTACCAAAACACACAGTTGCAAGATACCGTTTCTACCACCTGTGGATTTCACTGCATCTTTTTCTTACACCACAGATGCAAAGGACTTTCTTATGATCAAATTTTAAAAATGTACTCTAACGATTTGCTGAAAAATGATGCCATGGTAACTAATTTTGTACGTCGTCTTTTCAGACATCTAAACATGTCAGAGCATGTATCAGTGAGGTGGCAACATGTTTAGACTTGTTTGTCTTGTAATGAATTTAAAATATGCGACCACTTGTAATTTTATTCAAAACCAGTCACTTATAAAATCATACAGTATATAAACATTCATAATTGTGTGTCTCTGTCAGTTTTTCTGGGAGTCTGTGTTTAAACTCGGAGGGGGCACCTGTGTTTACAATTTTCAGATATGCAATGTCTTCAATAATGACAAAAATATATAAAATATAAAGGTATTTATTGTAAAAAACATACCAATAACAAACAACATACATCAGTGGTAACGTCATGGATAAGATAAAATAAACAGAAGCATCTCCTGTTAAAAAATGCACACTATATATACCATAGCACTGAGGTAGAATTATGATAAGCACCTCTTTCTAAAAACATGTTAACATATTTAACAATGAGGTAGGCTAACATGCATCAATATAAACACTTTTTTTTGTAAAAACAGGATTACATAGTCAATATGAGGTAGGCTAACGTGCATCAATATAAACACTTTTTTGCAGAAACAGGATTACATAGTCAATATGAGGTAAATGGTTAACATAGGTTGTACACAGCAATCACTGAGGTATATAACATTCATACATAGAGACTATGGCCCGGATATTCAAACTGCGCCATTCAAAGGCGCAAGTCCTTGCACTGCGCAAAATAGATGCGCAGGGGTGTGTCCCGTGTGATATTCAAAGGAGTTGCACTATTGAGGAACTCCTTTGAATATCGCTCCCCAGCCATAGCCACTGTGCATGGCGCAGTGGAACTTGCGCAAGTGCAAGTTGACAGAGTGGGGCAGTCAACTTGCGGTGGCGCAAGTACCATTGAGCCATGTGCAAAATCACGATATTCAAAAGGTGACATGCAAATGGGGCCATAATACATGCAAGGCGCAGGGGGGGCCATTTGCATGTCATAATAGCCCCATTTGCATGCCATTAGCATGTAGGTGCGCCGATCCCCGAGGACTTGCGCCTGGCGCCCTGCCAGGCAGCAGCCGTTGGGGACCGACACACCTGCAGCCCGATCTCGGGCAGCAATGTAGCTCCCCCACCTCCTCCCGTACATCTCCCTGGTGGTCCAGTGGACCGAAATGCCCGATCGTGGGCAGAAAGTATACAACCCCCACATCCCATGTGCCCAATCGCGGGCAGAAAGTATACAGCCCCGACATCCCATATGCGATCGCGGGCAGAAAGTATCTGAACCCCCACATCCCATGTGCCCGATCGCGGGCAGAAAGTATATAGACCCCCACATCCCATGTGCCCGATCGCGGGCAGAAAGTATACAGACCCCACATCCCATGTGCCCGATCGTGAGCAGAAAGTATACAGAACCCCCACATCCCATGTGCCGATCGTGGGCAGAAAGTATACAGACCCCCAACCCGAATATCTCCCTGGTGGTCCAGTGGACGTAATGCCGATCGTGGGCAGAATGTATATTAACAACCCCCCCAAACATCTCCCTGGTGTCTAGTGTGGCCCCACCCCACCCACCCACAAAGCCCACCACCCGCTCCCCGCGGCGGTGGGCAGCAGCATCCACCGCCTGCCTGCGCCCGCCGCCCACCGACTGACTGGCTGGTAGGGCTGCCGCCCGTGGTGCAGAGCTAGAGCCAATGGGCGTGCAGCCCATACCATGCTCATTCACAAATCTGGACTGTCATATGCGGTATGGGCTGCGTGCCCATTGGCTCTAGCTCTGCACCAATGGGCGTGCAGCCCTACTAACCAGTCAGCCCGGCAAGCGGCGGGGTGGCAGGCGGGTGGGATGCTGCCACCCGCCCGGCTGCTGGGGGGAGTGGGGTGAGTGAGCTTCGTGGTGGTGAGAACACCGAGAATGGTTAATCAGCTGCTACGATCTGCCGCGTCAGGCGTTCTGAACTCCGTTCCTGAGAAGGTTGAGGATGTAACCATTCTGCCGCGATGCGAGCACTGAAAATTCTTACATTCTGCCCATGATCGGGCGTACGTCCACTGGACCACCAGGGATGTGAACGGGAGGGGCCACATTGATGCCCGAATTGGGATGGTGGGGGGCACAGGACTGAGTTGGGGGCCAGCCACGGGTGGCAGCTGCTGTGTTGCGCCCTGCAATACAGCAGCTCACCTGTGGGTGGCCCTCAACTTAAGCCTTTTTTGGCTCAAAGTTGTGCAGGCACAGGTTGGGGGTTGCACCTGCACAACTCTGCACAGCCCAACTGAATATCGGGCTGTGCAGTTTATGCATGGTTCCTCCCCCTCCTGTTGAGCATGCATTCATTTGCATTGTGCTGTTGCTCAGCCTGTTTTCAGTGGCGCAACTGCCTCCTGCTGAATATCGCAGAATGGCACAATGTAGGACTTGAGCATGTGCAACCCTATTGCGCATGGCGCAACCCTTTTGAATATCCGGGCCTACATTTAAATTTTACACAGTGAGCCACGTAGGGTTTTTAAAAGACTTTCTTCTTTTGGGTGTCACTGACCATTGGTTGACTGGAGATAGCTGTGGTTGTCTTGCACCAGCCGATTTTAACCTTTCCACATAGCTCCTGTTTGTTGAATGAGCAAACACTGAGGTGGGTATGTTAGATTCAGCCATTGCTTTGACAAAAACATCCCAGCCCTTTGGCTTTCTGTGGTCAGGGATTGTGTGAGTGGCTGTAGCCGCTCTTGCCAAATCAACCATGTGAGACCCAGAAACAACAGTACCTTTATACATTAATTCCCCCTTATCACTCCAAAACACAATATCCTTGTTCTTTGCCATATGTTTTAACAAAAGTTCAGTGCTGGTTTTAGGTCGATGAAAAACACTACTTAAAATTTCTTTTTCCATAGTACTAGGTACAGAAGCTGCCTCTACCGTATCCGCAGAGGGGTCAGAAATTGATTCATTTTCAGGCATCAATAATGTTAAACTTGTCTTAGCTTGTTCTCCTTGTCTTACCAAAGTCAGATAATGCTGCAACACAGCAGAGTACATTTTGGCTTTGTCATAGTCTGATAAATCAGTCCGGGACATTATAGCTCTCATGTCAGTGTCCAAACTGTTAGTTGCAACTTTTCTCATATCCTGATCAGGGTAATTAGTTTTAATGTGATCCATCTGTTGTTGAGGCACCAAATATATTTTCTGAGTAAAATCCATTATCTATTAACCAGCAGGCTGGTGATCAAAAGGATGGCAATTCCTAACAGTGTCCCTATAAAACCACCTGTCTGGTTAACTATTTTCTTTTTCCTTTTTAAGGTCATTTGTTTATCGCTTAAAGTTTTAATGACTCTCCTTTTTTTTTTCAGCAAACCTAACTGTTTTGCTGACAGTGGACTATTTCCTTTGAGAGTGTTTAAGGCTATCTCAGCTATAGCTGATATCAGATCATCAGAGGCTGAGAACATAAAATAGCTTTTCTTAAGCTTGGAGGTCCTTTTACTAGTAACTTTAAAACAGACAGATTTCTCTGCAGTCTATTAGACATAATGGCAATACAGTATCAAATATTTTTAGAAGCAGAATGTGTTTTTCTCATGACATATGCGGCCACAGGCCAGTCAGTGGGAAACAACCCACTATGCAGTCTATATTCATCTGGTGTATTGGATCTTAAATCAACCAGTAAATAGCCATGAGGCTTTCTTGTGGCATCTTCAAAAGCTTCTAAGAAAAATTTTGTCTGACCAGGATACATCTGCCTAGCCAGAATTATGATCTGCAGCTTCTCTCTGGGGTTTTTAAACAAAATCATGTATTTGGCATTTAGTGCGATGGTCCTGCTTTTTTTTACCTTGACAGAACACATTCTGGACAATTAAAAATATTGTCAACTGTTTATGATGACTGCACTTGGTAAACCCATACTCGACTTCACTACTTTGACAGGCAGAGTCCATTAAATCATCTATAACAACAAAATGTATCTTTCCAGGGGGTAAGAGATCATTGTCAACTAGTGACATCGGTAGCTCCTCCACAAATTTAATCTGTGGGAACTTTAACAACAATTCATTATTCAAAGGTTGCCAACAGCTGTAGAACCAGACAATATTTTCAGGCTTGTGTGATAAAGTGGCATCAGCATGTTCCAACAACTGTTTTATAAAGAAGCTCTTCCCACTATTAGAGGGGCCAGCCAACAGACAAGTAAAGGGATGCTGCAACATGACATCCATTTTTCACAATCAGTATCCGTAAGGAAGTGTTTTAAAATTGTCTTGTAAAACTCGCTTGTCATAAACTACTCTCTGGGTCTTGGACAGCGTTTTTGTTTCAAGGGTCCACTGCTTTTTATTCCTAACAATGCTGGGTTGACTCACGTTAATTTCTTTAGAGATCTGTGACCCCGTATAATCAAAGACCAGGTCCTTCAGACTTTCAAAATTAATGTGTTTACTGCTGGCTACATTAAAGGTAAACCCGTTCACTTTAAGAACAACCTCTCCACTGGACAGCCGGTAGCCGTAAGTTTTTGGGCCTGCGGAAACAAACTCTGTAATGTGTTCATCCACAGGAACTTCACTGGTTAGCTCCCCTAAATAATCGCCTAGAGGTGGGGTCCAGTCACCCAGTCTGGACACAAAAATGACAGTCAGTGCTGTGGTAAAGGCACCTGTCCTGTAACCTATCTAGCAGGTTGTAGAGTTCTACTCTGGCATATGCTGTTGCAAAACTAGCTATAAATATGTTGATATTATTAGAATTTGGGCAATGATCTCTTATGTATTTCCAGCTTAAACAAGCTGTTTCATCATCGATGAAACAGCATGAGGCTATATCGTAGTATGGTGCAAACACATACTGCAAGAGTTTGTCAGGGTCTGTTACTATGCTCGTGTCAGCAAATTAGCTCTCTGCCCAAATTTGCCCCAAAGAGAATTTAAAAACAGTTTAGATATATGTCTCTTTGTGGGGTTAACAGCTATGGCCACAGGGTTCAAATGTACATTTACCCTTTCAAAATACTGCTGTATGTACCTGACTTTATCCGCTTCACTTTTTATCCATGAAGGGAAACCAGATGCCTCTTGCTTACCTTTTAGATGCAGCTTGATGTAGTCTGCAAAAAGTTCTGTGCATGGCTCTTTAAAATGCCAAACTTCATAAATGTTAATGATTTTGTAGCCTTTTTCCAGTGCCAGGTTTAGTTCTACAGTACAGTAGGTACCTGTAAGTGACATTTGCTCATCATTATATGTGCACAATGTTGTTTGAAGTCTGTTTTCAGCACATGTGAGACATAATGTAAATGCAAGTTTTTTACCAATCCTGGATGGCAGCACAGGAAAAAAAAGGCCTCTGCGGGGTAAGACTTTTACTTTTGCTAAACCAAAGTACTGAGTGAGGTCATCAAAATTGTCATAAATTATGTCAGGATGACTGACTGGATACTGTTTTGTTTTAACAAAAGGATAGAGGCTGGTAAAATCATAATGGTGTATTTTCTCATCAGGCCGGATCTTATAGTAAAGACAAATGGCATTTGTTCTGCCCCCAAACAGTGACTGCCTAGGTTCGAGTGGCTGTGGTAGCTGCCTGTCCCTCAAGAAATTATTCAAACCCTGATCTGTAGCTAGCATTGCTTTCCATTCATGTTTCCACAATACTCTAATGGCAAAACCCTTGCTTTTTAGAAAATGAAATTTGTGCATGGTCCTATTGAATAACTGTCCAAAACTAGTCCCTGCCATGTGGTTTCTATCTTTCTCACAGTAACAGATGTTGCAGCCATGAAAAAAACAACCATTAAATTCAAATGCTGTGGGTACTCCATTTATGACAGAATAGCCATCCAAAAAGTACGGACCCACCTTAAATTCACCACCCCTTAGTGCATGCTGAATAGAAATGTTTTCTTTCTCAGATATGTACATTAGCCACTGAATAGCAGGTGTGGAGTTATCTCTTTAATTGTCTGTGATACTCATCTGGGGGGAGAACAGTGACAGTGCATTCTTTCAAAAATAAAAATCTGTACATGGCCATGCAGACTGAGGCTATCATGACGTGCTGGAAAGGGTCTAAGGATACTGTTTCATACTCTACTGTATCACCGTCCGACTGTTTTAAAACACTTTTGGCTGTCATGTTCATCACTTCTTTCCTAAATCTGACACAGGCTTTTTGAAGAATTTCAACATCTAACTGACAATAGTAGCGAAGCTCTCTTTTCAGATCAAATTCTCTATGTCGGTTAGCTGGGTACCATTGCAAAAACTCTTGCTTTTGTGCAGGCAGCATATATTCAGAACCATAAAATGAGCATCGGGTAGGGGGGCTATATAATTTCCATTAGCCTAGCCTTGGTGTTAAAAAAATGGGGAAAGTAGCCTTTAGCAATCTCGTTCTCAAATCCAAGGGCTGCAGGGATTTTTGCTAGTTTAAAAGGAAGAAAACAATGGCTGTCGATAAATCTGATGTGTAGGGATGTCACTGTGACACAGAGTAATTTTCCTCCTTGTGTAAGCAATTTAATATCAATTCTTTCCTTGACTAGCTGGCTAACAATAAAATAACTGTCATAGCCTTTGGCATTGTGTGCTGTAAATGTGTAGTGTCTAAATGGTGCATCAATAATATGCCCTATAAAATCTTTTATACAATCCTCCCCTTCAAATTTCCAGGACCTCTCCCCATCTAATTGCATAGCATACACAACATTTGATATGTGCTCTCCCATTTCTTGTGTGGCCTCAAAATTAAACACTATATATTTCTCAGAGATTTTTACATCTGTGAGTGGTGACGTGTAATACAGATGCTTGTCTGTGGTCATGAAAGAACCACATCTGTTACACTGAATCAATTTACATGTATGAGCTCCCTTGTAAAAGACAAAACATTATTCACACAGTTTCATGGATTTACAAGACCCTGTACTCCCATTAGCTCTAGCTAAATGCCTTTCTAGGCATACTAAAGACCTACAAATCTTTTTTACAGTAGGGGCAGGATGCAGTGTCAGTTTCCTGTTCAAGACAATTAGGGTCAAAGCAAACTTTTCACTGTTGTGCACATATATGATTTCCCTTATGGCTATAGGCTACATCACAATATTTGCATAGGTACCTAGCCCCGATGAATTTTTTTACATTTGTTATACCATAATAATGGTTGTCATGCAGTCATACAAACAGTGTTTTAGGAAGTCTTTCTGGCCCTGTTGAAAATGTTTGCCAGTTTCCTTCATTATGATATAAAATCTTAATTTTGACTCCTTAAAAACATTCAAATTGGGGCACATCATTGAAAGTGACAGAGGTTTGGTCTGACAAACCTAGCTCAGCATGCAATATTTTAGCCTTATTCAACAACTGACTGTCACTCATATGCGGATTTAGGAGTGTGAGAATGGAGCCACCGAAACGCAAACTATTATCTCTGTTATTTAAATCAATCAAGTATCGTCTCTTTTTTTGTAAAATCCTGCTATACAAGATGGAGCCCAGTGTCCGTCTCCCCCTCACCCCGAACCCTGGTGATTCCTGATAGTAGTTACCACAAGATGTATAGTGTCATCAGTAATGGTTTCCGTATTGCTCTGTAGCATATCAGCCAGCTGATCTAAGAAGGTGGCAGCATTTAACTCATTAGGGCATGTTTTCCTTGAGAACAAGGGTTGATTTAAAGAAGCAGCATTTAATCTTAACTGTATAAAGTCTGCACGGCGTGTTTGTCTCATCACCCTGTCCAGCAATTCTTGTATAGCCTGGTGCATTGTAGCAATGGCCTCTGTAAAAGATTTTATTTTATCTAGATTTATAAACTTATATCATTGATGGAATTCTGTAGCATTACATTTTTTTAAAACACGTTCATATTGCTGCACAGGTTCTAAAAATACTGTAGGGGGTGACCTGTTTGCCAGTCCATCATCATCTTGCATATGTGCCGCAACCTGGTTTTCTAATTCACCAGATTGCTGAACATTAGCAACATGCTGTAATAACCTACGTTGTAATATTTTCATGGCATGCTTTACTCTTCTTTTCAAATTTTCTCAGATTGTTTCATTTTTTACCCAGATTTTTCTTTTTTGACACTGTTTGTTATTTTTTTTATTTTGTTAGTGCTGACACCCTTTGTACTCAGCTTGTGAGAGCTTCTGTGCTTTCACTTCATAATTTTATTTTTGTATTTGGACACCGTTTCCTCCATTCTCTGTACTTTTCAAACATGGCCACATTTGCCATCTGTTTCAGTTCTGAGTATGAGAACTTGGTTGCACATAATAAAGAAAATACACTGCTCAGTAAAGTACCTTTACAAAACTCAGATTTAAACATCTGATGATCATAATCCTCACTAGATAATCTGCTCTCAATTACCAAGCCATTAAGCAAACAATCAAATGCATTAAGAATACAGGCTTTCCCAGCATTGATCGTGGCAATGTCCCTTTCTTGAAACTGTGGGTGCAATAACTCTTTGTCAGAAACTCTTGTGCTGCTGCTCGTAGATGGCTGTATGTCATCATTCAGATTCACACAAGATCTATTTTGCTCATAATTCACACCAGCAGAAACTTTTGAGCGCCTTTGAAAAACACTGCTTTCAAGTAATTGTCTCTTTCTCCCTCTCTCTCTCTCTCTCTCTCCTGCAGGGGTTCGCTGTGCCGCTGGTAAAAACAGAAAATACACCCCTGTCACTACTTTTGTATTTTCAACATTATACTGTAAGACAAAATTTAAACTCTAAAAACTTACAGCATTTTTTAACCCCCCCAGTCTCCCATTTTCAGCATTATGCTGTAAAACAAATTTCAAATCTGAAACCTGCAGCCTTTTTCCTTAACCCCCCTCAAAAAAAACTGTAGCATCTATTATTCCTAGTTAAAAATAAAAATACACACCTTCTGTAGTGGTAAATGGTGCATTATTCAGCTCTTCAATTGATTGGAAAAGGGCTTCATTTCCACTCCATGACTCCATTATTGCTTGTTAAATGTTTTTTAAAAATTCTTGTAGCTCAAGACGTATTTTTGGCAGTCTCGTACTGTACTTTTGTCTTTATTCTCAGGCCCAGATATTCAAAAGAGTTGAGCCATGCGCAATAGGGTTGCACCTGCGCAAGTCCAAAAAATGCGCCATTCTGCGATATTCAACAGGAGGCAGTTGCACCCCCCAAATCATGCTGATCAACAGCGCAATGCTAATGAATGTATGTGCAACTGAAGGGGGAGGAACCATGCATGAATGGCGCAGTGTGATATTCAACAACATGCACCATGTGCAATAGGGGAGCAAGCGGAAGTTGCGCCGTAGCAGAAATGAGCCAAAATAAAAGGAAGCAAGGGAGAGGTGCAAGAACGCTACAGGGAAGGCACATGAGGCTGAACTCTAGCAAGAGAAACTGGGCAGCAGGGACACACAGGGCAGGCCAGGGAAAGGGCATCTGTAACCCACAGGCTCAGGGGAAGGTGTGGGGAGCCACAGTGCAGAAGGGAGAAGTACGTGCCGCACAGCAGTGAGGCCAGCACAGTCAGGTGTTCCCGGTGCAGAAGTAGCAGCCAGGACAGCGGGGAATACAGAAACAGCTGCGGAGGTGAACACAAGCCAGGGACATGGCCAGTGCCACCATCCAGATGGAGCGTAATGAGGGGGTGAGAAGGTGGGCAGCAGGGGGGCATGGCTGTGGAAGGGCCCGTCGGTGGTATGCCCCCAACAGGCAGTACCGAGCCAACACCAGCTTCGAGCTGTATAGTGATACTGAGATCGTGGGCCAGTACCACCTGAATCAGGCAATTCTGAGGTGGCTCTGTGAGCTGTGCAGTGATGTGATGCAGGCACCCACACGACGGAGCCATGCCCTGTCAGTGGAGATGAAAGTGACAGCTTGCATGTGCTTGCTCACCACGGGTACCTTCCAGAGACCAACTGGGGACACCACAGGCATAACCCAGTTGGCCATGTCACGCCACCTCACCCAGTTCCTCAGTGCACAGCTGCCACATGCTGCGTAGTACATCCATTTCCCCAGCACACTGGCAGAGCGCACAGCAAACATACAGGAGTTCCATAGGGTAGCACGTATGCCTGGCATGTTAGGGGCAATAGCCTGCACCCATGTTGCCATCCGCACACCACCTGGCCCTGAGGGGGCCGCATATATAAATCGCAAGGGCTATGCCAGCATCAACTGCCAGGTGGTGTACGATGCCAGGGGCACATAATCAATGTCTGTGCCATGCACCCTGGGGGAGCACATGATGTCTTCATCTGGCACCACTCAGCACTGTGCCACAGATTCAAGAGTGGGTATATCCCCATTGGCCACCTAGTGGGTGAGTATGCAAACCACATGGACAATCATAGGGCCTGGGGGGGCATGGTCAGAGGTGACATGGGTAGTGGCCTACATGGCCTGGGGCAGGGCGATGCTGATCACCAAACTAACCTCCACCCTCTACACACAGGTGACAGTGGATACCCACTCCATCCCTGGCTGCTCACACCCTACCGGTGGCCCATGACCCCATCGCAGCAATGCTACAATGAGGCATACGCCACCACACATAATGTCATCAAGCGGGTGTTCGGGATACTGAAGGCACGTTTCTGTTGCCTGGACACCTCCAGCAGTGCCCTACAGTACAGCCTCTCAAAGGCCTGCGGGCCATTCCTGGCCTGTTGCATCCTGCACAACATGACCAACGAATGTGGGATGGCTGTACAGGTCGAAGAGGGGGACAGCAATGGGGATGAGGATGCCAGTGAAAATGATGATGGGCAGGCCCCCTTGGGCAACGGGACCCCCGACTGCTCCGGCTGGCACAGCTGCACCAGGACACCATCACAGAGGAACACTTCAGCCAACGCAGGTAAGTCATGGGGCCATGTGCAACCACCAGTGGCTAAGGCACAACCCACAAACATGCATGGACACACACCAGGGGTGCATGCCATCAAGAGAAGTGGCCGGGCAGGGAACCAAACACACCGCCAGGGATGGGTGAGGTCTAACATGCCACGCACACACACACACACACACACACACACAACGCACCAGACAAGCACAAAGGGTAGGAGGCACACCGACCCAGAACATCACCCCTAGCCACACACATGTCCACAGACCACCACACCCACTGCCTGTCATTGTGCATGTGTCAGATGCTGAGCACCATTGCACATTGGTGTACAGCGCAATGCAGACATCATCATGCACACGCAACTGTGGACAGCAGCCGGGAGGGTGTGTAGATGGACTGTGTGTCCACATGCAGGGCCAGATACCCACCCGTGCAATGCCCGCTGAATGACACAATGCACACAGGGCAGCACCAGATAGTAGACACGTTGGGAGACAGGTCAGTAATGCGCCACAGTGCCCCGGCCACCACGGATGTGTGGGTGGCCCTGCCGAGACCCACCAGCACTGATAGGCTGAGCACTGGCCTCATGGGGTGGCACCGATGGTCCCCCAGGGGCTCCACTGCGTGAACATAACCATGCTCACACAGGGGTCTGCAGCACACCAAACATGCCTGCGCCAGCTGTGCTCGGGATGCCCACAGCTGAACCCGGTGTTGACAAGGATGGTGTAACACGACACCGGGAATGGGGGGTGGACAGTGCACTGCGTGGTGTCTGCGATGCATGGGCAAATAACTGTGTGCCCATTGTGGCCATGACAGCAGTGAATGCCTGTGTCTGCCTGTCAATGGCAGCGGTCACATCCTCCCGCAACTGGTCCATCCCTGCCAGGATTAGAGTGGTGTCTCTGCTGTGACACTCCTCTGCCCACTCCAGAGCCGCACGCAGTGCATCCACCGACATCGCAAGTTGCATCTGCTGGTTGACTGATGCTTGCAGTATGTGGGTGTGCTCATCCAAGAGGTCATCTGCCTCCTCAGCATCCTGTCCCTCAGGGTGTGCGTGGCCCTGATGCTCAGCACCCTTGAGGGTGGGCGCTGCTCACCAGGACCAGGTCTGGGCATGTCCACAGGTGGTGCACTGACGCCGCCCCCTGACACTGTACCCCCAAGCCCATTGGCCGACTGCTGATACTGCCCCTCTGGTTGCTGCTCCCCAGGGCTCACTGGTGCCACCACAGTGGCCACAATAGTCCCACTGTCCTGTACACACACCAGTGCTGCCCCACTGGTGCTGACAGGCACAGGCTGGGACTGTGATGACACACAGGCCTCCACGGCGGCACCACTCACAGCCATGGCTGTGATGTTAACTGCTGTGTGGCCATCCCATGGCACACACGTGTCACTGCCCATGGCGTTAGTGACATCATCATCATCATCGGTGACGGACCCGGCACCAGCCCGAGTTACAGCATGCTGGCATCCATGGACGCTGGCACACTGGGACATGGGCAGGGCCTCCTCCACACCTGTTTCAACAACATCAGTCTGGACAGCCAGGCGGGCCCACTGTCGTACTGAGCCACATATACCTGTGGAGGTGGATGGGCCCTTCTCCATCTCCATCTGACTGTCCTCAGTGGACAGGCCCACCACCACTGACCCATGCAGGTGCTCTGGATCTGTAAGGGAAAACAAAGTCGCGTTACTGCATGTGACCTACTCTGCCCCCCCAATAGACAGACCATGACCTACCATGCAGTGATGGGCTACCACCCATCTGGAAGCCACCACCCGGAACACCCTCAATGGCACAACGCTGCATGCTGCCAGCAACCCTCTCCTCCTCCTGTGGGGTCAGGTGTAGCACCTTCAGCTGTCCCCCACCTGTTGCAGCTCATGCTGCCCTGATGGCAGCCACCTTCTCCTTTATCCTCCTCCTGTCTGTGCCCATCTTCTTCTTGTACTCCTGCACAGAGAACTGGTGGCTGCCATGCAGGTTCACTGCACATGCCACATCCTCCCATGCAGCAGCATGGGCCTGTGGTGTTCCCTGCCATCCACTGAGAAGTGGCTCCTGATCCAGGTAAGCCTCAAACAGGGCATCCATCTCGGCCTTGGTGAAATTAGGCCTCCTCCTCCTCCTCCCACCACTGTGTTCCTCCTCTCCCACAACTTGCTCGGTCATGATTTAGCCTGTGAGAATGAAAGTTGTTACCTGTGACTGTGCAGCCCCATGCATGTCCCAAAATCCACAGTCCACACTCCCAAACAGCATGCAACTCACCAATAGACTGCAGTAACCAACTATGGCCAGTGCAGCCCAATGTCACACTTTTATAGCGCAACCCATACAAATGAGGTGAGGTGCAACTTTAAGCGGATGCAAATTGCAGTGCTGCGCCATTGAATGGCTGATTAGCTGATTTGCATATGACAGCTGAATATCGCGCTGTTGTGCTTTGCGCAATTGTGTTGAACGTGCTGAGCCAAGAGCGCAGTTCTGTGACATGCGCAATACACACCTCACTGTGCATGCCCGGGTTGCTGATGCAGGCGCCTGCCACGCTGCTGACGTGCTGTGCATGGGAGGCAATGCAGGGCATGGCCACCATTGTGCCAGTGGAGCTACAGTGATGTTCACCTATATGGCGCTGTGGCACTGGGGCATCATAGGCGCACTGGGGCAACAGCGCGGTAGACCGCTACTGGAGGTAGCACACAGGCACCCAATCATGCTACACGCATTGGGTTCCAATGGTGCTGTACCTGTCTGTGCACCAGAGACTCTTGACCCTGTGCCCGACCTTTGCCCCCAGGTGCCATGCATCAGGCATGGGTGCACCACTATCCCGTTGTTCGGTGACAGCACAATAGGGAATGGCAGCGCTGTACTGTGCAGCATCTGCACATGGTGGAACCGCACTGCGGAGTGCCATTTTGAACCTATTGAGCAAGTGAGATGGTGCGGAGGAGAGCTGCCCAGTGGAGCCAAATTGAACTGGCAAACCTGGTTGCTATTGCTGAGCCACTTTATAGCCCACTGTTTGGGGAGGCACCCCTGGACAGGTCCAGGAGCCAGGTGTGGCAGGAGGTGGCCGATGCCCTGGAGGAGGCCACAGGAAGGGGCGGACAGTGGAACAGTACCGCCACAGGTATGGGGACCTGAGGTGGAGGGAACTGGACCTGCTTGTCCACATGTGGACACATGTCAGGAGGGGCACGGTGCCACGGCCAGGTAGGTGTAACGTCCACACACTTTTTTCTTCCATATGGGTATCACGGTTGCATGTGTCCAGAACATGGGGAGGGACCGTCCGGTGTTGGCTGTGATGGTGTTATCAGGGTGTGGGATGGGTGGGTCTGGCTGGGTGGGATTGCACACACATGGGGGCAGGGGGACTTTGCTACAGGATTGTACTGATGTTCCTCTCTCCATGTTTGCACCTTAGGGCCGGAAGAGAGACGGCTGGCCAGGGAGCAGAGACGCCTGCAGGAAGACAGGGCCAATAGGACGGGCAAAGGTCCACAGTGCCAGAGGGACCAGCGAGATGATGGTGAGTACCTTACCTCCATGATTACTATTGCATGCTGTGTAACAGGGTCAGCAGCGGGGCATGGCCACCATCCATTGACACCACTGCCATGCACACAACTTGTTACAGTCAGCACTGTCCAGTGGCACTGCATGTCTGGGAGTGCATCAATGGTGGTCCATGCGTGCACTGGGTACATGGCTGTGCCACTGCCTTCGCACCACATAGCCATGTCATTAAACAGCCATGGTGGTGCTGTGCAGGACTTGGCTGGTGGGTGTGTGCAGTGATCCACATGGCTGTGTGTGCCTGGGAGGGCAGGTCTTGTGGGCAGGATCACTGTGGGTGGTCACACACCATCACAGAGGCATGTCCCATGGCCGTATGCCATGCACAGTGGGTGGGCTGCATGGGGCTGTGCATTCACACCTATTGACTGTGCTCCCTTGTCCTAGGTGTCCGCCAGCTGCAGACAATCTGGGAGGCACTGCAGGAAATATTGACCGTGGCGAGGGCATCACTGGACATCCTGCAGGGGTTTGAGTGGCTGGGTGTCTGGCGGAGACACGGAAGATGGAGCAGCCGGAGCGGGGAGTGGGGCTCTCAGTGACCATCTCTATGCCCCTGATTACCCCTACCCCCCTGGACCCACCCTCACACCCCTCCTTTCCTGTCCCATTTGTTCACCCCTGCCCCTTACCCACCCCCACTTTGTTTGTGGCCCTCCCCTCACACATTTCTACATAGCTGTAAATAGTTTTGTTTGATGTTTTTCATTACAAGTCTTTTGATATGAATACTGTGGTGGTCTCTGATTTGCAGTGGGCTATAGGTGCTCAGCTGCACTGGTGTGCATGGCGTCAGGGGTGGTGCAGTCATGGGTATGTGTGTGTGTCAGTGGGAAAGTGACTATGGTGTGGGAGTAGCTATCAGTCAATGTCTGTGGTGTGTGTGTTGTTCCCTGTGCACTGGATGACTGTGTGCAGTGGTCCATGGTGCATGCTCTGTGTCCATGGTGCACCTGTCAGCCCGTCCATGGCCTGTGCAGCTGACACCCTTGCATGTCTGTGACTTGCATGGTCTGCTGGCATGTCAGTGGTGGCTGTCCATGCAGGGCAGTCACACTACCCGTCACAATGCTGGGTTTCCTCCTGTCACTGGTGTGGTGCATGTCTGCCTTGGGTGACACTGTGGCCTCCGCGGTTGTTGTCCCACCTCCATGCTGTGGCTTGTGTGTGTGTTGCAGGGGATGTGCACCACTGTCTGTGACTTGTGCTCTGGGCAAATGATGGTGGTGTACAGGTCCACAGTGCCTGCGCAGGGTGGCTGGCACTCCTGTGCCATGGAGGACTGCTGGCCATGTGTACACAGTTTCCATGGGCCCACGCTGGGGGCTTGGTTGCCCCGTTACTGCGTCCCTGTGTTTTTGTGCCCTTGGGTATGGGTGGGTGTTTGTCCATGCACTGTGTTGCATCCGGTGTGGTGCATGCTTCCACACACCACTGTGGGTGTCTGCGCTGGCTGTTGTGGCCAGTGCTGGGTCAGGGTGTGTCCTCGGGAGGGTGTGCAGGGTGCTGTACCACTGGTGGTGGGGTCCGGGGCATGCCCTGTCACATGTGGGGTACCTCATGTGCCGACGCATGGTCAGTCTCTCAGCTGTATCTCGGGGGGCTGTGCATTGTGGCACTGTGTATGCCATCGTTGCATCGCTGTGTGCTGCCACCCACTGACGGGTGCTCATGGTGGGGCTGCCTTGCATAGTTCTGTGGTGCACAGGGTTGCATTGTCACAGTGGGGGTGGTGGCATGCATGGGGTATCCTGCAGTGGTGGACGCTGCTCCTGGGCAGGGTGTCTGGGGGTCACAGTGCAGGGTGTGCTCTGCATGGGGGGATGGTGTGGCACGGGGTGGTCGGCCCTCTTTGTGTGCTGGTCACAGCTTTCCAGGGGGTGTGATGGGGCACCATGGCCCAGCTGTGGGTTGGTTGCTTGTCTCCATGGGCCAGTGGTTATTCCAGTCCTCCCCCAGTTGTGCAGTGCATGGGGTGTGGGGGGACGATGTCTGTTCTGCTGTGTGTTCCTCTGCCCATCTGTGGCATGGGTGGTGGGCCCCTGCATCCCTGGTTGTGCTGTTGCATTGCTGCCCTGCTGCTGGGGGGCATCCCTGGTCATGCTATGGCACCTCTGGACTGCTCAGCTGAACATCCCTTGTTGCGCTATGGTGCATCAGATATGCTCAGCTTCCCCTCCCTAGTTGTGCTATGGTGCTGGTGGTGCGATATTCAGTCATCAGCTGTAGGCGCATCTTGGCTGGCTCAGTTTTTGAATATCGTGCCTCTTTGCGCATGGGCGCAATGGACTTGCGCTTGCTCCTGCTGTTGCGCACTTTTTGGGTGCAGTTTGAATATCTGGGCCTCAGTGTCTTGAAATGCTTATATAAAATGTGCAAAACCACACCCCAACTACGTGGCTAGTAGTGAAAAAATGTCTGAACATCTGGTACTGTCCATCAAAACCCCCTCCATACCCCTTCTCCATGGGGAAATATACAAGTCCTAGGCTACTCCTCGTAGGCTTTGTTTTTCACTTCCTGCGACAGCTGGAAGGCATCTCTCTAATGCCTTTCTGCTAAAACTTTGGTCACAGTCTAATTATTTATTTATTTATTTATTTAGTTAAACATCAGTTTTGAAACCTTTGAGCCCAGAGGCTCATTTACAAAGGTACCTCGTCACAAAGAGGACATAAGAACAATAGTACAAGGGACACAGTAATTACAGAGACAAAAGTTACAATTCAATTACAATTTTGTTACAGTAGAATTCAATCCCCATGAAACAAAAATAACATAGGGTGCAAAAAACTTGGGGTAGGGGGTGAGCAGGTAGGGGTAGAAGGGCGAGAGTGACAGGGGAGGAAGAATTAGTAGGGAAGGAAAGGGGGGTTGGGGAAGCTGCTCAGTGAGCATTGTCAACAGTGTTTTTTTTTTTATAGGTTAGCGGCAGTTGCATTTGCGTGAGGTAAGCAGGAAGTTTCTGAGCCTGGTCTTAAAGCAAGCTAAGGTTGGTGAGTTTGAGACACCGGCAGGGAGGGAGTTATACCAGTGGGGTGCACGGTAGGGGAACGCCCTCTGCCCTTGAGATGTCCTGGCTCTCTGAATGACTAGGGTTGTTCTTGACGAGCTGCGAGTGATCAGGTTCGGTGCAGTTTGGCGAATTGCATTGGATAGGCCTATGGGGGATAGGCCATGCAGGGCTTTAAAGGTGAGCTGGCAGGTCTGATACATGAGTCGCTCGTCCAGGTTGAGTAGGGTAGCCAGGGTGTACAGCTCACATGTGTGAGTGAGTCTGGGAGCACCGGTGATAAGTCTGCAGGCCTTGTTAACTGTAAGGCGAACCTTGTTGAGGGCAGTCTGATCTGCTGAACCATAGACTGGAAGGCCATAGTCAATGAGAGATATGACAGAGGAGGTGACAGCCAGGTGGAGGGCATCAGGAGGGAGGCATTTCTTGTGCCGGTAGAGAATGCCTAGCCGTGAGTTGGCGGCAGAATTTAGGGCAGATATATGTCCATGGAATGAAAGTGCAGGGTCAAAGGTTATTCCAAGATATTTATAGGACTGCACAGGGTCAATGAAGATATTGGGTATGGAGTGGACAGCTAAGGGAAACTTGCTGTACTTATTTTGGGGGTGGGAGAAGAGCATCGTTTTTGTTTTCTTTAGGTTGATAACAAGTCGGTGCTCAGTGAACCAGGTCGCTGCAGAGTCAAAAGCTAGTTGGAGGGAGTTCTGTAGCAGCATGCGGTCATTGTGAGAGGCAATGAGAACAGCATCATCTGCATAGAGAAGAATCTTACCCGCACAACTGCTGGGTAGGGAGTTGAGAAAGAGGGAGAATAGTAGGGGCCCAAGAATTGAGCCCTGCGGCACTCCCGAGCGAATGGGGCAGGTTTCCGAGAGAGTACCGTTGACTTTCACACATTGGGAGTGGGCGGAGAGATAGCTGGTGCACCAGGAAACAGGTCAGAGGCAAAGCCTATTAGGTCGAGAGGAGAACAGGAGGATCGAGAAACAGTATCAAAGGCTTTAGACAGGTCAATGAATATAGCACCAGCCAGGGCACCAGAGTCCAAGGAGGCATGGAGGAAGTTGGAAAATTCCAGGAGAGCTGTATTGGTACTATGACCTGCTCTGAACCCGTGTTGTTCAGGGCAGAGAACATTGTACTTACAAAGGTAGTCAGAGACTTGGGATGCCACAATTTTCTGTAAAGCCTTAGAGAGGGGGGAGAGGATCGAGATGGGTCGGTAGTTACCCAGAAGAGTCCTGTCACCACCTTTGTGGACAGGGGTAACTGTGGCAACCTTCCAGGCAGAAGGGAATTGTCTGAGACAGAGTGATTTGTTGAAAATGCATGTAATAGGTGAGAGGACCTGATCCAGGACCTGACGTAATAGGCAGGGATCAAGTGAGTCATTACCGACGGTGTTACCTTTTAGGGCCTTTAGCAGGTATGGCCTAGTTTCTTGTATGGTGACATGACGCAGGTGGAAGGAGGGGCGAGCGATGGGTAGTGGGGCAGAAGGAGGTGGCAGACTGAAAAAGTTACCAGGGAGTACTGAGCTAAAGTCAGTGAAGGAGTTATTGAGGTGAGTGACAATGAGGGCAGGGTCAGAGGAGATGGCACCATTGATGTTCAGAAGCAAAGGAGAGGGGGACTGGGAGTGACCATTCAGTTGCTTGATGTTGTCCCAGAAGCACCTGGGGTTCCCCCAGGAGGAGGTAAGAGAGGCTTGGTAGTATTCTGCCTTCGCTTTGCAGATGGTCCAGGTGCACTGGTTGAGGGCGGCAGCATAAGACTGCCTGTCTGCTGAACGGCCAGTAGCGACAGCAAGGTGCCAAAGATTGTCTCGTTGCTTAAGATGCCACAGTAGGGCAGGGGTGATCCAAGGGGCATGTCTCACTTTGGACCTCCTAGCAGTTATGGGAGCAAAGATGTTGCAGGCAGAGTTGAAGGTGTTTACAAAGAAGGCCAGGGCCAAGTCAATGTTAGTTGCGCTCATCAGAGGGGACCAATCAGTATGGGCAAGGAAGCGCTTAAGGCCTTTGAGTCCCCCGGGTCTAAGCCACCTCCGAGAGGTGGTTTTGACCGAGGATGAGGGCCGAGGGGTTTCCCAGTTGAAGAGAACAGGGGAGTGGTCACTGAGGCAGTCAGGGAGAATTTGGATGTTATGGATGTGGCTTGGCCTGATGGAGAGGACCACATCCAGGAGGGTGCTTGTCTCCCTGCTGGGGTTTATTCTAGTAGGCTGCATGACCAGTTGAGTTAGGTCAATTGAATTGAAGGCCTCACGGTGGGAGGAGGACGAGGGGCAAAGCCAGTTTATATTCAAGTCACCCACCAAGATTTGGTCCGAGGGGTTGGGTAGGGAGGTAAGGTAGTCAATTAGTGGGCCCAGGGCCTGGGATTGGTTCTTAGGGGGTATGTAGGCTGTGGTTAGGAATATTGGGCCTCTAGCAGGGTGAGGGGACAGCTTTAGAGTAAGTGCCTGGGCCTTATGGTCGAGGTCAGGCGGGGGGAGGGGTAGACCCATGAGAGAATCCTTCAAATAGAAGGCACAACCCCCACCTCTCCTTCTGACACGGTCCAACCGGTGGAGAGTGTAGCCGGGGAGAGAGACATGAGAGTTAGGAGTGGAGTGAGACAGCCAGGTTTCAACCAGGGCAACAACATCAGGTTTATGAAGCATCACCCAGCAGTGTAGCGAGTCCAGTTTTTTCAGGAGGCTACAGATGTTCATAGATGCAATACGCAGCCCAGAAGATTTCAGGGGAGGACCAGTGCTGCCAGGCCTGGGATTGGGGTGGACATTGCCTGACAGGAGCAGGAGGAGGAGGGCTGCTCTTGGGAGTGCGCGATAGCGGGATAGTTTTCTACGATTGGAGAGGGGGTGATGAGTGGCTGAGATAGTGCAGGGAATAGGCAGGGTATAACAGACAGGAGAGGCAAGCACGATGAGATGTATGGGGGCAGTGGGGGTTAGAGAGAGGGTGGCAGTATGTAAGGAGATAGGTTGGGGCAGATGCAGGGTGAGTGTAAGCAGCAGGAGGAGGTGACACAGGGGGGAAGAGGGGTGGGTTGTAGGCAGATCATTAGGGGCATAGGGGCAGGATGCTAGTGGGGCTATAGTACCCAAAGGGGAGGCAAGGATTATAAGAAGGAGGGGGAGTAGCGCAGGATGCAGAGTGTTGGGCATTTTTTTGACTACAGGCTAGGGGAGTAGTGAGAATAATTATAGTTGGTGGGTAAGAGGAGATACAGAGGGGAGAGCCTATTTGGGATCAGGCAGGTTAGCACGGCCGTAGGGTGGTTAGTTGGGGACCAGTGCCCCCTGGTGGTCAGCAGGTATAACCTGCTAATGAGAAAGTGGGGACTTATGTTCTGGCACAACAGGACGTGATGTCACAGGAAGTGACGCACACAGCCCGAGCCTAGAAACACACAGCCGTCCCTGGGTGGGTGGTTGGGGCGGGTGGGGCAGACAACGCGAAGCGTCATCGGGCTAGCACCCTAACAGCCAAGTCCGTGGAAAACAATCAGCGGCTGGGGAGCAGAGAGCTATGAGTCCGTCGGAATCCTGATAGTAAGAGACACTTCAGGAGATGGCTTTACCTTGGCAGCAGCTCCCGTGAACTGAAAGACGCTCCAGATAGGAGCCGACGGTGATCCGCTTGCTGCCGCGGTCAGCAGCTTTAACTGAGCTGTTGGGGCTGTTTTAAATTAAAAGGTATGCAGACTGCTTCTTTAAGTCAAAATAAGCTTATGGCTTAGTTAGTTTTTAAAATGTATAATGAAAATCTTGTCTTTTTTTTAAACAGCTGCATCCTTTAAATGAGTAATTCAATAAAACAGCTTACATACCACTAATCAGAAGATAAAACGTATTTCGTCTTTTCTAAAAAGTTAATCATGAGAATCACCTGTTTTTCTCTTTTACACAGTAGGGGTTCTAGCAAGACTAATGATTATCTGTGTAAATGAAAAATAGATGTTTTTTTCTCGATCTTAAAACACAAAGGGGCACAGTTTATAATAGCAGTTGAGTGTCAGCTTAAGTTATGTTTTTAAAAGTCAAAATGGAAATTCTGTCTTTTTTCTAAAACAGCTGCAACCTTTAAATCAGTAATTTAGTGTAACATAGCGCGCACACACACACACACATAAAGCGTGTAATATTTTGCACCGACTCTAAGCAAAGCTGTAGATATATTTTAAGAAGACTGTGTGCTTTGAAATGATTCTGAGAGAGAAACATTATCATTTTACATTCTGTCTTTTCTTTGTAACATATTATTTATTTTCTTATTTAGTTAAGCTTCAGATTAATACCGTTGAGCCATGAGCTCTTTTACAAAGGTTCCAAGTCAGATAAATTACAGAAACATTATACAGGTAATGGTTACAAACCTACTACATGATTTTTAATTTTTTTTATAGTGTGACTATAGACATTTATTTTGTAACAAAAGCATAAAGCTACATTTTTACAGATCCCTGTAAATACAGAGACCCTGTAATCCAAAAATCTTGAGACACACGTTTCCAAAGAGAATCAATAGTCCTTTGTAGCCATGGCTGTATAAATGCAAAACATATGTTTTTTCTCAGTCTTAAAAGACAAAGACACCCACCACACTGCCAACAGGACCATGGGCTCCAGAAAGGCCATCTATATTTTAAACATACATAAAAGACATTTATTTTCCTACGTGCCTAATGAGGGACACACACACACACACACAAACACACGCACGTACACACACACACCATACTGCCAGCATGTTGCAATGCTATCCAGAGAAAACTGTTGAACCATCTTATTTACACGCAGGTCCCTGTTTTAGCTTATAAATGTTACATGCATATATATAAAGGTATCCTTTTGGTGCAAGTTTTACACATTTTATAACTTATTATAAAACAGAAAAAGGGTACTCACACAGGCAGATGGATTTCCCTCGGGGGGGGTCTCCAAACAGATCTGTGAAACCTCTGCACAATCAGGTTGCCTTCTAGATACTTCTTTTTGAAAATATCCTAATCAAAAAAACACACACATGCCCCTGCAGTTATACACCCAAGCCGACAGGGGGCACATAACACTACATAAACCCTAACTTGTTTTTTTGGGGGTGGGTGGGGGCACAGTGGTAAAGAAGGACAGGAGTTCAAGCCAGGATGGTGTGGTGCAGGAGAAAGGAGAGGGACAGGAGTTTGAGCTAGCACAGTGGGGCTTGGGTTCCAGCCAGGATGGCATGGCAGGGGTTTGAGGAGTGTATGAGAAGGAGGGGCATAGGATGTTTACAAAATAGTGGGTGGCAGGGGTTCATGGAGTGTACAAGAAGGAGGGTTGCAGGATGCTTACAAAATGGTGGGTGGCAGGGGTTCGAGGAGTGTACGCGAGCGAGGGGCGTAGGATGTTTACAAAATGGTGGTGTTATGTCACTTCCAGGGTTTCAGTGTGGGTCATTTCCTGCGCAAGTGGGTGGGACACGGGTTCACACACATGTCATTTCCTACACAAGGGGCAGGACACGGGTTTGAGCTGATGTCACTTCCGCTGGAAGTGGCAGGGCTAGTGCATTTTAAGGAGGGACTTCTGGTTTAACAAGGGACAATTCTGATTGGTCCATTTTAGGCCATGCCCACCTGTCAAATGATGTGGCACACACTGATTGGCTGAAATTTAACATTTGATGAGATATATGAACTTATTCTGTATTTAGAGAGGAGGGGCACCCAAATGCCTGTACACTTTTGTGGGGATCTGTGCATAAGCAGTGATGGTTGTAGATTGATGGGTAACATCATTAAGCAATAAGGCATGACATGGGGTGCATTATGGTGAGATAATGGCCCGCCTCAGGTGGGTTGAAGCATGAGGCAAAGTCGAATGCTTCCAACACATGAGAAAGGCTGTTAGTTCACCATATCACATCCCCTTGAGTGCCTTATTGTGATTCTGAAAAGGATCCTTTTTAGTAAATTTGATACACTGTTATAAACATATTATTTTAAGCTGCCCCGTTTTGCTGGGATAATGGCCCGCCCAGTTGAAAGTAGCTCTCATTCAATCAGGATTCAACATTCTTTACACCTATTTCATAATGGTTACTGACACCTAATAATGGTGCTGTATGAGATCTGTCACCATATCAGTGAGTTTGTTGGGTAGAGACAGCTGTGCAGGTATGGTACTGTGTTTGACCAGTGACGAAATCTCTTGCTCTCCCTTGATCTTCATGTTTTTGTGCATGTAACATGTTTTTTATATATCCTACTCTGGAGGTCTCTCTGACTGTATGTTCCCACTCCACCTATCTGATTGTAACCCTATGAAATCTTTCACTGTAACACAATATGACATCTACCAACTTGTACTGTTCTGTTACTTGTATGTTATTTTTACCCCCCGGGTCACCCCTGAAAAAGGGACCTCCGGGGCCCAGTGGGCCTACCCGGTCAACAAAATTCAATAAATAAATAAATAATGAACATAAGATGTACTGTGAGAACGCAAGATTCACAGTACAGGAAAAAATGAATGGAGAGGGCTGATGTGATAGATATTGCTCACATGAGGTTAGTTACCAATAGCAAACAACAAAGTGACAATGTATCACATTCACTGCCACAGCACTAAGTTGTGGGGTTGTCTATACGATATGCATGGGAGTGACATACAGTAGTGAGGAACTTGGAGCAGTGTGTTGGGAGGACATGGGAAAGAGACATGTGTACCAACAGTGTTGGCAGCAATACAGCAGGTGTATTTACAAATATACGAATCTGCTGGCAGAGACAGGCCTCATGGTCTAGTAAGACTGCTCAAATGTGCAGCTTGCCCCCTACATAGCACCTGCCCCTCCCTCCCCTCCCCCCTCACATTTACCCCCACTTACCCTGTCCCATCCCCTTTTAAAACTGCCCACCATCCTACAGGATACCACCTCCTCAGGCAGAGCATTCCACTAAGCCACCACCCTCTCTGTGAAAAAATGTCTCCTCATCTCTCTCCTATATCTTCCCCCTCTCCAATCTGAGACAATGCCCTCGTGTATTCCTCCCCCTCCTCAACTTAAATACCCCTTCAGTACCTGTCTTTTTTATCCCTGCCATGTTCTTAAATGTCTCAATCATATCCCCCTGATTTCTTCTCTCCTCCAGTGAGTACATATTCAACTCCCTCAGCCTGTCCTTGTAGGGTCTGTCCTCCAAACCCTGCATCATCTTTGTTGCCCTGCACTGTACCACTCCAGTAATCTGACATCTTTCTTCAGAAATGGGTGCCAGAACTGCACACAATACTCCAGGTGTGGTTTGACCAGTGACCTGTACAGAGGCAGGATCACCTCCCTCCTTTTGGAAGAGATTCCTCACGCAATACACCCCAGCATCCCGATGGCTTTAGCTGCCACCTTCCTGCACTGAGCTGAGTTGTTCATATTCCCTGTAATAACCATCCCTAGATCCTTTTCTTCCTCTGTGGTACCTAACTGAACCTCTCCCAACTGGTAGCTCCTCCCAGGATTCCTTGCTCTGAAGTGCAGTACCTTGCACTTCTTATATCTGAACCACAACTGCCATGTTTCTGACCACTCTTCCAGTTTAGTTAGGTCATCTTGTAGCCCTTGCCATCCTACTATATCATTCACCACTGCCCCCATCTTGGTATCATCAGCGAACAAACTGATCTTACTGCTGATGCCATGTGAGATATTAAATATGAAAATCCCAAGCAGTACCCAGCCCAGTACTGAGCTCTGTGGAACCCCGCTCATCACAGCCCTTGGCAATGAGAGCCCCCACCACCACCACCCTTTGCTGCCTCCCCTTCAGCCAGTTCCCAATCCAGTTGACCATC
Organism: Neoceratodus forsteri; assembly: GCA_016271365.2. NCBI lineage: Eukaryota > Metazoa > Chordata > Ceratodontiformes > Ceratodontidae > Neoceratodus > Neoceratodus forsteri. The sequence goes on from CM028137.1 coordinate 831,222,821, forward strand.
TTTCTCCTCTTCCCCCATACTCCAACTTTCCCCCTACCACCCATGAGGCACTGAATCAAAGGCCTTGCTGAATTCCAAATACAGGACATCCACTGTATGGCCCCTGTCCAGTTCCCTCATCACCCAGTCATAATACTCAACTAGGTTGGTCTGGCAGGATCTCACTGAGACAAACCCATGTTGCTGATTGTCCTGGAGTCCATTGTCTTCCAAAAAGGTCACCAGCTTCTCTTTCAGAATTGTCTCCATTAGTTTCCCTAAAATGGATGTGAGACTTACTGGCCTAATAGCTTGGCAGAAGGTACCAGGAGAAAGGACTGCTGTGTGACTGAACTTCTCTGCTGGGACTAAAGTAGAAGAACTTTTGTATTTGGACCTTTAATTTAGGGTAAAAAAACTAACATACAAAAAAAAAAGCGTGTGTTTGGGTTAACTGAACTGAATGGGTAACTGAAAAGTCATCTAGGTGTAAATCTCAGGTGACTGAAAGGACTTAACTGCTGTGAGGTTTAAATTACTTGTAGAAAGATCTGGTAAGTAGGGGGAGTGGCTTAGCTAGAAGGAAGCTACATTTAAAGACTGCCTTAGAAAGATTCTGCTAATAGCTTGGCAGAAGACACCAGGAGAAAGGACTGCTGTGTGACTGAACTTCTCTACTGGGACTATATTGCCCTCCTTCGCTCCCTCCACCCCCCACCCAAAGCTAGTTCTATTTTTATAGGCACAGGATTTGACTGACAACAGGAACTTCCTGTTTAGGGGCAGGAAGTGAGTGATCACAGAACCACCAAGGACCCACCATCCTAGAAGGACAAGAGTAGCTCTCTGGCCCCCTCTAGCTGCTGGAGATCTGCCTCTGAACAAGTAAGTGGTCTACTGAGAAATATAGGATATTCTTAATACATGATAACCCACTACTTTCGGACCAGTCGAAATATAGGATATTCTTGTCTCAGAACAGGACAATCAGGAGCTTAAAGGGCACAGAGGCAGAAAGTAAGGAGAGAGAGAGAAAAAAAACAGAGGAAAGAGTAAGGATTGCAAACAGTTAAGGGGCCAGAAATAAGACATGATTGGAGTGGTGCAGTGCAGTGGCTGTGGAGCAGCAGTCTTCCAGGAGATGTTCTGGAGGATGCGGTGTTGTCCCATCTGAATGCACCTCTCTGGGCTGAGGGAGGAGGTTGTTCATCTCCATGCTGAGTTGGCCAGGATTTGTGGGACCTCCTCTTCCATCCAGGGACCACCAGTGCCACTGCCGTTGCCTCAGAGGTTGCCAAGAAAGAGAAGCGGTTGGATCACAGTGGGCTCAGGGAGGGTGAGGGTGGTGGAACAGAGGCACATCCCTCCAGTTGTACCTCTCCACAATTCCTATGCCATTCTGGCAAAGTGTGGTTCCTCTATGGAGGCACCTACAGTGGAGACCAAGGAGGATGCTGGGAACCTCCACAAAAGAGACCCACAGGAGGGTGGCAGGGGACCCTGCAGGGGAAGGAAACAACTCCTGGTGGGGGACTCCATTGTTAGGAAGGTAGAACTGGGCAAGGAAGGGAAGAGGGAGGTAAGGTGCCTGCCTGGCGCCATGGCTTGGAGGGACAGGGAGTGAATCCTCAGGATTGCTGGAGCAGCTGCACAGGGGAGGGAGCTGGATGTCATTGTCCACCTAGGGACAAATGACCTGGCTAAGAAAGGGATTAGAGAAGTGCAGGAAGAGTTTGTGGAATTGGGGAGGGGCCTTAGTCAAGTAGCACGCACGGTAACCTTCTAGGAGGCGCTATCCATCTATGGCATAGGAGAGGCTAGGGTGTTCCGTACCATGGGATTCAATCAGTGGTTGAAAAACTGGTGTGGAGCTCAGTGATTTGGCTTCATTGGGGACTGGGGGTCCACCTGGAGTGATGCAAGCCTATACTGGCATGATGGGCTGCATCTGTCCGGGAGGGGAACCAGGATCCTAGGTGATAGGTTTAAATGCTTCATTGGCAAGCTTTTAAACTAGCCAAGGGGGGAGGCACTGGAAAGTAGCAGGAAAATCCTAGCCCCCAAACAATCATGGTAGTAAGTGTGGCAAACACCAACATGGAGGTGTCGATAGGGAGAAGGGCAGTGGTAAATGGAGAAAGTGACAAAGGCAAGAAGGACAGGGATGGGGCAAAAGGGGGTAAGGCCATCAGGAAATGGAGGGTAATGAGTACCAATGCCCATAGTCTGGGCAACAAGCTCCCTGAGCTGGTGGCCTTAATGGAAGAGGGATGCCTGGATATCGTAGCAGTCACAGAAACATGGTACACAGAGAACCATGACTGGGATGTTAACATACCAGGGTACATAACCTACAGGAGAGACAGGCAGAGGAGAAGAGGGGGGGAGGAGTAGCTCTCTATGTAAAGGAAGGGATAAAAGCAACTGAACAAAAGAGTAAACAGGGAGGAGAGGAGGCACTGTGGGTCACCTTGGAGACTGGAAAGGGCACCACAATCTGCACAGGGGTTGTGTACAGACCCCCCATGTCAGGGGGAAGGAATGGACAAGGATATGATGGAAGGCATTCTTAGAATGGCAGAGAAAGAGGGGAGATACTGTTGATGGGAGACCTGAATATGCCAGATGTTAACTGGAGCACATTTGCTGCACCTACATCCAAGAGCAGGGCCATTCTTGATGCCCTACAGGTGGCAGGCATTAGACAGCTAGTTTCGGAACCCACTCATGAGGGAGCAATCTTAGACCTCATACTCTCAAACGGGGGCAGTGAGAGGATCTCAGATCTAGAAGTGGGTTGCCATCTGGGGACAAGTGACCATCAAACAGTGTGGTTCATGTTAAACTCAGCTACAGAGTCAAGCCATACAAAAGTGAGGGTACTGGACTTTAGGAGGGCTGACTTTGGCAAGATGGAGTGTGCCTCAGAAAAGCATTAGCAAACAGGCTAGAAGGAGGTGTGGAGCAACAATGGGGAATTATCAAAACTGCCATCACAGAGGCAACAAGCCTTTGTGTGAAGCAAATAAACAAATCAAATGAAAGAAAAAGCCACTATGGGTCTCAAAGAGGTGGCTGTGAAAGTCAGGAAGAAAAGATAGCATTCCGAAGTATAAGGAAACACAGAAGGAGCAGGACAGAGAGCTGTACCAGTTAAGGCAGAAAGAAGCAGGAGGAAGTCAGAATAGCAAAGGCCCAAACTGAGGAAAAGATAGCCAACTCAGTTAAGAAGGGGATAAAACCTTTATAGGTACATCAGCGAGCGTAGAAAGACAAAGGGAGGATAGTGAGGCTGAATAGAATGAGCGTTGGGTGGGCAGAGGGGACAGTGAAAAAGCAGGAATACTGAACGAATATTTCTGCTCAGTATTCCTAAAGAGGAGGGGAGTGCCTAATCCAATTAACAGAAGCACTCTTGATAGGTGGGTCAATCCCAGTCCTTTCATGAAGAAAGGGTTCTGCAAGAACTCCTAAAACTGAAGGTGGACAAAGCGATGGGTCCTGATGGAATTCACCCCAGAATTCTAAAAGAATTAAGGAAGGAACTAGTGAAACCACTGGCTACTCTTTTTAATAAATCATGGGAGGATGGTGTGGTACCGAGGACTGGAGGAAGGCGGATGTGATTCCCTTCACAAAAGTGGGACCAAGACAGAGGCAGGAAACTACAGACCTGTCAGTCTGACCTCTGTGGTAGGAAAGTGATGGAGTCACTTCTGAAGGAAAGAATAGTTGAGTACCTAGAGGTCAGTGGAGCACAGGATCCAAGGCAGCATGGGTTCACAGTGGGAAGGTCATGTCAGACGAATCTAATAGATTTCTTTGACTGGGTGACCAAAGTAGTAGACCAGGGAGGGGCTGTGGACATGGCCTACCTAGACTTTAGCAAGGCATTTGACACAGTCCCACACAAAAGACTATTAGTCAAATTAACCAGCCTGGGAGTGGGTCCCAGGGTGGTAGCCTGGGTAAAACATTGGCTGGACAACAGGACACAGAAGGTAATTGTAAATGGAGTCCACTCTGAAGAAAGGGCGGTTACTAGTGGGGTACCGCAGGGTTCAGTATTGGGTCCAGTCCTTTTTAATGTCTTCATCAGTGACATTGCAGAGGGACTGGAAGGAAAAGTATGCCTTTTTGCAGATGACACAAAGATCTGCAACTGGGTTGATACACAAGGAGGTGTGGAAAGGATGAAAAGGGACTTGGCAAGGTTGGAGGAATGGTCAGACATATGGCAGCTAGGATTCAATGCAGAAAAGTGCAAAATAATGCACCTGGAAACAAGAACCCAGGGAAGAATACACAATGGTGGGGAAGTAGTAACAACAACAAACAGGAAAGGGACCTGGGGGTAATCATATCAGATGACCTTAAGGTTAGCAAGCAATGTGAGAAGGCAGTAGGAGGGCCAGGGTATACTGGGATGTATAGGGAGAGGCATCAGCAGCAGAAAACAGGAAGTTGTTATCCTCTGTACAGACAGTTGGTGAGACCCCATCTGGAATACTGTGTCCAGTTCTGGAGACCCCATCTCCAAGGACATAGACAGGATAGAGGCAGTCAGAGGAGGGCAACTAAAATGGTGCAGGGTCTGCAAGAGAAGCTGTATGAGGAGACTAAAGGAGCTTAATATGTATACCCTTGAGGAAAGAAGGAGAGGGGGACATGATAGAAACTTTCAAGTACCTCAAGGGAATCAACAAAGTCCAAGAGGGTAGCATCTTTCAGAAAAAGAGACTTTCAAGAACAAAGGGGACACAATTTAAAGAATAGAAGGAGGAGGGCAGTTCAGGGGCAATGTGAGGAAGTATTATTTCACAGAGAGGGTAGTGGATGCATGGAACAGCCTTCCTGAGGAAGTTGTGGGGTCTAAAACTGTGGGAGAATTCAAGAATGCATGGGATAGACATAAGGCAATTCTTGTGGGGGGCAGGAAGATATAGGCTGTTGGTTAACTAGGATCTGCGGCCTATCCTGTAGGTAGGGAAATGGGCAGACTAGATGGGCCTAGCGGTCCTTATCTGCCGTCAAAGTCTATGTTTCTATGTTTCTATTGCCTGTAATTGCCTGGTTCATCCTTTGGGCCACTTTTATGGAGGGGCACCACGTGAGCCTTCCTCCAGTCCTGTGATATGCATCCTGTGTCCAGGGAGGTATTGAACAGGTCTGCCAGTGGGCCAGTCAGGACCTCCGCCAGTTGTTTCAGCACCCGAGGATGAATGTCATCTGGTCCTGGTGCCATATCCACCCTCAGAGAATTCAGATCCTCCAGCACCCTGCTCTTTGTAATTACCTTATCTGTCACCTACTCCCCACCCTTGCCCACCTTCCCCATACCCTGAGGTAGCTGCCTGCCCGTCTTGTTCATGGATACAGAACAGAAGTACTAATTTAGTGCTTCTGCCTGCTCCACCCCTTTTTCCACCCACCCTCTGTCCTTCCTAATCCTCACTATCTGGTCATTGCAGCTCCTTCTCTCCCTTATGTACCTGAAGAAGTAATTTTCCCCATCCTTGATGCCCTTTGCCAGCCTCAGCTCTCTGGAAGGCTTGGTATATGAATTGTGGTGTGATTCCAGCATGTTAGGCTGCTTCCCAGAAGTCCAATTCCATGGTAGTGTGATGAGTGGAAGCACCTGCATGCTAGGTATTGTGTATGGGGGAGGAGGAGGAGGGGAATACCCTTGTCAGGCCTCACGGAGTGATGATAAAGTGGTCATGTGATCACATATATGTTGCTGTACAAGGACAGTTGAGAACTGAGTGTGTGTTTTGTGGGTGCTGGCATGTCTGCTGTGATGGGATGTGTTGCTGCACCACTCATATCAGAGACTTAATGTGAAACTAACAAAGTCAGCGGGGTTAGACGAGTGAATGCAATAAGATGCAGTTGATGATAGAGGGCTACAGCGTGTATGGTACTTTACTCAGAGGCACACAGATGTTTGCTGCTATGTAAACGTTTGCTGTTTGGTGGCAGTAGAACTGGCTCTACTATCCCAGCAGCCCTGCATATGCACTGCCCCATCTCCCATGACCCCAGCAGCCTCCCTGTAGGTCTCTAGGGAGCACTTTGGGGTGCAGTGCCTGCAGTGGCCAACCCTGGTGCCCAGCATGTGTGCATCCCAGCTTCATGTCAATACAGTGAAGGAATTACAGTGACTGTAATTTGAGTGACGGCAAATAAGCAAACATTAAAATAGCAATGGTAAATTTGGGCACCCTACAGTAAGGGCAACAATTTAATTACTGCTTTCCCCCCATACCCTCCTTACTTATATAACTAACTCCGAGTTCGTAGCACCACGGGGGGAGCAATTGTCGCCCATACTGTAGGTTTCCCAAATTTACTGTCACCATTTTAACATTTGTCAAATTGCCATAGATCAAATTACAGTCACCATAATTCCCTCGCTTTATTTACATGCTATCATGCACCCCCCTAACACACTGACATGGCAGCAGACCTCATAGACCTGGTGGACCATGATGATGGATGTGTCTTGTTTTATCTGCAGAGAGTTGTATGTTGTTTGCCTTACCTTATGATAGCTTCCTCTGGTTGCTTGTGTTGCCTTGCCCCTTCTGCTGCTTGTGTGTGTGTGGAGAGGTGCGGAGTAAGGGTTGGCAACCCTAACATCAAATTTCACTGCCTTTGACTTTTTAATACAAACCTTAATTGATGCATCACCATAGTTTTTTGCAATGAATTTCCTTTCTTTTTTAATATAGTGGAATTATATCCTCATTCACCCAGGTCCCTTCAGGACCTGCATAACCAGATGCAGGGGCACTGGGCCCTCTTGTGCTTCAATACTCACAGGTTTAGAACCACTTAGAAAATGCTGAACATGCCACTTTACAAGTAGGGTTGTGCAAATACCTTTTAATGAATATTTGACCCAAAGATTCATATTCAGCAGCCAAAATATTTGGGTATTCATATTTGGAATCCATTAAAAATAAAAATAAAAAAGTCCCTCCCCCTTGTCCCCATTCCCCCAAACAGTAAGATGTAATCCCCATCCCCCACCCTCTATCAGCAGTCCAATTTCACCCTCCTACCCCCCAGAACCCACAATTTGCTATAACAGTAAGTACATAACAATTTTGAAAGAGCACATTCAAACTGAAAATGGCAACTAGGTACAGATGCACACCTCCAGTTTTGGATTGCAATTAGGTTGGACATATGGACCATGGCAGCAGCTAAAGTATGGATACAGTCACACCCAAAAAGCAGAATGTGGGCCAAACAAATGACACTTGTGTCACTTTTATTATGCAACTCACAGCAAATTGCAGAAACTGTCACAAACACTAGGGAGCCTTTGTCATAAATAACACTCCTTAGCTTTGTCGCAGTGGAGTAGACATAGGCAGAGGTGGAAGATGAATGTATACCTGCATCCACCCATTTTGAAAATCCTGTCCAAAGTCTAATAAAGCCTGTTGCTCCTCAAGCTCTTCCTTTCCCAGCATAATCCATTGTCAAGTTCAAGGAAAAATGGGCATAAAAGGGAATTGCTTTTTGTTTGTAAGTTTATATTTTCTATTCGATGTGCTTACACAACTTGGTATGATGTATGCTTGTGCGACTTAAATACATTGTGGCTGTTCATCTCTCTATCCATGGGATATACCACCCTGTCCCTACAGTACGACAGTGAGGAACCCTAGGGGAGGGTTCCACTCCTATAGGTGCCACAGGAATGATTCCCTTGGCTAAGGTAGCTCAGGAAAAAGCCCATGGGAAAGCGAGATGAGCCACTGGAGGAGGAGGAGGAGGAGGAGGAGGAGGAGGAGGAGAGGGGAGGATGGTGGGGCAAAGAAAGAAAATGATCCTGATGTAGCCAGGAGGAGTGGCCTTTTAAGGCCTGATGGGGGAAGTGGTTTGTTGCTCCACCCATTGAACTACAGGTGTAGCCTTGTAATTTGATGTGCTTACGCAACTTGGTATGATGTATGCTTGTGCGACTTAAATACATTGTGGATGTTTGCCTCTCTATCTGTGGGATATAGCACCCTGTAGGGGTATGACAGCAAGGAAACCTAGAGGAGCGTTCCACCACTATAGGTGCCATGGGAATGATTCCCTTGGCTAAAGGTAACTTAGAAAGAAGCCAAAAAAGAGTACCCAAAAGGGTGTTGAGCATCAAAGGAGGTGAGGAGTCAGAATGAGATCGAGGATGAGAACGGAGGTCTATAGGTGAAGATAGACTTGACGGGAGAGGAACAGGAGGTGACTAGGAGAAGTAATGGATTGTAATCTGACATGAAGCAGGAGGCAAAACTTCCTAGGGAGAGAGGGAACAGCCAGGACCACCACCTGACTCCATCCAACAGTGGAACCTAAATATGGAACCCATGAAAGCACTAACCCTGTCTAATATTATGACCATTGGCATGGAGAAGAGCAAAAACCCCCTTTGAGGAGGAAACCTCTGGGAATCCAAGGGCTAGGTCACCTTCCTTCCAGGCTGAAGGATGTTTTAGTTAATGACAGCTCAGCTACCGTGATTTAGAGATGAGATCAAGGGAAGAGGAAAAGATTCCAATTTGGAGGAAGCACTTGCTCTGTCCTCCTGACAGGAAAGCTGTTGAGGATTGCAAGTGATGTCCCTGCAACTAGATGCCCAAAAGCAAGGGAGGATGGAGATGACCACTGAGGCACTCAGCCACTCTACACAAGCCTACAAGACAGACCAGGTGAACCAGAGGCAATCAGAGGGAGAACATCATAAAGAGTGCCGCCAAACCTGCTCAGGCAGCCAAAGGGGCCTGCTGATGAGAGCCCCACCCCTCACAGTTTGACGTCGAAAATTCTACATACAGAGGTGTCACTGAAATGAAAGATGACTGAAGGGTCACCCAGAGCAAAGACATTCCCACTATGGGCCAGGGAGAAGGACCCCATTCAGAGCTTTGTATGCTCTAGATGTGGACTTTATGGATGCAGAGGATGCAGGCTAGCCCCAAGCCATGGAGCAATGGATGCAGAAGGCACATCTCTGAGTGGAGAGCAGATTGAGTCGGGGTAGCGTAGGACCCATATGAGGGTATGCTCGATTAGTCGATGTGAATGAGTAAACCTACAGACAGGTCAGACTGAGTGAAGGAGACCCTGCTGGGTCTTAAGGAGGCTGATTGTGATTAGTAACAACAGGACTGCATGCCAACTAGGTCCATTGAGAAGCCAAATTAGGAGTGGGTCAAAATGTATGAAAGTAGAAATGAGAACATCCGGGCTAAGCCCACAGCCAACAGGTGAGGTACAAAGTACCAGGAATAGTGAGGTAGGAGCTACAAAGTTGGAATCAATCAATCAATCAATCAATCAAAATCTTTATTTATTCAGGCGAACATCATTGAGCAAAGCTCATTTACAAGATGGACCTGAGTGGTCATACAAATGAGGATACAAGTATTATTACATAGACAAGAAATAGAATAAATAGCAATACAATGGCATGAAATGATTATATACAACAATTTACATATATACAAGTAACAGTAGAACCATTTAGCCTGTAGGAAAAAAGGGGACAAAGGTATAGCAGGCATAAAATAAAAATAATATGGTCTAACTAGTTTTATGAGAATATAATAGGTGATTCGGAAGAAAGAAATTGAATTAATATAATGGATGGAAAAAGGAAGGTGGGTCAGATGATGAGGGATTAGGCTTTATAAAAGCAATTGCAGAGCTCTGGAAAAAGGCGGAGAACAATCTTTTGAAGGATGCCAGAGGTAGTAGGCTATCTAGCTTCATGGATTTTGGAGAGAGTTCCGTGCAACTGCTAAGGAATAGCTGAAAGCAACCCTCCCATACCGGGTGCAGGCATTGGGACCTTTAATATGATGAGTTTACTGATCCTTAAGGTGTATGGCCTAGTTGTAATTTGGGTAAAGCAATCAGTGATATAGGTCGGTAGTTTGCCTGTTAACGCTTTGAATATCCAGATAACAGCATTCCTATTTCTTCTGTGTTGCAATGATGTCCAGTTGACTGCCATATAAAGGAGCAATGATGGGTGCTGGAGGAAGGTCAGTAATAAATCTTATGGACCTGTGATACAGGGTGTCCAGTTTATGTAAGAGATGACTTGAACAATGGCAGTAGAGAAAATCAGCATAATCAATGAGGGATAGGAATGAGGCCTGAATTAACCTTTTTTGGAATCACTGTTTAGGTAATGTTTTATTCTAAAAATAGTCCGAGCCTCTGTCTTAGCTTTTAAGTAGCTCTTCAATATGGACAGAATAGTCAAGCCTGTTATCTATCAGACTCAAGGTATTTGAAGTTATCAACAAATTCAAGTTTCTCTCCAAGTAAGGTGGATAAATGTAGGGTGTTGGATGCTGGGGTAGTGGTAGTGCAACTCTTTGTGGCAAAGAACATAGCTTTTGTTTTTTTTGCATTTAGAAGTAGTTTTTTGTCAAGTAGATTGTGCTGCAGAATGGAGAATTCGGATTGTAACAGTTCACAGGCTTTGGAAGGTGAGGGATTGCTGACATATAATACAGTATCATCAGCAAACAGATGAATGTTAGATTGAGTGAGGTTGGCATCAATATTGTTTATATAAATACCAAAGGATAGGGCCAAGAATAAAGCCTTGTGGTACGCCCTTAGCAGTGGTTTTGAGGTGGATAGGTAATTTCCATTTCTAACCAGTTGTGACCTATCTGAAAGGTAATCCTTAAACCAGTTGAGTGATAGGAATCCAGGCCTATTGAGTTAAGGAGGTGATTAATAAGTCATGATCCACTGTGTCAAAGGCTTTACTCAAATCCAGAAACACAGCACAGGTAAAATTTTTCTTGTCCAAGTTAGTCTGCCAATCGTTGGTTACCTTGGCTAAGGCAGTAATGGTGCTATGCTTTGATCTAAATCCAGATTGTGCAGAATTTAGAAGGTTATTGTTATCCAGATAGTCCCTTAACTGAGAGTTTACTAGTTTTTCGAGCATCTTAGATAGTACTGGTAGGATGGAGATAGGTCTGTAATTGTTGAGATCCTAGTATCACCAGATTTGAGTAGTGGAACTACTTGAGCTGTTTTCAAGTAGATGGAATGGATCCAGTAGTTAGGAAAGATTGAAGAGATGAGTGAGGGGCAGATAAGACATGCGAAGCAATTTTCAGGAAATAGGGATCCAGGAGTCTGCACCTGCACTCTTAGTGGTGTCTAAGTTAGAGAGATCTTCCACTTCTTTCACGGATATTGGGATGGAGGAAAAAGTTGAAGTGGCCATTTGACCCACAGTAGTTTGCAGATTCAAGGAAGATCTCAGGATATTTGCAGGTGATGAGTCAAATGCTAGGCCAGCAGTGGTGAAGTGAACATTGAAGGTATTTAAGATTTCTTGTTTACCTGTAATTTCTGTATCATTTAGTAGCAGTTTGGTGGTTAAGGCAGGAGTAGAATTTTGGCCCAGAAGTCCTTTTATTGTACCCCAGAGTCTGGAATGGACAAGTGAAGGTTCAAGAATGAATATACTAGATATGCTGATGGAGAGAACCCTTGAAGCCTAGCATGGAACAGTAGAATGAGAGAGAACGGTATGGGGGTGAGAGACGATGATGGCCAGGTGAAGCCTGGAAGTCAACGATGAGTTGAGAAGTCAGTGTGGAAAGAGAGAAGAGTCAAGAATGAAAGAATAACATATGATGATGGAATGAAAGCCTGGAAGGCCAGTATGGTTAAGGTTAGATATGATGGCAGGTAGGGTATAGGAAGGATGAGGTTTGATAATGATGGAGGTTAACATAGAATGGAGGATATATGAGTTGAGTGATCCAGAACCTAGGACTAGGATAAGAGGAGGAAATGAATAAGTATGATGATGGCAGGATAGGGAAACACCCCAAAAAAGAAAGCGAGGGTTGAGGGAGTGGTGGAAGGCAGGGCAAGCCAGTGCAGAATATAATAACTGAGGAGAAGCAGCTTCAGGAGTTGCTTGAAGAGCTGAAGGGACAGAAAACTAGAGGACAGTGGTGAAAAGGTGGTGGGAAGACCATAGAGACCTCAAAAAAAGAAGAACAACAGGGAGCCAGGGTAACGAGGTAGGTGACAATAGGACAGGACAATCCCCAAAATGTAGGGCAGGCCAAAATGCTATTATGAGTCCTCAGGCTGCAGAGCCAATGCCATGAAGTATAGGCAAGGCTCGGCTATGAAATTCAGCAGTCAGCTAAGAAGTTCGGTGACAGACAGCCAAGATGCGAAAGGAGAGTACACATATGGATTAACATAGAGCTTAGGAAGCCACAGGTAAATGGGGACAAAGAGGTCATCGACTGTGGAGGGATCAGAAGAATGACTCAAAATTGTGTACTGTGGAAGCTCAGGTGCACATGGTAAGCAAGAGAACATGGAGGACAAGCACCATGGGACCGTGCAGGGAGAAAGTCAGCAGGCAGAAATCCCATGCACAGTGTGGCTAGCAAGAAGCAGAGAAGAATTGGCACTGTCAGAGGAAGAGTCCCCATTAGAGCGAGGCTTGGAGAGCTTGGCCAAGTACGGCCTGTGAGAAGTGATAAGCAGTGGAAATACGGGAGGAGAGACCCAAAAGGAGAACTGGATCATCAGGGGCTGTGATGGAAGAGGGAGAACTGAGAAGCAGAGCTGAACTGGGTGGGTGACATCACACCCAGAGTACTAGCAGCGAAAACAGAGTGGCGGCCAGAGGCAGGAAGGAATGGCGGAACAATCACAGGATGAGAAGTGGTCGAAGAAGGTATGGGGAGGGGCAGATGGGGGGAGGAAGCAACAAATGGGGAAACAGACAGGTTGGTGTGGGTGACGGTATGCTTGGGGAAGGGAGGCAGAGGATGGCCGTAGGAGTAGGCCAGCAGAAAACCAAGGCAAGGCGCACTGCAGAAACAGGAGAGGAGAGGGCAAGCCAGGGCAAGGCAATTGCAGTGGAAATACGGGAGGAGAGACCCAAAAGGAGAACTGGATCATCAGGGGCTGTGATGGAAGAGGGAGAACTGAGAAGCAGAGCTGAACTGGGTGGGTGACATCAAAGCTTTAGGCTTTGTAAGATGGACTGCCCCTTGGTAAAACCATCACCACACCCCATCATACTATACATGTAACATGTGTCAGAGGCACATCTGTTGTAGTCCTCCACCCCTTTTTAAAAACATTATAAATATCACTCACATTTCATTTAGCCTTCCCCTTGATACTACACAGAGCTGAGGGGAGAACAATAGGTATGTGTATTCCTTTTTTTCTGATATATTTTATTCTTTTAATTCATGATGGGGTAAAATGATTAGTTTGTGATTGCTATAGAATAATTACACACACACACACATACACACCCCATACTGCCAGCATGTTGCAATGCTATCCAGAGAAAACTGTTGAACCATCTTATTTACACGCAGGTCCCTGTTTTAGCTTATAAATGTTACATGCATATACATAAAGGTATCCTTTTGGTGCAAGTTTTACACATTTTATAACTTGTTATAAAACAGAAAAAGGGTACTTACACAAGCAGATGGATTTCCATCGGGGGAGTCTCCAAACAGATCTGTGAAACCTCTGCACGATCAGGTTGCCTCCTAGATACTTCTTTCTGAAAATATCCTAATCAAAAAAATACACACACATAGAAACATAGAAACATAGAAACATAGAATTTGATGGCAGATAAGGACCACTTGGCCCACCCAGTCTGCCCATTTGCCTACCTGATGGATAAGCTGCAGATCCTAGTTAACCAGCAGCCTACTTCTTCCTACCCCCACCCCCTAGAATTGCCTTATGACTGCCCCATGCATGCTTGAATTCCACCACTGTTTTTGACTCCACAACCTCCTCTGGAAGGCTGTTCCATACATCCACAACCCTCTCTGTGAAAAAATACTTCCTTAAATTACCTCTGAGCTGCCCCCCTTCTATCTTCAAATTGTGCCCCCTTGTTCTTGCACACCTCTTTTTTTGAAAGATGCTACTCTCTTGGACTTTATTGATTCCCTTGAGGTACTTGAAAGTTTCTATCATGTCCCCGCTCTCCCTCCTTTCCTCGAGGCTATACATATTAAGCTCAAGTCTCTCTTCATATGTCTTCTGGTGCAGACCCTGCACCATTTAGTTACCCTCCTCTGGACAGCTTCCATCCTGTCTATGTCTTTCGGAGATTGGGTCTCCAGAACTGCATGCAGTACTCCAGATGTGGTCTCACCAGCTGTCTGTACAGAGGGATAATAACTTCTTGTTTTCTACTGGTGATGCCTCTCCCTATGCATCCCACTATCCCCCCAGCCCTCCTTGCTGCCCTCTCACATTGCTTGCCCACCTTTAGGTCATCTGATATGACTACCCCCATGTCCCTTTCCATTTTTGTTGTTGTTAGTATCTCACCAGTCATTGTGTACTCTTCCCCTGGGTTTTTGTTTCCCAGGTGCATTACCTTGCACTTCTTAGCATTGAATCTAAGCTGCCATACATTTGACCATTCCTCTAACCATCAAGTCCCTTCTCATCCTTTCCACCCCACCTTGTGCATCAACTCTGTTGCAGATCTTAGTGTCATCTGCAAAGAGACATACTTTCCTTCCAGTCCCTCTGCAATGTCGCTTATAAAGACATTGAAGAGGATCAGTCTAATACTGAACCCTGCAGTACCCACTGCTAACCCCCTTTTTCAGAGTGGACTCCATTTACTATTACTCTCTGTGTCCTATTCTCCAGCCAATTCTTTACCCAGGCTGTCATCTTGGGACCCACTCCCAGGCTGGCTAACTTGTATATTAATCTTTTGTGTGGGACTGTGTCAAATGCCTTGCTAAAGTCTAGGTAGGCCATGTCCACAGCCCCTCCCTGATCAACTACTTTGGTCACCCAGTCAAAGAAATCTATCAGATTTGTCTGGCATGACCTTCCCGCTGTGAATCCATGCTGCCTTGGGTCCTGTGCCCCTCTGGCCTCTAGATACGCAACAATTCTTTCCTTCAGAAGTGATTCCATCATTTTCCCTACCACTGAGGTTAAACTAACAGGTCTGTAGTTTCCTGCTTCTGCCTTGCTCCCACTTTTGTGAAGGGGGAATCACATCTGCCCTCCTCCAGTCCTCAGGTACCACCCCATCTTCCCATGATTTGTTAAAGAGGGTAGTCAGTGGTGTCACTAGTTCTACCCTTAGTTCTTTTAGAATTCTGGGATGAATCCCATCAGGCCCCATTGCTTTGTCCACCTTCAGTTTTAAGAGCTCTTTCAGAACCCTTTCTTCTGTAAATGGGCTGGTATCAACTTCTGCATTCAGAGTGTTTCTACTGTTTGTTTTAGGTACCTCCCCCTCTTCCTTTGTAAATACTGAGCAAAAATATTTGTTTAGTATCTCTGCCTTTTCACAGTCACCCTCTGCCCACCCTCCATGCCCCTGCAGTTATACACCCAAGCCGAGAGGTGGCACATAACACTACATAAACCCTAACTTTTTTTTTTTGGGGTGGGTGGGGGCACGGTGGTAAAGAGGGACAGGAGGTTAGAGCCAGGATGGTGGGGTGCAGGAAAAAGGAGGGGGACAGGAGTTTGAGCTAGCATGGTGGTGCTCGGGTTCCAGCCAGGCTGGCGTGGCAGGGGTTCAAGGAGTGTATGAGAAGGAGGGGCGTAGGATGCTTACAAAATGGTGGGTGGCAGGGGTTCCAGGAGTGTACGAGAAGGAGGGGCGCAAGACACTTACAAAATGGTGGGTGGTAGGGTTTCAAGGAGTGTACAAGAAGGAGGGGCATAGGACGCTTACAAAATGGTGGTGTTATGTCACTTCCAGGGTTTCATTGTGGTTCATTTCCTGCGCAAGTGGGTGGGACATGGGTTCACACACGTGTCATTTCCTATGCAAGGGGTGGGACATGGGTTTGAGCTTATGTCACTTCTGCTGGAAGTGGGTGGGGCTAATGCATTTTAGGGAGGGACTTCCAGTTTAACAAGAGACAATTCTGATTGGTCCATTTTAGGCCACGCCCACCTGTCAAATGACGTGGCATGCACTGATTGGCTGAAATTTAACATTTGACGAGATATATGAACTTATACTACTCACAGTAACATGACAATGCAGAGGAGAGAACTCCTGGTAATACACTGATATGGCACTGAAGCTGATACAGAACTATTGTGGTGTTCTCATACCTTTGGTGTCACTTATCTGTGTCCTAGGAGCACTCTGTATGCAGCCTCCTGGTAGGTCTCTAGGAAGCACTTTGGAATGCTGTGCCCACAGTGGCCCTCTCTGGTACCCAGTATGTGTGCGTCCCCCCAACACACAGGCTAACATCGAATTTTCCTGCTTTTGATGCTTTAACACTAACTCTAACTGGTACATTAATGTAGAATGTCATTTTTTGTAATGAATATATTTATTTATTTATTTTATTTATTAAACTCTAGGATTGCAAGTACCTTTGAGCAGGAACTGCTCATTTACAAAGGTTCCATGTCAGAGGATGAGGGGTAACATACATACAAAGGTAAACAATGGATACAACCTTAGCATATAGATAACTTAAACATAATTAATTCAGTCAAAAGTGCAGCGAGACAACAAACTAGCTGCTAACAGAATTCATGGAGAAAGAGTATACGTGGTAGGAGGGAGTCAGGAAGAAGCTGGCAGGTAAGGAGCCATTGTCAGAGGGTAGTCCCGGGTGCAAAGAGTGTGGGGAAGGGCTAGAGAGCCCAATAGTGAGAATGCCAGTTGAGAGGGTATGGGTGGGTGAGGGCGGGGAAAAGGGTGAGAGGGAGGAGGCTGGTGCCAATAGTCCAAGGCTGAAATGGCAGGTTACAGAATCCCCTTCAACTAGGGTAGGGGGTGATGACCATGGTTTAGGAGAAGTAGTCACATTGTGTGATAGAGGCAAGGAATAGTTGTAGTTGCCTTTTAAAGGCTCTTAGCATCATAGTTGCGAGTGTTTCTTTGTTAAGGGTATTGAACCACTGCGAAGCACTGTACATGAAAGATCTCTGACCCAAAGAGGTCCGGCGCCAGCGGACCTGGAAGGTCTGATATTGAGCACTGCACATTGGCTGGGTGCTGTTGTTGGCAGTAAGGAGTTTAGCCCCTCCTGATGGCATGAGTCTGAGGAGAACTTTTTTGGTTATCAGACAGGTCTGGTATTGTATTCTACTGAGAAGTGGTAGCCATCCAGCCTGGGCATACAGGTCACAGGTGTGCATTAGATGGGCGGCCCCCATAAGAAGTCTGCAAGCCTTGTTAAGTATCACAGATATCCTCTGAAGGGCAGTGGGGAGGCACAGCCATAGATGACTAGACCATAGTCGATGATGGAGGTGACAGAGCTGTAGATGGCCAGCCTAAGGGCATCAGAGGTCATGCAATGTTTGTACTTGTGGAGCAGGCCAAGCCGTGTTTTGGCAGACTAAGCTACATTACCAATGTGCTGCGAGCAAGAGAGTGATCTATTCAGAGTGATGCCGAGGTATTTGAACTCATGAATTTGGTCAAGTGAAGCCCCTCCTTGGTTCTTGATGGTGAGGGACAGAGGTTTATACTTGCTCCGTGCATTGCAGAATAACATGACCTTAGTTTTGCTATAATTCATGACAAGTTTGTGTGAGCTGAACCATTCTTCAACAAGCTTGATTTCACATTGTAGTTGACTCTCAAGTAGATTAAAATCTCGGTTGCTAGAAAACAGGACTGCATCGTCCACGTAGAGTAGTATTCTCTGTTGGCAGATGACAAGGAGACTGTTTAGAGAAAAGAGTAATGGTCCCAGTATAGACCCCTGAGGGACACCTGAGAGGACTGTTTTTTCATCTGAGGTGAGTCCAGCAATCCTAACACGTTGTACCCTTTCCCCTAGGTAGCTAGCAAACCAGGGCAGTGCATCATTGGAGAGCCCAAGAGCGGTCAGTTGCCTGAGTAAGAGTGGGTGGTTAACTGTATCAAAGGCCTTTGCCAGGTCAATGAATGTCACCCCCCACAGAGACCGGTGAAGTCCAACAGTGCCGTTGTGGTACTATGCCCTTTACAGAAGCCGTGCTGCTCCAGGCACTGGATATTATATTTGTCCAGGAACTCTACAAGCTGGTCAGAGACTATTCATTCCAGAGCTTTGGATAATGGGGGGAGGATGGAGATGGGCCTGTAATTGGTGTGCAGTGCCTTGTCACCATTTTTAAGCACAGGTGTGAGGGTAGCCTTTTTCCAGAGTGAAAGAAATTGACCCAGTCTTAGGGATAGGTTGAATATCTTTGTCAGGGGTTCAAGGATCTCATCTTGGACTAGTTCCAGCAGTTTCAGGTCGAGTGAGTCATCACTATAGCCAATTTTGCTGATTGCTTTGCAGATATAGGTTCTGGCTAAATGCAATGGGATCTCTTTGAAGAAGAACTGCAGAGCTGAGTGTGTTTGGGTTGTTGCAGCATGGGTGGGGTTGGTGGTAGGAGCATTGAAAAAGTCAGGAGGAAGAACACTGCTCAGATTGGAGAATGCACTGATGAACGTATTGGAGATGGTAACTAGGTCCAGCATTAGTGTGCCATCAATGTTGAGCATAGTGGGTGGTGTCTTAGTATCATTGCCTGCGAGGTCCTTCAGGTTGTTCCAGAATTTTTTCCCATCACCCCAGGAGTTGGAGAGTGCCTCCCTAAAATATTTGCTTTTAGCCATCTGAATAGCTCGGGTGCAGCTATTTCTTGCATTTTTATATTTTTGAATGTCTGCTTGGGCAGCTGTGGCTCGAGCACAGTGCCAGAGGTGGTCCCTTTGCTTGAGCCATGTAATAAGCTCAGTGTTTATCCATGGGTTAGACCAACCTTTGACCTTCATTTTTTTTAGCAATGCATGAATGTCACAGGCCGCAGTGAAGCAGCTGATGAACAGTTCTAAGGCATTGTTTACGTCCTTGAGTGAGTCCATTTTTGACTAGTCAAGCCTTCTGAGATGGGATTTTAGTAGCTGTAAGTGCCCCTGCTTGAGTACCCTGGTGTGTATTATTTTAGGAAGGGGCTTGTTGAAGTTGTTAGCCCAAGAGCAGATAATGGGTGAGTGATCACTTAAGGTGTCAGGGAGAACAGACACCTTAGTGATTCTTTCGGGGCAGTTGGACAGTATCCAGTCAATGATGGTGTAGGTACCTGTCCTGTAGTTGAACCTGGTAGGAGTGGGGACAAGCTGTGTGAGGTGATGTGCCGTGACTGTATCCTTGTAGGTGCAGGCCTCTGGTGCAAGCCAGTTGATGTTAAAATCTCCCAGGATTATGGTCTCTGAGCTATGGCGTAGCCCCTTCAGACATTCTACGACACTGAAGCCACTAGCCAGGTCCTTTGGGGGAATGTAGATGGAGACTACAGTAAGGTTTTTGTTATGGGCCCCAAGGAGAACTTTGATAGCAAGGACCTGAGATGGGGATCCTGGGCTAGAAAGAGGGATAGTGTGTCCCATGAGAGTATCTCTCAGGTAGATGGCACAGCCACCTCCCCGCTTAGAGATCCTGTCCTGCCTGAAGATCGAGTATCCAGAAATTGCAACCACTGTGTCATGGATCTTTGGGCTTATCAAATCCAAAAAAGGCAGCACCAGCATCCGTCTCATTTATAAAACAATATTTATTGTATTACATGCCTGTGAAATGAGCAGTGGCAATTAGAAGCAAACTCACAAGCCCCAACCGGTTTTGTGCATGCGCACTTCCTAAGGGAGGCTGACACAAGTATAATTTTTTATTTTTTTTATTTTATTTAAACAGCAGTTTGGAAAACCTTTGAGCCATAGGCTCATTTACAAAGGTACCTTGTCACAGTAAGACAAACCAAAATACACAGTATAGCAGTACAACACATAGGTATAACAGTAAATTAAGACATAGATACAAACAAGCTGGTACAGGTAGGATGGATGCAAACAATACCAGAGTTATGTTGTCCTTAGCAGCTTAGTAATAAGCTTTGTCATAAGTATTGAGTACGGCTTTGACTAGCGGCAGTTACAGCATCGGGTGTTAATAAGGTGGTTACGTAAGGAAGTTTTGAAGCACGATATAGTTGGAGCTTCGGAGATGGAGGGGGGCAGTGTGTTGAACCAGGAGGGGGCCCTAAAGCTGAAGGCTCTGTGGCCATGAAAGGTCCTAGCTCTAGGGATAACAAGAGAGGTTTTCCCAGAGGTCCGAGTATGAACTAGTGGGACAGAGCGGCGTATGGTGGTGGTCAATCCTGGTGGGGAAAGCCCAAGAAGGGTCTTTTTGTAAGGGTACAGGTAAGATATTTGAGGCGCTCGTCGAGATCAAGTACCAGTGCTTTAGCATACAGTAGACAGGTGTGTGTCATCCTAGGTGCTCCAGTAATTAACCTGCAGGCCTTATTCAGAGTAGTGCGAATTTTATGGAGTGAGGTCTGACCAGCAGCACCATACACCGGCAGTCCATAGTCCACTAGGGACAGGATAGAGGAGGTGACTGCGAGTCAAAGAGCCTCCGGGGGGAGGCAGTGTTTATACCGATGTAAGATGCCCAATCGGATATTAGTGGCAGTGGCTAGAGGCAGCGATGTGTCCATGGAAGGAGAGGAGGGTCAAAATGGATCCCTAGGTATTTATAGGAGCAAACTTGTTCAAGTGGGAATGAGGACCCAGAGTGAATGAGGAGTTTGAAGTTGCAGGACTTGTTTGGGGATGAGAGAAGAACATAGTTTTGTTTTTAAGATTTATCACCAATCTATGTTCCTTGAACCAGCCCTCGGCTTCAGTGAAGGACTTCTGCAGCGAGTCCTGGAGGGCAATAGGGTTACGACTTGAGGCAAAGATGACTGCATCATCAGCGTACAATAGAATGTTCCCCGAGCAAGAGTGTGGAAGGGTGTTAAGGTAAAGGGAGAATAGTAAGGGGCCCAGAATGGAGCCCTGGGGAACCCCAGAAAAGATGGGACAGATGTCTGAGCAGGTCCCATTAATTTTTACACTCTGTGAGCGGTCAGACAGATAACTGGTGCACCAGGAGATAGGCCCAGCAGCAAAACCAGAGAGACTAAGGGCATCAAGAAGGAGGGGGTGGGAGACAGTGTCGAAAGCTTTCGAGAGGTCAATGAAGACAGCACCAGCCAGAGAACCAGTGTCTAAGGAGGAGTGGAGAAAGTTGGAGAACTCTAGGAGGGCTGTGTTGGTACTGTGGCCCACTTGGAAGCCATGCTGCTCAGGACAAAGGACATTGTAGGTGGAGAGGTAGTCAGAGATTTGAGAGGCCACCACTTTTTCCAAGGCCTTGGAGAGAGGAGAGAGAATGGAGATCGGTCGATAGTTTCCAGCCACAGTCCTATCACCACCTTTAAAGATAGGGGTGACAGTGGTGACTTTCCAGGCAGTTGGAACCTTCCCCAGGCAAAGAGAGTGGTTGATGAGGCATGTGATCGGGGTAGGGACTGTGTCTAAGACCAGCCGTAGGATACACGGATCCAGGGTGTCACTGCCCGTACTATTACTCTTGAGAGCAGTGACAAGGTGCGGCCTAAGTTCTTGGGCAGAAACACGGCGGAGGAGAAAATAAGGGCGAGAAAGATTTACGGCAGGTGCTGGGGGAGGAGGGTCAAAAAAATTTGTAGGGAGGATAGGGCTAAGGTCAGTGAATGAGGTGTTGAGGTGGTTGGCTATGAGGGCTGGGTCTGAGGAGATCACACCATTAATGTTGATCTGGGTGGGTGGGGGGTGCACTCCATTTAACTGTTTAATGTTATCCCAGAAGGTTCTGGGATTCCCCCATGAGGCAGTGAGTGAGGACCGATAGTGCTCAGACTTGGCCTTTCTGATGGCCCGAGTGCACTTGTTTCAGGTGGCAGCATATAACCGCCTGTCATTGGGCCGGCCAGTCTCAATGGCACGGTGCCATAGGTTGTCCCTATGTTTGAGCTGGTGGATCAAAGCTGGGGTAACCCAGGGGGCATTCTTCCTTTTAGAATGGTGGGTCAACACTGGGGCAAAGATATCACAGGCATTATTAAAAGTTTGGGTAAAGAAGGAGAGAGAGCTGTGTCGATGTCAGGAGTTGCCAGTATAGGAGACCAGTCAATTTGGGACAGAAGTTCCTTAAGTTTTATCAGTCCACCAGGTATTAGGCGCCCGGCATGTGGACTGTGCTATGGGTTGGGGACTGAGGTTGACCAGTGGAATAGAATGGGGAGTGATCGCGAGAGAGTCTGGGAGGACTTGTACATTGGGGATCCGATTAGGGCGGTTGGTGAGTACCACATCAAGCAGGGTACTGGAGCCTCTCTTGGGGTTAGTCCTGGTAGGGTGGGTAACTAGTTGCGTTAGGTCTGTGCAGAAAAGGAGTCTCGGAGGAGAGAGGGAGGGAGGGGCTGAGCCAGTTGACATTTAAGTCACCCACCAGAATTTGATCAGCGGTGGGAGGTAGAGAGGTAGGTATTCTGTAAGAGAGGCAATGGCCTGCATTTGGTCCCTGAGAGGCACGTATGCAGTAGTCAGATAAAGGGTCCCTTTAAAGGGTCAGGGTTAGTTTCAGCGTAAGCGCCTGGGCCCTGGAGTCAAGGATGGGAGGCGGGCAGGGCTAATCACGGGAGAGATTCCTTGACATAAATAACGCAGCCGCCGCCCGTCTCCCAACACGGTCGGACCGGAAAAGGGTGAAACCAGGAAGGGAGACTAGGGAGTCAGGGGAGGATTTCGACAGCCAAGTCTCAACCAGGGTGATAACATCAGGGTTAATTGATGTGACCAGGCATTGTAGTGAGTCAAACTTTTTTAGGAGGCTACAGATATTCATGGAGACCATGCATAGGCCTGTGGTGCGAGTTGGGGAGCTCCTGGGAACCGGGCCAGGGTTTGGATGAATGTTCCCTGACAGGAGTAGTAGCATGACTAACACCCTGGCTGGGAGATGGTGAGAGGTTTTCCTATGATTGACATGAGGGGGGGAGGGGAGGCTAAGGGAGCAGGGGTGGGCAGGGAGGTACAGGAGGGGAAAGCAAGAATAAGAAGACACCCAGATGTGCCTGAGTTGAAGAGAAAGCTATGGGGAGGGCAGGGAGGATGGGGACACACAGAGGTCCCAAGGGACAGGAGAGGAGGTTCAGGAGCAAGGGGAGGGAGGGGTGCCAGGGCACAGTGTGGACTAGCAGATGGGTAAGTGGGTAAGGGCACTGCTAGTGGGGATAGGCACAGGAAGAGCGTGATGCAGGGCCAATACATTGTGGTGAGCAAGATCCCAGGGAAGTAGTGCTGTACAGGTAGGAGTAGGAAGTAGTGAGGGAGCATAGGTCCCTCTAGTGGCCAGCAGGTATAACCTGAAAATGGGAAAGTGGGGAGATAGGTTCTGGGCAACAGGACGTGATGATGACACCGGATGAGATGTCACCTTAAGGTAGTAATACCTTACTTAAATACCCCCACACCACATGTGTGAGTAATTATACAATTCAATCAATCATTACACCTTCAAATGGTACAAAAATTTAAAAAACACTTTAAACCATTATCATCTTCTAACATTGTAAACTTCAACTACTAAATTATCTGAAATCCCTTACGCATCACTCAGAATCATACCTGGATATATATATCTGTCTCATAAATAGATATATACTGTATTAGTAATTAATTCCCTATTATTAAAAACATTTCTAGAAATTTTTTAGAATTTTTTTTTAAAAAAAGGGTTTTTTTTTTACTCAGTCGACCCAATGGCATGTTCAGAATCACAAAACACACCCTATTGTCAACACTAATCAGAGCTCAAATGTCATTGCTCCATAATTCCTAATTTTTCATAGGAGGTCAACAAGGTCAACATAACTGGTTCCTCTTCACTAAACAGCATGTATATTTTTTTCCATAATTATTTCTAGAAACTCAAAGAATCCCTCTTTCTAGCTTCATATAAATTAAAAAGATGAAAAACTAAATAGCAACCCGAGGTCACTAAGGTCAATTACTAATATGCTCAATGAAAAACCTTTTTTATCATTTTTTTGTCATTAATTCATTATTTATATCGTTTTTAACATATCCATTTTGGTAATGCATATTTAACTATAAACTGTTTATAAACTGTTCAATTTTATAATCTTTTGAGGATTTAGGTGAACAAAACCTGTTGGTTTTCTTCACCACATTGCAAAATTTGCAGTGTCCACACTTAAATGTACCTTTAGGTAAAGGAGGTGGAAAACCTATTTCTACTTTCAGGGTAGGTTGTAAACTATTCACTAGTCTGTCCCCAAGATTACCAGCTCATCTATACACCATACACATCATCTGGCATCATCTTCTATTACACACTTAACAAATAACATAGTTGCTGCTTGCCTATTACTTTTCCATTTCAAGACAAAGCTTTCTCTATCAAGTCCATATCCAGGCCACTTTATTACTCTCAGACCCCTTGGTGTTCTACCCACTTTAACATAGGCCTCTAAGGAAGTTCTATTCCACAAGTTACGTCGTGTCCTTAAGGTGCATCTCTCCAGTTCCAAAAAAGCTTGCTTAATATCTGAAATGGGAGGCTCACCTCGGATCATAGTCACAGAAGTAGATGGTTGTTGACTATTAGCAGGTATATCAACAAATGGATTTTCCTTCTCATCCAGTTTAAATAATGCCAAAGGAAATGCATTTTCCACAGCTCCAAGGCCAACATCCTTCAAATTGGCCATACTATTCAGGTGTTGAAAATTCAATTACAAACCACAGGCAATCACGGATTCCAGAGTGAGCACGCAACATAAAATAATCAAAATCCAAAAAGGCAGCTCAACTCTGGAGCTGTGCAAGCCTCAATCACAGTACATCAAATCCAGAAAAGGCAGCACCAGCATCCATCTCATTTATAAAACAATATTTAGTGTATTACATGCCTGTGAAATGAGCAGTGGCAATTAGAAGCAAACTCACAAGCCCCAACCAGTTTTGTGCATGTGCACTTCCTCAGGGAGGCTGACACAAGCATAATACCTTACTTAAATGCCCCCACACCACATGTGTGAGTAATTATACAATTCAATCAATCATTACACCCTCAAATGGTACAATTTTTTTTAAACACTTTACAATGTTAGAAGATGATAATGGTTTAAAGTGTTTTTTTAATTTTTTGTACCATTTGAGGGTGTAATGTTAAAGTGGGTAGAACACCAAGGAGTCTGAGAGTAATAAAGTGGCCTGGATATGGACTTGATAGAGAAAGCTTTGTCTTGAAATGGAAAAGTAATATGCAAGCAGCAACTATGTTATTTGTTAAGTGTGTAATAGAAGATTACCAAGAACAGGAGATGATTTTGTGGGAAGAAGTAAATCAAAAAGAGAGAGCAGTCCTTGTGTTTAAAGATTCTCCGGAGTTTTCAAATTTAGAAACTGAGTTAAAATCTAAAGTGGAGAAACAAGAAAAACAGATTAAAGCTATTAAAATGACAAAGTTTGAAAGGGATCGAAAGGATTATGAAATGGACAGAGCTTGGACTTGGAAAGAAAAAAAGCCCAACCAGATGTTATTTCGTAGCCCACAATCAATTCTCAGAGCCAGTAACACAAGTTTTCATACAAGTGAATCGGAGGGTGAGGATTTAGAAGAAGCGTCTCAGATGAAAGAAATCCGGGGTCTGAGATGCAGCAATCGGTTGGTTCATTTTGAAAACAATGAACATGATGAGGAGGCAATAGGTGGCGGAAGAAGTATAGATACACAAGGGGCCAGATTCCAGCAACGAGGAATGAGGAGGAACAGAGGGAGAGGTCGGAGCAGGAGTCGAGATTGGGATCAGAAATGAATGTAATAAATCTATCTAGTGTGGATTTGACACAGATACAGATTCAGGTATTAAATAAAGGATTGACATTTGTACCTACAGTAATACAGAGACCATTTGAAGTACACATGGATATTAAGAAGTTAACAAGGAAATTAAATCTGAAGGCTTTTTTTGCACAAAGTGGAGAACTGACATCTACTAGGGATAATAGTATTGATTCTACATTACAGCAACCTATGTCTGGACTTAAATTGCCATCTACATTTCTCCCTCCGAGTAATCCCACTGTCCAGGTTTTTGAAAGAGCATGTCTGAAGGACTTGGATAATCTCCATACAAAAAATGACAATTTCTTTATTAATATGTCTAGGGATGAACATATGGCATTGAATGAGCTGGTGAGTAATGATTTAATTACTATAAAACCAGCAAATAAAGGAGGGTCTATTGTTGTGATGGACACTGTAAAATACATGCAGGACGTCCATCATCAACTTTCTAATAATAATTTTTATGTGAGATTAAATAAGGACCCTACATTAACCATACAGAAATATATTGTGGATGTTGTTGATAATGCTAGTAGTAGGAATATTATAGATGTTAAAACTGCTAATTTTTTGAAAGTTAAATTTCCCATTCGTAGTACTATATATATATTGCCTAAAGTACATAAAACAATGGTGGACCCACCCGGGAGACCGATAGTCTCCGGTATAGGGTCAGTAATAGAGCCTCTGTCCCAATATGTGAATATGTTTATAAAGGAGCCTGTGAAGTGTATACCTTCATATATTAAAGACACCACTGATGTGTTGAACATTTTAAAAAATGTGAAAATGGAAAAGGATTGGATTTTATGCACTATGGATATTGACTCTTTACATACAAACATTCCACATGTTGAAGGATTAGATGCATTAAGGCAATGTTTAGGAAGTAATAATGAATTGAATATGGAACTGAGAGAATTTATAATTACCTGTGCGAAGATAGTACTCAAATGTAATGTGTTCTTATTTCAACATACATTTTATCGGCAAAGTAAGGGTACGGCAATGGGGGCAACTTTTGCCCCTAACTATGCGAATATTTATCTGGGAACTTGGGAACGAGATGTAGTGCTGTCTCAGTATGTGAACACTTTTTTGAAAAGATTGTCCTATGGAAGCATTTTATTGGCGACATCTTGTTGTTTTGGTCTGGTACTTTAGAAGAACTTAAAGAGTTTGTTATATTTTTAGAACTAACGAATTCTAATTTGAAATTTAAAATGGATAGCAGTATGGTGAATGTACACTTTTTAGATCTGAATATAAGTATGATGCCAGATGGTACACTTAGAACAGATTTATTTAGAAAAGAAAGTGACAGGAACACGATATTACTGCCCTCTAGATGTCACCCTAGACATATTGTGGATAATATACCAGATGCACAATTTCTGAGGATTAGGAGAAATTGCTCTGATGCAGAAGATTACAAAATTAGGGCATCTGAAATGGAGGCACGATTCTATGAAAGGGGTTATAAGGTTGAAAAAATCCAGCAGGCAAACAAAATGGCTTTTGAAAGAGACAGAGAAGAACTTATGCGATATAAATCAAGAAAGCAAGTAAATGATGATAATATCTTGAATTTTGTAAGTACATATACTAAGAAATCAGGACAGGTGAAAGATATTATACAAAAGCATTGGAGCATATTGCAAACTGAATCACTTTTGACACCATGGGTGCAGACGACCCCGCATATGGTGTATAGACGAGCTGGTAATCTTGGGGACAGACTAGTGAATAGTTTGCAACCTACCCCGAAAGTAGAAATAGGTTTTCCACCTCCTTTACCTAAAGGTACATTTAAGTGTGGACACTGCAAATTTTGCAGTGTGGTTAAGAAAACCGATAGGTTTTGTTCACCTAAATCCTCAAAAGACTATAAAATTGAACAGTTTATAAACTGTTCAACGGGGGGTATTGTGTATCTGGCAACATGTAGTTGTGGTGCATTTTATGTGGGTAAGACTAGTCGACCCTTTAAAGTTCGAATTGGTGAGCATTTGGGAGCAATAAGAAATCTAGATTCGAAAAATGCAGTAGCTAAACATGTAATGTTACAATCTGAGAAAGGAGAACATGTCTTTCAGTTTTTGGGAATAGAGAAAGTGACTGTGGGTGAAAGAACGAGGAGATTTGGATAATTCTCTATTAGAAAGGGAAGTTTTTTGGATTTTTATGCTTAAAGGTCTTGATGCACCAGGGTTAAATGATGGTATCTCTGTTGTACCGTTTCTAAAGAAAAGATAATATGTTTGGTACATGGATTTCCAATGTATATCTTTTCCAGTTTTTTAACCTTCCCCCCTTCCCTCATCTTTTTGTCACATTTTTCACATAATATGGATGTTATCCCTTATAGTTAAATATGCATTACCAAAATGGATATGTTAAAAATGATATAAATAACGAATTAATGACAAAAAATGATAAAAAATGTTTTTCATTGAGCATATTAGTAATTGACCTTAATGACCTTCGGGTTGCTATTTAGTTTTTCATTTTTTTAATTTATATGAAGCTAGAAAGAGGGATTCTTTGAGTTTCTAGAAATAATTATGGAAAAAATTATACATGCTGTTTAGTGAAGAGGAGCATGCTATGTTGACCTTGTTGACCTCCTATGAAAAATTAGGAATTATGGAGCAATGACATTTGAGCTCCGATTAGTGTTGACAATAGGGTGTGTTTTGTGATTCTGAACATGCCATTGGGTCGACTGAGTAAAAAAAAAAAAACCCTTTTTAAAAAAATGTCTAAAAAATTTCTAGAAATGTTTTTAATAATTGGGAATTAATTACTAATACAGTATATATCTATTTATGAGACAGATATATATGTCCAGGTACGATTCTGAGTGATGCATAAAGGAAACAATGATTGTGGCTTGAAATCACAGAAAGAGCAGAACCAAACCACACAAAAACACGTATCCTGGATTTTAGGGGGGCAGACTTTGGGAAAATGGGGAGATACTTGAAAGAGGCATTAAGGGGAATGGGACAGGAATCAGGGGTTGAGGAAAAGTGGGCAGTATTTAAAATGGGATTACAGAACAACAGAATTATGCATTAAGCAGGTTAGCAAGAGGAAAAGGAAGAGGAGACCATTATGGTTTTCCAAAGAGGTAGCAAAGAAAGTGAAAGTCAAAAGATTGCATTCAGGCAATACAAAAACAAGGCAGAAGGGGATAGGCAGAAGTACCAGGAGAAGCAAAGGAGGCAGGGAGGTCGGTGAAGGAAGCCAAAGCTCAAACAGAAGAACACATTGCAAAATCAGTGGGTAGAGGGTCAAAACCTTTTACAGGTATATAAGTGAAAAAAGAAAGACAAAGGGAGGGATAGTGAGACTGAAGGGGAGGATGGGGGCGTGGAGGATGACAACAGTAAAGCTGACATATTGAACAGGTATTTCTGCTCAGTCTTTACTGAAGAGGAGGAGGTAATGGGTCTGAAGGGAGTACAAAGGGTGAGAATGGTGCAGAAATGGACACAAGTCCCTTTACAGAAAGGGTCCTGAAGGAACTGGAAGTAATAAGAGTTGATAAAGCAATGAGGCCAGATGGGGTGCACCCAGGGTCCTTAAGAACTAAGAGGTGGTGGCTGAACCTCTGGCTATCCTGTTTAGCCGATCACTGAAACAGGGAGGTACCCAAAGACTGGAGGACAGCAGATGTAGTCCCTTATACAAAAAGTGCGAACAAAGAGGAAGCAGGGAACTACAGACCAACAGCCTCACCTCGGTAGTGGGAAGATCATGGAAGCACTACTGAAGGAGAGATTGGTGGAACATCTGGTTGTCAATGGACTACAGGACCCAAGGCAGCATGGTTTCACCAGGGGAGGCCGTGTCAGACCAACCTCATTGAATTTTGACTGGGTGACTAGGAGGTGGATCGGGAGGACAGTGGACATGGCCTATCTGGACTTCAGCAAGGCCTTTGACACTGTGCCACATAGAAGACTATTACACAAACTGGGGAATATGGGTGTGGGCAGGACAGTAGTGTAGTGGGTAGGTAACTGGCTGGGTGGCAGGACACAGAGGGTGGTGGTAAATGGCTATCACTCCACAGAGGGAAGAGTGACCAGTGGGGTACCACAGGGATCAGTGCTGGGACCAGTCCTATTCAATATCTTCATCAGTGACATTGCGCAGGACCTAGAAGGCAGAATTTCACTGTTCGCTAATGACACAAAGCTCTGTAACAGAGTAGACACACCAGAGGGTGTAGACAGAATGAGAAGGGACCTGCAGAAACTTGAAGAATGGTCAGGGATTTGGCAGTTGAAATTCAATGCAAAGAAGTGCAAGATAATGAATATGGGGCACAAAAACCCTGGCACAATATATCAGTTGGGGGGGTGAGGATATAGCATGCACCAAGCAGGAAAGGGATCTTGAGGTTATCATCTCTGATGACCTCAAGGTAGGGGTAGGGAAACAGTGTGACAAGGCAGCAGGTAAAGCAAATAGGATGCTGGGATGTATAGGCAGGGGCATCACCAGCAGGAAAAGGGAGGTCATAATTCCACTATACAAGATACTAGTGAGGCCCCACCTGGTGTACAGTGTACAGTTCTGGAGACCATACCTACGTAAGGACATAGACAGGGTAGAGAAGGTTCAGAGGAGGGCAACAAAGATGGTGCATGGATTGCATCTCAAGTCCTATGAAGACAGGTTGAAGGAACTGAACATGTACTCCTGGAGGAGAGAGGAGAGAGGGATATGATACAGACATACAAGTATCTTACAGGAGGAACAGGGAGCAGGAAAACACTATTTTTAAGTGAAAAGATGTTCCAGGACTAGAGGGCATGGGATGAAGTTGGAGGGAGGACGATTCAGAGGAAACATGAGGAAGAATTTCTTCACAGAACGGGTGGTGGGCAAGTGGAACACCCTGCCAGAGGAAGTGGTGGGGGCTGAAACAATCACGGGATTTAAGAATGCATGGGATAGACATAAAGGAATTCTGGAGGTCAGGGGTAAGGGGCAACAGACTTCTAGGAAAACATAAACTGAACTTACAAGCTCAAATGGGCAGACTGGGTGGGCCATAGGCCCTTATCTGCCGACACTGTCTATGTATCTATGTATCTATGATTTCAGATAATTTAATAGTTGAAGTTTACAATGTTAGAAGATGATAATGGTTTTAAAGTGTTTTTTTTTAATTTTTGGACCATTTGAGGGTGTAATGATTGATTGAATTGTATAATTACTCACACATGTGGTGTGGGGGTATTTAAGTAAGGTATTATACTTGTGTCAGCCTCCCTGAGGAAGTGCGCATGCACGAAACCGGTCGGGGATTGTGAGTTTGCTTCTAATTGCCACTGCTCATTTCACAGGCATGTAATATAATAAATATTGTTTTATAAATGAGACGGATGCTGGTGCTGCCTTTTTTGGATTTGATGTACTGTGATTGAGGCTTGCACAGCTCCAGAGTTGAGCTGTTTTTTTTGGATTTTGATCTTCGGGCTTAGCCATGTTTCAATGACAGATAGGATGTCAGGATTGTGTTGTTGAATCCAGGTTTGGAGGTTATCGAGTTTACTGAGAAGGCTGCAGGTGTTGATTGACGCCAAAGTGAGAGATCCCACCTTCCTGTTCTGGGGGTAGGCAGACGGACCAGGTGGACATGGGTTAGGGTGAACATTTATGGAGAGGAGCAGTAGCATTAAGAGAAATCTCAGGAGAGAGGTTTGAAGAATTTTGAAGGCTTGCTTGTTTGAAATGTGTCTGCGCACCTTGGTGCTATGGTAGTGGGGTTGAACTACCTTATTGCAGAGAGCTGCTAATACATGTAGGTTTCCCAGAGGGCTAGACCCTTGATGCTTCAGAAGGTAGCAAGTGTGCCATAATGGGGAGCAGAATGGCATTGAGTTGTTATAATGGATCCTCGTGGTCATACCCAGTGTGTAGTGGGGAGCGGAGGCTGGTATTAGTTGGCAGAGAGAATGAGGGGTGATAACTTCATGAGAGGTGGGATAGTGCAGCACAATCATCACCAGTAACAACAAAGTGGGATGCCGGTTTAAGGCAGCCATGGCAAGGATTAGGAGGGAGACACCGTTTGACTGAGAGAGGGCACCGTTGGAGGTCAAAAAAATAAAAATAGCTGCAAGTTAGGAGAATCAGCAAAGACAAGTAGGACTGGATGAGCTTGTGAGTGCTGCTTGTAATAGGTGAGGCAGCCCTAGGTGGGAAGGGTGACAGTGTATTTAAAGGAGGCCTGGCAGGGGTGGTGGGGGTGGGAGAAAAAAAACAACAGTTCTCTAAAGAGCCCCAAGTAGCACAAGTACCCTGGGAGGCAGTTTAGGCAGCAGTCCATGGGTGCACCAGTAACTGGAGAGCAAGAGCTGTCTTGTCCAATCATGGACCACTGGCAGCAGTGCCACACCAATCAGGAAGCAGTCGCAGCATATGGAGCTCGTACAGAGTTTGGTGCTAGTACCTGGTTGCGGGATCTGAGGCAGAGTTACAGGGAGGTGGGCAGAGTCGAGATTGAGGAGTCAGCATGGTGGCTGTTGAGCGCCACTTTCAGTGGTGGTGCTGAAGATTTTCCTGGGATCCCTAGTGGGGCCAGAAAGAAGAGGCAGGTTAATTAAACACAACAAAAATGGGTGGGGGGCTGACGGCAGTCCATCAGCGTGGACGGGGGTGCACACACAATATATATATATATTATATAATAGCAGTGTCAATGGCTCAGTAGGTAGCACACTCACTTCTGAGGCTGGGAGATCAGAGTGCTGTGGGTTCAGTTCCCACATCTGACACTTGGGTTAATATCCCAGTACTGACACTGTAGTGCAGCATGAGAGGAGTGCTGCACTTCTGAGGTGCCGTCTTTTGGATGAGACATTAAAGTGAGGTCCCATCTGCCTGGATTGGTGGTAGTTCAGGTGGATGTTAAAGATCTCATGGCACTTATCGAAAAGAGATGGGGAAATTTTTATTTAGCAAAAATACATTGGAGCAAGAGAACAAAACAGACATGTACACAATTTGTTCAAAAGAAACCAAAAAGAATACATAGGAGTAAAACAATAAGTCCATAAACAGAAAGTCTATAATACAAATCAAAATAAGCAGAAAGGTTAGAAAGACATGTCAGTGACTAAGAATAATAGTTTAGGTAATTGGGGCATCAGTAGTAGTTACCCACGGTAAACCTTTCCATGATTCTAACAATTGTTTCCTATGCAATTTCTTCATGTCATCAAAATAACAAGACCTTAAGTCTAACATAACTTTAGAATATATTTCTATAAAGGAACCCTCTTTTTGTTGTAAGGTATACCCACATCTAGATAACCAAATATTCCACTTTAATATAACCATAATCAGCTGTAGGGTGTAGACATTCCAAGCATTCCAAGCATCTGAAAACTTCCCATACATCAAATTATCCAGAGTTATAGAACTCCAGATGCCCAACCCCCATTTAGTAGCTAAAAAGTCCCAAAACCCACTAATAAAGGAACAATCAAAAAATAAATATACTGTAGTTTCCTCCTGTTGAAAACAGTGCAATCTACTACAAAAACGTTCTTCAAGTTTTTTATGTTTCTGATTTGCTTTGATATTAATCTTATTGTGACATGAGAGCCAATGAAAATCCAACATCCTAATAGGGATCTTTTTATTGTTAAGAAACATTAGCAAACTGTCCATGTAATTTAATGGACAGTGTCAAAAAAATCACATCCTCACAACAAACAATATCCAAAAGAAAAATATATAATTGATGTCTAGGCAATGACCGTATCTGACCCTCAGTCAAACTCCATCGTTGTAGATGAAGAAAAGTGCATCTAAGATATTCAGGTACCTCCGGAGATTTCTTTACAACTTTAAGATTGTTGGAGTGCCACAAATCTAACCAACATGCACACTTATTTTTCAGCACCTGTTTCCAACCATCCCATGAAACTCCAGTAAACACTTAATATTTGTGTGAATAAAGAAACTATTAAAGAACAGAACAGGATTTACCGTATTTAAACCACCTCTCTTCAGGGGGAGATACAAAACATGTCATTTTACCGGATTAAGTCAGCTACCCCAACAAGCCTGAAAAAATATACTCAGCAATTCTGTTTCCATCTGTTTAGGAGGGAGAAATATGTAACTAATAAATGAAAAAATAGGAATCAAAAAAGATTTAATAAGATAAATTCTCTTTTTCTTACCCAAATTCCCTTTATTCCAGTTCATAACTTTTCTTTTACCCAAATCTAATTTCCTCCTCCAATTTAAAACATCCAGATCTTCCTGCCCAAACAGAACTCCCAAAATAGAAATAGGACCCCTAGAAATACATATCCTTGCTATATTACCCGAATATCCTAGTAAAAAATTCAAACATAAGCCCACACACTTCTGCAAGTTCAAAGAAGCTCCAGAGATCTCACCAAAACGGGTACCAATAGCAATAGCCTGAGTTAATGAATCTTCATCCCGAACCACAAGATTCATATGATCTGCATAAGATATCACCTTGAACGGACAGGAAAAACCCTGAAGAGTGACCGGAAGAAGTAAGGCAGAATCATTCAATTTCCTTAACAAAGGAGCCAGAAAAAATACATATAGAAGCAGGCTAAGTGGGCAGCCCTGTCTTACACCCCTCCTCAATTGTACTATGCATCCTTTCCAGCCTTGAACTACCGGAACCACTGTTGCAGTGCTGTAAATACATCATAACCAATTTACCATGATGGGCAGAACATGGTAGCGTAACAATACTGTCCACAAGAAATCATGACTAATCCTATCAAAAGCTTTTTCCTGATCAAGCAAAACCAAAAAAACCTCCACAAGTCCCCTTTTACCTGACTCGATTAGTTCCCGAAGAAGTAAAAGGTGATCTTGTATACGTCTGCCTGTAACAGCAGAAGTTTGAGCTTTGGAAATGACTTCTGAAGCTATAAGCTGTAATCGATTTGCCAATGACTTAGCCAGAATTTTAAAATCTGAATTCAACAAACAAATAGGTCTCCAATTTTCAAGTAAGTGAGCATCTCCTTTCTTAAAAAGATAAGTCAAGATCCTCATATTCATTGAAAGAGGCATAGTCAGAGTAATCAATATATGTTTAAAAATCTTAGTTAATTCTGGGAGTAATTACGGTAATAGAAATTTAAAAACTTCATTTGGCAAACCATCAGGACCAGGTGATTTACCATGTCTTAAGGACTTCAAAACTTAAGAAACTTCAGACTCCTGCAATGGTTTAGTAACAGTATCTAGAAGAGTGTGATCTAAAGGCGGAATAACCAGATCAGCCAAATATGTAGATATGGTCTCTGCTCCTATATCTAAAGGTGCATACATATCTCTGGTATAGGCCTCCACTATACTTAGAAGAGATGTTTTATACAATTTACCATCCGAACCCTTAAGACGTCATATTTTTAGCCTTTTTAGCAATTGCAAAGTTCTCATATGGACATACCACCTCTGCCCTCCCTTGTGTTCTGAACCTGTGCTGAAATTCCAGTGATCTAGCTTTAACATCATGAAAATGCTTCATAGCCATAGTCGTCTTTTCAATCTGAGCAGTATACACTTGTCCTCTTTCCACAGAAAGGGAAAGTAGACATTGGAGTTGCAACCTATTTTGTAAATACTCAAAATATGGCCTATCTGAGTTGTGTTTGCCAAATTGTTTACAGAGCTTCTGGAAATCTTTTTTAGTATCTTCCCACCAGAGACAGGGATCAACAAAAAAATCAAATACCGATTTCCTAGCAACTATAAAATCCCGAAGAAGATGCCAAAAATAATTATCAGAGAAAAAAAGAAATATTCAATTTCCAAAACCCAGGACCTCGATTAATGATCAAGGGATTTCCTATTTTAATACCCACAAGTCTATGATCCGAGAATTCTAGACGAAAATTTTCTGCCCCTAATATAGGTATATGATTAGATAAAAATATATAATCAATAACTGAGGTCAGGTAACCTTTCTGAAAAGTGGGAACATGCGTATTCTTAAATGCAAAAAAGGAATCTTTCAAATGTGCCTGCTAAATCACAGTATGCAGCAAACTGGAATCATAATAAGTTTCAGGGATTTGGCAACCAGAGGACAATTAAAATCTCCTGCAAAAATCAAATGGAAGGACGTTAACAAAAATGGCTGTATCAGTTTAAACAAATCACACTGGCCTGCCTTAGTCTGAGGAGCATATAAAGCAAGTAAATGAAATACATCTCCCTGTATGACCACATCAAGATTTAGAGCCCTCCATGGTGACAAATCATAAACTTTCAAAAGCTTAAATTCAGACAATCGGAACAATATCCCTACACCAGAACAGGTCTCTGACCCAAAGGACCAATAAGAAGGCCCAATCATCCACTCTCTAGAGGCCAAGGTTATTTCAAACAAAGTGTAAAATCTGATGTCCTACAAAAAATAAATGCCAAAGGAGAGGGATTTCAAAAAAGGAAAAACTATTCTGCGTTTACTAACCCTCTTAATGCTATTAACATTGAGGGTATAACAGGTAAAAGGAACAAGCATTTATGAAATCAGTCATTTATATTTTCCCCGTCTGGTAGTTTGCCTGTTTGATTTTGCTTTCCTTTTCTGAGGACCTTGTACAGACAGCTGTTGTTCAGGGTCTGAAGCAGCCTCTGGCAAGGAGGATGCAATCGAAGAATCATCCGAGTCTTCACCAGTGTGATCAGAATGCAATATATCAAATTTATTCCCAAGAGGAACAGTAACAGACGTTTACTGCTGTTTCAGAGCAGAAGCCCTAGTTTTATGTTTAGCAACCTGAATCCAACCTTCTGACTTAACCGGAGGTTGTGGTGGTGGAGGCATAATGTTAACTGGAACATTTAATACAGAAGTGGAGGGTGAGTCTGGATGTCTGTCAACTTTCTGAAAATCATCCTGTACAGCAGCTGTTTGTGTAGGCCTAAATTCCTCTCCCTTGCCTGAGACAAGCCCCTGAGCAGCACCCACCCCCTCAGCATCTGAGGTAAGCTTAGCAGTAAGGCCCACCCTCTCAGTCTGTTGTATCACCACCACATTCTGTTTATCACCCAAAGTTTTCTTCTGCTTGAGGGTGATGAGCAGACGTTATTCATCTCTGGCAGCCTGATCAGGAAGATTATGAGCCGCCCATTTACAGTTTTGAAAAGTGTGACTGAACATGTCACATAGGTTACACTTACACTCATTAGTGCAGTCAGAACTCAAATGCCCCAGTTCCCCACAGACATTACATCTCGCCTTATCACACACACTACTAATATGTGCCATTGAGCCACACCAGTAACACATTTTAGGTTTTCCAGCATAGAACAACATGCCACGATCTTGCCCTAGAAAAAAAGAATTAGGAAAATGTATCACCCCCATATCAGAGGTTTTAAGCAGAACCTTTATCCTCCATCCCCCAGTCCAAATGTGTTCAGTCAAGAATTGCCTCAGGGTCCTCTATAATAGTACATTTCTGCTTCAACCAGTACATCAAGTCATTAACACTCACACCCTCATTTCGAAACAGTACCGTGATAACCTTTTGCACTGGTTTGGAAAGAGGGATTGCAATAAATGGTGCCCATAAAGGGGAGTTTTTCAGTTGAGAATACTTCAGCCAGAAGCGTTCCAGACCAGATGTAGTTTTAAAACTCACATCGAAAGTAGTTTCCCCTGAGACATGAATCAGGGCATAAAACTCTGTAGTGAAAAACTTCACTGAGTCTTTTAATAGAGATTTAGCCACAAATAATCTGTCTGCATACCACCAATGTATGACAGACGAACAGCATTATGTTGTTTAGCTGGATAAATCAGTAGTTTAAATAAAGAGGAAAAGAAATGAGGGGTATCCTTGTGAACTATGTTTAAAGGCCTCTGTGGTGTAGGCAATTCAACAGCGGAGCAGGCAGGTACGGGATCTGACTGAGCAGGACAAGCTAGCTATAAAACCGGGTTTTGTGTCAGTTTCAGCTCCTCAGGTAAAATTAGCGCAGAATCCGGAGACTCCCCTTGCACCCTAGGCATACATATGGGGGAACTCCCTGCAACCCACTAACCTGAGGTGGTGGCCATCTCCCAGCCGGCCCCAAGAAGAGCCGCGTCCACCGACCACTGTTCCTTATCAGGTACCCGAGGAATTTCTCGAGGCTCAGAACTCATGTGACTAGGCCGCACATCCTCTCCTGTCACCCATTCTGATATATGCACCCTGGACTTAGAAATTCCCTGTTCTGACAATCTTCCCTTTCCAGGGTTTCTGCCCATGAGCATGACAAAGCATTGCAGTTGGCAGACATCATACCAAAAGAAGGTGAAACAGGCCTCAGCCTCTTACCAGCCTGCAACTCCCTTAGCTGCTTCTGTAACTGCATCTTATGGAGTAAGAACGCCTGTTCCTCCGCATCAAAAACTCTCAGCAAATCCTTTTCCTCTGCAGCGACATCAACCTTGGCAGGGAAAGACACCTCAGCAGCCTCAGTAGTGACATTACAACCCGGCAGAGCACTCTGCGGTGGTATCGAGTGGGATACCGTCGGAGCAGTAGCAGGTACCTCATTATGAACATCAGGCATTACCCCTTCCATAGTAGAATCAGACTGATCCAGCTCCAAATCAGTAATATAAGAACTCTTTATCGTAGCATTATTGATTTCCATCTCCACACCTTCCAGTTTGACCAGCAACACACAGAGTCGCCATGTTGGACGTCAGCTCGGGAGGACAACTCTCCTCCTACTGAACATTAGGGGAATTTCCCCAGTGTCCTGGCCAAATTTCCCTCATTCACTAAAAATACCACCAACAGTTTAATCTGGTTCAAGGTCAGTTGGAATTCATCTTTATCCCCCTCCCCCGCGTCATGCCTGAAAATAGGCAGGATTTGTCTAGTGCACTTACCTGGTCAACAAAAACTAAATAAATAAATAATATACTGGTGCAGTAGTGCCAGTATAGTTAGGGTCAGAGTCAACTTCTTTTATAAACCCAATTGTTTGAACCTTAATAACTTTAAAATCATTCAACCGATGTTCATGACATTTGGCATGGGTAACCAATAGTGTTTGATCTGTCGACGTGCCAAATATTGTGTGAATTCATTGAACAGTTTCTTCCACTCCCCCATGGTCAGATAGCACTCATCCGACCGAGACCAGGATGGCCACCTGCAGCTCCTTGGAAGCTGCCTGCCCTTGAACAGGGCTGCTTCAGCTCTCCCACGGTCAGATGACACCCAGCTGACCAAGATCAGGACACCCGCCTGCAGCTCCTTAGAAGGTATGGTGACAGTGCAGCCAATTGGAACATGGGCGCTTCCAGCAAGCCCACTCCGATTGGCCAGGACTTTTTCCCCTGCTTTTGCCACCTGGCGCTTTTTACAAATAGATTTAGCTGCAACTAAGCAAAATTCAAGTGTCTCATAGAAGGATTTCAACTGTATTAGCTGGATTGTAATTTCTACTACTGTTTTAAAGTGCTTACAGCTCTTCTTTTGTTTCCTTGCTCCTGCACCCCCACACCCCTATCCAAGCACTCTGATTGGCACCAAAAAGTCTCAGTCTCCTTTGTCTTGCTAAATTGCTCAATCTAAACCTGTCCTGCCTCTACGCTATTTAACCCCTGCTACTTTTCTTCTCTCCAGCTGTCTGCCCTTGAACAGGGCTGCTTCAGCTTCCCCATGGTTGGATGGCACCCAGCCGACCGAGACCAGGACACCCACCTGCATCTCCTTGGAAGGTACGGTGACAGCGAGGCCAATCGGAACACGGTGCTTCCAGCAAACCCTCTCCGATTGGCCAGGACTTTTTCCCCTGCTTTTGCTGCCTGGTGCTTTTTACAAATAGATTTAGCGCTAACTAAGCAAAATTTCAAGTGTCTCATAGAAGGATTTATGGCCCTTCCACTCACCCCCAACCCCTCCACTGATTAAATACACCAATTGCCTGCCCACATTCTCTCTCACTCCATGATTGGTTAGTAAGCCTAGCAGCACTCGCTCCTTCATTGGCTAATAAGCCTAGCAGCACTGCTCGCTCCCTCACTGACTACCTAAAACCCTCATTCCCTCTGCTCTCCCATTGACTCCTGGTCCTTACAAGTCCCTATCATTTCCCTGCCCCCACATCCCAGCTCTCCACCTTCTCCACTAAGTAGCTATAGCACCTACCTTCCCCACTAAGTAACCACAGCAGTAGGGTCCTTCTAGCACCTGATCCGTGCCATGATCCTTCTACCAGGCCACATGACCCTGCTCATCCCTATTATCTTCTCCCTCCCTTCCTTCCTTTCCAACATGCCACCCACCTCTCACATGCCCCCCTCCCAAATTCTGCCAAACCTCATTGAGCTCTCCCACCCCTCCAGCCCGGCGACCACCTCCCCTTTAACTGAAGCATGGACACACTCTACCACATGTCCCAGCCCATTTCTTTTCAACCCATCACTCCCCTGGGTCATTTTTCAACTTATTCCCCTATGCCCAGCTCATACATGCCATCAATCTAAGAGACGTCCATTTACAGTCAATCATATACAGCTATTTGCTCACTACCTAACTCTCACTCTTCTGCTCCTTGCAGCAGGTGACATCCACCCAAACCCTGGCCCCAATACTACCCCCCATCATTGGCCTCTTCTTCACCTCACTCTGGGGATCTTCTCCCACATGGCCTGTGCCTCCTGCAACTAAATATAAGAAGCCTTGTCCACAAGCTTGACTCCCTTCAGGTTCTTGCCATCCACTACTCTCCAGATATCCTCACCCTGTCTGAAACCTGGCTCAACAAAAATATCAATGACTCCTCTGCCGCTATCCCTGGCTACACTATGGCCCATCAGGATAGAGCCACTAAAGGCGGAGGAATACCCATCTACCTAAACTCAGACTTTCACTATTCAGTGGTCCTGACCAAGTCCGAACCAAAAGTCCTTGAAGTAATTCTAATTCAGCTTGTTCTTCCCTTCTCACTACCAATCTACATTGCTGGGATATATTGCTGACCTGGTACACCAGCTTCTGCTGCCACCGACCTCCTCAAGCAAATATCCTGTCTAACCATGACGGGGGAGCTCTACATTATGGGTGATCTTAACCACAATTGGCTAGCTCCTGCTCTTAACAAAACCAGGACTGAAATTTCTGCCCTAAACCTCTCACAAATCATTACTGAGCCCACCCGGCTTAACCTAAAATCTGGTAACCACTCGCTCATCGATTGGGTCCTTACCACACACCCACACCGTGTCAAAGAAGCCGGTATTCTTCCTGACTTCCTCAGAGACCACCACGTGACCTTTTCAGTGCATAAAATCTACCGTCCAAAATTCCCCATTAAAGTTGTAGTCCATTGCTCCTATAAATTCCTCAATCTAGCCCCTGTATTAGATGACCTTATGCTAGCAAACTGGGCCCCTGCCCCTCCTACGATTTTCATTGATGATTCCTTCCTACACTTTAAAAACACATTCCTCAGTGTCTGGAACACACACGCTCCACTGCGTTGTACAAGAATATGAGGAAACCACCTACCTTGAGTCATCCAAGAACTGACTGCATGTCAAATCGCACGGGACAAAGCCTGGAAAATACATAAATCCTCACGCCTCCCACAACACCTCTCCACATACCGCATGCTCCATAACAAGTGCACCAGAGCCACTCATTTTGCAAAAGCAGAGTACTTCAGCAGTTCCCTCCAGTCAAACCTAAATAAACCCTCAAAATTCTGGAAGGTCATTCACTCCCTTTTCACCCCACCGGCTGCCAATCCCACTCCAATGCTAAATGTTAATAACTCTCTCTCTATCAGAGCCCACAGCAGTCACCACTGAGTTCAATGTGTACTTTTCCACTTGTGCTGCCCTCCCTCTTCCCCTGCCCAACACTCACCTCTGCATCGCCTACAGACATAAGACCCAGGCTGAGCGCCTTGCTACTTTTCCTTCAAAGACATGTCTGCAACTGAGGCCCTAGATGCATTACTTTCTCTCAACCCTTCCAAAGGCAAATCCCCGGATGGATTAGACCTCAAACTTCTATACCTCTCCACCCCCGCTATAGCAACTCAGCTTGCCAAACTCATAAACCAATCCTTTGCTGCCGCTGCCATCCCCCATGCATGGAAGTATGCCATTGTCATCCCTCTGCCAAAAGGAGGTGCCCCTACCTCCGCCTCTAACTACCACCCTATCTCCCTCCTCCCAGCCCTAGAAAAACTACAAGAGCACCTTGTGCTGACCCAACTTACCTCCTTCTTCACTGACTCCAAATTCTTCACACCATTCCAGTCAAGCTTTAGGAAGGGACACTCCACCACCTCCTCCCTGATAAGGCTTACAGACACTATCCTGACAGGCATGGACAGTGGACTGATCACCTCAGCCATTTTTGTCGACCTTGTAAAAGCCTTCGACACCGTCTCCCACCCCATATTGCTCTTGAGTCTCGCTGAATCAGGCCTCTCTGTCGCAGCCACAAATGGGTTCTGATCATATCTCTCTGATAGAACTCAGTCCGTTAGAGTCTCAAATGCGATCTCCACCCACCTTCCCTTAACTACCAGTGTCCCATAGGGGTCGGTTCTTGGTCTCATTCTGTTCTTTATATTCCTAAATGGCCTGCCATTCATCTGCTCTACTTCCTCAATCCACATTTATGCAGATGATACTGTACTCTGC
Organism: Neoceratodus forsteri; assembly: GCA_016271365.2. Taxonomy (NCBI): domain Eukaryota; kingdom Metazoa; phylum Chordata; order Ceratodontiformes; family Ceratodontidae; genus Neoceratodus; species Neoceratodus forsteri. The sequence goes on from CM028137.1 coordinate 831,265,289, forward strand.
TACTCGGGCTCCACCATTGATGTGGTACAATTAAACCTCCAAGCTGACTTCAACAAGGTACAGCAATGGTTTAGCTCACACCAGCTCTCCCTAAATGCAAAAAAAAACTGTCACTATGACCTTCGGCACACCACAATGCCTGGTCAGACTCCCCTTCCTTCTCTACTTTGCCACCCTGAATGGCCAAAAACTTGAAGATGTCTCCTTGTTCCGTTACTTGTGGATTTGGCTCGACAGCCATCTCTCCTTCTCTGACCACATCGATGCTATCTCAAAAATACTATGCCCCATGCTCAGTGCACTAAATAGGAACCACAGCAGCCTCCCTTCCCGAGTCCGACGTGAACTGGTCCTGAAGATGATACTGCCCTCCATTGACTACTGCGACATTGTATGCAGTGCAGCCCCTAAGTCCACCCTATCTAAACTGGACACACTTTATAATGCATTCTGCTGCTTTGCTCTTGATGTCTCTCCCCTCACCCACCACTGTGACCTCTACCGAGCCTTGGCACTACCGTCCCTCAAAAACCGCCGCATCTCTCATTGTGCTAAATTTGTCTCCAACCTATGGCTCAGGTTCATCCCCTCCTACCTTGCCACCATGCTCACAGATGCCCCACCCCCTCCCATCATCTTAGATCCAGTGACTCCCGCCAACTTTCAGTCCCTAGGTGGAAGACCTCTGCCGGTCAAGCTGCTTTCTTATACTGACTACCCAAGCTCTGGAAAGCCCTCCCACCACAAAGTCAGCACTCCTCCTCATCCTACTCTCTGTCTACCACCCTAGCAAATTTCCTTACTACAAATTGCTCCTGTCCATGAACCTGCCATGCCCCACTATCCCCTCCCCAATGCCTGACCAGCAGCATTAGCCTTGCTACAGAAGCTGGCATATAACCCAACCTTGCACATATTTTCTGGGCCTATTTTGCCCTAAATTTACATGTTCTTTGGTGTTTCTTTGTCCACCTGTATCTCAGAAAAGAGTTATGCTTTGGTTTGAAATTGTCAGGGTAGAAAGTCTTTGGCTCATGGATATCCCTTTTGAATGCTTGGTGAAAACATGTGAATAAGTTCAAAAGGTTTTACATTTTTAAATTTCCCATTATTTCCTATTGGAAAATGTATAAGTCAGGCACATAAGTTTTTTTGTGATCACAGGAGCTATTATTTGTGCAAACAATATGTTTTTTTATTGAGGGAGCTGATATTTTATGCACACTTTTTTGCATGGAGGGTCACATACAGCCCTTATTTTTGCAAAAGTTACTGTCTTTTCAGATGTAGGGTCACATAGAGGCTGCTGTACTTTCACACAGCTCTGTTGTGTCCGCCATTTTGTTTTACCGTTACCGAGAAAACAAAAGTAAGGAAAATGTATAAAAATGAATGAAACTGATTAAAGGAACATCAGAATCTAGCTAAACAGGAGCCATTTAGGTAGATTCTGATGTTTCTTTCTTTACAGTGTGCTGAGAAACACCTTTTCTGGGTACCCTAAATCCTCGGCTCCCTGCTTAGTGAGAGTAGTGCTTACCCACATTCTATGTATAAGAACAGCAGGATTTTCATGAGTTGTGCAGCCACATCTGGAACTCATGCTGCTGGCTGCACTGTTGTGTGTGACCCCATTTCCCTCTTGTCTAGTGGCACCCCCATCAGCTGATCACTATCCCTAGTGACATCCCCACCATATCTTTTCCTGGTACCTAGTGGCACCTCCCCACACTCTGATTCCCATAATTTATTATTCTTTTTACTTTTTTTGCATATTATCTGACACCAGGATGCACACCCCAGGTGTCAGATGTTCACTCCCCCACACAGCATGTTCTGTTTATTTGCAGACATTAGGGGGCCCAATCCCCATGTTGGCATCACAAGCCCCTTCCCCCTGCAGCAGTGTGAGACACTGGTAAGCCCACTCCCAGTGTCTCAAATAATAATTTATATGTTCCTGTGAAAAGAAAACCATCCACCGACGTCGCTTTTTCCCTGAAAAAAAAAAAGAAAATGGTCCCTCGTTGTCCCCGCTGTCTGCCTCCCCATCCCTCCCATGCCACTGAGCTCCCCCCCTTGCCCTATACTTACCTTCAGAGGTCATGCACTGTCATCTCTCTGGACTGGGACAACTGCATTTTAATGTTCAGAAATGTGTTATGTGTGAAAATAGTATACCTTATTTTTGCACATGCTACATTTTCTAACATCAAGATAATTGAGACAAGTAAAGAAAAACATGGTATGTTCATATAGTTCCCCTGTGTCACAGAGGACAAGGCACAGAGGCAGGACACCCAAGGGTCCTGGGTTCAAAGCTAGCTTCAGCATACTCTTTTTTTTACCTGGAATGAAGACAAAAAGAATGTGGGAAGAATTGCTTCAAACCCAGGACCCTTGTGTTTGCAGTTCTATGCCCTGTCCTCTGTCCTGCATTCCACAGGAGAAGCACAGCAGCTGAAGTGATTTTTATGTTCGCTTGCGTGCATGCGCAAGGAACATTTTGGGAGAGTAGTACACTTTGGAGGTGTGCCTCTCCCTTTCAATACAGTGCTCTGTTGAGCAGGCGTGGCGGTCCTGCACCAATGGGTGCAGGAGCTCTGTATGACAGCGGTGGCCCTCTGCTTCAAAGCAAACCACCGCTGCCATACCGAGCACCGCATCACACCGTCCCCCCCTCGCGTCACGTGCTCCCCCCCGCACGCGTCACACTGCCCCCAAAGCTTTGGTGCCACACTGGAGCCCACCCCAGTGTGGCAAATGTTGTTGCGGAAGAGGTGCCCAATCCCCATCAGCAGCTCACGGCCCCCAAGCCATCCTGCTGCCACACTGGAGTCCACCCAGCATGGCAAATGTTCACTTTTGGCCGGCAGAGGTGCCCAACCCCGTCGGCTCCTCGGCCCCCCATAGTTTGCCAACGGGGTGCCCAATCCTCTGTCAGCTCCTCGCCCCCCAGCCATCTTCTGCCATGCTGGGAGCCCACCTCAGCATGGCAAACGTCCCACGCCATCGTGTTTTTTAAAACCTGTAAAACAAAATGGTCCCATGGCACGTCTCCTGCCCCCCCCACAACCCGCACTCACCACTGCGCACCAACCTCCCACCCCCTCACCCCATACTTACCTCCGGACTCCGACACGGCGATCTTGATTGGTTGGGAACATGTCTAAACTCTTCAAAAGCGACCGCGAATGGAGGAAATGCCGGAAGCTGTATAATGGGCATTGCATATCTCAGGCATTTTTTGGAATTTTTGCACCAAATTTTCAACATGGGATTTTTGGGACCCCTTCTGACGAATGATGTCACTGTCATGGCGTTATTCGGGCCTGAAGGGTGATTTTGCAGTCGCTGCACAGTCACTGCATGAAATCACCCTTCAGGCCTGAATAGCACCATGACAGTGATATCATTCATGAGAAGGGGTCCCAAAAACTCCATGTTGAAAATTTGGTGCAAAAATTCCAAAAAATGACTGTTTTACGAGCTTGCATTGCGCAGTTCCTACGCACGCTCGTAGGTTTGCAAATTTTCAATATTTCTACTCCTGATTTTCAACATTGCCATTTTATCACACCTTCTTATGAGTAGTACAGCTGTCATTTTTCACATCTCACCCAAAACGTGTTTCTGCCTATGTAGTGCACAATGGCGCAGTCGGTGTGTGAAATCAATGTGTGGGATACATTAAGAAAATCACAGTGACACTGTTCATGAGCAGAGGTCTTAAAATGGCTATGTTGAAAATTTGGTGAAAAAATTCCTAAAAATGACTGTTTTACGAGCATGCGTTGGGCAGTTCCTACGCACGCTCGTACGTTTGCAAATTTTCAATATTTGCAGTCCAGATTTTCAACATTGCCATTTTACCACACCTCCTCACTGAGCAGTATAGCTGTCATTTTCACATCCTGCCCAAAATGTGTTTCTGCCATGCAGCGCTTCTGGCGCGGTCGGTGTCTTGAACTCAATGTATGGGACACATTAAGAAAATCACAGTGACACTGATCATGAGCAGAGGTCTTAAAATGGCTGTGCTGAAAATTTGGTGAAAAAATTCCTAAAAATGACTGTTTTACGAGTCTGCGTTGCGCAGTTCCTACGCATGCTTGTAAGTTTGTGAATTTTCAATATTTTCACTCCAGATTTTCAACATTACCATTTTACCACACCTCCTTATGAGCAGCGCTGCTGTCATTTTTCACATCTTGTCCAAAATGTGTTTCCGCCCATGTAGCACACAATGGCACTGTCGGTGTGTGAACTCAGTGTATGGGACACATTAAGAAAATCACAGTGTCACTGTTCATGAGCAGAGATCTTAAAATGGCTATGTTGAAAATTTGGTGAAAAAATTCCTACAAATAACTGTTTTACGAGCGTGCGTTGTGCAGTTCTATGCTGCAGCTAAATGAGTTTTGCTAATTTCAATATTTTCACTCCACATTTTCAACATTGCCATTTACCACACCTCCTTATGAGCAGTACAGCTGTCATTTTTCACATCCTGCCCAAAACGTGTTTCCACCCATGTAGTGCACAATGGCGCAGTCGGTGTGCAAAATCAATGTATGGCACACAGTAAGACAATCACAGTGACACTGTTCATTAGCAGAGGTTTTAAAATGCCAATGTTGACAATTTGGTGAAAAAATTCCTAACAATGACTGTTTCACGAGCATGCATTGCACAGTTCCCACGCACGCTCCTAGGTTTGCGAATTTTCAATATTTCCACTCCAGATTTTCAACATTGCCATTTTACCACACTTCCTTATGAGCAGTACAGCTGTCATTTTTCACATCCTGCCCAAAACGTGTTTCCACTTATGTAGCACACAATGGGGGTAACAAAAAGGTCATGCTGACAATTTATTGTGCAAATACCAGCAATTGCACAGGGCATTAGGGTAAAGCACCATACACGCCAAACACCACTGCAAATACCTGCAAGGGAACGTTCGGTATTGACAAATGCTTGTTCTTTACTTGTCAATGTTGTGGATGTTTGATCGCAAGTGAACGGTTAATGTTCGAAAATGTGGTATGTGCAAAAATAGGCAGATCCTGTTTTCACACATAAAGCACTTTTGAACATTAACTGTCTACTTGCAGGCAAACATCCACATCATTCCCAGTCCCAAAGACCTTTGTAAGTTGCCAACAATGGGGAACCCAATCCCCATGTCTGCAATAGAAGCCCTCCCCCTCTTCATCAGAAGTGTGGGACACTGGGGAGCCCACTCCCAGTGTCCCCAGACATGTATCTCCCTCCTGACAGTGTGGGACACTGTGGAGCCCAATCCCAGTGTCCCTAAATATCTATTTTAATATTATCTGTTGGAAAAGAAAACAGTCCCCTCTCATCTTTTTTATTTTTAGCCTGAAAAAAAGAAAATGGTCCTTGTTATCCCTGCCATCACCCTCCCCTATCCTGACCCTTCCACTGAGCACCCACCACCCCACCCCACCCCTGTTCTATACTTACCACAGGAGGTTGTCCGCTGTCATCTTCTGTGGACTGGGACACATCTGCAGTCTTCAAAGCCAAACCATAAACTGAGAAATCAACTTAAGTGCTGTATAATGTATTTCAATGGCATTTTGAACTTAGGGCCGATGACCCCAAGGCACACCCTGATGTCTGTCATTGACTGAAGGGTGAGGGTGGTGGTGGTAGGGTTGGAAACCTTAACTCCTCATTTCCTGCTTTTGTCACTTTAGTAAGAACCCTAACTGATGCATTAACAAAGTTTTTTTGCAATGAATATATATATATATATATATATATATATATGTATATATATATTTTTTTTTTCATGGCAAAAACTCAGTTTACTGCATCAGTTAGGTGTTCCACCGTGACAAAAGCAAGGAAATTCAGTGTTAGGTTGAAAACCCTAACTCTGAAGTCACCCCCTAGCACCACACACACACACATGCAAGTAGAGGGGAGGACCAAGGCAACACGACCAATGACAGACAACCAGCAGCAGGTGACAGAAATAAAACAACAACTGTCTAAATGTATTACAAGACATCCCCACCCACCTGACCAGGTACAGCATGCTCAGTGGAGATCAACAGCAAAACTGAGGCCATGTACACCAAACGTACACATCCCTGATTGCAGGTGCACACAACGTACCACACTTATTAGTTGCATGGCCTTACCTAGCGATCCCCACACCCCACCACACCTGGTACTACACCCTGACTGGACATCAATGATGCAACTCTCTGATTGCAGCTGTACAAAGGTTTGTGCACTTATGAGTAAACAGAAATAAAGACAACAACATAAATGTACTAAAAGACACATCCATCATCAAGATACAAGAACTGTTGCATTTAAGTATGTAATGTACGTAGTAGTAAATTTACTGCATCTGTCCACTCAAGATACACAGGCTGATCTTGAGGTACAGGAAAACTATTGCCTGTACAAGGCTGTGCAACTCCTAATGTCAGTATCAGATATATAGTTTCAGTGATGTAGGTGTACTGTTGATGTCCGTATAGTTACTTTCAGTGTGTTTGTATACTAAGAATCCAGTAACTGCTATGTCTAACACGGATTGGAATTAGCTGGGTGAGGCCAAGCAACTTCTACATGTACTAACATTACTGTACCTACAATGGCGGAGGTGTATCATGGATGTCTATAAGCTCAATTTTGCTGTAGCTCTCTACTGAGGATGTACTACCTGGTTATCAAAATTGTGGTAAGTTGAGTATCCTTGCAATGAGTGAGCTGTACCATTTATGCCCACAGCCTCACTTTTTTGTACTTGGTCTACACTCAGACTGTAGTACCTAGTCTTTGGGTTTGGCAGATCATTCTGTGGCTGATGTCATGCAGGTGATAACTATGTTAATTGTAGTACACCAACAATCAAGTAGGTGTACTGTAGATATAAACAGAATTGTTTTTACTATAGCTGTTAGTGACAATAGGCCATGTCTTGTAGGATGGGAGGGGCATTCTCTACGACAGACTCTCTGAGTCATAATTGTACTAACCTTTGCAAGGCTGCAATCATGGAGTAACAGTATTGATCTTCATGGGTTAATTTTAACTGGGGTTCTCCAGTAACTACCTGGTCTGAGTGGATGGGGCACTGCCTTGCGAAGGTACTCCAGTGCCTAACAGTGGGAGGTTGTATATACATGAAATCAACCACACATATTATACCTGTACAACTACTTAGTTTTTCTGTGCTCTATAGCTAAGGTGCAGTACCAGGTGTGGTGGGGTGTGGGGCATCGCTAGGTAAGGCCATGCAACTACTAAGTGTGGTACGTTGTCTGCACCTGCAATCAGGGATGTGTACGTTTGGTGTACATGGCCTCAGTTTTGCTGTTGATCTCCACTGAACATGCAGTACTTGGTCAGGTGGGTGGGGATGTCTTGTAGTACATTAAGACAGTTGTTTTTTATTTCTGTCACCTGCTGCTGGTTGTCTGTCATTGGTCGTATTGCCTTGGTCCTCCCCCCTACTTGCATATGTGTGTGTGTGTGGTGCTGGGGGGGTGAATTCGGAGTTAGGGTTTTCAACCCTAACACTGAATTTACTTGCTTTTGTCACTGTGGAACAACCCTAACTGATGCATTAAATGGATTTTTTTGCCATTAATATCCTGTCTTTTTGAGAATGATACAGTAAGTACCAATACTACCTGAAAATGTTGTTGTGGCAGCACCACACATGCATAGACAAATGCACACAAATGAACACAGTAAGTCATCTAGCAGAATTTTCTGTTATGAAGAGTAAGACAACATCCATTCAAGCATATGCCTCTCAATATTTATCTATTTCCTTTTGCTTACCACTGTTATGTCAATACTAATTTATGATGTTGCACTGTTTCACTCACTATCTTTTTGCAGCCAATGAGACTACTCTTTTGGGACATAAACAATGTGGCACCCTATTTCTCAGCACCACTGTTAAATATTTAGATATCTTACATATCTCAGATACCAGATTAAAAGCTACTGGTCTGTTCTCTCTTCAAACTGGAAGATTAAGAGGTGATATGCTTATGGTTTTTAATTTAATAAATTCACCATACTAACATACTAACATACTAAAATGCCAGCAGAATAGGCCTAACGGTCTTTCGTGTCTGCTCGTTTGGTCAGCCCCCACCCTGGGTGCTGACCTTGCTGTCCCCCTCGCCTTCTCTGGCTTCTCCCTTCCCAGTTCCGGATATTCTTGCTGCATTGGATTTTGCTTCCTGAACCCTTCCCCTGTACCTGTCCCACCCTCTTGAACCCCTCCACTGTCTCTGCCTCCACCAGCCCCTAGGTAGTGCATTCCATGGCTCCACCACCCTCTCAGTGAGTAGCACCTCCTCCTTTCTCCCCTGAATCTTCCCCTCCAGCTTCCACCCATGCCCTCTAGTGGCCCCTTCCTCCTTCCTTCAAGCACCCTGACTGTTCCTCCCTATTTACCCTCTTCATGTACCTGAAGACCTCTATCATGTCCCCGGTCCCTTCTCTCTTCCAATGTGTACATATTTAGCTCCTGAGCCTCTCCTCATAGGTCCTGCAAGCTCCAAATCATTTTGGTTGCCTCCTCTGGACCCTCTCCAGGAGGTTAATGTCCCTCTTAATGTGTGGCTTCCAAAACTGCACGCAGTACTCGAGGTGCGGCCTCACCAAGCAGTTATACAGAGGGAGTATCACTTCCCTCCTTCTGGAGGTGATCCCCCTAGTGATGCATCCCAGCATCCTGTTGGCCTTGGCTGCTGCCCTCCTACAAGTCTCAGGGTTGTTCATCTTGACATCCACCACCACCCCCAGGTTCCTCTCAGCCATTGAGACTTGTAGTATTCCCCCAGGGTGTACACTTGGCCTGGGTTTCTGGCCCCCAGGTGGAGTACCTTGCATTTCCCTGCATTGAACCTCAGCTTCCACTTTCTAGACCATCTTTCCAGAGCCTCCAGGTCCCCCTGCAGGGCCACCCTCCCCTCCTCCCCATCCACCACTGCCCCCAGTTTCAAGTCATCTGCAAAGAGACTCATCTCACTCCTGATTCCTGTCCTTATGTCAGATACGTAGGTGTTGAACAGAAGGGGCACAAGGACTGATCCCTGTGGGACCCCACTAATGACCCTCCTTGGGGATGAGACTATCCCACCAACTACGACCCTCTGAGTCCGGTCCTGGAGCCAATTGCCTATCCATCTGATCATCTGGTTTCCCACCCCCATTTCTCCTAGCTTATCCAACAGGCCCACGGGAGGAACAGAGTCAAATGCCTTGCTGAAGTCTAGAAAGAGGACATCCACTGGTCTACCCAGGTCCAAGGCACTTGTCACCCAGTCATAGAACTCCACCAGGTTTGTCTGACACAATTTCCCTGGGATGAATCCATGCTGTCTATCGTCCAGGCACCCTGACTTATCCGGGTCCCCCCAGCCTCTCCTTGACAATGCCCTCCATCACCTTGCCCACCACCGATGTCAGGCTGACAGGCCTGTAGTTCCCTGCCAGCTCCCTTGATCCCCCCTTGTGGATAGGCACTACATGCGCCACCTTCCAGTCTTGGGGCACCCACCCTGTCCTCAGAGAGATGGTGAAAAGCTCTGCCAGGGGTTTCGCCGGGACATCTGCAAGTTCCTTCAGCACTCTAGGATGTAATTTATCCAGCCCCAGTGCTTTCTCCGTCTTAAGGGAGCTGAGGGCTTCCCTCACTCTCTCTGCTGTGATTTCCACTTCTGGTACCTCTTCTCCCTGCTTAGCCCTCCCCCCACCTGCCAGTGATGCCTCCCCCTCTCCCCAGACCTGCCGATCAGTAGGGGTCCCCCTCCTCATTATCTCTGTCTCCTCCCATGTATGATGCAGCATCCCATTTTCCCTGGTGAAAACTGAGGTGAAGTACTCATTTAGTACCTCAGCCTGCTCCCTGGGTCTTGTGCCCACTCTCCCCTGATTTAATCCTGCTAATCTGCCCTTCACCCTTCATCTTTCCCCAATGTATCTAAAGAACCCTTTTCCCTCTCCTAATTTCCCTGGCCAGGTTCTGCTCCTTCCTTGCCTTAGCAGCCCTCACCACTCTAGTGGCCCTTCTAGCCATCTGCCTCGTACTCCCTCGATCCTTTCACCCTTGAGCACTTGAATTTCTTATAGGCTGCTTTCTTTCCCCGCACCACCTCCTGGACCTCCCTGGTCCACCAACAGGGTTTTTGGGCCCTACCGCATTTTCGTCTTACTCTTGCACAGGTGCTGGTAGCATCCTGTACCCCTCTCCTGATGATTTCCCACCTACTATCAGCGTCCATGTCTGACCCAATCCCATCCAAATGCTCCTTAAGGATCCTTCCCATTTCCTTAAAATCTGCCCCCCTGAAGTCGGTTACTTCCGGCTTTGTGCAGCCTTCTACCCTCCTAGTTCCAGGCAGAACCAGACCGTGGCATGGTCACTCCCGCCAATGGGTCCCTTACCTCCAGGCCCCAATCTGGTCACTGTCTGCCAGGACCACATCCAGTACCGTGCCTCCCTGGTCGGTTCCTCACCTGCTGAGTTAGGAACGCATCTTGAAGACATCCAACAACCTCTGTTCCTGGTCACAGAGGATGTCATAGTCTCCCAGTCTGTTCCTGGCATGTTTAAGTCCCCAACACCACCACCTTTCTTCTGCCCAGTCTGCAGTGTCTCCTAACATCTGCCACCAGACTGTCCTCCAGCTCCTCCGCCAGGGCGGGGGTCTATCACCACTCCTATTTTATCTCTTGCCCTGTTATCAAGGTGACCCAAATTGCCTCCATGGTTCCTCCCACTCCTCCTACTCCCTATGCCAATGCAGTTTTTGACTATCATAGCTACCCCTCCTCCCTTCCTCCCCCTGTCCTTCCTGAACATAGTGTAACCCTCCAGGTTCAGATCCCAGTCATGTCTTGCAGTGGCCCAAGTCTCAGTGACCACTGCCACATCCACTGCTCCTCAGTTAACATCGCCTGGAGCTCAGGCATTTTATTGCCCAAGCTCCTGGCATTTAGCAGGACTACCTTCCACCCTTTCCTATAGTTCCATTTCCCTGCTGTGTTCCCATGGGGATTCTGTTTCCTCCTGGTCTGCACTTTGCCAGTTGGCCTTTCCTGCAATCCTCCTGGTCCCCAGGTGGAGACAGAGTCCGTCCTTTATCGGCACCCCTTGACAGCTTTTTTCTCCCATCCCACCCCCCTTCACAAGTTTAAACCCACTTTTCACCAATGAACTCCTCTATTTTCAACTTAAGGATTCCCTCCTCCAAATTGAGATGAGTCTATCTCTAGCATACAGCTCCTTATCCTCCCAGGTCTCCCCCAATCCCCCATCAACCCATACCCTCTGGCCTCACACCACTCCCTGAGCCACTGGTTTATCTCCCTAATTTTCCTTTTGTGTTCCCCCATAGCCCTTGGCACTGGCAGATTTCTGAGAAGAAGTGCATTCTATGTCATGACAGACCCTGGCGAGCTCCCTGAATCTTGCCTGTATCTCTAGCTCGCTATTTCCCTCAATGTCATTTGTACCCAGGTGGACCAGTATGTCTGGGGAACCCCCACAGTCCTTTGCCAGCTGATATACCTCGTGCTTAGCCCTGTGCACCGTTAGTCCAGGGAAGCATCTTGTTCTAACTGGCCAGGCTTCTCCCTCCCTATCCCATTTGATACCCCTGATCATAGAATCCCCCAGCAGGAGCACTCTGACCACTCCTTTTCCTCCATTCCCCCTTCCATGTCCCTCATCCTTTCTACAGGCCCTCCACCCAGCTGGCTCCTTGTTCCTCCCCCTATCTGGGTGCCACATGCCACCCCTCCTTATTTACCATGGCCCTCCCTCCTCAATCCTATCGCCTCCTCCTCCTGAGTATCCTTCTGTACCTTGCTAATTCCCCCCTCACTGCTTGCAACTGGTCCTTCTCCCCTATCTGCTAAACTAGCCTGACTCATCCTCCCTTCCTTCCTGTCTCCATTTAGTTCCTCCTTGCTCGTCGTGCTCCCCTGGCCTAAACCCTCAGTTCCCTTTACTGAATCCTCCTTGTACCTCTGGTCCTTCTACTTTACCTTTCCTCCCAACTGGTCCTTCTCCTTGCACTTTCCTCCCTCTTCCCCCTGCCCCTCCTGCTCTGATTCACTGCTCCCCCCATTCTCCTGCATTCCAGGTCCCTCCCGTTCTTCCTGCTATCTGGCCCCTGCCTCCTGCCTCCCACTCCCACACCCTTTCCGTCTCTAACCACCTCTGTCGTGGCTACATCACCCCCCTCATCCTTGAGCAGAAGAAGAGAATTGAAGCGGTTACTGAGTATAAGGTCTGATCCACCTCCCCGCCTTGCTTCCTTCTGTCCAGCTCTGGCCATCTGCCTACTTCCCTGAGAATGTTGTCCCTCCGTCCCCGCTTTGTGAGGGTCCCCAGTTACCTGCCTGCTTCCTTGGTAGTGTCCTTTGGATCCCTCTGCCAGGATCCTATGTGACCCTGAGTATTCTCCTGCACTCCTTTCCCTATACCCCCACCCCCAGTGCTTGGTGCAACCCTGTGGTAGATTTCGCCCTTCCCCAACCATACCACCCCCCTTCCCCCAGCTTTCTCCTCATCCCCGCAACCTCCTCCCTAAGCTGTGCTAGCTGGTAGCATACTGGGCAACCACCAAACTTCCAAGCCCAGTCCAGTATCATGGCTGCTCCACACCCTGTGCACCCCACCACCCTCCCAAAGATGCCGGCCCTAATGATGTGTGGTTCCATCCCCTTCCAAATAGGTTTCCTTGGGTGAGCCACCAGGTTCCCCCCTAGTCCAAGATACCCCTACTGCCTAATCAGGTCACCCACTAATCTTAGAGACAGTCCCACTGTACACCAGTAACTCTGTTACTAGGTGCAGTACAACACATTAAACTTAAGGAAATGAACAACTCCCAAGCTCCTCTCTCCCAGCCTTTAACTCCAACCCCCAGTGACTAGAACTACATGAGCTGCACCAGCAGCCTTTTCCCTCAATTGCAGGGCAGGTGTTCCCCCTATAAATTTGCAGACTTGGGAGGGAGGGTGGGGAGGGTGGGTCTTGGGCAGACACCTGACAAGAGAGAGTGTATCAGCCCTGTGTCCCCTCCAAGCCCTGCAGCTAAAGAACCAGGCCCAAGCAAATCCCACCAAATAGGTTTGAAATCAGAAGAAATAGGCTCTACCAGCGCAGCCTGTTACACAGTGAAACATCCACAAAAGAGCCCCACTTACAGCCACCAAATCAGTTTACAAACATCCAGCATCCCAAAACAATACCCTGCTAGCCCCTTAGAAGTAAGAAAGAAAGAACTAACCTACCAAGTAAAATCCACAAGAACCCTATGAAAACAACAGCAGCAGCAGCTACTGTCCTGGAATACAACTGATCCTGTCCCCTTCCAGTTCTTTCTGAGAAGACAAAGCAGCTAGCACCTCAACCTGATTCAGCCCTGCCTCCAGTCAATTGGCTGAGTGAGACCTGGCCAGACCATTAACACCCCTCCCCCACTATGAACTAACCTTTACAGCTAATGGAGTCAGCACAAGGAATCAAAATTCAAGTCAAAGCCCCCAAAATATGTTTGCTGCCAAAGGAAACAGGTCTCCAATTTAATCAGCTTCACTAACACCACATCAAAATAGGCTTGAAATTAACAGATATAGGTCTCCAATTCAAATAACCATCTCCAAGCAAATCCCACCAAATAGGTTTGAAATCAGAAGAAATAGGCCTCTACCAGCGCAGCCTGTTACACAGTGAAACATCCACAAAAAGAGCCCCACTTACAGCCACCAAATCAGTTTACAAACATCCAGCATCCCCAAAAACAATACCCTGCTAGCCCCTTAGAAGTAAGAAAGAAAAGAACTAACCTACCAAGTAAAATCCACAAGAACCCTGTGAAAACAACAGCAGCAGCAGCTACTGTCCTGGAATACAACTGATCCTGTCCCCTTCCAGTTCTTTCTGATCTAATGGAAAAATGTGGTCTAACACTCTCCAAAAGGAGATATGTTCCGAGACTGCATAATAAACAGCTTGAAGTAAAAACTTATAAAACCAGCAAAAGGGGAAACTTTTTTCCAATAAGAGCATCCATTGTATGGAACACCTTGCCACAGGAATTGGTAGAGGCAACTAGTGCCACTGTCTTTAAAAACAAATTAGATGTTTGGTTGAGGGATAATAGATAAATAATGTCCCACATAGTGTGGGGAACAGCCTTGATGGGCTCTGGCCTTCTTCTGTTCTTTCACACCAAGTAACAAAAGTAATACATGGTCCTCTTCTGAACCTTTACTAAACACAAATTCAGAATATAACTCATACTTATTAATGTACCTACAAAAATGTTGTCATAACACTGTAAGATATGTAACACAACAAGAATTTAAATGTGTTATCTGTTTAAACCTGAAACTTTGTGTGTAATACCCTTCTTTACCAAACTAAGGAAACCAAATGCCTTCTTATGGAATATATAGAGAATAATGGATGGGGAAGGGTTTGATATGATAATTTAATGCACACCCGAGTTGTGGGATGCTACATAAACCCCGAGGGCGAAGCCCGAGGGGTTTATCAAAGCATCCAACGGGTGTATTAAATTATCATATGAAAACCCTCCCCATCTTTTATTTTTTATAATAACAGACCAGCAATTTTTCTCCAGCAGTTTGTGAGACTATTTGGCCCTGCCCATATACAGAATGTTGGCCAATGAGGCAGCAGCATAGTTTGACTGGCATGGCTCATGAATGTCATAACAACCAGCTGGTTGTTATGGAAAATATCAACCTGGTCAGTACATTGAGAGAAATTGCTGACCAGTTATTATTTAACCAATATGGCATGAACAATGGTTCTGTTAATGGTCTGTTAATCACCTGCTAGGAGTTTACTGTGGCACACAGTGTTGCTGACTGCCACATGCACCTAGAGGGTGATTAACTGACTATTAACATTATCCCTGGGATTGCCTTATTGCTATAATAATGAAACATAGTTTTAAACAGCATTAAACCTTGTTCAGGATATGGTTAAGCTGTACATGTATGTTAATAAAACATTAACATAGTGCTGGCAGAATGTTTGCAGCCAATCAGAAAGCTGCATTTTTCAGACTCTTTTTTATAAATATTGATGACAAAGATCCCCACAACTTAATAATACCACAAGAAAAAATGTTATATTCAAAAAATATTTATTGTCTATATATAAAATTAAAAAAATATTATTTTTTAATGTTCAAATGAACAGTCATTCATCACAGAAATTTTTTTAAATAAATTCAATCACATTGAATACAAAATAAAAAAAATAAAAATATATTGATTTTTTTATCTCCAAAAATAAATACTACATAAAAAATAGATATATTCATTTTTACAACTTATAAAAATGATTTTGTAAAAAATATATAGAAAAATATATAAACAACTATTTACAATATTAACAGCAAGTCTTATGGAGAGGTGTGCTGCTGCTTGAGACAGCCCAACCCGTAAGTTGGACTCAATGTGGAGGCACAATGGAAGTGGAATCTGTTGTGCCCTCCAGAGGAGATACCAGAGCAGCTGTGGAGGCTGGTCACTGTGTCCCAGGGAAGCTGGATGCCACTGGTGGAGGTGAGGAGCTTGGGCTGGCCATGGAGTCACTAGCCGCTATCACCACAGGCTCATGCACAAGGTTGACAGTCTTCTGTTGTACTTCCATGAAGGACAGCAATTTCTCCTGTCCTTCACGGAGCGCAACATTGTCTCTTATCAGACTGTCAACCTTGCGCTCGAGTCTATGGTAACAGCGGCAGCAGCCAGCGCACTGCTTTAAGCAAGGGCGTCCTGCAAAGTGACAAAAAACATGAATGAATATATGAAATTCAAAATGGTGATTACCTACCTGTCTTTCACTTACAATATTGATATCTAATTCAATAATTGTAATACATTTTGCTGGGCATGCTCAAGATTATTTACGAGTGTGATGTAAATCAGAACTCCTGTCTTCTCAGTTGTGTTATGATATTTTTTTGTACCATATTATGTTCTTCGTGGACAACTTGAAAAGATCTATAACTCACTCTGTAATCTGTGTCATATATATATACCAACATACTAATGGTCCACTGTCTCTGTACAGGAGTACGGGTGTGAGCATACACCATAAGCAAACAACAACAATATGTACCTACTTACAGATGACTTGACACATTGCAAAACATTACAGTACATCCATCATCTGTTAATAGCAAGTGCACCATGTGACATATCCATTGTACCCCCCCAACATTTATCACACTTTTAGAATATAGTGACTAGCTCTATTACTACACTAGGCACTCCCCCATTGAAGTGAAAACTGCTTTTGAGTTTGTTGAGTATGCATTGTAGTACACTAGGCCTTATCATCTTGATTATCATGAACTTTCTATATATAAATACACTTCTTATCCCACTACACTCCCCCTTCATACAGTTAACTTATTAAGACATCGTGCATGACACACCAGTCCAGTACACTCCATCACCCTCCACACACATTGCAATAATTATAACATATAAATTGGCTTATTACAGCTGCTCTCATGTGCCACACTTGTCTTACCACATCACAGATTTCCCCTTAATGTAGTACTACCACCTCATCATGTACCCACTGAGAAACAGAAATGTCATCATAAGTGTACCATCATAATGAATAGGGTACACTATTCAACAAAATACCTCCTAGCTATGCATGGAGTGACACCATATAGTACACCTGTATGCATACTAAAGGGAAAAGTAGGTATATGGAAACATAGAAACATAGACTTTGACAGCAGATAAGGACTGCTTGGCCCATCTAGTCTGCCCATTTCCCCACCTACAGGATAGGCCGCAGATCCTAGTTAACCAACAGCCTATTTTTTCCTACCCACCACAAGAATTGCCTTATGTCTGTCCCATGCATTCTTGAATTCTCCCACAGGTTTAGACCCCACAACCTCCTCAGGAAGGCTGTTCCATGCATCCACTACCTCTCTGTGAAATAATACTTCCTCACATTGCCCTGAACTGCCCTCCTTCTATCTTTAAATTGTGTCCCTTGTTCTTGCACGCCTCTTTTCTGAAAGATGCTACCTCTTGACTTCAGTTGGATTCCACTGAGGTACTTAAACATTTCTATCATGTCCCCCTCCCTTCTTTCCTCAAGGGTATACATATTAAGCTCCTTTAGTCTCTCCTCATACTGCTTCTCTTGCAGACTCTGCACCATTTTAGTTGCCCTCCTCTGACTACCTCTATCCTGTCTATGTCCTTATGGAGATGGGGTCTCCAGAACTGGACACAGTACTCCAGATGGGGTCTCACCAACTGTCTGTACAGAGGGATAACAACTTCCTGTTTTCTGCTGCTGATGCCTCCCCTGTACATCCCAGTGTACCCCAGCCCTCCCTACTGCCTTCTCAAATTGCTTGCTAACCTTAGGTCATCTGATGTGATTACCCCAGGTCCCTTTCCTTTTCTGTTGTTGTTACTACCTCCACCATTGTGTTTTCTTCCCTGGTTCTTTGTCCAGGTGCATTATTTTGCACTTGTACATTGAATCCTAGTGCCATACTCTGACCATTCCTCCAACCTTGCAAAGTCCCTTTCATCCTTTCCATGCCTCCTTGTGTATCAACCCTGTTGCAGATCTTTGTGTCATCTGCAAAAGGCATACTTTTCCTTCCAGTCCCTCTGCAATGTCACTGATGAAGACATTAAAAAGGACTGGACCCAATACTGAACCCTGCGGTACCCCACTAGTAACCCCTCTTTCTTCAGAGTGGACTCCATTTACAATTACTTTCTGTGTCCTGTTGTGCAGCCAATGTTTTACCCAGACTACCACCCTGGGACCCACTCCAAGGTTGGTTAATTTGACTATTAATCTTTTGTGTGGGACTGTGTCAAATGCCTTGCTAAAGTCTAGGTAGGCCATGTCCACAGCCCCTCCCTGGTCTGCTACTTTGGTCACCCAGTCAAAGAAATTCATTAGATCTCGTCTGACATGACCTTCCTGCTGTGAACCCATGCTGCCTTGGATCCTGTGCTCCACTGGCCTCTAGGTACTCAACTATTCTTTCCTTCAGAAGTGACTCCATCACTTTCCCTACCACAGAGGTCAGACTGACAGGTCTGTAGTTTCCTGCCTCTGTCTTGGTCCCACTTTTGTGAAGGGAATCACATCTGCCTTCCTCCAGTCCTCGGGTACCATACCATCCTCCCATGATTTATTAAAAAGTAGCCAGTGGTTTCACCAGTTCCTCCCTTAATTCTTTTAGAATTCTGGGGTGAATTCCATCAGACCCATTGTTTTGTCCACCTTCAGTTTTAGGAGTTCTTGCAGAACCCTTTCTTCTGTGAAAGGACTGGGATCGACCCCTATCAAGAGTGCTTCTGTTAATTGGACTAGGCACTTCCCCCTCCTCTTTTGTGAATACTGAGCAGAAATATTCATTCAGTATCCCTGCTTTTTCACTGTCCCCCTCTGCCCACCCACCGTTCATTCTATTCAGAATCACTATCCCTCCCTTTGTCTTTCTATGCTCACTGATGTACCTATAAAAGGTTTTATCCCCCTTCTTAACTGAGTTGGCTATCTTTTCCTCAGTTTGGGCCTTTCCTTCATTCTGACTTCCCTCCTGCTTCCTTCTGCCTTAACTGGTACAGCTTCTGTCCTGCTACTTCTGTGTTTCCTTATACTCCGAATGCTATCTTTTCTTCCTGACTTTCACAGCCACCTCTTTTGAGAACCATAGTGGCTTTTTCTTTCATTTTGATTTGTTTATTTGTTTCACAAAAGCTTGTAGCCTCTGTGATGGTAGTTTTGATGATTCCCCATTGTTGCTCCACACCTCCTTCTAGCCTGTTTGCTAGTGCTTTTCTGAGGCACCTCCATCTCTTGCCAGAGTCAGCCTCCCACAGTCCAGTACCCTCACTTTGTATGGCTTGACTCTGTAGCTGAGTTTAACATGAACCACACTGTTTGATGGTCACTTGTCCCCAGATGGCAACCCACTTCTAGATCTGAGATCCTCACTCACTGTTTGAGAGCATGAGGTCTAAGATTGTCCCTCATGAGTGGGTTCCAAAACTAGCTGTCTGAGGCCTGCCATCTGTAGGGCATCAAGAATGGCCCTGCTCTTGGATGTTGCTGCAGAAAATGTGCTCCAGTTAACATCTGGCATATTCAGGTCTCCCACCAACAGTATCTCCTTTCTGCCATTCTAAGAATGCCTTCTGTCATATCATTGTCATTCCCTCCCCTGACATGGGGGTCTGTACCTAACCCCTGTCGGATTGTGTGTGCCCTTTCCAGTCTCCAAGGTGACCCACAGTGCCTCCTCCTCCCTGTTTACTCTTTTGTTTAGTTGCTTTATCCTTCCTTTACATAGAGAGCTACCTCCCCTCTTCTCCCCTGCCTGTCTCTCTGTAAGTTATGCACCCTGGTATGTTAACATCCCAGTCATGGTTCTCTGTGCACCATGTTTCTGTGACTGCTACGATATCAGGCATCCCTCAATTCCATCAAGGCCACCAGCTCAGGGGCTTGTTGCCCAGACTACAGGCATTGGTACTCATTACCCTCCATTTCCTATGGCCTTACTCCTTTGCCCCATCCCTGTCCTTCTTGCCTTTGACACTTTCTCCATTTACCCCTGCCCTTCTCCCATCGGCACCTCTTTGTTGGTGGCATTGCACTTACTACCATAATTATTTGGGGTAGGATTTCTCTCCTTTCCAGTGCCTCCCCTTGGCTAGTTTAAATGCTTCCCAATGAAGCATTTAAACCATATCACCTAGGATCCTAGTTCCCTCCGGACAGATGCAGCCCATCATGCCAGCATAGGCTTGCATCACCCAGGTGGACCCCAGTCCCCAATGAAGCCAAATCCCTGAGCTCCACACCAGTTTTTCAACCACTGATTTCAATTGATTCATCCCATGGTGTGGAACACCCTAGCCCTCCTGTGCCATAGATGGGCAGCACCTCTGAGAAGGTTACGGGCATGCTACTTGACCAAGGCCCCTCCCCAATTCCACAAACTCTTTCTGCACTTCTCTAATCCTTTCCCAGCCAGATCATTTGTCCCTAGGTGGACAATGACATCCAACTCCCTCCCAGTGTAGCTGCTCTGGCAATCCTGGAGGATTCACTCCTGTCCTCAAGCCATGGTGCCAGGCAGGCACCTACCTCCCTCTCCCTTCCTCCCTGGTGCTACCTTTCCTAACAAGGGAGTCCCCCACCAGAGTTGTTTCCTTCCCTGCAGGGTCCCCTGCTCACTCTCCTGTGGATCTCCTTTGTGGAGGTTCCCAGCATCCTCCTTGGTCTCCACTGCAGGTGCCTCCATAGAGGAACCATACTTTGCCAGAATGGCATAGAAATTGTGGAGAGGTACAACTGGAGGGATGCGCCTCTGTTCCACCACCATCACCATCCCTGAGCCCACTGTGGTCCAACCGCTCCTCTTTCTTAGACATAGATAACAGATTGTGTTACAGAATCTCATTATACAAATGATCCATTCACCTGTTGAGACTGTCTACTACAGTACTGTTCACATTACCACTTGCTCATCACTTTTCAGAAATACCCACACTGCTCTCACAGTACCTAGCAATTAGTAGCTCTATGGCTGCCTTAGGGGTGAAAGGTCCTCCATACTACTGAACAGACATTGTAGGTGCAGGGGACTGTGACACTATTTCTTGTGTGGAATATCTTTATGATTGAACTAACACTGAGAGCTGGTGCCCGGCCCTCCTTCACCTCCACAGTTCTTACTGCCACAGCTTCCTGGCCACTATAAAACATATTAGTAAAAATATTATAATATATGCCACAATATATTAATCTGCACTAAACTTATTGTGAAATAGATTTTTTATACTGTCTCATTGTGTAATTCAACCATTATCACAGTTGTCTTTGCGTATGACACTTGTGTTTCCATGGATGTTGTATGATTCAGCAGCAGTGACATCCATAAGCACCGGGACTGCTTGTGGGGTACAGCAACAAACTCACTGATACAGTAACTGCAGTGCCACAACCAATCTTACAGAAATGTTCCCATACCTTGTCAGCCACATCAGCACTGCACACCCCACTGTAATTCAGAAACTCTCTCTGAAGTACTGCACATCCCCATGCAGCTGTTCAGTGACACCACCCATTTTCATATTTACTACCCCACTATTACCATAGACATACGATACTGTCCATTCAGAAATATCAGATTCTGGCAATATCTTCCAGGACATAACAGGCTCAACATCACAGTCTGTTACTGTATGTATGCATGCCGAGTAACCTCAACTCATTTTCATACATTACTATTCTTCCCTTCTCACATCATTATGTGTACAACAGAACATTCTTTGTGTATATTGTGTCTGGTCACATCACTACATCTCACCAAGTGTAGTATATCAATATGCTAAAACACTTTAAATATACCAGCCAAGATCCAGATCACATATTGGGCTGAGTACCTGTATTACTCATTTTGGAACATGAGATGGCACAAAATCAATTTAAACCGTATAAATATCTTCTTAGAGTGCAATGAGGACAACATTCACTATAAAAAATAATAGATAAGAAATTCATAGGACTACAATATTTCACATACTATTGCTGTCTAGAAATGTCATGACCAGTTCTGGATCATAGTCAGTTAAATAAACTGAGATGTATACAACTACCATACATCTGGGTATAAATCTGTTCCTTTTGAAGCACCATTTAAATTGTGAAGTACTACACCTTGTTTTTTAAAATTTTTAAGCAATATACCCCAACAGGGTGTCGGTTTACTGGAGGATCTACCATGGCTGCTGTAGTCCAGTCACAAGATGCAGCCAAGAGATTTGCCCACACCAAGAGTGTTAGATCCTCCAGTATACCCACACCCTGGAGCAGTATATTTCAATTATACAAAGAGTTTATTTGTTTTTTTACAAAAAAAAATGTGAAAATCCATTTAATTTCAAACTTGCTGCTTGTTTGTTTGCCATCCATCCATTAGCTTTGCAGTGGTGTTTTTGCAATGAACATGTGCATTTGCTGCGGAGTTCCTGTTGTGGTTGAGTGGTGATGGCGCCTTTTACAATGAGTACACTGTAGTATTTACAATGCTGAAAAGGTGCCAGCTAGATAATCAAAATCCCGAATTCTATTAATTTTTTTTTGTGAACGTTGTATTATTGCAAATATTGCATGGGTGCTGGAAGTCATATTAATGTTCTAAACAATATTTCCTAAAAAGAAGCGAGTTAAGTAGTCCAGCTCACACCTTACAAGATAGCCTCATACCACCCCAATTATGTAATACAATTATTTCTATCAGCATCTTACCATCTGACTTGACAAGAATGACACTGTTGGTGTCAGTGTGATCAGCCTCCACAGCTTCAGACTGTGCTGGTACTACCTCAGCTGCAACTTGGGGGGGGGGCTTGTGCTGGTCTGTGAAAGACGATAATAAGTAGAGCCACTAAGTTTTGCATGAAAATGTCATCACATTTTAACAACACTTTCTTTAAGCATTAAACATGTTTCAGGCACCTAACATTGCTTTGTAATCAGGTACCGCAGAGCCATTGCAGACACACAGAAAATCATTTTTTACTGCAAATATAGAGGATAACGGATGAGTAGCAGGTGATAACAATGTTGTAATCGATTTCAAATGGTTGCTTGGGCAACATATAACCCTTTGAGAGCACAGCTCTGAGGTTCACTGTAGCCCTAGCAACCACAAAAGGTTATTTAAATGTGGTTCTCACCAGATCCCCAGCCATTATCTTTAATAGCATGGTTAAAAAAACACTGTTTGCATTCTATATGTGAGAATTATGGAATTGATATCTTGTTTGTTATGCTACTGTTTGGAAGTTCCAAAGTGTGGTTAACAACTTTTAAAATTCTAAATAGTGCATAACAAAGCTGTGTGACTGCTGATTATGGTGGTTATTAGACACTTAACATACATCATAAATATTTCATAAATATAAGATCATAAGCTGACTCACTACACAATACTTAATACTTATATAGTATGCCACATGAACTACAATTATGCTTAAATTAAATGGATACTGGATAGTAATTCCAACACTATCATTGGGTGATTCATTCAAAAGCATCGTAAAATACATGTTATACAATGGAGTATGGAAAGTCAGTAACCTCATTGGTCAAAACACATCACATAACAGTGTTAAATCCTCCAGTATACCCACTGTAAAGTTTTCTATCTATAAAGACAACTGAACAAGTTGAACATTGTAAATAACAAGACACAATGACAGACAGTGGGTATATGGGTAGCTTTATACTCTCTGGTGTGTTGAGAGCTCACCAGCAGCGCCTTTTGTGACCTAACCGCACCAGATGGCAAATCCACCAATATACCTACTCCTATGATGGTATATTTCTTAATTTTTCTCAAGTCAGTATCAATAAGACACATGATCATGACATATATATATATATATACATACAGTATATATATATATATGTACACACTATTTATAGATATATAAAAATGCATCATTATTTAGTAACAGTTATAAATACTTTTTCCCTTAACACAAAACAGCAAATAAAAAGACAAAAATTATGTCTCTTAGATTCAAAAATATTCACTTCTTTGACAATACAGCAATCTGACCTGTGATATGTTATTGTGATATTAACATGGCTACAACAACAGAGACTTAATAGAGGTTACTTTTTGTATCATCTGATTGTGTACCTACTCAATATCATAGAATCTGAGGAATTCTATCATCATAACTTATGATGAGTGAGGCGCTCCCCCGCAGCTGGCTTTCCCCATAATTCATATGCGGGGTAGTACTAGCACTTATCATTCTCCTGGTGTCTCCTCCCTCTGCTTCAACACGTAGAAGCATTGGCGCAACAGCTTCCATTTCCTCTTCAGCTGAACTATTGTTTTGTTTTTTACCTTCAAAACCATGTGAAGGAAATTGTTAATGCACCTCCACATTGAGTCCAACTTCCGGTTAGTGCTCCGCATTAAAATACTGGCACTCCCCCTGGCTTAGACTGCCTCAAGCAGCAAGCACACCTCTCTCAAGGTCCACTGCCTCATGTTGATTTATCGATTCTGCAATAAAACATACACAAACATTCCATTACTATCACGTCTCAGAGTCTATATACTGCATTTCTATGTATTCTATGAAGTATTCTAATTAGAACATGGGAAGAACAGCTTTTCACAACCCTACCATACCACTTCACACAGAAATTATTTTTTTACATGGGTTTTATTGTGGTAGAGAAATGCTCCTATGCACGCTTAACACATCCTGGTAGTGATCCTGTAATAACATGAGCATCTCCAACCACAACCTGTAGTTCTGCTGCACACTGTTGAAGCCCCCTAAACAAAAAAAGTTGTAAAAAATGACAACCACAGTGTACCTGTAGCATTGCACATTACAATATGCAGCCAACAGCTGTGCATGGCCACCCAAGGTCTGGGGCTACTGTGTGTTGGCATCAGCCTCCTCACCAACTATGATTTTGACTATGGAAAATATATCCATGGTGGTCCACTGCACCCCACTCCTCATCCAATTGTGGGCTTTCTGTTTAAAGCCATTGTAGTGTACTGCAGCTGCCACTCCAGCTCAATTTAATGAGGAAGTAGACTTAACAGGGCCACAAGGGATACATTTAATACAGTTAACCCATTATAAGTTGAAAGGGTACAGTCCACTGTACCACTAACAGTATTTTTTTATTGAAAAAACAAGATTTAGTTTTGAAATATATTACTACAAAGTGACTGGGGGGTGCATCACTAGGCAACAGGTACTGACTCACACAATACAAGTGACAAGTTACTGACGAATACCACACCTGCACACTAATGACGCCATTATTATATGCAAATAGGCATATTAACACTTTGCATGCATTATGGCTCCATTCGCATGTACAGTACAAAATACTGTAATACTTGAACCTACCACCACAGCACTTCAGTGTTGTATCCCCCCTACTCCTCTCGACCACTTACACTCGTGCAGTGCCAGACTAACATGCACAATGCAGGTTGCCATACTGAAATATTTAACAATGCTAACCATGCCACAGCACTCTAAAATATTGCCCTGACAACAACCTGCTGCACTGAAGTTGCACTTTGCCCAGGCTTGTTCCACAGCCTGATACAGTGTGAATATTCCCAACCCATGTGTTACATCTGTATGAGTGATGTATGCAGCTGTTCTATTTTTTGACCAACATTTTTTGGTTCTGAAAAGAACCTTTGTTTGCACTTTGTTATTTGTTCAAACAGTCTTACATTCTTAGAGGACTTTGAGGACTGCATCTCAAAGGTCTCCCAGGAAATGGCAATTTCCAGCATGTGAGAAGTGTACACCGTCTGGTAGGTATAGCCAATCATAACAATACTTAATTTCTGGGTGACGTATGGTATATCCAGACATGCGTGAAAATGCAGATATCTGTATGTTGATTTTTCTTCGGCTCTGTCAATCAGGTACATATGGTGTTCTGTCACAGACCCTACGCTCTGTAATATCTGGAAAATGATTTTACAGGCAGGCAACATGGTCATAATGAAGCAAGGTCCACTTTTGCTTCTGTTACTAAATCTACCCAGCGCTTTGGTTCCCAAATCATTGCCTCCAAGATGTATCAGCAATATGTCTGGATGAGGCTGAGTACTCAAAAGTCTGTGCATGGTTGGCATGAGGTGCACCCACCTCATTCCACCCCTACCAAACCACTTAACACAGCAATTTGGGAGCTGGAGTTTTTCATAAAATCACTATTTTGAGCATACTCAGATGTCTGCCCACGATACTGCTTCCAACTATCCACAAAGTCCTTTACTGTTTTCTGTCATTCTCAGCTTTTAAACTTAGAGTGACAGAGAGCTACCAAAAAGTCAGTGTTTACCTGCAGTGCCTAAGCAGTAGTGAAAGTAAACTGCTATTTTCCCTCCTAACTTCAAGCCACTTCACTAGGCTGATCCATAACACACAAATAAAACAAATCATTGGCTAGTACTTGTGCTGCATTAACCAATGTAGTCTATGCACTGACTATCACTGCACTTCTGTTACAGCTAAAATGTGACAAATTAAGAGGTGGGAAAAATGCATCCTTTTCATAGGAAGTTTTAAACCATTACAACTGCAGAAACATGTCTGATTGGTTCCCTCTTCTGTTGTGGGTCCATGTGCACCTTCCTATCTCTCTCCATTTGCAGCTGTATCTGTACAAGTAAGTACTAAGGTACTATCTGACTCAATTTTACCTAAATAATACAGCATCCTAGATTACTTCAAGCAACATAGTCAAATAAAGCAGCAAAAACTGTTTTGATTAGTACTATTTACCTGTTAGTAACACTTTTTATCATACAAGAAAAATGTTTTTTTTAAATATTATGTACTTACAGTTCTAAATCTGCTGTCTCTCAGTGTTAATTAAGAGGGCTGCTGTTGAGTTTTTCTTTGGTGTTGTCCATCTCTGATTGGTTGTCTGACATGGCCTGACAAATCTAGCATAAGATTGGCAGAATGAGCTGTCGCTTAAATAGCAATCAGATATGATTCGATAATGAATACAGTTGTCACTCCCAAGCTTAAATTTGCAACACTTTCGCACACACGACACTACTTTTGCGACACTTTTGAATGCACAACACTACTTTTTGTGACACTGTCAAACACACGACACTACTTTTTGTGACACTTTCATGCACACAACACTATTTTTCCCAAAACTTTCAATTTACAACACAATTTGATGATTTATTACAAAAGCATGCAATTTTTCAATGTCGAACATTGTCAGCTGGCATTGGCAGTGACAGAGGTGGAGAGGCATGTTGTGAGTATGTTAATGTGCTCCAAAATGTGATTTTGCACAGTGAGTAATGATAATCGTATGTGCAGACTTGCTGTAACGCATTTTGGAGCTTCACGCTTGTAAACAGTCATTTTATGGAGTATTGTCACCAAATTTTCAACACAGATATTTTAGGATCTCTGTTCATAAACAGTCTCACTGTCATTTTCGTAATGTGCTATGAACACTGATTTTGCACAGTGACCGCGCTATTCTGTGCCAGAATTGCAAAAACACATTTTAGACATTATGTGAAAAATGACAGCTGTACAGTTCACAAGAAGATGTGGTAGAATGCCAATGTTGAGAATCTGGCATGAAAATAGTGCAAATGCGCTAACTTACGAGTGTGCATTGCGCAGTTGCTACACACGCTCGTAAAACAGTCACTTTACAGATTATTGTCACCAAATTTTCAACATAGTCATTTTAGCACCTCTGCTCATGAGCAGTATCACTGTAATTTTTGTAATGGCCTCTGAACACTCATTTCGCACAACAACTGCGCTATTCTGTGCCGGAAGTACGAAAACACATTTCGGGCAGCATCTGAAAAATGACAGCTGTACGGTTCACAAGAAGGTGTGGTAAAATGCCAATATTGAGAATCTGACATGAAAATACTGCAAATGTGCTAATTTATGAGTGTGCATTGCGCAGTTGTTACACATGCTCGTAAAACAGTCATTTTACAGAGTATTGTCACCAAATTTTCAACACTGGCATTTTAGGACCTCTGCTCATGAACAGTGTCACTGTCATTTTTGTAATGTGCTCCAAACACTGATTTCGCACATTGGCCATGCTACTCTGTGCCAGAACTGCGGAAACACATTTCAGGCAGGATGTGAAAAATGCCAGCTGTAAACTTCACAAGAGGCTGTGCTAAAATGCCAATGTTAAGAATGTGACATAAAATATTGAAAATGCACTAAGTAATGAGTGTGCATTGTGCAGTTCCTATGCACGCTTGTAAAACAGTCATTTAATGGAGTATTGACACCAGATTTTCAACACAGGCATTTTAGGACCTCTGCTCATGAACAGTATCACTGTCATTTTCATTATGTGTTCTGAACACTGATTTTGTACAGCAGCCATGCTACTCTGCTCCGTAAGTGTGAAAACACATTTCAGCAAGGATGTAAAAAATGACAGTTGTACGGTTCACAAGAAGGTGTGCTAAAATGCCAATGCTGAGAATGTGACGTGAAAATATTGCAAATGCACTAACTTATGTTAAGTATTTGAAGTTGACTTATTACTCTGTTACTCATTTACAGAAAGATTTTAAATAAAGTAGTTGTTTGACCAGCAGTTTAACAACACTAGGTCAAAATCACTA
The DNA here is from genome assembly GCA_016271365.2 of Neoceratodus forsteri. Classification (NCBI taxonomy): domain Eukaryota; kingdom Metazoa; phylum Chordata; order Ceratodontiformes; family Ceratodontidae; genus Neoceratodus; species Neoceratodus forsteri. The sequence continues at coordinate 831,293,584 of CM028137.1, forward strand.
TACAGAATTACATTGATTCTGCATTGCTGAACAGTGAAATAGTACAAGAAAAAATATATGTGGCATGGTGATAACGCTACACAGGACAGTGTAACATGAATGAAAATAAGCCTGTCAAAATTTGAGTAACCAATCTGATGAAAACATTTTATGATTCTTTTGTTTTTTATATTTAATACATAAATAATCTGTCTCAATATACAATGTAAGATGTGAGCAACACAAGCATATACTAATATTGTCTTTTTCTCTGTCTTTTATACAAGTGTCTGATACTTCTGTAACATTGGTGACTGCCACTGTGAACTAACAGATTGAAAGATGCCTAGTAAATACAGATGTGCATGTATGGAAAGACGAAACAGGTATCATAGTACTTCACTGTTGCTTAAGAATGATACAAGAAAAGTGATGTGAGTTCAAGATGTAAACAAAAACAGAAGTTACAGGAATAGTGAGCTTTGGCAGTAACTCACTACACAACAAAGCCACATACTTGCTTAACAGCAAGTAAAAAATGCTTACCTGAGCAACAGTTGTGTAGATCTCTCAGACGAAACACAACTATTGCTACAGCAACCATCAACAGATCTTCTAAACAACGCCGAAAACTCCCAGCTAATGATTTTCATCTGAGAAAGCAAAAGTATTTCTGATCACTAGCAAGTAAAGCTAAGAGCGACAGGCTTATTGCTGCTGTGATGAGACATGAGCACAAAAAGACAAAGAGTCACCTGACTTTGATGAAATTGCGTCTCAAAGTATGCACATTTGTTAACAGAGCAGTATTTGTTCTTCAATGGTTATGGCATAAGATGTCTCATGTGCTGGAACTATTCAGAAAAGTTGTGTACGACATCAAAAAAAGGCTACAATGGTATCCTACTTTGACCGTGCACAATTTCTGTGACGTATTCATAGGTCACTGGATGCACACACAGCACTCAGAGGCATATTTCTGGGAAGAATCTTATTATTCAGAGAAAAAAGAAAAAAGTTCACCATTGATGAGTCCGGTAAGCTGGTCAATGTGCTCAGTGTCTGTGATGACACAGCAATGGACACAAATGATGACTGTGATGCAACCACTGTGTCCCATAAACAGCACTGTCTCTCATGGCCATGTGATGAAACCTGTAACTGTAGGCAATCGTCATTTGAAAAAGTTGAACAGTTTGTCAACCTATTTGTGATAACAGATCACAAAGAAAGATATAAACTGTTTAACAAGATTGACCTTTGTGAAATACGTCCACATACTGGACTTATGGGTCACTCACTAGCATGCCTTGATAGCGGTGTTTGTGACACTGTATTTCACAACATGCGGATGCTGGCAGTGCATCAAACAGGCATGCGAAACTTTGCATACAGAGTATATGAAGTCCGACGAGTTGTCAATCAGTACACTTGTTTAACCCACCAAAAACTGCCATCCAATCCCTGGAGGCCATCGCTAACTTGCTCACTGGCAAGGCAGCTACGGAGCAGGTAATCCTGGGTGACTTCAACATAAATTGGACTCAGGACCCTGGCCAGGCAGTGATGTCCTTGATTCAAGAAGCAGGTCTGACGCAGGTCATCTCTGTACCGACCAGACTGAACTACAAAACCAGGAACCACACCACCCTAGACTGGGCTTTGGTGTCAAATCCCTCTAACATACAGTGTGCGGGCACAATGGCAGACTCCCTGAGTGACCATTCACCAATTTTCTGTATATGGAAAAACAGACCACCCAAGGTCCAGCCAAGAATCCTCTCCACCCGAGACTACTCCAAATTCTCAGAGCTGCAATTCAATAACTACCTAAGTAGCCAGGACTGGAGCCCCATAAATGCTCTCCCAACTCTTCCTGAGGCCTTGTTCCAGGGTGAACTTAACACAGCTGCCAATCTCCTCGCTCCTATTAAGAGACTGAGGGTAAAAGACAGCTGCTTCAAGTGGATCACTCCCTTCCTTAAAGTCCTCATGGCCACTCGGGACAAAGCCTGGAAAAAGTTTAGGCTCTCCTCCTCATCGGCAGATCTTGCAGATTACAAAGCCCTAAGAAACAAAGCCAAGAGAGCCATAAAACTTGCTAAGCGAGAGTACCTAACACACCTCCAGAAATCCAGCCTGGGCAACCCTAAGCAATTCTGGAACCATGTTAATGATCTTATCAAGGGGAGTAAAAAAGCCTGAATCCTGCCCCATGGAGATCAATGGTCAGCTCTCAACTGACTCTTCTCAAATATCTGCTGCCCTCAACAGGCACTTCTCAGACCTAGAGGCCTATAAGACATGCCAGCCCCCTCCAACCTCCTCCTCAGCCTCAGCTGAAGCAACTCACACAGAGTGACTCCTCTTTCACCTGAGACTGCCCAAATGGACAGAAGTTCTTACCCTCCTAAGGAACTTGAAACCCAAAGGGTCAGGTGGACCTGATGGGATCATCCTCCGGCTTCTCAAGGAAGGTGCGACCTCCTTATCCTGGCCTATAACCATGCTCCTCAACAGATCACTAAGGGAAGGAGCTGTCCCTGACCAGTGGAAACATGCTATTGTCGTACCTATCCACAAAGGGGGGGCTTAGGGATAAACTAAATAACTATAGGCCTATCTCCCTCCTCTGCTCACTCACCAAGATGCAAGAAAGGATAGTCTACAATCAACTCAGAGACTACCTAGAAGCACACCTGCTCCTTCGCCCTCCCCAACACATGGATGCAGAACAAACCATGGAACTGATACTGCCCTCATCAACTTCTCGGATGAAGTTCTAAGGGCAGTTGACAAAGGATACCTCCCACTGGTGTCTTTATCGACTTATCCAAGGTGTTCAACCTCGTCGACCACAACCTGCTGCTACAAAAGCTGCAAAATATTGACCTTGACACCCATGCCCTCAAGTGGTTCGGAAGCTACTTATCAGGAAGGGCTCAGAGGGTCACATGGAAAAACATCACATCTGATCTGCTATCCCTAAATCAGGGTGTACCTCAGGGATCTATACTAGGCCCTCTACTATTTTCCCTGTTTACTAATGAACTAAGCTCCTTCTGTGGGGAGAGTTTGGTCATACAGTACGCAGATGACACTGTCATTTTCCGTCCCATGAGCGATGTAACTACTCAAGGCCCTATCCTCCAAAAGGATCTTACATCCCTAGAGACTTGGCTATGCGAGAACAGAATGGTACTCAATGCTGACAAGACCAAGGCAATACTATTCGGCCCAAGATCCCTAGGACTTGACAGGTCCTCCCTCCGCCGCTTAACCACACTCTCTGTCAAAGACATCAATGTAGTTCCCTCTCTTAAATACCTAGGCCTTACGCTCGACTAAAACATCACTTACAAGGAACATGTAGACCAGGTCACAAGGACCCTGCATCACAAACTCGGCACCTTGTACTGACTCAGGGACCAGCTCATCCCTGAGGCCAGGCTCTCCATTGTCACTAGTGTTCTGCTTCCTACTCTGACCTTTGTGTCCCCGATAATACAGGGCATGGGAAAGCAAGAGATAACCAGGATGCAAACCCTGTACAATAAAATAGCTCGCTTTGCCACCAAGACCACCCACGACGCCACCATCATGACACTCTAGCCCAGGTCAGCTGGGCCTTCATTGGTTGCCCGCCCAATTTCCCTGCTTGTCCAGGCCTACAAGCTTCTCACACCCCATGCTCCACCTAGTATTGCCAAGACCATAACTCTCAAGCTCAACCCAAGGAACCTAAGGACCTCAGCAAGAACACTATTAGAAGTCCCTAGGGTAACGACAAATGCCTGTGTTAGGTCCTTTTCCTCTCAAGCACCTTGCCTATGGAACAAGCTCCCCCCATCCAAGACGCCCCCTCACTCACTACCTTCTGCACCAGGCTCAAGTCCCATATGCTGACTTCAAGCTCATGCCACTGCCATGGCTCATAAGGCTCCTTAGGCACTCCTCTCCTCCCACCACACCTTCTATTAGGAAATGCCTACCTACTGCTCACCCCTAACTGCTCTCATTGCCTGGGGTCAAATGCTTCCTTCTGAATTAAACCACATACTGAGAATTACCTACTCAAACTGTGTCATGATGATAACCATGCCTGTACCCGCTGTGTCCCTGAACTTCCACATGTTGTAACAAACAATGTATACAAATGTTCTCTTTTTGTTTTGCTCTTTCTGTATATTACTAGTATTGTTATCCCGGGTCGCCTCTGAAAAAGGGACCTTCGGGGCCCAGTGGGCCTACCCGGTCACCAAAATTTAATAAATAAATAATAAATAAATAAATAAATTACTTATTGCAGTCTGGTGACATACAGCAAGACACTAATGAGTTTATGATGGCTGTCATAAACAACTTGGATCAAGACGGCACTCCAATGCACCACTACTTCACAGTGTCATATGTAACCAAATATGTATGTGTATCATGTGGTCATTCACAGCGTGAAACCACAGAAGACATGCTGTGGATTACTCTTTTTGTCCCTCGAGCCAAAAGTGTCAAATTTCAACAGGTATTCACCAATGCTCAATGTGGTCACTCCTGTAAAAGGTGTGGAGGCAGATGCACTCAGTCCATACGCCTCAGGAGTTCATCTCAATATCTGTTGCTTATATTGCACAGATTTGACTCCAACAGGCTTAGAGTTGGCACTCCTATCACAGATTACACAGCTGATAGAATAGTTTTTAACCAATCAGTGTTTGACACTCACAGTGTAGTCTATCACCATGGTCAATCCATGCATTCTGGCCATTACACCTGTTTACTAAGGTACATATGTGGATGGGTAGAGTGTGACGACTCTACAAGCAGTTTTATATAGAGACTGCCATGATACTCAAAAAATGCATATCTTCTAATATTGAAGAATTATGATGACCTTCATATTTCAGAAGAATAGCAGCAACATCTAGCATTTTTAAAATGACAACTTTGTGACAGAATCAGTTGTAAGTCAGTACAATTGTTTCCAATCTACGACTCTCAATAAACCATAGTATAGCAGCAAAATGATATACTGGCAGAGACATTTCATGAACTATGACATCTAAGATCTTGTGTGGGTTAGTGACAACATGGAAATTGTTGTAGTGGCTTATATCGGTGCCAACAGTATTCACTGTCACTAGAGAAACCATGCTTACATGTCTATCAAAGATTGCACATGTCAAAAACGAGGCCTTTCTGGCTCTCCTGTTCTGTACATATCTTTTCTTGTAGCTGTATTATACCCATATATAACAATAAGTTGTTGCCAGTTAATTACTTTTTGCATCTGCAGAGACACAGAAAGTTGTCCCTTATCGTTTTAAATAACTGTGTAACACGTCTCATTCACCAAAAAGGACACAGTGTCACAACTTTTCTATCACCAGTTTTTTTGTCTGTTAGCTGTTGACATCTAGACAACAGCATCATTCTTTCACCATGCAACAGTGTTGAACTATGCCTGATGTATTTGTTACACTGAAACTGTACATATGTAAAAATAAAACTCTTTAGTCATAATGCAGCAAGTGAAATGAAGCAAATGTAAATATTGAACTATTGCAGCTTATAATCAAATGACTTTTGCATACCTTTGTAATGATATGTAAATAATATTTACATTCTCATTCCATCTCATCATTGTTGTTAACTAGTTTAATTGTTCTAGTAAAATTATCACTATAAGAGTCAAATAACAATTAACCCTTAACATGTAATACAATACTATAGTGATTAAGTTCAGTGACCCATATCTTTCATAAAAACAATGTACTACACACATTACTTCTTTACTAGTTCAGAGCCAACATAGTAACTAATGTAACAATTGAAAGAAATGTATACTGTACCTGTAATAATATGCATTTTTTTGTACTTGTCATACAAGTAATTGTAACCTATCTTAATAATATTGAAAATTGTAAATCAGGCACTGTTACTGATCACAACGCACTTCAAACCTCTTCCTGACAATGTTTATGATCGCCTCTATTGAGGGGTCAGGTGGGAATTTTCCATATGCACCTAGTCAGCGATATATCTTAAAATATTTAACTGAACATACCAGTTATCGAATGTCACTGAAATCATAACTTTTTAATATTCTATTACTTGAACAATTAGCATCTGGTTTTTCACCCACCCCAGGAACATACACATTGTCAGTCACACAATAACAACAAAACATTACTGTTTCATGTGTGTAATCACTGCTTAGAAGCTCCTGACATACCTTCATTAATATAGGACAGAACTAAGGGATGACACATGATTGGAACATTCAACTACTTAAAAGGTACAAATAATAGTGTTAACCAAAGTCTCTTCAAGCTGAGTAGCAAACATCATGAAAGGGCACAGGCTTCAGCTTGAGGATGGGACGTTCAGGAGGAATGTCAGAAAGCACTTCTTCCCACAAAGAGTAGTGAACACTTAAACTGTACTGCTAAAAGAGGTCACTTCATTAAAGACAGTGCCCAGCTATAAAAGATCCAGGTATATGCATAGCTGGAAGATAAGAAGCATACCTAGAAAAGATGGTAGAACAGTGCAGGGATAGGAGAGACATTAGCTCAGATGCAACCCTGCAACATGAGCAGACATAATACCAAATTGCCTTTTTCTTCTGCTGCCTTCTTTCTATGGTGTATCACCATATATATACTTATTCCAATTCATATCATCTACTTACTATAAATGACACACATTTAGGCATATTCCAAGCAATGATTACACACATGCAAGGAGTGAGACTGTGAGACTGATTTTGTAAAAAAAATAAAATCTTAATTGGCCCTTTTTCAGTTTTACCAATTGGCAATAAATCTTTCTTAAATGTAACCACCTGTGTTGAGTCTTTACTGAACCATAGCATAATAACATTACAATGTAACTGTTGTTTCTATTAAGCATGCAAATCAACTGTAAGAAATAGTACCACAACTACATGTCCATGTGCTTATTTTTTGGTATGGCTCTCCACGTCGGCTACGGTGTGGCACATTGCCTAACACAGTTCACATAATTCCTAACTGTGTTAAGAAGTCTGTACCACCCTTACTTTTCCTGTGCCTCTCCAGTTAGCGGGCAATACCTGCTGTAGCAAGGTGTGGTGCATCACAATGTAACACTATCCAGCTGTGGCTATACACTCAGGATGCAGTAACTGCTATGTGTGCTGCAATTCCCTGGCTGAGCCCATGCAACTCCTAACTGTGCTAACTTCACTGCACCTATAATTACAGAGCTGTGCCATTGATCTCCAATGCCTTATTGTTCCTGGGGATCACCATTCATGATGCAGTACACATTTTCTGGGGAGGAGCAGCATTAGCTACCTAAATGCATGCAAATCCTAACTCAGCTAACTTCACTATTCCTGCAATCACTGATATCTACCATTGATGTCCATACTCTCACAGGTGTTGTGTATCTCCACTGAGATGTCCATACCCTCACCTGTACTGTGTATCTACACCAACAATGTAGTACCTGCTGTCACATTTGAAGACCCCATCCTGCCTGAATCCATTCAAGTGATAACTGTGCTAACTGGACAGCTCCTGTAATCAAGGAGCTGTACAACTGATACATTGCCTATCTTTTCCTCTGACTGTTCACTCAGCATATAGCAAGTGGTCTGCAAGTACAGTAACCCCATGACACTGTTCATCTCCATAGGCTATTTTGTTCTGTACTCTCCACTCAGTATGCAGTATCTGTGCTAGGAGTTCAGCCATTGCCTGACAGAGTTCCTGTAATTCCAAGCTAAATCAACTAGTATGAGCCACCCTTACTTTTCATCTGAGTCTACAGTCAGACTGCAGTAGCTGTTGTTGAGAAATATGTGACATTGCCAACTAAGTCCATGAAGCTGTGGCTGTACAGTCACAATCAGTAACTGGTATGCATGAAAAAATTCCCTGAGTGACCCATACAAATCATAACTGTGCAAACTTGTGTCAACCAACAAATACAGAGGCATACCATTGATGTCCATTGCCTCAGTCTTTCTCTACATCAGTACTCATGATGCAGTACAAATTTTTGGGGGGAAGCATTATGTCTCTGATCCACCCCCACAAACACTAACTATGCTTACTTGAGTGTCCCTTCAATTACTGACAACTACCATAGTTGTCCATACCCTCAGCTATGTTATGGTTCTTTACTAAGGATCCAATACTTGCTGTCACAGTTTGGAAAGAATTACCTGGCCAAGGCAATGTAAGTGATAATTGTGCTAACTACACTGTACCTGTAATCATGGAAGTCTACAAGTGATCTGCATCACCCTTCTTTGCCTGTGCCTCTTCACTTAACATGCAGCAACAGGTATGTAGGTGTAGTCCCCTACCCCATAACACCATGCAACTCCTAAGTGTACTAAGTTCTGTACAGCTGTATAGCTGCAATAATACTCCTAAGTGTGTTAAGTTCTCTACAGCTGAAGTGACAAAGCTACATTATTCATTTCCATAGGCGTATTCTTACTGTGTCTCTCCACTCAGTATGCAATATGTACACTAGTTTTATATTATTCCGCACACCTCCTGCTGATTGACTGTGATTGGACCTGTTGCCTTGCTTCTCCCCCCTTCTCCCATGTCTGTGTGTCTCTCTGTCTGTCACTAGTGCTCGGGGGGGGTGATGGGTGAATGCACATTTATGCTTTTGAGCCCTAACACAAAATCTCCTCACTTCTGTCTCTGACAAACAACACTAACTGAAACAGTAAACAAAGTGTTTCTCTCTAATTTCCATTCTTTTTAAAAATTACTCTGACAAATATTGAATGTAATACAGCAGCAGTAACATGGGCCCCATGCTCCTCCGAAGTGATGTCTTTTCACACACTAACACAGTGGCCATAAACACGCTCACGCCATGTGATGTCTTTATACAGAACCCATAAACACAAATGGTAATGCACATGGTAACACAAAGCAATACACAAAGATAAACAGTACTGAAAAATATTTATTTAATACAACAATGGCACCACAGGGCCCTTCGGCCCTGCGCTCCCGCCACGTGAGGTCTTCACACATACTAACACAGTGCCAGCAAATGCAAATGTTAATGCACATGGTAGCGCAAAGCAAAACACAAAGATAAACAGTACTGAAAAATATTAAATGTAATACAGCGGCGGGAGCGCAGGGCCCCTTCGGTCCCTGCACTCCTGCCACGTGATGTCTTCACACATATTAACACAGTCCCAGTAAATGCAAATGTTAATGCACATGGTATCACAAAGTGAAACAGAAACAGTAGTACACACAAAAGGTTAAAATTACAAAAACACAAGTGCAAATGAAAACACACACGGTAACGCACAAGGTGGCATAGACACGAAAAGTAACTGAAACAGGTACAGAACCACAACCAGAAGCACTGAGGGTAACAGTTATAGAAACACACACAATAGTTTTCCCCAAAATCTGCATATAGAAAAACAGTGAGTACAAAGAATGTATGCATAATAATGGCTCTCAGAACAGAAAATGAGGACTTGGAATACTAAATTGCTTATATCTCAGGAACCGTACGACATAGAAAAAAAATGTAAAAGTCATATTAATTATCTCTTTCTTGGCTAGTTTGAACTTAGCCCCCATTAGAGGGCTAAGCATTTTTATGACTAAAAGTCCATATCTTGCACCGTTTCCGAGATACAGGCCCCGAAAGGCGCAATGCACGCCGTAATGTTATTCTATGGGGAAAAAAGACAAATTCGCAGTCCCATAACTTTCCCTCTCTGTAATATTTTTTTACCAAACCACTGAAAGGCATATCTGTGGTATGTTGCCTTTCTTCCCAGCAAATTTCACCCCAAAAGACTAAACCATTATTTTGCAGCAGGGTGACAAAGGATTCCTCTAATGCAGCAGACGCCGTAATGTTATCCTATGGGAAAAAGCATCAACTTTGGAGTGCTGTCACTTTGCCACCATGTAATATTTATTCACCAAAATACTGTGAGGCACATCTGTGAGATATTGGCTGAGTTCCCTCCAAATTTTAGCCCAAAAGACCAAACCGTTCTTTTGCAGCAGGGTGACAAAGGATTGCTGTCATTTTCACACAGCCTGGAAAACTACTGTCGAACTTTGCGAAAGCTTTCGCAAATTCATTCAACAGTGTCGCACGTTCGACACTACTTTGCAAAAGTACTTTTTCCAGAAATGTGAAAAACATACTTCTGGGGTGTTTTACCCCAAAATAAAGACATGTCTAGCATCCTCAGGACTAGGTGAATACAAAAAGAATTAGGTTGCTAGAGGGTCCCAAATTTAAATGGCAAGCATTTTTCTGATCGCTAACTGAAAACAAAATGGCGTATTTGTGACAGTAAAAGGGCCATTTGCTAAAGTAAAAACTGCATTTGCGACACTGTTGAACTTTTTGTTAACTTTTCCCATTGACTTATAATGGGAACTTCTTTTTTGAATAACTTTTGAACCGTTCAAAATTTTTCACGAAATCTTCAAAAGGCACATTGGGGACCCCGGCTGCACATTCCCTGAAGATTTTGGACCAGTCACACACACCGTGTAACCTGTAAAGATGACCAAAGAATTGCAAAAAAAGCATAATTGCGCGCACAGATCACGCTTAATAACTACACAGCCGTATATCCGAACAATACGAAACTTGGCAGATCCCAAGATGTATGGTTCTTGATTGCGCTTTCCAAATTTCAAGCAAATCTGTTGAACAGTTGCAAAGTTATTAAGGTGCAATATTTTAGGTTTAACATGTAAATGGCTCCTCATATTAGAGGCAAAAAACTCTGTTTAATGCATCAGTTAGGGTTGTTCCACAGTGACAAAAGCGAGGAAATTTGATGTTAGGGTTGAAACCCCCTTTGCACCCCTCCAGCCCACCCCCCCAACTGGAATCGGAGTGCGTGTTGGGGTCATCGGCCCTAACTCTCACCCCATGACATGTGGAAAAAAGCTGAGGAATAGGAGAATGGGGTGAGAGTTAGGACCGATGACCCCAACGCGCACCCTGATTCCAGTTTGGGGGTGGGCTGGAGGGGTGCAAAGGGGGTTTCAACCCTAACATCAAATTTCCTCACTTTTGTCGCTGTGGAACAACCCTAACTGATGCATTAAACTGAGTTTTTTGCCTCTAATTTCCCCTTCTTTTTGAGAATGATAACGAGAAATAGTGAATGTAATATGGCGGCGGGAGCGCGGGGCCCGAGTAACATTGTGCTAGCAAATGCAAATCGTAATGCACATGTTGATGCAAAGCGAAACAGAAAGAGAAGCAGTACTGTAGACAGAAATGTTAAAAACAACGCAAACGCAACCGCAAATGAAAACGCAAAGGGTAACGCACATGGTGGCATAAACTGGAATGGTAATTGAAACGGGTACGGAACCGCAAGTGGAAACGGTAATGGTAACAGTAATGTAAGCACACAGGCTGGTTTTCCCAAAAGCTGTATAGAAAAGACAGTGAGTACAAAGAATGTATGCAAAATAATGACTCTGAACAGAAAATGAGGACTTGGAATAGTAAATTGCTTATATCTCAGGAACCGTATGACATAGAAAAAAATTTAAAAGTCATATGAATTATCAGTTTCCTGGTTAGTTTTGTACTTAGCGCGAATCGCCATATGTTATCCTATGGGAAAAAAAAGAGAAGTTCAGAGGCCATAACTTTGCCTCCTGTAATATTTTTTCACCAAACCACTGAAGGACACATCTGTGGGATGTTGGCTGTGATCCCTGCAAATTTCAGCCAAAAGGACTAAACCATTATTTTGCAGCAGGGCGCCAAACGATTGCTGCAATGCGTCGTACGCTGTAATGTTATCCTATGGGAAAAAGCGTCAACTTTGGAGTATCTTAACTTTGCCGCCATGTAATATTTTTTCAACAAAATGCTGAAAGGCACATTTGTGAGATGTCGGCTGAGTTCACTCCAAATTTAAGCCCAAAACTCCAAACCTGTGTTTTGCAGCGGGGTGCCAAAGAATTGCTGTCATTTTCCCACTGCCTAGAAAAGTACTGTCACAATTTGCGAAAGCTTTCGCAAAAATTTGCAACACTTTCGTGAGTGCGTCACTACTTTGTGAAAGTACTTTTTCCAGAAATGTGAAAAACATATTTCTGGGGTGTTTTACCCCAAACTAAAGACATGGGTAGCATCCTCAGGGTCCGACTAGGTGAATACAAAAAGAATTAGGTTGCTAGAGGGTCCCAAATTTAAATGCCAAGCATTTTTCTGATCACCAACTGAAAAGAAAATGGTGGATTTGCTACAGTTAAAGGGCCATTTGCGAAAGTAAAAACTGCATTTGCGACACTGTCAAACTTTTTGTTAACTTTTCCCATTGACTTATAATGGGAACTTGTTTTTTGAATAACTTTTTGAACCGTTTAATATTTTTTCATGAAATCTTCGAAAGGCACATTGGGGACCCTGGCCACATGTTCCCTGAAGATTTTGGACCAGTCGCTCAAACCGTGCGACCTGTAGGCGCGACAGTAGAATTCCCAAAAAAGCATACATGCACGCCGCAGATCACGCTTAATAACTCCGCAGCCGTATATCCGACTGGTACAAAACTTGGCAGATCCCAAGGCGTATGGGTCTTGATTCTGTATTCCACATTTCAGGCAAATCTGTTCAACAGTTGCAAAGTTATTAAGGTGCAAAATTTGGGTTTAACATGTAAAATGGCTCCTCTACCATAATATATATATAAATATATATATATATATATATATTATACTGGTGCAGTCGCGCCAGTATAGTTAGGGTTGAGTAAGCAGTTTAATGTTAAACCCCAGATTTTGCATGTTAATAACTTTGCAACCGTTGAATGGATTTGCACAAAATTTGGAATGTGCTGTTTGATATGGTAGGTCTCTTGATTTGACAAGTCATGTTTTGGTTGGGCTTACAGTTTTTGTGCAGTGAAGTGCTGAAAAACACATTTTCTGCCACTTTTTGACACTTTTTTGCCCATCGCACAGTGACCACTCCGTTTGGTCTTTTGGTCTGAAATTTTCAGGGTAAATGAGTTTGGGTAAAGGAACAATCCAGCAGTGGTTTGGTGAAAATGTATTAATCTGTTCCAAAGTTATTTAATTTTCAATGTTTGGGTTCTGAGCAAGCTCAGTTCACTCCAAGATTTATATGTATGCTTTGCAAAAGGCGACTGAGCTCACAGTCAAAGATTTTGTCATCTCACAAATGGGGATTTTAAAAATCCCCGTTCGTGAGGAAACATTTCCATTTCACGAGCCGCCAACTTGTTCTAATTTTTTCCCCCAAACAAAATGTCATAGCTTCCTCCACGGGTGATGTGTTGTTGTAATAAGGCATGGGTTTTGTTCAGGAAGATGCCCTCTACAAACCTAGACCATTGGTTTGCTTTGTTTTGGCCTAAAAAGGGCCATTTTAAATTTTGAAATTCTTCATTCGTGACTCACTTCCGATTCCCTTTTGCGAGCTGACAAATTCGCCGTTCACGAACCGATCCCCTTTCGTGAGGTAGCAAAATCCCTGACCTTGAATTTGGGACCAGATGGCCATTCTCACAGATGAGGATTGACTCACGGTCAAATATTTTGCTACCTCACGAAAGGGGATCTGCTCGCAAACGGTGATTCAAACAACATGAAGTCTTGCTATATTATGACATATGCAGTGAGTCCCAACCTTCGAACTGCTCCAGAGGTGAAAGAGTTAACTTTCCATGCCAGGCATGGAACCCTGAGCGCGAGCTCGGTTGAAAACTTTGTCTGTTGTTCTTCAGACTCAAACTGTCAGATTCTTTACTCCACCTCACTGAACAGTCGCTCCGGAGATTTCTCCTTCTGCTCGGTTTGTTTGTCGGTTAAAAAGTATTATTTTTCGGTTTCTTGACCGAAATTAAACCGCAACCGGTCAGTTCAAGCTCTGTCTGTGGTATTGTAAGTATAGATAGGCTTACATTCATTTTTTTCTGTGTGGAACTTGTAAACGTGTTTTTCGGTTCAGTTTGAACTGATCAGGTTGATTTTAAAAACTTTCTAGTCCTTATTTAGAGTGCGGTTCCCGGTTCTTATCGGTTCTAAAAAAAACGGATTTCATTACGTTTTTTTCCACAACCCGTCACACGGTTGGGAACCGATAAGAAAGTCTTGCTTGGCGGATTGCCATTAACGGGCAAGTTTGGTTAGGCTGGCACTATGTCTGAGAAACTCAAAAGAAAAACCGGGCCCACTGGGTTTCAGCACTGTGATGTTTGTGGGGAAGCCTTTGCTAAGGCTGACCCACACACCACCTGTGTATATTGTCTGGGGTTTGACCACCTCAATGCAGACTGCCATATTTGTAAGAATTTTCCTGCTGCCACCGTGGAAAAGAGAGTTGGTAGGCTCAGGGAAAGAGAGGCCAAAAAGTCCGCTGACCCGGATGGCCAGCCCGGTTCAGTTCCAACCGAACCGGAGGGAGTGCCCTCTGAACAGGGCGATACTTCCTAGGGCAAACGAAGAGCCAGCTCTGAGGAGCCAGTTCTAACTAAAAGGACTAGAAAGTCAGCTAGTGTGGAGCCAAAAGTTATTTCTCCAACCGCTGAGGAAATAGCTAAAGCAATTCAAATTGTCCAGTCACTTTCCCCGGTTCCGTCCGAACCGACACCATCAGGGAAGCACTCGGTTCGGCCGGTTCCACCAGTTCAAGATTCTGATTTTGAGGATTTTTATGAACCGGAGGAAGGGGAGGAGGAGTATGAGGAGAGTGAATGTGATTTTGAAGGTCTGGATGTGCCCATTGAACTGGACATCTCTCCAGACAGACCGTTAGGGGTTTCTCCCCCCAGGCTATCTGAGTCCCCTTCTCATTTTATGTTCTATAAGAAAGTTGCTGAAACTCTCCAACTCCCTGTTGAGGAAGCTGTTGATGACCAAGAGGAGCCTGACTATGTAGAAATGATGGATATTCCAGAGTCTAGGAGACTGTCTATTCCCTTGCATAAATCTTTTAAGAAACAGACAGTAAAAATTCTAAAAACTCCTCACTCTATACTTCCTGTTGATAAAAGGATGGACAAGAGGTACACATTATCAGGCACTGATATGGAGTTCCTCACTCAGCAATGCAGCCATGTGAGGGTAGTGCAGGCTGCAGCCTGTGACAAGGCAAATATTCCTCTAGGCTCGCACCCTCCTGAAAAGGACTCCAGGAGGATGGATGCCATGGCAAAGAAACAGTACATGGTAGCATCTTTAGGACTCAGACAGGCAAATTATATGGCTTATGCTGCTAGGTACCAGAAATCCAGATGGGATACTGTACTGGCCCTAGCAAAACAGGTCCCTGACCAGCTTGCCAGGGAGCTGGAACAGGTGGCTGCGGATGGTATTGAGGCATCCAAGGTGCAATCTCATGCTGCAGTAGACTCTAATAATGTGTCATCAAGGGTCATGGCTACATCTGTGGCACTTCGCAGAATGGCTTGGCTCAGATGTACTACCCTGTCACAGGATACCCAGTCTAAGGCCGTGGATTTTCCTGTTGTGGGCAATTCTCTGTTTGGGGAGCAGACAGAGAATTATATGAAGAAATGGATGAATATAGGACCACCTATGGAGTGCACAGACCAAAGAAAGGCAAGCCACTCCTCAAAGGCAGCATCTCAGGGGCAGGGGCAGGCCTTTTCATAGGCCTTTTACCAAGCCCAGGCCCTCTTCTGCTTATGCCCAGAGGGGTTCTTAGAGGGAGAGGCAGACGGGCACAAGTAAGCCTGCTTCTACCCCTCAGCCCAAAGCCCCTACCAAGCAGGCTCCTGATGGGGTGGCCAGGGCCAATTCTCCACTACTGGTAGGGGGCAGGCTGGCTTACTTTGTCCAGGACTGGAAGTCTTTAACATCAGACAAGTGGGTCCTGGAAGTAGTAAGCCAGGGACTGGTTCTCAGCTTCAAAAAAATTTCCAAAGATGAGAGCCAGGTCCTTTCCACCTGAAAATCCATCAGAGGCACTTGCCCTAGAAACAGAAGTGTCTATCCTCCTGGCTCTCAGAGCTGTGGAAAGGGTTCCACCCCTACACCAGGGCAAAGGGTTGTACTCCAGGTACTTCCTTACCCCAAAAAAGACAGGAGAATGGCGGCCCATCCTGAATCTCAGATACCTAAACAAGCACCTTTTAAAACCAAAATTCAAAATGGTGACTCTGGGAATTATTTTACCTCTTCTAAGGCCAGGGGACTGGCTAGCCTCCCTGGACCTCAAGGATGCCTACTTCCATGTTCTTATCAGAAGCTCCCATCGAAAGTACCTCAGATTGAACTGCCCTCAGGCTATTACCAGTTCAAGACATGCCTTCGGCTCCTCGGCCCAGAGTATTCACAAAATGCCTGGCAGTAGCAGTTGCCCACTTAAGAAGGCAAAGATTGCCATCTTTCCTTATCTGGATGACTGGCTCATAGTAGACCAGTCTCCAGACCAGGTCAAACTACACCTTCAGGTAACTCAGCAACTGCTCACATCTCTAGGTTTCCTTCTCAATCTTCCAAAGTCAGTTCTAGAGCCTGTCCAGCTTCTCACCTTCATAGGCACAGAACTGAACACAAAAGAGGCCAGAGCCTTCCTTCCTCTGGAAAGAGCAAGGACCCTGGTCTGTCTGGCCTCCTCTTTCACCCTGCAGGTCTCTCGACCAGCAAGGCATTTTCTGCAGCTCCTGGGGCACATGGCTGCTTCTAAAGCAGTAGTGCAAGGTGCAAGATTTCAGATGAGGGACGTCCAGTTCCATTTGAGAGCTTTTTGGTCTCAAAGGAGAGACCCTCTAACCAAATTGATCCCAGTGACTCGAACCCTGATCCAGGCCCTTCAGTGGTGGCAGGATCAGAGCAATCTGAGACAGGGGGTTCCCTTCACCCCCCAGTCTCACTCCTTAATCTTTGCTACAGATGCATCCCTCTTGGGGTGGTGAGCCCACATGGGCGACCTCACTACCCAGGGATTGTGGTCCCCACAGGAATCTCTGCTCCACATCAATCTGTTGGAACTCAGAGCAGTTTTTTTAGCACTTCAAGTTTTCTCCACATCTGTTCAGAACAAAGTTGTACAGGTCAGAACAGACAACACCACTACAATGTGGTACATCAACAAGCAAGGAGGCACTCAGTCTACGGCCTTGTGCACTGAAGCAATGAAGTTGTAGTCTCTGGCTTATTCTCTGAACACCTCCCTTACGGCAGTTCACCTCCCAGGCAAGGACAATGTCCTGGCAGATGCTCTCAGCAGGATTTCCCAGGGCCATCACAAATGGTCACTGGATCCCCTAGTACTGGAGGTAGTATTTGCCAGATGGGGCACCCCGCAGATAGATCTTTTTGCAGCCCCAGACAATCACCAACTTCCCTTCTTTGCTGCAGGCCCCAGTGTTGGGCTCAGTCCCTCTGGATGCCTTCCTTCTCAGTTGGGAAGGGAAGTTTCTCTATGCTTTTCCCCCCTTCCCTCTTCTGTTCAAGGTGCTAGTCAAAATCAGATCTCAACCTTGCAAGATGATCCTGATTGCTCCAGATTGGGCCAGACAGCCCTGGTACCCACTCCTTATGTCCTTAACAGTCCACCTTCCCCTGTGTCTTCCCAGGAATCATAACCTGTTAACCTGCACCCAGGGGAGAGTTTGGTATCTGAAACTCAAATCTCTCAATCTCAAGGCCTGGCTCTTGAAGAGTTAGAGTTTGCTGACCTACACCTCTCCCAAGGTGTATTGGATATCTTGAAGGCTTCTAGAAAGCCTTCCACCAGGGCTACTTATAATTCCAAATGGAAGAGATTTTCCATATGGTGCTCTGGCAAGCATATTCCCCAGAATCTGCTGACTTGCCCACAACCCTGGATTATATGGTGCATTTGAATTCTTTGGGGCTGAGACCAGCTACCCTAAAAGTGCACTTGGCAGCTGTGTCTGCTTTCTTATCAGCAGGTAAACCCTCTTCTTTTTCAGCTCATCCTGTATTCTCCAAGTTTTTCAAGGGGTTGCTTCACACCAACCCTCCATTCAGGGACCCTGCCCCTGCTTGGGATCTTAATATTTGCATTGCCCAGCTTATGCAACCCCCTTTTGAGCCATTGTCTTCAGCAGAGCTTAAGTACTTGACTTGGAAAACTGTGTTCTTGGTAGCCATCACTTCTGCCAGGCGCACAAGTGAATTGCAAGCATTGTCAGTGGAGCCTGATTTTATCACCTTTCATAGAGATAAGGTGGCCCTCAGGACTAACAGAAAGTTTTTGCCTAAAGTGGTTTCAGACTTCCACCTTAATCAATCCATGTCTCTTCCTGTGTACTTCACTGACCATTCCTCCTCTGGCGAGAGGAGACTGCACAGTTTAGATGTCAAAAGAGCCCTTAGTTACTACATAGAACGTACCAAGGGTCACAGGTTTGACTCCCTCCAATTGTTCCTCACTTATGGTGAGGTTGGTAAAGGAAAACCTGCCACTAAAAGATCCATTGCCAGGTGGATTGTCTCTTGTATCCAATTTTGCTATGAAAAACTGGGTAAGGTTCCTCCCTCAGGCCTGAGGGCTCACTCTACCAGAGGTACAGCTGTGTCTCTGGCTGCTGCCAGGGACATCCCTATCCTAGAGATATGTCAAGCAGCTACCTGGAAAACAGTTCACACTTTTACTAAGTATTACTCCCTGGACATCCAGGCTAGGAGTGATGCTCGATTTGGCACAGCTGTGCTTCAGAGCCTATTCCCTAAGTAGGTTCTGTCCCTCCTCCATGGAGGTACTGCTGTATAATCTGCATATGTCATAATATAGCAAGACTTCATGTTGTTTGAAGAAAAAATTACTCACCTTAGTAATGTTGTTTCTTCTAATGGAGTCTTGATATATTATGACCTCCCTTCCTGCCTGCCCCTCTCAGAACCTCTACTTTTGGGTTGTGGGTGGGCAGTGCAATGTTGGCACTTAGTAGATGCCCACTTTAATTTTCACCCCTTCTTTTAGGGTGTTTGGGTGTTATGTTTTTAATTTTTCTTTCTTGAATCCCCTGACTTGAGTCTTTGTTTTGGGATCAAGAAAAATGTGTTCTTGTAGTTAGTAGCCAGTGGGCTAGTGTAGGTTTACGGCTTCCACACAGAACCTTAGTGAGTTTTGCTCATAAAGATCTGACAGTTTGAGTTTGAAGAACAACAGACAGAGTTTTCAACCGAGCTCGTGCTCAGGGTTCCATGCCTGGCATGGAAA
The DNA here is from genome assembly GCA_016271365.2 of Neoceratodus forsteri. Classification (NCBI taxonomy): domain Eukaryota; kingdom Metazoa; phylum Chordata; order Ceratodontiformes; family Ceratodontidae; genus Neoceratodus; species Neoceratodus forsteri. The sequence continues at coordinate 831,312,781 of CM028137.1, forward strand.
GTTAACTCTTTCACCTCCAGAGCAGTTCGAAGGTTGGGACTCACTGCATATGTCATAATATAGCAAGACTCCATTAGAAGAAACAACATTACTAAGGTGAGTCATTTTTTCCTTTGTCACCTCGCAAAAGGGGATTGGGTTTTTGAATCCCCTTTCATAAGCTGACAAAATCCTCATTCATGAGCTGACAAAATCCCTGTTCATGAGCAATCCTCTTTCGTGATGTAGCAAAATCCTTGCCCGACAGTTAGGGACCAGATGGCCATTCTCAAAGACGAGGATTGATTCATGGTCAAGGATTTTGTTACCTCACAAAAGGGTATTGCTTGCAAACGGGGATTTTTTCGGCTTGTGAAAAGGGATTGAGTTTTTGAATACCCTTTCGTGAGCTGTCAAAATTCCCATCTGTGAGCCAATCCCCTTTTGCAAGGTAGCAAAATCCTTGACCGTGAGTTAGGGACCAGATGGTCAAAATCTGACGGTCAAGGATTTCTCATGAATGGTGATTTTGACAGTTTAAGAATGGGGATTGATCTCGCGGATGTGGGATTTTGCTACCTCACGAACTAGGAATTTCATAACTTTGCCGGTGCACTGTAAAAAAATGGTTTGGTCTTTTGGCTTAATATTTGCAAGGTGTAAATGGGGTGTCCCAGAGATGTGAATTATGCAGTTTAGGTGTAAAAAACGTTAATAAGTTCCATAGATATGCCATCACGAAGTTCAGATTTTTCTCATACTATAACATTGTGGTGCCCACAGCAACATTTGCTGCCTGTATCTCAGAAACAATGCGAGATATGGATTTTTTGTTACCTGCAGGTGGACTAAGCATGCAAGGAAGTTTCAAAGTCATAGGTTACACCTGCAGTGGAATGTTTTTCATAGGTTGTACGGTTACTGAGATATTGGCAAATTAGTGTTACAAGGGTTCCTTTTCAAGCCTATAGGGCTATTGTCTGGTTCCGTTGTTATGTGTAAGTGGAAGCGCAGGGTCCGGAGGGCCTGCACTCCCACAGACACATATCATTATGCACAAATGGGCAGTTTGGTGGGAGCACGGGTCCCGAAGGGCTCGGGCTCCCACCAACACATACCAGTTACCAGGTACATTACACTGTAAATAAATGGTTGGGTGTTTTGGCTTGAAATTTGCAAGGTATAAAGGGGGTGTCCCAGAGATGTGAATTATGCTGTTTGGGTGTAAAAAATGTTATCGGTTCATACATATGCCATTATGAAGTTGAGATTTTTCCCATGGGATAACATTGCAGCGCCCAGTGTATTTCAGTGCCTGTATCTCAGAAACGATGTGAGATACAGAGTTAGGCAACTTATCTCATTTGGAGGTTTCGCTGTCATGATTACAACAACACTTGAATTGTTTTCATAGCTGCTATGATTGCTGAGATATTGGTAAATTAGTGTTATAAGTGTTCCTTGCCCTATAGGGCTGCTGTATGGCTATGTAGTTATGTATAAGTGGAAGCGCAGGGCCTGGAGGGCCCACACTCCCACAAACACATATCATTATGCACAAATGGTCAGCTTGGTGGGGCCCTGAACTCCCACCAACACATACCATTTACTAGTTATATAGGAAATTCATTGCAAAAAACTTTGTTAATGCATCAGTTAGAGTTAAAGTGACAAAGATGGGGAAATGAGATGTTAGGGTTGAGCCCCTAACCCCCATCCTCCATAGACTGACAGACACCGGAGTGTGCCATGGGGTTGTAACTCTCACCCCATTCTCCTTTACTGTAGCATGTCAACCTGTTTACACATTGAGTGGGGTGAGAGTTGGGTCTCACAACCCCATGACACACCTGTTGGTCTGTGGAGGATGGGGTGGTGGGGGGGTTTAGAGGCTCAACCCTAACATCTAATTTCTACACTTTTATTGCTTTAACCCTAACTGATGCATTAATGAAGTTTTCTGCAATGATATATATATATATATATATATATATATATATATACACACACACACACACACACATATACAGTATATATATATACACACACATAGTATATATATATATATATATATGTTCATTGCAAAACTCCATTAATGCATCAGTTAGGGTTCATAGCACAGCAGCAAAGCTTGGAAATGTGATGTTAGGGTTACACCGCTACCACACCCTACCCCCACCCTCCACACACCAACAGGCATTGGGGTGTTGTTGGAATCATGACAGCGAAACCTCCATGTGAGATAAGTCTACCATATCTGTATCTCACATCATTTACAAGATATGCGCACCAAAAAGCACTGAAAAGGCATCCTTGGAATCCTTGTAACCCATTTTTGCCAATATCTCCGTAACCGTAGCAAGTAGGGAAAACATTCCATTGCAGGTGTCATTTTTGATTTCCCAACTTGTATGTGCAGCTTTGATCTAAGCTGAGGGTAGCAAAAAATCTTTATCTTTCTTCTTTTTTGAGATACAGGTGCCGAAAGGCGTCACAGACACTGCAATGTTATCCTATAGGAAATTTCTCAAATGTGGAGTGCTGTAACTATGGGCCCGTTGAATATTTTGGGACCAAACCAGCAAACGGCACATCTGTAGGACCAGGGCTTGCAACCCTGAAAATTTCAGCCCAAAAGCCTCATCGGTTTTGTTGCAGGGGGATGGCAAAGATTTGCAGTTTTTGTACAAAGTACTTTCGCGAATTGCGAAAGTTTCACAAAAACAGCATGACACTTTCATGATTTGCAAAAGTGTCATGGCTGTTTCTTTCACAATCTGTGAAAATACAGGAGCCTGAGTTTTAAAACTGCATTTCTGGGGAGAGGTTACCCCAAAAAAAAGATAGGGCTGGCATCCTCAGGACCCGACCAGGTAAACACAACAGTCAGTGTTTATCTAGGGGGTCCCAAATTTAAACGCCAGGCACTTTTCTCCCTTGCTAACTGAAAACAAGATGGCAGCACCACAAAAGTAAAAAGGTCATTTGTGACAGTAAAATTTACTGGTGGCAGCTTTCATGAGACACATATTTTTTCCCATTGACTATAATGGGAAACTTGTTTTTTTGAATAACTTTTGAACGGTTCAATATTTTTTCACCAAATATTTGAAAGGCACATCAGTGACCCAGACTACATCTTCTGCGAAGATTTCAGATCAAATGAACAAATCATGCGGGCTGTGGGTGCGAGCAACAAACACGCAAAAAGTCTGTTTTTTTGCTTTTTTTTGCGTTCTGCAGCTCCGCAACCGTACATCTGACCATAAACACAACTTGCAAGATCCAGAAATCTATGGTAACAGACTGTGCATACCAATGTTCAGGCAAATCTGTCATACAGTGACAAGTTATTAATGTGCAAAATTTGAGGTTTAAAGGATACCTAAACAACATTTTAGCAACAAAGTATTCAAAAATCTGACTCCATAGATGACTAAAGGAAGGCTGCTATGTTCATTGATGCTAAAACTACATTTATATAATTTACCTAAATGTGGCTCCAGCGCATTTGAAAATTGTAAAATCAGCCTTTCAATTTCAAAAAAACTGTCTTACCTGCTTCCTAAAATGGCTGCCAAATGTGTTATGTGATGACATCATTGGAGCCAAAGCCAGAGAGATATATGGCTCTCTATAGTGCTAACTAGTTCTTTTTTACCTTTGTATAGAATTGTTTCACCCAAATGGTCAAAACCATGTGCACTATTTTGTATAATGCACATGTTAGGTTATGGTTCTGTTCATTTTGTTTACTTTAACATGCTAAAAATGTGTTTTAATCCAATCGACTTTCCCTGTGGCAAACCACAGTGCAGTACAAATCTTGAATAACCTGGTAGTCTAGTGGTTATGGTGGATCCAGGATAATACAATGGTGTTGCTGGGGTGGTGTGCATTAATATGCACTTTTTAACATTTTTATTAAACTATTATATTTTCTGCTATTATTCTTTTCTAGTACTTTTTGACAGAACCTACAAGTGTAATCCATAGTTGGAATGTAAACATTTGTACAATCAATAAATCAGACTTCTTCAACAATGTGAAATACATCAGTAGCAGCAAGCAAGTACGTTATTATGTGGGGGGGGGTTGCAGCCATACCTTTCACCACCCCCTATAGCCACCACTTTATTGTAGCAAAGTTCTTGTGCAGTCCAATGTTAGAGTTCATACCTTCTTGAAAATCAAATATATGCTTGTCTTGTCTTCTTTTTCCATGGGAAATAATAAGAAGAAGAAGAATCAGCATTTATATAGAGTTTTTCACACAGACTGTATTCCTAAGTGCTTGACAAGCAATGCTCGACTGGTAGTGAAGTGACTGAACACATAGTGGTAGCCATTTCATGCATTAATATCCACACACAGCTTGACAATTGCATGAACTGCTTATGCAAAGGCATATGGCCAGGACAATGGGGTCAGGTAGTGATCAAGGTGCTGCAGCCACACTTCTTATTTCCTCACAGTAATCTGCTCATATTTCTTCTTCTTCTGTCTTCCCTTCCTGAATATAGCAGTACCTTGCAAGAGTGTCCTTCTCAGTCCCCCTCTGGTATTCATTCTTCACTATTCCTCCTCACACTGAAAACTGGTGGGCTGATCACCCTTCTGCATCATGAATGCTAGTAGTACAGTCCCCATTTTATTTTGACATATCAAATATAAACATATCTTTCCAGTAAGTCAGGCTCATACCAGCAGGGAACAAGAGGGGTGATGGGCATTCCTATCCTTAAAAGATCTAGGCTACCTTTGATTAGGCACTATTAAATGATGGGTGTGCACATCAGTATGTACATCATTTAATAGTGCCTAATCATAGGTGGCTTAGATCTTATATGGGTAGGAAAGCCTATTTTTCCACTTGTGCCATGCTGCTATCGGCACCAGCAGATCATGTTCATTATTAATATGTAAATATAACATGGGAGACTGTACTAAACACATTCATGATGCGGAAGGGTAGGGAACTCACCAGTTTTTGCTGTGGGGAGCAGGTGAGAAGTATGATGGCCACAGAGAGCCTGAAGAGACCATTCCAGCAGGGTACAGCTATATTTAGGTTAGTTGAAGACATGAAGGACTACGCTGAGCAGATCACTGTGAGATCTGAAATGCGGGGCTGCCAGCATCATGATCTCTACCTGACTGTGGATGAGAGTAGCCAGAGATGATAAATACTCAGAGTGGCAGGGCTGCACCTAAACTGTTACTTGAATTCAGTGTAGGTAAATTACCCTTGGGTGGGGGGGGGATGATGACATTTGTTAGGACAGTACTGAAGGAGTTGTGTATAGCTAATTCAAAATTTGAAAGGGTGGTAGCCAGCCACTCGCATTGTGGAGTAGAGCACAGAAAAGTACTGGAGAAGAATTGCTGGTAACTGTCCTGCGGAGTTCTACAGATCACAGGTAGAGGAGCAGACTGACACTGGAAGTCAGATGGATTCACTCAAGGTATTAGTATGCCTCTCCTGCTAAAAATATTGTTATCCATTGTAAGTGCAGCCCTTATGAGGGCATGAACAACAGTTTGTTTCTGGTAGGTTATGATGCGTATTGCTTAGCCCTCCAGGAAGACCTAGTTGCTGGTTAATGAGGTGGGAAAAAACACAACAGGGAACTGTACATACTACCTTCAGTATGCAGAAGGGTTGTGATCCACTCAGTGTTTACTGTGGGAGCAGAAGTCAAACACTGAGAATGTAGACTGGAGAGTGATTTTGGAGGCATTTTTTAACAGTGCCAGCTGATGATGCACATCAGTATAGGTGTGCACAACTGTCTGAGTTGCAAGATTACAATCTGAGGTGTGATAATTCTCTTCATGAGACCCCAAGCTCATATGCGGCCCCAGGCAATACTAAGGACAAGATATGGATGGTGGGGTGTTCAACAGAAGGCAGACTAGGTGCAGGGTGTTCACATAGAAAAACAAAGCCTTATTTGTGGATTAACAAGCGAGCATGAACTTTGGAACTGAACAAGACCGGTACTTTGCTGTGTGACCCTAAGCAAGTCACTAAACTTCCTTGTGCTCCCACATCACACCTGTAAACAAGCTTTCAGCTTAGTGTGTCTCTCCTGGTTAACAAAAAAACAAAATTCAGTGCATCATATAACCACTAGATCATCAGGTATTTGAACTGTTGTACTATAATGCAGTTTGTCAAGAAAAAGTCAGCTGGATTGCAAAACATTTTCCGCAAGTTAAAGTAAACAAAATGAATAAAATCATACCCTAACATGTGTAATATAAAATAATCCATGAGGTAATACATAGTGTTGATCACTCTGGTACAACAATTCAAAATAAAGAGGGAAAGAAGAATTAGTTAGCACTATAGAAATATATGTGGATCTCTGTTTCTGACTCTGATTATGTCATCATGACTCATCACTTAACACACTTGGCAAACATCTTAGGATCTTAGGGAGAAACCAAGGCTGTTTTTTGAAAGTGAAAGGCTGATGTTTACATTTTCAAAGTTATGAAACTGCATTTATGTTATTTACATAAATGCAGTTTTAGTATAAATGTAAACAGCAGCTTTTACTTTACCTTGCTATGAGGCCAGATTTTGAGTTTGCAGTTTTAAAAAATTGCTTGTTTAGGTACACTTTAACAATAACGTGCTTACTCAACCCTAACTATACTGGCCCTATAATATATATATATATATATATATATAAACCCATATATACTGTATAAATATATATATATATATATATATATATATATATATATATAAAATCCATATATATATATATATATATATATATATATAAAAATCCATATATATATACACACACACATATATATATATATATACACATATAGTATATATTACTGCATTGCAGGGCCAGTATAGTTAGGGTTTGTAGGAGTGTTTAATGTTAAAGGCAATTTTTTCCTAGTTAATAACTTTAAATTGGTTTCACAGTTTTTCCTGAAATTTGGTATGCGTCATCTACTTGGGTAGGTCTGTTGATATACCAAATTTGGTTTGAATCTCTTTTGCAAGTTTTGAGATATAAAGTTTTGAAAATACAAATATTTCCCTGGTTTTTGCTATTATTTCGGCCACCTGTATCTCAGAAACGACTTTAGGTGCTGGCCTGAAATTTTCAGGGTAGAAAGCCTTGGTCTCACAGATGTGCCTTTTGAATGTTTGGTAAAACAATAGTAATCCATTACAAAGTTATTAAATCTTGAATTTGCCATTATTTCCTATGGGAGAAAATAGGTGAGTGTGATTTTCGCACACTGTCATCCAGTTTTACATATTTTGCACCTAAATAACTTTCCAACACTCCAATGGATTTGCAGGAAATTTGACAGGCATCAGCCTAGGGCACAGGTCTCTTGACTTGACTAATGTGGTTTGAATCCCTTGTTTGGTTTCTGAGATACATAGTATTGAAAAAAAAACAGATGTGTGAGGATTTTGCTGTTTGTGTGTATTAATGTTAAAGGGTAATTTTTGGATCTTAATAACTGTGTAATGGTTAAAGTGATTTATACAAAATTTGGCATGCATAATTACCCTGGGGAGGTGTTTGTAAGTGATAAATTTTATCATAATAACTTTAGCCGTTTCTGAGATACAGAGTGTTAAAAATAAAGTTTTTTTTTGGGGGGGGGTTGACACTTTTTTTTCCACCTGTATCTCAGAAATGGCTTTAACTTCTGAACTGACATGTTCAGAGTAGAAAGCATTGGCCTCACAGATGTGCCTTTTGAAGATTTGGTGGAAAAATATAAATTTGTTCCAAAGTTATGACATGTTGAATTTCCCATTATTTCCTATGGGAAAAAATAGATGTCCCATACAACACAGGATTCTGCTTCAAACTAGAATTCTGCTTCGAACTAGGATTCTGATTCAAACCAGGACTCTGTTTTAACCTAGGACTCTGCTTCAAACTAGGATTCTGCTTTGAACTAGAATTCTGCTTTGTATGAGCCCTATGGAAAGGGATTCTGCGCTGAACAAGGATGCTATTTTGCAGTACTAAATCCCTTTTGGCAGGCAGAACCAACACAGTGGGGGAGCAGGAACCAACAGTCAACCAACCCTGCCTATTCTACAGCCCCCAGGGCCCCACCCAAGGCTGCATAAACCCCCTAGAGTTTTTTTAAACATAATCTCCACTCTGGGGTGATCTGCCAGGCTTTGTTTTCTGCAACACTGTGAACTGAGATTTAAACTTACTATAGGACTGAATGAAGTGTTGACCTTTTTGCTGGTTTTCTAGCTCAGTGCTTTTCAGCTGAGTTTAAACCTTGGTAAGTGCACCTCATGCTTGAAGTCTAACAGTTTTGTGCCATTGAGCTACCGTCTTGTATGCTTTTTGTTTATTCAATATCTTATTCCCCCCCACCACCAGCACAGTAGGACACTGTGGAGCCCACTCCCAGTGTCCCAGATAAAGCCCCCCCCACTGTTGGACACTGGGGAACCCACTTCCAGTGTCCTGAAAGATGTATGTAATGGTTTTGGCAACAGTGGGGTGTCCAATCCCCATGTCAGCACTACACTCACCCCCTCAAGCAGTGTGTGACTCCAAGGAGCCCACCTCAGTGTACATAGTATCCAGTTGTGTTGTACCCCCCAGAGCAGTGTGGGACACTGGGGAACCCACCCCCAGTTCCCTGAGAAATGGTTCTACTGTTTCTGTGAAAAAAGAAAACAGCCCACAACATCTTTTTTTAGACTCCTGTACAAAAAGTTCTCTCATTGTTTCCCCATCCCCCTCTCACATCCTGACCCTCCCACTGAGCAACCAACCACCCACACACCCTTTTGCCTATACTTACCAACCGAGGTCAGCGCTGTCATCTTCTGTGGACTGGGACACGTCTGCACTTTTCAAAGTCAAACAGGAACTGAAGAATAAAGGTAAGTGCCATATAGAGGCAGTCAATGGCATTTTGAACATACTGTATGTTAATATCTCAGCCATTTGTAGGTATTTTCATAGATACATAGACACTGTTGGCAGATAAGGGTCTATGGCCCACCCAGTCTGCTCAGTAGAGCTTGTAAGTTCACTTTATGTATTTCTAGAAGTCTGTTGCCCTTACCCTGACTGCCAGAATGTCCTTATGTCTATTCCATGCATCTTATATCCCGTGATTGTTTCAGCCCCACCACTTCCTCTGGCAGGGTGTTCCCTTGTCCACCACCCTTTCTGTGAAAAATTTCTTCTTCATGTTTCATCTGAATGCCCTCTCTCAACTTCATCCCATGCCCTCTAGTTCTGGAACATCTTTTCACAGGAAAATAGTGTATTCCTGCACCCTGTTCCTCCCTGTAAGGTACTTGTATGTCTATCATATCCTCTCTCCTCTCCTCCTCAGGAGTACATATTCAGGTCCTTCAGCCTGTCCTCATAGGATTTGTGATGCAATCCATCTACCATCTTTGTTGCCCTCATCTGAACCTTCTCTACCCTGTCTATGTCCTTACATAGGCAAGGTCTCCAGAACTGCACATTGTACTCCAGGTGGGGTCTCACTAGTGTCTTGTATATTGAAATTATCACCTCCCTTTTCCTGCTGGTGATGCCCCTTCCTATGCATCCCAGCATCCTTTTTGCTTTATCTGCTTCCTTGTAGCATTGTTTCCTTACCTTGAGGTCATCAGAGATGATAATCCCAAGTTCTATTTCCTGCTTGTTGCATGCTATATCCTCACCCCCCCAACTGATATGTTGTTCCAGGGTTTTTGTGCCCCATATGCATTATCTTGGACTTCATTGCATTGAATTTCAACTGCCAAGCCCTTGATCATTTGTCAAGCTTCTGCAAGCTTCTGTAGGTCCCTCCTCATTCTGTCTACACCCTCTGGCATGAACCACTTTTTCAACATGGACGTTTTGGGACCCCACCTCATGAACACTGGCACTGTCATTTTGTTACTCTGTCCTGAAAGGCGATTTCACTGTGGCTTAAAGAATTCACCTTTTGGGACTGAGTAATGAAATGGAAATGCCATTGTGCATGAGGTGGGGTCCCAAAAAGCCCATGTGGAAAATATTTTGCAATAATACCCCCAAATGCCCAAGTTATGCATGGTCATTGAAATTTTCCTTCGAAAGCGTGTAACTTTGCCAATTTATATTTTCACTTCAAGTCTTCAACATAGCCATTTTTCACACCACCTCATGAACAGTACAGCTGCATTTCTCACAACCTGCCAGAAATGTGCTTTTGCAGCTGTGGCGCGGAATGGTGCAGTCAATGTGCAAAATCACCTTTCGGAATTGAGTAACGAAACGACAGTGCCAGTGTTCATAACGTAGGGTCTCAAAAAGGCAATGTTGAAATTTTGGAGCAAAAGTAACAATGAATGCCTGAGTTACACACAATCAATGACATTTTCCTACACATGCATGTAACTGCCAGTCATTTATATTTTCACTCCAAAGTTTGAATATAGCCATTTTTTCACAGCACCTCATGAATACTACAGCTGTCATTTCTCACATCCTGTCCAAATTGTGTTTCCACAGCTGTGGCACAGAATGGCATTTTGCCATGGATTAAGAAATGTACACCTACAGTATGAGGGTTATGAGGTGGGGTGATAAGAAGAATATGTTGAACATTGGGGGTCACAATGTGAAGAAAATGACAAACTTATGGGTATTTGTGGCAATTTTGTTACACACCTATCTCAAAAAGTAAGGAAATTCATTGCAAAAAACTCAGTTTTACAAAATCAGTTAGGGTTTCCATTACACCTTTAAAAGTATGGAAATTCAATGTTAGGGTTAATACGTGTATCAGCACAACAACTCCAATCTCTGCAAGCATTAGAAACAATATAGTTATTTGATATATCCCTTGGTGTTCTTCCACCTAACTCGTACACCATTTGAGCTGTTCATCATGTGATAAAGAACAATATATTTGTATGGTGTACGAGTTAGGTGGAAGGACACCAAGGGATATATCAAATAACTGTTTTGTTTCTAATGTTTGCAGAGATTGGTGTTTAGTTGATAACATATTAACCCTAACATTGAATTTCCATACTTTTAAAGGTGTAATGAGACCCTAACTGGTTTTGTAAAACTGAGTTTTGCATTGAAGATATCTATATATATCTCAAAAGGCCATTATTATCAGAATTTCTGATAAAATAGTCCTTCCATCAGGTGTAAAATGACATCATTGTGCTATTGTAATTTTCTTCTTTAGAGTCCTTTCACATAGTTGGCAGCCAGGAACCTCCCCTACACACACACACACACACACACACACACACACACACACACACGCACAAACTGTTGCAAGTGTAAGAGTGTGCTTCAAATCCACAAGTGCAGTGGCTCTTTTACTTCTTATACAACATGAACGAGTGCACATACCAGGATTTGCCAATGTAAATGCTTCAAACAACACTGCCACTGTGGACTGGTCAGCACCTCTTAAATGAAACTCAATTGGATTTAATGACACCTTACCACAATTTTACTTCAGAACCTACAAATCAGTTTCATTGCTTGCATTTTAATATTTTATTTCAAACAGCAGCAGCACAATCCAAAATGGTCCAGGGAATCCACTTCACAGTGGAAATTTAACCTTCTTGCTATTGCTGTCTCTACTTTGTGGTTTAAAGTTTTATTTAATTTAAGAGGTGGCTGCTCTGTCAGCCACAGTGGTAGTATTCAAGGCATTTGTAAAAGTGTGCTTCTTTTGGTTTGTTTTGAGAAGTACATTTGGTCCGAGGAGACCCACACAGGAGCGAGCAGCCCCTCCCCTTGCCATGACAGACTCAGTGCCCTTGCTGAACAAATAGAAGTACTGGCTTCTTGTGGGGACCTTCTCTAATGGAACAGACCTGGGGAACTGTGTTCCTGAATGTAAAAATATACAAAAATACTTGTAAGAATGGATTTTACTTTGAGAAGTGCAGTGGTGGAAGCAAGTGGAGAGAGTGGGTGCAGGCATACTGTGGAACTGGCAGCGGGATCATAAGTTAAGACTGTGGCACAAGTTAGTAGTTTTTTTTTATTCACATTTAAGTGTTAGATGCATACAGCTCCAGTTTCCTGAAAGATGTGTTTAGCACGGGTTTTATGATTCATGGTTTTGTCACTTACATATGAGCAAAAAACAGCAGCATTTAAACTGTGACTGTTGCTATGGCACAGTGATTTTTGTTTGGTAGTGCAGTCGTTCTTTTGGGACCTTATTTTTACCTGTGCATCGAATAGAGTCCATACACAGGTAACAACCAATAAGGATGGAGGAATTTCACTGCCCATTTTATAATAATCCATGAACAACATTCCACATGAGGAATGTTGGGATTCTGCAAATGACAGAATTTCATGGAATTTTCAGAAATTTCACAGAATTCCTTTCTTTTGGAATGTCAGCATTCCATACAACCCTATCCAGCAGTCATTTCTGGAGCTTCAGAGGAATCACTTCTCTGGTGTCTCAAAGAACACAACCTTGTTCTGTGGACATCACTCTTGTCAAAGATGGGCAGAGGGGTTGGATCCTTTTCAAAGTCAGGCCATCCATTTAGAGTGAGATCTAGAACCTTTGATAGCACTGTATGCTATCATGTTTCTTCCACCATTGCTTGGCAGACTACAGGCAGCTCCTTAAGGTAGGAGATGTGAAATATTTCTCTGTAATCATGTTTCTCTGGTATGGTTTTGTATGGCTCATACGCCTGCATTGGCATGGTCCTGGGAACTTTAATAGTCTATTGATATGGGGCAGCAGCTGTGGATGTAACAGGAACTTCAGGGACACTGTACTCATAGTCTACAAGATTAAGACCCTCTGCTGCATTCTGAGTCTGGCAAGAATTGGTATGGCTGCTTTTTACCCTAGAATGGCCAAGAGAGGCCTGTGGTCCATGAAAAACATGAACTTGCAGCCATATATGCTCAGTATTTATGAAACTTTCTGATGTCAAATGCTCAGAGTCACTTGAAAGTTAAACAATTGGCTGTTCATCTCCTAATTGTGAGACATGAGAAATGACAGCACTCACTCCATATTGGCATGTGTCACATGCCAGCCTTAGGGGTGTTTTGAGGGTTATAATGGACTAACCACTTGCTGTAAAGAAGCTATTTAATACAAGCTTGGAATGCTACCTCACATCATGGTGACCATTTCATGCAGGGGTTGAAGTAGTGTGGACAGATTTGCCACGAGCTTGCCAGAAATGAGCCAAGTTCTGCGGGGTTGTTTGGTAGGGACACGGATGATGGACACTTTTTCCTCTGTGGGATGCAGGCTGTGGGCATCAATGTGGTATCTCAGGTTCTCCAAAGAGTTCTGTAGGAATTAACACTTTTCAATTTTGACTCTTATCCCCTATTATTGCAGCCTGTACATTGTCAAGTTAGAAGACTAACTGCTAAAGTAATAAATCAGATTTGTTCTATGTCTACAATGTTAGCCAGAGATAGCACTCACAAGTAGTCGTAAATAAAGTATTTTTATTATACTCACAGCCAAGCAGGATAAATTGCCAGTCTATTTTGTACGTACTAAGCTTTTAGAGAGTGAGAAACTGGCAAGACAGTGTTTTATATACTAAGGTAAGAACTAGCTTACTGATACCCAAAACCATATACATTGGTTCTGAACTATAAGTAAGCAATAACACATGACGAGGTGTAGGTTACGTGCTGATAAAAACACGCCTAGGGTGTACTAAGGCACGAGGTACTTGCGCGAGTGCCTTATGCTCTAGGCGTCTTATCAGCACACGCAACACACTAATAGTGTTATTGCGATATATAAATGGGCAACAGTAAAGTGAATAAACATTTGTACTTTTAAAGTTTTTTATTGATATTTGAATTAATAATAGAACAACATATTCTAGGAAAAAATAGTCCTTTTTGTTATTGTATTATTACCATTAGTATAGTTACATTGCCATTAGGATAGTATCATTGAACGTTTTAAGATGTATTTTAAACTCATTAACAATTTTATTTGGGTTTGAATTATGGAAAGCAACAGGAAAAATTTCGGTTTTCATTAAGCAATCAAACAGGAAAGACTGTCTTATTGTACATATTGTAGTCCATTTTATTGTAGATGTGTGGTGGAGAGACGTTCACTTGCTTTGTTTTCTTTGCAGTTCATTTGGATGCATTCTTAAAATTTAACTGTAGAAACTGTGCTGTAAAAATACCTTTGTTTTTTAATTTTGTGGAATCTGCTCGTTTAATTAGTCTCCTCAGACCGCTGAACTCAAGCACGGTAAAACTACAGACCATAGCGATATTAAGTATTCAAAACCTAATCAAACCAACTGATACAGAACCTGTCGGAAGATGTGTGTTCAAAGCGTAATCGAAAGCAACTGATACCAGAACCCGTCGGAAGATGTGTCACAGCAATCCTGCTAATTTCCACATCGATTTGGATGCTTGCAGTGTGGAGCCGTCCAGAGCGTTGTCATTTTAGGAAGCTGCTGCTCTTCCTTTTCTTCGAAACTGGTCAGTATTTGTTGAGAATCAATGTGGAAATTAGCGGGGTTGCTGTGACACATCTTCCGACGGGTTCTGGTATCAGTTGCTTTGATTAGGTTTTGAATACGAATATCGTTGCGGTCTGTAGTTTTTACCGGCGTTTGAGTTCGCGGTCTGAGGAGACTAATTTTCGCGGTGCGGTAGCAGTGAGCTCTGCCAGTCAGCGTTGTTGTTTTCACTTGGCAGAGCTCACTGATTTGTTGAGGTCATCAGGCATGTTGCTGGGTGGTAGTGCCGGTTGGCTACAATATCATCTGATAAGGACACGGCTCAGATGATGTTGTTAATAATCAATCTTAGGATTTACAAGCCCATTTTATAAACAGTATTACACAATACAGTTCTCTATTGGATAATTACTTAGGAGACAGAATACTAATGAGTATAAGAAATATTGCTTCTAAAGCATAAACCTTAGACAAAGAGAAATGCTGACACTTCCAGTCTACATGTGCTTATATGATAGACTAAACAAGGAATCTGCCTCGTGTTAGTAGAAATACAGAATTGCTTACAAAGCTATATTACACATGGCATATGTGCCTGAGTGTACATACATATAATTATATGAAAGTATAAGTACATAATAATCACTGATGATCCTTCAAAGACATCTAAGCAGTGATTAGGTCAACTATATATGAAAAACAAACATAATCTAGATAAATGTAATATAATGAAGTATAAATGAACCATGCATAGTACATTAGCATATATTAGCAGCAAAGCACATTTCTAGCACTCATGCTTATACGATGTGTGCTAAATCAATAATGTTAGTGCAAAATAGCAGTATCACAGTATATTAGACCAGAGATATAGTGTAAGACATATATGGGGTAATAAGGGCATAACCCAGGTGCAACAGTCCCGTTGCTGCCCTAATTGCAAAAGTGGCAACACAATAAAAAATAGACGGTTAGGCACCATTCGTCTACAGGCCGAGGCACAGCCTGGTAGAGAATTTAACTAGTCACGATGGTGTTTCAGGTTTTCCTTAAACAACAAAATGTAATTATAAGCACTAATGTTAGTAGAAACTGAATCACTACAAATATTTGAAAAGTAAATTTCACAATTGGGTTTCCAATATCATAACAATATCATCACTAATCAGATTATCAAGTGCTTTCTGAGCCTTGGTAACATTATTACTGATATAAATCAGGTGGGTATCTGTTCTATTGAGAAGAGATTGAGAGACAAACTTAAGTTGCCAATATGAACGTTAAAAATAGGTAAAAATCGAGATACAGCATCAAGATAGTTAGGACTAGACTTAATGATATCTAGTTCCGGGATGGGAACAGGTGTAATTATGGTATAACCTATTACCGGTTTAGGGAATAAAAACAGAAGTTAGAAAAGTTCATTTGCATAACTTTTAGTCCATACCAGAAGAATGTATAGTTGGTCACCACACAATGTTCCACATCAGCAGAATATACCACCTTGAAGGATGGCATTTTTCAGTTGATAAGTTAAACAGGACATGAAATGTCAATGTCCACAAGGCATAAACTACGAACAGTTCCCAGGGATAAATCCAGGGTTTCTTCAAATGTCAGATGAAGATTCATAGTTCAAATTTGATGCATTCAGATTTTCCAAAGGTTGATCCAAATGTTCAGGAGGCAGCAGTATTTTCATAGGCCTCAGCAGGGGGTACATCAGATTGCACATTGAGTTTCAAAATGGAATAGCAACAGTGTTCAGTTGAAGATGATCACACAGCTGCACAAAGTGTAAGTTTATAACAGTACTCAGTTTGTATGAGGTGCCAGCCGGGCTTGGAAAACAAGCAGTGAAGAAAATGGATTTCTTGATTGTAGATCTTGATTTCTTGATTGTAGATCAAATGAAGAAAAGTCTTCTTGCTGAGCTAGGGGATTGTCCTTACCCCAGACTAGCTTCATGGTATGCATAACAATGAGCTTGATTGTAGAATCTTAATTGGCTGGACTGAATACAGTTTATTTGAAAGTTCACAAGTGGAAGCCCAATTTCAGTAATTAGGCCAGTGTTCACAAGCTGGTAATACAAGTTGGAAAATGTCACATCTGCATAAAAGGTGATGTTCCTTTCAGGAACGACATTCAAAGTTCAGAGTCAGTCACGATTCCAAGACCTCATTGTAAACAAGGAAAGGTGGTAGTTTAAACCTTTTCACAATAAAAGTTCCCATCAAGATGATCAATAGAATGGACGATTGCCAGATGATCAGAGATGGATGTTGCCGAATGAAAATGTGGCAATGACACTGTGAGAGTCACAAACATGGCTTCCTGGATTGTGCAGGAATAAGTTTCAAAACATGTAGCAATACTGGTGTGTGTGTGGTGACATATTCAAGGTTCCTTGCCATTGACAAAGAAATAGTGCTAGATTCAAATAAACATTTGTTAACACATGCAATAGAAGTGCAAAATGTAGCAATGCCACTGACCCATACGTCTGTCATGTATGAGATCAAGGATATATCCTAATTCCAGATCCCGGAATGGATAACCAAAGGGTTGTAAAAACATAATAGCTGTAGGCAGTGCAAAGGACTTTCCTAGCTATGTGATGCTCATCTGCTTCCTTAATGTAAGCGGAAATTAATTCATTAACATGAACATTTGTCAGGTTAAACCCCTTCACAATATCCTTAATTTTGTAAATGTCAATCACTCTTTATGAGCAAAATCATGTATACAATGCAGTGGTGGGGGGGTATGATATTATATATCATACTCTTATGAACCTTTAACATATGTACTTGAATAATGGCTATCTCAGCCCTATTTCAAATAGATGTGTCAGAGCCAAATAGGCCTGAGTCTAAACCTGTGCTTTTTATAAATAAGAAAAACTAAACAAAACCAAAATGCCTAGTTTACTGTCATAAGATGTACCACTAGCAGTCAAGATGTGAAAATCCTAAGTGTGTGTGTATGTGTGGTGCTATCAGTCCCTGTATAGGGAGTCATTAGTGAGTACCTGGTATTCCCTAAGGCATCCAATAACATAATTTGAAAGAAATAGAAAGAAATGTTAGTTGCTGAACATAGGCCAAATTCTTCTACATTCCAAAGGTAAGATTCAAAACCATTGGGATGTGCATGAACTACACATTATTAACAAGCACACCTGGCTGGAAGTGGCAACTAAGCCACTGGGTTGGCCAGGGTACTGTTTTGGGCACTCATTATTAAGTGTCACAAATTCTGGGGCATCATAGGGTAAACCTTAAGGACAATGGCTTTTGTTGCCATACAATTCTGAATACAGTATTCACGTTGATCAGACATACCTAAACAAGAGTCCGGATCAATCTTAGCAGTTGTGTTGTATACTCCAGAATTTGTGGAGTGTACCTTCCAGTATAGGTAATGTACCAGTAGGGTACATTTTGACATTAGTCCAGCCTTGAAAGTATATTTGTAAGGCTGCCGACTTGGATTAGATTTTTATCATAAACTGCATTCCATGTAATTTCAAGACTTGATTGATCTAAGCGATGATCATAACATTCAGTAGGGCCTCACTACCCTCCTGGACGATGACCATGTCTTTTGGGACTTCAATATGCACATCACAAGATGCCTTAAGATCTCGTGGCTTGCGAGATATTCTGCCTCGGCAAGCTGATTAGGTTTAGGGTCACTGGTTTCTTATCTGCATTATGGTATACAATTTGGGCTTGTAAGAAGACCAATACTTCTAAAAAGAAAAATAAGTGCAAAGCAGACATCTTTCTCAAGGACCTAAAAGGAAAAGAGAAAAGAAAACAGTTAGTTCAGTACTATTCCGCCCATTGGGGTATGGAAAAGTAATTTAATCTCCTTTAAACAGTTTTATTTGATTGGCATGTAGCCATTTATCAATGACTTTCTTACTGTGAGGCAGTCTAACTTGGTAGACTGCTGGACTGAGTTTGTTTACAATGGGATAGGGCCCTGCCCATTTGTTTACAAATGGGTGTGCAGGTTATGCAAATCTGAGTACCATTACCTGGTCCCCAGTTTGCCAATCTACAGGGTGTGCAGTTTTGTCAAATTGGATCTTGGATTGTAGCTGGGCCTTGCCCAGGCGTCGTGCAGCAAACAATTGTACCTTTTGGATATCTTGTTTGAGTTGTTTAACATATTTGTCCACTGACACCCTATCAGCAGTGGGGGCACCAAGGTCCAGAAGTAAGTGTTCTGGGAGTCTCATAGACCATCCGGTCATGACTTCAAATGGGGTACACTGTGTACTTGCAGAGGGTGTCCCTCTTATTGCCATAAGGAGCCATGGCAATAATGAATCCCATTGTTTGTCTCTATATCTGTCATGATCCTTGAAGAGGTCTATGACATCATACTTAGTGTCATTGTGTGTGATAGCTGCAAGAACATGTGAATCACATATCTTAACTGTATGGTATTGTCCTGGTATTTGGATCATGAGTCTGTTTGCCAGATCCACAACACATCCGTGTTGTCCTAGAAAATCAACTCCCAAAATACTGGGATGATGATGTAATACCATGAGGTCAAAGGTAAATTTTGTGGTGAGTTTGCCCACCACTACAGGGATGGGTTTGGACTGATAGGTCTGTAGGGTAGTACCATCCACCCCTTGTGCACCAGTCTCCCGTCTGGTAGACCAATGTGAGAATTCAGGATTCTCATCATGTAATACTGACATGGCTGCTCCAAGAGTCAAGCAGCATTACTAGTTGGCGGCCCCAACTTTGGCCTTTCACATGCGGCCTACGCTTAGATCCATTATAATAGGGGATATAATGTGGACTGGGGCCTCTAATTGTCATTGCCCTTTCTTAGTGTTCCCTTTCTCAAGTGTCTGTACAATATCTTGCACCCTCTTGTTAGAAGGGCCTGCTATGGGGGTTGCCCCATGCAGTTCCTGTCTCTTGCCTGATACTGCGGCCACTATGTGGGATGGTCATGGAGGTACTGGTGGAGGTGATCTTACAGGTGGTGGTGCACATGCAGAGGGCTCTGCATGTACTGGTGGTAGTACCTGTAAATGTGGTGGTGCATGTACAGGTGGTGATGGTGTGTATGCAGCTGATGCTGCATTTGTGGGTGATCTTACCTGTGCATGTAGTGGTTGCTGCATATGTTGTAGTTCATATACAGATGGTGCTGCATGTGTTAACAGCGGAGTGAAAAAGGCATGTACTGCTTCAGCTATAGTCTGTGGCTCAGCAGTACTGTATGTTCTACTGAAGGGGATGCTGCTGTAGTGATTGGTGATGCAGCAGCATATTCAGTTGGAGAAGCTACTGCTCTGGCAGTTGGCAGTGCAGTAGTATACTCAATTGGAGGGTGTGCTGTTCTGGCAGCTGGCAGCACAGCAGTATATTCAGTTGGAGGAGCTGCTGCTCTGGCTGATGGCAATGCAGCAGTGTATATGACTGGAGGAGGTGCTGCTATAGCAGCCGGCTGTACAGGTTCATAAATCAGACCTGCATCCCCCATGTGGCCTGTGATAGTGAAGTGACGCAGCCACATGGCATTCAGGAATAGGGTTGCTAGAGCTCTTATATTGCAGGGCTTCACGGAGGTTTTTATTTTCCTCTGCAGTTTCTGTAGTGTGGACCAGCACGTTGATACTTGCCACTCCATCTATTCCCTTTGTTGTTATACTTTCTTTCCCTCCAGTTTTTATTGCTTTTTCCATTTTTGGGAGCAGAGGCTTGTTTACTCTGCCTTCCCCTTCCACTTTATAGTGGGTGCTCTCCAGAAGGCTACTGAATAGCAGCAACCTTATTTTAGTGCCAGAATTAAGCATGCGTGGTACACCTGAAATGCTCTTTCAACCACTTTAACATTTTTGCAAACTTATCCTCCTGAGGAAAAATAGAACACTCAACTTTTCACATAGACCTGGTGTCATGTTACGTAGGAATAAATCTTTGTATTCCAAATTATCAGCTTCACATTGCTCATTTGCTAATGTCTTGCCTGAACAATAAACCATCCACAAACATCCATGATAGTTTGTAAGGGACTCCTTAACCCCTTGCCTTATATTGTATGCTAGTCGTGCTCCAACTATTCCTGGGTACTGTGCTGACATTAAGGCTGAACAAATACTAGTCCAGTCCTTTTTCATACCGTCTCTTATGTCTGATGGAAGTTTAAACCAAAGGCTGGGATCTACAGTTAACCTTAGCACTTGTACACAACCATCGGGAGGCAAACCAAGCATTTCACAATGTGCTTTAACACTGGCAAGGTGACAACTCAAATTTTCAGACTGCTGCATGCGTCCCATGCTATCAGCCATCTGTTGTGCTGACTGTGCAGATTTCATGGGGTTTGGTAGCAGTGGTTTTGTTTCAGCTCCTTTTAATGCAGCCTCTGTTGCAACATCTGCCAAAACTCTCACAATATTTGGCTGTTTACTAGCCTCTTTAATGTACTGATCCACTTCCAATCTAAGTGCTTCTCTCTGCTCATCAGTAACATCAAGTCTACCTAAAACTTTCATAATCATTGCTTCAATATCTTGCTTGTCCTTATTAGTTAAGGTAGCAATCACAGCTCCCTGTGAATGTGTAATCCGATCTCTGTGATGTGATGGTCGGCCATTTTGAGATGAAGCCCCATGGGTGCAGCCATCTTGGGTTGATGACCCATGGGCATGGCCATCTTGGATTTTTATAGCTTGTAACTTGTCATCATTAACAACATCCTGTTGGCCATCTTGGGGATAGCATGGTGAAGTGACGTGATGACGTCTGTGTCCACCATTTTGAGACGTTAACAATTCTCCATTTTGTGCAACACCAGGAGGGTGGACAGCTGTTGGCTGGTCCACTCCACAGCATTCTGTGGTTCCTCAATCCCAGACTCCTCATCACCAGAGGAATCAAAATCAAACTGCGTATTGTCCTCACTGGCCCTAATATGCTCCATAAGACTTGTTCCTGATGGTGCAGTTGCCATCTTTTCCTACATATAACATGGTGAATACCTGAATCTCTTACAGATACTTCACCGATCAAATCTTTTTTAAAATAACTATACGCAGCAGTAACTTTGGAGTTCTCCCTGACCTGATGGTCTAGCTTATCACTTACCTCATTCAGGTCTACTCTAAGTTCTTCATTTTCATAAAGTAACGTATCATTAGTGTCAGACAAAACATTGTTCATTTGCAGTGCCTGCTTTCTGTCCAAAACAGCTTTCTCATAATTATCTCTTAGAGTGTGCAGCTCTTGGCTATTGCTATGAGCTGAGTCATGTAAAAAACATTCATTTTGATTATGTAGGGACTGTATTTGAAATTCCAGTCTCTCTACTCTCCTTATATGGTCAGCTTTCTGCAGACCCATTTCCTGCCTACACTTAGAATAAGCAAATTCCAACATTGACAATTTATTTAAAGCAGCATCTAAACCTGCAAATATTGTCACAAAAAGTAAGCCCTTTGGGTTCACTTTCTTGGTACCAGTTTTTAATGCATCATAATGCTCAAAGAATTCCCTAAGTGGGTCTTCTTTGTCTTTGCCACAGTGGCAAAATCCTCTAACCCTCCATGAGCTGCGAGGGTATAGTGGAGGCTTCCAGCCTCAACTCAGCGCTGATTAATTCAGACATGGCAATATTTAAATTAGTAACCCTTAGCTAGCTGTGGATTAAGAAGTACGTTCCGGACCGCAAATCCTGAGAGCACACAGGCAGCCTTTGGCTGATGTGGGTTCCTTTAATGAGTGTAACTCACTAGGATTCAGACCCATAGGTGAAAGTAAATCTGGCTATTTAGTTCTTACTTAAAACTGTCCCAGACACACAACAAAAAGTAATTACTACAGCTCTTTCTACCTATGTGTCATGCACTGGGAATCAAAGCAGACCAAATAGATTTAAACAGAAAAAACCTTCTGCTACTTGTCACTTGGGTTTTAATTGCCCAGTGTGTTAATTTACAGAGGAAATTAACCTGTCACTTTGACTAACATTCAAACATTAACCACGGTCGCCATAAATGTCAAGTTAGAAGACTAACTGCTAAAGTAATAAATCAGATTCGTTCTATGTCTACAATGTTAGCCAGAGATAACACTCACAAGTAGTCGTAAATAAAGTATTTTTATTATACTCACAGCTAAGCAGGATAAATTGCCAGTCTATTTTGTACGTACTAAGTTTCTAGAGAGTGAGAAACTGGCAAGACAGTGTTTTATATACTAAGGTAAGAACTAGCTTACTGATACCCAAAACCATATACATTGGTTCTGAACTATAAACAGTATTACACAATACGTTCTCTATTGGATAATTACTTAGGAGACAGAATACTAATGAGTATAAGAAATAATGCTTCTAAAGCATAAACCTTAGACAAAGAGAAATGCTGACACTTCCAATCTACATGTGCTTATATGATAGACTAAACAAGGAATCTGTCTCTTGTTAGTAGAAATAGAGAATTGCTTACAAAGCTATATTACACATGGCATATGTGCGCTGAGTGTACATACATATAATTATATGAAAGTATAGTACATAATAATCACTGATGATCCTTCAAAGACATCTAAGCAGTGATTAGGTCAACTATATATGAAAAACAAACATAATCTAGATAAATGTAATATAATGAAGTATAAATGAACCATGCATAGTACATTAGCATATATTAGCAGCAAAGCACATTTCTAACACTCATGCTTATACGATGTGTGCTAAATCAATAATGTTAGTGCAAAATAGCAGTATCACAGTATGATAGACCAGAGATATAGTGTAAGACATATATGGGGTAATAAGGGCATAACCCAGGTGCAACAGACATGACCTAATGAAGATTTGTAGGTGCATCTTAGTCGTGAGCACTGTACCAGAAAGATATCCATGATGCAGAAGACCCAGATGAGGCTATGTAAAATCTGGTCCATGGTATGTTGGAAGATGGTTGTTTACAATTACACCCTTAGATTCAGAAGTTATAGTGGCACAGTCCTTTCTTTCTGTTGATGGTTATGCATGGTTATATGCATACACAGATACATAAATACTGTATATATTTTCTATGTTTTGATCATGGCCGACTTCCTCTTTAAGGCATTATTTTGCCTTCAAGGGCAAGGACACTAGTTTGCAACAAGCAGATGTGTCCCCACTGACCTAAGAAAACCTAATTTGAGTGGTGAGTCATGTGATTATGGGAAAGTGTATGTATCTGTGTACAAGCAAGGATCTGTAACTATACTTAAGGAGACATACTATTTTAGTACACTTAAACTGTTTTTTTTAGCATTTATGTATATGGTAAAGTAATGTAGTCAGCAAATTACAACTCCAAAAACAGCTATTAAGCCATTAAACATGATTATTTTGATATTGTTCAGCCCTTGACTTCTTAGTGTCAGGTGTGGTGGTGGTTATATTTATGCATTTGAACACCTGCTCATTGAAAGTGGTCTAAAACCACCATAAATCATTTATTATACAATGGGCACACTACAAAA
The DNA here is from genome assembly GCA_016271365.2 of Neoceratodus forsteri. Lineage (NCBI taxonomy): Eukaryota > Metazoa > Chordata > Ceratodontiformes > Ceratodontidae > Neoceratodus > Neoceratodus forsteri. The sequence continues at coordinate 831,336,769 of CM028137.1, forward strand.
GACAAAATGCTGCATTCTGATTGGTTGGCTGGCACCTTTTCAGCGTGATAAATCCTCCAGCATACTCACAGGAAAAGATGCCAGCCACCAGTCATGCAGCAAGGAACCCCACTGAAATCACTATGACCATCGCCAAGCCCTGTCTTGCAGAACCGTTACTTTAGTCGTTCTGCCACCTCTGAAATATAGAAAGCAACCTGCTGCCAGAAAAAACAACATACTGAGTGCAGTCACCGCTAAACAGTAGCAGTAAGCTTTCTTCAACTGAAACTGATACAACTAGCATGTGTTTTTTTCCTTAAAATCACTTTTCCTTAAATTCACTAATGCCCTCATGAATTCACTTTCTGTCCCTCTCATCCTAGCAGCCTCCTTCACTTTAGTCAGAGGCTTCACGTTTAAAATCTGCCACTGGTTACTCTCACCAGTGAGACTCATGGTGTAAAAAAAACCCAACCCATTAAGAACAACCATGAATCAAACTGACAAAACTGTCCCGACTCCTACAACACAAATGGAGCCAGGACAGACATAGGACACAATGTTTAAAAGTTCCCTGGTGCCTCACCTGTGTCATATTGTTTGTGCTCCGTAACCACGTTCCCTACAGCTGGCAAGTGCAGCTCCACCTTAAACCATCACTGAATCCTGCCTTCTAAACACTTGCTTCATCTGTCCTCCATTACTGGCCACCACTCCACATTTAAAATATAGCCACACATCTCTGCACTTTCCGTCGCTTTCTGCTCCGGCTCCACTGCCACTCACTACCGACTCTCTCATTGAGTGTGTTCCGCTCTCCTTCTCAGGATTGCCCATAACTGTAAAAAGTGCCTCATACTTAAAAAAAAAACTGAAAAAAAAGCAAAAAAGAAATAGCCCCCAAGTCACAATGTTCCTCAGTTCATTGAATTTTAAGCAATGAGGTACCACATTATGAACTGTGCTATCAGTAGTTACGCTGTGCGTGGTTCACTCAAGCTGCTTATTGGTTTGGAGGAAAAATAGTGGGATTCAGTGCACTGGAACCATGATTTGCAAACACACAGCCAACCACTGCCAGGCTCCCTTCCTTAAACAAAAAACCAAAAAAAACATCACATGTAACTGTTTACATATAAAACTGCGTTGGCATCAGCATACTGCAGCCATAGCAACCAGCATTATTTTTTCTGGCACAGTAACAAATGCAATAAAATTAAATATAAATGCCCCTCAAAAAACTTTTTATTTATTCTTTTAGCTCCTAAAAAGGAGGGGGAGCATTGTATAATCAGGATCCACGATGGGTGTTCAACAAAATTTTTGTTGAACGCTCTGACAGCTTAAACCAGCAGGTCGACTGCATTTTATAGTCAGCCGCCGGTTTCCACTGGCACTAAGTGTTTTCTCAAAGGGCCGCCCTCACCCCACCCCCACTTAGAATTATCAACTCCAAGTCAAACAGACAGTGCCAGGTCCCAGTGGCTTCTCTACAGCGACATGGCACTGTAGTTGCTGTAGGGGACCTCACTATCGAAAAGTCACTGTTAGGTGGGATTACCATATAATTGCAATATACCACTCCAGGGTGTGGGTTAATGCTAGGATTTACAATGCCTAGTGTGTTTTGTTCACTTGGTCTGTGGTCTCGTGACCAAACAACACATCAGGCATTGTAAATCCTAGCATAACCCAAACCCTGGAGTGGTATGTTGCTTAAACATATACCAGCTTTTGGTCACCACCTCTTGAAATAGGTGGATTTGGATCAGTGGCATAAAGCTGAAGGCCTGCTATTATTTTGAGTCATCTAGTCTCTAAATGAGCCCCCCCGCTCCACTGTTTTTTTTCCTTTTGTTGTATTATTAAATAGCTGCAGCTATATATTATAGAAACAGTTATTACTGAGTAATTTCATAGCAAATACATGATCTAAGAGCCTACTTTGCCAAAAAGAGCAAAATTCAATTCATGTCATGCAGTAAAATCATTGCCATGGTATTTTGAATTATACTGGTCAAATGAACTATTATTATTCACAACTTAGTAAAGCATATTGAGAAGCACTGTCCTTTGAAGTACCTGTATTTAAAGTATCATTGCACACTTGCAGGCTGTGGTACTATTTCAATATTCTGGCAGACCCATAAAGCAGAGTTAGATTAAGTTAATTATTATATTGAAATTCTGCGATGCTTCCATATTTAATGTCTGACATTCTGTAAAAGATAATGCAAAAATCAATCATTACCTTTCTCAGGATCATTGAGATTCCTTCTGACAAACTCTATGGCTAGGGCCACCTGTTCATCACTTCTCACATCCAGCTGAAGGACGTTCATCCGATCTGATTTCATGCTCTCCAGATCTTTGGCCCTGTCTCCATTTTGATTCTACCAAATACAGACACATTCTACTTCATATTTACATAGAATAGTAACATAGTGTTGTGATGATGGACTGGAATTAAAGTTAATCTTATCCATCTCCTCTGCCAAACATCAGCTGACTATACTCATTTGGAATATGGATACACTTCAAAGCTTATCAGCTGGAATGGTACCCCTACTAATGCTGTGCAATCCCCACTGTTATTCTCCTCAGAGATTCATCTAGTCCTATTTTGAAAGCACAAATGGGCTAGCTACCAGAACATCTATGTGTAGACTGTTCTACATATTGATTACCTTCCATGTGAAGTAATGCTTTATAATGTTCCCCTTATCCTGGTGCCCCTCAGTTTCAGTTCATACCCTTATGTTATGCTTGCATTCACCAGTTCAGATACTGTACATGTGTTTACTCCAACCTGCCCATCCCTTTAGTACTCAGAACATCATGATCATGTCCAAAGTTCTCTCCTTGACTGTTTGCCGTCTGGCACCTTTTTCTCTAATTTCAATCTGCCTGCTATACTGAACTGTACTTAAGACACCTGCAATTGTTGCAGTTCTAGCTAATGTTGTAAGGATTACCTGTTTAAAGCCATTTACTGTGTTTTAAGTGATACAGCCCTCCTCTGAGTATTTTATCTCTCTCTCTCTCTCGCTGCACCCCTCTGGCGCCCGTTCCCTTTTGTCCTCTTTGACACCTCCTGCTGCGACTGTCTGCCACCCCAGCCCACAGCCAGCACTTAAAAGCCTCTCTTCTCTCTTCTCCCTGCAGCTGCCCTCTGCCCCTGATCAGGGAGCTCAGCTCCACTGGCTCTCCTGGACCTGGCCCCCAGACGGACGGCATCCCCGGAACCGCCACCCGAGACTAAGCGTGGCCACAAGGACTGAAGAGGTACAGCAGCTGGTGCCCCTCTGGCACTGTGTGCTGGCTTCCTACCCCCCACCCATCACCCTAGCTCAGCTATTATATTTATAGCTGTGGTAGTCACATGAGCCGAAATTTACTAACAGTCTACTTCTCCATTGGCTCCTTAAACTCTTGCGCTACTAGAGGGACACGGTTGCCTCCATATCTCTCTGGCCACTATGCAACCCTATTGCATACAGTTGTCTTACCCATGTCACCTGCTCTGGGTGTTATGTTTTAGCGCTTTCCTAGGGACGTCAGGTACGCCTGCTCCCCCACCCACATACCTAGTTAGCCAGCTAGAAGCAAACACAGCAAGCTACATAGGTACGTTACCGCACACCTTGGCACTTTGTCACAGTAATCACCCACACTACCCTGCATGACCGTGTGCATCCCTTACATGCCTACCTGACTTCCTTATCACTCTGCTCAATATAGCAACAACTGCACCCTGCAATGTCACATCAGCATGTCCCCATTTTCGATGCATCTCAACAACGTACAACTACTGCAAGGCCAAATTCCTTGCTCTGCTGCTCCTCCTCCTGCTAGCAGGTGATATCCACCCTAACCCCAGTCCCCCTCCTACAAACTCTTCTACCCACCCCTTCACACCCTCAACTCCTCTAACCCTACCAAATGGACTAAAAATTATCCACCTAAATGCCTGCAGCCTCACCAACAAACTACCCCGACTGCAGGTCACGGTCCTCTAGTACAAACCTGATGTCATCATAGTCTCTGAAACTGGGCTATCAGGCCATATCATGGACCACAAAGTCCTGATCTCTGTATTCACTACAACTAGAATGGACAGACAGGGAAGAGGTGGCAGAGTGGTGATCTATGTCTCTTCCTCCCTACAACACACAGTCATGTGGAAGGAAACATCTCCCTCCTCCCACGAAGCTATCCTACTTAGCCTGCATTTTCTCACTCCTGACCTCTTTTTGTCACAGGAATATACTGCTGTCCAGGTCAGCCCTCCTCCCAAGTCACTGATATGATCAAGAACTTAACAGCCCATGCTCACTCTGGTGAACTATACATACTGGGAGACCCAAACATAAATTGGCTCTCAAACTCGTTAGCCAAAACTCACTCTGACATTGAGTCACTAAACCTGACTCAACTAATACAGGAACCTACTCGCCTAAACCATAGAACAAATAGCCACTCCCTCCTGGACCCAGTCCTCACATCCCACCCTCACAGGGTTAGGGCTGCTGGCCTCCTACCAGATGCTATAAGTGACCACCACCCAGTATACATGGTTCGTAAAATACACAGGCAAAAAATTTCACATAAAGTCCTGTTAACACGCACCTACTCCTCTCTGGACATGCTACCTCTGCACCATGACCTCACCAACACAGACTGGTCCCACACTTGCCATCTGCACCACTATCGATGTGGCTTTCCAATTGTTCAGTGATAAGTTCCTTCATGTGTGGAATCAACATGCACTGCTGCTCAAGATCAGAGTCTGGGGCAATCATCTGCCCTGGTAACCCCTGAGCTTCTGTCCTGCAAAGAGCCTGCGATGCTGCTTGGCAAAAGCACAAGGCTACCAAATGCCCTAGGGATCTCCAACAATAAAAGCTTTGAAACAAATGCACCACAGCTATCTGGCTGGCCAAATCAGAACACTATCAGGCAAACTTCCATGCTAACACAAATAATCCTTCCAAATTCTGGAAAGTGGTCCAGTCCCTCTTCTCTCCTTCCATCAAGCCTCCCACACCTACCATTAGGCAAAACCTCACTGATATCTCTAAGCTGCTGGCAGTTGCTGACTGCTTTAACTCCCATTTCACGTCCTGTGCTGCTATGCTGTAAACAGCACCCTGGGCAGACTCAAGCTCCACTACAGGCCTGACCCCACTCCCTACTCACCCCTCCCCAAATCCACAAACTCCCGCTCCCAATGTCCCCTTCTCCTTCACCTGTATCACCCCTGCTGCTGCTCTCCTAGCCCTTCAGTCTATCAACCCAGCTAAATTCTCCTCACTAGAGGACCTGGATTCCAAGCTCCTCTCTCTGTCTGCTCCTGCCATCTCCTATCCTATATCCATCTTGCTAAACCTCTCCTTTGCCTCCTCCACTGTCCCTGCAGCATGGAAACACGCCACGGTTCTTCCACTACCCAAAGGGGGTGATCCTTCCTCCCCAAACAACTACCATCCTATCTCTCTCTTTCCCACTCTGGCAAAGCTCCAGGAACACCTAGTCCTTGAACAACTCACCTCCTACATTACTGACTTCTCCTTTCTCACTCCTTTCCAAGCCAGCTTCAGGAAACACCACTCCACTGCCACCTCGCTTTTGCACCTGACAGACATGATTGCCTCTGATATGGACAAAGGCCACATAACCTCAGCTATTTTTATCGACTTGACCAAGGCCTACGACACTGTCTCCCACCCTATTCTCATAGTCTACTTCAAGACCGTAGGTCTCTCGCCAAATGCCACTGACTGGTTCAAATCCTATTTATTGGGTAGAACTTATCTGTTCAGATAACGGGGCATCTCCTCTCCCTCCCCATTACCATTGCAGTTCCCCAGGGATCGGTGCTAGGACCACTCCCTTTTTCTATTTTGCTAAATGACCTCCCTCAGGTCTGCTCAACTACTGATATACACATGTATGCAGATGATACTGTGCTGCTAACAAAGGGTAACTCGGTCCCTGATGTCACTGGCAGACTACACTTAGATTTTGAAAAGGTGCAATGCTAGCTAAGGGAACACCATCTTTCCTAAACCCAAATAAAAAGTCTCTATGACGTTTGGTATTAGGCAGAGGTTGGCAAGGCTTCCTCCTATCCACCTTCGTCACTACAGATGGAACTGTACTTGAAGGTACTGCTTCCTTCCTCTATCTGGAGTCTGGCTCAATAGAAACCTAAACTTCTCCATCCACATTGATGCAATCCAAAAGAAACTCCAGCCTAAACTAGGGGCCCTCTATCGTAGCAGGAGGAGTATCTCTCACTTTGCCAGGAAGGAACTAGTACACAAAATTATACTGCCTACCCTCGACTACTGTGATGTCGTATATGGTGCTGCCCCTCAGTCCTCCTTATCCAGGCTTGAACCTCTCTTCAACTCCTTCTGCCGTTATGTCTTGGATGCCCCTGCTCTGACACATCGCTGCTCCCTCTACCGCTCCCTGAATTTTCCTTCACTTGCTGACAGGAGAACACTGCATGCCGCTAAGTTTATCTCAAAATTCTGTTTAGGCTCACTGCCATCTTATCTAGTCACCTCCTTATCTGCCCCTCACCAGTCCAAATACACCCTCCGGTCTGAGAACACCCGCTCCCCAAATATACCTTTCAGAAACACTATGTCAGGCCAATTGACTTTCTCATATCTCCTACCTAAACTTTGGAACCTACTTCCAGACCAAATCCACCACTCCTCCTCAGCCTACTCCCTCTCCTCTTCCCTAGCAAACTACCTAGTGACAAACTGCAACTGCACTAACCCCTGAGGGCCAGACAAATGTCTGCTGGTTTTATTCCACTTAGTATTAGCCCATGCAAGTCTGTACTTACTCTGACTTAGCGCCCTCTCACTCCTCTACTTCCCACCCTCTCCTCACCTATTCCTTCCATCCCCACCAAACTCTGAAACTATGTTGTAGTTTGTAAACTGCACAATCTGCTAAATGTATATTTATATGTATATCAGTATACATGTATGTATTAGGTGTAATGTATCTATTATAGACCTAGTTATATAAGTTGTTAACCTAGCTTGTACTGTATGTATCATGTTGCAGTATTGTCTGTGGTTCCAATCACCTTCCCCAGGATGTACCATGAGATGAGCTTCTGCTCAGTGTAACTCCTGATGAAACACTTCAATAAATAAATAAATGTCCCTCTAAGTATTCTCTTTTCCAGACTGAAAAATTGGAGTATGTGCAATTTCTCCTCATACTTTATCTAGCCCCAGTACTTGCCCCTAATCTGCTAGTCAACTTGGTGGCCCTCTTCTGGACTCTCTCAATGTCTTCAATGTCCATTACTACTACAGCAACAAGAATTAGACACAGTACTTCAGGTGTGATCTAACTAAGCCCTTGTACAAGGGAGGCATACCACTCTTGACCTCCTCTTTGCACCCTACCAATGCATCCCAGTAGTGTATTTACTCTCTTGACTGTGGTAGAACATTACCTCTTGGCTTCGCTTACTTTCCACAATTTCCTCTCAATCCTTTTCTTGAGTGACAATGTCACCGCATTAATGACAGTAGTGACTCAAAGCCCTTTCCCAGGTGTAATACCTTGCACTTTTCCACATTAAGTCTAAGCCCTCATTTCTAGGCCTATGCCATTAATGTGTGCAGGTCTCCTGTGGTGTATCCTCCCTCCTATGTCCATGCTTGCCAGTTTAATGTTATCAGAAATCATCATCAGCTTCCTGCTGTCACCCCTCCTGTAGGTTATTAATAAATATGTTAAGGAGCATCAGAACCAGCCAGTGCCAACCCATGTTACTCAATGCAGAACATCCCTCCACTCTGACTGGTAGCCATCACCACCACTTTCTGTTTCCTACCAGTCAATTAATTTGCTATCCGCTTCTCATACACTTGGTGAACTCCTTATTGTGCTAAATTCTTTATGGATTTTCAGTGGCGTAGCATGTCAAATATGTTACTGCAGTCTAAATATCTAATTTATCTATTTATTTGAAAGTTGTTAACCAGGAAAGGCACACTGAGCCAAGGCTTGTTTCCAGGTGAAACACAAGGGAAGGAAAAGGAAAATGCAATAGAACATACACAATATCGACGATCAGTCAAAGTAATGTGCAATCAGAGTACAATTTCACATGGTACATATGCCAATAAAATAAAAAGTGAATGTAGCTAGGCAAGGTATCGTGAGCAGATTGATGTGCAAAAAGTAAGACTGGAGCAGAGTGAGGGACTGTTGTGCATGTGTAAATCTGAGAGGAGCCTGATACAGGCTGTAGTAAAATCCAGGAGGAGGCCAAACAACAGGGATGGTAGAGACTCCAACAATGGAGGATCAGGGAAAAGGCTGGCAGAAGCAGATGGGGCAGGAACCAGTTTAAGTTGGTGCATGTGGGACTGGGGGAGGGGGAGAAATGGAGAAAGGAAGGGAGCTTGCTTCGAGGGGGGATGATAGGAGAAGGCTCACTGCCCAACAGAGGTGTGAGGGTGGGGTATGGAGAAGGTGTGACAATTCTTGGAGGGGAGGAAGTATGAGACAGAGAGAAAGAAAAAGAGGATTGAGGATAGGTGAGAGGGCATGGACCCAAACCAGTATTTAGAGATGAAGGAGACACAGTGGAACTGGTGATGTGAAAGTAGAGGGAGGATTGATAGGGAAGAGTAGAGGGTGCTGTGGTGAGTATGAGGGGAGGATTTGGTAACAAAGTGAAAAAAGACATTACAGAGGGTATCCAGTCTGGCAAGGGGAGCAGAGGGGGTGGTACTGTAGACCACATCTGCATAATCAAAGACTGGGACCACTATCATTGTCAAAAGCTCCTGGTGGACTTGAAATAGACTGAATCCACAACCTGGCCCCTATACACCTCCCTAGTTTTCTCCTTTTTCCCAGAGAGGTTTACACTTGTTAGTCAGGGTTACACCCTGCTCCCCATGGTTGTATACCATCACCGCAGTGACTCCCTGATGGCGAAGACCAGCACAGTGCCAGAAATCAAGCAAAACCCACCCGTCACTGTGCTGGTCTTTGCGGCAATCGGACTGCATCGCTGGTGATTGCCCCACCAGGGTTCAACTCTGACTTGGGTTAGAATCCTAGAGACCGGGGGTGTAGGCTGTTCAGGGGCACAGCCCTCTGATTGTGTGCGCCGACATCCCTGTGGCTACAATGTCGACAGTCAGCATTGTAGCTGTCGCTGTAGGGGATGTCGGCGCTAGCACTGTCAAAGCACTATGGGTAACCCCCAGGGATATACCTTATTCAGACTTGCATCCTCTGGTTTCCCCAGGCCCCATAAACCTACCAGTTATCCCCACAGCTTCCTTCCATGGCAGAAGATCGGGGAAAGGCCATCCTCCACTGGAGGCAGTCAACTGTGTGAGTAGACTCTAGTGAAGCAGACACTAGAATCCAGGGAGTTCCAGAGGCCCAGACTATCATTTAGGCAGACTGTTGTTTCTACAATAAGATCTTCCCCAGTGCCCTCAACATAAATGCACTCATCTTGGTTGCCTTGCATACACATAGCATGCCCCTGCAGCAAGAGCTAACTCCCTGTTCCAGTCACATGGGTTAGTGTGACTCCGGAGCTTGCTGTTGATCCTCCCCAACTGAGGTGCATGGCCATACAGAAGCTGTTCCAGCCTGGCTTGCCTCCCAAAGTGGTAACTTTGTTTCTCTCCCAATCCTGGATCAGCTGCATGGAAGGGAATGCACTGTTGCTGAATTATCATGGCGACCCTTCCAGTTGCCTTCTTAAAGAAGGCAATCAGGTTGACTATAGTACTTGTCTTTTGTAAAGCCATGTTATATTCTAGAGAATGACCCATTCTCTTCCATTTGCTGAACCACCAGGTATTTTCTGATTGATCCTAAACCTGGCAAAGCACCAACGTAAGGATCACAGTTCCTTTGCCTTTACCTTTTATCTCTCTGACAACGTTTAACTCTTTGGTCTAATGAATGATATACAGTACAAGAAGCTTTTTTTGAATATTCGGGTCAAATTTTAATGTCATTACATCACATTTATTACATTATATATAGGGGATACATGATGGGCAGGAGTGGGATATGGGAAATAATCTCACTCCCGCAGAGTGAGCTCTGTATTCTCACGAGTGCCGAAGGCACAAGCGAAAATACACAGCTCACTCTGCAGGAGTGAGAATATTTTCCGTATCCCATGATCTGCCCATCATGTGTGCAATTTATACCACAGGGGTGAGAGCTTTAGGAACATTTTTTTCTGATTCTGGTGTGTTTCCTGCTCATTCTGTGTGTGCTGTCGGTGTGTGTGTGTGTGTTCTGAATGGACTGGCAGTCAGAAACACAGGTGAGTGTGTTTTGCAAAACTAATTGAGTGAGTCAGAGGCTCAGTGAGAAAGACAAACTGCTGCAAGTAGCACTGAGAAACAAAAACTGCTTTGTAAAAGAGTTTCATTTAGAATTCAGGTTGTTTTGAAGCTAAGATCAGCACAGTAATGAGCTAGGAATGTTAGAAACACAATAGGACATAGGCGAGAGTCTTTTGCAAAGCTAATTGAGTAAGTTGCAGCTTCAGTGAGAAAGAGAAACTGTTTTCTGAAGCAGTTTCCTTTAGAGTGCAAGCTGCAGTGCCTTTATCCTCACTCTAGTGACATCAGCAGTGAATGGATAAATGTTGATATCCTCACTCTGCTGATTTCATCAGGATTTATCCTCACTGCAGTGGAAATAACACAGGATATCCTGCTGAGAAAGCTCTCACCCCCGTGGTATAAATTGTTTTAAAATGCTGTGGTTCTTTTATTACTGCTTTACAAACTGTTTTATTGTGTATAGGCACTGCAGCTGTTTGACCTGGAACCAGTTTTGTGTACACTGTATGTCAAGAGGATGCTAGTTCAAATAAGGTATGGCTCAATTTACTTTCCTTAAAAAACTGAAATGGTTCTGTATTTACTTGTTCCAACCTCACCCTCTCCGTGGCTGTGGGATTACATTTGCTATTTTCTGTTCTCTGGCACTATCCATGTCTATAAACAATTCTGAAACGTATTAGATGCTAGAGTGAATGCCATCTAGAACCTGGGACTTTTCTGGAGTCACATCACCTAGAAATCTATCTATTGATATTGGCATAATCAGCATTGTCCCCACATTGGCCTGCACCTCTCTTATAATAAATATGTTAGTGAAAAAAGGAAGACAAGGGTAGAATAAAAACAATAAGGAAAGAAGGGGTTGTACAGATGGTCAGAAAAAGAAGGTGAGAATACTAAACAAATATATTTGTTCAGTGAATGCAGATAAGAAAGCAAGCCACTTTCAGCAGGAGGAAGTTCATGGGTCCTACATGGGACAAAGTTTGAGATGTAAGGAATTACAAAGGAATGGGTACAAAGGGACTGGGAAAATTTCAAATGATGAAATCACCAGGTCCATATGGGTTTCATCCTAGAGTATTAAAGGAAACAAGGTAGGTGCTGGTGGACCCCATATCTGTCCTCTGTGGGGAATACATAGAAACCAGTGTAGTGCCTGTAGTTTGGCAGGTGGCAAATGTGGCTCCACTACACAGAAGTAGGTGCTAGGAAGGATCTATGTATCTATAGGCTGGTAAGCCTCACATCAAAAGTGGAAAAACCTTTGAAGACATTTATGAAGTTGGAGACAGTTGCATTCCAGGAAGAAAACAATGCAATGGATAGGAACAAGCATGGATTCACCATTGCCTGGTCATGTCAGACCAATCACCTCATATCTTGCAAATTTTGTTTGTTTCCACAGCAATAGATAATTGTTTTCATGTGGCTGCTGCATATATATATGATTTGTTTATATTCACTCTTCATACCAGTCCCTGCAGTTATCTTGGGATCTCCATGTTCCGATTATTTTAAATCTCATTTTCTCTGGGAGCTTCATTAGCATATGAGAACATTTATTTATGTATTTATTGAATTTTCAGATTAAACCTTTGGGAGCAAGCTCATTACATAGGTTCCACATCAAGGACAACAGCAAGAGTACATAACATCAATTTACAGTTTGGTGTTCAGCAAAGTAGTTACAGTGCAATGAGACTTAAAATACATAAAAATATATACCAATAATGTACAAAACACAGGGAGAAAAAAGAGGGAAGGGAGGATGTCAGAGAGTGATGAAGCACAGGGAGTGGATGTGTCAGCACCTGTAGATTTCACACTATGCCTGTCTGCTTGATTATAGTTCAACAAAACAAGTTGCAGAATGGTGTGGAATACCACATTTACCTTCAGTTGCTTTGCAAATTGTCTAAATTGTAATGCAGAGGTTTTCCTTTTAAATTGCATTCCAGTCTATGTGTTTCCAGCGACTTTTTTCAGGATGTTTGTACTTTCAGCCAGGGCAGTGACCAGGGATGCAAGAGATGCAGTCCACTAGGGCCTGCACTGTCAGTGGGCCCACAGCCTCAGAGGTCAATATTAAGAAAATCTTTTAGTCAGAGATAAGCTTGTAACTGTCATTTATGTATATTGTTTGTCCATTGAAACTGGGCTGTCAGCAGTGGTGTCTGTGCTACAGATTCCAACTCCAGTCCCAAGGGAGGGTGGGGTGGGGTGGGGGTACATTATAGAACAAAGAAGCAGTAGGGCCCATAGCTCAAAGCATCTGATCCTGGTGCCAGAGTTACCAGAAGGAGCAGGGACAAAATACATAATTCAATTTCTTAATCATGGTAACAGGTAAGGGGGAAGGGCGGCAGCATAGACAAGCTATAGATGCTCATCAGAATGTCTGCAAAAGAACTTACAATATAACTATTTTATATCTGCCAATGGTTGTTTGTACACATATTGGTGGGGAAGTTGGGCCCCACAAAATATTATGCAGGGGGTCCTTAATATCTTTGGCACAGCCCTGCTTTAAGCACAGAGATACATGGCATAAATGGGTGCTGTGACATCACATTCTCATGTGCTAATGCAGCTCTCATGGACAATGAGATTTCAACAGCCAGAAAATGGAGACCCCCAGGATAGTTACAGGGGACTAGCATGAGCAGTGAAAACAAGCTAAAGCAAACACGTATAGCCCCAACAGCTACAGGAAAAGAGTTGTCTGTTGACATGGAAACAAATCAAATTTCCAAAATATCAGGGTGTAATTTTGCCTTAAACAAATAGAAGAGAGAACAAAACAAGTGTCTTAGCTGGCACTTGAACCCATTTGAACCCAGGCCACCCGAATACCATACTATTGCACTACCAGCTTTGCCCCCAAGGCAACTGAAACCCTAGGACACCCAGAAGCACCTTATTCTTTTTCTAATGCACAATATGATATGCTGCACTGAGCGTAGTGTGCAAAAACAGAAAAGAGAAAGAAATTGGTGTCTTAACTGTGATTTGAACCCTGGCTACCCAGAATACTGTTCCCTTGTACCACCAGCTGTGCCACCAAGGCAACTGGAAACCTAAGACTCCCAGAAGCACCTTACTCTTTTCTGTAATGCACAACCTAGTGCTTCATAGATAAATACATTGTTATTAAAAAGGGTGTTGTGTGCATATCTATGGAACCAAAAAGAAACAGAATAGAAAAAGAAGTGCCTCAGCTGGGATTTGAACCTAGTTGCCCAGAATACCATTCCATGGCACTACCAACTGCAACACCAAGGCAACTAGAAACCTGGGACTACCAGAAGCAACCTCACTTTCTCTAGTCGCAGCCTAGTTCTGCACAGATAATTCCATTTTTATTCACAAGGGTGTCAGTGCATATACAATATATGGAATCTAAACAAACAAAAGAGAGAAAGAAACAAATGCCTTAGCTGGGATTTGAACCTAGGCCACATGGAATACCATTCTATTGCATTACTAGTCACTAAGATCAAATTGAAGGCAGTAGTTAAAAACCCTGCAAGGATGGAATTTGAAAAGGGTCCAAACCTGTCTGACTGATTTGCCAATAGCTTTCAGCTCATGAATAGGAATCCCCCTATCAGTTACCTATACCACCGCAGGCTCACTACACATATTGCAATATGGTACAGAAAAGAATATCAGATTTGCAAATGGTTTAATTTTTACATGATAAAGAGTATACTTGACCACTTGCTATGTAAGGCCTTTTACATCGGCAAAATCAATCAAGAATTAAAGTTCACATGGGCGAACCCTTAAGTGCCATCATAAGTAAGCATGCCAACAATACTCTTTTGTGAAGGAGTCTGCACAAACTTCATCTAAGCCCCCCTTCCACTAAGATACTAGCAGGAGAAAAGGGTGAATTGAGGCCTAGTCCTGCTGATTTCTGGCCTGGCCTTTAAAGGCCATATGCTCTGGCTGTGTGGAAGCTTGCAAATCCCTGTGAGGAAGGGGCACAAATGATCCTCATCTGGGAGACTGGGAGCTGAATAGAAAGAGAGAGAGAGAGAGAGAGAGCAGGGTGGCTGTGAACTAGAGAGCTGACCGGTCAACCAATGAGTGTGTACTGTATACTGTACACGATCCAATATAGTTCAGTCTGGCGATGTGAGGAGGACTGTGCCAGTTGTCGTCTTCGGTTGGGTTGGGGGGGAGTGTGGTGGTGGGTCACTTCCTACTGGTGTGGGGGGGCCACTAGACCACTGGGGATGTGGGCATTTTATGTATGCTGAATGGGATTGGGGCATGGGAAGGGGGGACCTCTAGACTACCAGGGACTGGGAATGTTTTTTTCTTTTGGGACATAGATTGGGGATTGAGGAGTGGAGACCACTAGACTTCCAGGGTCTGGGGATATTTTTTCATATTCAGACATGGATCAGGGATCGGGAAAGGGACCTCTAGATTACCAGGGACTGGGTTATGTTTCACTTATTCAGACATGGATTGGGGCTTTGGGAGGGACCACTAGACTACCAGGAATTCAGTATTTCTATTATTATTATGACATGAATCGGGGTTGGGGAGGCGCACACTTGGGCCAGGTGCTTACATGCAAATGAGCCCATAATGGCATTTAAATAGCCCCATAGTGCTGTGCATGCCCAATCTGCTTATCTGCATGTTTGGGCTGAATAGCACCCATGTAGGCACAGCGCTAACCAGTGTGTGCTGTGCTGAAATTCTATGGGCGGTCTTCAGCCCTGCATCCTGGCAGCACTGCACTGAGCATAGCAACCACTTGCTGTTCGCTGCAGTACTGAGGTCCGATATTCAAACAGATAGTGCAGTTAGTTCAGATCACCCTATCTGTTTGAATATGGCACCTGAGCCAGACAACACTATTTTTTTCACACAGTGCACCATTTTGCACGTGCAACCAGCTGGCTGGCTCTAAATATGGTGGCCTTTATGTATTGTTAAAATTTGTCCCTGATTTAGCAAACGTCCTGACTTTTTGAGCCTTATCCCTGATATGCAAGGCAAGAAGTTGAGAAGTATGCCTGTTTTTGTTGGGGGGCATGGGGAATTGGTGTTCTAACTCTAGGAATCCCCACTTAATGTTTACACTTTGCATATCTTCCCAACATACTGTAGAGAGATGCCCTGGAGATACAACCTTATGCAAATATAGAGTTGGGAATGTAGGTTCAAACTCTGCACTGGTGTCATGTTCCACTCTAGCAGTTACCTCTGATTTGTTTCTTCACCTGACGAGAGCTGCTGCCAAGTCAGTTCAGTATTCTGGTCTCCAGACAATTTATTGTTTTTAAAAGTTTTAATTACGTCATAATTTTTGAACTCTGCATTAGTTAGGAAGTTTTTCACTATAAAAGATTCCAGCCTACTTCCAGTTTTATTTTGGTGGTACAATTTTCTATTTCCACCACAACTGTATTTTTTTTAATACTGTCTTTTATTATTGTTTCACAATGTACAGTTAAACATACATATGGCATCCAATTATACATAATCAACAGCTATTCAATTGACCATTTCCTGGTCTATCATCAACAAATGTTTAAAACCATGAGAACATGATAACAATTCTGTAAACATACACTTGTGAACTAATAAACCAATAATTATTAAGAGGTCTCGCTTTATAAAAACATAAAAATGACAATAGTTAATGTTTCACAAATCACACCTAGTCAGATATCCTAACCTTACATCTTTCCACTGATTCATAATTTTATTATGTACTGAAGATCTACTCTAACCATCCGTCCAGTCCTCAATCCAGCCCACCTGAGGCAACTCACTACTTCCCATATCTATACACATTATTTAGGCAGACAGGAGTTAACTGTTAGTTAATTGGTCACCTCTGTCTAACTAGTCCTCTTGTGTTGGAAGCCCTTGATAGAGAAGCCATCTAGTCCATCTATTTTGATATTTTTGAGACTGTTGTGTTAGAGCAAAAGTTCATCTTTCCAGCCTTTGGATATGCTGGATCACTGTTACCCAGTCAGAGGTCGAAGGGGGGACAGGCTGTAACCATTTCTTAGTAACTGATTTCAGGGCTACTGCTATTAAGATAGACCAAAGGTACTTCTCCTCTCTTCCCTTAAGTTCAGATGGGATCAACCCCAGGACACAGTGTTCTGGTCCCAAGTGCCCCTTCAAGTGAGACTTTCTATAGATACATTAGTGAAAGGAGAAAGTCCAGAGGGGGTATTGCTAAGCTTAATGGAGAAAAGGGAGCATGTGAGGAGGAGGACCCTGTAAAGGCATCTATCCTAAATAGATACTTTTGCTCAGTATTTACTGAAGAGAAGGTAGGGCAGGGCCCACAGCTCAGCATCATGGACACAGGGGAGGGAGGTGAGCACCATCTCTTCCATACAAAAGAAAGGATCCTACAAGAGCTGCTAAGCCTAGGTGGATAAGCAATGGGACCTGATGGCATAAGCATCCCAGGGTACTTATGAGCTAAAGGAGGAACTAGCAGAGCCATTAGCAGAATTGTTTAGTGAGTCTCTGAGCACAGGAGAGGTCCCAGAAGACTGGAGAAGGGCTCATGTGATCCCGCTCCAAAGAGTGGTAGCAGGGAGGAGGCGGGGAACTACAGACCAGTCAGTCTTACCTCAGTAGTGGGCAAGATTATGGAGGCACTCCTTAAGGAAAGGATAGTGCAACACCCTGGAATCCATAGGGGCACAGGATCCAAGACAGCATGGGTTTACAAAGGAAGGTCCTGTCAAACTAATCTCACAGATTTCTTTGACTGGGTAACCAAGAGTGGTGGACCAAGGGAGCAGTTGATGTCGCCTACCTTGACTTCAGCAAAGCTTTTGACACTGTTCCACATAGAAGATTGATAAATAAGCTAGGTAGGCTCGGGGTGGGTCAGAAGTTGGTCAACTGGGTGGCAAACTGGTTGACTGGCAGAAAACAGAGAGTGGTGGTAAATGGTATACAGTCAGAAGAGATGCAAGTCACAAGTGGGGTACCTCAGGAATCAGTCCTGGGGCCAGTCCTATTCAACATCTTCATTAGTGACCTCGCAGATGGACTAGAGGTAAAGGCTTGTCTGTTTGCAGATGACACCAAGATCTGCAAACAGAGTAGATGATCCAGATGGGGTGGGCAGAATGAGAAGAGATCTGGATAAACTAGCAAAATGGTCAGAAGAGTGGCAACTGGGATTTAATGCAAAGAAGTGCAAAATCATGCACATAGGGAAGAGAAACCCAAAGCCACTTATAGGCTGGGAGGAGTTGCTAGCAGTCACAAAGGAAGAAGAGACTTGGGCATCATCATCACTGATGACCTAAAATCATCCAAGCAGACCTCTAAAGCAGTAGGTAAGGCTAGGGGGTGTTAGGGTGTATTAGTAGAGGTATCACAAGTCGTAAAGAGGAGGTAATAATCCCTCTGTACAAAGACATTAGTTAGGCCCCATCTGGAGTACTGCGTGCAGTATTGGAGGCCACACCTTCACAAGGACATTAACCATTGAGGCAGTCCAGAGAAGGGCAACCAAAATGGTGCAGGGACTGCATCAGAAGACATATGAGGACAGATTAACGGAGCTCAATATGTATACCCTTGAGCAAAGGAGGGAGAGGTGATATGATCGAGACATTTAAACACCTTAGGGGCATAAACAAGGTGAAAGAGTCTAACATGTTTAAATATAAGAAAAATAGCAGGACAAGAGGACACAGCATGAGATTAGAGGGAGGCCGATTAAGGGGAATATGAGAAATTCTTTTTCACAGAAAGGTGGTAGATGCATGGAATAGCTTACCACAAGAAGTGGTAGCTATGAATACAGTGCAGGGCTTCAAACAGGCATGGGATAGGCATAAGGAGCAATACAAATGACTATGAATAGATAGGTCACTGACAGAGCAAGGCCGATGGCACATTTATAAGGTAGAAAAGAAATGGGCAGACTGGATGGGCCTTGCGGTCCTTATCTGCCTCAAATTCTATGTTTCTATGTTTCTATGTTTCATCTACCTAGTGTGTTAGATACCTGAGACAGATGTGCTTGAATCTCTGTCCAAAAATGACAAGTACTGGACAGCTCCAGAATATGTGTGCTTGAGATGCATACATCTCCCCGCAGTGTCAACAGCATGAAGGGATGACATGTGGGGTGTATTTAGAAACTCTAGTTGGGACTAAGAAGAAGCACCCATGCAACTTCCAACAGAATTCTTTCCATGTAGTGGAGGATGTACTGGGTCATAATGTCATACGCTTAATAGCGTATGGCATTATAATTAAAACAGACCTGTCGCTCTCTGGTGCCCCGGGTTAGAATCTTTAGTGGGGGTACAGGGCTACAGCCAAGTAATAGGGTGTGGGGGCAGAGCCCCCACAGAACAAAAGACACCAAGAAATCGCACAACGTGATTTTGCTGCATGGCATCGTGCCGTTCGACATATTGACCCCGTGCCAGTGGAGGAGGAGGTCCTCCAAGTGTTCTTCTATACCTTTAGCCACTGTTCCTCTGAAATTTGAAAACCTAAATCTTCCTCCCATTCTTGTCTGATATATAGGATGAGAAGATGGGCAGGTCTCTAACATAGGAAGCGTATAACATAGATATGGCCCACTCCTCGGTAAGGGAGGACTCAATTTTTTGGAAAGGGACCTCTCCTGTGATCTCTTCCCCACACAATTGAGATCCCTCAATTGGGATTGTATATAGTCCCACATTTGGTAGAACCTGAGTCTATCTTCTGTTCATGAGCCTAAGTGCTGCTGAGCCATTTCAAATGAAATCACTATATTACCAATCATCTAGTGGGCCGGTGATGTCATCCCACGTTTAACCTGTTGTTTAAACCAATTACCCTATGTAGCAGGTGTAAATTAAAGGAATAATGCCTGACAGGGTGGGTGTTATGCTGGGATAACATCCCACCTTGGGTGGTTGGGCCCGAGGGCATTATTCC
This sequence comes from Neoceratodus forsteri, assembly GCA_016271365.2. NCBI lineage: Eukaryota > Metazoa > Chordata > Ceratodontiformes > Ceratodontidae > Neoceratodus > Neoceratodus forsteri. Next base: position 831,356,085 of record CM028137.1, read on the forward strand.
TATTATACAATGGCTTATGAGTTAAAGAGAAGGAAAAAGATGAAAAAATTAGTTTGAAACCATATATTTTCGTGTTTTTTCCAAAGCGTGGTTTAATCTTTAAAGAAATAGTGCCTATTCTTTTGTCCAGCAGGTGGAGCTGCTGTATTGTAACTATGGCTCACACTGCCGAGTCCCCATATAAGCATTTGAGTGTTGTGTCCTCTGTCAGCTCAAATTTAAATGATTCTCTGTGCCACCAACTGTGTCGTTTTTTTAAAATGATTCTATGTGTCCCAATGAACTGTGTGATTTTATATTAGGTCTGTCACTTTCTTCCATCATGTGGCCAGGTCAGTAGTTTCGTGTTCCACAGCTCCTGCTGTGCTTGACTCCTGGACGGTTCCTTTCAGAGTGACAAAAATAAGCGATAAGGTATGAAAACACAGTTGAGAGGTGTAGCGGATGTAGTTTTAAAATATTGAGAGAACAGATAGGCTTGGTGAGTTAGCGAGTGTACAGCGCGGCGGTTGTCACGGTGTCACATCGTAATGGTCAGTGTGGGGTCAGAATGTTTTTTTTTTTGCTTGTACCCTGGCGTTCCTGGTTGTGTTGTGCTTGCTTCTCCTGGTACACTAAATTCTTTTTTGTTATGGTGCTGGGAGAACAAGTTGAAGAAAGAAATTCAACTAATGTTAAATTGACGAAAGCAGTGTGTCACGCGCTCAGTGTGTTTGCAGCAGGAGATTAGCGGGAGCCGGTGACGGCGACGGCAGGGACAGATATGCGGATAGATTTTTTTTATAACTTTAATGCGGTCATGACTCTGGTGGGACTATAACCGGGATGTTATGCTGGGATAACATCCCGGTTCCAGTCCCAGTCTGACCAATCAGGGACCAGGATTGTCTGCTGCCATTGTATAATGTGGATTATACCATGGACATAAGTGAACAACCAATGAAATCATCAGACTGGCAGTTTACCACCATTGTAAATCCTCTGATAACCAACGGCTGTTGATGAGTGTATCATCTATATCCTCTGCAGCACTGGAATAAATACAATAAAAATAAAAACACAAAGCAACCTTTTTCAATATTTGTATTTTATTATAGTAAAAAAAATGAACCTTGGTATAATCGCAATAAGCCACTCGGAGGATGTGGGTTATCGGGGAATTTACCACGGCTGGCGAGGATTTACCCACTCAGCTGTGCCTTGTGCGCAAACCTCTCCAGCCATGGTAAATCCCCCGATAACCCACACCCCCTTGTGGCTTATTGCTTAATCACAAGTTCACCACCATGCTCCATAGCTGTGATTTCATATTGCACCATTGGGTCCCTCCTTCAACCTCCCATAACAGTCTCTGCTTCCAAATATTTTGATTTGAAGGTACTCCTACCCCAGTTTTGGAACATTAGTGCTGGAAGGGTGATTCCACATGTTCACTTAAATCTACATGCTTCCAAAGTGAGTCATATTGTTGATTGCCCCACAGAACAGCCACTCTCATTTGCACAGCTGTCCAATACTCATGTAGATTGGGAAAAGGCACAGCCCCTGCGACTTAGGGAAGAAACAGAGGTACTTCTAATCCTAGGTCGTGCCTTACCCACGAAGGTGAAAAACAGTTGTTGACAGTTTTCAATTTCTTTCTGTGAGACCTGACAGGGCATGCATTGAAATAGGTAAAGGAGACCGGGGAGGGCATTCATTTTTAAAGCTTGTGTCTGGCGAAGATCGGTATCGGGAGTATGGAACACCTCTACAAAAATGCATACAGTTGGTTTATCAGAGGTGGATAGTTTAAATCAAATAACTGATTTGAAATTCATCCCATCTTTATCCCCAAGTATTTCATTGCTGTCATATCTCACCCATAGGATGTCTTGCCGTCATGTTTTCATGGCTTCAAATGAAAGCTTAAAACCTCTGTCTTGGACTTGTTCAAGGTATACCCCAACACGGTCGAGAATACTTCTAGTTTGTTAAACACCACAGGTAAGGACTCTTCTGGGTTTGAAAGGTAGAGTAGCACATCATCGGCATGAAGTGCCAAATTGTGCACCACCCCCCAACTTAATTCCCCAAATTCCCTCATTTAGACAAATACTTTGCACTAAGGGCTCTATATACAAGGCAAGTAAGAGAAGGGAGAGGGGGCAGCCCTGATGTGTCTCTCTTCCCAGTCTAAAGTCTTTTGGTTGAGACATTAAACCGAGGTCCCTTCTGCCTGTATTGGTGGTAGTTCAGGTGGATGTTAAAGATCCCATGGCACTTATCAAAAAGAGTAGGGGGATTGTTTATTAAAAAATTCAAAACAAATTAAACAAAATTGTATTGCACCATACAAAATCATAATGAAATAAATCAAAAACAGAAATAAGTATTACAGCATACATAAATAAACCATAATTGTAAAAAAAAAAACCCATCCTATCCCCATTAAAAAAGAGGGGACATTTTGATTAACAACCGAAAAAATCATACCAAAGTTATACAACTGAATACATAATCAAATTAAGGAAAAAAAAACATAGAGAAGTATAAATTCATACAAATTATTACAATATACACCTTTATGATAAAGAAAATCAAGATCACAAACATATTCCAGTATGTGATAATCAAAAAAAAACAAAACTCCTTTAACAAATAGAAATTATACTACCGTCCCCCCCCACTTTACTTAGGGAGCGAGTAAATTCAAAACCTGAAAGGAAAAAACAAGCAGAATTATATTGCATCATACAAAGGCATAAAATAAGAAAACATAAACCCCTATACGAGCAGTACACCGGTATAGATCCTAAGAAAACTAAAACACAACACATGCCATGCTTCCCCCCCAAGAGCTTATATAAAAGAGTACCAGAATCAACCGGTGTCCAATCAAGACATATGTCTCCACCATAACTTACAAAGATCAGGTGAGGCTGTATTTTGCTCAAAATCCCGCCATCTAAAAATCTCTCAAACTACAGAAAAAACTTGAGCACTAGATACTAACTGCTGTCTTAAAGTCAATGCACAGCGAGCCTGCCATAATTGGAATTTGACATATCCATAAATAATAGTAGCGTCCACGAGGTTAAACTGAACCCATGCACCTGGTAGAATACTTCTCCCGAACATCAGGGTCCACCATCTGAAAAGGACCAGAGGCCCAATACTTACGGAAATGAGACCAAAATTCTGCAGCATAAGTACAGTCTATAAACAAATGTTGCATAGTTTCAATTGCCCCATAACAAGTAGCGACTCTAGGACACGTTTGTTCCTCTACACCCTTATGCTTCATGTTCCCTTTAACTCCCAATTTTTGGTGTGTACAAAGCCATACAAAATCCCACATAAAGGCTGGGATTCGAGAACAATGAAGAAAACCTGTCATATTCTTTTTTTCGGCTGAGGGAAGTATCACAAACCATGGGTCCTCATGAAACCAAGTTATTAGCAACCATTCGTACACAGTTTTCCTAGAACCAGTAATTAAGTGATGATAAGGCAGTTCCCACAGTTTAATTTTACCCACCACATCCTTCCAATAATTTGCCAAAAAGGAAATTTTAACTTGTTTAGATAGATAGTCTAGAAGCCCATAGCCTAAGTAGGGGTCCAAACTCATCCATTACCCATGGGCTCCATAATCCTAATTTATTGTGAACAAGCGGAACAACATTATGGAAAAGAAAAGTAACATGAAAAAAACTACCGGATTAACCATTCCCAAGCCCCCCTGGGTTATAGGTAAATAGGTAATACCTCTCTTTATAGGATTTAATCGACTCCCCCATAGGCGCTGGAAAAAACACTATATACAGAGGTTTCCAGAGCTTTTGGAATGGGAAATACTGCCAATAAAAATAAAAACATTGGTAACAAATGTGATTTTATCATATAAATCCTTTTGTGTTTAGACATATGCCAAGTATTCCACTTTGTTACCAACCCTTTTGCAGCACAAAGTCTTCCCTCCCAATTATAAAACTGGGGGTCAGGATCTCCAAAAAATATACCCAAAATTCTAATATAAGAAGTTACTACTGGGAATTGCCATATCGAAGTCCATACTATACCCTCACAACCTATTGATAAAATACTACATTTCTTGTAGTTAATAATGGAACCAGTTACTTCTGAAAAGAGTCTCAGTTCCCTGGCCAATAATGCTGATGTTTTGTCTGCTAATATTAAACAAAGATCATCTGCATAAGCAACTGTTTTTATCTGCGGGTCTACACTACTCACAGAGACCCATAATATCATCCTGTTTATTCAATCTATAGCAAGGGATCCAAAGACAATAAATATAAAAGAGGACTCAGAGGAAAGCCCTGCCTCACCCTCTACCGACTAAGATCTTACCTCCCATCCATCCATTTATACTAGGTAATAAGCAAATATTGCTATAACAGATTTTTAACCACAAAATAAACTTCTCCAGAAACCCGTAACTGGAAGGAACTGCCCACATATAGGTGTATTCGACCCTATCGAAGGCCTTAGATTGATCTAAACTTACCAAATGCCCTAATAATTCCTGAGTATTCCCTTTATACAAAATTTCCCTAATAAGAATGAGGGCATCCTGTATCTTTCGTCAGGGTACCCCACTAAACTGTGTGGGGTGAATTATTACATCCAGTGCACCCACCAATCTATTCCCTATCACCTTCATCAGAATTTTACTATCAGGGCTGGATATTCAAAACGGTTGCGCCATGCGCAATAGGGTTGCGCCAGCGCAAGTCCGAAAATGTGCCATTCCACAATATTCAGTGGGAGGCAGTTGCGCCACTGAAAACATGCTGAGCAACAGCGCAATGCAAATGAAGACATGCGCAGCCGGAGGGGGTGGATCCATGCATAAAGAGCGCAATGCGATATTCAAAGGCTTGTGCAATGCGCAACAGTGGATCAGGCGGAAGTTGCGCCACGGCGGAAATGAGCCAAAATAAAAAGGCTCAAGGAAGAGGCGCAAGAACGTGACAGGGAATGCACATGAGGCAGCCAGACAGAGTAGGCCACTGCAGTAACCAGTGCAGGCCAGGGAGTGGTGAGAACAGAATAGGGGCAGCTGAAGGTGTGTGGGGCCACAGAGTGCAGAGGCCAGTATGTGTACCCAGTGCAGTGGAGGTAGCAGTCAGGACAGCGGGGGGAACAGATCAACAACAGCCGGGGGGGAGACACAAGCCAGGGAGATGGACAGTGCCAGCTTCCACATGGAAGCTGTAATGAGGGGGGTGAGAAGGCATGCTGCAGGGGGAAGTGGCCGTGGAAGGGCCCGTTGGCGGTATGCCCCCAACAGGCAGTACCGTGCCCGCATCAGCTTTGAGCTGTATTCAGACGTAGAGATTGTGGGCCGGTACTGCCTGAACACGGCAATACTGAGGTGGCTCTGTGAGCTGTGCAGTGATGTGATGCAGGCACCCTCACGACAGAGTCACACTCTGTCAGTGGAGACAAAGGTAACAGCCTGCATGTGCTTGCTCACCACGGGTACCTTCCAGAGGCCAACAGGGGACATCACAGACATAACACAGTTGGCCACGTCATGCATCCTCACCCAATTCCTCAGCACACTGCTGCCACATGCTGCGGAGTACATCCATTTCCCCAGCACCGTGGCAGAGCGTACAGCAAACATACAGGAGTTCCACAGGGTAGCATGTATGCCTGGCGTGCTAGGGGTGATAGACTGCACCCATGTGGCCATTCGCACGCCACCTGGCCCTGATGGGGCCGCATTTCGCATTCAGAAGGGGTTCTCCAGTGTCAACTGCCAGGTGGTGTGTGATGCCAGTGGGAGCATCATCAATGTCTGTGCCACGCACCCTGGCGGAGCACACGATTCATTCATATGGTACCAGTCTGCACTGTGCCATCGATTCGAGAGTGGGGACATCCCCACAGGACATCTAGTGGGTGAGTATGCATGTAGGATTGGCAAAGTGGGGGCAAGGGTGGGTAAGCCACAGGTGCCATGGGAGTGGCACACAGGGCTGGGGCAATATGGGCCTGAACATGACACTAACCTCCACTATTTCCACACAGGTGACAGTGGATACCCACTCCGTTCCTGGCTGCTCACACCTACGGTGCCCTACTACCCCATCGCATAGCCTTCAATGACACATCGCCACAGCCACAACATCATCGAGTGGGTGTTTGGGATGCTGAAGGCATGCTCAATGCCTAGACACCTCCGGCGGTGCCCTAGTACAGCCCACTTTGACACGTCAGGTAAGTCAAGGGGCCATGTGCAACCAACACTGTCCAGGGCGCAACCCACATACACACAGGGTAACACACCAGGGGTGCATGACGGCGAGGGGAGTGGAAGGGTACAGGAGCACAAACACACAACCAGGGAGGGGTGAACAGTCACACGCCACATGGACAGACACACACACCAGGCACAAAGTGCACAGGGGCAGGTGCACAGCAGAGCAGGAACAGACATGTGAAACACACACATCCACAGGCCACCTCCACCACCTGTACTGCCCATGTATGTGTGTCAGATGCTGAGCACCCTTGCACTGTTTACAGTGCAATGCAGGCATCATCATGCACGCGCACCTGTGGACAGCAGTTGGGAGGGTGTGCAGGTGGTCAGTGTGTCGGCGTGTTGGCAGGGCACCCACTGGTGCACTGCCCACGTAACACACACGCACAGGGCAGCACCAGACAGGGCCCGCACTGGGGAGACAGGTCAGTCAGGTGGCACTGTGCCACGGCCACCTCGGATGTGTGGGCAGCCCTGCTGAGACCCAGCAGTACTGGCAGGCTGAGCATGGGCCGCAGGGGTGGCACCGATGGACCACCAGGGGTCCCACTGTCGCGGCGACCTTGTCCGCTGGGGGTCTGCAACGCCACGAACATACCTGCACCAGGGTGCTCGGGATGCCCACAGCTGAACCCAGCATTGACAGGCTGGGTGTCGCATGATGCGGGAATGGGGGTGGATGGCGTACTGCGCGGTGTGCGGCGGCACAGGGGCACCTGACTGTGTGCCCAATGCGGCCGGCAGCGACCAATGCCTGAGTCTGCCTGTCAATGGCGCGGTCACATCCATCCGCAAGTGGTCAATCCTGCAAGGATCTTCTCGTTGTCCCTGCTGTACCACTCCACAGCCACACACAGTGCCTCCGCAGTCATTGCAACCCACATCTACTGCTGTACTGATGCCCGCGCGGCGGGTGTGCTTGCGTCAAGCGGGTCATCTGCCATCGACAACCTGTCCCTCAGGGTATGGAAGGGCCTGATGTTCATCACCCCTTGAGGGTGGGTGCTGCTCACCAGGACCAGGTATGGGCAAGTCAACAGGTGGTGTACATACGCCACCGTGAACCCTATCCCCCAGACCCGGTGGGTGACTGCTGCCCCTCTGCCTGCTGTGCCCAAGGGACCAGTCGTTCCACTGCTGTGGCCCAACAGTGCCAGTGACCTGTACAGCCACAGGTGCTGCCCACCGGTGCTGACAGGCACAGCCTGGGACTGTGCTGAAGTGCTGGCACCCACGTTGGAACCAGCATAGGTCCATGAGGCGTGAGCCGTCCTGCTGTGTGTCCATTATGCTGACACACGCGTGTCAATGCCCATAGTGGTCATTGCATCATCAATGATGCAGGCTCATACCACAGCCACAGCATGCTGGCATCCTTGCATGCCAGACCGCTGAGACACGGAAGAGGCACCCCACACCTGTCTCACCGACATCAGAGATGGCAGCCAGGCGTGCACACTGGTGCAAAGCACGCCGGCTACCAGAGGAGTGGATGGACCCTCCTCCAACTCCGGCTGGATGTCCACAGTGGATGGGCCCTCCACCACTGTCCCCTGCAGATGCACAGGATCTGTAACAGAAAGTGAGAACATGTTAGTGCATGTGATCTACCTTCCCCCCCGACCATGTCATACCATGCAGTGATGGGCTACCACCTGTCTGGAAGCCACCTCCAGGAACACCCTCAATGGCACTGTGCTGCATGGATGCAGCAAGACGGTCCTCCACCGGGGTCAGCTGCACCACCTCCGGCTGGCCCCTGCCTGTAACAGTGCGTGCCGCCCTGAGGGCTGCCACCATCTCCTTCACCCTCCTCCTGTCGGTCCCCATCTTCTTTTTACATTCCTGCATGAAGCGCTGGTGGCTTCCGTGCAGGTTTATGGCACTAGCCACCCCCTCCCATGCAGCAGCATGGGCCTGAGAGGTGCCCTGCTGTCCACTGAGTAGTGGCTCTTCCTCCAGGTAGGCCTCAAAGAGTGCCTCTGTCTCCGCTTTTGTGAAGTTGGGCCTCCTCTTCCGCCCACCATCATCCTCCTCACCCATTCCTCGCTCGGCCATGTCACAGTCTTTATGGGTGACAGTGGACACCTGTGACTGTGCAGTATACAGCAATTCCCTAAGACCATAGTCCAGAACACCACAGCATGCAACTCACCTATCAGCTGCAGTAACCGAATATGGCCATTGCAGATCAATGTCGCACATTTATAGCTAATGCATGCAAATTAGGAGTGGAGCAACTTTAATGACATGCAAATCACGCCGCTGCACCTTTGAATGGCTGATCGGATGATTTGCATATGACGACTGAAGTGCGCTGTTGTGCTTTGCGCAATACGGTTGAGCCAGCTGAGCCAATGGCGCGGTTCTGTGACTTCGTAGTACACCACACTGCGCATGCCCAGGTAGCTTATGCAGGTGTCTGCCGTGCTGATGACGTGCTGTGTGTGATCGTCAATTCAGGACACGGCCACCATTGTGCCAGTGGCGCTACAGTACCGGTCACCACATGGTGCTGTGGCACAACTGCGCAGTAGTCCAGAATGCAATAGCACGCAGGCGACCGATCGCTCTGGACATGTAGACATCCAATGGCGCTGTGCGTGGCCTTGCGCCAGACCCATGACCTTGTGCCTGACCTTTGCCCTTAGTGCTGTCGTATGGCATGTCTGCAGCTATATTGCGCTGTTCGGTAACAGCGCGAGATAAGGGACCGACAGGCGCTATACAAACAGTGCAATAAGGACTGACGGGTTGTATTGCACAACAATTCCACATGGGGTTGCCATGCTGTGGTGCACAATATTGCCTACTATACACCTGCAGGGATGGCACGCAGGAGAGCTACACAGTGGAGTGCTTTGGAGGTGGCCAACCTGGTGGCTGTGGTGGAGCCTCACCATGGACCACTGTTTGGGGAGGAACCCCTGAACGTGGCATGCACTCATATGTGGCAGCAGGTGGCTACTGATCTTGAGCAGGCCACTGGGTGGCGGAGAACAGTGGAGCAGTGCAGGCACCGGTACAGTGACCTGTGCAGGAGGGAGCGGGCACTGCTGGCGTGCCTATGGTCACATGCCAGGAGGGGCGTGGTGCCTAGGCCAGGTGGGTGAGCCGTCTGTGCACCTGTATTGTCCGCATGGGTAACACTGTGTAGTGTGACCAGCACATGGGGGAGGGTTGGTCTATGGTTGGCTGTGGCGGTGTTTGCAGGTGTGTGATGTATGGGTCTGGCTGTGTGGGCAGGCACACTCATTGGGGCAGGGAGCTGTCTGCTTTGGGATTTCACTGATGTGTTTCTCAACTTTTGTTTCCCACAGGCATGGAGGAGCAGAGGTGGGCCCAGGATGAGGCACGGAGAGAGGTTGCAGAGGTGGCTGGCCGAGGTGGTGGCGGGGTTGGGCCACAGCAGCAGCAGCAGCAGCAGCAGCCGCAGCAGCAGCAGCGGCTTAATGAGGGTGAGTGTCATTACATCATGGATGCTATTGCATACTGTGGGGGGGTGGGGCAAGCCACCATCCATGGACAACACTGCCATGCCTGCACGTGTGACAGTCAGCACTGTCCAGTGGCACTGCATGTCTTGGAGTGTGTCACTGGTGGTCCATGCATGCACTGGGCACATGGCTGTGGCACTAACTTCCCACCACGTAGCCACGTCACTGTACAGCCTTGGTTGTGCTGTGTTGGTCATGGGTGGGGTGTGTGTGCAGTGGCACACATGGCTGTTGCTGCCTGGTTGGGCTTGTCTTGTGCACGGTCACTGTGGGTGGGTGCAATCCATCACTGGGCGAGGGCACTTGGATGTATCATGCATGTTGGGTGGGCTTCAGGGTTGTGGACAGTCACAGCCATTGATTCTATTCCTTGTCCTAGGTGTCTGGGTCCTGAGGAGGATTGAGCAGGCTGTCCACCGCCTGCTGGAAGTGTCCTTAGAGTCCCTGGGCATACTGAGAGATGCACCGGAGGTGAGGCGTCGGAGGAGGACCCGGGACCAGCGGCAGCCTGCTGATGTCTTGACCTGGCGGGCAGTAGCTGCCCACACCTACCCTTCCCATCCCTCACCCTGCCTTCCTTCACCCAGTTCTTCTCCCTGCCCTTTACCCACCCCTACCTTGTACCATTTCCTACCCTTTCTTGTATATAGCTGTAAATAGTTGTGTGTTCCTGTTCATATTTTTCTATAAATCTATTTTGATATGAATACTGTGGTGGTCTCTGATTTGCAGCTGGCTACCGGTGCTCAGTTGCAGTGGTGTGCATGGCATCTGGGGTGGAATTGTCCTGGGAATGTGTGTGTGTGTGTGCATGGGAGGTGTCCCTGGTGTGTAGTGACTTTCAGCCGGTCTGGCCGTGCTGCCACACACCGCTGGGTGCTCCTGGTGGGTCTGGCTTGTATGGTTCTGTGGTACACAAGGTTACATTGTGGCGAGGGGGCATGGAGTTTCTGCAGTGATGGTGACAGTCACTGCTCATAGGTGGTGTCTTGGGGTACCAGTGCAGGGTGTGCTGTGCACAGGGGGTGCTGTTGTGCACTTGGGTATCCGCCCTTTGTGTGGCAGTCTCAGCTTGCCAGTGGGTGTGCTGGAGCACCATAGCCCAGCTCTGCTTTGTTGGCTTGTCCCCATGGGCAGTGGATATTCGTCCCTCCACCAGTGATGCTTTGCTTAGGGTGTGGGGGTGTATTGTTTGTTCTGCAGTGTGTTCCTGTGCTCATCTGTGGCATGGGTGGTGGGCCCCTGCCTACCTCCCTGGTTGTGCAGTTCCATTGCTCTGCTGCTGGGGGGCTCTCTGCTTGCGCTATGGCACCTCTGGACTGCTCAGCTGGGCTAGCCTTGTTGTGCTATGGTGCATCATATGTGCTCAGCTTCCCCTTCCTGGATTTAAGCTATGGCGCAGGTTGTGCGATATTCAGACGTTGGCTGGTTGCGCAATTTGACTTGCTCCATGTTTGAATATTAAGTCTGTTAGCATGTGCGCATTTGACTTGCCTTGCTCCTGCTATTGCACACATTTTGGGCACCAGTTTGAATATCTGGGCCTCAGTGTTTAAAAAGGTAATTGGTGCCAATTCTTTAAATCTTCTTTGTTCCCATCCTAAATAAAAGGACTAATATCCTTCATACATGCTTATTGATAAGCATCCTGTAATTAGAGCACTATTCAAAACTGCCACAGTTCTTCCCTAACACCTCCCAGATTACTTTTATAGATGGCATGTGGTGAGTCCATCAGACCAGGAATGTCCTTTAGAAGGACCAAATAACCTGTTTAAGTTCTAAAACAGAGATAGGTGTAATTAAACTATGAACAAATGCCTCGAAATAGAGGGAGGTCACATCCCTGTAACCAATAAAACATTGCATCCTTTGGCAAGTTTGCACTTGTAAAACTTCTGTAAAATACCTACTAATGTCAGTCAATATGGCAGAGTTTTCTGTTACTGTAGTACCATTAGTTAACTGTAAGGTTTCCATAATTCTATGCTCCAGACCTGAGCCAGGGTATCCAAAGGAATGGTATCAGATTTTTCCTAAAACCTGATAATCGCTGTTGTTTGACCACCCCATCATCTCTTTTTGTAAAACTGTTACTTTATCTTTAAGTGATCTTAATAGCGTCAAGATCACCTTCACCCTCTCATAGTGTTGAGAAACTAAAACTCTTAGCTGTGCCTTAAATTCCACAAAGTACTCCGTTTAAAGGATCCATTAAGCCTTCCTACAAACTGACAATAAGAACAAAAATCTTGTTTAGAGTCCTCCCACCATTGATTTTTATCCTCACAGAGGAAAACACGGATTTCTTGCTTCCACAACATGTTGAAAACCCTCCTGTGTCATAGGTAAGTCTAATAAAGAAATATTTAACTTCCAGAAACCTAGACCCCGTCTTTGTTCAGGTACATTACCTATCATCAGAAACCAACATTCGGTGGTCTGATGTTGCCACATCGATAACTACAGCCTCTTGAATACAAAAGCAGTCTGAAATAAAAAATAATCAATCCTAGATGTACGAGACCTGACATATGTATGTGAAGCCTTTGCACTGCATACCCAAACACTTCAATTAGCCCAACATCAGAGAGATAACCTGTAGCTAAACGAAACATCACATATATTGTTTCCCAACATATTACTTCCAACCTGAGGGAAGGTGCAATTAATCTTGTGGCTGCAGGTGCGATCTTGACTGTGACAAGTGACCATGGCCAGGGATACAGAGGAAAACTGCCCTGCTGGATATGGGACAGGCCATGGCACCATTGGTTTGGGAACAGTGGAGGTTAGCACCTTCCTGACATTTTGCCAGCTGAGTTCATATTATTTCGTCAAAATAGGTTACAGGTGATTTATGGAACCTGGGTAAAAGGTTCACGGTGGTCATTTTTGCAATTGATGTGATTTTCCTTTGCAAAATGGGTTCCAGGTGATTTATGGAGCTTGGCAAATGTCCACAGGTCATTTAGTGACCTGAGGATATTTATACTTTGAAAAAAAACTGTTCCGTGTGATCTGTGAGTCATTATAAAGGTCACCATGGTTGTTTAGGCACCTGAGGAAAGTTTTTTTTTGCCAAAATTGTTCCAGTTGATTATGGAGCTGGTGTCAATGTCTGCTGTGGTGGTTTAGGCCACCAGAGGAGTTATTTTATTTTGAATTTCACACTGCTCTATTAATCACCCAACATTTTGGTAAAACTAGTATTTCAGGTACTTAAATGACCCTTGGACCTCTTACACAGGCTTCATTAATACCTGAACCTATTTTACAGAAATAAAATATCACCTAGTGGCAAATGACCACCACAGACCTTTCACCCAACTCATATACTCAAACCCAGTTTTGCATGTAATTTTCTCAGGTGGCCTAAACGATCACCGTACCATATATTATATTTATGGATATGCCATTATAGTTGTGTTTCAGCGTCACTTATGTTAAACTCAACTTTGTACGTTATAACTTTGGACCCATTCAACGTGCTGTGGGGATACAACCACATCCATCTGACCTCCAGCCTCAAAAGCGTTTAAGTACTTGTTGAGCCACTGACTTTCTTGCCTTTATTTAGCCATATGAGATGATATTTTTATTTTTGCCAAAATAGTTTTTAGGTGAGTTATGTGTTGACAAGAGGCAGGTCTTTGCTACCTAAGGACATTTTATTTTTTCCAAGCATGGGTTCCTGAAATTTATGGAGTGGGGTGAAAGGTCACTGGTGGTCATTTAAACCAATTTGAGGTAATATTTCTTATTTTTGCCAAAAAGGGTTCCAGGTGTTTAATAGAGCCCAGGTAGAAGGTGGGGTGTTATTTTGGCCACATGAGGTGATATGTTATATTTTAGCAACAGTGATTATGGGTGATTTATAGTCAGTAGATTGTAGGAGTCGATCATTTATCATCTGAGGGATTTTGTTTGCCAAAATGGGTTTGAAGGATTAAGATAATGTGAATCTGTGTGGCCATTAGGTAACTGATGTGATATTTTTATTTTGCCAAAACTCTGTTCCTGGTGGTTCACAGAGCCAGGGTAATGGTCAATCGTGATACGGGTAATACTTCTTTATTTTTGTAGAAAAGGGTGCCATGTAATTTATGGCCAGAATGAATGTTCTGCGGTGCAGCTGCAAATACCTGTGGCTAAAGGACAACTCGGACCTTTACCCTGGTCATAAATCACCTGATCCATTTTTGGAAAATATGAAATATCAATTAAGAGGCTTAAAGACCGCAGTGATGCATTTGTTCCATAAATCTCCTGGATCCATTTTTACAAAATAAAATATCACCTCAGGTGTCATAATGACTGTATGGCCCTTCCAGGGCTCCACAACTTGTAAATCTCTTTGCAACAATAACATCTCTCAGGTGGCCTAAACCACCACCGCGACATTTATCCTGGCTCCATAAATTATCTGGAACCCTTGAAAAATGAAACTTTCACCTCAGGTGGCCTAAACAACCATTGCCGACCATTTATAATGACTCACAGATCACCTGGAACTTGTTTTTTCTAAAATATGAACATCACTCAGATGGCCTACATGACCACCACTTCTCTTTATCCTACATCCATAAAAGGTTGGCAGTGGTCATTTTAGGCCACCTTTGTGATATTTTTATTTTGCCAGAAATGGTTCCACGTGATCTATGGAGTCATTGTGAAAGGTCAGCAGTGGTTGTTTGTGCCAGCTGAGGTGAAATTTTTTATTTTGCAAACAATCAGTTCCAGTTGGTATCTGGAGTTGGGGTGAAAGGTCCATGGCAGCCATTTGTACATCTAAGGTGTGTTATTTTTAGTTTTTCAAAAAGTGGCTTGTAAGTGACTAATGGAGCTGGTGTAAGGTTTGAGGTTGTCGCTAGGCCACCTGAGTGATATTTGTATTTTGCCAAAATGGGTTCCCGTAACTTATTGATCCAGAGTAAAAGATCTGCTATGGTCATTTAGGCCAGGAGACATGATATTTTCTATTTTTAATATGAAATTGGTTCCAGGTGATTTATGGAGCCAGGGTGAAAGTCTCAGAGGACCTTTGGGAACCAGGGATGATGTTTTGTTATTTTGGCAAAATGGGTTTCCTGGTGATCTATGCAGACAGGGTGAATGGTACATGGTGGTTTTAGGCCACCTGTGGTGATATTTTTTAAATAATGGGTTCCAGGTAATTTATGTACCTGGGGCCAGATGTTAAACTGCACCCAAATAGTGCGCAGCAGCAGGAGCAAGCGCCAGAGTCAATTGCGCACATGCGCCAACACATGCGATATTCAAACGCATTTAGCAAGAACCAAATTGTAAGCAGCCAATGGCTGAATATTGCCAAGCTGCGCCATGAGCGCAACCAGGAAGGGGAAGCTGAGCAGAGCTGATGCACCACAGCGCAACAAAGGCGGCCCAGCTCAGCAGTCCAGAGGCACCATAGCGCAAGCAAAGAGGCCCCAGCAGCGTAGCAATGGAACTGCACAACCACGGAGGTAGGCAGGAGCCTCCACCCATGCCACAGATGGGCACAGGGACACACTGCTGAACCAACAATGTACCCCACACCCCAAGCACAGCAGAACTGGGGAGGGATGGAACAGCCACCGGACCATGGGGACAAGCAAACAGCAAGCACATCCCAGCCGTAGTTACTGCAGCACACTCACGTCGACTTGAGACTGACTGACAAGGGGTGGAGCACCCCAGTAGTCCAGCGGCCCCAGTGTGCACAGCACTCCCAGCACTGTGACCCCAAGACACCACCCATGTGCAGTGACCAGCACTGCAGGAATCCCCAGGCCCCCAGCACACTGCAACCTCGTGAACCACAGACCCACAAGCTACACACCCACCATGAGCACCAGCAGTGGGTGGCAGCACGGCAATACTGACTGGAAGCCTCACCCACACCAGAGACACCTGGCCCCACACAAGCACACACACTCCATGACCATACCACACCGAATGCTATGCACACCACTGCAACTGAGCACCTATAGCCAGCTGCAAATCAGAGACCACCAAGTATTCCTATCAAAATATAAATGTTAATAAGATGCATAACAAGAACAAAAACAACAACATATTTACAAAGCAGGGTGGGGGTATGGGTATGAGGTAGGGAGGTGGGGGCAGGGGTGAACAACCAGGAGAGGAAGGTGGGGTTCGGTGACATTCAGCTACCGCCATGGCAGCTGCCTCCTCCTGCCTGGTGCTGTGCCCTTGGCCTCCACCGAGCCGCATCCCATGCTGCTGCAAGTCCAGGAGAATGGTGTGTGTGTGTCGACGGCCACCTGAGTGAGCCTCATCAGGTCCCGCTCCATCAGGCGCGGGATCCGGATACCTAGGACAAGGATCAGAGTCACTGGCTGTGACTGTCCGCATCCTGAATCCCACCCATCATGCATGGCAGACAGCCAAGTGCCCGCTCCTGTGATGGACTGCACCCACCCAGTGACCATGCACAAGACAAGCCCAACCAGTCAGCAATGCCACTGCACACACACACTGCCCATGTCCAGCACAGGCACAACCAAGGCTGCCCAGTGGCGTGGCTGTTGCTGGTGGGATGCTAGTGCCACAGCCATGTGCCCGTTGCATGCATGGACCACCAGTGATGCACACACACACATGCGAGTGCCACTGGACAGTGATGACTGTCAAATGTTGCATGCATGAGTGTGAGTCCCTGGAAGGTGTCTGTGCCCCCAGCATGCAATAGCATCCATGATGTAATGACACTCACCCTCAGCCGGTGCATGCAGGTGCTGCTGTGGCTGCTGCTGTTGCTGCTGCTGTGGCTGGTCCACACCTCCTCCACCTGCCACCCTGGCACCGCCATCCCAGGCCTCAGCCTGTGCCCGCCTCCGCTCCTCCATGCCTGTGGGAGACAAAAGAAGAGAAACACATCAGTGAGATCCCAAAGCAGACAGCCCATTGCCCCATTGAGTGTGGCTGCCCACACAACCAGACCCAAACAGCACACACCTGCAAACACCCTCACAGCAAACCACAGCCCAACCCACCCCCATGCGCAGATTACATGACACAGTCACCCATGCAGACAATACCGGTGCATACACAGCACACCCACCTGGCCTGGGAATAATGCCTCCTGGCAGCATGACCTGGTGTGCAAGCAAGAGCACGCTCCCCTCCTCTGCAGGTCACTGTAGTGGTGCCTGCACTGCTCCAGGGTCCTCCTCCACCCAGTGGCCTGCTCCAGGGCAGCGGCGACACTCCATGCCACACATGGGTGCGTGGCACCTGCAGGGCATTCCTCAAACAGTGAGCCATAGTGAGGCTCCACCCACAGCCACCAGGTTAGCTATCTCCAAAGCCCCCATTGTGGTGCTCTCCTGCATGCCATTTTTGCAAGTACAGTGGGCAATATGGCGCCTGCAGGATGGCAACCTCATCGTGGAAATGTTGCACAGCATAACTCCAACACTGCCTATCGTGCTGCTTGACAGCGCCATCGGTCCACATCGCGCTGTCACTGAATCTAGCACGATAGAGCCGCATACATGCCAGATGTACAGCGCCAGGGGCAAAGGTCGGCACAAGGTCATACGGTCAGTGGTAGGCCACGCACAGCGCCATCAGATGTCCACATGTCCTGGGTGATAAGACACCTGCATGCCAGTGCTACAGTGGACTATTGCACAGTACTGCCACAGAGCTTACATGGCGATTCAGCACTGAGCGCTTATTGGCACAATGGTGGCCATGGCCTGAATTGCTGATCACACACAGCACGTCATCAGCGTGGCAGATGCCTGCATAAGCAACTCCTGGCATGCGCATGCAGTACCACACAGTCACAGAAATGCACTATTATTCAGCCGGTTTCAACCTGACATGAAAGCTGCAGCGACATATTCTAGCCGACATGCAAATCATCTGATCAGCCATTCAAAGGTGCAGTGGCATGATGCATCTCATTACAGTTGCTCCACTCTAATTTGCATGCATTGGCGCTATAAATGTGCGATATCTGCTGCTGGCCAGATTCGGTTACTGCAGGTGAGAGGTGGGTTGCATGCTGTGTGATGTTCTGGACAATGGTCATGGGATAACGCTGTAGACTGCACAGTGACAGGTGTCCACTTCCACCCATAGAGATCGACAATGATCGAGCAGAGCCAAGGTGAGGGTGAGGATGGTGGTGGAGGAGGAGGCTAACTTCACCAACGGCGGAGCAGAGGCCCTCTTCCAGGCCTACCTGGAGGAGGAGCCACTGCTGAGTGGGACGGCGGGCACCTCAGGCCCGTGTGGCTGCATGGGAGGGTAGCTCGGGCAGTGAACCTGCATGAAGCCACCAGCGCTGCATGGGAATGCAAAAGAAGATGGGGACAGACCACAGGAGGGTGAAGGAGAAGGTGGCAGCCCTTAGGGCGGCACGTGCTGGCACAGGCAGGGGCCAGCCAGTGGTGTTGGAGCTGACCCCAGCTGAGGACCGACTGGCTGCATCAATGCAGTGGTTTGCTATTGAGGGCATACCAGGAGGTGGATTCCAGACAGGTGGAAGCCCATCATTGCACGGTATGACATGGTGGTGGTGCTGGGGGGGGAGGTTGTTCACATGCACTCAGATGTCCTCACTTTCTGTTAGAGATCCTGTTCATCTTCAGGGGATGGTGGTGGTGGGTCCAGGTAGTGAGGAAGACCTGATGGAGTTGGAGGAGGTTCCATCCACCTCTCGTCACCAGCCAGCATGCACTGCACCAGCATGCACGCCTGGCTGCCAACTCTGTTGTCGGTGGAGTCAGGTGTGGGGTGCACAGCCTGTGTCTCAGCAGTTCAGCATGCAAACATGCCAGCACACTGTGACTGTGGCTGTAGTATGTACCTGCACCATTGATGATGCAAGGACTGCATGGCAGTGACATGTGTGTCCCATGACGGCACACAGCAGGCCAGCACATGACCCGGGCCTAGCTGGTTCCAACGTGTGCCAGCATGTCAGCACAGTCCCAGACTGTGCCTGTGAACACTGGTGGGGCAGCACCGGTGGCTGTGCAGGTGTCTGGCACTGTTGCGGCCACAGCAGTGGAGCAGGTGGTCCCTGGGGCGGCAGCGGTGGGAGGGCAGCAGCAGTCACCCACCAGGTCTGGGGGTACAGTGTCCAGTGGTGGCACATGCCACTACCCATTGATATGCCCATTCCTGGTCCTGGTGAACAGCGCCCACCCTCAAGGGGTGTTGAGCATCAGGACCTTCCATACCCTGGGGACAGGATGCCGCTGTGCACAGTACCCATTTGAAGAGCACACCCACCTGCTGCGGAATCTGCACAGCAGCAAAGGTGGGCTGCAACATCTGTGGAGGCACTGTGCATGGCTGTGGAGCAGCACAGCAGGGACTGTGTTCTGATCTCGAAGACGGTCCATATGCGGATGGATGTGACCACTGCCATTGACAGGCAGACCCAGTCATTGGTCACTGTCGTGGCTGCATTGGGCCACAAGCAGGTGCCCTGCACGACCCCACACAGTACGCCTCCACCCCGTTCCCGCATCATGTGACCCAGCCTGTCGATGCCGGGTTCTGCTGTGCATCCAGCACCCTGGTGCAGGCATGTTTGGCATACTGCAGACCCCAGTGCGGACAAGGTCATGATCATGCAGTGGGACCCCTGGTGGTCCTCGGTTGCCACCCATGTGGCCCCTGCTCCAGTCTGCCAGTGCTGTTGGGTCACAGCAGGGGCTGCCCACACATCCACGGTGGCTGTGGAACAGTGCAACATGACTGACCTGTCTCCCAGTGCGGCCCTGTCTGGTGCTGCCCTGTGCAATGTGCATCATGGTGGGCAGTGCACTGGTGGGTGCCCTGCCCATCACGCCGATATCACGGACCACCTGCACACCATCCCGACTGCTGTCCACAGGTGCATGTGCATGATGATGCCTGCATTGTACTGTACACCAAGGTGCAAGGGTGCCCAGCATCTGACACACATACTGGGACAGTACAGGTGGTGGGTATGGTCTGTGGATCTGTGTGTCTGCCATGTCTGTTCCTGCTCTGCTGTGCACCTGCCCATGTATGCTTTGTGCCTGGTGTGTGTGTGTGTCCATATGACTGTTCACCCCTCCCTGATGGTGTGTTTGTGTGCCTGGTCCCTTCCACTCCCCTTGCCATCATGCACCCCTGGCGTGTTACTCTGTGTGCCTGTGGGTTGTGCCAGGACAGTGTTGGTTGCACATGGCCCCTTGACTTACCTGTGTCATGCATACTGCTCCTCTGTGATGGTGTCCTGGTGCAGCTGGGCCTGCCGGATCAGTTGGGGGTCCCACTGTCCAGGGGGCTGCTCATCACCATCATCACCGTGCCACTGGCATCCCATCGCTGTCCCTCCTCGACCTGAATGGCTATCCCACAGTCTTTGGCCATGTTGTCGAATACAACAGGCCAGGAATATCGCACAGGCCTTTGAGGGGCTGTACTGTAGGCACCGCCGAGGTGTCTAGGCATCAGAAGCATGCCTTGAGCATCCCAAACACCCTCCGATGATGTTGTGTGGGCGGCATGCGCCTCATTATAGCGTTGTTACGATGGGGTCATAGGGGCCTGATATGGTGTGAGCAGCCAGGGATGGGTGGGTATCCACTGTCACCTGTGTGGAGATGGTGGAGATGAGTATCATGTTCATGTCCACATTGCCAATATCCTGTGTGCCACTAACCATAGCACCTGTGGCATTCCCACCTTGCCCCACGTTTGCAATTCCCACATGCGTATCACCCACTAGATGGCCTGTGGGATGTCCCCACTCTTGAATCGATGGCACAGTGTGGACTGATACCATATGAAGGCATCATGTGCTCCACCAGGGTGTGTGGCACAGACATTGATTATGCACCCAGTGGCATCACACACCACCTGGTAGTTGACACTGGAATAGCCCTTCCTGTTCCTATATGCAACCCCATCGGGGCCAGGTGGTGTGTAAATGGCCACATGGGTGCAGTCTATAGCCCCTAGCATGCCAGGCGTACGTGCTACCCTATGG
This sequence comes from Neoceratodus forsteri, assembly GCA_016271365.2. NCBI lineage: Eukaryota > Metazoa > Chordata > Ceratodontiformes > Ceratodontidae > Neoceratodus > Neoceratodus forsteri. The sequence continues at coordinate 831,376,867 of CM028137.1, forward strand.
AACTCCTGCATGTTTGCTGTACGCTCTGCCGCGGTGCTGGGGAAATGGATGTGCTCTGCAGCATGTGGCAGCAGTGCACTGAGGAAGTGGGTAAGGATGCATGATGTGGCCGACTGTGTGATGCCTGTGGTGTCCCCTGTTGGCCTCTGGAAGGTGCCCGTGGTGAGCAGGCACATGCAGGCTGTCACCTTGGTCTCCACTGACAGAGCGTGACTCCGTCGTGAGGGTGCCTGCATCACATCACTGCACAGCTCACAGAGCTCTCAGTATTGCCCCTGTTCAGGTGGTACTGGCCCACGATCTCACATCTGTGTACAGCTCAAAGCTGATGCAGGCACGGTACTGCCTGTTGGGGCGTCCGCCGATGGGCCCTTCCACAGCCACGCCACCGCAGCATGCATTCTCACCCCTCATTACAGCTTCCCATGTGGAAGCTGGCACTGTCCATCTCCCTGGCATGTGACCCCCCCTGGCTGATGTTGCTCTTTTACCCCCGCTGTCCTCACTGCTACCTCCACTGCACTGGGTACCCCCGCTGGCCTCTTCAGCCTATGGCCCACACAACATCCCTTGCCTGCCCTGTTCTGGACTGTCACTGTCTGTCTCTCTCTGTCTGTCTCGCTTGGCATCCCTGTAGCGTTCTTGCGCCTCTTCCTTGAGCCTTTTTATTTAGGCTCATTTCCGCTGTGGCGCAACTTCCGGCTGTTCTGCAATTGCGCATTGCGCAACCCTTTGAATATCGCATTGCGCTCTTTATGCAGGGATCCACCCCCTTTGCTTGCGCATGCCTTCATTTGCATTGTGCTGTTGCTCAGCCTGTTTTCGGTGGCACAACTGCCTCCGGCTGAATATCGCAGAATGGCTCAATTTCAGACTTGCGCATGCGCAACCCTATTGCGCATGGTGCAACCTTTTTGAATATCCGGCCCCTGGGGTAAAATATCAGTGGGTGTCATTTAGGCCATCTGTGGTGATATTTTTAGTTTTTGCCAAAAATAGGTGGGGTGAAATATCCACAGTGCCCATTTGGTCTCCTTATGTTATATTTTTGTTTTTGCCAAAAATGGGTTCTGGGTGCTTAATGAAACCTTTGTTAAAGGTCTGCAGTGGTCATTTAGGCCACCAGAGGTAATATTTTTATTTTTGCCACAAATGGGTTGCAGGTGATCTATGGAGTCATTGTGAAAGGTTGAAGTGGTTGTTTAAGCCAGCTGTGGCAAAATTTTAATTTTTGCATAAAATCGGTTCCAGTTGATATCAATAGTTGGGGTGAAAGGTCCATGGCAGGCATAGTCTGAGGTTGTCATTTAGGCCACCTGAGGTGATATTTTTAATTTTTGCAAAGACTGTGTCAATTGATCGATGGAAACATTGTGAAAGGTCTGAGAAGTTTGTTTTGGACACCTGATGTGACATTTTTATTTTTACCAAAAATGGGTTCTAGGTAATTTATGGATCTGGAGTAAAAGATCTGCAGTGGTCATTTAGGTCACCAGAGGTAATGTTTTTATTTTTACTAAAAATTGGTCCCAGATGATTTACAGAGCCAAGGTGAAAAGTCTGTGGTAGTCATTTAGGCCACCTGGGGTAATATTTCTTCTCATTTTTGCCAGAAATTGGTTACAGGTGATCAATGGAGCCAGAGTGAATGGTATGCAGTGGTCATTTAGTCCACCTGAGGTAATATTTTTTATTTTCACCAAAAATGGGTTCCAGGTTATCTATGGAGCAAGGTTAAAAGTCTTTTATGCCACCTGAGGTGATATCCCCCATTTGCCAGCACCCTCCCCAGATGACAAAATGCCCCGTGGATCTCCCCCACTCTCATTAAACAACTGAGACAGAGAGACAACCTATGGCATATCGCGGTGGAGTCAGGCAGGCCTGTGGATGGACAGGCCTAGAATGCTGCTCGTAACAAATGCACCTGGGCTGTACAGCAAGAAAAAGCCAAACACTACCAAACCACTCTGGCCTCCTTCTGGGGCTCCACACATGCAATCTTGGACAATATTAAGGAACTCAGTGGAAAAACCTGCTCCCCCATCCCAGATAGCGGTCAATGGCAGTATCACTGCTGACCCCCTCATATTGCTGAATGACTCAAAGTGACTTTCTCAGATCTCAGCTCTGTCCTACCTACCCACTTCTTTGACCCGATTATTCTTTAAATCCCTCCCAACCTGGAGCACACCCATTTTTCTTCCGCAGCATATTCCCCCATATAGCCAAACCTCTCTCACTAAAAGTCCTCTCCAGCCACAATCCCAAATGCAACCCAATTGACTCCAGGATTTTCCGGCTATCCCTGGATGTCATGCTAGCTGCTCTTACTAACCTGCTAAACCAGTCCCTTTGTCTTGGCCAGTTCCCAAGTGCCTGAAAATCAGCTGAAATCACCCCAATTCATAAGAATGGAGAATGCACAATACCAAATAACTACAGGCCAATCTCCATCCTCCCCCCTCTCTCTAAAGCTCTGGAAAAAATAGTCTCCACCTAACTAATGGAATACCTCACCAAGAACAACAAACTGTGTCCAGAGCAGCATGGCTTCCACCCTGGGCACAGCACTACGTCGACTCTACTGGAGTTCTCACAACATATACACTCTGCACTTGACTTGGGTGAAGTTACTGGGGCAGTGTTCATAGACAAGTTTAATGCCTTTGACACTGTGTGTCAACCCCTCCTGCTTGACTCCCTCCATAATTTGGGGTTCTCATCAGGCCCCCTTGCCTGATTCTCTAGTTACCTCTGTGACAAATCCCAATGTATCAAGATAAACGGTACCCTATCAACCGCACTACCTGTTCACTCCGGTGTCCCCCACGGGTCCATCCTGTGCCCTACTCTGTTCAGTTTCTTTCTCAATGCTCTTCCCAGTACCTGCTTAGGTAAAATGCTCTTATATGCTGACAATGCGGTGCTTGTCACCTCCCACCCTGACCCTACCACCGTCCAGGACTCCCTTCAGATCATTTTCAGTCAAGCTGAAAAATTGTTCCATGATCACCGCCTGTTCCTGAACCTCAAAAAAACTAAATTCTTGCTGTTCACCCACCATACGAGCACCACCAGTAATGCCCCCCTACACATCCTTCCCAGCACCAAACACCCCATTGAGTAAGTTACAGCATACAAATACCTGGGCATCACTTTTGACTCAGTAGTCACCTTCCACACCTACCTCAAAACCCTTCCACTGCAGTAAACACCTGGATTGGTCTCCTATACCACCACAGAGAATGTCTCTCTCAGGCTGCCCTCTGGCTAGCTATCACCTCCTATATCCTGTCCTTGGTTGACTACGGGCTTCCTATCTATGCTACGGCTGACAACACCACCACCCTCTCTAATGCCCAGACCTCAATAGACAAGGAATGTAGGCTCCTGACAGGAGCCCATAGCAGAACTCACACATGCTAACTTTACTTCTCCTCAAATCTACTCTCCTTCGAGGAGTGCTTGCACTACCACACCTGTATACTGGCCAAAAAATACTTCTCGGGCTGTCCCCTTTTGGGGTTACCGCATCCTTAAAACCAGCCTCCCAGATGGTTGCCACCCAACGTTCAGTCAAGGCCTCCTTCCAGGTTCCGAGAGCTAGGCCCTCACTTGCCCAATGGTCCTTCTATTAAAGAGCATCCTCCTGATTTAACCCTCTCTCCCTTCATATCAACAGCATCCCCAAATAGTCCCCTTTAAAACTGCCCTCTGGAAACACCTCGTAGACACTCGGATCTGTAGGTGCCCCTAACTATCCTAGAGATAGCACTCTTTCTGGCTCTCTCTCTATCTGACAATGTCCTCTCAGACTGCCTCCCCCCAAGGCCATGGTTCCTACCTCCCCAGGCACCTGCTTCATAGATACACTAGAGAAGGCCTATTATACTGTCTTGAGAATGTTTGGTTGAATTTGTAATTAATTGCAAACCTGTTTTCTTCTATATAATACCTGGAACTGCTGTGTATATTACCTCTGCTGTACCACACTTGTATTGTCCTCTTTGTCTTTCACTGTCATGTGTTGTTTACCCATCCCTGCATTGAGTTGCCTTTGTAAATGAGTCTCTGACTCAAAGGTTGTAAATTTGTTTTATAAAATAAATACAATTTTCATTTGTTGCCATAAATGGGTTTCAGGTGATCGATGGAGACAGATTCAAAGTTCCTCTGTGGTTGTTTAGGCCGCCTGAGGTGAAATTTATATATTTGCTGAAAATGGGTTGCAGGTGATTTATGATGCTGGAATGAAAGGTCTGAAGTTGTCGTTTAGGCCACCTGAGGTGATATATTTATTTTTGTCAAAAATGCATTTCAGGTGATTTATGGGATTTGGGGTAAAAGGTAGGCAGCGGTCCTTTAGGTCACCTGTGGTTAAAGGTAGTAATTTAGGCCACCTAAAGTGATAATTTTATTTTGGCCAAAAAAGGGTTTCAGGTGATCTCTGGAGTAATTGTGTAAAGTCTGTGATGGTTGTTTAAGCCATCTGAAGTGAAATTTTTAGTTTTGCAAACAGTGGATTCCATGTGATATGTGGAGCTGAGGTGAAATGTCCACAGTGGTCGTTTAAGTCACGTGAGGTGATATTTTTAGTTTTTCAAAAAGTGGGGTGCAGGTGATTAATGGAGCTGGTGTGAAAGGTCTGAGGTTGTTGTTTGGCCACCTGAGATAATATTTGTATGTTTCCCAAAACTGGGATCCAGGTAATTAATGTATCCAGAGTAAAAGATATGCAGTGGTCATTTAGGCCACCTAAGGTGATTTTTTATTTTGCTAAAATTTGTTCCAGGTGATATGAATCTGGGGTAAAAGGCCTTTGGAGGTCATTTAGGCCACATGAGGTGATATTTTTAGTTTTTGCAAAAAACATGCTCCAGCTGATCTATGGAGCCTGGTTGAAAGTTTCTTCATGGTTCTTTAAGCCACTTGAGTTAACATTTTTTATTTGTTTTAAAAATGGGTTTTTGGTGAGTTAAATAGTTGGAGTGAAAGATCAACGGTGGTCATTTATTCCACCTGAAGTGTTTTTTTTTTTACTTTTGCTAAAAATGTTTTCTAGGTGATTGATGGAGCTGGTGTAAAATGTCCAAAGTGGTCATTGAGGTCACCAGGGTTGCTATTTTTATGTTTGCCAAAAATGGGTTATTTGTGATTGATGGAGCTGGTATAAAAAGTCCAAAGTGGTCATTGAGGCCACCAGAGGTGATATGTTTTTGCTGTTGCAAAAATGGGTTTTAGGTGATTTATGGAGGTGAGGTAAAAGATCCACAGTAGAGCTTTAGACCACCAGGGGTGTTATTTTAATTTTTGCAAAAAATGGGTTCCAGGTGATTTATGAAGTCATGGTGAATGTGATGCAGCACTCGTTTAGGCCACCTGGGGTGAAATTTTTATTTTTGCAAAAAATGGATTCCATGTGATTTATGGAGCAGGGAGAAAGATTTGCTTTTTACATTTATACTTCCTGATGTGATGTTTGAATTTTTGCGAAAAATGGGTTTCATTTGATTTATGGGGTTCGGGTAAAAGGTAGGCAGTAGCCATTTAGGCCACCTTAGGTGATATTTTTATTTTTGCCAGAAATGGGTTCCAGGTGATCTATGGAGTCATTGTGAAAGGTGCACAGTGGTTGTTTATGCCAGCTGAGGTGAAATGTTTATTTTTGCAAAAAATCAGTTCAAGGTGATATCTGGAGTTTGGGTTAGAGGTCTATGGCTGCCATGTAAGACACCTGAGGTGATATTTATGGACTAATAATAATAAAACCATTGCTATACAGGACATTAAAAAAGGACTTCAATATACCTGCTAAAATGCATAGTTCATAATTTAAAGAAGCACAAAAAAAGATGTGTCACTAACCACGTTTTTTTCACAGGTGGGAAACGGTGATGGATCTAAAGGTCCTGTGTTTAAAGTCATAAATGGCTTGTTACACTGAGTATGTACTAATGTACATATTGGGGAAGTAGTAGAGCAACTTATAGTACCCCGATCTTTGAGAAAACAACTGTTGGGTATAGCTCATGACATTTCCATGGATTGACATTTGGGAAGGGACCATACAATAAGTCACCTTCTTTATAGGTTTTTCTGGCCCAGCATACATGACAAGGTTACGGAGTACTGTAAAACCTGTGAAGCATGCCAGAAGGTAGCCAAACTGGGTCGTCAAGATAAGGTTCCCTTTGCTACCCTTACCATTGGTAACCACACCATTTGAAAGGATAGCAATGGACATAGTAGGACCTTTGTCCAAACATTCAAGGGGTAATAGACTCATTTTAGTAGTTGTAGACTATGCTATGAAATACCCTGAGGCCATACCATTAAGAACTGTTACAGCCCAGAGAACAACAGATGAATTAATGAACATTTTCAGTCAGGTGTTAATACCAAGAGAAATCTTCCAATTTTTCTTCAGCACTGCTCAAAAGTTTATACCAGGCTTTGGGAATATATGCTCTGTTTACAACACCCTATCATCTCCAGACTGATGGGCTGGTAGAGGACTTTAATCAGACCATGAAGCAGATGTTAAAGAAATTTGTGGTAGATGAAGTGAATAAATGGGACACCTACTTTCCTTGCATTATGTTTGCAAACAGAGAAGTCTCACAGGTGTCTACAGGTTTTTCCCCTTTTGAATTGCTATTTGGACATAACCCAAGAGGACCACTAAATATTATCAGAGAAGAGTGGTAAGACAATTAACAAAAGAAACCCTTCCCTTGGAATATTGGCAAAAGTTACGCCATCATTTAATCTCTTAGGTTCAGAAGGCTCATAGTAGATTAAACAACAGCAACTAAAACAAAAAGAATACTATGATAAAGGTACGGAACATAAAGAGTTTAATGAAAGGAAGAAAGATTTGATACTATTAAAATCTTCAAAGCACAAATTGCTGATGAAATGGCAAGGCCCTTATGTTGTCTCTCAAAGAACTGGTCCTGTAACCTACGAAATAGGAGTACCAGATAAGAAAGGTAAGAAACGCATATATCATAAGTATTTATTGAAAGCCTGGGTAGAGAGACCAACCTCTTTGTCCAGTTATGTTCTTCCCGAGTCTAATAATGAATTAGACATAGCATACCAATGTTTGGAAGGTATAGGGAAGATGACAGATCTTCTGATTAACCCTGATTATACAGAAATCCAGAAATCTGACATAGAGAAGGTGTTGTCTAACTTTAAGGACACGTTTACAGGTACTCCTGGCAAGATTAAAAATGTTAGTCGCCACATCAGGTTAACAGAGAAACGACCCCTAAGTCAGAAGCCCTATAGACTTCCTGAAAGGGTAAGACAAGATGTAACCTAAAAACCATTTTTGGCAAGAAATAAAAATATCACCTCAGGTGGAATGAATGACCACTTTAATCCCTTTACCCCTGCTCCATAACTCACCTGGATCCACTTTTTGGTAAACATAAAAATATCACCTCAGGTGGCCTATATGACCACCAGAGACCTTTTACAAAGGTTCCATTAAGCACCTGGATCCAATTTTTGCAAAAATAAAAATTTCACCTCAGGTGGCTTAAACAAATATCATTGAATTTTCACAATGACGCCATAGATCACAAGGAAACCCATTTCTGGCAAAAGAAAATAACCTCAGGTGGTCTAAATGACCACTGCCTACCTTTTTTCTGAACCCTATAAATCACCAGAAACCCTTTCTTTGGAAAAAATACAAGCATCACATCAGGTAGCATAAACTTGAAAAACAGGTCTTTCACCCCTTCTCCATAAATAACCTGGAACCCATTTTTTTACAAAAATAAAAATAGCACCCCTGGTGGTCTAACGTTCTACTGTGGATCTTTTACCTCACCTCCATAAATCACCTAAAACCAATGTATACTTTTTCCAGGCTGTAATTTTGTGCTCCTCATGCCATAGCCCAATTTATATTTTCACTGGCTCCAATTTTGTGCTCTTCTTGCTATACCCAATTTATACTCTTCCTAGACTGTAATTATGTGCCCTTCCAGCCATTGCCCACTTTATACTTTTCAAAGGCTGCTTTCTGTGTTCTTCCAGCTATTGCCCAATTTATACTTTTTCCAAGCTGTAATTTTGTGCAGCTCCAGCCATATAACAACTTATACATTTCACGGGCTGCAGTTTTGTACTCTTCCAGCAATAGCCTAATTTATACTTTTTCCAAGCTGTAATTTTATGCTCTTCCAGCAATAGACCAATTTATACTTTTCACGGGCTGCAGTTTTGTGATCTTCCTGCTATATCCAATTAACACTTTTATTAGGCTTTAATTTTGAGTTCTTCCAGATATTGCCAATTGATACTTTTCCAAGGCTGTAATTATGTGCTCTTTCAGCCATCACCCAATTTATACTTTTCATGATCTGCAGTTTTTTGCTCTTCCAGCTATAGCTCAATTTATACTTTTCCCATGCTGTAATTTTGTGTTCTTCCAGCTATAGCTCAATTTATATTTTTCACAGTCTGTCATTTGTGCTCTTCCAGATATAGCCCATTTTATTCTTTTGTCAGCCTTTAATTTTGTGCTCTTCCAGCCATTGCCCAATTTATACTTTTCACGATCTGTAGTTTTGTGCTCTTCCAGCTATATCCCAATTTATACATTTCACGAACTATAGTTTTGTGCTCTTCCAGCTATAGCCCAATTTGAACTCTTCCAATACTGAAATTTTCGGCACTGCATACTAAAGGCCAATTTATTCTTTACTCAGGCATTTATTCTGTGTTCATCTAGCCATAGCCCAATTTATAGTTTTCCTAGCTGTAATTTTGGGCTCTTCCAGGTATTGCCCAATTTATACTTTTCCAAGACTGTAATTTTGTGCTCTTCCAGCCATTGTTCAATTTCTTTTTCCAGGCTGTAATTTTGTACTCTTCCAGCCATAGGTCAAATTATACTTTTCACTGGCTGCAGTTTTGTACTCTTTGATAGTTTTCCCAAACTGTAATTTTGTCCTGTTCCAGCTATAGCATAGTTTATTCTTTCCCAGCCTGTAACTTGTGGCTTTACAGCTATAGCCCATTTTATACTTTTCCCATGCTGTAATGTTGTGCTCTTCCAGCCATTGCCCAATTTATTCATTTCTCAGGCTGCAATGTTGTGCTGCTCCAGCCAATTCCCAGTTTATACTTTTTCCAGGCTGTAATTTTGTGTTCTTCCAGCAGTAGCCCAATTTATACTTTTATCGTATCAGGTTTTCGTTTTTCAGCTATTGCCCAATTTATAATTTTTCCAAACTCTAACTTTGGCTGTTCCAGCCATAACCCAATTTTTTACTTTTCACGGACTGCAGTTTTGTACTCTTCCAGCTAAAGCCTAATTTATACTTTTCACACGCTCTAATGTGTGCTCTTCCAGCTATAGCCCATTTTATTCTTTTCTCATGCTTTAATTTTGTGCTCTTCCAACCATTGCCCAAATTATACTTTTTCCAGGCTGTAATTTTGTGTTCTTCCAGCAGTAGCCCATTTTATACTTTTCACGGGCTCCAGTTTTGTGCTCCTCCAGCTACAGGCAATTTATATGTTTCCTATGCTGTATTTTTGTGCTCTTCCAGCCATAGCAGAATTTATACTTTTCACAGGCTGCAATTTTGTGCTCTTCCAGCTACAGACAATTTATATCTTTCTTAGGCAGTAATTTGGTGTTCTTCAATCCATAGCCCTATTTTTGCTTTTTCCAGTTTGAAATTCTGTGCTCTGCCACCTGTTGACCAATTTATACTTTTCACAAGCTCTTAATTTGTTCTGTACCAAGCATAGCCCAATTTATTCTTTTCACGGGCTGCGGTTTTGTACTCTTCCAGCTATAGCCCAATTCATACTTTTCACATGCTGTAACTTGTGCTTTTCCAGTTAAGGCTAAATTATTCTTTTCTTAGGCTTTAATTTTGTACTCTTTCAGCCACTGCCCAATTTATACTTTTTCCAGGCTGTAATTTTGCACCCTTCCAGTCATAGCCCTATTTATAATTTTCATGACCTATAGTTTTGTGCTCTTCCAGCTATAGCCCAATTTATACTTTTCCCCGGCTGTAATTTTGCGCTCTTCCAGCTATATCCCAATTTATTCTTTTCTCAGGCTGTAATTATGTGCTCTTCCAGCCATTGCCCTATTTATACTTTTTCCAGGCTGTCATTTTGTGCTCTTCATGCCGTAGCCCAATTTATAGCTTCACGGGCTGCAATTTTGTGCTCTTCCTGCTTTACCGAATTTATACTTTTCCTAGACTCTAATCATGTACTCTTCCAGCCATTGCTAAGTTTATACATTTCACAGGCTGCTTGCTGTGTTGTTCCAGCCATTGCCAAATTTATACTTTTTTCCAAGCTGTAATTTTGTGTTGCTCCAGCCATAACCCAAATTATACTCTTCATGGGCTGCAGTATTGTACTCTTCCAGCTATAGCCTAATTTATACTTTTTGCAGGCTGTAATTTTGTGCTCTTCCAGCCATAGCCCAATTTATAATTTTCATGGGCTGCAATTTTGTGATCTTCCAGCTATATCCAATTAACACTTTTCTTAGGCTTTAATTTTGTGTTCTTCAAGATATTTCCCAGTTTCTACTTTTTCCATGCTGTAATGTTGTGCTTTTTCTACTATAGCACAATTTACACTTTTCACAGGCTATAATTTTGTGCTGTTCCAGCCATCCCCCCAATTCATACTTTTCATGATCTGTAGTTTTGTGCTCTTCCAGCTATAGCCCTATTTATACTTTTCCCATGCTGTAATTTAGTGTTCTTCCAGCTATTGCTCAATTTATACTTTTCCCAGGTTGTAATTTTGTGCTCTTCCAGCCATTGCCCAATTTATCCTTTTCTCACGCTGTAATTTTGTGCTCTTCCAGCCATTGCCCTATTTATACTTTTTCCAGGCTGTAATTTTCTGCTCTTCCCGCTATAGCCAATTTTATATTTTCACGGGCTGCAATTTTGTGCTCTTCCTGCTATACCCAATTTATACTTTCCATAGGATGTAATTATGTGCTCTTCCAGCCATTGCCCAGTTTATACTCTTCACAGGCTGCTTTCTGTGTTCTACCAGCCATTGCCCAATTTATACTTTTTCCAAGCTTTAATTTTGTACTGCTACAGCCATAGCCCAATTTTTACTTTTCTCAGGCTGTAGTTTTGTTCTTTTCCAGCTATAGCCCAATTTATATTTTTCACAGGCTGTAATTTGTGCTCTTCCTGCTATAGCCCATTTTATTATTTTCTCAGCCTTTAATTTTGTGCATTTCCAGCCATAACCCAATTTATACTTTTCATGATCTGTAGTTTTGTGCTCCTCCAGCTATAGCCCAATTTGAACTTTTCCAAACAACCACTGAGGAACTTTGACTCTGGCTCCATAGATCACCTGAAACACATTGATGGAAAACAATAAAAAAAATCACCTCTTGTGACATAAAGGACCTTTTACCCTTGCTCCATACATAACTTGGAACCCATTTTTGTTAAAAAAATAAAAATATTACCTCAGGTGGCCAAAGTGATCATTGCATACCTTTCACCCTGGCTCAATAGATCACATGGAACCATTTTTGGCAAAATTGAATATAACACCTCTGGTGGCCTAAATGACCACAGCAGATCTTTTACTCCAGATCCATAAAGTACCTGGAACTCATTTTTGATAAAAATAAAATTATCACATCTAAATGACATCTAAATTACCATCACCTACCTTTAACCTCAGGTGGCCTAAATGACCACTGCCAACCTTTTACCTCAATCCCATAAATCTCCATACAACATTACCCTTTTCCACATCTCCTCATAAACAGTATACAGGCATCATTTTTCACAGCCTGCCAAAAACTTGATTTTGTACCTCTGGCACAGAATGGTGCATTCTCTGTGTGAAGTCAACTTTTGAGACAGAGTAATGAAATGACAGTGACACTGTTCATGAGATTCGGTCCCCGAATTCACTTGTTGTAAAGTGGATGGAAAAAAATCCTAAAAATGCCTGAGTTACAAATATAACCTCAGGTGGCCTAAATGACAACCTCAGACCTTTTACACCAGCTCCATTAGTCACTTACAACCCACTTTTTCAAAAACTTTAAATATCACCTCAGGTGTCTTAAACAGCTGCCATGGACCTTTCACCCCAAGTACAGATATCAACTCTAACCAATTTTATGTAAAAATAACATTTTCACCTCAGCTGGCTTAAACAACCACTGCAACTTTTCACAATGACTCCATAGATCACCTGTAATCCATTTGTGTCAAAAGTAAAAATATTATCTCAGGTGACCTAAATGACCACTGCCTACCTCTTACCCCATAGATCACTTAACATACGAACATATGAAATTTGCCAGCAGATAAAGGTCTAGAGGTCTATCAAGTCTGCTCGAATGTGCAGCTAGCACTCCCCTTATTCTGCAGCTGCCCATCCCTTCCACCCTTCCCCTTCATTAACCCTCCCCCTTGTCTTGTCTCATCCCCTTTTGAAGCAATCAACTGTTCTGCTGGATACCACTTCTGCAGGTAACACATTCCACCCAGCCACCACCCTCTCTGTAAAAAAGTGTCTCCTCATCTCCCTCCTGAAACCCGTTTTTGCCAAAAATAAATATATGACATCAGGTAGCATAAATGTAAACCACAGTTCTTTCAGCCCTGCTCCATAAGTCAACTGGAAGCAATTTTGTGCAAAAATTAAAATTTCACTACAGGTGACCTAAATGACCACTGCATCACATTCACTCCACAGATCACCTGGAATCCATTTTTGCAAAAATAAAATTTCACCTCAGGTGGCTTATACAACTACCATGTACCATTCACCTATATATATTATAATGGCGCGGTCACGCCACTATTGTTAGGGTCAGCGGTAACTTCTAAGTTAAACTCGAACTTTTTCACATTAATAACCTTGGACCCATTTAATAGATGTCCCTGAAGTTTGGTATGCATGCTGGGGCATGTTAGTTCTTTTGATCTGCCAAATTGTGTTTTGGTTGGACTTACGGGCTTTGCATAAGAAAACACTGAAAATCGCAAACTTATCCATTTTTGGAGGCAGCTTTTGGGATTTTGGGCATGGCCCTACACAGCCATTGTGTGGGCTGCTGCTCTGAGAGATGATCTGTTTGAAGGAGCTTTGGTGGCCAAACATGCCACTTTTTGTTTGATGAAAACATATTTAGGCATTCAAAGGTTATGTCTCTTTTAAGTTCCCATTATAAGTTAATGGGAACATTTATATGTATGTTTTGAGAACAAAGAATGGGGTTCTGGCCATCTCGTCCCACCTGGTGATGAAAGAATTTGCAGTCTCGCAGTTCGAGAATCTTAGTCCCCAATAATTTTAAAAATTCTTTGATTGCAAGGTCCGCCATCTTGTTTTTAATTTTCCAATCAGAAAAACATAAATATCTCAGCTCATGGGTCACTTCTGAAGTAAAACTTGGATGGGTTTTACTCAGGGGACACTGATCTCTTAAACCATGCCTTTGGTTTGATCCAAATCGGTCTAAAAATCAAGTTCTGAGCTTTTGTTCATGGTTCAATGATGATCTTTCATCAAGAGCCTGCAAATTCTTTGATCATGAGATTCCTTGATAGCGATCATGCATTGCGAGGGAGGGACGATATGGCCAGATTTAAAAATAGATTTTCTCAGTCCAGGGGTGTCCTAGAAAGTTAAATGAGGGTGTGTTTTGCTCAGGTAGCTTTGTTCTCCCCATCTGAATACAACAAAATAATATTTTCAATATCCCTGGTCGTCTAGTGGCCCCCCATCATGATTAAATAGATAGCTATCTCAAATTCCCTGGTAATCTATTCCATCCCAATGTTTATTTCATACATATTGCTTTTTTATATCCCTGGTAGTCTTGTGGCCCCCCGATCTGTATTAAATTATTATAGTTGTTCATATCCCTGGTAGTCTAGTGGCCCCACACATCATAATAAGATACATAACAATCTGGAATTTCCTACCCTGGTAGTCTAGTGGCCCCCCAATGTGTATTTCATACATATTGATTTGTTATATCCCGGGTAGTCTAGTGGACTAGCAATTGAAATAAGTCAGGAACAAGTCTAACTATGTGAATGACTGCCACTGCTTGTAGGCCATCACTGTCTCAGTGCTGAAATGGATTCCAGGTTATATGTGGAGCTGAGGTGAAATGTCCATGGTGGTCATTTAAGCCATGTGAGGTAATATTTTCAGTTTATGAAAAAGTGGGTTGTAGGTGATTAATGGAGCAGGTGTTAAAGCTCTGAGGTTGTCATTTAGGCCACCTGAGGTGTTTTTGGTTTTTGCTAAAATTTGTTCCAGGTGATATGAACCTGCAGTAAAATATCTGTAGATGTAATTTAGGCCACATGAGGTGATATTTTTAGTTTTTGCCAAAAACATGCTCCAGGTGAACTATGGAGCCTGGCTGAAGGTTTCTTTGTAGTTCTTTAAGCCACCTGAGGTGACATTTTTATCTTTTTAAAAAAATGGGGTTTTGGTGAGTTAAATAGCTGGAGTGAAAGATCAACGGTGTTCATTTAGGCCACCTGAGGTGATTTTTTTTATTTTTGATAAACATGGGTTTTAGGTGATTAATGAAGCTGATATAAAAAGTCCAAAGTGGTCTTTGAGGCCACCAGAGGTGAGATGTTTTTGTTGTTGCCAAAAATGGGTTTTAGGTGATTTATCGAGGTGAGGTAAAAGATTCACAGTAGAGCATTAGACCACCAAGGGCACTTTTTTTTTGCAAAAAATGAGGCCCAGATGATCTATGGATAGACAGTGAATGGGACACAGTAGTTGTTTAAGCCACCAGGGGTGAAATTTTTATTTTGTGAGAAAAATGGTTTCCAGGTGATTTATGGAGCAGGGTGAAAGATCTGTTTTTCACTTTGAAGTTACATGATGTGATATATGTGTTTTTGCCAAAAATGGGTTTCAGGTGATTTATGGGATTCGGTTAAAAGGTAGGCAGTGGTTATTTAGGCCACCTGAGGTGATATTTTTATTTTTGCCAGAAATGGGTTTCAGGTGATCTATGGAGTCATTGTGAAAGGTCAGCAGTGGTTGCTTAAGCCAGCTGAGGTGAAACTTTTATTTTTGTAAAAAATCAGTTCCAGTTGATGTCTGGAGTTGGGATTAAAGGTCCATGGCAGCCATTTAAGATACCTGAGGTGATATTTTTAATTTTTCAAAAAGTGGGTTGTAAAATCTATTTGTAAAAAGTGCCAGGTGGCAGAAGCAGAGGAAAAATCCTGGCCAATCAGAGCAGGTTTGCTGGTAGCGCCCATGTTCCAATTGGCTGCGCTGTCCCATACCTTCCAAGGAGCTGCAGGCGGGCGTCCTGGTCTCGGTGGTGGCTTTCTGGGTGCCGGCTGACTGTGGCGGAGCTGAAGCAGCCCCATTCAAGGGCAGGCAGCTGGGGAGAAGAAAAAAGAAGTTAGGATGGGTTTAGATTTGAGCAGTTTAGAAAGACAAAAGGGAGTTAGACTTTTCAGCGCCAAGGCAGAGTGTTTTGTTTGGATGGTGCAGGAGTAGCACTGAAACAGGAGAGGTGTAAGCACTTTAAAACACTATTAGCAATTACAATCCAGCTAATACAGTTGGAAAACTTCTGTTACACTCTTAAAATGTGCTTAGTTCTAACTAAAATCTATTTGTAAAAAGTGCCAGGTGGCAGAAGCAGGGGAAAAGTCCTGGCCAATCAGAGGGGCTTGTTGTCCCGTATCTGAGCTGAGGTGAAATATCCACATTGGTCGCTTAAGCCACCTGAGGTGATATTTCTATTTTGCCCAAAATGGTTTCAAGGTGAAATGATGGAGCCAGTGTAAAATGTGCAGTGTGGTCTTTCCTACTGCGCCCCATCCTAACCATGCCAAACAAAACTGCACTTCAAAAGTGGGATACCACCTACAACAATGTTTGCCGATATGAGTCAAAGGCCCCCCACCTTAAACATCACTGCCAACTTTATAAGGACCTAGGCTGACTTTCCCCCTCCTCCACTAGACAGTACTACCTCTGCAGCCTCTCAGACTCCATAATCAGAGTGTTTAGACCTGCTACACTATCTGAGCTGCTCTAGCCTGCTATCCCCCTGTGTGAGGTGAGATTGTCTGATAAGTCTTTCCTAAAAGTTCCCCTCTGCCGCACTTCCAAGGGCACTGGTGCATTTGGGCATGCTGCCCCCCAAGCGTGGAACTCACTACCTATTGACCTAAGATGAGCTCTTCACACCTTGCTTTAGTCGAAGACTACAGAATCACCTTACTTCTATGGACCAATGTGCCTGTTTTGATCCTACCTAAATCTTTTCTTCATGTTACCTCTCCTCCCCATCTACATGCCCATTCATCTACCTACACCCTACTTGATGCCTTGCATACTGGTTATTTGACTGCTTGCACTTTCCTTTATGATCACAAAGAAACTTATATGGCTCTACTGTCTGATGTATTATATATGCCTCTATCACTCTACCTTTCTTAACCTTGTGTTATGACAATTGCCATTTTTACTTACTGTGTTATGTATTACAAATGTCTTCAGTCACCTTATTGTTACAATCGTTGTGTGTAACAATTGCCAATTACCTTATGATTGTGGTACCTGCTTTCCCATCCTGCTGTTTGCACTAATCTTTTGACGTATTTATTTATTGAAAACTGGTACTGGTCTCTCCTCATCTTCTTCCCTCCCCCGCTCACACCGACTACCCCTGATATTTCTTGCCGGCTATCAGTTCCACAGCACTGGGTCGCTACCACACTTCTTCTCACTAAAGCCATATGCAGCCGTAACTCTCCCCCTGGTGACCGAGTGCCCCAACTTTCCCTGCTGGCTTACGGTTCCATAAGCCTGGACGCTGACTGCAGCATTCTACCACTAATGCCATATCTTCCCACTTCCCTGATCCCTTCCTTGATGCCAGTTTTCAGCCTTCCCCACTATATTGACCACCTCGTGGGTCACCGCACTTGTGAACAAACCTGTCTAGCTCTGGAACCCCTCGCTCATCCAGAATGCCAACCCTCCCCAGCTTGGGCTCCCTCCAGCTGGGCCCTTGCCTTTCATTCTGACCCAAGGTTCCCGTGAGTCCGTTTGCTGTTCCATGTTTTCCCTGCATCAGCCGTACTCATGCCTGCTCCTGCCGTTCTCAGCACAACTCCCTATGTAACCCTACCCCTTCCCTGTCTCCAGCCCCTGTAGTCTATACACTTTCCTTCCTACCCATCGTCGGCCAGCCTACCCCTGGCCGCCCCCCCACCTGAGCCTTTCATACTGGGAATCAGTTCCATGAGCCCAGTTATAGACACTTGCCTCCTGCCACAAAAGCTGTAATCCTTTTCGCTGTCCCACCCTACACTCTCCTAAGATTCTTGGCCAAAACAGTTGGCAGAGTTCTCCTATCTTGGTTCCAGCCCCACCACCTTCCAACTACCTTGAGCTGTGCACTCACCCTTCCCTGACCACATCCCCCCATCAGTTTCCCCAAATCTAGTCCAAAATCTGTCCTTCCTCCAGTACCCTCTGCTTACTTATAAAAAATTGTATGCTTGTATCTATGTACCTGTACTTGTACTGTAAAACTGCACTGTTCTACTTGTATTGTAATTGTGCCTCACTGGTCGTGCCTGAAAATAGTCACTTGCTGGCTAGTGCACCTACCCAGTTAACAAAAACTAAATAAATAAATAAATAATTTAGTCCACCTGAGGTGATAAACATTTTTTTTTGCAAAATATTAGTTCAAGGTGATTTATGGCACTGGGGTAAAAGGCCCACAGTGAACGTTTGGGACACAAGGGGTGATATTTTTATATTTTGCCAAAAGTGGGTTCCAGTTAAGCTGTGGAGCTAGGGTGAAAGGTCCGAGGTCGTTGTTTAGGCCACCTGAGGTGAAATTTTTATTTTTGCCAAAACTGGGTTCGAGGTGTTTTTTGGAAACATTGTGAAAGGTCTGAGGTGTTTACTTTGGACACTTGATGTGACATTTTTATTTTTACCAAAAAAGTGTTCCAAGTAATTCATGGATCAGGAGTAAAAGATCTGCTGTGGTCATTTAGGTCACCAGTGGTGATATTTTTATTTTTAGTAAAAATTGGTTCCAGATGACTTATGGAGCTGAGGTGAAAGGTCTGCAATGGTCATTTAGGCCATGTGGTGTGATATTTGTACACATTTTTTGCCAGGAATAGGTTCAGCATGATTTATGGAGCCTGGATAAAAGGTCTGCATTGGACCTTTAGGCCACCTGAAGTAATATTTTCATTTTTACTAAAATTGGGTTCCAGGTTATGTATGGAGCAAGGGTAAAAGGTCATTTATGGCACCTGAGGTAATATTTTTATTTTTTACCTGATGTAATACAATTATTTTTGCCAGAAATGCATTTCAGGTGACTTATGTGTTTGGGGTGATCTATGGAGTCATTGTGAAAAGTCAATGAGGTTGTTTAAGCCTCCTGAGGTGAAATTTTTATTTTTGCAAAAACGGATTCCAGGAGATGTCTGGAGCTGAGGTGAAATGTCCACAGTAGGCATTTAAGCCACCTGAAGTGATATTTGTTAATGAAGCTGGTGTGAAAGATCGAGAGTAATAGATCTGCAGTGATCATTTAGGCCACATGAGATGATATTCAGTAAAAATACCAGCAACAGCTTAATCTGGTTCAAGGTCAGTTGGCATTCATCTGTATCCCCCTCCCCCGGGTGTTGCCTGAAAATAGGCAGGATTTGTCTAGTGCACTTACCCGGTCAACAAAAGCTAAATAAATAAAAATTAAAAAATAAATATTTTTAGGTGTTGCCAAAAACGTTCTCCAGGTGATCTATGGAGACTGGTTAAAAGGTTCTTCACGGTTCTTTAAGCCACCTGAGGTGACATTTTTATTTTTTACAAAAAATGTGTTTTTTTGTGAGTTAAATAGTTGGAGTAAAAAATCAACGGTGGTCATTTAGGCCACCTGAGATGATGTTTTTTCATTTTGCCAAAAATGGATTTTAGGTGATTGATGGAGCTGGTGTAAAAAATCCAAAGTGGTCATTGAGGCAACCAGAGGTGATATTTTTTAGTTGTTGCCAAAAATGGGTTTTCAGTGATTTATTGTGGTGAGGTAAAAGATCCAGAGTAGAGCTTTAGGCCATCAGAGGTGCTATTTTTATTTTTCCAATAAATGGGTTCCAGGTGGCCTATGAAGTCATTGTGAAAGGTCTGCAGTGGTTGTTTAAGCCAGCTGAGGTGAAAATTTTATTTTTGCAAAAAATCGGTTGCTGTTGATATCTGGAATTTGGGTGAAAGGACCAATGGCAGCTGTTTAAGATACCTGGGATGATACTTTTACTTTTTGAAAAAGTGGGTTGTACATGATTAATTGAGCTGGTGTGAGAGACTGGAGGTTGTAGTTTAGGCAACCTGAAGTGATATTTGTATTTTTGCCAAAAATGTGTTCCAGGTGATCTCTGGAGCCTGGTGAAATGGTACACAGTGGCCATTTAGGACACCTATGATGTAATTTATATATTTGCCAAAAATGGGTTCCATGTGATTTATGGTGCTGGGGTGAAGGTCTGCAGGGGACATTTATACTACCTGATGTAATATATTTATTTTTGCCAAAAATGGGTTTCTAGTGTTTTATGGGACTAGGGTAAAAGGTGGTCAGTGGTCATTTAGACCACCTGATGTGATATTTTTATTTTTGCCAAAAATGGGTTCCAGGTGATATATGGAGTCATTGTGAAAAGTCCACGATGGTTGTTTAAGCCACCTGAGGTGACAATTTTATTTTTCCAAAAAATGGATTCCATGTGATATCTGGAACTGAGGTGAAATGTCCACGGTGGTTGTTTAAGTCATGTGAGGTGATATTTTTGTTGTTTGAAAAGTGGGTTGTCAGTGATTAATGGAGCTGTTGTGAAAGGTCTGATGTTGTCATTTAGGCCACATGAGGTAATATTTGTATTTTTCCCCAAAATGGGTTCCAGGCAATTAATAGATCCAGAGTAGAAGATCTGTATTCGTCGTTTAGGCCATTTTAGGTAATTTTGCTAAAATTTGTTCCAGGTGATATGAACCTTGGGTAAAATGTCTGTGGAGGTCACATTTAGGCCATGTAAGGTGATGTTCATAGTTGTTGCCAAAAATGTGCTCCAGGTGATCTCTGGAGCCTAGTTGAAGGTTTCTTTGCGGTTCTTTAAGCCACCTGAGGTGACATTTTTATTTTTTTCAAAAATCGTTTTTTTTTTTGAGTTAAATAGCTGGAGTGAAAGATCAGCTGTGGTCGTTTAGGCCACCTGAGGTGATTTCTTTTAGTTTTCCCAAAAATTGTTTCTATGTGATTGATGGAGCTGGAATAAAAAGTCCAAAGTGGTCATTGAGGCCACCAGAGGTGATATGTTTCTGTTGTTGCCAAAATGGGTTTCAGGTGATTTATGGCGGTGAGGTAAAAGATCCACAGTAGAACGTTAGACCACCAGGGGTGCTATTTTTACTTTTGTAAAAAAATGGGTTCCAGGTTATTTATGGAGCAGGGGTGAAAGACCTGTTTTTTATGTTTATGCTACCTGATGTGATGCATGTATTTTTCCAAAAAAAGGGTTTCTGGTGATTTATAGGGTTCAGAAAAAAGGTAGGCAGTGGTCATTTAGGCCACCTGAGGTGATTTTTTGCCATAAATGGGTTTCCTTGTGATCTATGGAGTCATTGTGAAAAGTCAATGATATTTGTTTAAGCCACCTGAGGTGAAATTTTTATTTTTGCAAAAATGGGATCCAGGTGCTTAATGGAACCTTTGTAAAAGGTCTGTGGTGGTCATATAGGCCACCTGAGGTGATATTTTTATGTTTACCAAAAAGTGGATCCAGGTGACTTATGGAGCAGGGGTAAAGGGACTGAAGGGTTATTCATTCCACGTGAGGTGATATTTTTATTTCTTGCCAAAAATGGGTTTTAGGTTACATCTTGTCTTACTCTTTCAGGAAGTCTATAGGGCTTCTGACTAAGGGGTTGTTTCTCTGTTAACCTGATGTGGTGACTAATATTTTTAATCTTGCCAGGAGTACCCGTAAACGTGTCCTTAAAGTTAGACAACACCTTCTCTATGTCAGATTTCTGGGATTTCTGTATGATCAGGGTTAATCAGCAGATCTGTCATCTTCCTTATACCTTCCAAACATTGGTATGCTATGTCTAATTCATTATTAGACTCGGGAAGAACATAACTGGACAAAGAGGTTGGTCTCTCTACCCAGGCTTTCAATAAATATGCATGATATATGCGTTTCTTACCCTTCTTATCTGGTAGTGCTGTTTCATAGGTTACAGGACCAGTTGTTTGAGTGACAACATAAGGGCCTTGCCATTTCATCAGCAGTTTGTGCTCTGAAGATTTTAATAGTAGCAAATCTTTCTTCCTTTCATTAAACTCTTTATGTTCCGTACCTTTATCATAGTATTCTTTTTGTTTTATTTGCTGTTGTTTAATCTACTATGAGCCTTCTGAACAAAAGAGATTAAATGTGGGCGAAACTTTTGCCAATATTCCAAGGGAAGGGTTTCTTTTGTTAATTGTCTTACCACTCTTCTCTGATAATATTTAGTGGTCCTCTTGGGTTATGTTCAAATAGCAATTCAAAAGGGGAAAAACTTGTAGACACCTGTGGGACTTCTCTGTTTGCAAACATAATGTAAGGAAAGTAGGTGTCCCATTTATTCACTTCATCTACCACAAATTTCTTTAACATCTGCTTCATGGTCTGATTAAAGTCCTCTACCAGCCCATCAGTCTGGAGATGGTAGGGTGTTGTAAACAGAGCATATATTCCCAAAGCCTGGTATAAACGTTTGAGCAGTGCTGAAGAAAAATTGGAAGATTTCGTTTGGTATTAACGCCTAACTGAAAATCTTCATTAATTCATCTGTTATTCTCAGGGCTGTAACAGTTCTTAATGGTATGGCCTCAGGGTATTTCATATCATAGTCTACAACTACTAAAATGAGTCTATTACCCCTTGAACTTTTGGACAAAGGTCCTACTATGTTCATTGCTATCCCTTCAAATGGTGTGGTTACCAATGGCAAGGGTAGCAAAGGAACCTTATCCTGATGCCCCAGTTTGGCTACCTTCTGGCATGCTTCACAGGTTTTACAGTACTCCATAACCTTGTCATGTATGCTGGGCCAGAAAAACCTATATAGAAGGTGACTTATTGTATGGTCCCTTTCAAAATGTCATGAGCTATACCTAACAGTTGTTTTCTAAAAGGTCAGGGTACTATAAGTTGCTCGACTACTTCCCCAATATGTACATTAGTACATACTCAGTGTAACAATCCATTTATGACTTTAAACACAGGACCTTTAGATCCATCACCTGTGAAAAAATGTGGTTAGTGACACATCTTTTTTTGTGCTTCTTTAAATTCTGAACTATGCATTTTAGCAGGTATATCTAAGTCCTTTTTAATGTCCTGTATAGCAATGGTTTTATTATTATTAGTCCATAAATATCACCTCAGGTGTCTTACATGGCTGCCATAGACCTCTAACCCAAATTCCAGATATCACCTTGAACTGATTTTTTGCAAAAATAAACATTTCACCTCAGCTGGCATAAACAACCACTGCGCACCTTTCACAATGACTCCATAGATCACCAGAAACCCATTTCTGGCAAAAATAAAAATATCACCTAAGGTGGCCTAAATGACTACTGCCTACCTTTTACCCGAACCCCATAGATCTAATGAAACCCATTTTTGTCAAAAATTCAAACATCACATCAGGAAGTATAAATGTAAAAAGCAGATCTTTCTCCACTGCTCCATAAATCACATGGAACCCATTTTTTTGCAAAAAAAAAAAATAGCACCCCTGGTGGTCTAAAGCTCTACTGTGGATCTTTTACCTCACCTCCATAAATCACCTGGAACCCATTTTTGGCAACAGCAAAAACATATCACCTCTGGTGGCCTCAATGACCACTTTGGACTTTTTATACCAGCTCCATCAATCACAAAGAACCCATTTTTGGCAAAAATAAAAATAGCAACCCTGGTGACCTCAATGACCACTTTAGACATTTTACACCAGCTCCATCAATCACCTAGAAAACATTTTTAGCAAAAGTAAAAAAAAACACTTCAGATGGAATAAATGACCACCGTTGATCTTTCACTCCAACTATTTAACTCACCAAAAACCCATTTTTAAAACAAATAAAACATTTTAACTCAAGTGGCTTAAAGAACCATGAAGAAACTTTCAACCAGGCTCCATAGGTCAGCTGGAGCATGTTTTTTGCAACAACTAAAATTATCACCTCATGTGGCCTAAATGACCTCCACAGGCCTTTTACCCCAGATTCATATCACCTGGAACAAATTTTAGCAAAAACAAAAATCACCTTAGGTGGCCTAAATGACCACTGCAGATCTTTTACTCTGGATGCATTAATTACCTGGATCCCAGTTTTGGGAAAAATACAAATATTATCTCAGGTGGCCAAACAACAACCTCAGACCTTTCACACCAGCTCCATTAATCACCTGCACCCCACTTTTAAAAAACTAAAAATATCACCTCACGTGGCTTAAACGACCACTGTGGACATTTCACCTCACCTCCACATATCACATGGAATCCACTGTTTGCAAAAATAAAAATTTCACTTCAGATGGCTTAAACAACCATCACGGACTTTACACAATTACTCCAGAGATCACCTGGAACCCATTTTTGGCAAAAATAAAATGAGCAATTTAGGTGGGCTAAATTACTACCTTTAACCTCAGGTGACCTAAATGACCACTGTCTACCTTTTACCCCAATCCCATAAATCACCTGAAATGCATTTTTGACAAAAATAAATATATCACCTCAGGTGGCCTAAACGACAACTTCAGACCTTTCATTCCAGCATCATAAATCACCTGCAACCCATTTTCAGCAAATATATAAATTTCACCTCAGGTGGCCTAAACAACCACAGAGGAACTTTGAATCTGTCTCCAAAGATCACCTGAAACCCATTTATGGCAACAAATGAAAATTTTATTTATTTATTTTATAAAACGAATTTACAACCTTTGAGTCAGAGACTCATTTACAAAGGCACCTCATTGCAGGGGGGTAAACAACACATGACAGTGAAAGACAAAGAGGACAATACAAGTGTGGTACAGCAGAGGTAATATACACAGCAGTTCCAGGTATTACATAGAAGAAAATAGGTTTGTAATTAATTACAGATTCAACCAAACATTCTCAAGACAGTATAATAGGCCTGCTCTAGTGTATCTATGGAGCAGGTACCTGGGTAGGGTAAGAACCATGGCCTTGGGGGGAGGCAGTCTGAGAGGACATTGTCAGATAGAGAGAGCCAGAAAGAGTGCTATCTCTAGGATAGTTATGGGCACCTACAGATCTGAGTGTCTATGAGGTGTTTCCGGATGGCAGTTTTAAAGGGGACTATTTGGGGATGCTGTTGATATGAAGGGAGAGAGGGATAAACCAGGAGGATGCTCTTTAATAGAAGGACCATTGGGCAAGTGAGGGCCTAGCTCTCGGAACCCAGAAGAAGGCATTGACTGAACCTTGGATGGCAACCATCTAGGAGGCTGGTTTTAGGGATGCGGTAACCCCAAAAGGGGACAGCCCAAGAAGTATTTTTTGGCCAGTATACAGGTGTGGTAGTGCAAGCGCTCCTCAAAGGAGAGTAGATTTGAGGAGGAGTAGAGTTAGCATGTGTGAGTTCTGCTATGGGCTCCGGTCTGGAGCCTACAGGCCTTGTCTATTGAGGTCTGGGCATTAGGGAGGGTGGTGTTGTCAGCTGTAGCATAGAAAGGAAGCCCGTAGTCAACCAAGGACAGGACAGAGGAGGTGATAGCTAGCCAGATGGCAGCCTGAGAGAGACTGTCTCTGTGGCAGTATAGGAGACCAATCCAGGTGTTTACTGCAGTGGACAGGGTTTTGATATAGGTGTGGAAGGTAAGTACTGAGTCAAAAGTGATGCCCAGGTATTTGTATGCTGTAACTTACTCAATGGGGTGTTTGGTGCTGGGAAGGATGTGTTCGGGGGCATTACTGGTGGTGCTCGGATGGTGGGCGAACAGCATGGATTTAGTTTTTTTGAGGTTCAGGACCAGGCGGTGATCATGGAACAATTTTTCAGCTTGACTGAAAATGATCTGAAGGGAGTCCTGGACGGTGGTAGGGTCAGGGTGGGAGGTGACAAGCACCGCTTCATCTGCATATAAGAGCATTTTACCTGAGCAGGTACTGGGAAGAGCATTGAGAAAGAAACTGAACAGAGTAGGGCCCAGGATGGACCCGTGGGGGACAATGGAGTGAACAGGTAGTGCGGTTGATAGGGTACCATTTATCTTGATGAATTGGGATCTGTCACAGAGGTAACTAGAGAATCAGGCAAGGGGGCCTGATGAGAACCCCAAATTATGGAGGGAGTCAAACAGGAGGGGGTGACACACAGTGTCAAAGACATTAAACTTGTCTATGAACACTGCCCCAATTACTTCACCCAAGTCAAGTGCAGAGTGTATATGTTGTGAGAACTCTAGTAGAGCCATCATAGTGGTGTGTCCAGGGTGGAAGCCATGCTGCTCTGGACACAGTATGTTGTATTTGGTGAGTTATTCCATGAGTTAGGTGGAGACTATTTTTTCCAGGGCTTTAGAGAGAGGGGGGAGGATGGAGATTGGCCTGAAGTTGTTTGGTATTGTGCATTCTCCATTCTTACGAATTGGGGTGATTTCAGCTGATTTTCAGGCACTTGGGAACTGGCCAAGACAAAGGGACTGATTTAGTAGGTTCATAAGAGCACCTAGCATGACATCCAGGGATAGCCAGAAAATCCTGGAGTCAATTGGGTTGCATTTAGGATTGGGGCTGGAGAGGGCTTTTAGTGAGTGAGGTTTGGCTATATGGGGGGATATGGTGTGGAAGAAAATTGGGTGCACTCCAGGTTGGGAGGGATTTAAAGAATAATCAGGTCAAAGAAGTGGGTAGGTAGGTAGGACAGAGCTGATATCAGAGAAAGTCATTTTGAGTCATTCAGCAATATGAGGGGGTCAGCAGTGATACTGCCATTGACCGCTATCTGGGATGGGGGAGCAGATTTTTCCACTGAGTTCCTTAATTTTGTCCCAGATTGCATGTGCAGAGCCCCAGGAGGAGGCCAGAGTGGTTTGGTAGTGTTTGGATTTTGCTTGCTGTGTGGCCCAGGTGCATTTGTTACGAGCAGCAATATAGGCCTGTCCATCCACAGGCCTGCCCAACTCCACCGCGATATGCCATAGGTTGTCTCTCTGTCTCAGTTGTTTAATGAAGTGGGGGAGATCCACGGGGCATTTTGTCATCTGGGGAGGGTGCTGGCAAATGGGGGATATCACCTCAGGTGGCATAAAGGACTTTTACCCTTGCTCCATAGACAACCTGGAACCCATTTTTGGTGAAAATAAAAATTATTACCTCAGGTGGCCTAAATGACCACTGCATACTGTTCACCCTGGCTCCATTGATCACCTGTAACCAATTTCTGGCAAAAATGAGAAGAAATATTACCCCAGGTGGCCTAAATGACTACCACAGACCTTTCACCTTGGCTCCGTAAATCACCTGGGACCAATTTTTAGTAAAAATAAAAACATTACTCTAGTGGCCTAAATGACCACTGCAGATCTTTTACTCCAGATCCATAAATTACCTAGAACCCATTTTTGGTAAAAATAAAAATGTCACATCAGGTGTCCAAAACAAACTTCTCAGACCTTTCACAATGTTTCCATAGATCAACTGACACAGTCTTTGCAAAAATAAAAAATATCACCTCAGGTGGCCTAAATGACAACCTCAGACTATGCCTGCCATGGACCTTACACCCCAACTATTGATATCAACTGGAACCAATTTTATGCAAAAATTAAAATTTTGCCATAGCTGGCTTAAACAACCACTTCAACCTTTCACAATGACTCCATAGATCACCTGCAACCCATTTGTGGCAAAAATAAAAATATTATCTCTAGTGGCCTAAAGGACCACTGCAGACCTTTAACAAAGGTTTCATTAAGCACCTGGAACCCATTTTTGGCAAAAACAAAAATATAACATAAGGAGACCAAATGGGCACTGTGGATATTTCACCCCCATCTATTTTTGGCAAAAACTAAAAATATAACCACAGGTGGCCTAAATGACATCCACCAATATTTTACCCCAGGTACATAAATTACCTGGAACCCATTATTTAAAAAAAATATCACCACAGGTGGCCTAAATGACCACCATCCACCATTCACCCTGTCTGCATAGATCACCTGGAACCCATTTTTGCCAAAAATGAAAACATCATCCCTGGTTCCCTAAAGGTGCTCTGCAGACCTTTCACCCCTGGCTCCATAAATCACCTGGAACCAATTTCTATTAAAAATAAAAATATCATGTCTCCTGGCCTAAATGACCTCTGCAGATCTTTTACTCTGGATCAATAAATTACCGAGAACCCATTTTTGGCAAAAATACAAATATCACCTCAGGTGGCCTAAACGACAACCTCAAACCTTTTACACCAGTTCCATTAGTCACTTACAAGCCACTTTTTGAAAAACTAAAAATAGAAGCTTAGGTGTCTTAAATGGCTGCCATGGACCTTTCACCCTAACTCCAGATACCAACTGGAACTGATTTTTTGCAAAAATAAAAATTTCACCTCAACTGGCTTGAACAAACACTGCTGGCCTTTCATAGATCACGTGGAACCATTTCTGGCAAAAATAAAAATATCACCCAAAGGTGGCCTAAATGACCACTGCCAACCTTTTTTATGGATGTAGGATAAAAGGAAAGTGGTGGTCATGTAAGCCATCTGAGGTGATATTTATATTTTTGAAAAAAGCAGGGTTCCAGGTGATCTGTGGAGTCATTATAAATGGTCAGCAATGGTTGTTTAAGCCACCTGAGGTGAAAGTTTTATTTTGCCAAAAGGGTTCCAGATGATTTATGGAGCCAGGATAAAATGTCCCCGGTGGCGGTTTAGGCCACCTGAGGAGTTATTTTTATTGTTGCCAGAAATTGTTTACAGGAGATTGATGGAGCCCTGGAAAGAGGGCTGTGCTGGTCATTTATGACACCTGAGGTGATATTTTTATTTTTGTCAAATATCGATCCAGGAGATTTATGGAGACAGGGTAAAACATCCTCTCGTGTGGTCCTTAGGCCTCTGAATTGATATTTCATATTTTCTAAAATGGGTTCCAGGTGATTTATAGAGCCAGGGTAAAAGGTCCATAGTTGTCCTTTATGCCACCAGAGGTATTTTTGCAGCTGCACCACAGAACATTCATTCTGGCTCCATAAATTACATGGCACCCATTTTTCTACAAAAATAAAAGTATTACCCAGGTGGCCTAAATGTCCACAGTTGACCATTTACCCTGGCTCTGTGAACCACCAGGAACAGAGTTTTGGCAAAAATAAAAATATCACATCAGTTGGCCTAAATGGCCACCACAGATTGTTCACATTATCTCCATTAATCAACTAAAACCCATTTGTGGCCAAAAAAAATCACCTCAGGTGACCTAAATGATCAACTCCTACAATTTATCCTGGCTATAAATCACCTGTAATCCATTGTTGCTAAAATTTTACATATCACCTCATGTGGCCAAAATGACCACTGCCCACCTACTACCTGAGCTCTATTAAACACCTGGAACTCTTTTTTGGCAAAAATAAAAATATTACCTCAGGTGGTCTAAATGACCACCAGTGACCTTTCACCCCCACTCCATAAATTTCCAGGAACCCATGCTTGAAAAATAAAAATATCATAGGTAGCCTAAAAGACCACTGCCTGCCTTTTATCCCAGCTTCATAACTCACCTAAAACCTATTTTTGGCAAAATAAAAATATCATCTCATGTGGCCTAAATAAGGCTTAAGCAATGTCAGTGGCTCAGCAAGTAGCACATTCGCTTCTGAGGCTAGAAGGTCAGATGGCTGTGGGTTGTATCCCCACAGCTGCGTTGAATGGGTCCAAAGTTACTAACGTGCAAAATTTTGAGTTTAACATAGAAGTGATCGCTGAACCCCAACTATAATGGGATGTCCGCAAAACTATAATATGTGGTACATGGTGGTTGTTTAGGCCACCTGAGGAGAAATTTTTATTTTTGCAAAACTGGGTTTGAAGTGATATATGAAGTTGGAGTGAAAGGTCTGTGGTGGTCCTTTATGCCACCTGAGGTGATATTTTTATTTTTGCAAAAAAATGGGTTCTAGGTGATTAATGGAGCCTGTGTAAAAGGTCCAAAGAGGTTATTTAGGTCACCTGAGGAAATACTTTTAGTTTTTACCAGAAATGTGTTGCAGGTGATTAATAGAGCTGGTGTGAAATTCAAAATAAAAATAACTCCTCTGGTGGCCTAAACCACCACCGCAGACATTTGACCCCAGCTCCATAAATCATCTGGAACCAATTTTTGGCAAAAATAAAACTTTCACCTCAGGTGGCCTAAACAACCATCGGTTATCTTTTATAATGACTCCACAGATCACCTGGAACCCAGTTTTTTCTTCAAAAGTATAAATATCACCTCAGGTCACCTAAATGACCATTGTGGACATTTGTACTCAGCTCCATAAATCACCTAGAACCCATTTTTGGAAAAAGGAAAAGCATCACATCAGGTTGCAAAAATTACCACCGTGGACCTTTTACCGAGGCTCCATAAATCACCTGTAACCCATTTTTGACAGAAATAAAAATATGAACTCAGCTGGCCTAAATGTCGGAATGGTGCTAACCCCCACTGTTCCTAAACCAATGGTGCCACTGGCCTGTCCCATATCCAGCAGGGCAGGTTTTTCCTCTGCATCCCCTGAGCCATGGTCACTTGTCGTAGTCAAGATCAGCACCTACTCTCCCACTAAGATCCTCCAGTGTGGTCATTTCGGCACACCTGAGGTGATATCACTTTTCTTTTACCAAAATAGGTTCCAGTTGATTTCTTGCACTGAGTAAAAGGTTCACATGAACTTTTAAGTCACAAGAGGTGACATTTTATTTTTGCAAAAATGGGTTCCATGTAATCTGTGGAGCTAGAGTAGATGGTACAAGGTGATTATTTAGACCTCCTGAGGTGTAATTTTTATTTTGCAAAACTGGGTTCCAGGGTGATCTATGGAAACATTGTGAAAGGTTTCATAGGTTTCATAGGTTGATCAGAGCTGAGAAGACTGTAGTCCATTTTGCTCACCGAATATAGTTAGTAATAACCCTTAATTGACTTCTGTCTTAAAAATGTATCCAAATAAGTTTTGAAAATATTCATATTATCACTAGTCACCACATAAATTGGTAACCCATTCCAAATTTTGGATATTCTGATGGAGAATCAATTAGTTCTCTGTTTTGTTTGACATCGTTCTACCAATAATTGCCGTGGGTGGGCCCTAGTATCATAAACGTCACCTCTAAAAACTAGTCCCAAAAACTCCCATAAGGTATCATCATGTATTGCTTTAAACACCAGACACATATCGCCTCTCAATCTGCGATACTCAAGACTATATAATCCAAGTTTTACTAGTCTATTTTCATAATCCAAACCCTGAACCTCGTTAATTCTTTTGGTGGCCATTTTCTGTATACACTCCAGGGCATTAATTGATCCCCTGTCACCGGGGGACCAAAACTGGGCACAGTACTCAACATGAGGTCTAACCAATGAGGTATACAGTGGCAACAAGACCTTACTATTAGTACTTTTAATATGTTTATTAATACAATGGAGTATGCCCCCAGCTTTGTTAATTACATGTTGGCAATGTAAGCCAAATTTTAAATCATTTTTGACCCTAATTCCCAGGTCACGCTGATTCTCGACGACCTTAAGACATTTGTTGCCCATATGATAATCATCAAAAGGGTTATTTTTCCCAAAATGCATTACAATGCATTTCTCAACATTGAACATGAGTTTTTTAGTTAATGCTCAATTTTCAAATTCACTTAGTGTGGTTTGTAAGGTAATTACATCCTCAGGTTTATTAATAGTATAGTCTATGCGAGTATCATCAGCAAACTTAGTCAACCAGATGTTAGAGGGGGATGTCAGGGAAGAAATATAGATATTAAATAAACTTGGTCCCAATGCAGAACCCTGTGGAACCCCGCTAGTCACAGGTTTGTGTTCTGAATAAACCCTTAATACAAACACGCCAGTGTCCTTTCAAACAGCCAGGACTCAACTCCATCTGTAATGTTTCTTCAAGTCCCATGTTTATCATAGTGTCAATGAGTTCTCCATGTGGCACCTTATCAAAAGCCTTTGAAAAGTCCAGCAAGATCACATCCACTGCTACACCCTTATCCAAGGCCAAACTTACTCCACCATAAAAGTCAAGCAGGTTGGTCATGCAGGATCGAGACTTAACAAATCCATGCTGTGATGGGTCTGGTTGTAAAGTGGTCTCTATAAAATTTTTTATTATACCCTCCATGATTTTACTCAGGACAGATGTCAGACTAATCAGTCTATAATTTTCAACATTCTGTCTTGATCCTTTAATTTTATATATGGGAATAACAGTAGCCTGTCTCCATTCATCCAATACCACTCCCTCCATAAAAGATTTAGTAAAAAGAGCAGCCAGTGGACCAGATAAGGGGAGTGCCAGTTCTTTCAAGATACAGGGGTGTATACCATCGGGTCCTGCCAATTTGTTAGGGTCAAGTCCCATAAGTAACTTCTCTATTTCCTCATCCTCAATCTTAAATTGTGTATTTATAGGATAAAAATTGTGATTTATAGTAGGGGAGGATTTACTATTAAAGACTGACGTAAAATAGTTATTGCAAACAGCAGCCATATCTGTTTTATCAGTTTCAAGATCACCATTTTGGTTTCCTAATGGGCCTATAACAGATGCACCGCCCCTTTAGTTGTTTATATAGGTATAATAGGCTTTATAATTATCATTTACTTTCGCCACTAACCTATACTCATAATCACTTTTTGCTTTTCTAATGCTTTTTTTAGATATTTTTAAGTACTGCTTATAATCATGCCAGTTTTTCGGAGAATTACTTATTTTAGCTTTTATAAATGCCCTATTTTTATTTTTAATACGTTTCCTAACTGTTCTGTTCATCCATGGAGTTTTAGGTTTGTTATTGACAGTTTTCCTAATTTGGGGGATATCTTTTTTTGAGGTAATGATCAGTTTAGTATTAATGGATTGCCAGATTTCTGTCAGAGATTTTTGGTCAAATTCTTCTTTCCAATCCCATTGGGTCATTTCAGTGTGAAAATCAGCAAAATTAGCCTTACTGAAGTATATACTGAGATAATACTAGGATCAAATTCAAATAACTTTATATTTAAAGGATACCATTAAATGGTCACTAGATCAGAGAGGTGGAATAACTTTAACATTTAGTTAAACCGAACCCACATTAGTCAAAACTAAATCTTATATATTTGAACCACAGTGTTGTCCTTACAATCTGATCCATATTATATAAAGAAGATTTCCAGATAATTGTTTTCTACAGTATTATTGTGTAAAGTGTATGCAAGTTAATACCAGGTAAGTTAAAGTCCCCATCAAAATATGCATTTGTTGATGATGAGAACTCATTTATAAACTCAAGTAATTGAATATTGTCACTATGAGAAATGAGGCGGGGCCTATACACTACACCAAGATGTATGTACTTCGCCAGTTTTTGGTAGGACTTTAACCCATAGGGCTTAAATATCAGAGCCAATGACTCATTTCCATATTACCATTTCGATGTTATTAGATATATAAAAGGCTACCCCCACCCTTAGCGTAGGGTTCTGTCACTATGGAGTAAGTATAACCAAAAATATCTTTATCCAGTATCTGTGTCTTGCCACCATGTCAGTGATTGCACATATGAATATTTAATTGCTCCAAAGTAGCGATAAGTCGTCAAACTTGTTTAAACTTGAGCATTGATAAGTGAAGAATTCCAGCCGAATACATAAACCCACCTTACCTACTATTAGGCACGAGTTGGATAGACGCCCCCGAGATTAGTTTAAACAATTATCAATATGTTTCTAAACCTATCTGCAAAGATCATTTGGATCTTTGCGTCTAAATAGTTGTTTGGACAACTGATGTGACATTTTATTTTACCAAAAGGGTTCCAGGTAATTTATGGATCTGGAGTAAAAGATCTGCAGTAATCATTTAGGTCACTAGAGGTAATGATTTTATTTTTACAAAAATTGGTTCCAGGTGATTTATGGAGCAAAGGTGAAAAGGTCTCTACTGATAGACTTAGGCAACCTGGGTAACATTTTATACATTTATATCAGAAATTGGTTCCAATGATTTATGGCACCTGGATAAAAGTCTACAGGGACGCTTAAACCAGGGTGACATTTTCATTTCTGAAAAATAGTTCCAGTGATCTAGAACCAGGTGAATAATACTGTCATTTAGCCACCTGAGGTATTCCATTTTACCAAAAAGGATCCAGAATTATATATGAAGAAACAAAAGGTCATTTATTCCACTTGAGGATGTTTTGTTTTGCCGTAATGGGTTTCGATGATCTATAGACCAAATTCAATGATTCTCAGTTGTTATTAGACTACCGGAGTAAATTATATATCGCGAAAAATAGGTTCCAGGTGACGATGAGCTGGGTGAATATCTGAGGTTGCTTAAACAGCTGAATATATACATTTATTTTGCCAAAATGCAATCAAGGATTCATGGATTTGGGTAAGGTTGACACTGTCATTCTCCACCTGAGGTCAAGGTAGGTGGTGTTCTATTTTGCAAAGGGTTCAGGTAATCTTAGATCCGGTAAAGATCTACAGGGCTCATTTAGGACAGGAGATATTTTCATTTTTCCAGAAATTGGCCCATGATTTATGAAGCCAGGGTGAAGTATATAGAGGACCTTTAGGCAACCAGGGCAATATTTATTTGCAAAAAAATGGGTTCCAGGTGATTTCTGAGTCATTATGAAAAACCACATGGTTGTTTAAGCCACCAGTTAATTTTATTTTGCAGACAGTGATTAGGTGATATCTGGAGCAGAGGTGAAATATCCAGTGGTTGTTTAGCCAAGGGAGGAGATATTTTAGCTTTTATAAAAAGTGGGTTGCATGTTTAATGGAACTGATGTGAATGTCTGAGTTATTGTTTGGCCTGGAGATATCTGTATTTTCCCAAACTGGGATCAGGAAGTATGTATCAGGTAAGACTGCAGTAATACGAAACACATAGGTGATTTTTCTTTTACAAAATTTGACCAGTGATATGAATCTGGATAAAAGGTTTTAGAGGTCATTTTGGCCACATGAGGAGATATTTTAGTTTGCAAAAACATGCTCAACTGATCTATGGAACCAGGTTGAAAGCTCTTTATGGTCTTTAAGCCACCTGGTTGAAATTTTTATCATAAAAATGGGTGTTCGGTGAGTTAAACAGCTGGAGGAAGATCAACGGTCGCTATTCCAATTGAGACTACTTTTTCCAAAAATGGTTTCTAGGTGATTGAGGGAGCTGGTGTAAATCCCAAAGTGGTCATTGAGAACACCAGGGTTGCTATTTGTTTTGCCAAAATGGGTTCAGGTGATCTATGGGTGATGTGATGCAGGGTTTAAGTCCCTGCAGAAATACAATTTTGCACAAATTGGTTCCAGTTGACATGGAGCAGGGCAGAAAGAACAGTGGTTTACATTTATGCACCTGATGTCATATATTTATTTTAGCAAAATGGTTTCAGGAGGGAGATGAGAACACTTTTTATAAGGAGAGGGTGGTGGCTGGTGAATCGTTACCGCGAAATGGTATCAACAGAACAGCGATTGCTTCAAAAGGGGAAGGACAAGGAGGCTTATGAATGGAAGAGTGGAAGGGATGGGCAGGAGCAGAATAGGGTGCTAGCTGCACATTTGAGCAGACTCGTGACCTCAGACCTTTATCTGCTGGCAAAACTATGTTTGTATGTTAGGTGATCGATGGGGAAGGGTAGGCAGTGGTCATTTAGGCCACCTGAGATAATATTTTACTTTTTACCACAAATGGGTTCAGGTGATCTATAGGTCATTGTGAAAGGCAGTGGTTGTTTAAGCCAATGGTGAAAATTTTATATTGCATAAATTGGTTAGGCAATACTATACTTGGGTGAGGTCCATGACAGTAGTTTAAGACCTGAGGTGATACTGAAAGTTTTGACAAGTGGACAGAAGTACCAATGGGCTGGTGTAAAGGTCTGAGGTTGTCATTTAGGCCTGAGGTTATATTCTAGCCACCAAAATGGGTTCATGGTATTGAGATCAGAGTAAAATATCTGCAATGGCCATTAGGCAGGAGAAGTAATAACTTATTTTACAGAAATTGGTTCAGGTGAATTATGGAGTCAGGGAAGGTCCAGGTGAAATTTCATTTTACAAAATGGGTTCTAGAGAATTATGACTGGGTGAAAGTTCTGCAGTGGACCATTACACTATGTGAAATACTTATTTTGCCAAAATGCATTTCAGTGATTTAAGTGATTGGGGTAAAATGCAGGCATCATTTAGTCATCTGAGATTAAGGTGAGGTGGTGGTCACTAGGCCACCTGGTGATATTTTATTTGGCAAAATGGTTTCAGGTGATCTATAGGTCACTGTGAAAAAGAAAATGATGGTTGTTTAAGCACCTGAGTTGAATTTTTATTTTGCAAAAATGGATTCCAGGTGATGTCTGGAGCTGAGGTGAAATGTCCATGGTAGTCATTTAAGACACTGGTGAAATTTTCATTTTAAAAAAGTTGGTTAAGGCAATTTATGGGCTAGTGAATGGTATGAGGTGGTTGCTGCACCACAGGATATTTTTATTTTTACCAATGACATTTTGTTTTACAAAACTGGTTCCAGGTAATTTAATTTTTGCAAAAACTGGTTAGTGATCTATGGAAACATTGTGAAAGGTCTAGGTTGTTTGGACACCTGATGAGCATTTTATTTTACCAAAATGATTCAAATGTATGGATCTGGGTAAAAGTCTACAGTTGTCACGAATACAGAGGTAAGATTTTATTTTAACTAAATGGTTCCAGGTGATTTATGGCAAAGGTGGTCTCATGATCATTTAGGCCACCTGGGTGACATTTGCCATTTATGCCATATACAGAAATTGGTTCCATGATTTATGGCACTGGATAAAGCTCTGCAGAACCGTTAAGGCCAACAAGGTAATATTTCATTCTGCAAAATGGTTCCAGGATCTACAGACCCAGATGAATGCCATGCTGTAATAGCCAACCTGAGGTAATATTTCATTTTACCAAAATGGGATCCGAGTTATGTACGGGCATGGGTAAAGGTTATTTATTCCAATGAGGTGTTGTTTTTATTTTCACCACCAATACCTAGATGATCTAGGCCAGATTCAATGTTTCTCAGTTGTTGTTTAGGACACCTGAGAACAATTTATATATTTAAGAAAATAGGTTCAGGAGTTAAAACCAGCCCATGAAAAGCATAATTCAGGCTATGGCTGAGCAACACAAAATACAGCTTGAAAAAGTATAATTGGAATGGCTGAAGAACACAGCAAGCAGCCTGTGAAAAGTATAAACTTGGTGGCTGAAGGCACATGATTAAGTCTAGAAAGTATAAATTGCATAGCAGCTAAAATTAAGCCAGTGAAGCTATAAATTGGGCCATGGCATGAAAGCACAAATGACAGCCTGAAAGTATAAATAGGGCAATCGCTGGAAGACCACACAATTACAGCTGAGAAAAGATACATTTGGTATTGGCTATAACTGAAGACCACAAAATTACAGTCTGAAATGTAAATCAGCTATAGCTGGAAGAGCACAAACTACAGGAAAAAAGTATAAATTGGGCTGTGACTGGAAGGCAAAATTTCAGCCTGAAAAAGTATATGCACAAGTATGAAGGCACAAAATTAAAGACTGAAAAGAATAATTGGCCTTGACTGAAAAGCACAAATTATAGCATGAAAAGTATAAATTGGGTCGAAGAGTACAAAACCAAAGCCCGTGAAAAGAGAAATTGGGCTATGTGGGGAAGAGCAAAAATTACAGATTGTGAAAAGTATAAATTGGTCTACAGGCAGGCACAGAATATCAAACTGGAAAAGAAAATAGGCTATGGATTGAAGAACACCATTACAGCCTTGAAAGGTATAACGGTCTATAGCTGAAGACCACAAATTGCAGCATGTGGGAAAGTATAATTTCTGCTATGGTGGAAAAGCACAAAAGTACAGTGTAGTAAAAATATAAATGCCTGTAGCTGGAAGGCAAAAAACTGAGCCCATGAAAGTATAAATGGGCTACTGCTGAAAACACAAAATACAGCCTGGAAAAAGATAAATTGGGAATGGCTGGAAGAGTACAAAATAAACATGAAAAAGAATAAATGGTTAAGATGAAGCACAAATTAGAGCATGGAAAAGTATGTATAAGGGCCAGCTGAAGAGCACAAACTGCCCGTGAAAGTGAAAAATGGGGCTATGGCTGAGCAGCACAAAAATGAGTTTGGAAAGTAAAGTAAGCAATAACTGAAAGAGCAGAAAACTGCAGATACTGAAAAGTATAAATTGGGCTACTGCTGGAAGAAACAAAATTACAGTCTGAAAAGTATAAACGGGGCAATGGCTGGAGCAGCAACATTACAACTGAGAAATGATAAATTGGGAACGGCTGGAAGAGCACAACATTACAGCATGAAAAAGAAAAATGATATAGCTATAAAGCTATGCTACAGCTGGGAAAGAATAAACTTGTTATGGAACAAGGACAATTAAGTTTGGAAAACTATCAATAGGATATCTCAAAAGTACAAACTGCAGCCAGTGAAAAGTATAATTTGGGTATGTCTGAAGACCAAAATTACAGCCTGAAAAAAAACACAATGGCTAAAGACACAAATGCAGCCTGGGAAAGTACAAATTGGGCAATACCTGAAGAACACAAACACAGCTAGGAAAAAGACAAATTGAGCTATGGCGATAAACACAGAATAACTGCTGAGTAAAGAATAAATTGCCTTAGTTGGCAGGCAGAAAATTTCAGTATTGAAAAGTTCAAATTGGGCTATGGAAGAGCCCAAAACTATAGATTAAATGTATAATTGGGCTATGCTAAGAGCACAAAACCGAAGTGTAAAGTATAAATTAAATATGCTTGGAAGGCACAAATTAAGGATGACAAAAGAATAAAATGGCTAGAGCTGGAAGGCACAAATGACAGCCTGTGAAAATATAAATTGGCCATAGCTGAAGAACACAAAAATAACATCATGGGAAAAGTATAAATTGAGCTATAGCGGAAGGCAAAAACACAGACTAGAAAGTATAAATTGGGTGATGGCTGGAAGGCACATAATACAAACAGAAAAAGTATCATTGGCAATATCTGAAGAACTCAAAATTAAAGCCTAATAAAGTGTTAATGGATATAGCAGGAAGATCACAAAATTGCAGTCTGTGAAAAGTATAAATTGGTCTATTGCTGGAAGAAGCACAAATTACAGCTGGAAAAAGTATAAATTAGCAATGCTGGAAAGTACAAAACTGCAGCCCTGAATAGATAAATTGGTTATGGCTGAGCTAAACAAAATCAACGGAAAAGTATAAATTGGCTGAAGAACACAGAAGCCCTTGAAAAGTATAAAGCGGGTAATAGCTGGAAAGACAACAATTACAGTTAGGAAAAGCATAAATTGGGTATAGAAAACACAAAACTGAAGCCCATGAAAATATAAATTGCTATGGAAAGAAAGCACAAATTACAGCCTGGAAAAGTAAAATGGGCTATAGCTGGAAGAGTATAAAATCGAGCCAGAAAGCACAATTGGGCTATGGCTGGAAGAGACAACTACAGCCTAAGAAAAGATAAATTGGTCTACACTGGAAGAGCACAAATTATAGCCTGAAAAGTATAAATTGGCTATAGTGAAGAGTACAAACCACAGCCATGAAAAGCACAATTGGGCTGGAAGAGAAAATTACAATGAAAAGAATAAATTGCTCACAAGTGCGGAGCACAATTTCAACCTGAAAAGCATAAATAGGCTATGGATTGAAGAACAAGATTAACAGCCTGAAAAAAGTGTGTTGGCTGTACTTAAAACACAAAATTAACAGGAAAAGTATAAATGGTCAGTAAAGAGCACAAAATTGCAGCATGTGAAAAGTATAAATTTGCTATGGCTGAAAGAAACAAATTGGACATAGAAAAGTATAAATGCCTCAGCTGGAAGAGCACAAAACTGCGCCTGAAAGTAGAAATTGACTACAGCTGAAGAAACAAAATAACAGCCTGAAAAGTATAAACTGTGTGGCTAGAGGCACAAAATTAAAGCATGAGAAAAAAAAAATGGGCTGATAACAGGAACAAATTAGACCTGAGAAAAGTATAAATTAGCTGGCTGGAAGAATACAAAATGCAGCCCGTGAAAGTATAATTAGGCTATGGAGCAGCACAAAATACAGTTTGAAAGTATAAATCAAGCATAGCTGAAGAACAGAGAACAACAGCGAAACTATAAACAAACAAGTTGGCTGGAAGAGCACATAAGTACACTCTAGGAAAAGTAAAACTGGGTATAGCTCAAGATCACAAAATTGCAGCCCGTGAAAAACGAAGTGGACAATGGCAGAAGGCAAAAAGTACAGCCTGAGAAGTATAAATTGACAACACGAAGACACAAAACTAGATATGAAAGTATAATTAGGCTACTGCTGGAAGAACACAAAATTACAGCCTGGAAAAAGTATAAACTGGGCAATTGCTTTAAGAGCACAAAATTAAAGCCTGAGAAAAGTATAAATTGGGCAATGGCTGGAAGAGCACAAAACTGCAGATTGTGAAAAGTGTAAATTGGGTGATGGTTGGAAGAGCACAAAATTGCAGCCTTTGAAAAGGGTAAATTGGATATAGCTGGAAGATCACAAAACTGCAGCCCATAAGTATAAATCAGTCTATGCAGGAGAGCACAAATTACAATGGGAAAAAAAATTAGGAAATAGCTGGAAGAGTACATAACGCAGCTGTAAAATATATAAATGAAGCTATGGCTGGTGAATGACACCCCGGAGAAAGTATAAATTGGTCTATGCTGGAAGAGCACAAATTATAGCCTGAAAAGAATAATTAGCATATGGAAGGCACAAAATTACAGCCTGAAAGTATAAATCGAACAGCTGAAAAGCACAAAAGTACAGATTGTAAAAGTCTAAATTAGGCAATAGCAGAAGAGACATAACAAAAAATGGGAAAAGTAGAAACTAAACAATGATGAAAAACATATCACATCCCAGAAAAGTATAAATGACTATAGCTGAAGAGCACAAATTGCAGCCCGAGAAAATATAAATGACTATGGCTGGAAGAGCTCAAAATTACAGCATAAAAAGCATAAATTAGACAGGCTTTAAGAACACAAAATTACAGCCTGGGAAAGTATAAAATGGATATAGCTGAGACCACAAGTTACAGACTGGGAAAAGTATAACTGTGCTAGTAGCTGAAGTGGACAAAATTGCAGCCTAGGAAGTATAAAGTCAGCATAGCTGGAGGCACAATCATAGCCTGAAAGTATACCAGTAATAGCTGGCAGAGCATAATTACAACCTTGAAAAGTATAGATCGGGCAACCACATAGCTGAAGAACACAGAATAACAGTCTGAGGAAAAAATTTTACTTAGTTGGCAGAGCAGAAAATTACAGCACTGCAATTTGAGATGGGCAATAGCTGAGTAAAATTACAGCCTGGGATAGAACAAATCGGCTATAGCTGAAAGAGCACAAAATTACAGCCGGAAAGTATAAATTGGGCTATAGGTGGAAGGCAAAAACTACAGATTGAAAGCATAAATTGGACTATGGCTGGAGGAGCAGAAGTGCAGCCTGAAAGTAGAAACTGAAGCGGCTGGAAGGCAAAAAATAAAAGCCTGAGAAAAGAATAAATGGTTATAGCTGGAAGAGCATTACAGCCTGTGAAAGTATAACAGGATATAGCTGGAAGGTAAAAACTACAGGCCGTGAAAAGTGTAATTGGGCTATTGGCAGCACAAATTACACTTTGAAAATGTATAAATTGGGCAATGGCTGAAGAGTAACAATCACAGCCTAGAAAGTATAAATTGGGTATAGCAGGAAGACCAAAATTGCAGCAGCTGAAATATAAATGCCATGGCGGAAGAGCACAAAATACAGCCTGAAAAGTATAACCAGACAATGGCTGGAAGAGCACAAAAGTACAACCTGAGAAAAGAATAAATTAAGCAATGGCTGAGATCACAAAAGTGCAGCCTGGAAAGGTATAAATTGAACCTGGAAGAAACACAAAATTACAGCATAGGAAAGTATAAATGAGCTATAGTTGAAGAACACAAAACTGAAGATCAGAAACATATAAACAGGGTGATGGCTGGAAAACACAAAATACAGCCTGTGAAAAGTGCATTAGATATAGCTGAAAAAACCAAAATTGCAGCCTGGAAAAGTATAAATTAATATCTGAAGAACACAAATTAAAGCCTAAGAGAAGTGTAAATGATATCTGAAGATCACAAAATTACAGGCCGAGAAAAGTATAAACCGTCATTATGGAAGAGCCCAAAATACAGCCTGAAAAAGTATAAATTAGATACCTGAAGAGTACAAAACCGCAAGACATGAAAAGTATAATTAGGCTATAGCCGGAAGAAACACAATAACAGCCTGGAAATGCACAACTGTTCAATGGCTATAAGAGCTCATAATTACAGCCTAGGAAAGTAACAAATTGTGTATAACAAAAGATCACAAAATTGCAGCCCATGAAAATCTAATTTGATCTATGGCGGAAGAGCAAAATTACAGCTGGAAGAAGTATAAATTGGGCAATGGCTGGAAGAGCACAAACTCAGATGATGATATAAATTGGATGATGGCTGGACAAGCACAAAATTACAGCTCGAAGAGTAAATGTGCAAAAGCTGAAGAGCACAAAGTACAGCTAGGAAAAAAGACAAATGAGAGTAGCAGGAAGGCACAAAATGCAACTTGGAAAGTCTAAATTGGGAAATGACCAAGAACACAGAATAAAACCATGGGAAAAACAAAAACAAGCAATGGCAAGAAGGCACAATACATCGCAGAAAGTATAAATTGGCGATAGCTGGAAGACAAAATTGCAGCCAGTGAAAATATAAAAAAGCCAAGGGAAGTCCACAAAATTACAGACAGAAAAGATAATTAGGCAAAGGCTAAGATCACAAATTACAGCCAGGGAAAAGTTAAAATGGGATATAGCTATAAGACCACAAGTTACAGGCTGGAAAGTATAAACTGTACTATAGCTGAAGAGGACAAATGCAGCCTGGGAAAGAATTGTGCTATAGCTGAAGAGCACAATCATAGCCAGAAGCACAAATGGTATAGCTGGAAAACACATAATTACATCTGGGAAAAGAGAATGGCAATGGCTGAAGAGCACAAAATTACAGCTGGGAAAGTATAAATTGCCATAGCTAGAACAACACAGAACAACAGCCTGGAAAAGTATAAATTGGGCTATAGGTGACAGAACAAACCGCAGATCGTGAAAGTATAAATTAAGCTATGGCTGAAGAGCACAATGCAGCCTGGAAAAAGTATAACTGGGCAATGGCTGAAGGCACAAAATTAAAGCTAGAAAAAAAGAAAAATGGGTTAAAGCGAAAGCACATATTTCAGCCTGTGAAGTTTAAATCAGGCTATAGCTGAAAGGTACAAAATTACAGCCCGTGAAAAGTATAAATTGGACTATAACAGACAACAAAATTACAGCTTGGAAAATGTATAAATTAGAAATGGCAGGAAAAACACAGAAAGCAGCTTTGAAAAGAGAAACTGGGCAATGAAAGGCATAATTCAGCTTGGAAAAGTATAAATTGATAAAACAGGAAGAGCACAAATTGCAGCAGGAAAAGAAATTCGGAAACAGGAACAACACAAACCGCAGAGGTGAAAATATAAATTCGCTATGTACAAGACACAAATTACAGCCTGAAAGTATAATAGACAATGGCTGGAAGAGCAAATTAGCCGAGAAAAGAATAAATTAAGCAATGGCTGAAGGCACAAAATTACCAAAAGGAAAAAATATAACCCACAGCTGGATGAACACAAAATTACAGCATGGAAAAAATAAAGTAGGCTATAGCTGGAAGAGCACAAAACTGCAGATCGTGAACATATAAATTGGGTGATGGCTGGAAGAGCCAAAAGTACAGCCT
The DNA here is from genome assembly GCA_016271365.2 of Neoceratodus forsteri. Lineage (NCBI taxonomy): Eukaryota > Metazoa > Chordata > Ceratodontiformes > Ceratodontidae > Neoceratodus > Neoceratodus forsteri. Next base: position 831,420,177 of record CM028137.1, read on the forward strand.
ATGAAAGTGAAAGTGGGCTGCTGAAAGCACAAAATGCAGCCGAAAAAGTATAAATTGGGCAATATCTGAAGAACACAAAAATGAAACCCCAAGAAAGTGTAAATTGATATACAAGACCACTAAATTCAGCCTGTGAAAATATGAATCGTCATTGCTGGAAGAACCCAAATTACAGCTGGAAAAGTATAAATTAGGCAATAGCTGAAGAGTACAAAACGAAGCCCTGAAAAGTATAACTGGACATGGAGAAGAACACAAAATAACAACATAGAAATGTACAAACTGTTCAATGGCTGAAGGCACATTATTACAGCCCAGGAAAGTACAAATGGGTATAGCTCAAAGATCACAAAAGTGGCCATGAAATCCAAATTGCCTGGCGGGAAGAGCACACCACGCCTGGAAGAAGTATAAATTGAACAATGAAGGCACAAAATTGCAGTTCGTGAAAAGTATAAATTGGTGATGGCTGGACCAGCACAAAAGTACAACCTCAGATAATATAAATTGGCACCATAGTCAAAGGCACAAATTACATCCTGAAAATATAATTGGACATCTGGAAAACTCAAAATCACAGCCTAAGAAAAGTAGTAAATGGATATAGCTGAAGACCACAAAATAATAGCTCAGAAAGTATAAATGGTCTTACCTGAAAGCACAAAACTGCAACCAGAAAAGTATAAACCAGGCTATGGCGAGGAGCAACAATAACTTCCTGAAAGATAAGAACTGGGCAATGGTTGAACACAATTAAACCCTGAAAGAATAAAATAGGCTATAGCTGGAAGGCACAAAGTACAGCTTGAAATAGTATAAACAGAACAGTGGGAAGTGCACAATACAGCTTGGAAAATTAAATTAGGCAAGACTGAACAACACAGAATAACAGCCTGGGAAAAGTATAAACTGGCAGTAACAGGCACAATTACATCCCGAAAGTATAAATTAACTATAGCTGGAAGAGCACTAAATTACAACATGGGAAAAGTATAAATTGTGCCAAAGCAAAAAGCACAATTACAGCCCAGAAAAGTATAAATTGTGCTACAGCTGAAAACACAAAATTACAGCCAAAAAAGTATAAATTGGGCAATTGCTGAAGAGCTCAAATTACAACCTGAGAAAGTATATTTTCTATAACTGGAAGAGCAAAAAATTACAGCCGCAAAACTATAAATTGGGCTATATCTGAAGAGCACAAAATCAGCCTGTGAAAAGTATAAAATCAGCTATGAAGAAAGAGCACAAATTACAGACTGAAAAAGTAATTGACCAATGACAGACAGCACAAAAGTATAACGAAAGAATAAAATGAGAATGGTTGGAAGAACACAAAATACAGTCTGGAAAAAGTATAAATGGGCAATGGATGGAAGCCAACATTACAGCCTGGGAAAAGTATAAATTACTATAGCTGGAAGAGCACAAATACAGCATGAAAAACTATAAATTATGCTATTCTAAAGTGCAAAACTGCAGCCTGTAAAATATAATTCAGGCTATGACTGGAAGAGCACAGTTAGGATTAGAGTTAGAACTAGGAGTTAGTGTTAGGGGCGCTTCAGCATCCCAAAATCCACTCTAATGACATTGAGTGTGTTTGGGATGCTGAAGGCATATTTCCATTGCCTGGAGATGTCTGGCAGTGCCCTACAGTACAGCCACTCAGAGGCCCACAGGCTCTTCCTGGCCTGTTGCATCATGCACAACATGGCCAATGACTGTGGGATAGTCATACATGTTGAAGAGGGGGACAGCGATGGGGATGATGAGGACACTGGTGAAGATGGTGATGGGGAGCCCCTCTTGGTCAGAGGGACCCCCGACTATTCCAGATGGCACAGCTGCACAGGGACACCATCACAGAGGAGCACTTCAACCAAAACAGGTAAGTCATGGGGCCATGTGGATACAAGAGTGGCAAAGACACAACCCACAGCATGCATGGACAAACCTTTGGGGTGTATGTCATTAAGGAAATTGGCTGAGAATGGAACCACACACACCATCAGGGATGGGCAAGGTCTAACACGGCACGTGGTCTCATACACACACACACACACACACACACACCTCACAGGACATGCACAAAGGGTAGGAGGCATGCCAACCACAACTGACACCCCTAGCCACACACACGTCCACAGACCACCATGCCCAGTGCATGCCCAGTGCATGTGGCAGACACTGGGCACCATTGCACAGTGGCAGACAGCGCAACGCAGGCAACATCATGCACAGTCCACAGTGGAAAGCAGCTGGGGAGAGTGTGGCAGATGGAACATGTGTGTGTGCATGCATGGCCGGTACTTCACCCATGCATGTATGTTGAACAATGCAATGTGCCACAGGGCAGCATCAGAGTACCTGTGGTGGTAGACAGGTCAGTTTATAACCACAGTGCCACGGTTGCTACGGATGCATGGGCAGCCCTCCGAGACCTGCCAGCAGTGACAGGCTGACCAATGACCTCATGGGGTGGCACCGATAGTCCCCCAGGAATTCCACTGCGTGAACTTGACCATGCCTGCACAGGGGTCTGCAGCACACCAAACATGCCTGCGCCATGCGTGCTCGGGATGCCCACTGCTGAACCCGGTGTCGACAAGGAAGGTGTCACACGACGCCGGGAATATGGGGGTGGACATTGCACTGTGTGGTGTCTGCGATGCATGGGCAAATACCTGTGTGCCCATTGTGGCCATGACAGCTGTGATTGACTGTGTCTGCCTTTCAATGGCAGTGGTCACATCCTCTCACATCCAGTCCATCCTTACCAGGAGCAGAGTGATGTCTCTGCTGTGCCACTCCTCTGCCTGGTGCAGAGCCACACTGAATGCATCCACCGCCGTCACAAGCCGCACCTGCTGATCGACTGATTCTTGGAGTTTGTGGGTGTTCTCTTCTAAGAGGTCATCTACCTGATCAGCATTCTGTCTCTCCTGGTGTTCATGGCCCTGATGGGCAGCACCTCTTGAAGGTGGGCACTGCACACAAGGGCCAGGCATGGGCAAGTCCACAGGTTTTACACTGACGCCGCCCCCTGACACTGTACCCACATGACCATAGGCCGACTGCTGACACTGCCCCCCAATTGGCAAGGCAAGGCAAAATTTATTTAAAAGACGCCCAATCCCAGAGGCTCTGGGCGCCGTACAGGCAATTAAGCAAACATATTTAACATAGTAAATATATAAATTTACATATAAATACAAATCAATACAAAAATTAAAACCTAATAAATCCATAACTAAACATTAAATGCCTTAGAGAAAAAGAAAGCCTTTAGCTGGGCCTTAAAAACATCCACCGATGAAGCCTCTCTGACCATAGTTGGTAAGGAATTCCACAGAACCGGAGCTGCGGCACTAAATGCTCTATCGCCAGCTGTTTTCAACCTAGTTCTGGGAATGGTCAGAAGGCATTCATTGGACAAATGAAGAGGGCGCAAGGAGAGGGCAGGTGACAGAAGGCCTAACAGGTAGCCAGGGCCCTGTCCGTGTAGGGCCTTATAGGTGAGAAGACCCACCTTAAAGAGGACTCTCCACCTGACTGGCAGCCAGTGCAATTCACGCAGAACTGGTGTAATGTGACAAAACTTTGCTGCCCAGTCAGCAAACGGGCAGCTCATGCTTGCACCAGCTGCAATCTTCATAGAGATCCTCCCATGACCCTGAGATAGAGCGCATTACAGTAATCAAGCCTAGATGTGACTAAGGCATGTATCAAAGTAGGGAGGTCCAGAGACGGAACAAGGGGTTTAATTCTGGCAATGTTTCTGAGATGGTAAAAACAGGTACGAACCACAGAGGATATTTGAGCCTCCATGGTTAAATCTCTGTCCAGAATCACGCCAAGATCACGCACCCAAGAGGAGGCCTTCAATGGCACAGACCCTAGGACAAGCCTGGTTTCTGTGTCAGAGGCAATCCTATCACGAACTCTGTTCGACTCCACTACTAATACCTCCGCCTTGTCAGGGTTCAGCCGCAACCAGCTGGAGGCCATCCAGTCGCTAATCTCGCCAGACAGATATTAGCACGCCCACTGCATTGGATGTTCCTGGGGCAAGGAAAATATAGCTGAGTATCATCGGCATAGCAATGAAAACTCAAGCCATACTTCCAATGATCCCACCCAGAGGTAGCATATACACTGTGAACAACATTGGAGCCAATACTGATCCCTGAGGAACTCCACAGAGAAGCAGACTGGGTGTAGATGAGAAATTTCCATCATAACCCGCTGCCTCCTGTTAGTTAGAAAGGACTCAAACCATTTGATGACATTACCGTGAGTCCACATAGATCCCTCAGCAGCAAGTAGCACACAATGGTCCACAGTGTCAAAGTTGATGAGAGATCGAGGAGAACAAGAATTGTCTTGTCTCCTCGATCTCTAGCCCTGAGTAGGTCATTCTGCACCAACAAGTGCAGTTTCGGGTGCTATGTCTGGCACGAAAAGCCGACTGGAAAGGTTCATACAACTCGTGGGAATTGAGGTGTTCTTCTAATTGAAGCGCTACCACTTTCTCAATAACCTTTCCTAAAAATGGAAGGTTAGAGATTGGACGGTAATTTGCCCTGATCTCCGGGTCCAAAGATGGCTTCTTTAAGAGGGGTCTTACCAGAGCCTCCTTCAAGGCATCCGGAAAGACACCCTCAGACAGGGAACACTGTACAATCATGGCAAACACCGGGCCAACAGAGCCAACGATCTCATTAAGTAAGCATGCTGGCACCGGGTCCAGTTCACAAAAGGTGTGCCTCATGCATTGGTTGCCACCTCAATAATCTCACTATCCTCCACTGGTCTAAACTCTCCCCAACCAGACGGAGTGCACCAGAGCACATCAGACGCATCACTCGCCAGCTATAACATTACTGGATGAAGGAGCCACCACCGGATCGCAGACACCTGTCTGAAAAGAACCGAGCAAAACTCACAGTCCATGTTAGAAGACCCTCCCGAGCTGTGACAGACAGGGTGTAAAAGTCTCATCAACAGTCCGGAAGAGTGAGGCCGGTCGGTTCCTTCTGGCAGCAATCTCCAGATAAAACATTGTCTTTTTACGGTTAATTGCCTCCTGATAGCCGACATAATGGGCACGCAGGGCCAGTTTGTCTGCATCCAGACGGGATCTCCTCCAGCAGCGCTCTAATCTCTGACCCAGTTTCTTCATCTCCCTGAGCTCACCATCAAACCATGGTGACCTCAGGTAAGAAGTCCTGGGTCGTACACGGACAGGTGTGAGGGAGTTTATGGTATCGGATAACACCTCATTATAGGCGTCAACTCTGACCACAACACCTCCCGCGCATGCATCACCCACTCTAGACAAATCTGCTGCTGCCAAGAAACCCTCAGGGGTCAGACCCCGTAAAGGACGACAGCAGATCATCTCAGCAGGGGAAGGGCTTATGGCGGGAGCCCCAAGCATGAACTGAACCGTGCAATGATCAGACCAGAGAACTGAACTGACCTTAAGATCACTAATATTAAGTCCCAGTGAGAACACCAGGTCCAGCATGTGGCCATCCCGATGAGTCGGTAAAGTGACTGCATGCGTCAAACCAAGGGAGGACATGATCTGGGAAAGTTCATAACCATGTCCATGATTCACATCGTCGAACCAAACATTGAAATCCCCCAGAAAAACACATCTGGGGGATTCCAATGATGCAACGGCAACGAATCGGTAACCTCCTGCAGGAACTTCCCATCAACCCAGAAGGGCGATAAATAAGAAAGATCCTGCAGCCTACATCAGGTCCTCCCCGGATGGCCACACATTCAAACGAACCCGGAGCTCTCACCGGGTGCACGGTAAAGGTCAGGCTGGATCTAAAACAGATGGCTACACCGCCACCCCTGCGCTCCACTCTGGGACAGTGCACCACGGTATACCCGGGGGGGACAGCAGCCTCAAAAATTGGGCCCGCATCGTCTCCCACCCAGGTCTCCATGACAAACGCCAGATCAACTGACGAAATCAAGGCAGCAATTGCTGCTCTCCAGGGCTCAACATTGCTGCCACAGTGGCTGCAACAGCCCCACTGTCTGGGACACACACCAGTGCTGCCCCACTGGTGCAGACAGGCACAGGCTGGGACTGTGATGTCACGCAGGCCTCCATGGTGGCACCACCCACAGCCATGCCCATGATGTCACCTGCTGTGTGGCCATCCTGCTGCCCACACTTATCACTGTCTATGAAGTGAGCGCCATCATCATCAGTGATGGACCCGGCACCAGCCCAAGTCTCAGCATGCTGGCATCCATGGACGCTGGCATGCTGGGACACGGGCAGGGCCTCCACCGCACCTGCTCCTCCAACATAAGTCTGGACATCCAGGGGGGCCCACTGTTGCCCTGACCCTGGTATGCCTGTGGAGGTGGAAGGGCCCTCCTCTATGTTTATGGTACCACCCTCAGTGGACAAGCCCACCACCGCTGACCCATGTAGATGCTCAGGAGCTGTAAGGGAACACAGTAGCATTAATGTATCTCCCCTACCCTGTCCCACCCAGTGACAGACAAGGACCTACAATGCTGTGATGGACTTCCACCTGTCTGGAATCCACCACCTGGATCACCCTCGATGGCACAATGCTGCATGCTGCCAGCAACCCGCTCTTCTTGTGGGGTCAGGGGTTGCATGTCCGACTGTCCCCCACCGGTCGCAGACCATGCTGCCCTGATGGCAGCCACCTTGTCCTTAATCATCTGCTTGTCCGTGCCCATCTTCCTTTTGCATTCCTACACAGACCGCTGGTAACTGCCATGCAAGTTGATGGCACGCCCCACCTCTTCCCATGCAGCAGCATGGGTCTGTGGTGTTCCCCGCTGTCCACAGAGCAGTGGATCCTGGTCAAGGTAGGCCTCAAACAGGGCATCTGTTTCTGCCTTTGTGAAGATAGGCCTCCTATTCCTCCCATGTCTCTGTTCCTCTTCCTCCACCTCACAAATGCTCCTTATTCATCCTGTGAGAATGACAGGTGTTACCTGTGACTGTGCAGTCCCATGCATGTCCTACACACCATAGTCTACACTCCCAAACAGCATGCAACTCACCGCAATAGACTGCAATAACTGCCTATGGCTAGTGCAGCCCAATGTCACATTTTTATAGTGCAACGTAGGCAAATGAGGTGAGGCACAATTTTAAGTGGATGCAGATGCAGTATCTGCGCCATTGAATGTTTGTTTACCTGATTTGCATATGCCGGCTGAATATCACACTGTTGCACTTTGCGCAATTGTGTTGAACGTGCTCAGGCAAGTGCACATTTCTGTGACATGTGCAGTACACACCAAACTGCGCATGCCCGGGGTGATGACACAGACGCCTGACATGCTGCTGAGGTACTGTGTGCAGGAGGCAATGCAGGACATGGCCACCATTGTGCCAGTGGTACTACTGCATTGTTCACATATATGGCACTGTGGCACTGGGGTGCCTTAGGCACACTGGGGCAATAGCGTGGTAGGCCACTACAGGAGGTGGCACACAGACACCCAATCACGCTACACACATTGAGTACCAATCACGCTGTGGCAGTCCATGCGTGACAGCACCTTATCCCTGTGCCCAACTATTGCGCTGTTCGGTAGAGAATGGCAGTGCTGTACCATGCAGCATCTGCATGTGGTGGACCATGCTACCGAGTGCCCTTTTGACTCCAACTAGCTGTAGCGATGGCACAGAGGAGGGCTGGTGTGTGTATCCAGGTGGAGTTGGCCAATTTGGTGGCCATAGTGGAGCCCCATGCTGGGGCACTTTATAGTGATGCAACCTTGGACAGGGCCAGGAGTGCAGTATGGGAAGAGGTGGCAGTGGCGCAGGAGGAGGCCACAGAACTCAGGTGCATGGCTGAGCAGTGTCGCCATTGATACAGGGACCTCTGGCAGAGAGACCCGGACAGGCTTGCCTGCCGCGGGCACGTGCCAGGAGGGGCATGGTGCCAGGGCCAGGTAGATGCCCCATCCATACACTGTTAACATCTGTACAGGTATCATGGTTGCATGTGTCCAGCACATGGGGGGCCATCCAATGCTGGCCATGGTGGTGGTATCGGGAAGGGGGGTGGATGGGTATGGCTGTGTGGGATAGCACACACACATGGGGTGGGGACTTTGCTCCCTGATTGTACTGATGTTCCTCTCTCCATGTTTGCACCTTAGGCCCAGAGGAGCACTGGCGGGTGAGGGAGAGGAGGCACTGCCAAGAGGACCAGCAGGCTGGAAGGGATGCAGGACCACAGAGGTGCAGGGACCAGCCTGATGATGGTGAGTGCCTTACATCCATGATTATTATTGCATGCTGGGTAACAGGGTGGGCAGCGGGGCATGGCCACCATCCATTGACACCACTGCCACACATGCAACTTGTTACAGTCAGCACTGTTCAGTGGCACTGCATGTCTGGGAGTGCATCAGTGGTGGTCCATGTGTGCACCAGGTACATGGCTGTGCCACTGCCTTCACACCGCATAAGCCATATCACTGTATGGCCATGGTGGTGCTGTGCAGGACATGGGCAGTGGGAGTGTGCAATGGTCCGCGTGGCTGTGGGTGCCTGGGTAGGCAGGTCTTGTGGATGCCATCACTGTGGGTGGTCACACACCATAAAAGGGGTGTGGCACATGACTGTATGCCATGCACAATGGGTGGGCTGCAGGGGGCTGGACAGTCATACATATTGACTCTGCTCCCTTGTACTAGGTGGACAACACTGGATGGCCCTGGAACAGGGCATACAGGAACTGCTGCAGCTGGTGCAGATGTCCCTGGCACTGCTGGAGTGGATGGAGTGGCATGAGTTCTGGAGGAGAAGCACCCAGAGGTGTCATAGGAGTGGAGAGCGGGGAAGAGAATAGGCCCTCCATGACCCCCTGACACACCTAACCCCCCTGGACCCACCCTCACACCCCTTCTTCCCTCTCCCATTTGAACACCTCTGCCCCATGCCAGCCCCCACCGGATTTGTGGCCTTCCTCCCCTTGTATATATTTGTACATATGTTTGAGTGTTTATCTTTTTTAATACATACATTTTGTTATGACAACTGTGGTGGTCTCTGATTTGCAGTGGGCTACAGGCACTCAGCTGCAATGGTGTGCATGCAATCAGGGGTGGTGCAAGCCTGGGCATGTGTGTGTGTCCGAAAGGATACCGCCTATGGTGTGGGCAGGGGAATCAGTCACTGTCTGTCATTTGTGGGTTGTTCTCTGTGCACTGGATGCCTGTTTGCAGTGGTCCATGGTGCATGCACTGTGTGCATGGCACCCCTGTCAGACTATCCATGGACTGTGCTGCTGACACCCTTACATGTCTGTGATATGCACGGTCTGCTGGCATGTCAGTGGTGGCTGTCCATGCTGGATAACCACTGTACCTGGTACAATGCAGCAAGGAGGGCTGGGGGGATACTGGGATGCATAGGGAGAGGCATCACCAGTAGAAAACAGGAAGTTATTATCCCTCTGTAGAGGCAGCTGGTGAGACCCCATCTGAGTACTGTGTAGTTCTGGAGACCCAGTCTCCGCAAATACATAGACAGGATGGAAGCTGTCTAGAGGAGGGCAACTAAAATGGTGCAGGGTCTGCACTGGAAGACATATGAAGAGAGTCTTAAGGAGCTTAATATGTATAGCCTCGAGGAAAGAAGGGAGAGGGGGGACATGATAGAAACGTTCAAGTACCTCAAGGGAATCAACAAAGTCCAAGAGGGTAGCATCTTTCAAAAAAAGAGGTGTGCAAGAACAAGAGGGCACAATTTGAAGATAGAGGGGGCGGCTCAGAGGTAATTTAAGGAAGTATTTTTTCACAGAGAGGGTTGTGGATGCATGGAACGGCCCTCCGGAGGAGGTTGTGGAGTCAAAATCAGTGGTGGAATTCAAGCATGCATGGGATAGTCATAAGGCAATTCTGGGGGTGGGGGTAGGAAGAAGTAGGCTGCTGGTTAACTAGGATCTGCAGCTTATCCAGTAGGTAGGGAAATGGGCAGACTGGGTGGGCCAAGCGGTCCTTATCTGCCATCAAATTCTATGTTTCTATGTTTCTATGTAATGCCAGGTAGTCTCCAGTCACCAATATGGTGCATGTCTGCCTCCGGTGGCACTGTTGCCTCCACTGTTGTTGTCCACCCTGCATGCTGTCACTTGTGTCTGTTGCAGGGGATGTGCTCCACTGTCTGTCACTTGTGCTCCGGCCGCATGCTGGTGGCATACAGCTTCATGGTGCCTGCGCAGGGGGGTTGGCACACCTGTGCCATGTAGGGGTGCTGGCCATGTGCACACAGCTGCCATGGCCACATGCCAGTGGCTTTTGACCTGCTACTGTGTTCCTGTGTTGTTGTGCCCTGGGGTATGGGTGGCTGTTTGTCCATGCACTATGTTGCATCCTGTGTGGCACATGCTTCCATCCAACACTGTGTGTGTCTGTGCTGGCTGTTGTGGCCAGTGCTGGGATTGAAGTCTCCTGGGAGGGTGTGCAGGGTGCTGTACCACTGGTGGTGGGTCCGGGCATGTCCTGTCACATGTGGGGAACTCTCGTGTGCTGGACGCATGGTCGGTCCCTCAGCTGTACCTTTGGGACGGGCAGGGTGGCATTGTGGATGCAGTTGTTGCATCACTGTCTTCTGCCACCAACTGCAGGGGGCACAGGGTGGGGCTACCTTGCATGGCTCCTTGCTGCACAGGGTTGCATTGTCACTGTGAGGGTGGTGGCATGCATGGGGTGTCCTGCACTGTTGGGCACTACTCCTGGGCAGGGTGTATGGGGATTGTAGTGCATGGTGTGCTCTGCATTGGTGGGATGGTGTGTCACAGGGTGGTTGACACTCCTTGTGTGCCAGTTACAGCTTGCCAGGTGGTGTGCTGCAGCACCATGCCCTGGCTGTGGGTTGGTTGCTGGTATCCATGGGCCGGTGATTATTCCAGCTCTCCACCAGTTGTGCAGTGCATGGGGTGTGTCGGGTGATGTCTGTTCTGCTGTGTGCTCCTCTACCCATTTGTGGCATGGGTGGTGGGCCCCTGCATCCTGTCCCTGTGCATCCCTGGTTGTGCTGTTGCACTGCTGCCCTGCTCTACAGGGTGCTATGGCACATCAAGACTGCTCCACTGAGCATCCCTGGTTGTGCTATGACGCACCCAGAATGTGCAACTGCACATCCCTGGTTGTGCTTATGGCACAGGAGGCGTGATATTACTACTCGTAGTGCATGGCGCATCTTGAGCTGTGCAGTTTTGAACATCGCACTTCTTTCACATGGGTGCAGTGGACTTGCGCTTGTCTTCTGCTGTTGCACACTTTTGGGCAGTTTGAATATCCGGCCCCAGTGTTTAGAACCACACTACAATAGAGACAAATTAACCAATGATTGAGATGATGTAACAGATAGTTTAGCATCTCACTGTGAGAGAGATAAATTAACACATACTAAATTAATTTAATAGTTACACTATTGTAACACCACACCACTATATTATATTATATTATATTATATTATATTATATTATATTATCTTATATTATATTATATTATATTATATTATATTATATTGTATTGTATTGTACTGTATTGTATTGTATTGTGTTGTCTTGTCTTGTATGATATTATATTATATTATATTATATTATATTATATTATATTATATTATATTATATTATACCTCTGGGGAGGGGTGCATCACTGGCAGATGTGGGGAAGGCAAAGCAGGAAGATGAGGTAGCAGAGGTGGAAATCATGGTAGAGAGAGTGAGGGAAGCCCTTGGGTCCCATAAGATGGAGAAAGCACCAGGGCCAGATAAATTACATCCCAGAGTGCTGAAGGAACTGGCAGATGTCCTGGCAAAACCCCTGATGGAGCTCTTCAGCATCTCTCTGAGGACAGGATGGGTGCCTCTAGGTGGCACATACAGTGCCTATCTACAAGTGGGGAACAGGGAGGTGGCAGGAACTACAGGCCCATCAGTCTGACATTGATAGTGGGCAAGGTAATGGAGGACATTGTCAAGGAGAGACAAGGGGGACCTGGAAAAATTGGGGAGCCAGGACGATAGACAGCATGGATTCATCCTGGGGAAATCATGTCAGACAAACCTTGTGGAGTTCTTTGACTGGCTGTTGAGTGCCATAGACCTGGGAAGACCAGTAGACATCCTCTTTCTTGACTTCAGCAAGGCATTTGACTCTGTTCCTCACATGGGCCTGTTGAATAATGTAGGAGAAATGGGGGTGGGGAACCAGATGATCAGATGGATGGGAAATTGCATCCTGAACTGGACCTAGAGTTTCGTGGTTGGAGGGATAGTCACATCCCCAAGGAGGGTCATTACTGGAGTCCCTCAGGGATCAGTCCTTGGGCCCCTCCTGTTCAATGCCTATGTATCTGACATTAGGAAATGCAGCAGGAGTGAGCTGAGTCTCTTTGTGGATGACTCAAAACTAGAAGTGGTGGTGGATGGGGAGGAGGGAGGGTGGTCCTACAGGGGCCCAGGAGGCTCTGGAAAAGTTGTCTAGAAAGTGGAAGCAGAGGTTCAAAGCAGAAATATGCAGGGTACTGCACCTGGGAGCCAGAAGCCCAGGCCAAGTTGACACCCTTGGGGGGAAATGCTACAAGTATTGATGGCTGAGAGGGACCTGGGATGGTAGTAGATGTCAAGATGAACAACTCAGAGAGTTGTAGGAGGGCAGTGGCAAAGGCCAACATGATGCTTGGATGCATCGCTAGGGGCTCACCTCCAGAAGGAGTGAAGTAATAATCCCACTGTATAACATCTCAAGTACTGCATGCAATTTTGGAGGCCACATGTAAAGAGAGATATTGAAATCCTGGAGAGAGGGTAAAGAGAAGGGCAACCAAAATGATTTGGGGCTTGTGGGAAAGGACCTAAGGGGAGAGGCTCGAAGAGCTAAATATATACACATTGGAAGAGAGAATGGACTGGGGAGAAATGATAGAGGTTTTCATGCACATGAAGGGGTAAATAAGGGAGGAGCAGTCAGGGTACTCTGAAGAAAGGAGGTGGGGCACTTAGAGGGCATGGGTGGAAGCTGGAGGGGGGAGAGTCAGTGGAGAAAGGAGGAGGTGCTACTTCACTGAGAGGGTGGTGGAGTCATGGAATGCACTGCCTCAGTGGCTGGTGGAAGCAGAAATGGTGGAAGGGTTCCAGAAGGGGTGGGGTTCTGGAAGCAAAAACCAGTGCAGTGAGAAAATACAGGACTGGGAAGGCAGAAGCCAGAGAGGGAGAGGGGGGCAGCAAGGTCAGTTAACAGGGTGGGGGGCTGACGAAATGAGCAGACAGAAAAGATCATTAGGCTTATTGTTTTGGCATTTTAGAATGTTAGTATATTATGTTATATTATATTACATGATATTAAATTGTATTATATTGTATTATATTACATTACATTAATCATTATTCTGTAACAGGGATAATTTCACAAAGTTAAGCCCAACACTGTATCAGAGCATTTAACTCATCGTTTAGAAACACAATACAAGACAGGCAATATAACTCTTGTTTGAGATAAATTAACACACAGATTAGCCGCACACTGTCACAAAGATAATTTAGCACATTTAATCATTACACAGTTACAGAGATAATTTAACACATAATTCAACTCCACACTATCACAGAGATATTTTAACACATAGTTTAACACCACTATGTCACATCGATAATTTAACACAGTTATAATACCACAGCATTATATAGTGTCATATCTTATATCATATTATATTGTATTATATTATCTTATATTAATCACCACTCTGACACACTGATAATTTCATGCAGTTAAGCACAACACTGGAAGAGAGCATAATTAACTCATTGTTTAGACTCTCAGCACCAGAGATACAATTTAACCCATTGTTGAGATAATGTTACACATAGTAAAATAATATGTCATATCATGTCATATAATATAATATAGTATGATGGTGTGCTGTTATAATATTATAGATATTAAAGCAATTAACTAAGTGTTACTTTTCCTCTGTGAAAGTGTGGTGTCTCTATTGTAGAGTTTTTAAACAATGAGATAGATGCTGTCTGTTACAGTATTGTGCTTCACTGCATGAAATTAAACCTGTTAGAGAGGTGATTAATGTAATAGAATATAATATATTATGGTATGATATAGAATATTATAAGATAATTCAATAACATAGGATATGTCGCTCCTGTAAAAAAGCTTTCAGCTTAGTGTGCTATTCCTGGTTAAACAACTAAATAAAAAAAAAATGATATAATATAATATAATGTAATATAATATAATGTGGTGTTATAATATTTTAACTATTATATTAATTGATTCTGTGATAATTTATCTCCATCACAGTGTGGTACTAAACTATGTGTTAAAATATCTCTGCGATAGTGTGGTGCTGAACTATGTGTAAATTATCTCAAACATGTGTTAAATTGTATCTCTAATAGAGAGAAGCAAAACAGTTACTTAAATTCTCTCTGCTACAATCTTGTGTTTAACTGTGTATTATTATCCCTGGATATGATATGCTATAACATAATTTATTACAATGTAATATGATATGATATATGATATGATACAAAATAATGGTGTGCTCTTATAATTGCATTAATTTATCTCTTTGCAGAGTGGAGTTAAACTGTGTAAAAAATACCTCTGTGATGGTGTGGTGCTTAACTATGTGTTAAATTATCTCTGTAACAGTGTAGTGATTAAATGTGTTACATTATCTCTTTGAAAGTGTTGTGCCAATCTGTTGGTGAAATTATCTCAAACAAGAGTTTAATTGTCTCTTGAGTATTGTGATTCTAAACGATGTGTAAAATGCTCTCTGTTACAATGTTGTGCTTAACTGTGTGAAATTATCTGATATGGAGCAGTGAGTAATATAATATAATATAATATAATATAATATAATATAATATAATATAATATAATATAATATAATATAATATAATATAATATAATATAATACAATACAATATAATATTATGTAATGTAATATGATATGATTTGATATGCTACAATATGATATGATATAATATATTACCATATGATAAGAAATGATGTCATATAACGAATGTATTGTAATGTAATATAACATAAAATAATATAATATAATATGATATATTATAATATAACACATTATAATACAATATAATATAGTGGAATGGTGTTATAATATTATAAAGCTGAAATATGGTTAAAATTATCTCTATCACAGTGTTGTTCTAAATTATGTGTAAAATTATCTCTGTAGCAGTGTGGTGCTTAAATGTGTTATATTGTCCCAGTGACAGTGTGGTGCTAATTTATGTGTTAAATTATCTGATCATGTGTTAAATAGTCTCTGTTGCAGTGTGGTTCTCATCAATGAGTTAAATGATCTCTGTTACAGCGTTGTGCTAAACTGAATGAAATTATTCCTGTTACAGAGAGGTGATTAATAGAATAGAATAGAATAGAATAGAATAGAATAGAATAGAATAGAATACACTGGCGTGGGGTTATAATATAACTTAAATTAATTAACTATGTGTTAATTTATATCTGTGACAGTGTGGTGCTAAACTGTGTTACAATAGCTCATGATAATGTGGTGCTGAGCTATGTGTTAAAATATCTCTGTGATAGTGTTGTGAAGAACTATGGTTAAAATTATGTCTATCTCAGTGTTGTTTTAAACTATGTGTTAAATTATCTCTGAAACCATATTTCAGCTTTACACAGTCACAGAGATAATTTTACACAATTTTAGCTCTACACTGTCACAGAGATAATTAAAACGAGTTTAACACCACACTCACAGAGTTAATTTAACACACAGTTTAGCAGGACACAGTAAAAGATACAATTTAAGACAGTATATCATTGCACCTCACAGTGTTAATTTAACACATAGTTCAGGACCACACTATCGCAGAGATATTTTAATACAGTTTAGCACCACACTGTCACAGATATAAATTAACACATAGTTAATTAATTTATGTTATATTATAATCCCACACCAGTGTATTCTATCCTATTCTATTTTATTCTATTCTATTAATCACCACTCTCTCATAGGGTAATTTCACAAACTTAAGCACAGCACTGAAAGAGAGATGGTGTTGAACTATGTTTCAAAATGTCAGAGCGATTGTGTGGTGCTGAGGATTTAATGTATTACATTATCTCTGTGACAGTGTGGTGCTAATCTCTGTGTTGAATTATCTCAAAAATTGTTAATTTGTGTCTCTTGTAGAGTGGTTTCAGGCAGCTAGTTAAATGCTCTCTGTTACAATGTTGTGCTTAACTGTGTGAAATTATCCATTACAGAGTGGAGATTAATATAATATATTATAATATAATATAATATAATATAATATAATATAATATAATATAATATAATATGATATGAGCTATGTGTTAATATAATATAATATATTATGGTATGGTATGATATAATATAATATAATGTAATATAATATAATATAATATAATATAATATAATATAATATAATATAATATAATAAAATGGTGTGTGTTATAATATTATAATTACTGGCCACAATTTTTCCCATAGACAAACCGAGTTATAATTTGCCGTTATAACTAGCTCAGCTAGTTATAACGGCAAACACGTGTCACCTCTCTCTAGACTGGTCAGCAATTTTTTCTATAGGCTGAACCAGTTATAATTTGCAAACATGCGCCACTTCAATCAAACTAGAGCCACATCCTGATTGGCTCTCCGCTTTTCATGGGTGGACTAAACACATAACAAACATGGCGGCTCCTCGTCCCGCTTACTCAGGAGCTGCCACAGACCATCCATCACACCGGAGATCGTCTTTTCTTTCACAATCTCTTGTTTTCTTTCAAAACCTCTTATCTGGTTGATACTGCAGTCCGTAACCCGTACAGCCCGAGAAATGCCTCCGAAACAGAACACCATGCTGGAACAGCTCCGAAGCGCTTAACAGAGGTAAGCGCTGTTGCAGCAAGTGAAACATAAATCAACAAAGCATGAAGAAACACTTGTAAAAAGAAAAAGATGCCCAACAAACAACAATCGCTTTAATAAAGATGCTGTGTGTGTGTGTGTGTGTGAGACAGCGGACAGTGTGTGTGTGTGTGTGTGTGTCAGTGAATCACAGACAAGCAGCATCAATCTGGGAAAAAATTGCTGACCAGCAATTATAAAAATAAGTAATAGGCAGGTGGTTATTTATCAGAATTTTACAAACCCTCGGTGTGGGATGCCTTTATAAACCCCTCGGGCTTCACCCTCGGGGTTTATGGGGCATCCCACATCTCGGGTGTGTGTAAAATTCTCATACTAACCACCTGCCTATACATTATTCTCTAGGTATCTATTAAATTAATTAACTGTGTGTTAATTTATTTCTGTGAGAGTGTGGTGTTAAACTAACTGTCAAAATATTTCTTCGATAGTGTGGTGATGAATTATGTGTTAAATTATCTCTGTGACAGTGTGGTGCTGATCTAATGTTAAATTATCTCAAATATGGGTTAAACTGGGTGTTGCAGTCTGGTTCTAAAAATTTAGTTCAATGCTGTCTGTTACAGTGTTGTGCCTAACTTTGTGAAATTACCCTAAGAGAGAGTGGTGATGAATAGAATAGAATAGAATAGAATACAGGGGTGTGGTGAAATAATATGATATCTTTTAAATTAATTAATGATGTGTTAATTTATCCCTGTGACAGTGTGGTGTTAAACTATCTGTCAAATCATCACAAAGATGGGTAAAATTGTCTCATTTGAAGTGTGGTGCTAAACAATGAGTTGAATGCCTCTGTTACACTGTTGTGCTTAATTGCCTGAAATTGTACCTGTTACAAAGTGGTAATTAATATATCATAACATAGTATAATATAATATAGTGCATTGCAATACAATACGATACATACATATATAATATATATCATATGATATGATATGATAAAAGATCTGATATCATGTGATATAATATGATGTGATGTGATGTGATGATATGATATGACATGATATGAAATATGATATGATATAATATAATTTAACATAATTTAATACAATATGTTATAATATACTATAGCATAATATGATATGATATGAGATGATATGAAATGAAATGATATAGTATGGAAAGATATGACATGACACTGTCACAGAGACAAATCAGCACATAGTTTATTCACTTAATAGTTATAATATTATAACACCACACCACTAATTTATAATGTATTATATATTGTTATATTATATTATGTTATATGTTACAATACATTATATTACATTGTACTATTATATTATATTACACTATATTGCATTATATCATATCATCATATCATATCATATTACATCACATATCATATCATATCAGTCATAGCATACTATTCCACATTATGTCATGGAAGGGTCCCTCGTGGTATGCCCTCCAAACAGGCAGTACCGAGCCTGCACCAGCTTCGAGCTGTACAATGATACTGAGATCGTGGGCTGGTACCACCTGAATTGGACAATTCTGAGGTGGCTCTGTGAGCTGTGCAGTGATGTGATGCAGGCACCTACACGATGGAGACATGCTCTGTCAGTGGAGACTAAAGTGACAGCTTGCATATGCTTGCTCACCATGGGTACCTTCCAGAGACCAACAGAGGACACCACAGGTATAAACCAGTTGGCTGCATCAACCCACCTCACCCAATTCCTCAGCTGCCACATGCTGCGGAGTACATCCATTTCCCCAGCGGAGTGCACAGCAAACATACAGGAGTTCCACAGGGCAGCATGTATGCCTGGTGTGTTAGGGGCAATAGACTGCACACAGGTGGCCATCCGCACACCACCTGGCCCCAAGGGGGCCACATACATTAATCGCAAGGGCTATGCTAACATCAACTGCCAGGTGGTGTGCAATGCCAGGGGAGGCATAATCAATGTCTGTGCCATGCACCCTGCAGGAGCACATGATGCCTTCATCTGGCACCAGTCAGCACTGTGCCACAGATTCGAGAGTGGGGACATCCCCACTGGTCACTTAGTGGGTGAGCATGCAACCCACATGGAAAAAACATAGTGCTTGGGAGGGGCATGGTCAGAGGTGACATGGGTTGTGGTCTACATGGCCTGGGGCATGGCGATGCTGATCACCAAACTAACCTCCACCTCTACACAAAGGTGACAGTGGATACCCATCCATCCCTGGCTGCTCACACCATACAGGTGGCCCACGACCCCACCACAGCAATGTTACAATGAGGCACATGCCACCACACGTAATGTCATCGAGTGGGTGTTCGGGATGCTGAAGGCATGTTTCTGTTGCCTGGACACCTCTGGTGGTGCTCTACAGTACAGCCTCTCAAAGGCCTGTGAGCTATTCCTGGGCTGTTGCATTCTGCACAACATGGCCAATGAATGTGGGATAGCTCTACCAGTTTGAAGAGGGGGACAGCGATGGGGATGATGAGGACGCCGGTGACAATGGTGATGGGCAGCTCCCCCTTGGGTGACGGGACCCCTGACTGCTCCTGCTGGCACAGCTGCACCAGGACACCATCACGGAGGAGCACTTCAGCCAACCCAGGCTGAACACTGGCCTCATGGGTGGCACCGATGGTCCCCCAGGGTTCCACTGCATGAAAGCGACCATGCTCTTGCAGGGGTCTGCAGTAAACCAAACATGCCTGCGCCAGGTGTGCTCGGGATGCCCACAGCTGAACCCGATGTTAACAAGGATGGTGTCGCACGATGCTGGGAATGGGGTGGACATTGCACTGCGCGGGGTCTGAGACGATGGGGAAATAACTGTGTGTCCCTGTGGCCATGGCAGCTGTGATTGCATGTGTCAGCCTGTCAAAGGCAGCGGTCACATCCTCCTGCATCCGTCCATCCCTGCAAGGAGCAGAGTGGTTTCTCTGGCGACGCCCTCTGCCCCCTGCAGAGCCACTCTCAATGCATCCACTGCCGTCACAAGCTGCATCTGGTGATTGACTGATGTGCAGTAGTGTGCTCATCCAAGAGGTCATCTGCCCAATTGGCATGCTGTCCCTCAGGGTGTGCACAGGCCTGATGCTCATCACCCCTTGAGGGTGGGTGCTGCAACCACCAGGGCCAGGCCTGGGCATGTACACAGGTGGTGCACTGATGCCGCTCCCTGACACTGTACCCCCAAGCCCATTGGCCGACTGCTGATGCTGCCCCTCCGGCTGCCACTCCCCATGGCTCAATGTTGCACCGCAGTGGCTGCAACAGTTCCACTGTCCTGTACACACACCAGTGCTGCCCCACCAGTGCTGACAGGCACAGGCTGGGATGATGATGACACGCAGGCCTCCATGGCAGCACCACCCACAGCCATGGCTGCAATGTTACCTGCTGTGTGGCCATCCTGTGGCGCACACGTGTCACTACCCATGATGTTAGCGACATCATCATTAGTGATGGACCCAGCACCAGCCCGAGTCCCAGCATGCTGGCATCCATGGATGCTGGCACACTGGGACATGGGGAGGGCCTCCTCTGCACCTCCTCCAATAACATCAGCCTGGACGTCCAGGTGGGCCTACTGTCACACTGAGCCATGTATTCCTGTGGAGGTGGATAGGCCCTCCCCCATCTCCATCTGACCGGCCTCAGTGGAGAAGCCCACCACCACTGACCCATGCAGATGCTCAGGAGCTGTAAGGGAAAACAAAGTCATGTTACTGCATGTGACCTATCCTGTCCCCCCAATAGACAGACCATGACCTGCCATGCAGTGACGGGCTACCACCTGTCTGGAATCCACCACCCAGAGCACCCTCAATGGCACAATGCTGCATGCTGCCAGCAACCCTCTCCACCTTTGGGGTCTGGTGTAGCACCGCCGGCTGTCCCCCACCTGTCGCAGACCTTGCTGCCCTGATGGCACCCACCTTCTCCTTAATCCTCCTCCTGTCTGTGCCCATCTTTTTCATGCACTCCAGCATGGAGTGCTGGTGGCTGCCATGCAGGTTTACAGCATGTGCCACCTCCTCCCATGCAGTAGCACAGGCCTGTGGTGTTCTCTGGCATCCACAGAGAAGTGGCTCATGGTCTAGGTAGGCCTCGAACAGGGCATCCATCTCGCCTTCATGAAATTTGGCCCTCCTCCTCCCACAACTCTGTTCCTCTTCCTCCACAACTCGCTCAGTCATGATTCAGCCTGTGAGAATGAAAGGTGTTACCTGTGACTGTGCAGTCCCATGCATGTCCCCAAATCCACAGTCCACACACCCAAACAGCATGCAACTCACCAATAGACTGCAGTAACTGACTATGGCCAGTGCAGCCCAATGTCGCACTTTTATAGCACAACCCATGCAAATGAGGTGAGGCGCATCCTAAAGTGGGTGCAAATGCAGCGACTGTGCAATTGAATGGCTGATTAGCCTGATTTCATATGACGGCTGAATTTCAGGGCCAGGAGTTGGGTGTGGCAGTAGGTGGCCGACACCCTGGAGGAGGCCACCGGTGTTGGGCGGACGGCAGAACAGTGCTGCCACAGATATGGGGACCTGAGGTGGAGGAACCTGGGCCTGCTTGCCTGCCTGTGGGCACATGCCAGGAGGGGCACGGTGCCACTACCAGGTAGGTGCAACATCCATACGCTTTTATCTTCCATACGGGTATCATAGTTGCATGTGTCCAGCACATGGGGGGGCATCCGGTGTTGGCCGTGGTGTTGTTTTCTAGGTGTGGGGTGGGTGGGTCTGGCTGGGTGGGATTGACCACATGGGGTGGGGGACTTTGCTACAGGATTGTACTGATGTTCCTCTCTCCATGTTTGCACCTTAGGCCCAGACGAGCACCAGCTGGTGAGGGAGAGGAGGCACTAGCAGGAGGACCATCAGGCCGGAGGGGCGAAGGTCCACAGAGGTGCAGGGACCAGCCTGATGATGGTGAGTGCCTTACATGCATGATTACTATTGCATGCTGTGTAACAGGGTGGGCAGAGAGGCATGGCCACCATCCATTGACACCACTGCCATGCACACAACTTGTTACAGTCAGCACTGTCCAGTGGCACTGCATGTCTGGGAGTGCATCAATGGTGGTCCATGCATGCACTGGGTACATGGCTGTGCCACTGGCTGCGCACCACATAGCCATGTCACTGAACAACCACAGTGGTGCTGTGCAGGACTTGGCTAGTGGGTGTGTGCAGCGGTCCGCATGGCTGTGTGCACCTGGGTGGGCAGGTCTTGTGGATGCGATCACTGTGGGTGGTCATACCATCACAGAGGGAGTCCCATGGCCGTATGCATGCAAAGTGGGTGGGCTGCATGGGGCTGTGCATTCACACCTATTGACTCTGCTACCTTGTCCTAGGTGGATGGCAGCTGCAGGAAATCAGAGCGACACTGCAGGAGATCCTACATGTTGCCAGGGCCTCCCTGTAGATCCTTGAAAGGATAGACTGGCTGGGAGTACGACGGTGGCATGGTGGGAGGAGCAGCCAGAGTGGGGAGCCGGGCTCCTACTGAGCATACTAATGCCCCTGATTTTCCCTACCCCCTGGACCCACTCTCACCCCTCCTTCCCTCTACCATTTGTTCACCCCTGCCCCATACCCACCCCCACCTTGTTTGTGGCCTCCCCAACCTTTTGTAAATATATGTATATAGTTTTGTTGATATTTTACAATACATTTGTTTTGATATACCTAATGTGGTGGTCTCTGTTTTGCAGTGGGCTATGGGTGCTCAGCTGCAGTGGTGTGCATGGCATCAGGGGTGGTGCAGTCATGTGCATCTGTGTGTGTCCGTGGGGAAGTGACTATGGTGTGGTGGTAGCTATCAGTCACTGTCTGTGGTGTGTGTGTTGTTCCTTGAGCACTGTGTACAGTGGTCCATGGTGCATGCTCTGTGTCCATGGCATCCCTGTCAGCCCGTCCATGGCCTGTGCAGCCGACACCCTTGCAGGTCTGTGATCTGCACAGTCTGCTGGCATGTCAGGGGTGGCTGTCCATGCAGGACAGCCACTGTACCTGGCAAAATGCCGTGTTGCCTCCTGTCACTGGTGTGGTGCATGTCTGCCTTGGGTGACACTGTGGCCTCCACTGTTGCTGTCCCACCTCCATGCTGTCGCTTGTGTGTGTTGCAGGGGATGTGCACCACTGTCTGCCATTTGTTCTCTGGGCAAATGCTGGTGGCATACAGCTCCACAGTGCCTGCACTCCTGTGCCATGGAGGAGTGCTGGCCATGTGTACACGGTTTCCATGGCCACATGCTGGGGGCTTGGTGTCCCTGTGTTGGTGTGCCCTTGGGTTTGGGTGGGTGTTTGTCCATGCACTACATTGCATCCTGTGTGGTGCATGCTTCCATGCACCACTGTGGGTGTCTGCGCTGGCTCTTGTGGCCAGTGCTGGGCCGGGGTGTGTTCTTGGGAGTTTGTGCAGGGTGCTGTACCACTGGTGGTGGGGTCCAGGGCATGCCCCTGTCACATGTGGGGTACCTGTGTGCCGATGCATGGTCGGTCTTCAGCTGTACTTGGTGGATGTGTGGTGGCACTGTGTATGTAATCACATTGCATCGCTGTGTGTTGCCACCCGCTGATGGGTGCTCGTGGTGGGGCTGCCTTGCATGGTTCTGTGGCACAGGTCGCATTGTCACGAGTGGGGGTGGTGGCATGCATGGGTTATCCTGCACTGGTGGATGCGGCTCCTGGGCAGGGTGTTTGGGGGTCATGGTGCAGAGTGCAGGTGTGCTCTGCATTGGTGGGATGGTGGCACAGTGGTCGGCCTCCTTATGTGCCAGTCACAGCTTGTCAGGGGGTGTGATGGGGCACCATGGCCCGGCTGTGGGTTGGTTGCTGGTCTCCATGGGCCAGTGGTAATTCCAGCCCTCCCCCAGTTGTGCAGTGCATGGGGTTTGGGGGACGATGTCTGTTCTGATGTGTGTTTCTCTGCCCATCTGTGGCATGGGTGGTGGGCCCCTGCATCCCTGGTTTTGCTGTTGCATTGCTGCCCTGCTACTGGGGGGCATCCCTGGTTGTGCTATGGTGCATCTGGACTGCTCAGCTGAAGCTTCACTTCCCTAGTTGTGCTGTGGCACAGGTGGTGCGATATTCATTCATCAGCTGTAGGCACATCTTGGCCTACGCAGTTTTTGAATATCACGCTTCTTGCGCATGGGCGCAATGGACTTACAATTTCTCCTGCTGTAGCGCACTTTTTTGCAAAGTTTGAATATCTGGGCCATTGTTTAGAGCTATGCTGCAACAGAGACAATTTATCTCACTTTTGAGAAAATTTAACACATTAATTAGCACCACGCTGTCACAGAGAAATTAACACATAAATTACAAAGTTACTTTTATAATATATTATTTTATATTGCATTAAATTGTAATATTATATTATTCCATATTATATGATATTATATTATATCATATCATGTCATATTACATTACATCACATATCATATCATATCAAATCAATCATAGCATGCTATATCATATCATATCATATCATATCATATTATATTATGTTAATCACTACACTGTAATGGAGAAAATTTCACACAGGTAAGCTAGACTCTGTAACATACAACATTTATCTCACTGTTTAGAGCTATGCTGCAAAAGAGACAATTTATCTCACTTTTGAGAAAATTTAACACATTAATTAGCACCACAATGTCACAATGATAATGTAACACATTTAAGCACTACTCTTTTACTCAGATAATCGAACACATAGTTCAGCACCACAGAATTGCCCAGATATTTTAACACATAGTTTAGCACCCACACTTTCACATAGATAAATTAACAAATAGTTAATTAATTTAATAGTTATAGTATTATAACAGCACATAATTATATTATATTTTATTTTATTATGTTATGTTATAATAATCACCACACTTTTACACGGATAATTTCACAGGTTTAGCACAACACTCTAAGAGAGATAATCTAACACATTTAATCACCACACTTTTACAGAGATAATTTATCACATAGTTAATTAATTTAATAGTTATAATATTATAACACCTCACCATTATATTATATCGTAGCGTATCATTTCATATCATATCGTATATCATATCATATCATTTCATTTCATATCATTTCATATGATATCATATTATATTAAATTATATTACAGTAATCACCTCTCCATAATTGGGATGATTTCACACAGTTAAGCACAACCCTATAATAGACAGTATTTAACTAACTGTTTAGACCCTCACTGCAAGACTTACAATTTAACAAATGTTTGACAGAATTTAACAAATAGTTCAGCACCGCACTATCGCAGAGATATTTTAACTCATAGTTTAGCACCCCACTGTCAGAGAGATAAATTAACACATAGTTAATTAATTTAATAGTTATAATATTGTAACACCACATCATTATATTATATTATATTGTATTATATTAAGTTATGTTATAGTATATTATATTATTTTATACTATAGCTCTGGGATGGGGCATCATTGGCAGGTGTGGGGAAGGCAAAGCAGGAGGATGAGGTAGCAGAGGTGGAAATCATGGCAGAGAGAGTGAGGGAAGCCTCGGGTCCCATAAGATGGAGAAAGCACCAGTGCAGGATAAATTACATCCCAGAGTGCTGAAGGAACTGGCGGAATTCCTGGCAAAACCCCTGATGGAGCTCTTCAGCATTTCTCTGAGGACAGGGTGGGTGCCCAGGATTGGAAGGTGGCACATATAGTGCCAATCCACAAGCGGGGATTAAGGGAGGTGGCAGGGAACTACAGGTCCATCAGCCTGACATAGGTGGTGGGCAAGGTAATGGAGGGCATTTTTCAAGAAGAGACTAGGGGGGACCTGGAAAAGATGGGGAGCCTGGACAATAGACAGCATGGATTCATCCTGGGGCAATCATGTCAGACAAACCTTGTGGAGTTCTATGACTTTGTGATGAGTTCCTTGGACCTGGAAAGACCAGTGGACATCCTCTTCCTTGACTTCAGCAAGGCATTTCACTCTGTTACTCACAGGGCCTGTTGAATAATCTGGGAGAAATGGGGGGTGGGGAACCAGATGATCAGATGGGTAGGAAATTGTCTAATAAACCAGACCCAGAGGGTCGTGGTTGGAGGGATAGTCTCATCCTCAAGGAGGTTCATTAGTGGAGTCCCTCAGAGATCAGTCCTTGGGTCCCTCCTGTTCAACGCCTACATCTCTGACATAAGGAAGTGTATCAGGAGTTAGATGATTCTCTTTGTGGATGACCCTTAACTGGGGGCAGTGGTGGATGGGGAGGAGGAAGGGAGGGTGGCCCTACAGGGGGACCTGCAGGTTCTGGAAAGGTTATCTAGAAAGTGGAATCTGAGGTTCAATGCAGGAAAATGCAAGGTACTGCACCTGGAAGCCAGAAACCCAGGCCAAGTGTACTCCCTGGGGGGGAATGCTACACATCTCGATGGCTGAGAGTGACCTGGGGTGGTAGTGGATGTCAAGATGAACAACTCGGAGAGTTGCAGGAGGGCATCTGCAAAGGCCAACATGATGCTTGGATGCATTGCTATGGGGCTCACCTCCAGAAGGAGGGAAGTGATAATTCCATGGTATAACTGCTTGGTGAGGCCAAACCTTGAGTACTGCATGCAGTTTTTGAGGCCACATTTAAAGAGGGACATTGGACTCCTGGAGAGGGTCCAGAGGAGGGCAACCAAAATGATTTTGGGCTTGTGGGACAGGACCTATGGGGACAGGCTCAAAGAGCTAAATATGTACACATTGGGAAGAGAGAAGGGACAGGGGGACATGATAGAGGTCTTCAGGTAAGTGAAGGGGTAAATAGGGAAGGAGCAGTCAGGGTGCTCTGAAGAAAGGTTGTGGGGCACCTAGAGGGCATGGGTGGAAGCTGAAGGGGGTGCTTTGGTGGAGAAAGGAGAAGGTGCTACTTCACTTAGAGGGTGGTGGAGGAATGGAATGCACTGCCAAGGTGGAGGCAGCAATGGTGGAGGAGATCAAGAGTGGGTGGGACAGGTACAGGGGAAGGGTTCTGGAAGCAAAACCAGTCCAGCAAGAGTATCCAGGACTGGGAAGGCAGAAGCCAGATAGGGAGGGGGGGAAGTAAGGTCAAGTCCTAGGTTGGGGGCTGACCAAATGAGCAGACACGAAAGATCATTAGGCCTATTCTTCTGGCATTTTAGTAAGTTAGAATGATAGTATACTATATTATATTATATTATATTATATTATATTATATTATATTATATTATATTATATTATATTCATCACCACTTTGCAACTGGTATAATTTCACACAATTAAGCACAACACTGTAACAGAGAGCATTAAACTCAGGCCCAGATATTCAAAAGAGTTGTGCCATGTGCAACAGGGATGCGCCAACGCAAGTCCGAAAATACACCATTCTGTGATATTCAGCGGGAGGCAGATGCGCCCCCCAAATTACAATGTGCAAGAGCGCAATGATAATGAATGCACGTGCAACTGAAGGGGGAGGAACAATGCATAAATGGCACAGTGCTATATTCAACAACATGCGCCATGTGCAATAGGGGAGAAAACGGAAGTTGTGCGATACCGGAAATGATCCAAAATAAAAAGGAACAAGAGAGCGGTGCAAGAACGCTACAGGAAGCCATGCTGTTGAACTGCAGGCAGCCACACACACAAGAACTGGGAGCAGGAGGGCAGGAGAGAGACAGACACCTGAACCCCAGGAACAAGGAAGGTGTGGGGGCTCTGCCACAGTGCAGGTCAAAGGGAAGTGCCACGCAGCACTGAGGCCACTACAGGGAGGTGTTCCCGGTGCAGGGGGAGAAGCAGCAAGGACAGTGGGGGAAAAACAGAAACAGCTGCCAGGGCCACAAGCCAGGGACATGGCCAGTGCCACCATCCAGATGGAGGCAGTTATGAGGGAGTGAGAAGGCTGGTGGCAGGGAGCACGGCCATGGAAGGGCCCGTCGGCGGTATGCCCCGAACAGGCAGTACCGAGCCTGCATCAGCTTCAAGCTCTACACTGATACTGAGATCATGGGCCAGTACTGCCTGAACCGGGTGATCCTGAGGCGGCTCTGTGAGCTGTGTAGTGATGTGATGCAGGCACCCACATCATGGAGCCATGCTCTGTCAGTGGATACCAAAGTGACAGCTTGTCTGTGCCTGCTCATCATGGGTACCTTCCAGAGACCTACAGGGGAAATGACAGGCATAACCCAGTCAGCTGCATCACGCCTCCTCACCCAATTCCTCAGTGCACTGCTGCCACGTGCTGCAGAGTACATCTGTTTCCCCAGCACACCGGCAGAGTGCACATTAAGCATACAGGATTTACACAGGGTAGTACGTATGCCTGGTGTGCTTGGGCAAAAGACTGCACCCATGTGGCCATCTGCACACCACGAGGGCCCTGAAGGGGCCACATACATGAATCAGAAGGGGTATGCAAGTATCAACTGCCAGGTGGTGTGCGATGCCAGGGGGCACATAATCAATGTCTCTGCCACGCACTCGGGGGGAGCACATGATGCCTTCATCTGGCACCAGTCCACTCTGTGCCACAGGTTCAAGAGTGGGGACATCCCCACTGGCCACCTAGTGGGTGAGTATGCAAAGCACACAAAATGACATGGAGCTTGGGAGGGGCATAGTCAGAGGTGACATGGGCATTGGCCTAGGTGGTCAAAGGCAGGGCGATGCTGATCACCAAACTAACATCCACCCTCTATACACAGGTGACAGTTTATATCCACTCCATCCCTGGCTGCTCACACCATACCTGTGGCCCGTGACCCCATAGCAGCAACGCTACAATGAGGCACATGCCACCACATGCAATGTCATTGAGCTGGTGTTCGGGATGCTGAAGGCACGTTTAAATTGCCTGGACATGTCTGGCGGTGTCGTTCAATACTGCCCCTCAAAGGCCTTTGGGATATTCCTGGCCTGTTGCATCCTGCACAACATGGCCAATGACTGTGGGATAGCCGCATGTGTCGAGAGGGGGCAGTGATGGGGACTGAGAGGGATGTTGGTGAAGATGGTGATGGGCAGCCTCCCCTTGGTCGAAGGGACCCCCGACTGATCCAGATGGCACAGCTGCACCGGGACACCATCACAGAGGAGCACTTCAACCAACCCAGGTAAGTCGTGGAGCCATGTGTAACCACCAGTGGCAAAGGCACAACCCACAAACACGCATGGACAAACCCTAGGGGTGCATGTCTTAAAGGGAATTGGCCGAGCATAGAACTGCCCACGCCATCAGGGATGGGCATGGTCTAACATGGCACGTGGTCACACATGCACACACACCTCACAAGACATGCACAAAGGGTAGGAGGCACACTGACCCCAACCGCCACCCCCAGCCACACACACATCCACAGACAATCACACCCAGTGCCTGTCATTGTCCATGTGTTGGGACGCTGGGCACCATTGCATGTGCAGACAGCAGAACGAGGCTTCATCATGCACCCTCCACAGTAGACAGCAGCCAGAAGGGGGTGCAGAGGTAATGTGTGTGTGCATGCAGGGCCGGGTACCCCGTGCATTGCATTTTGAACAACACAATGCACACAGGGCAGCATCACACAGTAGCCGTGGTGGGAGACAGGTCAGTCACGCACCACAGTGCCATGGCTGCCACGGATGTGTGGGCAGCCCCACTGAGGCCCGCCAGCAGTGACAGGCTGACCACTGGCCTCATGGGGTGGCACTAACGGTCCCCAAGGGGTTCCACTGCATGAACATGACTGTGCTCACGCAGGGGTCTGCAGCACACTGAACATGCCTGCACCAGGTTTGCTCGGGATGCCCACAGCTGAACCCGGTGTCGCCAAGGAGGGTGTCACATGGCGCTGGGAATGGGGGGTTGGATATTGCCTGCGTGGTGTCTGCGACGCATGGGCAACTAACTGTGTGCCCATTGTGGCCATGAAAGCTGTGATTGCCTGTGTCTGTCTGTCAATGGCAGCAGTCACATCCTCCTGCATCTGGTCCATCCCTGCCAGGAGCAGAGCGGTGTCTCTGCTGCTCCACTCCTTTGCCTGGTGCATCCACCGCCGTCAGAAGCTGCACCTGCTGATCGACTGATTCTTGGAGTATGTGATTGTGCTCTCCTGGGAGGTCATCTGCCTGATCAGCATGTTGTCCCTCACAGTGTCTGGTGGCCTGATGGGCAGCACCGCGGAGGGTGGGTGCTGCGCACCAGGGTCAGGCCTGGGCACGTCCACAGGCAGTGCACTGATGCTGCCTTCTGACACTGTATCCCCATGGCCATTGGCCGACTGCTGACACTGCCCCTCCAGCTGCCACTCTCCAGGGCTGAACGGTGCCACCACAGTGGCCACAACAGCCCCACTGTCCTGGACACACACCAGTGCTGCCCCACTGGTGCAGACAGGCACAGGCTGGGACTGTGGTGTCATGCAGGCCTCCACGGTGGCACCACCCACGGCCATGAACATGATTTCACCTGCTATGTGGCCATCCTGTGGCCCTCACATATCACTGTCCATGAAGTGAGCTCCATCATCATCAGTGACAGATCCGGCACAGCCCAAGTCTCAGCATGCCGGCATCCATGGATGCCGGCATGCTGGGACACGGGCAGGGCCTCCTCCGCAACTGCTCCACCAACATCAGTCCAGATGTCCCGGTGGACCCACTGACACCCTGAACCTCATATGCCTGTGGAGGTGGACAGACCCTCCTCTATGTCCATGGTACCTCCCTCAGTGGACAAGCCCACCACTGCTGCCCCATGTAGATTCCCAGGAGCTGTAAGGGAACACAGTAGCATTAATGCATCTGCCCTACCCTGTCCCCCCATTGCCAGACCAGGACCTACCATGCAGTGATGGGCTACCACCTGTCTGGAATCCACCACCTGGAACACCCTCGATGGCACAATACTGCATGCTGCCAGCAACCCACTCTTCTTGTGGGGTAAGGTGTTGCACTTCCACCTGTCCCCAACTGGTCGCAGACCATGCTGCCCTCATGGCAGCCACCTTGTCCTTAATCCTCCACTTGTCTGTGCCCATCTTCTTTTTGCACTCCTGCATGGACCACTGGTGGCTGCCATGCAAGTTAACAGCACGCGGCACCTCTTCCCATGCAGCAGAATGGGCCTGTGGTGTTTCCCGATGTCTGCTGAGCAGTGGCTCCTGGTCAAGGTAGGCCTCAAACAGGGCATCTGTTTCTGCCTTTGTGAAGTTAGGCCTCCTCTTCCTCCCACATCTTTATTCCTCTTCCTCCACCTCACGATTGCTCATTATTCATCCTGTGAGAATGAGAGATGTTACCTGGGACTGTCCACACTCCCAAACAGCATTCAACTCACTATAATAGACTGCAATAACCTACTATGGTCAGTGCAGGCCAATTTCTCATGTTTATAGTGCAATGCATGCAAATGAGGTGAGGATCAATTTTTAAGTGGTTGCAGATGGAGTATCTGTGTCATTGAATGGTTGATTAGACTTGCGCTGTTGCATTTTGCGCAATTGTGTTGAACTTGCTCAGGCAAGTACGCATTTCTGTGACGTGCAGTACACACCGAATTACGCATGCCCGGGGTGATGACGCAGATGCCTGCTGCGCTGCTGACATGCTGTGCATGGGAGGCAATGCAGGGCACAGCCACCATTGTGCCAGTGGTGCTACAGCACTGTTCTCATATATGGTGCTGTGGCACTTGGGCGCCGTAGGCACACTGGGGCCACAGCATGGTAGGCCACTACAGGAGGTGACACAAAGGCACCCAGTCATGCTACATGCATTGAGTACCATTCACGCTGTGGCGGTCCATGCGTGAGAGACCCTTGACCCTCTACCCGACCTTTGCCCCCTAGGCACCATGTATCCACATGGGTGCACCACTATCGTGCTGTTCAGTGACAGCATGATAGGGAATGGCAGCGCTGCATGGTGCAGCATCTGCACGTGGTGGACTGCGCTACCGAGCACCATTTTGACTCCAACCAGCTGTAGAGATGGCACGGAGGAGGCCTGCTGTGTGGAGCCAGGTGGAGCTGGCCAATTTGGTGGCCATAGTACAGCCCCATGCTGGGGCACATTATAGTGATGCACCACTGGACAGGGCCAGGATTGCAGTATGGGAGGAGGTTGCGGTGGTGCTGGAGGAGGCCACGGGAATTGGGCGCACAGCCAAGCAGTGTCACCACCGAGATGGGGACCTCTGGTGGAGAGACCTGGACAGGCTTGCCTGCCTGCGGGCACATGCCAGGAGGGGCACGGTGCCAAAGCCAGTTAGGTGCCCCATCCATACACTAATTAACGTCCATACGGGTATCATGGTTGCATGTGTCCGGCACATGGGGGGCTGTCCAATGTTGGCCATGGTGGTGGTATCCGTTTGGGGGGTGGATGGGTATGGCTGTGTGGGATTGCACACACACGGGGCCGGGGGGACTTTGCTACCAGATTGTACTGATGTTCCTCTCTCCATGTTTGCACCTTAGGCCCAGAGGAGCACTGGATGGCGAGGGAGAGGAAGCACTGCCAAGAGGACCAGCAGGCCAGGAGGGATGCAGGACCACAGAGGTGCAGGGACCAGCCTGATGATGGTGAGTGCCTTACATCCATGATTACTATTGCATGCTGTGTAACAGGGTGGGCAGCAGGGCATGGCCACCATCCATTGACATCACTGCCATGCATGCACCTTGTTACAGTCAGCACTGTCCAGTGGCACTGCATGTCTGGGAGTGCATCAATGTTGGTCCATGTGTGCACTGTGTACATGGCCTTCTCACCGCATAGCCATGTCACTGTACGGCCATGGTGGTGCTGTGTGGGACATGGGTGGTGTGTGTGTGCAGCAGTCCACATGGCTGTGGGTGCCTGGGTAGGCAGGTCTTGTGGATGCGGTCACTGTGGGTGGTCGCACACCATCACAGGGGCATGGCACATGGCTGTATGCCATGCACAATGAGAGGGCTGCAGAGGGCTGGACTGTCACACATATTGACTCGGCTCCCTTGTCCTAGGTGGACAACTCTGGATGGCCCTGGAACAGGGCATACAGGAGATGCTGCAGCTGGCACTGCTGGAGCGGATGGAGTGGCACGGGGCCCAGAGGAGAAGCACCCAGAGGTGCCACAGGAGTGGAGAGCGGGGAAGAGAATAGGCCCTCCATGACCCCCTGATGCACCTAATCCCCCGTGACACACCCCTTCTTCCCTCTCCCATTTGTACACCCCTGCCCCATGCCTGCCCCCACCTGGTTTGTGGCCCTTCCCCCACCCTTGTATATATTTGTACATATGTTTGAGTGTTTATATTTTTTAATACATACATTTTGTTATGACAATTGTGGTGGTCTCTGATTTGCAGTGGGCTACAGGTGCTCAGCTGCAGTGGTGTGCATGTCGTCAAGGGTGGTGCAAGCATGGGTGTGTGTGTGTGTCCGGAAGGGAACCACCTACAGTGTTGGTGGGAGGATCAGTCACTGTCTGTGGTTTGTGTGTTGTTCTCTGTGCACTGGATGCCTGTGTGCAGTGGTCCACAGTGCATGCACTCTGTGCATGGCACCCCTGTCAGACTATCCATGGCCTGTGCAGCTGACACCCTTGCATGTCTGTGATATGCACAGTCTTCTGGCATGTCAGTGGTGGCTGTCCATGCTGGACAACCACTGTACCTGGCACAATGCCAGGTTGCCTGCCGTCACCAATATGGTGCACTACTGCCTCCGGTGGCACTGCACAGCACGCTGTTGTTGTCACCCCTCCATGCTGTTGCTTGTGTCTGTTGCAGGGGATGTGCTCCACTGTCTGTCACTTGTGCTCCGGCTACATGCTAGTGGCATACAGCTTCATGGAGCCTGCGCAGGGTGGCTGGCTCACCTGTGCCATATAGGGGTTCTGGCCATGTGTACACAGCTGCTGTGGCCACACACCAGTGGCTTGGTTGACCCGCTACTGTGTCCCTGTGTTTGTGTGCCCTTGGGTATGGGTGGCTGTTTGTCCATGCACTGTGTTGCATGCTGTGTGGAGCATGTTTCCATGCAACACTGTGTGTGTCTGTGCTGGCTGTTGTGGCCAGTGCTGGGATGGGATATGTCCTTGGGAGGGTGTGCAGGGTGCTGTACCACTGGTGGTGGGGTCCGGGGCATGTCCTGTGACATGTGGGGTACCTCGTGTGCCAATGCATGGTCGGTCTCTCAGCTGTACCTCAGGGGGGCATGCAGGGTGGCACTGTGTATGCAGATGCTGCACCATTATCTGCTGCCACCGGTTGCAGGGTGCACATGTTGGGGTTGCCTTGCATGGCTCTGTGGTGCATAGGGTTGCATTGTCACAGTGGGGGATCTGGCATGCATAGGGTGTCCTGCACTGTTGGGCGCTACTCCTGGGAAGGGTGTATGGTAATTGTGGTGCAGGGTGTGCTCTGCAGTGGTGTGATGGTGTGGCACAGGATGGTCAGCCCTCCTTGTGTGCCAGTCACAGCTTGCCAGAGGGTGTGCTGGGGCACCATGCTCTGGCTGTGGGGTGGTTGCTGGTATACATGAGCCAGTGGTTATTCCAGCTCTCCACTGGTTGTGCAGTGCATGTGGTTGGGGGTGATGTCTGTTCTGCTGTGTGCTCCTCTGCCTTTCTGTGGCATGGGTGGTGGGCAGCTGCATCCTGTCCCAGCACATCCCTGGTTGTGCTGATGCACTGCTGCCCTGCTTCATGGGGCATCCCTGGTTGCACTATGGCACATCTGGACTGTTCCACTGAGCATCCCTGGATGTGCTATGGTGCATCTGAAATGCACAACTGCACATCCCTGGTTGTGCTATGGTGCAGGTGGCATGATATTCAGTCGTGTGTCGCAGGCGCATCTTGACCTGCGCAGTTTTTGAATATCGCATTTCTTGTGCATGGGCGCAGCGGACTTGCACTTGCTCCTGCTGTTGCACACTTTTTGGGCACAGTTTGAATATCCGGGCCTCAGGGTTTAGAACCACACTACAATAAAGACAAATTAACCAATGATTGAGATGATTTAACACATAGTTTAGCATCTCACTGTGAGAGAGACAAATTAACACATACTAAATTAATTTAATGGTTACAATATTATAACACCACACCACTATATAATATTATATTATATTGTATTATATTATATTATATTGTATTGTATGATATTATTTTATATTATATTATATTATATTATATTATATTATATTATATTATATTATATTATATTATACCTCTGGGGAGGGGTGCATCACTGGCAGGTGTGGGGTAGGCAAAGCAGGAAGATGAGGTAGCAGAGGTGGAAATCATGGCAGAGAAAGTGAGGGAAGCCCTTGGGTCTCATAAGATGGAGAAAACACCAGGACCGGATAAATTACATCCCAGAGTGCTGAAGGAACTGGCGGATGTCATGGCAAAACCCCTGATGGAGCTCTTCAGCAATTTTCTGAGGACATGGTGGGTGCCCCAGAATTGGAAGGTGGTGTATACAGTGCCTAGCCACAAGCAGGGATCAAGGGAGGTGGCAGGGAACTACAGGCCCATCATCCTGACATTGATAGTGGGCAAGGTAATGGAGGACATTGTCAAGGAGAGACTGGGGTGACCTGGAAAAGTTGGGGAGCCCGGACGATAGACAGCATGGATTCATCATGTGGAAATCATGTCAGACAAACCTTTGTTCAGCTCTATGACTGGCTGATGAGTGCCATGGACCTGGGAAGACCAGTGGACATCCTCTTTCTTGACTACAGCAAGGCATTTGACTCTGTTCCTCACATGGGCCTGTTGAATAATGTAGGAAAAATTAGGGTGGGGAACCAGATTTTATTTTTATTTATTTAGTTTTTGTTGACTGGGTAAGTGCACTATACAAATCCTGCTTATTTTCAGGCATGACCCGGGGGAGGGGGATACAGATGGATGCCAACTGACCTTGAACAAGATTAAGCTGTTGGTGGTATTTTTAATGAATGAGGGAAATTTTGCCAGGAAACTGGGGAAATTCCCCTACTCTTTTCGATAAGTGCCATGGCATCTTTAACATCCACCTGAATTACCACCAATCCAGGCAGATGGGACCTCGGTTTAATGTCTCATCAGAAAGATGGCACCCCAGAAGTGCAACACCCCTCTCATGCTGCACTACAGTGTCAGTACTGGGATACTAACCCAAGTACCAGAGGTGGGAACTGAACCCACAGTCCTCTGATCATCTGGCCTCAGAGGCAAGTGTGCTACCTACTGAACCACTGACACTGCACATGATCAGGTGGATAGGAAATTGTCTAGAGAACTGGACCCAGAGGGTCGTGGTTGGAGGAATAGTCGCATCCCCAAGGATAGTGATTATTGGAGTCTGGACAGGATTACTGGCCCCTCCTGTTCAATGCCTATGTATCTGACATTAGGAAATGCAACAGAACTGAGCTGAGTCTCTTTGTGGATGAGTCAAAACTTGGAGCGGTGGTGGATGGGGAGGAGGGAGGGAGGGTGGTCCTACAGGGGGACCTGGAGGCTCTAGAAAGGTTGCCTAGAAAGTGGAAGCTGAGTTCAAAGCAGGAATATGCAGGGTACTGCACCTGGGAGCCAGAAACCCAATCCAAGTTGACACCCGTGGGGGGAATGCTATAAGTATTGATGGCTGAGAGGGACCTGGGGTGGTAGTAGATATCAAGATGAACAACTCAGAGAGTTGTACGAGGACAGTGGCAAAGGCCAACATGATGCTTGAATGCATCACTAGGGGCTCACCTCCAGGAGGAGTGAAGTAATAATCCCAATGTATAACTGCTTTGTGAGGACAAACCTCGAGTACTGCATGCAGTTTTGGAGGCCACATTTAAATAGGGACATTGAACTCCTGGAGAAAGGATCCAGAGAAGGGCAACCAAAATGATTTCAGGTTTGTGGGAAAGGACCAAAGTGGAGAGGCTCGAAGAGCTAAATATGTACACATTGGAAGAGAGAAGGGACTGGGGAGAAGAGAGAGAGGTTTTCATGTAGATGAAGGGGAAAATAGGGGAGGAGCAGTCTGGATACTCTGAAGAAAGGAGGTGGGGCACTTAGAGGGCATGGGTGGAAGCTGGAGGGGTCAGAGTCAGTGGAAAAAGGAGGTGGTGCTGCTTCACTGGGAGGGTGGTGAAGTTATGGAATGCACTGCCTCGGTGGCTGGTGGAAGCAGAAATGGTGGAGGGGTTCCAGAAGGGGTTGGGTTCTGGAAGCAAAAACCAGTGCAGCAAGAAAATCCAGGACTGGGAAGGCAGAAGCCAGAGATGGAGAGGGGGCAGCAAGGTCAGTTAACAGGGTGGGTGCTGACCAAATGAGAAGACAGAAAAGACCATTAGGCTTATTGTTCTGGCATTTTAGAATGTCACTATGTTAGTATATTCTGTTACGTTATATTACATTATATTATATTACATAGATACATAGACAGTGTCGGCAGATAAGGGCCTATGGCCCACCTAGTCTGCCCATTTGAGCTTGTAAGTTCAGTTTGTTTTCCTAGAAGTCTATTTCCCCTTACCGCTGACCTCTAGAATTCATTTATGTCTATCCCATGCATTCTTAAATCCCGTGATTGTTTCAGCCCCCACCACTTCCTCTGGCAGGGTGTTCCACTTGTCCACCACCGCTCTGTGAAGAAATTCTTTCTCATGTTTCCTCTGAATCGTCCTCCCTCCAACTTCATCCCATGCCTCTAGTCCTGAAACATCTTTTTCACTTAAAAATAGTGTTTTGCTGCACCCTGTTCCTCCCTGTAAGATACTTGTATGTCTCTATCATATCCCCTCTCTCCCTCCTCTCCTCCAGGGAGTACATGTTCAGTTCCTTCTTCCTGTCTTCATAGGACTTGTGATGCAACCCATGCACCATCTTTGTTGCCCTCCTCTGAACCTTCTCTACCCTGTCTATGTCCTTACGTAGGTATGGTCTCCAGAACTGTACACTGTACTCTAGGTGGGGCCTCACTAGTGTCTTGTATAGCGGAATTATGACCTCCCTTTTCCTGCTGGTGATGCCCCTGCCTATACATCCCAGCATCCTATTTGGTTTACCTGATGCCTTGTCACACTGTTTCCCTACCTTGAGGTCATCAGAGATGACAACCCCAAGATCCCTTTCCTGCTTGGTGCATGCTATATCCTCACCCCCAACTGATATATTGTGCCAGGGTTTTGTGCCCCATATGCATTATCTTGCACTTCTTTGCATTGAATTTCAACTGCCAAACCCTTGACCATTCTTCAAGTTTCTGCAGGTCACCTCATTCTGTCTACACCCTCTGGTGTGTCTACTCTGTTACAGAGCTTGTGTCATCAGCTAACAGTGAAATTCTGCCTTCTAGATCCTGTGCAATGTCACTGATGAAGATGTTGAATAGGACCGGTCCCAGCACTGATCCCTGTGGTACCCCACTGGTCACTCTTCCTCTGTGGAGTGACAGCCATTTACCACCACCCTCTGTGTCCTGCCACCCAGCCAGTTACCTACCCACCACACTACTGTCCTGCCCACACCCATATTCTCCATTTTGTGTAATAGTCTTTTATGTGGCACAGTGTCAAAGGCCTTGCTGAAGT
Organism: Neoceratodus forsteri; assembly: GCA_016271365.2. NCBI lineage: Eukaryota > Metazoa > Chordata > Ceratodontiformes > Ceratodontidae > Neoceratodus > Neoceratodus forsteri. The sequence goes on from CM028137.1 coordinate 831,458,735, forward strand.
CCAGATAGGCCATGTCCACTGCCCTCCCCTGATCCACCTCCCTAGTCACCCAGTCAAAAAATTCAATGAGGTTGGTCTGACATGACCTCCCCTGGTGAAACCATGCTGCCTTGGGTCCTGTAGTCCATTGACAACCAGATGTTCCACCAATCTCTCCTTCAGTAGTGCTTCCATGATCTTTCCCACTACCGAGGTGAGGCTGACTGGTCTGTAGTTCCCTGCTTCCTCTTTGTTCCCACTTTTGTATATTATATTATATTATATTATATTATATTATATTATATTATACTATACTATACTATACTATACTATACTATACTATACTATACTATATTATATTATATTATATTATATTATATTATATTATATTATATTGGTAACTTGGTAACTTGGTTAGGTTTAGACAAAGTAGGCCGTGGCCCATTTAATTGTCTCCCCTCTCCTAGTGGGTTTATTTCATAATGTAATTTTTACCATTTATAAGCAAATATCCGTCCAACTCACTTTTAAAGGTGTTAAAGGTAGCTGCTTCTACTACTCATTTAGGAAGAGCATTCCATATAGAGGGGACTCTAGAAACAAAAAAATTTAAATGTCTATTCGTTTCCGAAGATTATTAATTATTATTAAGATTTGTTTATGATGAGATCTTGAATTATAAGTTTTAGGGGTCCTAACAAGGCTGCACTGCTCCATTAATGATACATCATCCAAGATGTGATACAAAAATAATAAATCTCCTCTGATTCGCCTGAGCTCCAATGGATACAGGTTCAGTACCCCCAATCTATCCTCATAGGCCATATTTTGTAAGCCTTTTATGGATTTAGTTAACCGTTTCTGGACTTTCTCCACTCTGTTTATGTCTTTCTTTAAATATGGGTTCCATATAGGAGAGCCATAATCTAATATAGGAAGAACATATGCTTTATAGAGTTTAAGTAAACACTCCTTATTTCTCGAGATGAATCCTTTCTTTATTCAGTGTATAATACCATTACATTTACCTATCATTTTAGCAATGTGAGTGTTAAAAGACAATTTTGGATCAATCCAAACACCTAAATCGTTTTCCAACTTACTACTTTTTAACTTCTTATTATTTAAATAGTAAGAAAACCATGGGTTATTTTTACCGAAATGAATCACAGAGCACTTTTGTTCAGTGAATTTCATATCATTTTTAATACCCCATTCTTCTATTAACCTCAAGCTATTTGTTAGTTCTTCAAAATCCCCAATAGTTTTTACTACCCCACCTATTTTGGTATCATCAGCAAATTTTGTTAAACGGGATTTAACACCAACATTCATATCACTGATGTATAACCCAAACAACAATGGTCCCAACACAGAACCCTGAGGCAACCGCACCACCTCCCACCTCCGACAGTACGCCATTTATACGCACCCTCTGTACTCTGTCCAACAGCCAATTTTCAATCCACATTATTATAGTTTTATTTAAACCAAATTTAATCAATTTATTTATTAACTTATGATGAGGTACTGTATCAAATGCCTTTCCAAGATCCAGATAAATAACATCCATAGGTTTGCCATCATCCAGATTTACACTAATGAAGTTATAAAAGGCCAGTAGGTTAGTGTTGCATGAGAGTCCTTTCTTAAAACCATGTTGAGAAAAATCATCTAAATTCAAACTTTGCATATCTTTTTCAATAATAATTTTTATCAGTCTCTCTAGAACTTTACAACAAACTGGCGTCAAACTAATAGGCCTATAATTTGATAGACATGCTTTATATTATATTATATTATATTATACTATATACCATTATATTAAATTGTATTATATTACATTACATTATATAATATTATATTATATTATATTATATTATATTATATTATATTATATTATAATAATCACCACTCTGTAACAGGGATAATTTCACACAGTTAAGCACAACACTGTAACAGAGAGCATTGAACTCATTGTTTTGAATGACACTGCAACAGAGGCGATTTTAATCATGTTTGAGATAAGGTAACAAATAAATTATTACCACACTGTCACAGAGATAAATTAACACGTAATTACTTAATTCATTACTTATAATATTATAGCACCTCACCATTATATTATATTATATTATATTATATTATATTATATTATATTATATTATATTATATTATATTATATTATATTATACTATGTTAATCACTACTTCTTAACAGGTATAATTTCACACAGTTAAGCACAACACTGTAACAGAGCATTTAACTCGTTGTTTAGAACCACAATCCAAGAGAGGCAATATAACTCTTGTTTGAGTAAATTAGCACACAGATTAGCAGTACACTGTCACAAAGATAATTTAGCACATTTAATCATTACACAGTTACAGAGATAATACATAATTCAACTCCACACTATCACAGAGATATTTTAACACATAGTTTAACACCACTATGTCAGATCAATAATTCAACCCAGTTATAATACCACACCCATTATATTGTATCATATTATATCATAATATAATATATTATATTATATTGTAATACAATATTATATTATCTTATATTAATCACCACTGTCACACTGATAATTTCACTCAGTTAAGCACAACACTGAAAGAGAGAGTAATTAACACATTGTTTAGACTCTCAGCACAAGAGATACAATTTAACCTATGTTTGAGATAATGTTACACATAGTAAAATAATATAAAATAATACAATATATCATTTCATGTCATATAATATAATATAATATGATGCTGTGCTGTTATAATATTATAAATATTAAAGCAATTAACTATGTGTTAATTTTTCTCTGTGAAAGAGTGGTGTCTCAATTGTAGAGAGTTTTTAAACAATGAGTTAGATGCTCTCTTTTACAGTCTTGTGCTTCACTGAATGAAATTACACCTGTTACAGAGTGGTGATTATTGTAATATATTATAATATATTATGATATGCTATAGTATAATGTAAGATAATACAATATGATATAATGTAATATAATATAATATAATATAATATAATATAATATAATATAATATAATATAATATAATATAATATAATATAATGTGGTGATATAATATTTATCTATTATATTAATTAACTCTGTGAAAATGTATCTCCGTGACAGTGTGGTACTAAACTATGGCCCAGATATTCAAACTGCGCTCAAAAGTAGCGCAACAGCAGGAGCAAGCACAAACCAGTTGCGCAAATGCGCAACAGGTGTGATATTCAAACATGGAGCAGAGCAAATTGCGCAAGCAACCAACATCTGAATATCGCACATACTGCGCCATCATGCAACCAGGAAGGAGAAGCTGAGCCAAAATGTTGCGCTATGGAGCAACCAGGGAAGCTCAGCTGAGCATTCCAGAGCTGCCATAGTGCAAGCACAGCCCCCCCCAGAGCAATGGAACTGCACATCCAGGGAGGCAGGCTGGGGCCACCGCCAGCCATGCCACACATGGGCACAGGAACACACTGCAGAACCCACACCACACCTGCACACCCCAAGCACAGCATCACTGGGGTGGGACGGATGATCCACGTGCCCATGGGGACAAGCCAACAAAGCATAGCAGAGCCATGACACCCCAGCACAACCACTGGCAGGCGGAGAGTGCCACACACAGGGGGTTGACAACCACAGTGCACATCAGCCCCCCGTACGCACAGCACACCCTGCACTGTGACCCCAAGACACCACCCATGTGCAGTGACTGGCACTGCAGGAAACCATGCAGTCCCCCAGCACCTCGGCCAGCCCCAGCAACACAGAAGCCTACAAGCCAGACACACCCTGTGCACCCAGCAGTGGTGGCAGATGGCAAGACCAACCAAAAGTCACTGCCATGCTGGAGATACCTCCCCATGCACACACATGCACACACACACACACACACACACATACCCAGGACCATACCAGCCCAGATGGCATGTACACACCTGCAACTGAGCACCCATAGCCAGCTGCAAATCAGAGACCGACACAGTATTCATATATCAAAATAGAAATGTATATTGAACATATTATAACAACAACAACAATAGAAACTATTCACAAGGGGGGATGGGTACAAGGAAGGGGTGTTCAAGGGGGAGGGATTAAAAACTTGGAGAGGGAAGGCAGGGAGGTAGGGATGGGAGAAGTGGGAAGGGTAATGTCGGCTATGGCCCAGCCAGCTCCTGGTCCTCCCCCTGCTGGCGCACCGTCCTGTGCCGCCCCTGCTGACGTCCATGTCACCAGATGGCTTGCAGGATCTCCTGGTTCTCAATGCTGACTTGTGTGAGGTGCCTGACATCACGCGCCAACCTCCTGAGAACCTCAAGGCCTAGGAAAATGGGAACACAGTCAATGGCTGTGACTGACCACAACCCTGAACACCACCCAACCTGCAAGCCATATAGCCCAATGTCCCGCACCTGTGATGGCATACACCCACCCACAGTGAACATGCACATGGCCAACACAAACAGGCGGCACCAGCTATGTGCACCACCACCCACACACACTGCCCACGTCAATCACAGTACAAACTAGGCTGGCAAGTGATGTGGCAACGTGGTGTGATGCCAGTTACACAGCTATGTGCCCAGTGCATGCCTGACCACCAGTGATGCATACACAGATGTGTTGTGATACTGCACAGTGATGCATGTCACCTGTGTCGTGCCTACATACATGGATACATAGACAGTGTCAGCAGATAAGGGCCTATGGCCCACCCAGTCTGCTCATTTGAGCTTGTAAGTTCACTCTGTTTTCCTATAAGTCTGTTGACCTTACCCTGACCTCCAGAATTCCTTTATGTCTATCCTGCATTCTTAAATCCTGTGACCAAGTCAGCCCCCACCACTTCCTCTGGCAGGGTGTTCCACTTGTCCACCACCTGTTCTGTGAAGAAATTCTTTCATGTTTCCTCTGAATCGTCCCCTCCAACTTCATCCCATGCCCTCTAGTCCTGGAACATCTTTTATGCTTAAAATAGTGTTTTCCTGCACTCTGTTCCCCTGTAAGATACTTGTATGTCCCCATCATATCCCCCTCCCTCCTCTCCTCCAGGGAGTACATGTTCAGTTCCTTCAACCTGTCATCATAGGACTTGTGATGCAATCCATGCACCATCCGTGTTGCCCTCCCTCTGAACCCTCTCTACCCAGTCCATGTCCATATGTAGGTATGGTCTCCAGAACTGTACACTGTACTCAGGTGGGCCTCACCAGTGTCTTGTATAGTGGAATTATGACCTCCCTTTCCTGCATGGTTGTGTTGTGCATGGCTGGTGGTCTTGCCCCCACCCCAGCATGCAATAGCATCCATGAAGTAATGATACTCCACTCCCGCAGCTAGCTGGCCCGCTGCTGCTGTTGCTGATGCTGTTGCTGCTGCTGCTGGGGCACAACACCCCAGCACCGGGCCCTGGCACGGCCCATGTCACCGCCACCCTGTGTCCTCAGATCTCGCCTGTGGGAGACATATGTTGAGACAAACATCAGTGTGACTCAAAAGCAGAGTGCCCCTGCCCCAGTGAGAGTGCCTGCCCACACAGCCATAACCATCCATCGCACAGCTGCACACACTGACACAGCCACGTGTCTGAGCCGGCACCTATGCACAGCCACCCAAGCACACACACACCCCTACAGAGAATATAGGTGCATAGATGGTACACTCACCTGGCCTAGGCACTACGCCCCACCTGGCATGCGACCGCAGCCGTGACAAAAGTTCTGGCTCCCTCCGGCAGAGGTCACTGTACTGGTGCCAGCACTGCTCAGCAGACCAGCCCCATCCAGTGATCTCCACCAGGTCAGTGGCCACTTGCTGCCACAGCTGAGTCCTGGCACTGGTGAGGGGTGCGTCACCATACAGGCCATCATAGTGTGGCTCAACTAGGGCCACCAGGTTGGCCACTTCAATCTGGCTCTAGGACACCACCCTCCTCCTAGCCATGGCACCAACTTTACAGCAGGCAATATGGCACCCCGCTGCACTGTAACCCCACGTGGAGTTGTTGCGCAATAGACCACCACAGGCTCCAATCGTGCTGTTTGAACAGCGCCGTCACTTCACATGGCGCTGTCACCAGACAGCACAATAGGGACGTACACATGGCATGCCAACAGAGCCAGGGGTCAGAGGGCATACACAAGGTCACGGCAATGATGCAAGGCTACGCAGAGCGCCATCGGATGTATAGGCATCCTGCACGACTGCCAAGCTGCACACCATTGCCACAGTGGACTATCACGCAGTAGTGCCACAGCGCCATATAGTGCCCAGTGCTGTAGCGCCACTGGCACAATGGTGGCCATGGCCTGAATCACCTATCGTGCTCAGCAGGTCTGCAGCATGATAGACGCCTGCGTAAGCTGTCTGGGCATGCACAATGCAGTGTGGCACACAGCTACAAACCTGCGTCATTGGCTCAGCTGGACCTTCCGTATTGCGCAAAGCGCAAATACGCGATATTCAGCCGACATATGAAAATCATGCGATCAGCCATTCAAAGGTGCAGTGGCATGATTAGCATGTCATTAAAGTTGCGCCACACCTCATTTGCATGTGTTGCGCTATAAAAATACGACAGTGGGTTGTGCTGGCCAGATTTGGTTTACTGCAGGTGAGAGGTGAGTTACACATGCTGTGTGATGCTCAGGGCAATGCTCATGGGTGGAGGATGATAAAGGCTGAGGGGCTGAGCATGAAAGGGCACTTAGAAAGGGACAAAGGGCACCCTTCTATCAGTATCTGCCGCGCGGAGGAAACGTGGGGGCTTCCGCCCCTGGGCCAGCAGCTATGCTTATGGGGAAATGCTGTCGACTGCACAGTGATAGGTGTCCACTTCCACCATACAGATCACCATGACTGACCAGAGCCAAGCTGAGGTGTGGACGGCGGTGTAGGAGGAGCTGAACTTCACCACGGCAGAGACGGAGGCCCCTTCCAGGCCTACCTGGAGGATGAGCCACTAGTGAGTGGACGGAGGGCACCCTCAGGAATGTGCAGCTGCATGGGAGGGGGTAGCTCGGGCCGTCAACCTGCACGGAAGCCACCAGCGCTCCATGCAGGAATGCAAGAAGAAGATGGGGACTGACCACAGGAGGCTGATGGAGACAGTGGCAGCCTTCAGGGCGGCATGTGCTGGCACTGGTGGGGGCCCACCAGTGGTGTTGCAGCTGACCCCTACAGAGGAGACACTGGTTGTGGCCATGCAGCTGAGTGCGGGCATACCACGTGGAGAATTCCAGACAGGTGGAAGCCCATCACTGCACAGTATGACATGGTGGTGTTGTTGGGGGGGGCTGTTGTTCACATGCACTCACATGTACTCTCTTTCTGTTTCAGATCCTGTTCATCTTCAGGAGACGGTGGTGGTGGTGGGTCCAGACAGTGATGCAGACCTGCTGGACGTGGAGGAGGGACCATCCACCTCCGCCACCAGCCTGCAGGCACTGCAGCAGCATGCACGCTGGGTCAACAACTCCGGTGTCAGTGATACGGGTGCAGGGGGTGCACAGCCTGTGTCACAGCAGTCTGGCATGCAGGTATGCCAGCATGCTGTGCCTATGGCAGTGGCACGCACCTGCACCATTGATGAAAGCAGGCCTGCAATGGGCAGTGATAGGTGTGTGTCCCATGATGGACACATGGCAGGCCAGCACATGCCCCTGGGCCTTCCTGGTTCACACCTGTGTACCAGCATGCTGGCACAGTCCCAGGCTGTGCCTGTCAGCACCGTGGGCAGCACCAGTGGCTGTGCAGGTGTCTGGCACTGTTGTCAGCACGGAGGTGGAACAGGTGGACCTGGGGCTCAGCAGTTGGAGGCGGCGGCAGCAGTCGCACACCAGGTCTGGGGTACAGTGTCAAGCAGTGGCACATGTCCACCACCCTTGATCCACCCATACCTGGTCCTGTGAACAGTGCCCACTCAGGGGTGCTGTGCACCAGGACCGTCCACACCCTGGGGGTCACGATGCCATTGGGGCACAGTACCCATTGGACGTGCACACCCACCTGCTGCAGGACTCAGTACAGCTGCAGGGGTGGGTTGCAAGGTCCATGGAGGCACTGTCTGTGTCCATGGAGCGGCATAGCAGGGAGTGTGCTCGGGACCGAGCCAAGCTGGTCTTTATGCAGATGGATGTGACCGCTGCCATTGACAGGCTGACCCAGGCAGTGGTCTCTGTCACGGATGCATTGGCCACACTGTCAGGTGCCCCTGTACCACACACCCCACACAGTGCGCTCTCCACTCCCCATTCCCGGCATCGTGCAACACCAGGCCTGTTGACACCGGGTTCTGCTGTGGGCATCCCGAGCACCCCTGGTGCAAGTTTGTTTGGCAGGATGCAGACCCTGTGCTGGCAAGGTTGCGCTCAATAGTGGACCCTGGTGGTGCGCCAGCGCCACCCGGCTGTGCCCTCGCTCAGCTTGCCAGTCTGCTGGGCAGCGGGCTGCCCACACATCCGTGGTGGCTGGGACAGTGCTACCTGACTGAGCTGTCTCCCAGTGCAGGCCCTGTCTGGTGCTTCCTGTGTGCAATGTGTGTCATGGTGGGCAGCACTGCTGGGTGCTCTGCTCACCATGCTGACACGGACCACCTGCACACTCTCCCAACTGCTGTCCACAGGTGCGTGTGCATGATGATGCCTGAATTGCACTGTACACCACAGGCAGGTTGCCCAGGTCCTGCACACGACGTGGACAGTCCAGGTGGTGGGGGTGGTTGGTGGTGCTGTGTGTTGGCAATGTCATTTCCGTAGTGCTGTGCTGCTGCCCATGTACGCTGCCTGGTGTGTGTGTGTGTCCATATGAGTGCTCACCCTCTCTGATGGTGTGTTGGTATGCCTGGAATCTTCAACTCCCCTGACCTTCATGCACGTGTGTGTTCCCTGTGTGCCTGTGGTTTGCACATGGACAGTGTTGCCTGCACACATGTCCCCTTGACTTACCCAAAGGCGTAGTGCTCTTTCTCAGTAATGGTGTCCCGGTGCAGCTGGGCCTGCCGGGTCAGTCAGGGGCCCTCCATCCTAGGGGGCTGCTCATCACCAACATCACCGGCGCCACTGGCGTCCCCATCGCTGTCCCCCTCTTGGACCTGTACGGCTATCCCATGGTCTTTGGCCATGTTGTGCAGGATGCAACATGCCAGGAATATCCCACAGGCCTTTTGGGGGCTGTACTGTAGGGCTCCGCCGGAGGTGTCCAGGCATCAGAAGCATGCCTTGAGCATCCCAAACACCCACTCTATGATGTTACGTGTTGTGGCATGTGCCTCATTGAAGCATTGCTGCACTGGGGTCGTGGGGCGCCGGTACAGTGTGAGCAGCCAGGGATGGAGTGGGTATCTGCAGTCACCTGTGTGGAGATAGTGGAGATCAGTGTCATGTCAGGTCCATATTGCCCATATCCTTGTGTGCCACTACCATGGCACCTGTGGATTCCCACCCTTGCCCAGAGTTTGCATTCCATACATGTGTACTCACCCACTAGATGACCCGTGGGGATGTCCCCACTCTAGAATCGATGGCACAGTGCAGACTGGTGCCATGTGAAGGCATCATGTGCTCCACCAGGGTGTGTGGCATAGACATTGATAATGCGCCCAGTGGCATCACACACCACCTGGCAGTTGACACTGGAAAACCCCTTTTGGTTCCGATATGCCTGGCCGTCAGGGCCAGGTGGCGTGTGAATGGCCACATGGGTGCAGTCTATGGCCCCTAGCATGCCAGGCATACGTACTACCCTGTGGAACTCCTGCATGTTTGTTGTATGCTCTGCCGGTGCTGGGGAAATGGATGTACTCCGCAGCATAAGGCAGCAGTGCGCTGAGGAATTGGGTGAGGATGCATGACGTGGCCGACTGTGTAATGCCTGTGGTGTCCCCTGTTGGCCCCTGGAAGGTGCCCGTGGTGTGCAGGCACATGCAGGCTGTCACCTTGGTCTCCACGGACAGAGCGTGACTCCGTCGTGAGGGTGCCTGCATCACATCACTGCACAGCTCGCAGAGCCGTCTCAGTATTGCCCTGTTCAGATGGTACCGGCCCACAATCTCGACGTCTGTGTACAGCTCGAGGTTGATGCGGCACGACACCACCTGTCGGGGCATACCGCGACGGGCCCCTCTGCGGCCACGCCCCTGCAGCATGGTATCTCACCCTCATTACAGCTTCCATGTGGAAGCTGGCACTGTCCATCTCCTGGCTTCTGCCCCCTGGCTGCTGTTCCTGTGTTACCCCGCTGCCCCCACTGCTGCTTCCCCTGCACCGGGAACCCCCCACTGTCCTTTCTGTCCTCCTGGACCCACTGTCCCTCTCTGCCCTTCCAGCTCCTGTCTCTCTCTCTCTCTGTCTCTCTTCCCCAGTTTGTGGCCTGCTAGGGTTCTTGCACCGCTTCCTTGAGCCTTTTTATTTTGGCTCAATTCCGCTACTGCGCAACTTCCGGCTGAGCCACTCTTGCGCATTGCGCAAGTGTTCGATGATCGCATTGCGCTCTTTATGCATGGACCCGCCCCCTTCTGTTGTGCATGCCTTCATTTCCATTGCGCTGTTGCTCAGCATGTTTTTGATGGCGCAACTGGCCCCTTCTGAATATCGCAGAATGGCGCATTTTTGGAGTTGCGTATGCGCAACCCTTTTGAATATCTGGGCCTATGTGTTTAAATATCTCTGCAATAGTGTGGTGCTGAACTATGTGTAAATTATCTCAAACATGGGTTAAATTGTATCTCTTATAGTGAGAAGCTAAACAGTTAGTTAAATTCTCTCTGCTACACTCTTGTGCTTAACTGTGTATTATTATCCCTGGATATGATATGATATGATATAATATAATTTATTACAATGAAATATGATATGATATATGATATGATACAATATAATGGTGTACTCTTATAATATAACTGCATTAATTTATATCTTTGGCAGAGTGGTGTTAAACTGTTTAAAAAATATCTTTGCGATAGTTAGGTGCTTAACTATGTGTTAAATTATCTCTGTAACAGTGTAGTGATTTAATGTCTTACATTATCTCTGTGAGAGAGTCGTGGCAATCTGTTGGTGAAATTATCTCAAACAAGAGTTTAATAGTCTCTCGAATACTGTGATTCTAAACAATGTGTAAAATGCTCTCTGTTACAATGTTGTGCTTAACTGTGTGAAATGATCTGATATGGAGCAGTATATAATATTAATATAATATAATACAGTACAATATAATATTATGCAATGTAATATAACATAAAATAATGTGATATGATATGAAATGATATATGATATGATAAGAAATAGTGTGATATAATATAATATGATATAATACAACATAAAATAATATAAGGTAATGGTGTGGTAACGTAATATGATATGATTGATATGACATGATATGACATTGGATATGATAAGAGATGCTACAATATGATATGTTATAATATATTATGATATGATAAGAAATGATGTAATATAATGTAATGTAATGCAATAACATATAAAATAATATAATATATTATAATATAATATAATATAACATATTATAATATAATATAATATAATCTAGAGGTGTGGTGTTATAATAGTAAAACTATTAGATTAATTAACTATGTGTTAATTTATCCCTGTGTCAGAGTGATGCTAAACTATGTGTAAAATCATCTCAAACATGGGATAAATTACTCTTTTGTTGTGTGGTTTTAAACAATGAAATAAATGTTGTTGTTTTACAGTATTCTGCTTAACTGTGTGATACTGTGTGATACCTGTTATGCAGTGGTGATTATTATAACATAATGTTATGTAGTACATTATAATAATATAGTATAATATAATAATATATAAAATAATGAAATACAATATATTATAATATAATAGGATATGAGGTAGTGTAATGTGCTATCATGTTACGTCATGTGATATGGTATGATATATGACTTGATATGATATGATATGGAAGGATACAATGTAATATAATGGTGTGGTGTTATAGTATTAAATCTATTAAATTTTTTAACTATGTGTCATTTTATTTCTGTGACAGTGTGGTGTTAAACTTACTGCTAAAATGTATCTCCCAATAGTATGTTGCTGAACTATGTTTTAAATTATTACTATAAAAGTGTGCTACTTAAATGTGTTACATTATCTCTGTGACAGTGTGGCACTGATTAAGGAGTTAAATTTTCTCAAACATGGGTTAAATTGTCTCTGTTGCAGTGTGTTTCCAAACAATGAATTAAATCATCTCTTTTACAGTGTTATGCTTAACTCTTACATAATGGTGCATAACATAATATGATATAATATAATATAATATAAAATAATATAATGCTAATATAATATAATATCATATAATGTGATACAGTGCAATATATTATGATATGACATGGTATGATTTAATGTAATATAACATTATATAATATATATTATCATATAATATACTATAACAGTGTGGTGTTATAATATTATAACTATTAAAATAATTAACTATGTGTTAATTTCTCATAATTGTAATGTAACACAATACAATACAAAGCAATACAATGCATTATGATATGAAGTATAATAGGATATGATGTAATATATGATTATGTAATACAATATTGTATAATATAGTATAGTATAATATAATATGATATGATACGATTTGATATGTTATGGTATGATATGATTTCTTATAAGATGTGAAGTGATATGATATGAAATAATATGATATGATATTGTATGATGTGATGTGATGTGATATGATATACTATGATATGATATGATATATTATGATACAATACGATATAATATAATATACTAAAATACAATATAATATAATGGTGTGGTGTAATAATATAAATAATAAATTAACTATTTGTTAATTTATCTACGTGACAGTGTGATGCTAATTTATGTGTAAAATTATCTCAGCCATGGGTTGAGTTCTCTTTATTGAAGTGTGTTTCAAAAAATGAGTTCAATGCTATCTGTTACAGCATTGTGCATAACTCTTTAAAATTATCCTTGTCACGGAGTGGTGATTAATATAATATAATATAATATAATATAATATAATATAATATAATATAATATAATATAATATAATATAACATACTATGATACATAATATAATATAATATAATATAATATAATATAATATAATATAATATAATATAATATAATATAATATAATATAATATAATATAACATAATATAATATAATATAATAGTGTCATCTTATAATATTATAACTATTGAATTAATTAACTATGTGTTAATTTGTCTCTGTGACAGTGTGGTGCTAATTTATGTATAACATTATCTGAAGGATGGGAAAAACTGTTTCTGTTTCAGTGTGGTTCAAAAGAATGAGTTCATTGCTCTGTATTACAGTGTTGTGCTTAACTGTATGAAATTACCATTGTTACGGAGTGGTGATTAATATAATATAATATAATATAATATAATATAATATAATATAATATAATATAATATAACAGTATACAATAACATACAATATTATATAATACTATGTAATATAATATAATATAATACAATATGATATATGATATGATAACATAATAAAATATAAATTATTATGATATAATATGATATGATAAGGTATATGATATGATACAATATAATGTGCTATTATAATACAACTGCATTAATTTATCTCTTCGACAGAGTGGTGTTAAACTCTGTTAAAATATCTCAGCGATAGTGTGGTGCTGAACTATGTGTTAAAATATATTTGTAAGAATGTTCTGATTAAATGTGTTACATTATCTCTGTGACAGTGTGGTGCCAATCTGTTGGTGAAATTATCTCAAACAAGTGTTAAATTGTCTCTAGAGTAGTGTAGCTCTAAACAATGTGTAAAAATGCTCTGTGTTACAATGTGGTGCTTAATTGCATGAAATCATCAGTTATGAAGTGGTGAGTAACATAATATAATATAATATAATAATGTAAAAAATAAAATATAATAGTGTTTTATAATATTATAAATATTAAATTAATTAACTATGTGTTAATTTATCTGACAGTGTGATGCTAAACTTTGTGTTAAATTAACTCTGAGTGTGTTGTGCTAAACTATGTGTTTATCTCTGAGACAATGCGGCACTAAATCTTTGTGTTGAAGTATAACTGTGAGAGTGCAATGATAAACTATCTTAAATTGTCTCTTTTACAGTGTGGTGCTCCACTATGTGTTTAATTATCTCTGTGACATCGCAGCACTAAAACTATGTGATAAATTTTGTCTGTGACAGTGTAGTGCTAAACATTGTTACTTTATCTCTACCACTATGCAGTGCCAAACTTTGTGTTAAATTATCACTGTGAGAGTGCAATGCTAAACTCTTTTAAAATGTTTCTTTCACAGGGCGGTGCTAAACTGTGTGTTAAATTAACTCCAAGAGTGTGGTATTAAACAATGTTTTTAATTATCTCTGTGACAGTGCCGTACTAAAACTGTGTAAATATTTTTCTTTGACAGTGTAAAGCTGAAATATGGTTTAACTTATCACAGTGTGGTTCTAAAGTATGTGTTAAATTATCTCTGTAACAGTGTGGTGCTTAAATGTGTTACATTATCCATGTGACAGTGTGTTGCTAATTTATGTGTTAAATTATCTCAAACATGGGTTAAGTAGTTAAATAATCTCTGTTGCAGTGTGGTTCTCATCAATGAGTTATATGCTCTCTGTTTCAGTCTTTTACTTATCTGTGTGAAATTATCTTTGTGACATTATGGTGATAAATGTAATGTAACAGAGCATAATATAACATTACATAACATAACATAACATTGCAGTGCTAAACTATGTGATGCTTTCACTGTGAGAGTGCACTGCTAGACTGTTTTAAATTGTTTCTTTTACAGTGTGGTGCTAAACTGTATGTTAAAATACCTCTGTGATGGTGTGGTGCTGAACTATGGTTTAAGCTATCTATATATCATGGTGTGGCTCTGAATTATGTGGAAAATTATCTCTGTAACAGAGTGGGGCTAATTTATGTGTTAAATAATCTCCCTGACGTCAATGGGTATTTTAACATGCAAGACACTATGGTGATAAACTATGCAGTAAATTAGCTCTTTGACAGTGTGGTGCTAATTTTTGTGTTAAATTATCTCACACACGGGTTAAATTGTTTCTGTTGCAGTGTGGTTCTAAACAATGAGTTAAATGCTCTCTCTTTCAGTGTTGTGCTTAACTGTGTGGTGATTAATATATTATAAAGTAATATATAACATAAGAACATAACATCACATACCTAACATAAATTAATATAATAGTGTGGTGTTACAAGTATTAAATTACTTAACTATGTGTTAATATATCTCAGTCAAACTGTGGTGCTAAACTATGTGTTACAATATAATTTTTAGAGTGTGATGATCAGCTACCTAAATTGTCTCTTTTACAGTGTGGTCCTTAACTATGTGTTAAATTATCTCCCTGGTTCACACCATAGAGCTCGATCTTAAGAGATGGACTCAGTTCCCTTTATCCTTATGGGGAAGGATTAGCGTAGTTAAAAATGAATATATTTCCCAGGCTTTTCTACCCTTTAAGCAGATTAGATATCTTTCTTCCGCTATCCTGGTTTAAGAATCTTCACGCTATAATTGTGAATTTTGTCTGGAAGCACAAGAAATCAGGATGGCCTACTAAATTAGCTGCCCCAAACTAGTTGGCGGCCTAAGATTACCCCATTTTGGTTTGTATTTTGGGCTGCTCAGTCGAGTAAATATGGTAGATGATGTTGTTTGATAACATGGATAACTCACTTGATTATGTCCCTTATGGGTAAAACTCGAAAAGGCGTTAATTAGCAGCCATGTGATCAACCCTCTTGCCCTTTTTTCTATCTCCTAAAGCGCTTCCCTTAGCTTTGAAAAATTCCAATTGGAGTTAGCGGCCAGGTCTCATGGTCAGCTTTGTGGATTCATTAAATATAATTATCTAGAGGATAGGGGCAGCTGATTTGGGGTAATCCACGATTTCAGATTGGCAATAGGGTTGTTGAACCAGGTTGGTTGGAAATGTTAAGGGACTGCTCCCTTGGGGACTTCCTTGATGAAAACAGAAGCATAATCCTGGCCCAGGCAATAATAGAAAGGCTCAGACTTGTTAATAAGGATATCTTTAAAGTATTGCAGCTCAGGCATGTTTTGCTATGGAAAGTGGGTAGGAGAGTGGAACAAATGCCCTCTATTGGATTTTTGGAGAATATAAGCCCATTGATTGGTGCTTCGCAGGCAATCTCTAAAATTTATTTAGTCTTGTTTCACTAGGCTTATCCGACAAATCTTGCCCCATGCACTTATTGGACTGATGTGTTTCCAGATATTCCCTTAGACTGGACTGGAATTTGGACAGCATGTCATAAATATCTTAAGCATGACCAATTAAGGCTTATACAATTTAAGGTTGTACATAACATTTACTATTCACCCCAGAAATTGAAAGATTTGGGTTTACTGAATGACCCCAAATGTTATAGATGTGAAGCGGATTCAGGAGACCTTCTGCATATTTTTTGGAATTGCCCTTTGATAGCCCCCTTATGGACTGAAATCCAAAATAACCTCAATCCGCTTCTAGGTTTAGAGGATATGTTTAGACCGGAGGTCTGCGTATTGGGTGAAATGACTGCTTTTCATGTTAGAAACAGGAAATTTTATATGGCTTTAATCGCTGTCACAGTCAAAAAGCTTGTGCTTCGGCATTGGAAGGACAAGTTTTGTCCTTCTTACAATGAATGGTTAAATGAGCTCCTGGCCTTCTTAAGAATGGAGAGAATGATAGCTATTCTCCATAATCAGTCACATCTTTTTGACAGGATCTGGGGACTATTCGATGTTTGCTATTCTAGACAGACCTTGACTCTACCCGGGTATTATTACACTTATTGCGTGTGCCTCGAGGGGAGGGAGGCCTTTGATGGGTTGGGAGGATAGAGTATTGGGTGGGAGTGTGTGTTTTGAGTTTTGTTGTTTTCCTGTTTTCTTATAGTTAGTAGTATTTAGGGTAGGGGGGTATTTGCAGAGTAAATTTCAATTGATATGAGATTGGACATTTATTACTGTGATGTATACATTCTTACTGTATGTCCTTGGTTGGCCTTTTCTCTGCTGAAAATCAATAAAGTTTAAATGGAAGAAAAAAAATTATCTCTGTCACACTGCAGTGCTAAACTGCGTGTTAAATTACCACTGTGAGAGTGCAATGATCAACTGTCTTAAATTGTCTCTTTTACAGTGTGGTGTTAAACTTTGTGTAGAAATATAACTGTAATATGGAGTTGCTAAACTGTGTGTTAAATTATCTCTCTGACATCTATGGGTTACTTTATCTCACAAGACAGTCTTCTGATAAACTATTCAATTTTCTCTGTGACAGGATGCTGCTGAATGTTGTGTTAAAATACCTCTGATAGTGGGATGCTGAACTATGGTTTAAAGTATACCACAGTGTGGCTCAAAATGATGTGGAAAATTTTCTCTTTAATAGTGTGGTGATAATTTATGTGTAACATTATCTCTCTGACATCTGTGGGTTACTTTATCTCGCAAAACAGTGTGGTGATAAACTATTTAGAGAGATATCTCTGTGATAGTGTAGTGCTGAACTTTGGTTTAAATTATCACTACAGAAGTGTGGTTCTAAAGTATATGTTACATTATCTCTGTGACAGTATGGTACTAATTTATGTGTTAAATTATCTCAGACATGGGTTAAATAGTTTCTGCTGCAGTGTTCTAAACAATGAGTTAATTAGTCTCTGTTTCAGTGTTGAGCTTAACTCTGTGAAATGTATTATGTTAAAGTGTGGTGATTAGTATAATATAACATACTATATCATAACCTAACATAACATAACATAATGCTGTGGTGTTATAACTATTTAATTACTTAACCATGTGTTAATTTCTTTTAGTCAAAGTGTGATGCTAAACTATGTATTAGAATATTATTATGAGAGTGTGATGATAAAAGTATGTGCTAAATTACCTCAGTAACAGTGTGGTGCTTAAAATTGTTACATAATCTCTGTGAGAGTGTGGTCCCAATTTATGTGTTGCATTATCTCAAACACGGGTTAAATTGTCTCTGTTGCAGTGTTGTGGATAAATGTGTGAAATTATGTCTGTTATGGTGTGGTGATTAACATCACATCACATCACATCACATAAAATAGCATAACATAAAACCATAAAATAATATAGTGGTGTGGTGTTATAACTACTAAATTATTTAACTAAGTGTTAATTTATGTTAGACAAAGTATGGTGCTAAACTATGTGTGAAATTCACTCTGACAGTATGGTGCTAAACTAGATGTAAATTATCTCAGTGACAGTATAGTGCTAAAGTATGTGTTAAATTATCACTGTGAGAGTGCGATGCTAAACTGTCTTGTTTCTTTTAATGTGGTGCTAAACTGTGGTTCTAAACAATGCAGTGTGCATCTTTTGAAGTGTGGTGCTAAACTGTGGGTTAAATTAACACATAGTTTGGCACCACTGTTTGATTGAGATATATTAACATATAGTTAAGTAATTTAATAGTTATAACACCACACCATTTTATTATTTTATGTTAGGTATGTGATGTTATGTTATGTTCTGATTTGATATATTACTTTATAATATATTAATCACCACACAGTTAAGCACAGCACTGAAAGAGAGAGCAGTTAACGCAATGTTTAGAACCACACTGCAACAGAAACAATTTAACCCTTGTGTGAGATAATTTAACACAAAAATTAGCACCACCCTGTCAAAGAGCTAATTTACTGCATAGTTTAGAGCCACACTGTGATATATAGATAGTTTAAACCATAGTTCAGTACCACACTATTACAGAGTTATTTTAACATACAGTTTAGCACCACACTGTAAAAGAAACAATTTAATACAGTTTAGCAGCGCCCACTCACAGTGATAACATCACATAGTTTAGCACTGTAATGTTATGTTATGTTATGATATGTTATGGTCTGTTACATTACATTTATCACCATAATGTAACAAAGATAATTTCACACAGATAAGTAAAAGACTGAAACGGACATCATATAACTCATTGATGAGAACCACACTGCAACAGAGAGTATTTAACTATTTAACCCATGTTTGAGATAATTTAACCCATAAATTAGCAACACACTGTCACAGGGATAATGTAACACATTTAAACACCACACTGTTACAGAGATAATTTAACACATACCTTAGAACCACACTGTGATAGAGATAACTTAAATGATAATTCAGCTTTACACTGTCAAATAAATAAATTTACACAAGTTTTAGTACTGCACTGTCACAGAGATAATTAAAAACATTGTTTAATAGCACACTCTCAGAGTTAATTTAACGCACAGCTTAGCACCACCCTGTGAAAGAAACTTTTTAAAAGAGTTTAGCATTGCACTCTCACAGTGATAATTTAACACAACGTTTGGCACTGCATTGTGGTAGAGATAAAGTAATAATGTTTAGCACTACACTGTCATAGATATAATTTATCACATAGTTTTAGTGCTGTGATGTCACAGAGATAATTAAACACATAGTTTAGCACCCCACTCTCAAAGTTAATTTAACACACAGTTTTGCACCACACTGTAAAAGAGACAATTTAAGATAGTTTACCATCGCACTCTCAGAGTTATACTTTAACACAAAGTTTTAGCACTGCATTGTCACAGAGATAAACACATAGTTTAGCACCACACACTTAGAGTTAATTTAACACACATTTTAGCATCACACTGTCACACAGATAAATTAACACATAGTTAATTAATTTAATATTTATAATATTATAACACAACGCTATTGTATTATATTATATTATTTATTTTATATTACATTATTATATTATTTTCTATTATATTATATTAATCACCACTACATACCAGGCATGATATCACACAGTTAAGCACAACACTGTAAAAGAGAGCATTTATTTCATTGTTTAAAACTACACAACAATAGAGCAATTTAACCCATGTTTTAGATGATCTTACATCATGCAGATGAGTTTAGCATCACTCTGACACAAGAATTAATTAAATAATTAATTTAATAGTTATACTATTATAATACCACTCTGCTATATTATATTGTAATATAATATGTTATTTTATTTGTTATACTACATTACATTACATTATATTACATCATTTCTTATCATATCGTAATATATGTTATCATATTGTAGCATATCATATCATATCCAATCATGTCACATCATATATTGTATCGTATCTTATCATATCATATCATATCATATCATATCATATCATATCATATCATATCATATTACATTACATAGTATTCAGCCATTGTCCAATTTATACATTCCCAGGCTGTAATTTTGTCTAACCCTGACCCTAACCCTAACCCCAACCTTAACCCTGACCCTGACACTGACCCGAAGCCTAACCCTAACCCTAACCCTGACCCTAACCCTAACCCTAACTCTAGCCCTAACCCTAACCCAGACCATGGCCCTAATATGCAGTTATATTATAAGAGCACATCATTATATTGTATCATATCATATATCATATTACATTGTAATAAATTATATTATATCATATTATTTCCAGGGATAATATTACACAGTTAAGCACTAGACTGAAGCAGAGAGAATTTAACTGTTTAGCTTCTCACTATAAGAGATACAATTTAACACGTTTGAGATAATATACACATAGTTCAGCACCACACTATCACACAGATATTTTAACACATAGTTTTGTACCACACTGTCATGGAGATCAATTATTACAGAGTTAATTAGTATAATGGTTAAAATATTAAAACACAGCATTATATTATATTACATTATATTATATCATATCATATGATATTGTATTATCTTATATTGTACTATATCATATCCATAATATATTATATTCTATTACATTAATCACCCAACAGGTGTAATTTCATGCAGTGAAGCACAAAACTGTAACAGAGAGCATATAACTCATTGTTTAAAAACTCTCTACAATAGCGATACCACACTTTCACAGAGAAAAATTAACACATAGTTAATTGCTTTAATATCTATAATATTATAACAGCACACCATCATATTATATTAAACTATATGACATGCTATGATATATTATATTATTTTATATTATTTTACTATGTGTAACTTTATCTCAACAATGAGTTAAATTGTATCTCTTGTGCTGAGAGTCTAAACAATGAGTTAATTACGCTGTCTTTCAGTGTTGTGCTTAACTGCATGAAATGATCAGTGTGACAGAGTGGTGATTAATATAAGTTAATATAATACAATATAATATGATATGATATGATACAATATAATGCTGTGATATTATATCTGCGTTAAATTATCGATGTGACATAGTGATGTTAAACTATGTGTTAAAATATCTCTGTGATAGTGTGGAGTTGAATTATGTGTTAAATTATCACTGTAACTGTGCAATGATTAAATGTGCTTAATTATCTTTGTAACTGTGCGGCTAATCTGTGTGTTAATTTATCTCAAACAAGAGTTATATTGCCTCTCGTGGTTCTAAACAATGAGTTAAATGCCCTGATACAGTGCAAAACTGCAGCCCGTGAAAAGTATAAATTGGGCTATGGCTGGAAGAACACAAAATTACAGCATGTGAAAAGTGTAAATTGGGCTATAGCTGGAAGAACACAATATTACAGCCTGGGAAAAGTATCAATTGGGCTATCGCTGGCAGTACAAAAAACTGCAGATTATGAAAAGAATAAATTGGCTATTGCTGGAAGAGCACAAAATTACACCTTGTGAAATGTGTAAATTGGACTATAGCTGGAAGAGTATAAAACTGCAGCCCGTGGAAAGTATAAAATCGGCTATCCTGATTTACTGCATCATGTTGGCCTTTGCCACTGCCCTCCTACAACTCTCTGAGTTCTTCAACTTGACATCTACTACCACCCCAGGTCCCTCTCAGCCATCAATACTTGTAGCATTCCCCCCCCAGGGTGTCGACTTGGCCTGGGTTTCTGACTCCCAAGTGCAATGCCCTGAAAATTCCTGCTTTGAACCTCAGCTTCCACTTTCTAGACAACTTTTTCAGAGCCTCCAGGTCCCTCTGTAGGACCACCCTCCCTCCTCCCCATCCACCACCACTCCTAGTTTTGACTCATCCACAAAGAGACTCAGCTCACTCCTGCTGCATTTCCTAATGTCAGATACATAGGCATTGAACAGGAGGGGCCCTAGGACTGATCCTTGAGGTACTCCAGTAATGACCCTCTTTGGGGATGTGACTATCCCTCCAACCATGACCCTCTGGGTCCAGTTCTGGAGACAATTTCCTATCCATCTGATCATCTGGTTCCCCACCCCCCCATTTCTCCTACATTATTCAACATGCCCATGTGAGGAACAGAGTCAAATGCCTTGCTGAAGTCAAGAAAGAGGATGTCCACTGGTCTTCCCAGGTCCATGGCACTCATCAGCCAGTCATTTTTAATTTTTTTTATTTTCCTTTTTACTCCCAAACCGCCTACCGCCTAGTCTTCAGCCCGGTCACGGGCAGCCGGCTTCTGCCCCCCAAATCGGATCAGCCAGTCATAGAACTTCACAAGATTTGTCTGACATGATTTCCCCAGGATGAATCCATGCTGTCTATTGTCCAGGCACCCCAACTTTCCAGGGCCCCCCTAGTCTCTCTTTGACAATATCCTCCATTACCTTGCCCACTATCAATATCAGGCTGATGGGCCTGTAGTTCCCTGCCACCTCCCCTGATCCCCACTTGTGGCTAGGGACTGCATGCGCCACCCTGGGGCACCCATCCTGTCCTCAGAGAGATGCTGAAGAGCTCTATCAGGGGTTTTGCCAGGACATCTGTCAGTTCCTTCAGCACTCTGGGATGTAATTTATCTGGGCCTGGTGCTTTCTCCATCTTATGGGACCCAAGGGCTTCTTTCACTCTCTCTGCCATGATTGCCACCTCTGCTACCTCATCTTCCTGCTTTTCCTTCCCTACACCTGCCAGTGATGCACCCTTCCCCAGAGGTATAATATAACATAACATAACATAACATACCATAACATAACATAACATAACATAATATAATATAATATAATATATATAATATAATATAATATAATATAATATAATATAATATCATACAAGACAACACAACACAATACAATACAATACAATATAACATAATATAATATAATATAATATAATAATATAGTGGTGTGGTGTTATAATAGTGTAACTATTAAATTAATTTAGTATGTGTTAATTTATCTCTCTCACATTGAGATGCTAAACTATCTGTTACATCATCTCAATCATTGGTTAATTTGTCTCTATTGTAGTGTGGTTCTAAACACTGAGGCCTGGATATTCAAACTGCGCCCAAAAAGTGCACAACAGCAGGAGCAAGCAGAAGTCCACTGCGCCCATATGAAAGAAGAGTGATATTCAAAAACTGCGCAGCTCAAGATGCACCTGCAGCACATGACTGAATATCATGCCACCTGCACCATAGCACAACCAAGGATGTGCATTTGCTCATTTCAGTTGCACCATAGCGCAACCAGGGATGCTCAGTGGAGCAGTCTAGATGTGCCGTAGTGCAACCAGGGATGCCCCGTGGAGCAGGGCAGCAGTGCAACAGCACAACCAGGGATGTACAGGGACAGGATGCAGGGGACCACCACCCATGCCACAAATGGGCAGAGGAGTACACAGCAGAACAGACATCACCCGACACACCCCAT